>CM068299.1:20426791-21926605 GCA_034768395.1 Linum lewisii | reverse complement strand
GGAAATTAGCATAAAGCATACAAGTTGGTTCTCAGTTCTAGGTTAAGCAGTCTAAGCATCATTATGAAAGGTTGAACAACAACTTAACATCAAAAATTCAAGAACTGAGCCATTCTAATGCTAGAGAGACTGAAATGGAATCACGAGGCACACAAAACACAATCACGGGCAATCAAGTTCATGCAAGGTTCTCTAGCATCCTACCCCACACTTAAATCGACTGTGTATACAGGACTAATTCTAGAGTTCAGGGGAGTGGACTGGAAGAACTGGAAGAGGACGGTTGATTTTCAGAGGTAAGCACGATAATATGAACGAGAATGGACAATTGGGCAGCCAAATGATCAACACAGTTCAAAGTAAAACCGACTTTTCTCACAAAAGTCAACATAAAAGAAAGTATCGTATCATGCAACACATGCCCAAATGATATGGAAATTAAGCACGGACTCCCTAAGCATCTAGAACAGTTCTATAAGTTCAGTCAATCTAGTTCACACAAAACAGTCGGCACGCAAACGAGGCAAACCGAGAAGTAACCTCGACGAAATCCAGCAATCTATATGTCAAAAGATTCGTATTGAAAAGTTATACAACTTACCTTGAAGTCATGATTGCTAAAAATGAACGAGGTGAGAGGAATCGGTGAAAAACTTGAAAACTGGGGTTTCGGAGAACTGGAGCTGCAAAGCTCCGATTCGAACGTTCTAGGGCTTGGTGGGATCAGAATGAGGAGGGGAGAGGTGCGGTGGCGGTCGGCAGCGGTGGCGGTCGGCAGCGGTGGCGGCGGGTGAAACGGCGGCGACGGCGGGTTTTAAAGGGGAGGGTGGTCGGCGATTTCAAAAGGAGAGGGGGGTTTCGGGTAGGCTGTGCGAAAATGGGATAAAGAAGAGAGAGGTCTGGATTTTAAAGGGAATAATTAAGTGATTTTTCAAATCAGTTTCGGCGAAAGTAGGGGGTGGTTTCACCGAAACTACAAGTTAACATGGATTGACCGATTTGAAAAGGGGTTTCGCCGAAAATGGAAGCTCGGTTTCGCCGAAATCTTTGTTGAAATGGTTTCGCCGAAAACAGAAATTTTTTGAACCGAAAATGAGGAACAGGAGAAACAGGTTCAAAATTTGAAAATCGGTTTCGCCGAAAATTTTGAACTGTTCGGGTTTAAAATATTTTCGCAAATCCGACCAGCTTCAGAAAATCACAGTTAAATTCAGAAAAATCGGAACGACCTCAATCAACTTGCAACTGACTCTATGACACGCAGACTCTACACGAACAATAATAAATCAAACAAACTGACACTTTTGGCTCTCCCGAACCGACTCTAAAATACCAAGGTTGAAACAAAACAAAACTGACTCCAGCCGTGGGTTGCCTCCCACGAAGCGCTCTTTTATTAACGTCCTTGAGCTGGACGATACCTGGATGGTATTAGGAGACATCCCAACGTAGATTCTCCTTCACGCTCGCGTCGGAGTTCATGAAGTACAGCTTCGGGACTTCTCCGGTAAGCGTGAATCTCTTCCCGTTTGCATGTAGTAGTTTGGTACGTCCGTCGGGAAGATGATCAACGAACTTGAATGGTCCGAACAGCTCTCTAGAGAGGTCATCCTTCTTTAGTGTGACGATGGAAGGAATGAGGACTGTCGGTTTCTCTTTTTCTTTCTTCTTCGGCTTGTTATCACCAGGATCGGTGATCGTTAGTACTTCCTTAGGAGATGCTTTCGGCTTCTCCCTCCATACTTGTCCCGGCGCCGGTTTCTCGGAATGATTTGGTGGTGCAGCTGGCTCGGTGGAAGACGGTGGAGCTTTTGGTCTCCAGACCATTTGGGTCTTTGTCTTCTTGTTCTTTCCTCGAGGTCTGCTCGGTGATTTAGAAGAGGCTTGCAGTTCCTTCCTCTTCTTCTTAAGCGGCTTCTGAACCGAAATTTCTGGTTTTTTCGTAGTGACCTGTTTAATACCTGTAGCAACAACTGATCTAGAGACACTGGAAGAAGCATTAGTAACGGAGTTGACCGGAGTCAACTCCACAGTTTCAACAGCTAAGCAGTGAGATTCTTCATTCCTAGAGTCATATTTCATATCGTCTTTAAGACGGAACGTTTTCGTTTCTTTACCAACTCTTAAAGTCAAAGAACCATTAGGAACGTTAATATTCATTCCAGTAGTAGCCATGAAAGGTCGACCTATGAGAATAGTAGTGTCATCTGTACCAGTATCCATAATCACATAATCAGTTAAGAACGTGAACGGACCACATTTGGTGACAACGTCTTTGATCTCTCCCTTAGGGGTTTTAAGCGATCTATCAGCAAAGACGAGTTGCATACTGGGCGGTTCAAGTTCCCCTAGGTTTAACTTTTCATATAGACTCACAGGCATGACATTAACAGATGCTCCTAGATTAACTAAGCAACGTTCAATTTCAACATCATTGATGACCAAAGGCAAAGTAAAAGAGCCAGGATCAGATAACTTAGCTGGATATGGAGAGACAGGTTTCTTAATACGAATGTTAGGGTATCCTTCCTTGTTCCCCTTCATGCCAGTCTCGATCCTTGCATTTGGCAGCAGTGCTCTAGGAAAAGGAGGCTTCACGACGTATGGTGCAAGAGGAGGATCATCCTTAGGCGCTGGTTTTCGTTCCTCTTCTTCCTCTTCTTCCGGAGTTTCAGCGATCCTGCGTAAAACAGAAAAAGCATCAGCAATTAAGTTCGGAAGTTTTCGAGCAGTTACCATTTTAGCCTGTTCTTTTCTCGGGTTTGGCTCTGTCTGGCTTGGAAGCTGGCCAAATGGTCGACCAGATGCTAGCATGCTCGAGATGCTGTTCACGGCTTGCTCAATCCGTTGTCCAGATGCTATTTGTTCTTGATTGAGAAGAGCTTGAGCCTTGAACTGACTGTCATGATCATCGAGTCTTGTGATCATCTGGCTGAGCTTCTTATCCAGGTCACTGACATTATTATCTCTTTGATGCTGCTGTCCTGGATAGGTATTGTTAAGATATTAATTCTGGCAATTGCCAGGAGCAGTTCTATAATTACCCGGATTGCGATGCGGCGGCTGGTAGACACCTGCCGGCGGATGGTTAGGCTTCTGATCCTGAGCTTGACCAGCCGAGCGGTTATTCTGGTTCTGGTTATGATTGGCGCCAGCATTATAGGGAGGTCTGTCTTGATAGTTCCCTTGCTGTCTGAAGTTACGATAACCAGCATAACCATTCTGATTATTAACGAAGCCTTGTTGGATGAAATTTACCTCTTCGGCAGACCAGACTTCTGCCTTACCAAAATTCTGACAACGGCCTCCGTTATGTGCGCAAGCTCCACACCACTCGCAATCGGCAACATAGACAGAAGCTGCCAGTGGCTTGATTGGTGTGGTAGACTTCTTCAAATGCTTCTCTACCTCTGCCTTGATAGCTGCTTCGAAATCTAGCTTGCTCCTCGATCCTTCATATTGTCGCTCCCAGTTCCTTGACTTGGAGGCACAGTTTGCGAAGTGCAGAAGAGCAGCTTCAGGAGTGAGTGTAGTGCAATCCCCTTCAGCTAGAGAATTTACCCACTTGGCAGATTCTTCTCGAAGTCCTCGAGAGAAGACTTCAGCTAACTGCCTCTGCTCGAATCCATGATGAGGGCAGGTGTAGAGAAGTTCTTGGAATCGATTCCAAGTATCATATAAACTTTCTCCTTCTTTCTGGGAGAATCTGGCGATGCTGTCCTTGATGGCGGTTGTTCTGGCCGGAGGGAAGTATTCTTCAACAAAATCCTGAGCCAGAGTATCCCAGTTAGTGTAGTAGCCAGGTGGTTTGCCAGTAAGCCACCTCTTAGCAGCGCCTTTCAAAGAGAACGGGAAAGCTCTCAGACAAAGAGTGTTTTTGTCGAGGTTTCCGTTTTTAAAAGTACTGCATAGATCAAGGAAGTCTGCAAGATGAGTGCACGGATTGTCTAGGGGCCTGCCTTCAAACTGTAAATCCCTAGAGATCATGGTCAAGAATGGAATCTTGATCTCATAGCAGGATCTCCTTCAATGCGCGGAACGGCAATGGCAGATCGAACGCTAGTCGCGCTCGGCTTGTTATAGTCTGCTAGACTCTTCTGTGCAGGTGGGGGTGGCGGCGGTTGATCGCCGTTTGGTGGTAATCTATCGGTCATGGTGGGAGATGGAGGAGGTGAAAGTGACTCGGTGTATGAAGCAGATGAAGAGTGCGGTGAAGACGGAGATGAGGAACTCTCCTTCGGTTCCTCGATCTTGATCGGAGTGATGAATGGATTGGATCTGCCTTCCTTCAGAATCTGTGATCGTAGAGGTGTAGCAGAACTGCCTGGATTCCCTACAATCTTAGCCTGTTCGGTCTGAGAGCGAGTCCAAGGACGGTGAGGCATACACCTGTAAACCTACAGATAATAAAGACAAACAAAACCAGTGTAAAATCGAAGTGGATGGAAAAATGAAAGATGGAAAATAGAAGAATAAATTGCCAGATCTTCTTTCAACAATCAAAAGAAGTCCCCGGCAACGGCGCCAATTTGGTGAATGCCACCCAGTCGTTGTTATGCGGGTGGTTCAGCCAAATAAAAACTACTAATGCTAAGAAAAAGCGTATAGCAGATCGTATTCCGAGGGCTTTCTATGATTGGTTACTTCAGAACTAGCAAAATACTCAAAGGTAAACACGTTGTGCGTGGTGTGAGTTCCACGACTTCTACTTCTAAGGAATGCAGAAAAATTAAAAAGGATTAAACTAGAGCAGATTGGGAATTAGGGTTTGAAAACAAGAATGACAGACGAACTTAGACTTTGAATCCCCCTTCGTTCCCCAGAGCATTGGCAATCAACAGATCAGCGGATTTCGATTCTCATTCAATCAATTACTAAGACACCACCATAACTCCTTACCCTTAGGTTTAAGACCGCCGAACGTTCGCTCTATCCGTTCTAACTACCAAGATTAACTAGCCGCCCGGGTACGGTCGCCTCTCGCAACGAATTAATTAGTTGGTGTGATTACTAGTGATTAATGAGTTACTCTTGCAGTGAATTAACCCTAACCGGTTCCTACAAAAGGCACACTCCAATTATAAGGTCAATTGTTCAATTCGATGTTCTAGAGTAAGGCGAGCGTTCGCTTCTATCCTTAGCTTAACAAGAATCTAATCTAGGTGATCAATCAAGACAAGAAACATGAACAATGAAGAACGAATCAAACATGAAAAAGAACTGATTGAATTTCAATCTAATCACCGCCGATCCGTGACCGCTTTAAAGCCCTGGGTCACTTAGGGTTCATCTAGTCTAAGCTCTAAAGGGTTTAGCTACTCATGATTATTACAAAAGAAACAAAGACAAGGAAAGAGTTCATCATTCAAAGGAAGAACAGAAAAGGATCTGAAAAACCTAATTCAGACGACTTTGACAGACTCCGATCTTCGGTAAGTTGCACTCCTAGCTCCGGTTCTCCGAGGTGGAAGGGATGGCGTCAGATCTCTATCCGACTCTTCGAACTCCAACTCTTCGCTCCAGAACTTCAGAGAATTCTCATCTCGAAAAGTTGTATTATGATTAACTATGATTGTCTTCCTTTTTTTTCCCTTTTTCGGGCGTCGGATTAAGTATAAATACTTAACCCTAGTTGGGCCGGGCTGAGCTGATGTTTTCGCCGAAACCATAGGGATAGTTTCGGCGAAACTGGCTTTGAGTTCAGGGCTCCGCCGGCTGTTCAATGTCTTCGGTCCGAGCAGTTGATTGGTTTCGCCGAAACCATCCTTCTCTTGGCATCAGTTGATTTGAACTGCTGGTTTCGCCGAATATGGAGGCCTGGTTTCGCCTAACTTGTAAGTGTGAATGGCAGATTTTCGGTTTGACTTGATTGGCTCCTTGGATCGATTCCAGTTTGATTCCTCGAGGTTCCAATGCCTTAGACACGTCCATGGCTACTTTATTTGACGGCAAAAACCTGTGCTAACATGAAAACACTAGAAAACCATCAAATAGACCCGAAAGGGCCAAGGTAACACAAATGGCACGAGATAGGGCAATCGATTGAATATTCGTTATTCTACGCTAAAAACAATGTCTTAAGCAAAGAAATGTCGCTTAAATGAGGCTGATCATCACGTCAAATCGAGTGTCATCAAATACCCCACACTTAAGCTTTTGCTTGTCCTCAAGCAAACTGAATAGAAACGCTCATGTTCATAAATGATAAGATCGATTAAATTGGAGCTCAATCAAGCACAATGAATTATTAGACAGATCGATCCTAGAACAAGAAACCTAACATGCATACTGATCAGCCAAACTATCTGGTCTCACTAATAAACTGCACACGACAAGTAATTAGCAATCAATCATGCATGAATTTAACCTGACCGACCAGACTTCTCACACAGGATATATTTAGTACAATGGGGACTCTCACTCTCTGTGTTTAAGGACGTGTTTCTGCTCTCGATCGTTTTCTGTTACCGAATTCTGTTATAGGTTTGCATTTCGACCACATCTCCACCACTGTGACAACACGAGTATCTAGTCAAGAAGGACTTCCCTGCTAGGACCGTAATGAAATCTACACTACTCAGGTTTATAATGAGATGGATGATGGGAATGAATGATGATGGCTTGGTGCGGTGTACCTTTCGACTAACTTCCCTCGAATCTAATATATGGCTTCCTACCGTCTAACCAAACACGGGTAGAATAATGAACGCTCGTCCTATGATACCCTGAAGCAACCTAGCACTTATTCTTTTCCTTTTGCATACACATTTTTTTCTTTTCTTTTCAACTTTTCTTTCTACTTCGTTCTTCCATTTATAGGGAGAAGAACGTTTTATTTGAACTACACTTTGAACTTTTTCTGATTTTCTTTTTCTTCATTTTTTTTGAATTTTTTTTTCTCTTTTTCTTTCTTTACTTTTTTTTTTCTTTTGTGCCGATTTTTCTTTTAGTAGCTAGAGGGGTTTACACGTCTCGACATATTAGCTAAGACCACCTGTTTAATGGCTATAGGCAGGTTACCACAAACCGACTTCCGGTAGGTCAATCTAGAACTACAACCACAGGGGATCAACGGGGAATGAAAGAAATGGGAAATGGCTGTAATGTATTGTCGAACCGAAAGAACAGGCCAAGCTCAAGGGTCTAAACCTAGTAGATTTTATCGTTTGGTAGGCTATCTGGCTTAGTAGCTGAATCTAGGTGCCCCTGTCCTTCTAGAACTTGTGTCATCGTGTGGTCTCGAGTAGGTCTCATGCAAATTCTAACTCATTCAAGTAAACAGAAAACCACTCAGAAAGAATTAAAATTGCAAGTTACGTGCAATGGATCAAAAGCTCACAGTTGGTTTGCTAATCGGATTCGGTCATTTTCAGCAATCAAGGCTACAAACTACAAGTGTGATTTTAAAATTCTGTTCTGACCAGGCAATTTAGCATCAAAGCATACAAGTTGGTTCTCAAGTTCTAGGTTAAGTAGTCTAAGCATCATTATGAAAGGTTGAACAACAACTTAACATCAAAAATCAAGAACTGAGCCATTCGAATGCTAGAGAGACTGGAATGGAATCACGAGGCACACAAAACACAATCAAGGGCAATCAAGTTCATGCAAGGTTCTCTAGCATCCTACCCCACACTTAAATCGGACTGTGTCCTCACAGGACTAATTCTAGAGTTCAGAGTGGAATGTAAGAACCTGGATGAGGACGGTTGATCTCAGAGGGTGAGCACGGGGTCAGAGAGCGGAGGGAAGTGTAACAAAACCTGAAGCAAAGGGAGTCTACCGATTGCCTACAAAGCAAAAACAAATGAAACATAAAAAGGAAACCGGGACAAGTGCCCCGGATCCACACAGAAAAAAGTTGGATCGAAATCCGAAAATAATAAATAAAAAGAAGAAACCAGAAAAGGAATACAACCCGATCACTGCTGGTCCGGTGAACCGGGAGGTGAAAACTTGAGAAATTCACCGAGCTGGCGTTGCCACGCCATCTGTGCCTCATATCGCCAGTCGGCTCGGTGCATGTGTTGCTACATAATAGTCCATCGCGCCTCTTGAGCGGCGTTGTCGGTGATGCGCCACTCCTGCAGTCGCTCGTATAACTCTCCCACATCCGCGGGGTGATGTCGCGGCTGGTGAGTATGCGCCGGAAATGGATCTAGAATGCGCGGCGGCGACTGGTGGATGTACCCTGCCTGATGGTGTGGCGAGGGTATATAATCTTGGAATTCTGGTGGCGGTTGTGGCTGCTGCTCCTCAGCATCATCTTCGTCCTCCGACTCGACCGCAGGTTGGAGTGGAGGATCTGCTGCTACATGGGGACTGAGGTCGAGTTCTAAGTCGTACTCGACCGCCAAGTCTCCTCCAACGGTCATAATGGGTGTCGTGGAATGTTAGGGCCATATTCATGGCTGATGCCGAAGGAGAGGATGAGCTGACCTATGAAGTTGCCTCCCAAGAGTTTGCGTGGTAGCTTCCTCCTCTTGGTCCGCTGGCTGAAGATGTGAGCTAGCACCCAGCCGGGGTGGAGAGGGTAGCTCTCTCGGATGGCTCGGTGAAGCACGAGCTCCTCCTTAAGGATATGGTGGCGATCCTTGTCTCTGACATATAAAAGTGACCTCCGCCAAACCATATGAATAAACTTATAGAGCGGGTGAGAGAGAGACTTAACTGAGTTGCTCTTCCCGAGGCGATCACCAGGCACGCCTGTCATGTGGCTTTAGAGGGCGTGCAACTCCTTGTCGTCATCGACATCGCCCCAGTCGAGGTGGTGATCGTGATAGTGCTCGTAGGGGATGCCCAGATGAGCGGCAAACTCATCGTAGGTGAGCTGCCTGTACACCCCACCAAGAAAGAAGGTGATCACCTTCTGGCCCCGTCTCCTCTTATGCTCGTCCAAGTCAAATGTCGCCCAGAACTCCTGGAGAGCAATGTCTGGGAACTCGGCGGCTATGGTGGTCAGCTCTAGGAGACCGGCTGGTGTTAGGGCTTCATGCACGTTCCGGTAGGAATCCTCGTCATGCTCCTGGAGTGACTCCATGGATAAAGGACGCACGTCAGCTCCACGGATGTGCTCGATCTTCTGGAAGCTCTCAAAGTAGAAGTCCGGTAGACGGGCGATGGTGGGATGGTATCCAGCATGGCGAGGGAGTGCAGGTGGAGGACTTAGAATGGCGGGTGTGATGGGAGCGGCAGCTCCTGAGCTCGAGGCCCCATCGAGCCGCGCCTTAGTCCTGCGCTCAAAGGTGTTCCTAAACCAGAATGAAACCAAATTAGTCGACCAAAACCTTACCCCACACTTAGTAGAAACACTCAATTTCACAAAGAAACGAGGGAAACTAAGTGGGGTAAGTAAAGCGGAGTAACCGGTAATCATAGACATTAAAATACATACTTCGGAACAGCCAGAATCGGATAATTACAATCAGAGTTCAAAAAGTCAAACCGACATTTAGAAAGTCAACATTCAAGCATATTGGACCCTAATCATGGCGAGACTGTCACAACTCGGAGAATGACGGTAAAATAATATTTCAATTGGCAAGCACGATAATATGAACAAGAATGGACACTTGGGGCAACCAAATGATCAACACAGTTCAAAGTCAAACCGACATTTCTCACAAAAGTCAACATAACAAGAAAGTAATCGTATGCATACCAACACATGACCAAATGATATGGAGATTAAGCACGGAACTCCCTAAGGATCCTAGAACAGTTCTATAAGTTCAGTCAATCCTAGTTCACACGAAACAGTCGGCACGCAAAACGAGGCAAACCGAGAAGTCAACGAAAGTCAACCTCTACGAAATCCAGCAATCTATATGTCAAAAGATTCGTATTGAAAGTTATACAACTTACCTTGAAGTCATGATTGCTAAAAATGAACGAGGTGAGAGGAATCGGTGAAAAACTTGAAAAATGGGGTTTCGGAGAACTGGAGCTGCAAAGCTCCGATTCGAACGTCCTAGGGCTTGGTGGGATCGGAATGAGGAGGGGAGAGGTGCGGCATGGTCGGCGGCGGCGGCGGGGGTGAAACGGCGGCGACGGCGGGTTTTAAAGTGGAGGGTGGTCGGCGATTTCAAAAGGAGAGGGGGGGTTTCGGGTAGGCTGTGCGAAAATGGGATAAAGAAGAGAGTGGTCCGGATTTTAAAGGGAATAATGAAGTGATTTTTCAAATCTGTTTCGGCGAAAGTAGGGGGGTGGTTTCACCGAAACTACAAATTAACATGGATTGACCGATTTAAAAGGCGGTTTCGCCGAAAATGGAAGCTCGGTTTCGCCGAAATCTTAGTTGAAATGGTTTCACCAAAAACAGAAATTTTTTCAAACCGAAAATGAGGAACAGGAGAAACAGGTTCGAAATTTGAAAATCGGTTTCGCCGAAAACAAGGGTGGTTTCGCCGAAAAATTTTGAACTGTTCGGGTTTAAAATATTTTCGCAAATCCAACCAACTTCAGAAAATCACAGTTAAATCCAGAAAAATCGGAACGACCTCAATCAACTTGCAACTGACTTTATGACACACAGACTCTACACGAAAAATAATAAATCAAACAAACTGACACTTTTGGCTCTCCCGAACCGACTCTAAAATACCAAGGTTGAAACAAAACAAAACTGACTCCAGCCGTGGGTTGCCTCCCACGAAGCGCTCTTTTATTAACGTCCTTGAGTTGGACGATACCTGGACGGTATTAGGAGACATCCCAACTTAGATTCTCCTTCACGCTCGCGTCGGAGTTCATGAAAGTACAGCTTCGGGACTTCTCCGGTAAGCGTGAATCTCTTCCCGTTTGCATGTAGTAGTTTGGTACGTCCGTCGGGAAGATGATCAACGAACTTGAATGGTCCGAACAGCTCTCTAGAGAGGTCATCCTTCTTTAGTGTGACTATGGAAGGAATGACGACTGTCGGTTTCTCTTTTTCTTTCTTCTTCGGCTTGTTATCACCAGGATCGGTGATCGTTAGTACTTCCTTAGGAGATGCTTTCGGCTTCTCCCTCCATACTTGTCCGGCGCCGGTTTCTCGGAACGAATTGGTGGTGCAGCTGGCTCGGTGGAAGAGGTGGAGCTTTTGGTCTCCAGACCATTTGGGTCTTTGTCTTCTTGTTCTTTCCTCGAGGTCTGCTCGGTGATTTAGAAGAGGCTTGCAGTTCCTTCCTCTTCTTCTTAAGCGGCTTCTGAACCGAAATTTCTGGTTTTTTCGTAGTGACCTGTTTAATACCTATAGCAACAACTGATCTAGAGACACTGAAGAAGCATTAGTAACGGAGTTGACCGGAGTCAACTCCACAGTTTCAACAGCTAAGCAGTGAGATTCTTCATTCCTAGAGTCATATTTCATGTCGTCTTTAAGACGGAACGTTTTCGTTTCTTTACCAACTCTTAAAGTCAAAGAACCATTAGGAACGTTAATATTCATTCCAGTAGTAGCCATGAAAGGTCGACCTATGAGAATAGTAGCGTCATCTGTACCAATATCCATAATCACATAATCAGTTAAGAACGTGAACGGACCACATTTGGTGACAACGTCTTTGATCTCTCCCTTAGGGGTTTTAAGCGATCTATCAGCAAAGACGAGTTGCATACTGGGCGGTTCAAGTTCCCCTAGGTTTAACTTTCCATATAGACTCACAGCATGACATTAACAGATGCTCCTAGATCAACTAAGCAACGTTCAATTTCAACATCATTGATGAACCAAAGGCAAAGTAAAAGAGCCAGGATCAGATAACTTAGCTGGATATGCAGAGACAGGTTTCTTAATACGAATGTCAGGGTATCCTTCCTTGTTCCCCTTAATGCCAGTCTCGGTCCTTGCGTTTGGCAGCAGTGCTCTAGGAAAAGGAGGCTTCACGACGTATGGTGCAAGAGGAGGATCATCCTTAGGCGCTGGTTTCTATTCCTCTTCTTCCTCTTCTTCCGGAGTTTCAGCGATCCTGCGTAAAACAGAAAAAGCATCAACAATTAAGTTCGGAAGTTTTCGAGCAGTTACCATTTTAGCCTGTTCTTTTCTCGGGTTTGGCTCTGTCTGAATTGGAAGCTGGCCAAATGGTCGACCAGATGCTAGCAGCTCGAGATGCTGTTCACGGCTTGCTCAATCCGTTGTCCAGATGCTATTTGTTCTTGATTGAGAAGAGCTTAAGCCTTGAACTGACTGTCATGATCATCGAGTCTTGTGATGATCTGGCTGAGCTTCTTATCCAGGTCACTGACATTATTATCTCTTTGATGCTGCTGTCCTGGATAGGTATTGTTAAGATATTGATTCTGGCGATTGCCAGGAGCAGTTCCATAATTACCCGGATTGCGATGCGGCGGCTGGTAGACACCTGCCGGCGGATGGTTAGGCTTCTGATCCTGAGCTTGACCAGCCGAGCGGTTATTCTTGGCGCCAGCATTATAGGGAGGTCTGTCTTGATAGTTCCCTTGCTGTCTGAAGTTACGATAACCAGCATAACCATTCTGATTATTAACGAAGCCTTGTTGGATGAAATTTACCTCTTCGGCAGACCAGACTTCTGCCTTACCAAAATTCTGACAACGGTCTCCGTTATGTGCGCAAGCTCCACACCACTCGCAATCGGCAACATAGACAGAAGTTGTCGGTGGCTTGATTGGTGTGGTAGACTTCTTCAAATGCTTCTCTACCTCTGCCTTGATAGCTGCTTCGAAATCTAGCTTGCTCCTCGATCCTTCATATTGTCGCTCCCAGTTCCTTGACTTGGAGGCACAGTTTGCGAAGTGCAGAAGAGCAGCTTCAGGAGTGAGTGTAGTGGAATCCCCTTCAGCTAGAGAATTTACCCACTTGGCAGATTCTTCTCGAAGTCCTCGAGAGAAGATTTCAGCTAACTGCCTCTGCTCGAATCCATGATGAGGGCAGGTGTAGAGAAGTTCTTGGAATCGATTCCAAGTATCATATAAACTTTCTCCTTCTTTCTGGGAGAATCTGGCGATGCTGTCCTTGATGGCGGTTGTTCTGGCCGGAGGGAAGTATTCTTCAACAAAGTCCTGAGCCAGAGTATCCCAGTTAGTGTAGTAGCCAGGTGGTTTGCCAGTAAGCACCTCTTAGCAGCGCCTTTCAAAGAGAACGGAAAGCTCTCAGACAAAGAGTGTTTTTGTCGAGGTTTCCGTTTTTAAAAGTACTGCATAGATCAAGGAAGTCTGCAAGATGAGTGCACGGATTGTCTAGGGGCCTGCCTTCAAACTGTAAATCCCTAGAGATCATGGTCAAGAATGGAATCTTGATCTCATAGTCAGGATCTCCTTCAATGCGCGGAACGGCAATGGCAGATCGAACGCTAGTCGCGCTCGGCTTGTTATAGTCTGCTAGACTCTTCTGTGCAGGTGGGGGTGGCGGCGGTTGATCGCCGTTTGGTGGTAATCTATCGGTCATGGTGGGAGATGGAGGAGGTGAAAGTGACTCGATGTATGAAGCGGATGAAGAGTGCGGTGAAGACGGAGATGAGGAACTCTCCTTCGGTTCCTCGATCTTGATCGGAGTGATGAATGGGTTGGATCTGCCTTCCTTCAGAATCTGTGATCGTAGAGGTGTAGCAGAACTGCCTGGATTCCCTGCAATCTTAGCCTGTTCAGTCTGACAGCGAGTCCAAGGACGGTGAGGCATACACCTGTAAACCTACAGATAACAAAGACAAACAAAACCAGTGTCAAATCGAAGTGGATGGAAAAATGAAAGATGGAAAATAGAAGAATAAATTGCCAGATCTTCTTTCAACAATCAAAAGAAGTCCCCGGCAACGGCGCCAATTTGGTCAATGCCACCCGGTTGTTGTTATGCGGGCGGTTCAGCCAAACAAAAACTACTAATGCTAAGAAAAAGCACATAACAGATCGTATTCCGAGGGCTTTCTATGATTGGTTACTTCAGAACTAGCAAAATACTCAAAGGTAAACACGTTGTGCGTGGTGTGAGTTCCACGACTTCTACTTCTAAGGAATGCAGAAAAATTAAAAAGGATTAAACTAGAGCAGATTGGGAATTAGGGTTTGAAAACAAGAATGACAGACGAACTTAGACTTTGAATCCCCCTTCGTTCCCCAGAGCATTGGCAATCAACAGATCAGCGGATTTCGATTCTCATTCAATCAATTACTAAGACACCACCATAACTCCTTACCCTTAGGTTTAATACCGGCGAACGTTCGCTCTATCCGTTCTAACTACCAAGATTAACTAGCCGCCCGGGTACGGTCGCCTCTCGCAACGACTTAATTAATTGGTGTGATTACTAGTGATTAATGAGTTACTCTTGCAGTGAATTAACCCTAAACGGTTCCTACAAAAGGCACACTCCAATTATAAGGTCAATTGTTCAATTCGATGTTCTAGAGTAAGGCGAGCGTTCGCTTCTATCCTTAGCTTAACAAGAATCTGATCTAGGTGATCAATCCAGACAAGAAACATGAACAATGAAGAACGAATCAAACATAAAAAAGAACTTATTGAATTTCGAATCTAATCACCACCGATCCGTGACCGCTTTAAAGCCCTGGTCACTTAGGGTTCAACTAGTCTAAGCTCTAAAGGGTTTAGCTACTCATGATTATTACAAAAGAAACAAAGACAAGGAAAGAGTTCATCATTCAAAGGAAGAACAGAAAAGGATCTGAAAAACCTAATTCAGACGACTCTGACAGACTCCGATCTTCGGTAAGTTGCACTCCTAGCTCCGGTTCTCCGAGGTGGAAGGGATGGCGTCACGATCTCTATCCGACTCTTCGAACTCCAACTCTTCGCTCCCGAACTTCAGAGAATTCTCATCCCGAAAAGTTGTATTATGATTAACTATGATTGTCCTCCTTTTTTCTTTCCCTCGGGCCGCCGGATTAAGTATAAATACTTAACCCTAGTTGGGCCGGGTTGAGCTGATGGTTTCGCCGAAACCATAGGGATAGTTTCGGTGAAACTGGCTTTGAGTTCAATGCTCCACCGGCTGTTCAATGTCTTCGGTCCGAGCAGTTGATTGGTTTCGCCGAAACCATCCTTCTCTTGGCATCAGTTGATTTGAACTGCTGGTTTCGCCGAATATGGAGGCCTGGTTTCGCCGAAACTGTAAGTGTGAATGGCAGATTTTCGGTTTGACTTGATTGGCTCCTTGGATCGATTCCAGTTTGATTCCTCGAGGTTCCAATGCCTTAGACACGTCCATGGCTACTTTATTTGACGGCAAAAACCTGTGCTAACATGAAAACACTAGAAAACCATCAAATAGACCCGAAACGAGCCAAGGTAACACAAATGGCACGAGATAGGGAAATCGATTGAATATTCGTTATTCTACCCTAAAAACAATGTCTTAAGCAAAGAAATGTCGCTTAAATGAGGCTGATAATCACGTCAAATCGAGTGTCATCAAAGCTCTCAGACAAAGAGTGTTTTTGTCGAGGTTTCCGTTCTTAAAAGTACTGTAGAGATCAAGGAAGTCTGCAAGATGAGTGCACGGATTGTCTAGGGGCCTGCCTTCAAACTGTAAATCCCTAGAGATCATCGTCAAGAATGCGATCTTGATCTCATAGTCGGGATCTCCTTCAATGCGCGGAACGGCAATGGCAGATCGAACGCTAGTCGCGCTCGACTTGTTATAGTCTGCTAGACTCTTCTGTGCATGTGGTGGTGGCGGAGGTTGATCGCCATTTGGTGGTAATCTATCGCCCATGGTAGGAGATGGAGGTGGTGAAAGTGACTCGGTGTATGAAGCGGATGAAGATGACGGTATAGGTGAAGATGGAGATGAGGAACTCTCCTTCGGTTCATCGATCTTGATCGGAGTGATGAATGGATTGGATCTGCCTTCCTTCAGAATCTGTGATCGTAGAGGTGTAGCAGAACTGCCTGGATCCCCTGCAATCTTAGCCTGTTCAGTTTGAGAGCGAGTCCAAGGACGATGAGGCATACACTTGTAAACCTACAGATAACAAAGACAAAACAAAACCAGTGTAAATCGAAGTGGGTGGAAAAATGAAAGATGGAAAGTAGAAGAATAAATTGCCAGTTCTTCTTTCGAACAATCAAAAGAAGTCCCTGGCAACGGCGCCAATTTGGTGAACCGCCCGGTCGTTGTTCGGACGTTTCAACCAAATAAAAACTACTAATGCTAAGAAAAAGCGTATAGCAGATCATATTCCGAGGGCTTTCTACGATTGGTTACTTCAGAACTAGCAAAATACTCGAAGGAAAACACGTTGTGCGTGGTGTGAGTTCCACGACTTCTATTTCTAAGGAATGCAGAAAAATTAAAACAAATTAAACTAAAGCAGATTGGGAATTAGGGTTTGAAAACAAGAATGACAGACGAACTTAGACTTTGAATCCCCCTTCGTTCCCAGAGCATTGGCAATCAACAGATCATCGGATTTCGATTCTCATTCAATCAATTACTAAGACACCACCATAACTATGTACCCTTAGGTTTAAGACCGGCGAACGTTCTCTCTATCCGTTCTAACTACCAAGATTAACTAGCCGCCGGGTACGGTCGCCTCTCGCAACGACTTAATTAATTGGTGTGATTACTAGTGATTAATGAGTTACTCTTGCAGTGAATTAACCCTAACCGGTTCTACGAAAGGCACACTCCAATTATAAGGTTAATTGTTCAATTCGATGTTCTAAAGTAAGGCGAGCGTTCGCTTCTATCCTTAGCTTAACCAGAATCTAATCTAGGTGATCAATCCAGACAAGAAACATGAACAATGAAAACGAATCAAACATGAAAAAGAACTGATTGAATTTCGAATCTAATCACCCCGATCCGTGACCGCTTTAAAGCCCTGGGTCACTTAGGGTTCATCTAGTCTAAGCTCTAAAGGGTTTAGCTACTCATGATTATTACAAAAGAAACAAAGACAAGGAAAGAGTTCATCATTTAGAAGGAAGAACAGAAATTAATCTGAAAAACCTAATTTAGACGACTCTGGCAGGCTTCGATCTTCGGTAAGTTACACTCCTAGCTCCGGTTCTCCGAGATGGAAGGGATGGTGTCACGATCTCTATCCGGCTCTTCGAACTCCAACTCTTCGCTCCAGAACTTGAGAGGATTCTGATCTCGAAAAGTTGTGTTTTGTAAATTATGATTGTATTGAATGCCTCCTTTCTGGGCCGCCGGGTTAAGTATAAATACTTAACCCTAAATTAGCCGAGTCAGCCTAATATTTTTGCCGAATATTCCTTAAGAATTTCGGCGAAAATTCCTTTGAGTTCAGGGGCTGATTTCTCTGGTCTTAAATTTCGGTCCGAAGAGTTGATTGATTTCGCCGAAGACATGCTTTGACTCGGCATCAGTTGATTTGCACTATTGATTTCGCCGAAGATGCAAGCCTATTTTCGCCGAAAATGCAAGTGTGAATGGGCAGATTTCGGCTTGAACTTGATCGACTCCTTTGATCGATTCCGGTTTGATTCCTCGAGGTTCCCACGCCTTAGACACGTCCATGGCTACGTTATTTGACGGCAAAAACCTGTGCTAACATAAAAACACTAGAAAACCATCAAATAGACCCGAAACGGGCCAAGGTAACACAAATGGCACGAGATAGGGCAATCGATTGAATATTTGTTATTCTACCCTAAAAACCATGTCTTAAGCAAAGAAATGTCGCTTAAATGAGGCTGATAATCACGTCAAATCGAGTGTCATCACTACTCATATTAGAAACAAGAGAATCGAAAACAAACAAGGAATACATCTCAGGTAGGAAGAACAGAGAAGAACTGTAAAACCTAATTTGACGAATCCGTGAAGCTTCAATCTCCGGTAATCTTCAATCCAAGCTCCGAGTCTCCGAGGTGAAAGGATGGCGTCACGATCTCTCCACGATTCTTTGAACTCTCTAAACTCTCTCTCTCTCGACTTCTAGGTCTGGAAATTATGATTGAAATTATGAGGTCTCCCTGTTCTGGGCCGCTGGTTTAAGTATTTATACTTAACCCTAATCTACCAGATTTTAAATGATATTTTCGCCGAAAATGTTAAGGAATTTTCGGCAAAAATTCCTGTGTAAAAGGGTGGCCGCCGGCTGGATTCTTCTGTGGTTTTCAAACCGCCGGTTCTCGGCGAAAACTTAGGGTTTTCGCCGAAAACTTCCTTTGGTAATCTCAGTCGATTTGTTCATGGATTTTCGCCAAAAACCTTAGGTGTTTTTCGTCGAAAAATGTCAGTGTAAAACGGGGCAGGATTTGGTTTGACTCGATTGGCTCCTTGGATCGATTCCGGTGCGATTCCTCGAGGTTCCAACGCCTTAGACACGTCATTGGCTACTTATTTGACGGTAAAAACCTGTGATAACATAGAAACACTAGAAAACCATCAAATAGACCCGAAACGGGCCAAAGTAACACAAATGGCACGAGATAAGGCAATTGATTGAATATTCGCTATTCTACCCTAAAAACCATGTCTTAAGCAAGGAAATGTCGCTTAAATGAGGCTGATAATCACGTCAAATCGAGTGTCATCAGTACCACCCAACCTGGACAGGTATGTGGGGACAGGCGACCCAGACGAGCACCTGCAAGCCTTCCAAATCGCCATGCAAATGCAGCAAGCCGGCGATGCCACATACTGTAGGGCTTTTCCAGCGACGCTTGGGGGGCGAGCTAGGGAGTGGCACATGAATCTACCGGAAGGCATCATAACCTCGTGGGAAGGTTTCGCTAGGATCTTCTCACAGAAGTATGACTGTAAGAAAACAAGGACGGTCCCGCTGCAGGCATTGGTGAGCTTAAGGAAAAAGTCGAACCAATCGCTGAAGGAGTTCTTCGACGAGTGGACTGGGGTCGTCCAATCCATCCGGAGGGTAGATCATGAGATCACTGCGGCAAGCTTATTCCATTCGACCCATAATGACAAACTGCGAGAGTCGCTGCTGCAGGTGGCTCCAAAGTCACTGTCCGACTTGGAAACCAGAGTACACAAAATTATTTTAATTGAGGAGCAGTTAGCAGAACCTCTACAAGGAGCGGCGAAGAGGGAAGAAAAGCCCGTTACAGGGAACAAGCAGGCCAAATGGCAGCCCTCCGAGAGATCGCCATACAGGAGAAGCCGCCCTGAAGAACAAAGGGGATACCAAGAGAGGGGATGCCAAGAAGAAAGAACGGATTACACGCCTCTCTCAGAGTCGCGAAGAAAGATCCTGTTGTATATGTAGCATAAAGGACATACCATCAACTGGCCGGGACCAATGTACACCCCCGCAGATCAGCGAAGTCGCCAGAAGTTCTACGACTTCCACGACTCTCATGGACATACCACCAAAGATTGCAGGGAACTGAAGAACGAAATCGAAAGATGGATAAGCGAAGGACGACTAAGGGATTTCATCGTGAACACCAAGCGAAAAAATAAGTCGCAAGAAGAGGATCGCCATGACAAAGGAGAATCACAAGACAAGAAGGATGATGTCTTCGCCCGGCTGAAGGAGCCACAACACGGTGAAGATAGCAAGAAGAAGCCCCGTCCTGAGGTGAATCATGTCTATCAAACTATCTTTGGAGGAGAGAGCTGCCCAACAAAGAAAGTCAAGAAGGAAGAAACGCAAGAGGTAATGATGATAGACCGGGTTAGTCGCCCAGTGTTGGGGTTCTCAGAAAAGGACACGGCTCGTGTAGGATGCCCGAGTTTGGAGGCGATGGTAATTCAGGTGATAAAACACAATAGCCGAGTGGAGCGAGTAATGGTCGATGAGGGGAGCTCGGCGGATATCATTTTCTGGGAGCTATACAAGAAAATGAACCTGCCGGCTAGCTTACTCAGGCAGACAAAAATGACCATTTCAGGATTTCGGGACACACGGTCCCCATCAAGGGAATCGCCACAATGAAGATAACTATCGGAGACGGAGACTTGCAGGTGACGCGATCCGTTGACTTCCATGTCATGGATTGTCAATCTACGTACAACATGATCCTTGGGCGACCGGCGCTCGCCGCTTTCCAAGCAATCTCATCCCCGGTACACCAAGTGTTGAAATTTGATACCGAAGAGGGAATAGGGTTTGCCTGGGGGCACCGGACATCGCCATAAGGTGCTACAGGGCGGCAACTAAAGCACCTGCCTCACCATAAGCTTGGAGGCAGAAATGTTGGGGAAAGAATGGTACCAGTAGAGTCAGATATCCCAGTACCACTTTTCGAGGAAGATGAAAGCAAGACAGTTCGAGTATCGTCCTACCTAGGCGACAAAGAGAAACAAGAGTTGGTTAAGTTGCTTCGAGAGTTTTCACACCTATTCGCATGGTCGCCACGCGACATGCTGGGAATCGCTCCAGACATCATCAAACACTCTGTAGCAATTGAACCCGGAAGTCGTCCAATCCAACAAAAAAGATGGAACATTTGTAGGGAAAGGCAGCAGGCTATGGCGATAGAAGTGGAGAAGCTTTTGAAGGCAGGATTTATCAGGGAGGTACAGTATCCTGAGTGGTTGGCTAATGTTGTTCTTGTAAAGAATTCCTCAGGAGCATGGCAATGTGCATTGACTTCACTAGCCTGAATGATGCATGTCTCAAGGACCCGTACCCTTTGCCCAATATAGAGCAGCTGGTGGATGCAACGGCGAACAACGAAATGTTATCCTTTTTGGATATGTTTCAGGATACCATAGATACCTTTGAATGAACAGGATCAAGAAAAGACAACTTTTATGACACCAACGGCGCACTACTGCTACCGGGTAATGCCGTTCGGACTCAAGAACGCTGGTGCGACATACCAAAGAATGATCGATACGGTATTCGCTAAGCAAATCGGCTGGAACTTGGAAGCGTACGTGGATGACCTCTTGGTCAAAAGCAGGAAGTCCGGCGATCATCTAGACGACTTACGATAAATTTTCAGCACACTACAGGAGTACTCGCTCAGGTTAACTCCTTTGTAGTGTGTGTTCGGAGCAACATCAGGAAAGTTTCTTGGATATATTATAACCAGACGAGGAATAGAGGCCAACCCCACGCAGATTGCAGCAATCACATCCATGGCACCTCCAAAGACAGTGAAAGAAGTGCAAGTTTTATCTGGAAGATTAACGGCGATCAATCGGTTCATCCCCAGGATCACGATCGCTGCGGCCCGTTTTTTGCAACTTTGGAGAATGCATCAAAGTTCACGTGGAACGATAAATGTAACAAGGCTTTTGAAGAGCTGAAGCAATTTTTAATTACCCCTCCTGTACTTGCATCCCCTAAGTTAAATGAAGCTCTATTTCTCTATATCGCAATCTCTCCAAAATCAGTTAGCGCAGTCTCGGTTCGAAGAGAAGACAAAACCGAACATCCTGTTTTTTACACAAGTAAGACTTTGGTTGACGCCAAAACAAGGTATCCGGCGATAGAAAAAATGGCGTATGCTGTGGTTTGCGCGGCAAGAAAGTTGCGACCATACTTTAAGGCACATACGATACATGTGCTCACCAACCTTCCGATAAAAAATGCATTAAGATCTATGAGTGTGGCGGGGCGATTAGCTAAATGGGCAATCGAGTTAAGCGAATACGACATACGATACCAGCCAAGAACAGCGATCAAGGCCCAAGTCCTGGCAGATTTTGTGGTAGATGGTGCGGTGCAAGAGGATGTTGAGGAAGGCGATGAGTGGATATTATTTACGGTTGGCACCTCAAGTAAGGGAGGATCTGGCGCGGAATAGTTCTAAATTCGCCCGGGGGTGTCCTCTATGAGGTAGCACTACGATTTGCAACTAATCGGACCAATAACGCAGCAGAGTATGGGGCATTGAAAGCTGGTTTACGAATCGCTAAGAGTATGGGAGTTACCAACATCAAAGCTTTCTCAGATTCGGTGATAGTGGTCAATCAAATTAATGGAAGTTTTAGGTGAAGGAAGAGTCGCTCCTCCCCTATTTCGATGAGGTGAAGCTTCTTATGTCGGAGTTAAGAAAGTGCCATATCACAAGTCGCGAGAGAAGAAAACTGCCATGCAGATGCGCTATCAAAACTAGCAACAGCGACGGATTTTGAATAAGGACGAATGGTCACAGTAGAAAAAGAAACAAAGATGAAGCAGTGCTTCAATATGTTCAGCGGAGTTGAAAAAAAGCGACTGGCGAACGCCTATTATCCGATATTTGGATAATGACACAATACCAAGCGACCCGTTAGAAGCAACCAAACTCCACCAAAAGGCAGGAGATGCACCATAATAGGAGGTGAGCTGTACCGAAAATCAGCTATGGGCCCATACCTACGGTGCTTAGGAGAGGATGATGCAGCTTGGGCTCTGGAAGAAGTACATTCACGGGTGTGCGGCACTCACTTAGGGACAAGAAGTCTGGAAAGAAACTTAATATACCAAGGCTTCTATTGGCCAACGATGAGAAAGGAAGCAGGCGCTTGGTGAAAAAGTGCCACAAGTGCCAGGAGTTTGCAAGCTACCACAAGTTGCCAGCAACGGCGCTCCAGGCGAATGTTAGCCCATAGCCTTTCGCAAGATGGGGAATGGACATCCTAGGCACGTTTCCAGAGGCCTCAGGAAAAGGAAGTTCCTCATCGTAGCAGTGGATTACTTTACCAAGTGGGTTGAGGCCGAGGCGGTGGCTAGCATCACTGCTAGACAGATACAAAAGTTCGCATTCAAAAGTATCGTCACCAGATTCGGAATACCAGAAAGTATCGTCTGCGATCATGGCACTCAGTTTGACTCACAGGTCTTTAAAGAATTCTGTGACGACCTAAAAATCAATTTAAGGTTCGCCTCGGTCGCTTACCTTAAGCCAACGGACAGGTAGAGGCGGCCAACAAACTAATCTTACAAGGGTTAAAGAAAAGAGTGGATGGATGTAAAGGTGTGTGGGTCAAGAGCTTGACCACGTGCTATGGGCTCACCGAACGGCTTACAAAACGGCGACGGGCGAGACTCCCTATACGCTGACATACGGGACTGAGGCAGTCCTCCTGGTGGAAATTTCGATCCCATCTATAGAATCCAGGAATACAGGGACGAGGTAAACGAACAAGAGTTATTACTCAACGTGGACATGATCGAAGAAAGAAGGGAAAAGGCGTAGATGTGACTGATCGCGGAGAAAGAACAGCTGGCAAGGCGATACAATCTAAAGCTCCGGCCGCATCACATCACCTCAATGATTTAGTGCTGCGAAAAATCTTCAAACCAGCAATCGGGGCAGCCAAGCTCAACCCGGTTGGGAAGGCCTATACAGGGTACGGCAAGTGGTGGGGGCTAATACCTTCAAACTGCAGAGTTGGACGGTACAAAGATCCCCAAGACATTGAACTCTATGCATCTTAGGCGGTATTATGATTAAAAGGGCCCTGTAAGAGATGCTATCTTCAATGAAATGACCGAGTGTCTAGATGTTTAATCTTGAACTTACGATGCATAGTTCGAAGCCATCTAAGTAAGACCTACGGGCATTAAAAGTCGCTGTGTAAGACCTACGGGCATCGAAGCCATCTAAGTAAGACCTACGGGCATTAAAAGTCGCCGTGTAAGACCTACGGGCATCGAAGCCATTAAAGTAAGACCTACGGGCATTAAAAGTCGCCGTGTAAGACCTACGGGCATCGAAGCCATTAAAGTAAGACCTACGGCATTAAAAGTCGATGTGTAAGACCTGCGGGCATCGAAGCCATCTAAGTAAGACCTACGGGCATTAAAAGTTGCCGTGTAAGACCTACGGGCATCAAAGCCATCTAAGTAAGACCTACGGGCATTAAAAGTCGCCGTGTAAGACCTACAGGCATCAAAGCCATTAAAGTAAGACCTACGATCATTAAAAGTCTCCGTGTAAGACCTATGGGCATCGAAGCCATTAAAGTAAGACCTATGGGCATTAAAAGTCACCGTGTAAGACCTACGGGCATCAAAGCCATCTAAGTAAGACCTACAGGAATTAAAAGTCCCTGTAAGACCTACGGGCATCGAAGCCATCTAAGTAAGACCTACGGGCATTAAAAGTCACTGTGTAAGACCTACGGGCATCGAAGCCAATTAAAGTAAGACCTACGAGCATTAAAAGTCGCTGTGTAAGACCTACGGGCATCGAAGCCATTAAAGTAAGACCTACGGGCATTAAAAGTTGCCGTGTAAGACCTACGGGCATCGAAGCCATCTAAGTAAGACCTACGGGCATTAAAAGTCGCCGTGTAAGACCTACGGGCATCGAGCATAAGAGACCTAAGCATTAAAGATTTCCAAGAAAGTTAAAAGAGTAGCACGCAAGGAAACAATCGCCACAACCAGAGAGAAGTAGGAAAGCGATAAAAATTCATAAAATCCGGCAAGGATATAACGTTTAAAAAAAAAGGGAGACAAAACGACAAATAAGAACAACAGTAGAATGATTTTTTTTCAAAGGGCATCTCCTTTCCCCTTATCCACGAGTTTGGCAAGATGAGAGCTAGAGCCCGGTTCGCTGGAGGGCGGCGCCGCCTCAGAGGATTGAGGCTGAACTTCCGAACCATCGGGGTTCAGTTGCTATATACTCCGCATCTTCAGCAGACACCTCCCGCTCCAGGCGACCGACATCCCGGAAGGCGATCTCTTCGTCAGTGTCAGCAGGATCGGGACTCCAGCGTTGTAGCGATTAAGGCCTTTCAGCACAACGCGAACCATCTTGCGGCCAGGCCAGCTCTTCGAAAGGAAAATTTTTGAAATATTCGTTCCGACAGCTGCGCATAACAACGCGAATACTCTCACCAAGAGTTTGGGTAAGTATTCAACAGATTCAGCGTACAGAGCCTTCTGGGCAGCCAACTCGGAATCAGTCGCTGCCTGGGCCGCCAAGGAGTCCATTAACAGCTCCCTCGTGTTATCACGCTCCTTGGCGATCGTGTTCACGCTGGTAGCCTTCTCCCGTGCCTCTTTCAGCTCAGTTTTGAGACGAGAAAGTTGTTCGCGGGAGGCTTCCAAGCTCTCTTTCTGGCGATCAGACTCCTCCTCAAGACTTTTGCTGAGCTTCAAGGCAGGCAACTTGGGTGGTTCGATCATCTAGGCTCCCCTTCAAGTTGCAAAGAGCGATACTCGCCACATTGGCACGACGCTATGTAAAAAATGATGAATGATGGCAAAGGTGGATCAGTGAAAAATCACCATGCTAAGCACAACAGAAAGGTGAAGACCAAGGATCCTTACCGTCTCCTCGTTATGAAGCCGAGTAAGGCTCATGCGAAGCGAACGAAGATTTTCAACATCAACTTCGAGTTCTCCTCTTGGAGACTTCTACAGGTGAAGGACAAATCGCCAAGCTCAGCAAAATGCGGCAACAAGGTTTACACATTCCCCAGTTAGGCAACACTGAGACATTATGATTACGTCAAGGGTAGGTGTGAGTTTGCTCACCTGTAGCATTCGGTACGATGTCGCCCATGCAGGTCTGCCACCTCCGGCCCACCCCAGGATTAGTCACACCTTGGAAGACTCCGCGGGAAAACTTCTCCGATACGTCACTCGCCATCCTAGGCGATATATCGAAAGTCATGGGGTGGACGATGGCAAAGTAAGGCAGACGGAAGGGTCCCTCATCCTCCCGTCGCCCTGGAGGGGCGGGTTGGTCGAAAATAGAGTTCGCCCGCTCTGACCATGAGGCGCGACGGGGGCGGTCGACAGCAATGGAAGGGGGTCGGGACTCGAGGCCGTTCTCGAGGGTGTGGATCATAGTCAGGCGATGACTCTGACTCATCAACAGCAAGATCAGAGGCATGCGGAGTGGAGATTGAGGCAACAGTAAGGCCATCGGCGATGACGGTGGTAGGTGCCGGGTTGCCAGCTGTTTCCTGGTGTACGACCCCTCGGGGAGGTGACTGATTCTCCCCTGAGGAGGAGCGCGACGGGAGCGGCAAATCAGAGGCTCATCTTCCTCTTCATCTAGGCCGACCGGGGCTTGCTGACCTTGGAGGTGCTGACCCAGTAACTCGATTGAGGCTGGTTGGGCTTGTGGTTGGTGCCCCGATGACTCCCCAACCTTTTTCATGGGTTTTGAGGCCCCAAGTTTCTTTTTGTTCAGGGGAGTAGGATCCTCATCACCCTCAATCGCTTTCCTCTTTCCCTTTCCCTTCCCAACTGAGTGAGGAGGAACGGAAGGCGAGGCAACATGGGGAGGGGGGACAGGAGGATTAGCGCAGGAGGCTTCAGGACGGGTCTCGCCGACAGGCCCGCGAGCCGTGGTGCTAATAAGACACCCGGCGAGGTTGGTAAAACCTGTAAGAAAAAAGAGAGAGATGTAAGGCAACGACTATCATAAACATGGCAACAACAAGGCCTAAGAGCGGAATAGTCTGCGAAAACAAAAGACAACAGCAAACGAAATACACGAAAAACAAGAAGCAAGTTTTTCATTAAATCCTGGAGCAGGAGGGTGACAATCCTTAAGCATACGACATTTATACCTCCGTGAATACCCCCTGGGAAGCCTGTAACCCCGCTTGGTTAGACAGGTGATGGCGGTCACAAAGAACTTGACTTCAAGTAAGAACCTCAGTGGGAGTGGGATCGATGCCATCATTAAAGCGACTTAAATCGCCAGTAGACCATGAAGAGGGAAGAAAGTTGGTCCAAGAGCGGTCCAAGTCGCTGGCTTGAAAGTAAAAAAAAGGAGTGGTACCAGGTGGGGTGAGGTTTGGGAGAAGAGTAGTTTCCCTTCTCGGTAAATTAAGAGCGGTGGTAGAAACTTATGCCATTCATAGTCATCTTGGCATAGTGGATAAGCTGGAAAAGGCGAAGGGTCGGGGCGATAGCTTTGGCCGTGCAGGAACACTCAAAGGCCGACGCAGCCGCCCAACATCCCACGTTGAAAGCTCCAAGAGACGCGCCAAAACATTCAAGAAGCGACGTTACAAACGGAGACGGTGGAAGGCGAAGACCATTGGTGAACGCCTTGGTCCATATACCATGTCACCCGGGGGGACAGTTGCCAATGGTGGAAAGCCGGGATGCCACGGCGAACTTCCAGGTTGAGGGAAGCATAGACAAAGGCAGGACTCGGGCGATTCTCCGAGCAGTGCCCGAGGGAAAATATCCAGGACCAACGACCCTTCGTTCGTCACAGGGCGGTCCTTGCCACATGGATCGCCAATTACCTACGGCATAAGGACCTTCATCAATGGTATCCTCGGGATCAATTTTGAAGGTGTTGAGCGGCACTTGGAAGCCGACTTGGTGAGAACCCCAGAAAGGAAGAGCGGGAGAATCATCAGTGTAGTCTTCCACATCAGCTAAGCAAGGCAAGTAAGAGTTCTCAGTAGAAGATTGAGGGTTCGAAGGGACATGTGAATCATTGGAAAGAGTAGGGCCAAGAGATGAACTATTGGAGGAGGCGGGAGAATAGGAGCCCAGGGGGTAAGAATAACTCTGGTTCTGACTATCGTTTGAAGAACTCATTTTGATGAGAGAAGGTAAAGGAAGGGGCCACGACAAGAAGAAAGAGCGTTTATAGAAGCAGAAAATGTGGAAGAAGGTTACGTACCGGGAGGTCGACGGGGAGCTCCGGACATCCTGAGAAGGGGAAATGGATAGCGGGAGTAGCTTTCCGATCAAGGAAAAGTTGAAACAGGGAGCAGAAAGCGTCGATTAAGCAGGAGAGATAGGAGGCAGAGACAGACGTGGAAAGTGGAAGAAGATGGAGAAGTGGGGTTTATAAAGGCTAAGGTCAGGAGAGGAATGAACCATCGCGACAGCCGATTGGTGGCACGCGCGGCTAAGGAGACGTTTGGAAGACTAGGGTAATGATGACCCCTAGGCAATTACTAAAATACCCCAGTTCCCCCAGCTTCTCCAACAAGATAGAAGGTAAAAGACCATACTGCCCTGAAAAGGGACACGAGCAACAGCGGCGACAAAAATTCAGAGGCGACAAAGCAACAAGATGCAAGCGATCAGAAGTCCTCACCAAAGAGAAGCTCGGCTAAAGGCTTGGGGGCAATTGATGAGCACTCTCGCAGCGATCACAAGGTAGACGATCCGGACTATGAGTAAGCCCTCAACCAAGCGAGCTCGGCTAAGGGCTTGGGGGCAATTGATGGGCCCGGCCTAACAGTACTCTGAAGGCCCAAGCAGCGGCCCATGCGCAGTGATCGCCGCTGATGGTTTGGACCTATGAGACCGTTTAGGAAAACCAGACAAGCAAGCCCAAGAGATAAAAGAAGGCCCAAGGCAACAGCCCAACTCGGTGACTCTTAGGGTTCCAAGGCAAAGCAAACACGTGTCGACATCCTAGGGAGGCTACAAACGAGTGGTCAGGATTCGGCCTTGGCGACCAAGATAGGGGTACTATAAATATCCCCGTACACCCCATAAACCGGAGGACAACACTTTTACCCAGCGGACAAACGCTCCGCGGTACGTAACTCGCCTCTCTTCCCATTCCTTAAACTGATCACCTCCCTTTCCCTTCAACTAACTACCCCCATTATCGCTTACGAGGTACACCACCCCCTGAAGACCAACAGGCTTGGGCTTCCATTATTGGCCCAGGCGACAAGGCTGGAACAACTACCAAGATTAATTAACTGTCCATGCGTTCACTTCTGCAATGGATAACTAACTGGTGCACCTGATTGCTTTTAGTGAGTTACTCTAGAAGCGGATTAACCCTAAATGGTTCCTACGAAAGGCACATTCCATTGAATAGGTTAATTGATTGATTTGATGTTCTAAAACAAGGCGGACGTTCACAAACTATCCTTATTTGAACAAGAATCTAATCTAGGTGATCAAGCTAGAAAAAGAAAAACAACACGAAGAACAAATTAATTATGCAAGAAAAACTGTCTGAATTAAAATCTAATTACCGCCGATCTGTGACTGCTTTAAAGCCCCGGGTCACTTAGGGTTCATCTAATCTAAGCATAACAAGTTTAGCTACTCATGTCTAAATCAAGAGAATTGAAAACAACAAAGGAGTTCATCTTAACAAGAAAGAGTAGAGAAGAACTGTAAAACCTAATTTTGACAACTCCGGCGAATCTTCAAACTCCAGAAATCTCACTACAAGAAACTGTGCAGTTAACAGCGGCAATAATCAAGGTTAACAACGGCCAAAGCCGCTGTTAAATCATTTAACCGCGGCCACGGGCCGCTGCTAAATTAGCCAATGCTAAAAAAAATTAACAGCGGCCAAAAGTGGCCGCGGTTTAAACAGGACGGCCGCTGTTAATTTATTTCAATTTAACAGCGGCCTTTTGGACGCTGTTAAATTATTTCAGTTTAACAGCGGCCACGGCCGCTGTTAAATTATTTCTTCCGGAAAAAAAATTTAGCTGGAGCTCCGACTTCTCTGTCCGACTCCTGCCGCCGAGACTGTAAGAAATCCGGTGACTCTGGAAAGTGACCAGTCAAGTTCTTCTTCTTCTCCGAGGAAGCTTGTCATATCCGCCGGTGACTCATTCCAGCCTCCGCCGACACCTCCCATATCCTTGGAATCGCGTTTCTTGACCAAAAATTAATCTCTGACTCTCCTGAAACTCTTAGACTCATCGAATGAACCTCCCTTCTACTCTAGCATCTCCGACGAAGCTCCGACCCTTGGAAACCTACCGATTCGCCGGCTGCCATCAACCTTCCTCCACGTTCGGCCTCGCTCCAACTCTCGCGCAACAACGAAGCCTAACCTTCCTCCTCTCAATGACCGGCGTCGACTCCATCTCCCTTACTCAGGCGGCGTTGGATTTTCCGGCGTTGGCAGAGAAGAAGAAAAAGAAGAAGGATGAAGATCGGCGGAAGAGGAGAAGAAGAAAGAGAAGAAAGAGAAGAAGGATGATCCGTGTGAGATATAACCAGCCAATCAGAATGCATCATTTTAACAGCGGCCACTAAGCCGCTGTTAAATTACCTTTAGCCGCTGTTAAACTGTTCGACAATCCGTGTGAGATATAACCAGCCAATCAGAATGTGTCATTTTAACAGCGGCCACTAAGCCGCTGTTAAATGATCTTTAGCCGCTGTTAAACTGTCCAATTTAACGGCGGCCACTTAGCCGCTGTTAAATAAATTTAACAGCGGCCAAATACTGGCCGCTGCAAACCTGGCGCCGTTAAATGGCCATTTTGTTGTAGTGTCTTCACTCCTAGCTCCGAGTACTCCGAGATGGAAATAGGATGTCAAGATCTCTCCGGGAACTCCGAGATACGCTCTAAACTCTCTCTATCAGCTCTCTAAGTTGAAAATTGAGTATTATATCAAGTATATCTGATTTGGGGTTGGAGGCTGCTTTATATAGCTATTTTTCCAAACTGCATCGGAAAATGACCAACATTTCGACGAGAATATTAGAAGTTCTCGCCAAAATGTGCTTTGTAAAATAATTGAGAATCAGCGATGAGAATTGTCAATAGTTTCTTCATAGGTTCTCGGTGAGAACATTAAATTATTGCCGAGAACTTCTTTGTAAATCCTCCAGCAAACGACGACGAGAATTGGACCGCTTTTGTGAACATATTCTTGGCGAGATTAAAGAGCTCTCGCCGAGAATATTAGTGTTGGGCAGGTGCTTTTGATTCTTCGATCAATTTGCTGTTTCCAACGATCCCGGGTCACATCTAATGGCTCCATTGCATCCCGGACACGTCCGCTGGCTACGTATTTGATGACAAAAACCTGTGTACTCAACGAGATACTAGAAAACGCATCAAGTAGACCCGAAATGGGCCAAAGTAACCGAAACGGTAGGAAACATCTTTAATGAATGAAAACCCACTAAACTACCCCAAAAGTCGTGTTACAAGCAATGAAATGTCGCTTAAAGGGGCTGATAATCACGATAAATATATTGTCATCAGAAGAGTTGTCTTCTTCTCTTAGTTTCTTGTTTAGGAGTAGTTATCTTCTTCTCTGTTCCATGGCACACTAAACCTATGGTTGGGGCAAGGGGTGATTCAATAGGTGTAAGGGCAACCATGAGGTGTAATTGAGTGGATGGGATTGTGTATGCAGACCAAAACTCCTCTATGTTTATGCAAGTCTTGGTTCCAATTTCATTCTCTTCTTCTGCTTGGGATGTTGATGGTGAGATATGCATCTTTGTAGCCTTGAGTGCTAAGTGATTGGTACCTAGCTCGTTCGATGCTTGTTAAGACCCGACATAGAGGCTTGTGTACTGATATATGTGTTTCTAAGTGAGAGTATTTGCATGTAGATTGGTCCTCCTATGTGAATTATTTACTTAAGTATTTCATTGAACGCGTGGCGTGCATGATTTTTTGTCAAGTTTTCCAAGTGAGAGTGGTTATCTTATCTTGCATTGATGTATGCGGTTAGGAGCTCATTAAAGAGTCTAGATTAACATTCTTTGAGGTGTTAGAGGGACTAGAATTGTGTAAGTCTTGCAAAACCCCCTATAACGTTGTATTCCCATCCTAGTGGCCCCCAAGCTTGTTCATGATCCCTGATTGCCCCTCCCGTTCTTTTCTTGTGAATCTTCCTTCGTGATTACTTTTGTGAGTTGTGCCTTGTGTCATTCTCTTATTTTCTATGCTTTTTGGGCCTCATTGACTTGTCCCTTAAAGTTAACTTTTGTGTTTTTGTTTGTTGAGTTGTTGTTCCATTGTTGTTGCGCCCCTTTGATAGCACCCCTTCCACTCTGAGTAAAATTCATTGAAGTGACCCTCACCCCTTGTCCACGATCACTTATCCCTGACGTAGATCCTATGGTTAATGATAAGCCAACCAATTACGGATCTTTGAAGGATAAGAAAGCCAGTCCACACCATACCAATGAAGAACCCTAGCAGCAGGTGACATGGTTTTCCATACATTGGTGAGATTAAACTTGTCCATATACTATCAATTCTACATTAATTCACCATCACAGTCATAACTGACTTATAGAACTCCTAAGTTGTAGAAGCTTATGCGAATGCCATGAGCCATAAGTGGAATTGATATCCTAGAAACTTCTACCCTTCAACCTATAAAAATTAATCTATGCTACCCACATGGATCCTGCTTTCAACAACATGCTCCAAATATGTCTGATAACATTAGGACAGTTCCAGGTCTTAAAGTCTTTTAAACTTTAAACACCATCTTGTTTAGAGATAGAAACAAATTTCCAAGAAACTTTAGATCTTCCTTTCGCATATACCTTACCCCATAAGAAATCATTATGAATGGCCTCAACTTCCTCGATAAGAGAACAAGCTCCAGTATCAGACTCTATCAGTTGGACTTAATCAATGATTTTATGAGTAATTTTATCTATTAGGACATTCTAGTCACATCTCCTAATTTTACCATTAGTAAGTGGAACTCCAACAAACAGAAAAGGGAGATCACCTATGCAAAAAAAAAACATAAGCTTTAACAAGTGTTGCAATAGCTGCATCATCAACTCAACAATATAAATAGTGCTTTTTTCCAGGTTAAACTAGACACCTAGACATTTTTTGTAGGTGTGAAGAACCTCAGTAGCTTAATTAAATACATCCTAATTCGCTTTAGTGAACACCGATAAGTCATCTGCCAAAGTCAAATGAGCTACCCTGATGCCCTTGCAGGGATGAGACTGAAAACTTTTCTCCTTGATTGCTTGGTCAAAAAGGCAGCTTAGAACCGTCGTAGAGACAACAATAGATAGGGGACCTTGTCTCAAGCCTCTTTGTGTTGGAAAATGACCTTTGAGGATTCCATTAACATAAATCTCAAACAACATAGAAGCTTTAAAATAGGCACTTATCCAATTAACATAAATCTCAGTGAACTACATTGCAGATAGTGTTAAGGATAAATTTCAATTCAACTAAATCGAATGCCATCATAAGATCCATTTTCATAGCACCTCGAGGGGAAATGTCATATGTATCGTAATTCCTTAACAACTAATGAGCTAGTAGAAAACCATCTCCAATTTTCTCCATTTGATGAAACCAGTCTGTGATTCACTAATCAGAGAGGGCAGAACACTTGAGAGTTTGTTTGCAAGCACTTCAGACACAATCTTATAAATCACATTACAACACAATACATGCATGTAATCTTTCATGTCAGCTGCATCATCCTAAAGACAAGAGCTAAAATAATCGAGTTGACATACCTAGGCATGCAACTATTATCAAAGAAGCTTTTAACTGCATCAACAATATTTGAGCCAACAACACCCCAGCTAAACTTTAAAAAAACATGGCATTATAGCCATCAAGGGTTGGTGCTTTGTCATTAGAAATTTTAAACAAAGCCTTCTTCACTTCATTAATAGTGACCGTGAGAACTAAACCTTCTTGTTGCTGGATACTCAAATTCCTTTGAATAATGGTATGAAGATCAACCTCCTGAACATCTCTCTTACTCCACCAAAGCTTTGTATTAATTTAATAGTGACATTAGCTATATGATCCATTTTCTCAACCGAGACTCCATCCTCATTCTTCAATTGTATAATGGTATTTATAACTTGTCTAGTTTTAACATAGCTAAAAAATAACTTTGAATTACTATTTCCCAACTTAATCCAACTTCCCTTAGCTAGTTTTTTGTCTTATAATACTTTCTTCATCCTTTTTAGTTGAATAAGTTCCTCATTGACACATTGCACCTTCTCCATATTCACACCAGTAGGGTAGTTGTACATTTATTCCTTAACAACTAGAAGATCATCCCTTTTCGCATAACTCTTTGTTGAATATCAGAATAACATTCTTTGTTCAACTTTTTTAGCTCAACTTTAAGGATCTTCAACTTCTTGTATAGTCCATAGAAATAGTTACCTTTGACCATTACTTTCCAAACTGAGTCAACAATGTTGTTATAACAAGAATTTTGAGTCCAGCGTGAAAGCCTTAGTGATGTGATCCTGGCCACCAAGCCCGGCTTGGACATGACTGATGCCAATCCGGCCCCAACACTGATGCCGGGCTGAGAGTACACCGGCCCCAGGCCTACACCAGCACCACCCCCGGAGCCTTGGAGAGCCCAAGCCCCGGAGCCAGAAGATGTACCTGGGAGGATGCTGATCCTCAGCCAGGCAACAAGGCTAGCTCCTAGCCCAGCCAGAGTCAGGCTAATGAATCTCCAAGAGCTGATGCTGACACCGAGCCCGACCCGGACCCCGGGCCGAGCCTAGCACCTAAACTAGGCCCCATGCCAAGTACTATGAGCTCTGGGTCGACACTGGCCCCTGAAGACCCTTGAGGACATTACTGAAGATGTGGTCGAAGCATAATGAAGAAGGCTTGGCCATAATGGAAGGAATCCCAGCCTTGAGCCAGCCCCGAGCGCCGGACCAAGCGTCGGGCACCCCAGACGAGCCTTTTGAGCCCAGCTCTCAAACGGATCAGGCATTCTGGGATTTTCTAAAGGCCTTGGCTACTTTGAAGGCCCAGGAATCAGCACCAACAAACGGTGCTCAATTTGGAGCAGAACTGAAGGAGATAGAGCTAGGCCAAGACCTAGTAAAGCTTGGTTGGAGCACCAAAGAGGAAGACTCGGATGCTGATCCGAGGAAGGCCAAGCAAGGAGCTGTGATCAGGCCACCACCTGAGCCTGATCCAAGAGGAGAGGATCAAGGAGAATCCAACCTTGGGGAGAGCCAAGATTTCAGCCCACGACTAAGAAGCTACGGGCCAGAACTAAAGTGACCGGATTTCTGGACAGATTCCTAGTCCGACAAGGATTGACGAATATGGGCTACTTGGAGACAGAATTTGGACTTATGTCCAACATGAAAGTTGTATCCCATGGAGTCTACTACGGATCTGCAAAAGATCAGAATTTTAGAAAATTTGTTTGTTATTTATTCGGCCCATAATTCCAGAACCCGTTTAGGCTGTTTTTGGGGAAACTTAGCTCCCAAGTTAGGGGTTCTTCTCTAAATAGGATTCTTATTCCTTGTGGGATTGGAGTCCGAATTGTACCTTCTTTTAGTCTAGATTAGGATTAGTTTAAGTCCTTTTAGTGGCTTAATTAGGACTCTTTTTATTTGTTTATTATTTATTAGTTAGTTTCTAAGGAGGAATAGGAGAGGTTGTTCCCTACTCCTCCCCCTATATAAAGAGGCATTCGCCTCTCTTGTAACACAACTTGAATCAATAAAATTACTTAAATTTCGGTTTTCTCTTAGAATGGAATTGCTAATCTCTTCTCGGCTTTCATGGAATTGACTGTCGTTTAGACCGGCTTATCGTCTAGGGTATCCTCCCCTTGAAGTGGCGCCATCGACTTGATACTTCTGGTTCCTAGCTCTTTATAGCTAGCGGGTCAAAGTCCTCCTCCATCCCGGTTCCCGACGGTTTCTACCTCCTTGCACGATCATCAACTTGCGGTGTTTAAGGGTCGTCTGCCCACGGTTGGAGTTGTTCACATCAGTTGGTATCAAAGCATGGTTCAAGCTCAAGGACCACAATCTATCCCAGTCTCCAGGTTACCCTGGATTCATATCCTTTACTGCTTTTTAGAAAATAGCTTCAAAAATCTTCATCTATTTTAATTCTTGTATTCGAGTCTTACATTGTAAGGCAAGAAAATATTGGTGGCCAATCAAGCTATCAAGGAAGAAAATATCAAAAGAGTCAGAAAACAGAAAATCAAGCAAGGCCACCCTTGCCAAGTTCTTTATTTTCATTGTAATAGTGTGTTTAAGAAGAGGGGATAGATTAGCTTTCATTGCTTGTGTTAAACCGAGCCACGACCCTACTTTTAACCACTAAGTTGTAGTTTGCATCGAGTCTTAGAAAATTATATTAGAAAAAGTCTTGGTGTTCGTTTGTTACACTAGCCATGACAGAGTTGAGGCTACTTATGTTGGAGCTTCAAATCAATAATGCACGCCTAGCCCTGTACGGTATAGAAGATTCGATTAGAAGGTTGGACAGAGGAGCCGAAGCCAAGAGTGCCAGCACTAGGCCCAGCACTAGGCTCAGCGCCTGGCCAGCACCGGTCCAGCACCAGGCCAGCACTCGGCGCAGCACCTACCCAGCACCAGTGCCAGCACCAGCCCAGCACCGAGTGCCAGCACAAGGGCCAGCCCCAGCACCAGCGCCCGAGCGCCCAGCACCGGCCCAGCGCCCAGCTCCAGCCGCAGCACAGGCACCCCAGCGCCCAGCCTCGACGCCCGAGCACCCAGTACCGGCACCCCAGCGCCCAGCACCGGCGCCCCAGCGCCCAGCCCCGGCGCCCAACCAGCGCCCGGCGCCCGACCAGCCCCGGCGCACGACCAGCGCCCGGCGCACGACCAGCGCTCGGCGCCCGACCACCCCCGTGCCTGACCGACGCCCAGCGCCAGACCAGCACCCAGCGTCAGACCAGCAACCGGCCCCAACCCTGGTTCAGCATCAAGCATCGACCTTGCCCCGACGCCAGCCCCGACACCAGACCCACCGACTCAGACCCAGCATAGAGCATCCCCAGCCCCGGTATGGCCCGAAGTCCTCAGGCTCGAGCCTAGAGCACCCGTACCAGCCCCGATACGGCTCAAAACCCCACGGAGCCTTGATAAAGCACCAGGTCAAGTCTTATACTCCCCTGTGAGCCACCAAGCCCGGCTTGGACACGACTGATGCCGATCCGGCCCCAGCACTAATGCCCGGCCGAGAGTACACCGGCCCCAGGCCTACACCAGCACCACCCCCGGAGCCTATGAGAGCCCAAGCCCCGGAGTCAGAAGATGTACCTGAGAGGATGCTGATCCTCATCCAGGCAACAAGGCTAGCTCCTAGCCCAGCCAGAGTCAGGCTAATGACTCTCCAGGAGCTGATGCTGACATCGAGCCCCAACCCGACCCCGGGCCGAGCCTAGCACCTAAACTAGGCCTCATGCCAAGTACTATGAGCTCTGGGTCAACACCGGCCCCTGAAGACCCTCTGAGGACATTACTGAAGATGTGGCCGAAGCATAATGAAGAAGGCTTGGCCATAATGGAAGGAATCACAGCCTTGAGCCAGCCCCGGGCGCCGGACCAAGCGCCGAGCACCCCAGACGAGCCTTTTGAGCCCAGCTCTCAAACGATCAGGCATTCTGGGATTTTCTAAAGGTCTTGGCTACTTTGAAGGCCTAGGAATCAGCTCCAACAAACGGTGCTCAATTTGGAGCAGAACTGAAGGAGATAGAGCTAGGCCAAGACCTAGTAAAGCTTGGTTGGAGCACCAAAGAGGAAGACTCGGATGCTGATCCGAGGAAGGCCAAGCAAGGAGCTGTGATCAGGCCACCACATGAGCCTGATCCAAGAGGAGAGGATCAAGGAGAATCCAACCTTGGGGGAGAGCCAAGAGTTCATCCCACGACTAAGACGCTACGGGCCAGAACTAAAGTGAACAAGGGCCAAACCCGGATTTCTGAACAGATTCCTAGTCTGACAAGGATTGAAGAATATGGGCTACTTCGAGACAGAATTTGGACTGATGTCCAACATGAAAGTTGTAGCCCATGGAGTCTACTACTTATCTGCAAAAGATCTGAATTTTAGGAAATTTGTTTGGTATTTATTCGGCCCATAATTCCAGAACCCGTTTAGGCTGTTTTTGGGGAAACTTGGCTCCCAAGTTAGGAGTTCTTCTCTAAACAAGATTCTATTCCTTGTGGGATTGGAGTCCGAATTTTACCTTCTTTTAGTCTAGATTAGGATTAGTTTAAGTTCTTTTAGTGGCTTAATTAGGACTCTTTTTATTTGTTTATTATTTATTAGTTAGTTTCTAAGGAGGAATAGGAGAGCTTGTTCCCTACTCCTCCCCCTATATAAAGAGGCATTCGCCTCTCTTGTAACACAACTTGAATCAATAAAATTACTTAAACATCGGTTTTCTCTTAGCATGGAATTGCTAATCTCTTCTCGGCTTTCATGGAATTGACTGTCATTTAGACCGGCTTATCGTCTAGGTATCCTCCCCTTGAAGTGGCGCCATCGACTTGATACTTCTGGTTCCTAGCTCTTTATAGCTAGCGGGTGAAAGTCTTCCTCCATCCCGATTCCCGACGGTTTTCTACCTCGTTGCACGATCATCAACTTGCGGTGTTAAGGGTCGCCTGCCCACGGTTGCAGCGGTTCACATCACTTAGGCTGTGAAACCCCTTCACTATCATTGTCTAGGAAAACAACAGAGTTATCTGAATCTTGTAAAAGAATAATATAACCTTTCTCACTAGAAAACATTCTGCGAATTTTCTTGCAATCAAAACATATGCTCTATTATCAACCCATGTGAATAAAGGGCTAATAGAAACATGATCGACCAACTCACAGTCTTGAACACATTTTCTTAAGATCTTCCATGCTTTCAAAAGAATCTGTAACAAAGGTGTCTTCAGAAAGATCAAGGAACGCATTAAAGTCCCCAGCCACAAACCAGGGATGGTTAGTTTGCAACAAACCTGTCAACTTTCAATATAGCCTTCTTCTATCAACAAAATCGTTTGCATCATAAACAAAGGTGCAAAAATAAGGGGTTGGCATCTCAATCTTAATATGAATATATTGACCCCCAACTTTTAGAGGAACATTCCTTTTCCATATGGCTGAATTAAGGTGATCTAATCTCTTAGAACACACACAACTCAATTCCTTGACCTACAATCCATGCCATCAAAACACTATCATCCATCATAGCAAAATCTAATGAACCAAATTAGGAAAACATGGCATAAAATTGATATAAGCACAAGTCTAGAAATCATCCTCACACATCCAAGATCAAACATGGCATGTCTATACAATCATGACTCTATCATGGCATAACTACTCTACCCAGCAGAGATTAATGATGAACGTTGCAATGCGTTTGTCAAATAACTACCTTACACAAAGTAAGATATATCGTATTCCATAGGCCTCTTCTAATCGTTTACTCAAATGAATCGGCAATCTATTCAGGTTTAAACACGTTATGCGTGGTGTGAGTTCCACGACTTCTAAACTATAAAGCAGGAAAAACGAAATGAAAACAAAGACAGAAAGAAAGATTGGTTTGACTTAACAAGATGACAGACAAGCTTAGATTTTGAATCCCCCTATGATCACCAGAGCATTCGCAATCACAAGACTAGCAGTTTTCAATCCTAACTCATTCAGTTCTCAGAAACCACCATAACTCCTGACCCTTAGGTTTAAGTTCGGCGAACGTTCGCTCTATCCGATCTAACTCCCAAGATTAATTAACCGTCCATGCATTCACTTCTGCAACGAAAAACTAACTGGCGCGATTACTAGTGATTTATGAGTTACTCTAGCAGTGGATTAATCCTAAATGGTTCCTACGAAAGGCACACTCCATTGAATAGATTAATTGTTGATTTGATGTTCTAAAGTGAGGCGAACGTTCGCTACTATCCTCATCTTAACATGAATCTAATCTAGGTGATCAAGCTAGAAAAGAAACATAGGCAATGAAGAACAAACCAAACATGTAAGAGAAACTGTCTTTAAAGCCGAGGTGTTTTTTATGTTAATTAGTCATAAATAGCTTATTGGGACATTTTTTTTGTCCATTTTCACATTTCCCGAGGTGTTTTTATTAGTTTTCGGGTCATGTCATGATATATCATGGAAGCAACGGAGCTATGGGTTCAAACAGCGATCAAATTGGAGTCCGTAATTTTTTCATCGAACACTTGGTGTGCATAGTTTACATATTATCGATTACCATGGATTTGTGCTTAGTTTACATTTTCGCTTGAGAGAGGGATGTTCACTAGGTCTTTTTGGGTTGTAAAACCCATAAGCATTGCATCGAACACTTGGTGTACATGTACATTTGGTCAGTCTTGAGGCGAGAGTTTTGATTGATTGGTGTCTATACTTGGTTCTAATGGGCTCGAGAGAGCCTTAAGATACGTGTTGATGTAAATGTTGAAAGATCCTATCTTGTTCTTGGTTGACTTGATTATCCTAGGTTGTGTAGATCGTGATTCATTATCCCAAAGAGGAAACTTGTTTGACCCTTGTTTCTCTTCCATTACTTCTTTCTCGTGTTTTTCATCGTGCTCTCTTTGAGTGATTTGTTGACCCCTATTTCCATGTTCTTTGAGCTTGTGTTTGAGTTTTGACTTGTGTTGATTTGAGCCTTGTTTGACTTTGTTATTAAATGAACCATTGACCTTCGAGGAACCTAAGGAGGTTTTCCTCTCATAAGTTACTAAATGAAGGTTATCAAAGTTAGGTATCTTTGTAAAGAGGTTTTCCTCCCGATCGGTTATCAAAGGTAGGTCAAGCTCAATGTAAGCTTAACAATCATCAACAACATATGTCAACTCAAAAGTCAACTAAAGTCAAAGGGAAAGCTAACTTAGCTTTAAGAGTGGAGAAAGGTTGGACTTGGAAATGAAACACTCAAACAAATAAAAATCAACTACTAGGGAAGAGCAAAGGAGAGAAAAGGTTGGGTCAAGGTCCTCCTAGGGGTCCAAACTAGTTAACGGAAAAACTAGGTAACTTGAATTAAGGTAAACAAGCAATGCACCAATCTATCAACTAAAGTATACTCATCTTACACGATCTAAGGTCTCTAGGGAGCCCAAAGAACCATGCTAGGGTCAAGGACGAGTGACCGTTTGACCTAATCAACCAAAATACCCACACACGCTAAATGTTAGATGAAATGCCCAAGAGAAAACTCTCTCGAAATGGCTTGAAATGCATCCCTCGGTCGAGAGCTAATGCGTAAACAAGATGTCAATCATTAAACTATGGATCCTAACATACTTTCAAGCATTCAAGGATCAAAATCAATTATCAATTGGGTCAAACATGGGTCAAGTCTCAAATAAACACCATCAACTGAAAAACTTAAGTCAATTGCAAAGCAAATATGAAAGAACTCAATAGGAAGGTGCATAAACTAGAAACCAATCATCAATACACCAAGGTAAACCCAATAGAAGCTAGTATTCTCCCTAGGGTTCTCCCACCCCAACCCAACCCTAGGGATTTAATATGTCGTGGAATAAGAGAGGAAACAATCACTCATATACAAGAAAGTAGAGGAGGAGATCATCCTTATCATGTTGGACTTGGAATGGTTGGGGATGGAGTTGAGACCCTTGGGGATGACTTCCTTGGAGTTGGAGAGAGCTTCCCTTCATCAAAATCGCCTCTAGAGCTGAACCAAAATAAGCCCCACTTGAAAAATACCTAGTTGCAACAAGGACGCGGGTGCATCATAACATAGGGGAACATGCATTAGTGATGGACGCGAACGTGTTAGGATGGAGGGACGCAACCTCTAAAATGGGTGAACGGAGCGTGGGTGTCGGGAACCTTTAATCCCAGCCCTTCCTCTCAGACATAAGCGCGTAAAATCCCATAAATCATGCTCAACATGGTTCGAAGAGGCTTGGAAATGAACGTGGGCCCGCCATATGTAGTGGAAACGGGTTAGGGTAGCTGATGCTTTCTGAAAACTACTTCAAAGTCCTTTCTTTAATCGAGCGCACCGGGAGCCTCAAACATCCGATTGAGGCACCATTTAAACTGGTGACTTCCTTGTTAAACACTCTATAGTGTCTCATTCCTGCATCTCATCAAAACCAACTAAAAATCCATAAAAATAGAACATAAATGTCCCTTGTTCACGGAAATGGAAAAGCTTCTAAAATAATAGGAAAGGCCACTAAAAGAACAAGGAATGGACACAATCATTCACAAATAGATGCTAAGTATGAAGGAAAAGTGTTATACAAAATCCATGCATCACAAACCTCTAATCATATAAAAACCCCTAATTAGACAAACTCTTATCATGCATATTGTCAAACACCTTGGCAAGGGAAAACACTATCCCAACTTCGGTACACTAATTACTTTCGGTGCCAACTCGGACATAAACATAAATAGTGAAAGGCTTAGCCAAATATTTTTCTCTTCATGTGTGGAGGGGGCGGTACACTCTTCCTCACCTTTTGAGAATTCACTGCAATCGTTGCACTTTGTGGTACGAACGCCCTAGTGATTTTTGCTTTTGCGAAAGACTCTTGGATATTTTGAAAACACACCCCCTCTTTTTCCCTCGCTCACTTTTACTTTGCTATTTATTTTGTTTTTGCGAACTAAGAAGTTGTTTTTTCTAGACTATTTTGTCTTCCAGTGGGAGACTTTGTCGAGGCTCAGATCAGGTGTGGAACAGCTAAAACTATTTTGGATTCTGCGTCCTATTAAACCTCAAACCACATTAGGAAGGGTTGTGAAGAAGAATGCCATAGTTGGGACGAGGAACGGGTTGGCACTAAATACCTCTCATGTACAAACCCCAACCAGACTCCCGCGAAGTGTCTAAACTCTCAAGCGAATATGTTGGCCTCTTTTGCTCACACATTCAGCCCCCACTGTCTATCATATATCACCAGACTATAAGAGAATTCGAGAAGAGGAGATTGTGCATTATAAATCAAGAAAAAATAAAGAGAACCAAGCCAAGGTGTCTATACATGTGCATGAAAAAGGTTAGTCTTAGAACTACTACAAGCAGGGTAGAAGGAGTCTGTTACAATAAGTTTGCACAAAAACAACTAAGACCCCTAACCACGACATTACTTTGATCACCATATGGAAAATCACCAAGTCATAAGACATCAATTTAATGATCAGTTTAGCAGTCACATCATGCCATCGAGTGCGGAAAACATCGAATGAGCAATGATAACATATGCATGATATGGTTAGGTAGAAGGTAGTCAAAATCTAGATTCCAATAAAATAAAAAATTGGGGTAAAATCGTGATCGTAGATTTAAATCGTAGAATTGTAAGATTTTGACCCTATTCACTATAAATTATCTAAAATTTTATAATTGGGGGAATTTTAAAATTTACGTAATTATAATTCATAACTGAAATTCTGTTTACTTGGTGTTTTGTAAATTATGAAATTATATAATTTTATAATAATAATTGTGTTCATTACTTTAGTTGAATTACAAATTATGCATACTTAATTCAAGTGAATCACATATAACACTCGTTTAAACTCAACTAATTACTAGCACACTTATCACTCCACATCTGATTTGCAATCCCGTCACGCTTAGAAGCCATTTCTCGCACTTGTGATGAAGACGTCCCAAATTCTATACGAGCCACTGATTCACTTGTTTCCGCTTGACCATCACTCTCTTCAAACTCATCAAATAGGGAGTCCACTTGTGCATGCATCCGAATAAACTTTGAACGCACCACGTGTTAGCCCATGTTATAAACTGAGTGACTAATTGAAAAAATTGCTTTGCTTTCCGTCCTTATATGGTACCACCACGTGTTGGCCTAATCCACACGTGGCCATCATTACACTTACGGAGTAGAGGGTAAAGCAACTTTGCTTCCTTTGCTTAGATTACTCTATTTTAGATCGGAAATTGGCTAGGAAAAGAAGCCTGAGCTGATTGAATGGTGGCGCCGGCGACACAACTCATTATTAGTCAATAGATCTATGCTTTGGTGTGATTTGATTATCTAATAAATAATAGTGTGTAGTTAGGTATTATGCCCAAATCAGCATTGTAAACTGTTAAGATTTTGGTTTGTTGAGAGTGGGGAGGATGTGAGGATTTTGCGTTAGAAAATGTTGTTGCTGGGAGTGGGACTTGAAAGGGGAAGTTGTTATGAAAATTTACATAATTCCCTGTCTTCACATTTCATAATGTGAATTTTATAATTTTCATAAGTGGCTTTTTTCACTTTTTTAATTTGGACAAAATTGAGTTAAAATTATATAATTAAATTTTTTAATTTAGAACTAAACAACATTTTAGGTGTATTATGAAATTAATTAAGTTGATTATGTAATTTTGATAATTATAAGTGATAGTAAACAGGGCCTTTATGAAGTACTACGTGAAACATTTAGGCCAATAAAACATTACGCATAAATATGTTAATAAGCTATAATTCTCATGTTATATCATATAAGTTATTTCAATTAATGAGACTAATAAGGAGACGATTGCTTCACTTTGAAATATCAAGACAATGAAATAAGGGTGAAGACCAACTACGCTTGATTAGCCATTAAAAAAAACAATTAGATCTTATGCATTTTATAAATTAATAGTTACGTATAATTTAATTAAGGGATAATACACAGATTGGCCCCCCTACTATTACAAGTTAACATCTTACCCCCTCTATTTTGAATCTTCCGAATTAACCCCCTGTAGTTTAATCCGACTAACAAAGAAGCCCTTCGGGTGAGTTTTCCGGCTGAGCTGCATTTATGATGCTGACTCAGCTTGTACAGGTTGATTTTTGGGGATGACAGAGCTGCTGATTAGGATTATTAATAATAAATAGGTTGTGATTCTAATTAGTAGGAAAATATATTGACATATACAGAAAAGGAAACTGAATAGAAGAATTGAAAGTTGAGATTACGGGAATCAAAACTGAATCTTTATCTTCTCTTCATCTTCTAAATCAGTCTCATCCCTAACTAAACGTAAGACTCCATTGCAATCAAACTTCATCTCTGTGTTCATCGTCTCAAATCGTGGATTGTTGCTGCACTACTCTTCTTAAACTGCTGATGCACTACTCTTCTTAAACTGCTGCTGCACTACTCTTCTTAAACTGCTGCTGCAAATCTCATCGTGGGCTGCTAAACATATAACTTCGGCGGGCGATTTTCTCTTTTCTCGTACGAGTTATTCATCAACGGGCTTCTCGTGAAGAACCTAATTTGACAGGTTTGTTACCGACTTCTTATATTAACAACTGCTCTACATGTTAACGACTTCTTATAGTAGGCTTTTAACTGCTAGCTTATTCTGATAGAAAATTGGTAGAAAAAAAGACAAATCCATATTTTAAGCTACTGAAACTGAAGTTGATTAGAGAAGAAATCCAAAGCTAATTTCAAAGGTAATATTTCAATTTCAACCTTAGCTTTCCTACTTCTATGCAAATAAATGGTTGAGGACTTTGGTGATGATAAGATTCAAACTGTACATGCTTACTGTGACTTTGAATTTCACTGTGTTTATGTGTACAAACTTTTTATTACTGCAGTTATATATGCAATATGGCAGTGAATGTGGCATACCATCTTGGAGGAACCTTCATCACCATAGGCGAGTGCTTGGTTTATGAAGGGGGTGAAGTGATTACCATTGATGAAGTGGATCGAGATATGATCAATGCTTTCGATCTACTTAACACGATAGAAGTTTCAGGAAAATTTAGAGAAGATTTACACTTGTATTATAAGGATTCAAGTGTCCAAGGAAGACCTACATATCAATTCATACATGATGATAACAGTGTTAGGGCTTTACTAAAAGCATATGAGGGTATGAAAGTGTATGACATCTACGTTGACGATAAGGTCGTTACACCAAATGATGACGATGGTGAAGAAGATAGTGAATTCGAAAGGGGTGTTGAAAGAGAAGGTGATGAAGATAGTGAAGAAGATTGTGAATTCGAAGTTGGTTCGTGGATTAGTGAGCAAGATCGTGAAGATTTGGAAGAAATAAGAAAGAAAGTGAAAGAAGCAAAAGAAAATTTGAAAGAAGGCATACCAATTACTCTTGAAGAAGTTGAAAATGTAGGATTTCAAAATGAAGAGTTCTCCTCTGATGATACCGGATACTATGAAACCACAGATGAGGATGATGAAGTAGCAGATCATGGGGTCAGAAGGACAAACCCTTTGCCAAAGTATGATGCTCGTACCGAGAAGCCCTATTTCTCCCTAGGCATGAGATTTGCGAATGCCATTGAAGTTAGGGATGCTTTGAAAAAACATGCTATAAAGGAGCGTAGAGATTTTGTTATGGTGAAGAATGAGGCCAAACGGATTCGAGTAAGGTGCAAGTGGAAGGTTGTGGTTGGACGTTCTTTGCATCATTTAACAAACGGTTTAATGTGCTCCAAGTTAAGAAATACATTGCACACACTTGTCCTGAACATTACAAGAACAAGTTTGTGTCGCCAAAGTTTATTGCTGAGCATTATAAGCGGAGGATTAGATCAAACCCGAGGTGGAAAATTAAAGATATGCGAGAGACAATTAGAGATGATTTTGGTGCGGACGTGTCTCTAATGCAATGTTCGAGGGCAAAAGGAATCATTTCACACAAGACATTGGCTTCATATACGGAGGAGTATGCCATGCTTAGGACATATGCTGAGGAGATTTTACGAGCAAGTCCTGGTTCATCTGTAAAGATAATGGTTGATCCTGACAACCCAAACAATCAACCATTATTTCAAAGGATGTATGTGTGTTTTGATGCATTAAAGAAAGGATTCCTAGCTGGGTGTAGGAATATCATTGCATTAGATGGATGTTTTTTGAAAGGATTATGCAAAGGTGAACTATTAACTGCAATTGGGAGGGATGCCAACGATCAAATGTATCCGGTGGCTTGGTGTGTTGTGGAGGTGGAATCAAAGAGTTCATGGGATTGGTTTTTAGAACAATTACAAAGTGATCTTAACATTGGTAATGGGTCCAGTTGGTGCTTCTCTTCAGACCAACAAAAGGTAAATGCGTATATAACTATGTTGTAATTTTACTGCGCATACTCTGCAACTGCAATTTATGTGTATATGCTGTCTTTTTTGTATATATCATGGTTTTATGTTTATATAAGATGATTAGACGATATTCTATATGTTGTTTATATTTTATTTTTTTGTTTAGATAGTAGTTTATATGTACTTGTTAACATAAATTTTGTTTGTATGGTGAAGGGATTGGTGCCAAGCATAGCTGAATTGTTTCCATATGCTCATCATAGGCTTTGTGCAAGACATATTTATGCCAATTGGAGAAAAAAATTTACTGATAATAGCTGGCAGAAGCTATTTTGGAAGTGTGCAAAGGCAACCACTGAGGTATTCTTCAATCGTGAAAAGGCTATTCTTAGTCATGTGAATCCTGCTGCTGCTGAAAGTATGGTTGCAGTTGATCCTAAGCATTGGTCTAGAGCATATTTCTCCACTGATGTGAAATGTGATTCGGTGGATAATAACATGTCAGAATCATTTAACTCCCTCATATTAGAAGCTCGACACAAGCCCATTTACAGTATGTTAGAAGACATTCGGATAATGTGCATGGAGAACATTGCAGTAAAACGTAAGTTGGCAAGGAAATGGAAAGGATCATGGTGTCCTAAACCTTTGATGAAGTTGCGAGCTAATGCAAAAGATGCTCGATATTGCCATATCGTCTCCAATGGCAAAGATGGATATGAAGTACGTCATAGAGACGATCGTTTCAGAGTTCAAATTAACGAGAGTAAATGCTCTTGTAGGGCATGGGATTTGTCTGGAATTCCGTGTGCCCATTCAATTACATGTTTTGTCTCGGAAGGGATTGATCCTGAACAATATATTTCAGATTGTTATTCAGTGGAAAATTATTGGCAAATATATGATCATGTGATGCAACCTATGGATGGACCCAAGGGATGGATACCTAGTAGGTATCAGGCTGTCCTACCACCCAAGTTTCGAGCAATGCCAGGACGTCCTAAGAAGAAAAGAGTACGCGGTGTTGATGAAAAGACTGGTGGTAAGCGAAAAAGAAAAGTTTATACAGAAGCAGAACTTTTAGCACCGGACTCAAGTGATCCCACCAAACTCAGCAGGGTTAGTAGAGTATATCGTGCAAACTATGCCGAAAGTCCGGTCACAACTCCCGTACTTGTCCTATGGGAACAAGTGCAAAAGTACGTTCAATGTTATTTTGTTAGTTCCTTAAATTTTCCTTAAGTTCATGTTCATGATTGTGATTTGTAGCTATTTATTCAATATATGCAGAAGTTTACAGGTGTTGGAGTGTATACCAATCCAACGACTGGGAGAAACGATTTTAAATGTAAGTTTCCCTTCATCATATAACTAATCATATTCATTGGTTATCGTCATTAATTAATTAGTGTTCTGTTAGCCTGGAACTGCATCAGAACGTGTCATCACACAAGCTTCGCAGCTCGAAGATAATATGTGACGCATATGAGACCCGATGATGAATATGGAAGATGTTGGTGGCCATTTGATACGAAAGTGTTTGGGGTTTAATACGTTGCTTTTTGGGGTGAAGTTGAGACTTATTTTGGGTTACATCCCTGTGTAATCTTAATCTGGATGTCTTCAGTTTTTGTCTTTTGGATGAATGTGGTTTGTAAGATTGACAATTTTATGACTTATTTTATCTTATGGAAAGGAAACACTTGTTTCAATTTTCAACACGTAAACATTAACATAGAAATGTGTTATTCTTCATTTACATAACTCTGTAATTTATTTAGTTGTTTAGATTTTGTCCTCGTAGTGATGCAGAGGGTGGCTTTGCATAGGTGAGCAGCTCTGTTTTTGTTGGGACTCATAACTTCTTTGTATGCATTCTTCTATTTACATAAAATTTCAACATTCATAAAAACCAAACAACGATAACAACCACATTCGCTAACATGGAAACGAAATAGGTTGAATGAATTTAAGTTCTACAAGCTGTCATTTTCTTCAGCTTTTGTAAGAGTTAAAACCTTATCACTACCAACTCGTACGAGAAAAGAGAAAATCGCCCGCCGAAGTTATATGTTTAGCAGCCCACGATGAGATTTGCAGCAGCAGTTTAAGAAGAGTAGTGCAGCAGCAGTTTAAGAAGAGTAGTGCATCAGCAGTTAAGAGAGTAGTGCAGCAACAATCCACGATTTGAGATGATGAACACAGAGATGAAGTTTGATTGCAATGGAGTCTTACGTTTAGTTAGGGATGAGGCTGATTTAGAAGATGAAGAGAAGATAAAGATTCAGTTTTGATTCCCGTAATCTCAACTTTCAATTCTTCATTCAGTTTCCTTTTCTGTATATGTCAATATATTTTCCTACTAATTAGAATCACAACCTATTTATTATTAATAATCCTAATCAGCAGCTCTGTCATCCCCAAAAATCAACCTGTACAAGCTGAGTCAGCATCATAAATGCAGCTCAGCCGGAAAACTCACCCGAAGGGCTTCTTTGTTAGTCGGATTAAACTACAGGGGGTTAATTCGGAAGATTCAAAATAGAGGGGGTAAGATGTTAACTTGTAATAGTAGGGGGGCCAATCTGTGTATTATCCCTTTAATTAATCAAAATAATTCTCACATATAAATAAAAGTCCAAAAAAATAGTTTTTTGGTCCTAACACAAAATACATACAATTTGATAATTTCCAGGTAGAAAGTGGAATCACAAAATACGTGAAAAATCGTGGATTCTATAAGATTCTAAGATTTACATCAAGATTTTACCTGATTTCACTATTCGTCGATTTTACGTGGAATCAGAATCACCAGCCACCAAAGAAGTCGTAAAATCGTAAGATTTTAAGTTCAAAATCGGGATTTTAATTGAACTACAATTAGAATGATAGAAACGTGGAAGGGAACTACCTAGCAATCAAACGCATCCACTATCATGATGAAAATGACCAATTGAACTGACAAACCAAACATTACCTATCCTCCAACATCCCCTACGACTAGCACAAACAAATTTCTCAATGGACGGGAAAGGAGGAAGGTAAGAACGAGTGTACCACACGGTAGACGGATAGCATAGACAAGAGAGATGGTTCCAAAGCTAGCCTGGAAACCGCAACAAACAACACATTAAAAAAAACATGCACACAACCATACACGAAAATGAGAAAAAAGAAGAAAACAAAGTCCCGAGATAGAGGTGTCTTCAGGCACTCAATACGATGATGAGCGCTATTGGCCAAATCATTGAGGAATGATAGCTCTCCACACAAGAAAATTGGAATCCAGTTTATTAATTCATCACTTGCAAAAACAACAAACGAGCAACCACAATATGTGTAGCAAGGTATATACCAAGCGCACTATAAGAACAAAATCAAAAAACACTTTATCATCAATACAACCAAACAATCCTTATCCGACAACCAACACCCACAACATCAACTCAAAATCACTCAAACACCACATTAACACCCGACGAGCTAATCAAACATTGGAAACAATACTGCATAGGGGTTTGCGCGACTTGCATCATGCCAACGACCCTTTACACTAAATTCCTCTTGTCGCACATCTTTTCAAAATGCGTTGAGGTGGACAGCGTGCACTGACCAGCATAAAAAAAATCTACAAAATTTTTTAAATCATGGGCCACAAGGATCAATGAAAGACACAGAATCAGAATTTGAAACCAAAGAGACCACAAGGAACACCAAACCCACTCAAGGACTTCAAGCAAACCACACACACACAAGAATACATAAGAAAACTAGATTAAAGAAAAGGATAAAGATCATTGGTTATGGGTGATTCTCAAGTCCATGTGAAAGCATGATTAGAAAAAGGAAAAACCACAATATAGATGTAACATGGGGTGCCTCCCATGGAGCACTTCTTAGACCACAATATAGATGTAACATGGGGTGCCTCCCATGGAGCACTTCTTTTACGTCTTTATCTAGACGATGCTACACTATCCAACTTAGCACCTCCTTAAAGTCCATCTTTCTTCCATGATCAAAATTGAGTGCCAAGTAATACCTTAAGTAAATGGTAGAATAGCCAATGAACAATGCTTTAATGCCATTTGTTACTGGTGAACCGATGATTCATTGTGCGGGTTCAAACAAATAACTAACAAAGCTAACAAGCTAGGGTAGATCGTATTCCACGGGTCTTCTATGATCGACTACTCAAATAAGCTGGCAAATTACTCGGATGCAAACACTTCTGCGTGGTGTGAGTTCCACGACTTCTAATTCTAAGAAATGCAGAGAAATTAAAAATTGAAACTAAGAACAGATTGGAAATTAGGGTTGAAAACAGAGATGACAGACGAACTTAGACTTTGAATCCCCCTTCGTTCCCCAGAGCATTGGCAATCAACAGATCAGCAGATTTCGATTCTCATTCAATCAATTCTAAGACACCACCATAACTCCTTACCCTTAGGTTTAAGACCGGCGAACGTTCGCTCTATCCGTTCTAGCTACCAAGATTAATTAGTCGCCCAGGTACGATCGCCTCTCGCAATGACTTAACTTAACTGGTGGAATTACTAACGATTTATGAGTTACTCTTGCAGTGGATTAACCCTAACCGGTTCCTACGAAAGGCATGCTCCAATTATAAGGTTAATTGTTCAATTCGATGTTTTAAAGTAAGGCGAGCGTTCGCTTCTATCCTTAGCTTAACCAGAATCTAATCTAGGTGATCAATCTAGACAAGAAACATGAACGATGAAGAACAAATCAAACATGAAAGAGAAACTAATTGAACTTTGAATCTAATCAACGCCGATCCGTGACCGCTTTAAAGCCCTGGGTCACTTAGGGTTCATCTAGTCTAAGCTCTAAGAGTTTAGCTACTCATGTTTATCACAAAAGAATCAAAGACAAAGAGAGAGTTCATCATCCAGAGGAAGAACAGAAAAGAATCTGAAAAACCTAATTAAGACGACTCTGGCAAACTTCGATCTTCGGTAAACTGCAATCCTAGCTCCGAGTCTTCGAGATGGAAGGGATGGCGTCACGATCTCTTTCCGGCTCTTCGAACTCTAAACTCTCTGCTCCAAATTTTGAGAGAATTCTGAAGTTCGGTGATAATTGATTTCTGAAAAGTGTATTTTTTTTATTTGGGCCCCGGTTAAGTATTTATACTTAACCATAATGCAGCCGGATTTTAATTGATATTTTCGCCGAAAATGCTGAAGGATTTTTGGCGAAAATTCCTTTGAAAAAGGGGATGACCGCCGGCTGTTTCTTCTGTGTTTTTCGGACCAAATGTTTTCGGCAAAAACTTAGGGTTTTCGCCGAAAATACCTTCAGTTGACATCAGTGGATTTGTGCATGTATTTTCGCCGAAAATGCTAGGGTATTTTCGGCGAAAATTCCTTTGTAAACCGGGGCAGGAATTGTTTCAACTTGATTGGCTCCTTGGATTGATTCCGGTGCAATTCCTCAAGGTTCCAACGCCTTAGACACGTCCTTGGCTACTTTATTTGACGGCAAAAACCTGTGCTAACATAAAAACACTAGAAAACCATCAAATAGACCCGAAACGGGCCAAAGTAACACAAATGGCACGAGATAGGGCAATTGATTGAATATTCGCTATTCTACCCTAAAAACCATGTCTTAAGCAAGGAAATGTTGCTTAAATGAGGCTGATAATCACGTCAAATCGAGTGTCATCAGTTACCTTGAAATGGCTTCCTACCCTTAAATTCAAAAACTTGAGGAAGGAAGAGGTAGTATGGTGGGGGTACCACAATTGCGCTCCATCGTCACCAGATCGGCAATGCCACTTAAGGTGTCCTCCGAGTCAAGTAGAGCTCTACTCTCATGACTACATTAGGAAGAGCCGAGAAGCATGTGTCCTTAGTCTCTTGACACAAGTACCTCATGATCAAGCAATAAGTTTGAAGAGTACTCTAATTAGTCTTCTTCGGATTCACCGCAATTGTATGATGATGTTGTATACTCAAGTGCTACATTCTAGGTGCAACCTCTTGATGAAGGGTCTTCAAATCAAACTTCACCCCCTCTAAAGTGTGATCATCTTCGAATCTCATTGATTTTTTTACCCGAGCACCATAGTTGATTAGTGTGTCCTTAAGACAACTATGCTCTTCAATATCCTCCACTACCAAATCGTCCTCCCTATTGGTCACTCCCGACTCATGTGTATAATCATCATAACCATCCTCATGTTCCAAATTATGGAGGTGACTTTCATTTTCAAGAACTTACTTGATGTGTTTCACGCTTTGAGCTATGCGATTAACCTAAACCACATTGTCTCTCAAAATCTTTAAAATTTCCTCTATCATGGAAAGAGAGTTCATGGATTATGAACTCTTCATGAGAATACTCTAACAAGGGTTGATGGTAGAGTAGAGGTCGATAAGGACATTGCTCATTCCAAGTTGGTGTTGAAGTTTGTTCATTTTGACCATACCATTGGTGATCTCCCGCGTAAGTCTCTTGGTAGTAATTCAAAGACATTTGATGATCATAGGACGGGTTGGTACAAGTATTCCAACCTTCATATGTGCCATCACTATAAGCTCCATGCCATGCGATCATTCCACTTGTAATCTTGTATCATAAAGCTCAAACAAGAGAACCTGGGTGAAACTAGCAAAAGCAAGAAATAAATAAAAAAGAGAAGAAGTATATACAAGTGTAGCAACATTAAATAAGAGTGAATGACTAGATCGGTGCACTACTAGAGATTTTTGTAGGATCAAGAAGGTTTCCGGCAATGGCGCCCAAAACTTGACAATAATCTTGCTAGGGTTGAAATTCAAGTGTTGTATCACACAAGGACTCTCCCGATAGCTACTATTCAAGTCGTTTGTACACGGTATAATTCTTTAAAATTGAGTTTTGATGACCCATAAAACAAAGGACTGCCCTCAAGTCTATTTATTTTGAGTTTAAAATGACAATGGTTCAATCGTCATAATTTTTTTAGTTGACCCGGTAAACTCGGAAGACTCGTTCAAACTAGACACCATGATTTTTCTGAGTCTATGACAAAAAATAGAGATTAAACTTTGATAAGTTCCAAGTGAACACTTTCTTGTTTGAACTTGATACAAACCCAACGGGTACTTGAATTGGATAGTCACTAACATTTCCTCTAATATCAACAAATTCGCCATATTCCAATAGTTATTGCAGATGTAACTAACCTTTCGATTAACTAACAAATCACTTTTCTACCGGGTTGGTTACCTAAATAGTCACTCAACTTTGGCCAAATAACCCGGAAGTCACTAAATTAAAAAAATTGCTGTCGTGATTACCAGACTTTGAGCCATTATCCAAGAGGTCACTGTTAGCTACAGACATCCATTATTCCATCCATCCGCTTATGTGGACTTGCCAACTAGCCTGCCACATCATTTAAAATCCACATCAGCTCCTATCAACCCCAACCAAACCTAATACATCCAATTCGAAATTCCAACCAATTCTTGAACCGAACCCAAATCTCCACCACCCTGTCTCCTTTCTCCCTTCTCCGACTTCCTCTTCCTCTTCCTCACCATCGGCACTATCATCCTCCACCACGCTCTGCCCTTCCCAAACATAACTCAACCTTTTTTAAAGTTAAAACTCAAAACTCAAAATAACACACAAAAAATAGCAGAGCATTTGCAAATGCAGCAGCTGGTATTCATCAATGTAGTCAAAATCGGGATTCCACGTGGAATCGAAAACATGGGTGAAATCGGAATCGTAGTCTTTAATCGTAAAATCGTAAGATTTTATGAACTACTATCGAAACGTTTAAGCCAACAACATATTAAGAATAAGAAGACCATTACCCAACTTTGAAAAGTCTAGATAAGAAAAAGAGAGAATGTCGGCTTTTAAACGGTCATTCGAGAAAGTAATAATTAGATTTTAGACATTTTTTAGTAATAACTTCTCACTTTATTAATCAAAATAAAAAAAAACTAATTTAATTTAATTATTTTTGTTCTAACTTATATGTAATTGTACAAATTGGTAATTTCCCCTAGAAAGTGAAATCGTAAAATGTAAGGAAAATCGTTGATTTTATAAGATTCTAAGATTTTGATCGAGATTTTACTAGATTTTACGACCCATAGATTTTACGTTGGAATCAAGATCGCTAGAGACCAGTGAAATCGTAAAACCGTAAGATTTTAAGATTAAAATCGGGATTTTGACTACATTGGTATTCATCCCGTTCCCAGGAGTTGGCCACCTGGTTTCCATGGTGGAGCTTGCCAATCTCCTTGTCCACCATACGTAACTCCACCCTCTCCATCTCCCTCCTCGTTATCACCTCCCATTCCACCCTCGCCGGCGTCACCCGCTACACCGACTCACTCTCTTCCGATTTAACTCACAAAATCAACCTCGAGTCCACGAGTCAAATCTCATAAGCCACGAGTCCGTGAAGCCATCACAGCCGGCCTCACTCGCTCCGACGGCTCACCCACCCCTCGACTCACCGGGTTCGTCCTCGACATGTTCTGCACATCCATGGTGGAAGTGGCCGACGACTTCAATGTCCCGTGTTACGTTTTCTTCACATCGGGCGCCGCTTTTCTCGGGTTCATGCTCCACATACAATCCTTGAACGATGACGATGAGTTCGAAATCACTGAGTCAGAGGAAGCTGAGTTGGTCATACCATCGGAACAAACCTCAAACAAACCTCCTTTCCACATTCCCCATTCTTCCTCCCTTTCCCATTCCCCAGATCTATGTTAAATCACAATAACATAAATGCAGATATACAGCTATTTCCTCCTCCAATCTATGTTAAACCTCAAGTCGAAGCTCCTCGACGCGGAGCCGGCAAAGCTCGTCGACCATGGGGACCAAGTCCGAATGAGGACCTCGACGACAACAGAGTCCCAGCTCTTGGTGTCGTGTCAGTTCACCGCGCAGGCGATGAGGAGCTCCTCCAACGTCCTCCAGGAGGATAAATAGCTCTTGGTGCCGTTGAGTGGAAGAAGGGAGGAAGAAGGGGAAATAGCTTGACAATAGCCTTTCTCCTCCTCCTCTGCTTCCGGATCTGGTCGGAAAACGTCACCTCCACCCGAATGTCGTTCCGTTCCCGGTAGCTCTCCCGGTGATGGACTTTGAGTAGCGGAGGGGGTTCCCGTCGAAGGCCTCCCACTTCGCCGACCGGCTCGACAACAATACCTCCACCGCCATCGTAAGCTCTGCATTTTTTTCTGATGCTCTGCATTTCTTCACTGTCGGGAGAGGAATCAGGAATCCCCTCTAATTTGTTCAATTGCTCTTAACTCAATGTACTGAATCTGGACAATAACCAGCTTTGGGCCCGATTCCTACTGGTGCAGAGCAGCTTGACAGGCTGAGGAGAGCTTCCCGATTTTTATTTTCCAGATTTGATGGGTAGGTTCCATGGTGGAGGAAGGATGATGGGTAGGTTCCATGGAGGAGGAAGGAGAAGGAGGAAGAAGAAGAGACCGTTTGGGTGAGGAGTTGGGTGGGATTAATTGGTTTGGGTAGGGGATTTAATCTGATGTGGCATAAATAAATGAGATGGCAGATGAGTTGGCTAGTCCACATCAGCAGATGGACGGAATAATGGATGTCCGTAGCTAACAGTGACCTTCTAGATAATGAGTCAAAGTATGGTAATGTCAATAGTAATTTTTTTTAATGACTTCTGGGTTATTTGGCCAAAGTTCAGTGACTATTTGTGTAACCAACCCCTTTTCTACCTACTTCCATTCATTTTTTCCATCCACTAGCTGATGTGGCAGTGAGTTAGTTAATCTCAATCAGCACAAATAATAATAAAATACTAACAAATAAAAAACTAAATATATTAATATTAATATGAATTAAAAACTGGATTCTTCTTCTTCCTTATTTCTAACCTTCAACTCTTCCTTTCTTTGGTGTCAATCTTTCTCTCTCCACTGCCAAGAATGTCGTAGCTTCAAAGATAGGGTACACTGATGGCGGTGACAAAAGCGAATCCATCGAGCACGACTTCAATTCTGACCACTAGATCCACAATCCATCATCCGGAGGGCACCATTACACCCTCGATTCCCCAAAAAACCAGAGAAGCTACACAGACAATATCTCCTTTGCAACCTCGGTACTCCGCGATCTCGCCAAAAATGTCGTCGGGACACAGTAACAAACCCGAATCCACCGAGTTTCGACCGAAGAAGCCGATAGGGGTGGTGACGGAGTATGTGGAAGTGAATAAAGCAGTTGGGGACTAGCAGGAGGAGAGACGACGAGGACGTGGAGGTGGAGGACAGCTTGGTGAGTTTTTCGGCAACGAGCGACATGGTGGGGAAGATGTTGAAGGGATTGGTGGACTCATGAATGGGAAAAGGAACAGCAATGATGGTACTAACGATCATCTTGCCATTGATCATTGCTAGCCGTCGTCTGAGCATTCTGGGGAATTGCGGTGGAATCCGGATGATGGATTGTGGATCTATTGGTCAGAATTGAAGTCATACTCAGTGGATTAGCTTTTGTCACCACCGCTGGTGTGGTGAATTGATACAATAATTACCAGAGTGATAATTAGCTAGTGAAGAAAGTCACCTGAAGAGCATGAACGCCACAATAACAAGTACTCGATCCACTTGGGAAGCCTGAAATTCCGATGGGAGAGATTTCTGTGGAAGGAAAGAATAATTCCAAATAAGTTGCTTCCTCATATTTACTTCGTCATGCTCTAGTTCTCCCACATTGCGAGCCGTCGTCACCACCATGGGAGAATAATCAAGCGCAAGGTGAGAGCTCTGGTTTAATTTTGTAATTATTCTACTAAATCTCTGGATTCTGAACAAGCTCTTCGGAGACTGATCCCGGCCCCCGAACGCTAGTGGTGGAGGTAACGCTCTCCGTTTCCAATTCTATCACAGATCCGTAATCTTCCACCGCTAATTGTTCCTTCTTTGACTCTGTTGATTCTTCGTTCAGCTCTGATTCACCGTTCACATTGTTCTGATTTTGATTCTCCCAAGCTAAACTGGAGTCAGCTATCTTAGCGGAGAAGAGCTGATTGATCGAAGTCTTGGGGTAGCCCGACCCGAACTCTCCCTACCTGATCCGGGGCGAGGAGGAGAATCTGTCGGTGGCACGGTGGAGCGCTGAGTGAGGGAACTGGTGCGACATCTTGGAGTAGGAAGGGATAATGCGCTTCTGAAGTGAGCCTACGATAGCAGGCAGCAAAGATTAGGAGGACGGAGATGAGGATAGTGGCAGCGCTCAGTAGCGGAAGAGTAAGGAAGTGGTGGTGGTGAGTGAACGAACACGGTGATGGCATGGTTGGTTGTTTGGGTGGAGAATTAGATTTTTTATACTTAGATAGTTCCAGTAGGAGAATCAAGGCAGTAAGCAGTAAATCAACTACAATCTACCCAGAGAGTGAGGATTAGCAGTTGGATTTGGTCATGACTGAGTTTTTTTGTTCTTTTGGGGAGAAAGAAAGAACAAATTTTTTAATTTATGATTAATATTAATATTTTTTGTTTGTTATTATTTTATTATTATTGCTGACTAGGATTAGCTGACGCAACTTTGCAATGGAGTAGTATTTTTTTCTCCGCAATGGGGCAGATCAATCTCCTTTATGGAGGACAATTAATGAAGAGAGCGTTAATGCTCCTCAACTGCATCTTCACCAACTCCTTTGAAATGGGTATTGTTAGGTCAAACAAAAATCTTGAAGAAATAGGAAACAAAGCTCTTTAACCACCCCTTTTTCCTTATTTGCTTGTACGAGTTGCTCTTTGTTTGTTCTTGTGGGTTTCTGATCTGATAAGAATGGATCAATCCTCAACTTTGGACGAAATAATGGAAAGCATTAATCTTCTAAGTTGTAACGAGCCAACTATACAACTTATTAGGGATGGCATCAAGGCAACGAAAATGGAAAGTAAGTCTCTGATGGGAAGATTTGTTAGTGACCGTGAGTACTCCATTACTATGATTAAGAATAATGCTATCCATTCATGAAAAATGAATGGGGATTTGAGGGTTCCAAATTTTTCCAAGAATATGTTTTTATTCATTTTCTTCGACCCGACTAATAAGGAAAAAGTGGAAGAAGTCATTCGATGTTGCTTCAATCGCATATTCTTATGAGAAGCTAGGCTGAGTTCCGAACTCTGAAGGAAGTTATCATTGAATCCAATGAGGCTTGGGTGCGGATTTGGGGCTTGTCTCCAGATTTACGAGGGGAAACAAATGTGAGAAAGATTGTCATGATATTTAAAAGCTTGGGGGAGTATGACGAATCAGACCAAGAAGGGAAAGAATGGAAAAGTCTTGTGAGAGTCCGGTGATGAATCAAAATATGTCACTTTGATTCCCCATAATTGATAGATAATTAAATGTCATTTGAGTGGTTTATGTCGTATTGTGATTGAAACTGTGTTAAATCTCGATAATTGATCTTAAATAGCACCTTGGCACCCTTGTGGTCCATTTTCACCTTTCCCAAGATTTTTTTGGTTAGTTTCGGGTCACAACTTCATAGAGCACATTATGACAGAGCCACAGGTTTGAACGGTGATCGATTTGGAGTCTGGATGCTCATGGAATTAAAGTTTGAACGAAAAGACACAGTGATGGCGTGCACGCACAGCGCGCGGTAGCCACTCGTCATCAATCTTGAAGCTTGGCAACGTTGTAGGCCCCTGGGCTATAAAAGGAAGTTCTCCCCATCTTTTGAAGGATGTATTTTCTCTCTCGTAAGCACAATTTTGACGAACCTAGATGTCCTCTTGACCTGGAAAACCATCTCGAGAGACCAGAAATTATCCTCCTTTCATCATCCTTCATCCCACAGACCACAAAAACTCAAGACGAAGATTGAGATTCATCCGAGCTCGAAGATATCAGTGGTTCTTTCTACCCTTTTCTATCGAGGTTGTATTCTTCTGATTTCTAGTATGTCTCGTAGTAACTAAACTCCATAGGGTTCAGTGAGTGAAACCTTAGGGGTATTGATGATTGATTTACACTCCTCAACCTTGTATTATTTCAGTTTAATTTCAAGTTCATATGTGATTCAGACCCTTGTGCTTCTTCTCATTTCCTTTTCTTGCATATTTGACCTAGATGCATGATTAGGTTACTATTTGATTTGGAATGCCTTTACCCATGAGTTTTCCTATCATTGATTACCATGGGAATGTTCTTAGTTTGCATTTTCGCTCGAAAGAGGGATGTTAGCTATCTTTTTAGGTTGAAAAAAACCCATAAGCATTTCATCGAACACTTGGTGTGCATGTCTAACTAGTGAGTTTTGAGGTGACCCACACTCGATTTATTGATGCATGTACTTGGTCGTATTGACTTGACCCATGAGATTTAGCATACGTGTCAATGAAGTGTTGAAAGATCTCGTCTTTGGCTTGCTATGATTTTTTTATCCAAGGTTCTGTATTTCATGATTCATGATTCCGAAGGGGAAACTTGCTTGACCCTTGCCTCTCTCCCATTTCATCCATTGTGTGTTTTGTCGTTGTGCCCAATTTCATAGATTTGTCGACCTCCCTCTTTTCCATTCTCTTTGAGCCCATGCTTGAGTTGATTTCGTGATAACTTGATCCAGCCTTGATTGTGTTTGTGTGAAGTGTCCTACCCCCCCCCCCCCCCTTGAGCATATCTCTCTGAATGAGTAAGCCGAACTAAGAGACCCGTAAGAATACGAACCTAACCAAAAGCTAGGTATCTTTGAAGAGGGCTCTGCGCCCCGATCATTAAGATGGAAATTTTTCTGGATAAACGCTACCAACAGGAGTTCAAAGCCCCAATGAAGATGGGAGTGTCGAAAAGATAGAGTTTGGGTACGAGAATGTCCCGGATTTTTTAAATTGTTGTGGAACTATGGGGAATACTATCTTGTTCTATGAGCTTTGTATGAAGCATGTCGAGTTTTTTTTTATGAAAGTCCAACTAAGTTTGGGAGTCATAAGAGGACAGAGGGATCCATGAGGAGTGAAGGTCTCAGAAGAAACTCGAAGAAGTTGGGGAAAAAGGTGGCAATGACTTCCACTACAAGAAAACTACACTCTAACATCGGATTGCTAATAGCGTACATAAATCCGCTGTTAGATAATACTATCTAACGGCATATTTATTTTAAAATCCATTGTTAGCAATTGGATTCAGGGGGCACCAAAATATCCCCGCCTTCGCCGGAATTCAAATTTTTGGGGGAAACCTAACAACGGATAATATCCGCTGCTAGGAAATCCGCTGGTATAGATTACTGATGTGGCAATCCGTGTGCCCACCCCCAGCCAATTTGTGTGTTGTGTTAATTTATTTGTTTATTTTCTTTTCTATTCCATAATTTTAGTTCTGATTTATTCGTTAATTTTATTTGGTAGAGAAATCAGCGGAATGAAGGAGGAGAAGAAGGAGAAGGAGAAAAAGAAGAAGAAGAAGAAGAAGAAAGAAGGAGGAGAGGAAGAAGAAGAGTGATAATGTTGTAAAACAGGGTATCAAATACTACCAAGCTAAAAGCAAAATAGATCATATTCCACGGGTCTCTTCTAATCGTTTACTCAAAGGAATTGACAAGTTATTCGGGTTTAAACAGTTTGTGCGTGGTGTGAGATCCACGACTTCTAAACTATAATGCAAGGAAATTAAAATGAAATTAAAAGACAGATTGATTGACTGGTTTTTACTAACGTGATGACAGACAAGCTTAGATTTTGACTCCCCCTAAGATCACCAAAGCATTGGCGATCACAAGACCAGCGGGTTTCAATCCTAATTCATTCAGTTCTCAAGCTCCACCATAACTCCTTACCCTTAGGTTTAAGTTCGGCAAACGTTCGCTCTATCAGATCTAACTACCAAGATTAATTAACCATCCGTGCATTCACTTCTGCAATGGAGAACTAACTGGTGCTATTACTAGTGATCAGTGAGTTGCTCTAGAAGCGGATCAACCCTAAATGGTTCCTACGTAAGACACAGTACATTGATTAGGTTAATTGATTGATTTGATGTTTTAAAGTAAGGCGGACGTTCCCCACTATCCTTAGCTTAACACGAATCTAATCTAGGTGATCAAGCTAGACAAGAAACACAAACAATAAAGAACAAAACAATCACGCAAGAGAAACTATCTGAATTTGAATCTAATTACCGCCAATCTGTGACCGCTTTAAAGCCCCGGGTTACTTAGGGTTCAATTAATCTAAGCTCTACGAGTTTAACTACTCGTGACTATCACAAAAGAAACAAAAACAATAAAGGAGTTCATCATACAGAGGAAGAACAGATAGAAACTGAAAACCCTAATTATGACGACTCCGGAGAAGTTCTGATCTCTGGCAATCTTCACTCCTAGCTCCGAGTACTCAGATGGGGAAGATGGCGTCAATATCTCTTCGGGAAACTCTGAACTCTATCTCCAGCTCTCAAGTCTGGAAATTAATCATGGAATAATTTTATATTGAATGTTGTCTCGAATGAACGATTGTCGGCTGCTTAAATAGGGATTCTCCAAAGCTAAACCGGAAAGAGGAGACTTCTCGGCGAGAACCTTGAAAGTTCTCGCCGAGATCTTCAGTATAAACTCCAGACTTGATTTCTTCAATAGTTTTCGGCGAGAACTTTGAGGATTCTCGCCGAGAACTTCTTTACAAATTTCTGCTGGATCTTTGATTGGTTTTTCCTTTGATTTCTTCAGCAAGTATTCGGCGAGAACTTTGATCTTCTAGCCGAGAATGTAAGTGTTGGCAGGGGAATGTTCTTGCTTTCACTTGTTTGATTTATGGATCGGTTTCTGGGCATTTCTTGAGGCTCCCTTGCTTCCCGAGCACGTTTGTGGCTACGTCTTTGATGGCAAAAACATGTGCATTCACAAAGGCACTAGAAAACACATCAAATAGACCCATAACGGACCAAAGTAACCAAAACTGTATGAAATAGAGCAATTGAGTGAAAACACCCTAAACTATCTTAAAAACTGTGTCTCAAGCAAGGAAATGTCACTAAATGAGGCTAATAATCAGGTCAATTCTAGTGTCATCAAAGAGGAAAGGAAAAACAACAAAGAAGAAAGAAGAGGAAGAAAGAGATGTAGAAACCTGCTCCGCTGGCGTAGGTTTCTGCAATTTTTTTTAATTTAATCGGAATTCTAACAAAGGATTATAACCGTTGTTAAACCTAACAGTGGATAGCAAACCGTTGTTAGGTTTGACGGTGGGCGCTTATCCGATGTTAGCTTGGGTTACTTTACTGAACCTAATAGCGGACAAGCATCCTCCGTTAGGAATCCTAACAGTGGTCAATCCGCTATTAGGATTAATAAAAATCCGTTGGTAGACTACGGTTTTCTTTTAGTGTTTGCAGACATGCTCTTCTTTTTCTTCGGCTGCAGCTTCAGGTAGTAAAAAATATGCATATTTTTATCATGTTATCCCTATGTCTCGATCTCTCACTCCTCCAAGGGTCGAGTCTAGCCTAGGTAACTCCACTAATGGGATTATCTTCCGCCGACAAAGCAAAGTGATGAGCTGATTGATACTAGGATTGGGAGCAATGTTAACTTTGTCAAGGGAAGCACGAGTAGTATCAAGATGGTGAGATCGGAGAAAGGTAGAAAATCAAACAATGAAGAAAAGACAGTAGAAACTCGGGAAATACTCAGGAAAGTGAAGGTGGTGGTGGCAAGTTGATTGCCATCGAGCCAGTCATGATCATATTTTGGAACTATAGGGATTTGGGACAGTCCCTATCTTTCAGTATTTGTAGGTTTGATCCACAAGCACTTTCCCTTCATGGTCTTCCTAATGGAATCAAAGCAGAAGGTAAAGATCACGAAACCTATAAGAAAGAGAATGAAATTCACATATGAGAAGTGGAGGGCTTGCAATTTGGTGGACTCAAGATCTTAACATTCGAGCTCTGAGGAAGACAAAAAAAACTATATTAATGTACTTTGGATGGATGTAGGTAACAGGTATGTCACCTTTGTTTATGGAGCGCCTAACCGACAAGAGAGGAATGGGGTGTGGGCTAAAATTTTGGATTTCAAACGTGAGCCGATAGTGCCATGTTGTGTAATTGGGGATTTCAATGCGATTCGATATATGTGTGGAGGAGAAACAAGGAGGAAATCCCCCTACAACAAGATGTCTACAACAGTTTAATGACTTGTTCATGGAAGTTGGTATGATGGATATGGGATGCATTGGAGAACTCTACACTTGGTACAATAGCAATAGGCTTGGGAACAAAATTAAACAGAGGCTGGATCAAGGAGTGTGCAATGGAGGGTGGAGTGAGCTCTTCCCAAGGTTGAATGTTGTGCATGACCTTCGACTCTACTGACCACTCACTGATTGTGACGCGGTTCGAGCGTGATGGGAATAGATATGGAAGGAGGGGATTCCTTTACGAAACAAGATGGCAATCTATTATAGACTATGAGGAGGCAGTTCGGAGTGGATGGACTTTTGGAAATTCCACTACTGAGAACTTGAAGGTTTGTGCTAATAATTACACAAAATTGAAAAAATCTAGTGCTTGGCATATTGGAGAAAAGATAACCAATCTAAAGAATGACATTGAGTGGCTCTCACAAGCGGAATTCTAAGAGGAGGTTGGCCAGGAATGTGAAAAAAAAACATAAAGAGCGTGTAAGATGCTGGAATTTAGAGGAGTATTGGGTACAGAGAGCGTGTGCTAACTAGTACAGTTTGGGTGACAGAAATACTCGCTTTTTTCACCTCTCAACGATTCAATGACGAAGCAAGAACTCTGTTACAAAACTGAAAAGGGAGGATGAAGTGTGGATTGATGATCCTAAATGGGTTCGCTGGCATATTTTCTCCTTCTTTAAGGAGCTGTTTAAGGAGCTGTTTAACGAGCCTAAGAATGTTACTGATCATGCCATCAGGGAAAATTTTCCAAAAGTTGTCTCAAATACCATGAATGGCAGGCTATGTTGACTCGTAGCGGAGTGGGAGATTAAAAAAGCAGTGTTTCAAATGGGCCCCTACAAGTTACCACGGCCGGATGGATATTATAGCAGTTTTTTTCAAAAACATTGGCAGTTGGTCAGAGAGGATTTATGTCGTGAGATCAATCAATTTTTCGCTACTTCTTCCTTGCCCATGATTGGAATTTGACTCACATAGCTCTTATTCCGAAAGTGCAACGTCTTGAGATGACTAGCCAATATCGACCTATTAACGTTGCCAATTTCCGAGAGAAGGTTATATCAAAGATTCTGCCAACTAGGCTGAAGTCGCTTTTGACGTACATGATTTATGAGCTTTAAACGACATTTACAGGCAGTCATGCAATCCAAGACAATATCATTCTTATGCATGAGGCGATTCATCGACTTAAACATAGAAGGTATATGGGAATATTTTTGACTTTATTCTGAAAGTTGATATGACGAAAGCGTATGATAGAGTCTTGTGGGATTTCCTTTTTATTGTTCTTGAGAAGATGGGATTTGGGTCGTAATGGGTTGGATGGATGAAAGCTATTGTGTGCTCAATGAAGTTTGCAGTAATGGTTAATGGATTAGCTACTCAGTTTTTTGACCCCACTAGGGGACTTCGACAAGGAGATCCTTTTACGTTGTTTCTATTCATCATGGTCTCCAATGCGTTATCTTTTATGTTTCACTCGGAGGTTGAGGAGGATAGTATCAAAGGGATTAAACTCACACCAAGGTGCGCATTTTTTACTCATATGCTTTTTCTCGATGATACTGTCTATTTGGTAGAGCAAACTACGAGGAAGCGATGAGAATCAAGAGAACTTTAGACAGGTACTCGGCCGTCTCTGGTCAGAAAATTAATGAACAAAAGTTTGCAATCTTTTTTCTAAGAATACTCCAGAGGAACTTAGAATTGATATCTCGTGTGTTGATGGATGTTCCAATGGATTCAAAGTTTGGTAAGTATTTAGACTTCCTGACTGAATGGGGAAGATCTAAGGCTGAAATGTTCTATTATATGTTGGACAGACTGACGTCCAAGGCGAGAAATTGGATAGTCTCCTTCTATCACAAGGAGGGATAGAGGTTAGCAAAATCTGTGTTGCAGGTTGTTCCATCTTATGTGTTCTCTTGTTTCTTGATTCCTGATAAGATTCTGAGAAAGATGGATTCCATCCTTGCCAAATTTTGGTGGTTAATATATGTGAATCGCAGAACGATTCACTAGTGTGATAGGGGTAGATTCACGGCTACGAGGCTTCAAGTGATCTTGGTTTTAGACGTTTCAAGGAATTCAACTTAGCTTTCCTAGAAAAGTTAAGTTGGAGAATTATTCAACAACCACATTCTATATGGGTTATAGTTCTTAAGGCTTTGTATTAACCCCGATCAAGTTTTATTGAAACCAACTGTCTGTCATCATAAGCCCTCTTGGATTTGGAGCAGTATTATGGAAGGGGTGCTTTGATTAAAGGAATTCGTATAAATATCAGGAACAGTGAGTCAACGAGAGTAGCTGATTCATGGTTCTGTACATCGGATGATTTCTGATGTCATCCGAGACCTGATTCTGAATGTTTGATTGCCGATTGTATTGACCAGGGTAGGAGGATGTGGGATGTGGTGAAGCTAAGAAGTATGTTTGCAGAGAATGTGGAGCATGAAATTCCCAGAATCCTCGTTGGTCCTTCCAATTGATCGGTGGGCGAAGGGTGAGGGTCCCCTAAATGAAGTTTACTCAGATGTGGAAGGGGTGCTATCAAAGGGATGGAAAACCAACTCAACAAACAAACACACAAAAGTCACATTTAAGGGAAAATTCAATGGGAATCAAATAGCATGGAAGAAAATAGTACGACACAACGTGCAACTCACAAAAGCAATCAACGAAGGAAGATTCAAAGGAAAAGAACGAATGGGGCATGCGTGGATCATCATTAGGCTTGGGGCCACTTGGATGGGGGAAACCAGGTTATTAAGGGAGTTCGTGCAAGACTTACACAATTCTAATTCTTCTACCATTTCAAAGAATGTTAAGCTAGGCTCCCTAATGAGCTCCTAACCGCACGCATCGAAGCAAGCAATCTTACCACTCTCACTTGGCAAACTTGACAAAACAATCATGCACGCCACGTGTTCAATCAACCTAAGTGAGAAATTCACCTGAGAAAGACTTATCTACATGAAACTACTCTCACTTAGTACATATAGCTCAGTAAACAAGCCTTTATCTCGGGATCCTAACAAGCATCAACGAATTAGAAACCAATCACCCAGCACTCAAGGCTACAAAGATGCATATCTGACAATCAACATCACATGCACAAGAAGAGAATGAAATTGGAACTAGAAAAACTTGCATAAACATTAGCGGAGTTTTGGTGTTGCATTCACAACCCCATCCACTCAATTACACCCCATGGTTACCCTTACACCCATTGAATCACCCCTTACCCCAACCCTCCTAGGTCTAGTGTGCCATGGAGAGAAGCAGACAACTAATCCTAAATAAGAAACTAGGAGAAGAAGGCATTCTTAGATCTTGAATGGTCTTCGAGTGGATGGATGATGGATGGAGACCTTGGGGAATGAACTTGGGGAGGGTGGAGACGTTCTTCCTTCATCAGCAAGCTTTGGAGGCACCAAAATTTTGAACTCTCTTCAATAGGGTTGAAGTTACGCCTTATATAGTCTCTTCAATAGGGTTTTGGGTGACCGTCGGTGGCCGTGGGCGCGGGACTTGGGAGGCCGTGGGTGCGAGTCGGCACCGCGGGATAGAGGGCCTTGGTCTCCATTTTATGCCCAAAACATTCAGCGAGGACCGCGCATGCGCGGCCGCGGTGAATAAAGGGGCGCGTGGTTTCTAGTCCTTCTTGGGTGACAACTTCTTGCGATGACTCTAGGAGCTTCAAACCTCCAAATGACAATCCGTTTGAACCGAGTGGAAGATCTTGCGGCACTCTCTAACCATGTAACCTGAAAAAACATTAAAAACACTCGAAACCAAGTGAAAATTGGACTGTGAAAGTCCCTAGTCACCATAATCGGGTAAAATGTCGAAACAATTCAAAAAGGGAATAAAATCATGGAATATGGGTGTAAGACATCTAGAAAAATTGGATAAGTGCGGTGGAAAAGTTGATATGATTTTCGTTCATCAAATCACCCCACACTTAAACCTTGCTTGTCCTCAAGCAATCAACTCAATCAAGATGAACGCTCCTAATTAGTCAAACCAAGAAAAATGAAGCTTAGGTCCTCGAGTGATGCTATTGGCAACCAGACGATCCTTGAAATAAAAAGGAACCCCACACTTAAGACGCACGGCTATACAAACCATCGTCTCTTCTAAACTAGTACAAGAGAAACAAATTCTTAAGAGACTCCCGAATAAAGAAAACTTCAAACTTTGTGAGAATGTGGCTCTTAATTTTCCCACTTACTCTTAAACTTGGCAAATTTTCAAAAGCTCAGATGGGGACACTTTAATGGGGCCAAAAATACTTAGCTTATGGGGGTATATGGTCAAGATCACGATCCAAGCCACGGAGGACCTCCACCAACCACCACCCATGCAAATTTCATAAAATTAGTTTTTGAACTTTTACGTGCCACTCGTCTGAGATACCCACATCACCACTTCGTTTCTTGTATAAGTTTAGAGAGGTCGGGCAAGGTAAGAAAGACTACATTCTCTCAACTTTTGGGTCACCAAAGATACCCCAAACAAAGCAAGTTATCTATCCTCAAATCTTTTAAAAATTAGTTTCTAGAGTACTAGAAAACAAGATACGCGGGGATGCAACTTAAACGTAGAAATTTAAAAAGCCTATTTTGGGATTCAGTCACCACATCAAACTCTCCAAGAACTCAGAACCTCAGAGTGAACAAGCATGATTTAAAGCAGCATGATGAGTCAAAGGCTCTCAGAAACAAGCACCAATCAGCTAAAAAATGAGAAAAATTTCAAAATTTGCTCAAAAATCGGGAAGTAGTGAAAGAACGATAAACCAAAACGCAATCACCACCCGATGCTAGGAAAAAGAAAAGAAAGAAGAGAAAAAGATAGAACTGGAAATACCTCCAAACTATATCACCAATCCCCACACCACACTTAGATATTACAATGTCCTCATAGCGAGGTAAGGACTCAGACAAAGAAAGGATAGATGTTACCGTGGGTAAAAAGAAGCCGAAGATGAAGACTCCAGTTAAGTAGCCTGTTTTGGATGAGGACTTGAATCAAGGGTACCTAAAGAAACACAGAAAAAAGAAAACACAAAGGAAGCACCCGACACAACACATATTTACATAACCAAGAAAAACTTAAAGGCAGAAACTGCAAAGTCATACAGAGTCAGCAACCTAAATATCTGATAGAGAGTGTCATGCAGGCAAAATTTAGCAAACTAAGATACTAGGAGGCCAAAGCATGGACTCATAATTAAGTTTACAATACAAGAAAGTAAAGATAAACACGCAACGAGAAAATAAATTGTTCACCACACGACAAAAAGAACTAGAACCAAGAGAAAGGACACAAAAGGGAGAGTACGTCACCCCTATGAACTACCATCTAACGGTCCACGACCACCACTCCGACGAGCATACCTAATCGCAGTGTTACTTTGAAGAAACCAAAGGATCAATGCATTCTGCTCCACGACTTTCCTTAGATCACTCTGCACAACGTTGATGTCTTGCTGCAACGCACCGATAGAAGCCTCCATCTGTCTCCACCACTCATCCCGACTCTGAAGCGTCCGAAGCTGTACCAACGAAATATTCAAATCATCTGCATCATCAACCACTGGTGGTGGAACGGCTTAACCTACTCTGACCTCTGTAGAACCATCTCTCGCAGTCGCAGTGCCTCCATCTTCACTTGCCACTACCTCAGTAGCGGCACCAACATTACCTGCAATCTCCTCTGCCTCGCCATCTGAATCCTCCGAAGGAGAAAGAATATAATCATCCTCTTGCCATCGAATATCAAAAGTCTCTACTGAGAGAGGAGTAAAGAGGTGATGATGAGCGAGGATGGTGTGGGTAATCAGCTTCGGGCGGAGGTTCTCCTCAACATCCCTAGTGGGCCAAGAAACACCATCATCTCTCAGGGTCCCCCAAAGGTTTGCCCGCTCGAAAATTCACCCCACAACACCTACTCCTACTAGATACTCCTTCGTTGGTGGAAGGTTACCCTCGAACAAAGAAACAATGACCCGAGTGGGGTAGAGGCGTACACGATGGTAAACTGCTCGAGCATAATTAAAGCTGAGGGTGTTGAGGCGATACCCATTAGCCACTAGAGAGATAGAGTTCCTTGCACAATTGTGGAGGAAATGGTAAAGCTTCCTCTTAATCCTCTTTGTCGGAGCCCTTTATGAATTGAACTGAGTATCCTCACCCCGTGTAAGCCACCTCCAACAAGCATCTATGTGCCTCCGTAACGAATCACCTCCCTCATACAACTGGAACATTTGGCCAGTGCCTTTCACTAACCTGAGCCTCCTCGTTAGTACAGAGTCCCATCCAAACGGCGAATTCATCTCAACTGAAATCACCATGAAAACTCGAAAGAGATAATGTATACCGGTCATTAGTGGCCCTCAAGGTGCAAATGAACTACTTCAAAGCGATGGGTGGGTACGGGTCACGCAGCTAAAAGAAACCCCACAGTCATGCAGCCTGAAAGGGAACCTTGACCATCAGGGCCTGGACATCCCTATCCTCTAGGTCAATAGCCGCAAAGGGCAAAGCCACGAATTCATTAAGGTCACAAAAGCGGCGATGAGACTAATGGTCTTCAAAAGCGAAGGGAGCAGATGGCACCAGTGGGATGCGAGGCACGTTAGGCGACGGTTAGGCATCTTTCAAAACGGCCAAACCACAGACAAGTTCCAATTGAGGTCGCCCTACAAAAGCAGGAAAAACATCCATCATGGAGAAAAAGTTAGCCCCAATCCTCTGGTCAAAACAAGAAGCACACACGGCAAGAATGCACCAATAGACACCACATTGAAACAAAACGTTAACGGCTTAATGACAAAACAACCAAAAGGCCTAATGACACTAAAGCAGGTTAAAACTCGAAAAGCCCGACAAGCTCAGACAATCCCACGCTCTTACTACCCAACACCCTCGAACACACCACACACCAAACACCAAGAATCAAAGAGTTACAACGAGGAGTTCAAAGTTACACCTGAGTAACCAAGAATCGAGCTAAGTAGCTAAGGTAGGATGGCGGGGTTCAATGCAAAAGTTAGGAATCGACCACGGTGGGCGCGAGAGGTGGGTCGGGCACCGGCCGCTGTGGTCACGAGAGTGGAAGGAGGGGCGCGAGCCAAAGATTCAGGTGGAAAGGCGATAGAGGAAAGAGGGGGAAGGAGAAAAGAGGGAAAAGGAAAAGAAGAAGATGAAAAAAGTGGAAAATAAGATAAAAAGGGGTGGGGCGGCTAACACTAAGTTCGAGGCTTCTGCAGGCAGGCAAATTAGGCCACCATGGCCACACAAATCCAAACTACACTCTCATCTTTTGTTAAACGCAACCAAGCCCTACATCCCTTGATCCTTTTTAAAAAAAAACGCACATAGACTCGAAACCATAAAACAAACTCGACACCAAACAACATCACGAAACAAACAAAATAGAAATGACTCAACAAAACAAAAAGAACCACACAAACAAGCCTGCTCGGAATCTCAACTAGGCGAGACGAAACACACAGGAAAAGAAAAGATAAAAAACTGAAAACTAAAGAGTGAGAATTTAAAGGATACGCTCGGGGTGCCTCTCGAGTGCTCTTTGTTTTACGTCTTTCAAGCTAAACGAAACATGAGTTATGCAATCCAACTTAGCACTTTTATGCTTCCCATCGGCTTCTTCACACATGGCCTTTGATAACCATGCAGTAGAATGAAAGAATGACGAAGTGACTTGTGGATGACGGAGAGAGTCCTTCTTCCTCCCTTGATCAATCTTTTAACTTTGCTCATAGGAGGTTGAAGGGGAGATAAAACACATGGGCCGTCACTACCCATGGGCTCCTTCATGTTCTCGAAAGAGCTTGGGATGGATTCCATCTTGAATAGTGGTGGTTCCCAATCTTCACCTTCTCAATCTTGATTATGGAGTTCCTCTCACCAATTTCTTGACATAGGAACCTCATCATAAGGCAAGAATCTTGAAGGGTTCCAATTTGTTATTGGGAAACCTCCACCAAAGGACGTCTCTCAATGGTGGAATGCTCTAGGGGTTCCACTACCTCTCTTGGGGAAGCTGCATGTTAAGAACTCAATATCTTCTGGGGGTAAGCTCTAATTCCCACTCTAGAGAGGTCCATCTAGCCGGATTGGTGGAGGGTGTTAGATCAACCTTGTCTTCATATACAGCCTTGATAAGCTGCAAAATAGTGGTGAAATAACTAACCTACAAAAGTTGGATAGATCGTATTCCACGAGTTTTCTTTTTTCACGTTTACTCAAAGTAATTAGCAACTTATTCGGGTTTATCGGGTTGTGTAGTGTGAATTCCATGAATTTCTACTACTTGACATGCAAAGAAAGAAATAACTAATTAAAACTAACAGATTGTTTGATTGATTTGGGTTGAATTCAATTAATGACAAGAGCTAAGACTCAAATCCCCTAAGATCACCAATGCATTGACAATCACAAAACTGGCAGGTTTTAGACTTGATTCATTTCGTTCATAATCACCGTCGTAGCTCCTTACCCTTAGGTCTAAGTCCACATACTTTCGCTACTATTGAACTAGCTACCAAGATCAATTATTCATCTGTGCGTTCACTTCTGTAACGAATTTTTGATTGGTGCACCTGAATTGATTTAATGAGCTACTCTTGAAACGGATTAACCCTAAACGGCTCCTACTAGAGAAGTAATTTTGTTGAATAGGTTAACTGTTTAATTCGATGTTCTAGAACAAGGCCTTCGTTCGCCACTATCCTTTATTCTAACAAGAATCTAATCTAGGTGATCAAGCCAGAGAAGAAACAAGATTTTAAGAACGAATTAAACATGAATAAGAAAAGTCTGAATTAAAGCCTTAATTACCGCTGATCCGTGACCGCTTTAAATCTCCGGGTCACTTAGGGTTCATCTAATCTAAGCAAGAAGAGTTTAGCTAATCATATCTAACAAACAAGATTCAAAGACTACAAGAGAATTTATCTTAAAGAGGAAGAACAGAGAGAAACTAAAAAACCTAATTTCAATGATTTCGAGCAACTTCGATCTTGAAAATCTTCAACTCCTAGGCCCCGAGCGTCTTCCGGGACTCCGAAATATGCTTCAAACTCTCTCCAGGTCGTGGCTCGGTTAAAAAAATCGAGTGTCGAATGAAGAATGCCTGTTTCCTCACTATTTTGGAGTTTTAAAACCCCAAAATCTAGAAAATCCGAAATCTGGGCAAAAGTGCACGGGGAGTCCCCAAAAAGTGTGTCGGCGCAGTTTTCTGTGCAGCTGGGCGCACTTTTTGCTAGAAAAAATTCCAGTTTCCTATTTTGACAATTCCCACTCCGTCTGAACTCTGAATTGGTCCCCGTTTGAAGCACTGGACTCGTGAGAGAGTCTTCTGCAATGTGATAACCTTTAGGCTCATCACCAAAACTCTCAACCAAGGTAAAAAGCCAAAATATGGACAATGTACCCACTTGGAGCCGAGAATCGCATAGTTAACACATTTACACCAAATCCTCATCAAAATTGCATCAATGGGTTTGAAATGTAGTTTAATATGGGAAAATAAACACTATAAATCTAGTGTCATCAATTCACCCCACACTTAAGTTTTTCTTGTCCTCAAGCAAAGTAAATTTAGAAACACACTCAAATTCACATATGACGAGACTAGCTAAATCAAAGTTCAATTTCTAACAATTCAGCTTACACTGTTTCACTTAGAAAATGCAACCGACACATGCAAGAACATCAACCAAACAAATTTGACACATGCAAGCTTACACTGAATTTCGTCATAAGTTTGCAAATTGACTGAAATCTTCACCACGAGTGACAACACCGGAACTACTCCAAAGGACTTGTAAGGGACTATAACGATCCTACACTACAAGTTCTTATGATGAATGGATGAAGGCATAAATGATGATGAAGGGTATAGTGCGGCGTAGCAATCGACTAACCTCCCTCAAATCTAGACCTATGAATTTCTACCATCTAACCAGACCCGGAATCGAATAATTGATGCTCGTCCTATGATACCCTCAAACAACTTTGCACTTTCTTTCTTTCATTTTTTTTTTTTGAATCAACTTTTTCTTTTCTGGAATAACTTTGAAAATTGGGACTTGAATAATCTTTTCTTCTCTTTTTCTATTTTTCTCGGATTTTTCCTCAATATTTTTCTATTTTTGTCTCATATTTTTTTCGTGCTTATTATTAATTTTTTTATGCTAGAGGGGTTGATACGTACGGACTTATGAGCTAAGACCACCGGATTTTAGCTATCGAGTAGGTGACCATAGATTTTGACTCTTGTTCGGCTAATCTAAAGCTACTACCACAACAGTTCAACGGAGTGAAAAAAGAACATGGAAAAGATCGTAATGTATTATCGAACCGAAAGAACAGGCCAAGCACAAGGGTTTACACCTAGGGGGATTGATGTTGGGACGGCTTATGGCTTATAGTATAGATTCTAGGTGCCTCTATCATCTTAGTACTAATGTTGTCGTGTGGTCTCGAATCGGTCTCTAGGCAAATACTAACTCATTCAAATAAGAGAAAGACACTAAAAAGAAGATAAGTTGCTAGTTATGTGCAATAAATCAAAAACTCACAAATGGCTGCTAATCAGACTCATGATGTAAAATTCTAGATGAAGCTAAAAGAGTGATCCTATATTCTGTTCTGATCGGATTCATTTATCATCAGTGTAAACATGTTGGTTACATGTTCTAGATAAAACAATCTAATCATCATTGTGGAAAATTGAAGTTAAATTTAACATGGCAAGTCAAAAACTGAGCATATTCTAAACGGAGGGGGCACATAAAAATTTCAAAGCAAGGCATGCAACACAGCAATAGCATAGATTCCTACCCCACACTTAGGCGGGATTGTGCCCTCACAGAACTAAACAGAGTCAGAGTTATACAGAAAATACTACATGGTGGTGGGTGACGGCGATGGTGGAAATGGAGAGCTCGGAGTGGAATGAAGCAGCTACGGGTTTCTACGCACACAAAAACAAAAAGAAATATCAAAAGGAAACCTAGACAAGTGTCCCAGATCCACACATAATGAAATTAAAATGAAGAAGGTTAGGGAGAATTTTTTTAAAACGAAACTGACACTTTTGGCTCCCCCAAAACCGACCTGAATGACTAAGAACACAAAGAACTGACTCAACAAAATCAAAACTGACTCCAGGAGAATGCGTGTGACTAGCCAAGAGCGCGTACTTGTAAAAGAAATCCTAATTTTTTTAAAAAAAAAATTGTTTTCAATTTTTTTAAAAAAGGTGCGCTGTCGCACTTTTTCGTGCTCCCAAACACACTTTTTTCTTGTTTTCGGAAGCGGAAATGTGCATTTTTCGTTGGAAATTTTTAAAAAAAAAATCACGAAATTTCGGAAATCCAATTTCAAGGTGACTAGGACCAAAAACTTCTACAATCGGGGATGGACACGCACAATGACTAACAAACGACGCTGCCACAGACTCAACTCAATTATTCAAATGGCTCCAGCTTCGGGTTGCCTCCTGAGAAGCGCTCTCTTTAACATCCTTGAGTCGGACGATACTTGGAAAGGATCAAGAGGCGTCCCAACTCAGGAGCTCCTTGAAGTCAATCAACTTCTTCAAGGCTAGCGGTTGAGTGCCAAATAGCACTCCAGAAGGATGAAGATGTAGTCGGTGATGCCCAAGTAAATCATGGTTCTTCTTGAATGGCATTTTCTTCTTAAATTTTCCTACTGGAGGAGGAAAGAGATAGTATGGTGTGTCGCAATCAATGATCCCAGTCTTCTCCACCATAGGGTCATTCAGGTTGCTCTTAGAGTTGAGCACATATGCTTGCAAATTCATGACCTCGTTAATTTCCACGTGCTCATCTCTAGCTTGAACTACAGATTGGCTCGGCGGAAGCTTAAATGAGGATAACTCAGGGTTGATTACTTAAATGATCACTAAACTTTGACTAAATAACCCGGTGGTCACTGTTCTTCAAAAAATTTCTAGCACTCACACAACTTTGGCCGATTATCCTAGAGGTAACTGTTAGCTACGGACATCCATGATTCCGTTAGTTTGTCTATGTGGACTCACCACATGGACTGCCACATAAGACAAGTCTGACATGTCACTTTTTTGTTAACCCAAAACTAACCATTCAACCAACCAAAACCCAACCCAAATCCCAAACACCCACCCACCCAACTACCAAACCAAATCTAATCATATCTTCCTTCTCTTTCCTCCTTCCTCTTTCTCCTCCTCTCCTTCACCTCAACCACCACCACCTTCACTTCCCACCATCGGGATGCCATGTCGCCGCCGAGATGCCGCCACCGCCGGAAGCCGCCGACGCCGCCGCTGGAAGGAGGCCGACGGGTCAGTTTTTTAAAGATGATGATGGGTATAGCCCCAAGAAGCACCGTGGTGGTGGGTTCTGGTCGTTTCTATACCACTCTGCTTCTTCCAATTCGAAATCCAATAGTAACAACAACAAGAGGATCGATCATCAGAAGGTTTCGTCGCTCCCAGCAGCAGCTTCTTCTTCTTCGAGCTCTCCTTCTGCTAACCAGTAGATGAATAAAATTGCGCAGATACAGACGAAAGAGATTGAAAAGCTGCACAGAGAAAGCTTAATCTTGTGAATCCCTTCCACCATTTTCATCCTCTTCCTTACTGTATATATATATATCCATGGATTCCCCGTGTCTCCTTTCCTCCTCGTGAATCCCCTCTTTTCTTCCGTCGCCGGTGAGCATCACGAGATTCTCACCTCAATCCCTGTCTATTTCTCCGATTACACATCTGCATACTTCTATTCCAAAACCCAACAGAGGAACGACGAAAGAAAACAGAGATGGCGGTGCCTCTACCCAATCGCCACCACTTGGAGAAGACGACCTCCATTGATGCCCAGCTACGCCTCTTAGCTCCCAGGAAGGTCTCCGAGGATGACAAGCTTGTTGAGTATGATGCTCTGTTGCTCGATCGATTTCTGGATATCTTGCATGACTTGCACGGCGAAGATATTAGAGAAACGGTAAGTTCGAGAAGTTTCTGTTGATTTCTACTTCTGGGATGGTATCTGCTCAATTGGGTATCTTCTTAATCGTTTCTACTTCTTGATTTCATCTGCTCTATTGTGTATCTTGTCAATCGTCAAAATCTATTCAAACCAGTGCCCAAGTTCGGATTATTAACTATAAACTATCATTTTTTGCTACTAAGAACTTCAATTCGATTCGAATTCTGCGTTTCTTTGGCCAGGTCCAAGACTGCTACGAGATATCAGCAGAGTATGAGAGGAAGCGAGATCCACAGAAGCTAGAGGAGCTAGGGAAAGTGATAACAACTTTGGATCCAGGAGATTCAGGTGATTTGTTCGAAAAATTATCAACTGGGTTCGGTGATTGCAAGCTGAGGAGAGTTGAATCACAGAGGGAAGTCGAGAGTTTCAGGCATGAAGGAGAGATTAAGTGCGGTGGAATCTTTGGTGGGTTTATCAGAACCTCATCATCATCCTCTTCATCTTCAGCTTATTGGGTTTCAGAAGAGATGAATGGGAAATCCGTCACTGCAGCTGCACATGGAAGAACAAGGAGTTGGACTTGGGCATTCCGGCGGTGGAGGCCTCCTCCCGGCGGTGGCGGCATCTCGGCGGCGACATGGCATTGGCATCCCGGCGGTGGGAAGTGAAGGTGGCGGTGGTTGGGGTGAAGGAGAGGAGGAGAAAGAGGAATGAGGAAATAGAAGGAGGATAGGATTAGATTTGGTTTGGTAGTTGTGTGGGTTGGTGTTTGGGATTTGGGTTGGGTTTTGGTTGGTTAAATGGTTAGTTTTGGGTTAACAAAAAAGTGACATGGCAAACTTGTCTTATGTGGCAGTCCTGGTGAGTCCACATAGGCAAACTAACGGAATCATGGATGTCCGTAGCTAACAGTTACCTCTAGGATAATCGGCCAAAGTTGTGTGAATGCTAGGAAATTTTTTGAAGAACAGTGACCACCGGGTTATTTGGTCAAAATTTAGTGATCATTTAAATAACCAACCCGGATAACTCATCAATCTCCACATGTTCCTCTTCAGCTTCAACTACAAGATGAATAAGCTCTATGTCTTCATCAACCACTACTAATCGGGATTCTTCATCAGATACATCTAGCTCACAATAGTCATGGGCTAGATTATCATGTTCTTCTTCTAGCAACTCTAGAGCATCTTCTTCTATCAGTTGATTTGATTGCTTAAACTCGGCGTCCACAACATCAGGAACTTGTATTTTTGAAAGGATCTTCTCCAAGAGAAAATCTGTACAAGTCTTCTGTTGTTGGTACTGGTGGGAATTTAGATATTCGTTTTTGTAATCTTTGTGGTAGTGTGTAGCTCTTGGCTCTTTCCAGGATGGCAAGAGTGAAGGTTCCTCATACCAACTTGTCATAAGTGGTTGTTCTGATATACTCCATCCTTGTTGGTATTCGTTGAATGGTACTCTATTGATGCCCCACCCTCGGTATTGGTCATCCAACCTGTTATCCTGCATCTCAAAACTCAAAAGCACTACCCAGGTAAATCATGAAAAAGATGGGGAGAAAAGAGATGATACGATGGAAGGTAGAAGAATAGTTTGCCAACTCTTCTTTCAAGCATGTGTAAGAAGAGTACCCGGCAACGATGCCAATTTGATAAGCTGCAAAATAGCGGTCAAATAACTAACCTACAAAAGTAGGATAGATCGTATTCCATGGGTTTTCTTCTTCATGTTTACTCAAAGTAATTATCAACTTATTCGGGTTTATCGGGTTGTGTGGTGTGAGTTCCACGAATTTTAACTACTTGACATGAAAAGAAAGAAATAACTAATTAAAGCTAACAGATTGTTTGATTGATTTGGGTTGAATTCAATTAATGACGAGATCTTAGACTCGAATCCCCCTAAGATCACCAAGACATTGGAAATCACAAAACCGACAGCTTTCAAACTTAATTCATTCCATTCTCAATCATCGTCGTAGCCCTTACCCTTAGGTCTAAGTCCAAGAACATTCGCTACTATTGAACTAGCTACCAAGATCAATTATATGTCTGTGCGTTCGCTTTTGAAACGGATTATTGATTTGTGCACCTGAATTGATTGTAGTAGCTACTCTTGAAACCGATTAACTCTAAACGGCTCCTACTAGAGAAGTAATTCAGCTGAATAGGTTAACTATTTAATTCGACGTTCTAGAACAAGGCGGACGTTCGTCATTGTCCTTTATTCTAACAAGAATCTGATCTAGGTGATCTAGCTAGAGAAGAAACAATATTTTAAGAACAAATTGAACATGAATAAGAAAAGTCTAAATTAAAGCCTTAATTACCGTCGATCTGTGACCGCTTTAAATCCCCGGGTCACTTAGGGTTAATCTAATCTAAGCTAGAAGAGTTTAGCTAGTCATATCTAACAAACAAGATTCAAAGACTACAAGAGAATTCATCTTAAGGAGGAAGAATAGAGAGAAACTGAAAAACCTAATTTCGATGATTCCTAGCAACTTCGATCTTGAAAATCTTCAAAACCTAGGCTCTAAGCGTCTTCTAGGACTCTGAAATATGCTCCAAACTCTCTCTAGGTCGTGGCTCAGTCACAAAATCGAATGTCGAATGAAGAATGCTTGTTTCCTCAGGATTTTGGGGTCTGGAAAAATCCGGAATCTGGGAAAAAAGGTGTGTTGGGAGGCCCTAAAAAGTGCGCTAGCGCACTTTTCTGTGTAGTCGAGCGCACTTTTTGCTAGCAGAAATTCCAGCTTCTTATTTTGGCGATTCCCGCTCCGTCCGAACTCTGAATTTGTCCTCGTTTGAAGCGCTAGACTCGTGAGAGAGTCCTCTACCGTGTGGTAACATAGAGTTTCAACAAAAAAACTCACAACCAAGGTAAAAATAGCCAAAATATGGACAATGTACGCATTTGGAGTCGAGAATCGCATAGTTAACACATTTACACAAAATACTCATCATAATTGCATCAATGGGTGTGAAATGTAGTTAAATATGGGAAGATAAACACTATAAATCTAATGTCATCAAGCCTCCTGAGTGAACAAATCTTCAAAGTCCTTCAACATCATGGTAAATCTCGATGTCTTTAGGAGTAGACTTTGCCAACTCTTGAGGAGTCCATCCGGCTGGTTGATGGAGAGGTGTTGGCTCAATTATCACTTCTTCTCCCGCCTCTTGAGCTAGGAGAGCCTCTAGTTCGTTCATCATTGTGATGAACTCGATCTCTTCGGGTGTGAACTCCACTAGCTCTTGAGGAATGCATGTAATTTAGTGATGGAATGGTGTTGGATGGGGCTCCCTTTCCCAAGAGGGTGATGCCTCATGTTCATCATGACTCCACCAAGGAATGCCACTTCTATAGTCCTGCATGGTAAACCAAGTAGGGACTATCAAAGTAGGCACTACTCAAAATGAGTGACCAAGAAAGGCATAGAAAGAACTTACAAAGAAAAACATACAAAATAAAGAAATCAAAACCAAATACACACACAAGGGGAAGCAAAAGCTTAAAGCGGTAGAAATAGCAATACTTCCAATCCTTTCAAACTTCAAAGAAGGGTCCTGGCAACGGAACCAAAATTTGATTGGTGGGCGAAGTGTGAGGGTCCCCTCAATGAAGTTTACTCATATGTGGAAGGGGTGCTATCAAAGGGGTGGAACAACAACTCAATAAATGAACACATAAAAGTCAACTTTAAGGGACAAGTCAACGGGCTCAAAGAGCATGGAAGAAAAGAGAATGACACAACGTGCAAATCACAAAAGCAATCAACAAAGGAAGATTCACAGGAAAAGAACGGGAGGGGCAAGTGGGGATCATTAATAAGCTTAGGGGGCACTAGGATGGGCGAAACCGGGTTATTGGGGGAGTTCATTCAAGACTTACACAATTCTAATCCTTCTACCATTTCAAAGAATGTTAAGCTAGGCTCTCTAATGAGCTCCTAACCGCACGCATCAAAGCGAGGCAAGCTAACCACTCTCACTTGGAAAACTTGATAAAACAATCATGCACGCCAAGTGTTCGATGAAATGCCTAAGTGAGAAATTCACCTAAGAAAGACTAATCTACATGAAACTACTCTCACTTAGCACATATAGATCAGTACACAAGCCTCTATCCCGGGATCCTAACAAGCATCAAACGAATTAGAAACCAGTCACCCAACACTCAAGGCTACAAAGATGCATATCTCACAATCAAAATTTGAAGCACAAGAAGAGAATGAAACTGGAACTAGAAAACTTGCATAAACATTAGAGGAGTTTTGATCTTGCATTCACAACCCATCCACTCAATTACACCCATGGTTACCCTTACACCCATTGCATCACCCCTTACCCCAACCTTAGGTCTAGTGTGCCATGGAAGAGAGAAGAAGACAACTACTCCTAAACAAGAAACTAGGAGAAGAAGGCATTCTTAGCTCTTGAATGGTGGGATGGATGGATGATGGATGAAGACCTTAGGAATTGAACTTGGGGAGGGTGGAGACCTTCTTCCTTCGTCAAGAAGCCTTGAAGGGACCAAAAATTCAAACTCTCTTCAATATGGTTGAAGTCGCGCCTTATATACTGTTGAATCCAAGAGGGCACAGGCGTGGGTTTTGGGTGAACGCGGGCGACCGCAGGTGTGGGGGTCGGCATCGAGAGCTAGAGGGACTTAGTCGCCATTTTATGCCCAAAACATTCGACGGTGACCGTGCATAATTAATGCATGACAACGATGAGTAAAGGGGCGCGTTCTGCAGTCATTCCCGGGTGCCAACTTATCGTGATCACTCTAGGAGCTTCAAACTTCCAAATGACGATCCGTTTGAACCAGGTGAAAGCTCTCGCGACACTCTCTAACCATATAACCTGAAACTACGCTAAAAACACTTGAAACCAAGTGAAAAATGCAATGTGAAAGTCCCTAGTCACCATAATCGGGTAAAATATCGAAACAAGGAAAAAAGGGAATAAAATCATGAAAAAATGGTGTACCACATCTAGAAAATGTGGTTGAGTGCGGGGGGAAAAAATGATATAATTTCTGTCCATTACCTATCTCAAGGGAAAATGGGTATGACACTTTTACGCTAAGGATTTGTTTATGATCAAATCGTGCTATAGACTCCTTAAACACGGGAATCATGGGATGTAGGGAGATGAACAGACAGACGAGTGGAAGTGGATTTGATAGTTATCACTCCCGCCTAAAATAATGTTATTTATCTTGAAGCTGTGTGCTGACCTACTGTCCACCAAGGTAAACTTGTTCCGAAGGAAATGTGTTGAAAATCCTCTTTGTTAGTGATGTTTTAGGGTTGATGAGTCCTTATCTCACATTCTGTATAATTGTGGTGATCAGAAGGATTTCTAGTCTTAGCATTCCTATGCCAAGAGCTGGACACTCATGTAGAGAGTGGTTAATGCACATAAAGGAGGACAACAACCCAAAGTCGATTGTGAATGGAGCTATCAGGTGATGGACTATATGGAAGTGTAGAAATGAGATGATTTTGAAGGTATCTCCTCTTCGATTGGAGGTTTGAAGGATAAGTTTGTGAGAGATATCGATTTGTGCTCCCGTTTCTTAGAACAGCCGCTGATGTAGAGAAGTTCTAAGGAACTGAATCTGCAGGCTAATCTTGATCTCGTCCCTGGGGAGCTGAGGAACACCCACCAACCCATTAACCAAATGCCAAGAAGTTTTCACTTTTGAGAGAAGGCTTCTATGTTATGGCTCCTTTGAACTGGAGGTCCGAAAGGCAGTTATCAGAATCATTACGTTGAATTCCGAAGGTTCAGTGGTTGATGGAGCGGTTGTCCAGATTTTGTGCAGAGATTCGGCGGTTGCGGAGGCCTACACGATTAATGAATTCTTCTTCTCATTGATGTGTTAGGTTTGCTTTTTAGTGTGTTTTGTGTTCTCTGCTTTGTGGGATCTAGTTTGTATTTTGGATTGATAAGTTCTTGAATCTTGATGATGATACTCCGGTGCTCCCACTAAAAGTGGGAGTACCGGATACTCCCACTGACGTTTTGATAGATAAATATGTTTTTAAAATCTTATTTTTTTTAGGATAAGAATCTACACGTCGTTAAAAGATACATAGAGCGATTTGAACGAAAAACTAATTTGGTAGACCTGATGATCTATCATATTGGGAAAAAATACCGTTATAGAAGGAAATCTAAAGAACATTAGGTATAATCTTATACTATGATGACTAAAAATTTCAACTAAACTCAATTTAGAATTTATTAAGATTAAATCTATTGATTTAAAAGTTCAGTTCAATGAAAATATCACTCTAGATAGCATAAACGCAAGTGGGAGTATCTGGTACTCTCACTTTTAGTGGGAGCACCGGAGTGTTCACCCTTGATAAATATATCAGTATTTCTCAACAAAAAAAAGGATTAGTTGACTTGAACTTCTTGATGGGCTGGTTATTATGAGCCAGCAATCGTTGTCTGATTTCGTCCTGCTGCCACACCAGTTAGTGGATGAAAGTGAATAGAAAATTATCGGACGGTTAGTTACATCTGTGATAGCTATTGAAAAATGGTAACCTAATTAATATCGGACGAAACCTTAGTGACTATCCAATTCAACTACCCAAACCCAGTGGCCTTAGAAAAAATCCCCTAAAACTAAAAGGGAAAAAATCAAATATAAAATAATAAAAAAGAAAAGTAGCCGAAAATAGACGCAGGATCGAACGAACGAACACGATTTGTTCTTGGCTTTCCTTGTTATCAAGTATTTTAGTTTGTTTGTTGACTTGCGTAAAGTCTCCTTCCTTCCTTCTCTTCTGCCCTCGCGTCGCCCCCTGGCCTGGCAGCCATAGCAATAATCTAAACCAATCTCATCCTTTCTTCTCCGTCTCTGCGCTCGAATCTCACCCAACAACATGACTCATATCCTTTTTCTTCCGTTTCCGATTGATTTCCCTTCCTTCTCAGACAGATCTCCAAGATTTTTTATTTGATTCTGTTGGTTCTTTCTTTGCGCAATTATTTTGTGTTTCCTTAACTCTTGCTGTTTTGATTCGTTGGATCCTCACGCGGAAGTCAGAGGGAGCGTGATCGCGACAGAGCTAATGCTCGCAACACCAAGGGCGGCAAGGGCAAGGACGACGGCTTGACCCCTGAACAGCGCCGCGAGAGGTCCTTATCTCTTTCTCTTTCTTTTTCTTCTTCTTCCGATTCCTGTAGAATAACCTAAATTTTCGATTCTGGTTTTTCTTTTCTTGATCTCAGGGACGCCAAGGCTCTGCAGGAGAAGGCGGCGAAGAAAGCCGCGCAGGCTGCCGGAGGAAATTCTTCCGGAGGTAAAGGAGACGCAAAGAAATAAGACTATTTACTTGACTTGTGAGCCGATGAATTCTGGAGGGTTGTTACGTTCAAAGTCTGTGTGCTCTTTCTAATTTAACTGGAGAATCTGTCAATCTGAGTTCCTTTATCAAAATGTTATGAATATGGTTGATTTGACTTGTGATGAATTGTTTTGCTTCCAAATCCAATGATTTGAGTTGATGTTGCTATGAAAAATTTCGTATTGCATATTCAAGTGCTGAGATTGGCCGGTTTTTGCATCGGATTCTATACACCCTATATATATATTGACCCTTGGTATGTCAAATTGGTATTCAACTGCTTAAGAGGAATTGTTGAACTTTAAGGATTCTAGATTTCCAGGAAAGAGTATTTCTTCTTCTAGAACAGTCACTCTCCCTAGGAGGATTTGGAGAAGAGGATTGATTCTGTCCATTATTGGTTTAGGATTTAACTTGATCAGCTTCCTATTACTAGGGATCTGTTTCTTTTGCTTTCAACTTCTCTGTGTAAAGAAGGTTTACACTTGAGTTTTGTCGGGGATTTCAGTGTTTTTTTTCTGTGTAGGATGGACCTCTTGGGATATCTTTTGTTTTGTGTGTTGGACTGGTTTTGTGCGTGTTCAAGGTAGTGTGTTTATGGTAAATAGAGAAGACAGAAATATCTCCAGACAGACCAGTTGAAACATTTCATCTTGTTAACCACTCCGGACGATCCACAATACAGTAAGTAGTATTGGAGAGCACAATCTCAAATGCTACTAAGAAATCACGAATGGGGAAATGTAGAGAGTCCTCGTTGAAATAGGCATTAATGTAGAAGCTGATAATAAACAGCATTTGATAACCAGAGAAGATGCGTATCTTAGCATTCGAAAAGGCTGTTAGAGCCAATACTGACTTTGTCTATTGACAATGTTGGAATCATGAATATGAAGCGTTGAAACAAAATTGGAACTCTAGTCTTGTGCATAGTACTAGACCAAAAGAAGTTGGCGCCCATAGAAAAGCATAAACTTCTACCAAGATTGTCCCTAGTTTTCCATTCTATCAATAAGAAAGGGGAATGTCTCGTCAGAGTTACTCACTCTGTTCCGTTTGAGGATTTTTTTACATACAGAATGCCAAAGCGGATGGACGATGGATCAGTATACTACTACGTTGTTCCTACAGAAGATGAAGTGGGGTTGAATGTGATATATGCTTGTGTCTTCAACAATCCACAGTACGGCTACGTCGAAGTGTTCGATGAGACTTATGTGGGGGACAAAAATTACATGCAGGAATCTGTAGCTGAAAGCTGACATGGGCAATCATCAAGACACCAATGTGATGAAGTTTAAGGGGTTGAAATAGTTGAAACTCAGAATGGCCTCATAGTAGAAGATGAAGAAGACGATGAAGATTACATGTACGTGTCTATGGACGAAACAAAAGATGAAGTACTTCCAGATGAAAACTCAAGTAACGAGGACCACATCGAGCACGATGCACATTGCACAGTCAAACACGTAACATGTTGAGTTTCCAAATTTTAAGTATAAGATACCTATGCTATGTCTACGTGACCATAACAAAAGCACAACAATTGTAACACATAACAAGAAATCAACCTGCTAGATATACTTCTACAAGCTCAAGGTATTTCTCTCTCATACTCGTTTCTGTCTCCCACGTAGCGAACTCACTTTCATGATTTTTCCATACAACTTTCAACATTGGAATCTATTTACTTCTCAACGATCGAACTTGCGAGTCCACAATTCTGAACCGGTACTTCTTGATAACTTAAATCATTTTTCAACTATACCTCATCGGGTTTGATAACATGGGATGTGTCCACATGATATTTCTTCAACATACTCACATGAAACACGTTATGAATTCTATCAAAGTCACTAGGTGGAGCTAGAACATAGACAAAGCACGGAAGAGATTCATGAACTATGAGGAATAATTCAACCTTAATTAACTGACAAGATGCATTGTGGGGTGAAATGAAGGAGTTCTTGTAAGTAATTTGAAGTTAAATGTGCTCAGGGTGGAACAGTACAGAGATGGGTGATCTCCTGAGAAGTTACTATGATGCACCCCAAAAGCAAATATGTGAGGGCATAGGCCCAAAACAGAAAATATCTTGTCGAAAAAGGTTGGCGTGTTACAAAGTGGTATCAAAGCCTCTCCGCGTCCCTCTTGAACGTTGGTGGGGAAAACCTCAACGACGATGTTGAGTTCCTGAAGTGGGGTGTATGTAACATCCTAAGCAAATCCCACATTGATAAAGCACAAGAGAGATCCATGGATTATGAGAAATAATTCAACCTTAACTGACAAGACGCGTTTTGGGGTGAAATTGAGGAGTTCTTGTAAGAACTCTGAAGTTAAACGTGCTCAGGGTGGAGCAGTGCAGAGATAGGGACCTCCTGGGAAGTCACCATGATGCACCTCAAAAACAAATCTGTGAGGGCATAGGCTCAAAGAAGGCAATATCTTGTCGAAAAAGGTTGGGGTGTTACATATTATCTAATGGTCAATCGTTCTCAAACTACTAACTAACTAACTAACTAACTAACTAACTAACTAATCATTGACTAACTAACTAACTAAGCTAACTAGCAACACATGCAAGGAGATCCGTGAAAATAAAATGATCTGGAGGGTACAATTTGGAGATCCGTAATTTTTTTTATTTATTTTAGTGAATCTGCCTACAATTTCTTTTTTATAGGTAAAAAAATTTAGCCTTTAACGTTCCTTTTTAATTCCTAAACAGCTAATAGGTAGGCTCAGGCGGCCAAAATGCAGTCGCAAGGAATTTGATTTCCTACACGAAGTGACCTGTCAAGTCAGTGTCAGGTTGTGACTGATTTGTGTTAGAGTTGGTGAATAGTTTGTAAAAACTAAGAGATTCTTGTTCTAGTAGAAAAAGGAAATTAATGATTATTGTCATTAATGATTATTGTCATTAATTCTAATTAGTAACAGAAAAGGATATTATTGATTTCGTCTTTAATTATGATTATGATTTTAATCCTAATTAAATGCGAATATTCGATTTGAGATCCCACAAATCTTTCCACTATACCCTAAAATGAAGGTATGTGTCACTCTAAATAGTGGAGCTACCTAACCCTAGAGATACACAATAACAGAGCAAACAGAGTTAGAGAGTCTTTTCTTAGATCTTCGGTTTTCGCACGAATCAAAGAATTTGGAGTGGCTGTTTTATCCTGGAGGCGACCGGTTGATAGTCTGATGTGCGCAATACGAGGCAGTGCTGCGAACGTCTTAAAGAGAGCGACCTAATCCGCGACTCAGCCAGATCGGTAACCTTGTTCCTTTTCTTGTTCGATTTCTAACAATTTGGAATTTGACCAGTTATGCGTGGTTATAAAGTAACCATGTAAGACCTAGAGTTCGGCTTGACATCAAGGAAATGGTTTCCTTGATGTCGTTGAATTAATTCTTGTTAATCCAACGGTTCAAAAATCAGGGGGAATTTTGATTTCAAACCATGACCTCATTCTCTAAAGGTCAAACGGCCTACCACTATGCCACTTAATATTAGTTATATTATGTAATAATAAAATTATTGTATTAAGTAGTGTCCCCACACAAAAATATGCACACGAATACGAAGTACGTACACTAGTATAAAAATATATGTACACATGTACGAATAGGTGTGTACATAAAAGAATGTAAATATATTGTGTACAATGAGTATGTGCACGTATATAAATATGTGTATACACGTACACAAGAGTGTGTGCACGTATACAAAAAAAATGGAAAGATATTGTGTACACGTTTACAATGAGTATGTGCACGTATATAAATATGTGTACACGCGTACAAAAGAGTATGTGCACGTGTACAAATATGCAGTGTCGGATCCAGGGGGCCTCCAACGGACCCCGGGCCAGGCCTCTTTTGAGTTTAGAGCAACTAAAGTAATTATATATTTGTAGATTCTAAGTGTTCGACCTAGTGTTAATCTAAATTTGGCCTAGTTTATTTGTAAAATATATTTATAACTTAAAATGCAAGTTTTGAATGCAATAATTAAACTGACCAACTTACAATCTAACCAATACACAAACTCAAAAACACATATTAATATTGATATCTTAACTGGATTAATTTTTCATAATAGTCACCCCATATATATTTCCTTGAACTTTATTTTCTACTTCATTTAGGCTTGAGCCAAGTCGATTATTATATTAACATTAGTTGCTTAATAATAATAAGATATGAGCAAACTACTCTAAGAGGTAAGATCTTTCTGCTCGAAACATGACATAGAGGTACTTGATCTGAGTGCAACACTTTTTTTTTTGACAGAAAAGATAGTTTTTATTTCTTCCCGCTAAAGCGATAGGGGACAAGTTACAAAAGTGGGAGGGGCCATTAAGGAGGGCCAACCATGAATCAGGTAAAGATCCATGCGCCATGCTCTTAGCCACCCAGTCCGCACGAACGTTACGAGTCCTAGGAACAAAGAAAACAGAAACCAACGGGGACCGACTTAGGAGAGAAGAAATAGATGCTAAGCGAGCTGCACAGTCCCACGGCCACGGAGTCGGTTTGTTGTTCAGGATGTCCACCAGAGTCTTGCAATCGGAGAGGACTCGAGCTCGACCACCAGAATGATGAGCAAGGGTTACCGCTTCAAAAATTGCATCAGCCTCTGCCGCTATAGGGGAAGAAACAGAAACTAGACCAGCTTTTCCTTCACTGACAAAGCCATGGGAATCTGAAATGACGATCCCATAAGCCGCCGTCTAAGTCTCAGGGAGGAAAGACCCATCGCAGTAATAATCCAATTGATTATCCCGTGGTGGTGGAATTGGGGGTGAAGGGATGAATGGAGCTGATCGGGGCAAACGAGTGTTAGTAGGAGTGGAAGCTGACGACCAAAAGGTAGAGTCACGGTTGCACCAGGAGGCCGTGATATTAGCACAGGGGCGGGCTCCATAAAAAACAAAAGCATTCCGAGCCTTCCAGATATTCCAGCATCCCGCAGCAACCAGGGCCCAAAAGGAGGGCGTAGAAGTGTCTTTAAGGGAAAAAAACCAAGGCCCAAACAGGGTGGTGGTGGGCATCATGAGGGAAGGAAGGATGGTCGACCAAGTTTGACGAGCATGATGACACAAAAGAAGGCAGTGAGTGACAGATTCTCTCTGATCACAGAGCGGACATATCTGGGAAGGGGTGCAGTTCCTTCGGGCCAAATTCGAGTTCGTGGCCAAGCAGTTGTTAATCGCTCTCCAGAGGAAAAATGACACCTTTGAAGGAATATTAAGGCTCCATAACCACTTCCACATGGCCTCTGATTCTCTAGGAGGGTTAGGAATCACCTGGCGGGAGGTAGTGCGGATTGAGTGATAAGAAGAGCGTACCGAGAATTTGCCGGTGGGTTCGGGAGTCCAAGCCCAAAAATCCTCAAACTCTGGAGGGCCAATAGGGATCTGTAAGATAGCCATAGCCTCCTCATGGGAGAAGGACTCCCGGATCAGGTCCTCATCCCACACGGATCCACCGATACCCAAACGGTCTTTAGCTTTGATGATGTCAATGGTAGAAGTCTGGGGCCTGAAATTGGGAATCGAGGGGATCTAGGGATCAGATCCAACTGAGATGGAAGCACCGTTCCCCATGACTTTGATGCAATGCTGCTGAAGAGTCGTCCTACCCTCAATGAGACTAGCCCAGATCCATGAAGGGCGACGACCCTTTGAAGCGGAGAGGAATTCACCGTTGGGGAAGTAAAGGCCTTTGAGAAGGCGAACCCAGAGGGCGTTAGGATTATTCAGAATCCTCCAACCCTGTCTAGACAGTAATGCCATGTTGAAATTTCCAAATTCCCGGAACCCCAAACCTCCTTCTCCTCGAGGATCGCACAGCTTCTGGCCTTTACACCAATGTATTGTCTTTTTAGTCATCGATCCCGCCCAAAAGAAATTTCGGAGGAGGGAGTTCATCCTTTTGATCATCTTCTTTGGTAGAGCAAAAAGACTCATAATGTAAGTAGGAATGGCCTGTATGACTGCTTTGAGAAGTGTAACCTTCCCTGCGTGGGAGAGTAGAAGTCCCTTCCAAGCTTGACCATGTTTTTTCCATCCGTTCCAGCAGGAAATTAAAGGTCTCTTTCTTTGATCGGCCCCACTCGGTTGGGACACCTAAATATTTTGCGTGATCCCCTCCCGTGTCAAAGTTTGAGAAGTTGATGATCTGGGACTTAAGGAACATAGGCGTGTTAACACTAAAAAAGATAGAGGATTTGGCCGCATTGATTTCCTGGCCGGTAATTTCCCCATAGCTGTTGATGGTTCCCATAATGGTGGAAATTTCCTCCAATGAAGCTTTACCAAAGATGATTGTATCATCAGCAAACAAACAATGAGTGAGTGTAGGGCACTGTGGTTTGAGATGGATCCCTTTAAGGGAGCCAGAAGCCGCTTCCTTCTCAATCAAGAAAGATAAGGCGTTAGATAATAAAATGAAAAGGAAAGGGGATAAGGGATAAGGGGTCTCCCTGGCGTATTCCCCTGGTGGGAGAGAAGAATTCTGAGGGGGAGCCATTAAACATTACTGAGAATCTTACTGAACGGACGCAGGCTCTCATCCAGTCACACCACTTCGTTGCAAAACCATAGGAACGAAGAAGCTTGTCCAAGCAAGACCAGTCGACCAGATCATAGGCCTTTCGCATATCAAGTTTAAGCATCATGTCGTACGCACGTCCTTTCTTCCGGAGCCGGAGGCGGTGTAGCACTTCGTGGACCATAATAATGTTATCTTGAATCATACGACCGCCAGTGAAGGCCCCCTGCATTTCCGAGATCAGAGAAGGCATCCACTTCTTGAGGCGAGAGGCTAGAACTTTGGCGACAATTTTGTAGATGAAATTACAGCAACTGATATGTCGGAATTGATTCATAGATTCGGGATGAGGGATCTTGGGAATTAGGGCAATATGAGTGTCGTTCCACCTTTCGGCATGGAGTTAGAGTCAAAGAACTGAAAGACTTTTGAATAGACTTTGTCACTGATGAGGTTCCAGTACTTGCGATAGAACTGCCCTGAGAAACCACCCGGGCCAGGAGATTTCGTAGCTCCCATACCGAAGGCAGCAGCTTTAATCTCCTCAAGGGATATGGGTGCACAGATATCAACATTGATCTCATCATTAACGATAGATGGCATTGAGTCGAATATTTGCTCCACATCTCTGGGGCGATCCTTTCTGGTAAAAAGATCCTCAAAGTAATCCTTCGCCAGTTTGGCTAAGCAGGGGTTGTTTCGAACCCAGAGTCCATTATCGTCTTTGAGGGCTTTGATTGTGTTACGTTGTTTCCTGAAGAGCGTGGCGGCATGGAAGAATGAGGTATTATGGTCACCCTTCTTGTACTAGTTCAACCTTGCTCTTTGCCTCCAAAACGAGTCTTCGTCCCTCCAGTGGTTCTCCAGCTCTCTAAGGATGGCGGTTTCTTCGTTGATAGTGTCTCGAGTTCTAGGCACATTTTTAAGAGTACCCAACCTGTCTTTCAGATCCTTTTCTCTTCTTAGGGTCTCTTCCCTATCTGACTTAGCCCATTTGCGAAGTTCATGGCCATAGATGTTGAGGTTATTACTCATAGGGTTGTTGGGTTCCAATTCTCCACAATAATGTCGTCACATTCCACTCTATTGATCCAGCAAGAGTCGAAACGGAAGGGGGTCCGGTGGGGGATATGAGGCCCCAAGAAGTCGATTCGGATTGGGCAGTGATCTGACCCGATAGCTTCATCATGGAAAACAGTGACATTTGGGAAGCTAGAGCACCACTCCGGGGTAGCCACCGCTCGGTCCAACCGACATTTAATCAGGTCCGATTCCTCGTGGTTATTTGACCAGGTAAAAATATCACCAGTGAAGCCCAAGTCAGACAACGTATTGTTAAATAGAAAGTTCTTAAAAGCTTGGGACGAACTGTAACAAATAGGGAGGCCCCCTTCTTTTTCATAATCATATAAAACAGCATTAAAATCACCTACAATCAGCCAAGGAGCACCATTACCCGACCCAATTCTACTAATCTCTTCCCAAACTAGGAGTCTATTTCTAGCATCATTAGGGGCATGGATAAACGTACAAAAGAAGCCAGAGCCATAATCAACAAAAGCATGAATATAGAACCTACTAGAAGCTACAATATTAATCCTAAAATCGGCAATCCACCAAAGTGCAAGGCCGCCCACAGAACCAATGGGATCGACATGAAAACCATTAGCAAAATTACACAAAAGTCTTTTCCTATCCAAAAAAACTGAGGAATTTTTGGTCTCCATCAGGAAAAGAACGAAGGCCGAAAGTGATTGACAAAACGATGGAGATGATCACCTGTGAGAGGGCGGCCTAACCCTCTACAGTTCCAGCTAATGCAACTCATGGACGGTGAGGTGACTCAAGGCGAATCACCGACGCCTCCGGGGTACCCGGTTCATCCTCATTCCCAAATGGAGTAAGGGAAGAGGGGAATCTAGTCTTAGAAGACCTCCTGTTTTTTCCTTTAGAGTTGGCTGCTGATTTGGGGGAGCCCGTGGGCCTGGGCCTAGAAGGAGTAGCACTGATATGTGGTGGAGGGAAGCAGAAGGCCTGTCCCAACTCCTCAGCCCGACGTTTCTTTAGGGCCGGTTGAGACCCAAGTAGAAGGTCTAAGGAGGGGCCAGCTTGAGGAGAGTTCAGGAGGCCCGAAAGGGTGAACTGGCCCGAGTAGGTAAAATCTGGAGAGGCTGCCAAATTAGGGGTTTGGGCTTGACCCATCGGCCCATCATGACTCATATCCAGAGATTCCATGGATTGAGTTAGATCCGAAGAAGAGGTGAACGTGGGAGAGGGCCCACATTTTGCTGATCATGGGCTGCTGTGTCGTTTTGCTGAGAAGGAAACAAATCAGAAAAGTGTGGCGAGCGCTCCAAGGAAGCATTTAGGTCAAGGGCTCTCTGTTCGAAGCCAGGAGGATGCAGGTTACCGTTGAGGTGGGGGGAAGTAGCCATTGTGTACCTTGTGAACCCCATCCCGAGGAGTGAGTTGGCGCGCGGCGGAGTCAGGAGCGGAGGTGAGGCGGATTGAGGAGTGCTGACGGTCGCCTGCCGGAGGAACCTGACGTTGGACACCGGCGAGAAACCCGCCCAACGATCTGCTATGCTTTGTCCCATACTAGGGGAGAGGAGGGAGGAGACACGAACCCAGCTAGAAGGGAGATCTTGAATTCTCCCGTCGGTTCACCGACGCCTCCCGCTGCTAGGTTGTCCTCCCGAAGCATACAGACATCCATTTCATGCCCAATACAGCCACAAAAAAAGCAGAGCTCCGAGATTTTTTTGTACTTGAAACGAATGTCTTCGACTATTCCGTCGATCAGCAACTCCTTCTTTCCCCTCAAAGGCTGGTTCAGATCAAGATCCACTAACATTCTACCAAACTGACTCCATCTACCTCCTTCCAGACCCGTCGGATCAATAGCCACCAGAGGATCGAAGAGCTTGGAGAGGGAGATGAGGTTCTTAGCATTCAGATGAGAAACTAGAAGGTTGTGCACCTGGATCCAGAACGATGAGAAGGAGAAGTCGGCTTCCAGCGGTGAGCCCCGTCCGTTCCATTTTGTGAGAAAACCAATGTTTCGGACAGGAGCCACGGACGGCGTTCCCAAACCTGGCTGGCAGCAGAGACAGAGGGAAAGGTGAAGAGGAATCGGTTGCCCCTAGCCCCTTGACGATGGGGATCGCAAATTGAGCCCAAGCCCTCTTAACACCACCCACAGCCTTGCCTAGATTCACCGGCTTGGAACACAAGAAGGTCCCAATCAGAAGGCGGTCGGGGTGCAAAGCTAAGGGCCCTGAGGAAGCTTCAAGGGTGATTTTGGGATCGGCCATCCGAGTTGAGATCATTCTGGATGAAGACGCCATTGTTGAGGAGTTGTTGAGGATGGTTTTGGGAGGGTATTGCTTAGAGGGTTTAGGCGAGATCTGGGTAGCAGGAGGGTAGTGTTGGTGGAGAAGGTTTGGGGATGTATTGAGGAGCTTTTATCTTGTGGGGAGGGGTGGTCATCACCATGGAAGAGTTTGACCGAAACCAGATCCCATTCGTAGAGGAAAAAAGAGAATCATTTCTGTTCAGAGAGGAAGCCAACCACTGACTTAGCAAGCAAAAGGAAAAATTGGCTCTAATCTTTTCAGAGCTCCGGCCGAGAGAGGTCAGATAGAGATGGAAATAGCAATGAGATGAAAGGCAGATTGGACACGCCTTAAGGACTCTGTAGCGTTGGGGAGAGGGATTAACAATTGCAGTCGTATTGAAAGGGGAGCTGTATTGAGTGGTGGTGCAGATGTATTGGGAAGAGACGATTTCATTGAGGAGTTTAACTCCACGCCCTTTTCTATAAGAGATAAGGAGTAGCGGAAGCCAGCTAAGGCTCGTTGACCAATGGCGGGGGGTGGCTGAGAATTTAATTCCCGCGTGGATCTTAGATGGAAGCGTTTGTTGAGTGGAGTAATTCTTGAATGGGATCCGTGGATTTGTCTGTTGTGGTGGGTAATTAATAATACAGCACCATTCAATAGATGGTAAAGGCTCCTTAAAGGAGGATAGATAAGGCTCCTCAGGGAGTTGAGAGAAAATTCTAGAGAGAGATAGTAAGAGAGAGACATGTTGTCGTCTGAGTGCAACACTTGGTAATGGTGCAAAGCAAATGACTCTTGAACATTTTTACCATTTTGAATACTTCAATCAATGTATAGATTTTCAGCTAGGAACACTGAATTCGATATTCATTAAATCTTTAGTTGGATAACTTCAGTTGAGCGGAGCTAGCACTATATCCCAAAAATTATTTTCAGACTTTTAACGAGGATAATATTTACAAGCTTGTTGAAGAGTTTTATCCTCGAGATTTTGAAGGATATGAGATACATGCTTTGAGGAATGAGTTACGATTTTATGGTGTTCATGTGGTTCACAGTTAGGAATATGAGGTTCCTTCTCTTGCAAAATTACTAGAAAAGGTGGTGGAAACATGGATGAACACACATTATAGAATGATAACTAGTTTGATTCATCTAGTGTTGACTTTGCCCGTTACAACGACTAACACTGAAACATGTGAAGACGGATTTACGCAATAAAATGTTCGATGAATTTTTTCTGATTGTTTGACTATTTTCTTTGAGATAGAGTATGTTAATGATATAGATGAAGACTTTTCATTGATGAGTTTGCTAAGTAAAATATTGTCGTGTACAATTGATAATTTAATTAAATCTATCGTTATGTTCTATTTTCATCTTAACTATCGAAGTTTCTTTTCAAATGCGGCCCAGTGCCCCGATTCATCCTGGTTCGACGCTGTAAATATGTGTGTACACGTGTACATAAAAGAATGTAAAGATATTGTCTACACGTGCACAATGAGTATGTGCCCGTATATAAATATGTGTACACATGCACAAAAAAATTGAAAAGAAACTTGCATCATGTCGACAAATAGGTGTACAAGATAAGTGTACTCACTACAAAAAAGGTAATTTAACAGCAACAGGTTAACAGCGGCCAAAAAATGATCGCTGTTAAATTTGACAGATCACGAAAATTTAACAGTGGCCAAGTGGCCGCTGTTCAAATTAAACACACGAATCACCGCTCCCAACCCAGATCAAATGCAAAGAACAGTTTGGAGCCGTCATATCGCTTCTTCCCTTCCCTTCCCTTCCCTTCCTTTCAGATCTCCCTCTTCGACCCTAAACCCTTCTCCGGTGGCCGCTCACTCCAAACCTTCCAAACCACTTCTCTTCATTTCAACGGCGGCTTGAAATCCCAGGGCAACTTCCCTTTGGCGGTGTTGAGGGTAGTCAGAATGAGGGCAGGTGATGACACTCGATTTTACGTGCTTATCAGCCGCATTTAAGCTACATGTCCTTACTTGAATCACGAGTTTTGGGGTAGTTTAGGGTGTTATCACTCGTTTGCTCTAATTCTTACTGTTTTGGTTACTTTGGCCCGTTATAGGTCTGTTTGATAGTTTTCTAGTGCTTTTGTGATAGCACAGATTTTTGCCGTCATTAACGTAGCCACAGACGTGCTCGAAAATCAAGGGAACCCCGAAGGATAGCCCGAAATCAGTCCAGAAGTCATACGAGTCAAAACCGAAATCCTCCCTTGCTTAAAACTGAAGTTCTCGGCGAGAAGAACCATAGTTCTCGCCGAGATGTCTTGAAGAAAACACACAGATTGGGAAGAGGACTCTCGCCGGTTTTCAAGTAAAGTTCTCGGCGAGAACTCTCAAGGTTCTCGCCGAGAAGTAGGTCCTTTTTCGGCTGGGAATTGGAAACCCTATAAATATTAAACTGGCGGCCACAATTGAAGATATACCTATTCCTTGGATTAATTTCCAGACTTCAGAATTCGGGAGAGAGTTTAGAGAGTTCGAAGAGCAGGAAGAGATCGTGACGCCATCCTTCCATCTCGGAGAGCTCGGTGCTAGGAGTTGAAGATCCAGGAGATTGAAGCTTCACAGATTCATCAGAAATTAGGTTTTACAGTTCTTCTCTGTTCTTCCTACTTGAAGATGTATTCCTACAAAAATGTATGTACATAAACGTGTACGTGTAAATAACGTGTACACATTTATAGTATGTGTACGAAAATGTGTGCAGATGAGTACACAATTTATGCACAAAACATGTACAAATATAAGAAACGTGTACGAAGCGTCACTGGGAAAAAAATTCCAAAAAACTAAGCGGACGACGGTGGTCCGATGACCGATTTTTTTTTTGAAATCGGAGCTCCGACTGCCGACGAATATAAAAAAAAATGTGAAATGACATTTTACCCCTTAAATATAGACCGTTAGATCTAAAAATGAATTAATGGGTGAAATTGCTACTTGATGGCACCAAGGACCTCCCATCTCCTTGATGGCTAGCCGGATTCTAAGGCCAACTAGTTTCTTCTCACACGGCTGGTTTCCAATCGTATAAGGCTTTAGGCTCCAATCTAGCCGAAAATGTTTAACTGAAAATATTATATGCGACCAAAATAGGTAAAACCAACCATAGTTAGTTTTGTAAATACTTTTAGAATATACTTAGATTGATAATTAATTAATATGTATTATGAATGTAAAAAATCATCCGTTGGCACTCTAAGGTATTTAGAATGACAAAAAGCATTGGGGAAACTGATAGATTGTACAATGAGGAATCTACTATTATTAGGACACCCCTTAGTGTCCTCATATTAGGACACCCATTAGAACCGTAGGATTAAAAGGTAGGTCTAATGGCCTAAATTAATCTGGACAAAATAGTAATTTGAAATTCCTATATATACTAAATCATATTAGGGTTTCACAAACCCTAATTCTATTTTACATCTCTCCCTTCAAAACTCCAAGCACCAGCCTCGCTGCCGCCGCTGGCCTCGCCGCCGCCTATCCACACCAGCCTCGCCGCCGCCTCGCCACCCCAGCCTCGCCATGCCAGCAACCACCAGCATCGCCGCCGCCTCGCCACACCAGCCTTGCCCCGCCTCGACACACCAACCTCATCGCGGCCTCGACACATCAGCCTCGTCGCCCCCTCGCCACACCAGCCTCGCCGCCGCCTCGCCACACCAGAAACCAACAGCATCGCTGATTCGCCGCCGCCTTGCCACACCAGCAACCACCATCATCGCCGCTAGCCTTGCTGCCGCCTATCATCCAGATTCGACGAGGATTGCGACAGATCTACCACCGCATCAGACTCGCCGCCGCCTATCATCCAAATTTGCCGCTAGCCTCGCCGCATCAGATCTACCGCCGCATCAGATCTGCCCCCACACCGCATCAGATCAGCCCCCACGCCGCTGCATTAGATCCGTCGCCGCCATCATCAGATCTGGCCCCACGCCGCCACTTCTTCATTCTTCCTCCCTTGTTTCTGTGCAACTTCCCCCCTCTTACCACGTTGTTCCATTTTGACATTTTAGGAACATGTTTGTATTTTGACATTTTATGGAACAGATATTTGATATTATTGTTCCATTTTCAATTTGAATCAATGTTTTATGGCTTTCTCTGTTCCGATTTGGTAACAAGGAACAAAATTGATTTTCAACACGTTCCATTACTTTTGAAATGGATCACTGTTCCGAAATAATAAAAGAGGAACTGTTCCGAAATGATAAAAGAGGAACTGATTCGAAACAATTTCCACCAAAAAGTGTTAGAAAACTAATCTCAAATAAAAATCAACGGAGATACATAACAAAAACCGCCGAGCATAGAGAAGAAGATGAAGAAGTAATTAAAAAAAGGATAATTAATTTAATCATAAATTAAATGGAAATAAGCCACCGCCGACCGGAAAATAAGCCACCGCCCACCGTCGACCGAAAAAACAACGCCGCCGCCTGAAAATATACCGCTGCCGCCATCGATTAGATAAAACCACTGGAGATCGGGAGCAACAACCGCCGATGATAGAGAAGGGCGAAGATTAAGAAGAAACTAAAAAAAGATATTTAATATAATCAAAAATTAAATGGCGCAAAAAAAGGAATAAAAAATCGGCACATTAACTGCAACATCCGAAAAAAATAAATCATAATTATCAAAAATATATATATTTCAGAAAAAAATCTGCAATAAATAAAACCTTGAAATTACCCTTATATCCAATTAATGTTGGCCATCTGGTCTATACAATTAAATCCTACAGCTTTAAGAGATGTCCTTATATAAGGACACTAATGTACACCTTTAATTTATTAAATAGAGATCCATTGGTTGATATGAAATGGGTATTAGGGTAAATTTCTTAATTGGTACGACTTTTTTTAATTCCCGTTTTGGTTCACTTTTAATTAATTACCCCATTTTCTCTCTTTACCCATACATGGTTCCTCACAGTTAGATTAGGATCATCATCCAATAGCTATAAAGAGTGTTCTCATATAAGAACTCTTAATGAGTCCTCACAATAATAGATCCCGTTCTTTTCCTTTTCCTTGTGTAATTAGTATTAGGAGTCGGGACCATGTAGGCTGACATAAGGGGGGCTTATGTCCCTTGGACATAACCCCTAATAGCCCTTGGATCACCTTCTTAAAGATCCAATGGTAGAAGATATAATATTATTTAATTTATTAAAACCCATAATAAATTCCCCTAATTAATTTAATATTTTTACCATATGTGGAGCCCTTTTTTTTCTACTTTCCTTCTTTCATCTTTGTTTCAATTTTTTACCAAACCCGCCGCCGGAAACTTCCTATCAAAAACCTCCATCCAAAATGGATGTTTACAAGTTATTTAGATATGAAAGAATGTTAGTATGTTTTTGGGGGTTCAAGTACTGTGATGTAATACTAGTATTACTGATACTAGTATTGATGGATTATATTAGTATTATATGGAATAACATTCATATATCTATTACGTCTCTTTAACTTTTATTTTTGGGAACACTTCCCTTTTGGCTGATTCCTCCACAGATGATATCATGGATGTTTAATTTTTATTTTAGATGTGCTACTATCATAAGCTTTGATTTTGTGTGGTTTAAATACTTTGATTTAATACTAGTATTAAGTTAATACTAGTATTGATATTTATATTAATATTATATGGAGAAAACCATAGGGTTCTCATTTCCCTATTTGCTGGTGCATCCAGAGATGTTATCTTGGCTGTTTAAATATTTTTTTCGATGTGATACAGTCTTAGCATGATTTTGAGCGTTTTAAATACTTTGATTTAATACTAGTATTAACAATACTAGTATTGATGTTTATACTAGTATTATATGGAACTTGATAAAAGGATTTTACCAAGGTCGTATTCCACGGGGTCCTCTCATAAACATTGGTGGTTTAGAGGTCTTCCATGGGGATTTATCAAAAGTTGGGATGAATTTGCTATACTTTACATAACAAAGTTTTCTAGGAAGTTAGAGATAAAAAATAATATGTCCATTTTCTGAAACCTGAAATAGTGAAATATAAAATCCTTGAGAGATTAGTATGGAAAATGGTTAAGGAAAATGCTACTGGTTCAATGTCACATTGAACATGGTTCTTCCGCCCTAGAAAGTATGGCTTGGTTCAATGAGTTGGTTCGAGTGGAAGATTGTCGAGGTAAATCGTAGGACTCCTTACGTCGGGGTACCTCATAGTAAACTAATAAAACAAGTAGTAAGAGGATGATTGAGTGAGGGAAAGCCTGTATGGAAGATGGTGTGGGAAGTAGAGAAGTACTGAGGGGTTGCCCGTAGGCGTGTGTGAATTCTCCGGCGCCGCCTAGGGCGGACACCTAGAGGAGGGTGTGTGTGTGGAGGTCTTGTGTTGTGCCCCCCTTCTGTGATGGGGTCTTGTGCTACTTATAGCCTTCTGGTGAGCTCAATGGGTGCCACTGATGAAGGTTGCAGAGCGAGTTCAATCAAATAACTACCAAGCTAGAAGCTAGGGTAGATCGTATTCCACAGGTCTTCTTTAATTGGCTACTCAAAGAAGCTGACAATTACTCAAGTTAAACACTTTGTGCGTGGTGTGAGTTCCACGACTTCTAATTCTAGGAAAAGCACGGAAATTGAAAATTAAAACTGAAAACAGGTTGAAAGATTGGTTGTAAACAAAGATGACAGACAAGCTTAGACTTCGAATCCCCCTTCGTTCACCAGAGCATTGGCAATCAATAGATCAGCCGATTCGACTGTTCTACGGCTCAAAATGATCGGAAAGGGAAGGGGAGAGGTGCGGCGGCGGTGGCGGGAAACGGGCGGCGGCGGCGAAAGATTGGCGGCGGCGGTCGGGTTTATGACAAACAGGGGATGGCTTTTTTTCGAAAATGAAAGTGGGGGAGAGAGAGTGTGTGACCGGGAATTAAAAGGGAGAGTTTGTGAATTTTGCCTCAAGTTTTGGCGAAAATGTGTGCAATTTTTCGCCGAAAACTCAAGTTGAAATCGTCTGCCGGTTTTCAAATGAGGTTTCGCCGAAAAATTTTGTTAAAATCGACCAGAAAAAACACAGTGGGATTTCCAAAGAAGTTTTCACCGAAAACTGGGGCAGTTTTCGCCGAAAATTTTGAACTGCACGATTGAAAATATTTTCGCAATCCTGGCAAACTTCAGAAAATCACAATTAAATAAAAAAAAATCGGAACAACCTCAAACAACTTGCGATTGACACGATGACACACAGACTACACACGAAAAATAAGAAATCATGCATACTGACACTTTTGGCTCCCCGAACCGACTCTAAAACACTAAGTTTGACACAAATGAAAAAAAACTGACTCCAGCCGTGGGTTGCCTCCCACGAAGCGCTCTTTTATTAACGTCCTTGAGCTGGACGATACCTGGACGGTATTAGGAGACATCCCAACTCAGGTTCTCCTTAATGCTAGCATCGGAGTTCATGAAGTAGAGCTTCGGGGCATCTCCGTCAAGCATAAATTTCTTCCCGTTAGCATGTATAAGCTTGGTACGTCCGTCGGGAAGGTGATCAGTGATCTTGAACGGACCAAATAATTCTGTTGAGGGATCATCCTCTACGAGTAAGACGGTGGAAGGGATGAGAATTATCGGCTTCGTCTTCTCTTTAACCTCCGACTTTGTATCACCAGGATCGGTGATCGTCGGTATTTCCTTAGGAGATGCTTTTGGCTTCTCCTTCAATACTTGTTCCGGCGCCGGTAGCTCGGAACAATTGGTGGTGCAGCTGGCTCGGATGAAGGTGGCGGCACAATTGGTCTCCAGACCAATTGAGTCTTCTTCTTCTGATTCTTTTTTCCGCGACCTGCCAGGTTCCTTACTCGGCGGTGAAGAAGAGGCTTTCAGTTCCTTCTTCTTTGGCTGCTTTGGAGCAGAAGGCTTTGGTTTCTTCTTGGTAACCTGTTCAGTCTCTGCAACAACAATTGATCTAGAGACACTAGTAACGAAGTTGACCGAGGCCAACTCCACAGTTTCTACGGATAAACAATGTGATTCTCCCTTAGGAATGTATTTCATACCGTCCTTGAGACGGAATGTTGTAGTATCCTTTCCAACCCTTAATGTTAACGAGCCATTTGGAACATTAATATTAATGCCGGCTGTCGCCATAAACGGCCGGCCTAGGAGAAGGGTAGAATATGTCCATTGAGTATCCATTACTACATAATCAGCAGAAGAACCGAAAAGGGCCACAACAAGTGATTACATCCTTGATTATTCCTCTAGGTTCTTTTAGAGTTTTGTAGCGAACACTAAATGCATGCTAGCAGGTTGTAGTTCACCTAGGTTCAGTTTCTTATATAAACACATAGGCATGACATTTATAGATGCACCTAGATCAACCAAACTATGCTCGACTTCAATGCCATTATTGATTAAAGGTAACGTAAAAGGGCCAGGGTCGGAGCACTTAGCTGGGATAGGTATGGGTGGTGATCGAGAGACGATAGCTGAGCATTCTCCCGTAGAGGGAGTGGAAAGTGCTTCCTTCTTCTTCTCCAGGTTGTTCTGCTCACTGCTTCTGGTTGCGATGACTTTAGCATGTTCGTTCTTCATGGTGGGGTTGCTTTGAGATGGTGCCTGAATGAAAAAGGACTGTTAGCCAGCAGGCTAGCAACTTTGTTTACCATGCTCTCTACTCGCTGGCCTTGAGTGATCTGTCCTTGGTTAAGAGCATCTTGGGCTTTAAACCTCTCTTCGTGATCGTCGAGCCTTGCCATAATCAGGTCAATCTTCCTGGCTATTTTCCTCTCCCAAATGTCCTCAGACGTAAAATTCTGAGGCTTCTATACTCCGGTGAATCTGGGAGGATCTTGATAACTATTGTCCAGGTATTGATTCTGACTTTGGTTGAACCCGAAGTTGTGAGGAGGACGCTCAAGGAAGCTTCCCTGTCGTTGAGGAGGTGTTCTGGACTGACGGTAGTCGGGGTAGCCTCTTTGATCCTTGGTGAAGCCTTGATCGATGAAATTCACTTCCTCTTTAGACCAGTTATTAGCTGTACCGAAAATCTCCTTCATATGTTCCTGTACTTCGATCTTGATCTGATCTTCACAGCTTGGTCGGCTTTGGCTGCTCCAAACTGTCTCTCCAATTCCTGGACTTAGATGCGCAGCTTGCGAAGTGAAGAAGAGCAGCTTCTGGTTTGAGTGCTGTGTAGTCGCCATTAGCTAAGGTGTTGACCCATGCAGCTGTTTCTTCATTCATCCCTTGGGCAAAGATCTCGGCTAGCTGCCCCTGTTTGAATCCATGATGAGGGCAGTCAAAGAGAAGCTCTTGGAATTCGTTCCAAGCATCGTATAAGCTTACTCCTTCCTTCTGAGAGAACCTAACGATGCTGTCCTTGCAAAATGTCATTCTTGAAGGAGGAAAGTACTCCTCTATGAAATCTTGAGCTAGATTATCCCAGTCGGTGTAGTGGCCAGGTGGTTTCCTACTGAGCCATATCTTGGCGGCGCCTCTAAGGGAGAATGGGAAGACTCGTAAGCAAAGAGTGTTCTTACCGAGGTTCCCGCTCTTAAACGTCTCACACATGGAAAGAAGCTCGCCAAATGTGTGCATGGGTTATCTTGCGGCTTCCCTTCAATTGAACATCCCTAGAGATCATTTCCAGGAAGGGCACTGTGATCTCATAGTCAGGATCGTCATCGTTGTGCGGCACAGTGACGCTAGATCAAAAATTAGCCGCACTTGGTTTATAGTAATCCTCCATGGTGCGTTGAGCAGCCATTATGGAAGGAGAAGGTGGTGGTGAATCAGAAGTAGTGGATGAAGTGGATGAAGATGAGGAGTTCTCCTTCAACTCCTCGATCTTAATAGGGGTAGGAGGTGTTGGCAGAATTATTCTGACTTGCTTCTGAGCTCGTGGTTGCTTTGGCGGAGTAGAATTACCCGGCTTAAACTGAGAATGAGTGACCGAGCGGTTCATAAACCTGTAGAATAACTACAAGCAACAAAAGCAAACATAACCGGCGTAAAATCGAAGTGTGATGAACTATGAAAGATGGAAAGTAGAAGAATAAAATGCCAGTTCTTCTTTCAAACAATTAAAAGAAGTCCCCGACAACGGCGCCAATTTGATGAAGGTTGCAGAGCGGGTTCAATCAAATAACTACCAAGCTAGAAGCTAGGGTAGAGTATTCCACGGGTCTTCTTTAATTGGCTACTCAAAGAAGCTGACAATTACTCAAGTTAAACACTTTGTGTGTGGTGTGAGTTCCACGACTTTTAATTCTAGGAAAAGCACGGAAATTGAAAATTAAAACTGAAAACAGGTTGAAAGATTGGTTGTAAACAAAGATGACAGACAAGCTTAGACTTCGAATCCCCCTTCGTTCACTAGAGCATTGGCAATCAACAGATCAGCGGATTTCAATTCTCGTTCAATCAATTCTAAGACACCACCATAACTCCTAACCCTTAGGTTTAAGACCGACGAACGTTCGCTCTATCCGTTCTAGCTACCAAGATTAATTAGTCGCCCGGGTACGGTCGCCTCTCACAACGACTTAACTTAACTGGTGGAATTACCAATGATTTATGAGTTACTCTTGCAGTGGATTAACCCTAATTGGTTCCTACGAAAGGCACACTCCAATGATTAGGTTAATTGTTCGATTTGATGTTTTAAAGTAAGGCGAGCGTTCGCTTCTATCCTTAACTTAACAAGAATCTAATCTAGGTGATCAATCCAGACAAGAAACATAAACAACGGAGAACAAATCAAACATGAAAAAGAAACTGATTGAACTTTGAATCTAATCACCGCCGATCCGTGACCGCTTTAAAGCCCTGGGTCACTTAGGGTTCATCTAGTCTAAGCTCTACGAGCTTAGCTACTCATGTTAAGAACAAAAGAAACAAAGGCAGAAACAGAGTTCATCTTGAACAGAGGAAGAACAAAAAGGATCTGAAAAACCTAATTAAGACGACTCCGATAAAGCTTCGCTCTCCGGTAATCTTCACTCCTAGCTCCGAGTCTCCGAGATGAAGGGATGGCGTCACGATCTCTTCCTGGCTCTTCGAACTCTAAACTCTGCTACAGAACTTGTCAGAATTCGGAAACTAATTGGAATTATGTGGTATCTCTTCCATTGGGCCGCCGGTTAAGTATTTATACTTAACCCTAATACCGCCAATTCTGCCTGGAATTTTCGCCGAAAATCTGATGGAATTTTCACCGAAAATTCCTTTGTAAATGGGGTGATCGCTCGGTTGTACCTCCTGTGATTTTTGGACGCCGGGTTCTCGGCGAAAACTTGGAGTTTTCGCCGAAAACTTTGCTTTGTTGAACTCAGCCGATTTGTACTTGAGTTTTCGCCGAAAACCTAGGGTATTTTCGCCGAAAACTTCAGTATAAATGGGAGCAGGATTTGGTTCGACTTGATTGACTCCTTGGATCGATTCCGGTGCGATTCCTTGAGGTTCCAACGCCTTAGACACGTCCTTGGCTACTTTATTTGATGGCAAAAACCTGTGCTAACATGAAAACACTAGAAAACCATCAAATAGACCCGAAACGGGCCAAGGTAACACAAATGGCACGAGATAGAGTAGTTAAGTGAATATTCGGTATTCTACCCTAAAAACCATGTCTTAAGCAAGGAAATGTCGCTTAAATGAGGCTGATAATCACGTCAAATCGAGTGTCATCAGCCACGTTGCGCTCCCTCGTTGGTGAGCAGAGTTAGTTTTGGTTTTGACCCTTTACATGACGGCTAGGGCGTCTAGATGGTGAAACCCTAATCCTTGAGGGGCCTTGGTGTCTGGCGATCCTTGTCCGATCTGGGAGTGACCCCGATTCTGGGTCTGACCCAAAGGAGTTTGGGCCATCAGGTCATAACACATATTAATTCAACGATCGTGAACACTTACTTAGTAAAGTCGATTGCATGGGAATACCCTCTGTTGTATTCAAATTTATAATCCTAAATTCATAAGTGTATTGAAGTAGAGGAGAGCCTAACGATCCTTCACAGTGTATCACACAAATCACTATAAGTCAAAATAGGAGAGGGTAGACAAGAAAGAGAAAAGGAATATGATAATGAAAATAATTCTACCAAGGAATAACAAATGGGTAGAATCCCATAGCAAAATCCAAAACGATGATATTCATGTGGATGGTATCACACCCATGAAGGAACCTCAACAAAATTTATTGATGTCTATGAAAAATTGAAAGCATGACATAAGTTGGCCAGAAGCCATGATAGGATACCCAAAACGTACTTGTTGAATTTCACAAACAACAAGGGCACCTAACTTATGAATGTAGGAAATTGAATAACTACTAAACAAAATATGGTTGTAGGATTACATCCTTCTTAATTAGAAAAAGAGTGAAATAGAGAACACTCCGAGTCGCTAATAAGGATCTAAAGACACAATGATCAAACTAGGCAACAAGCCAGGGAAACGCTTTGTCACCAAAGATAACTAGAGGGCACATGACCAAATTAGGTAGTAGTGGTTTAACACACTAGATAAGACCTGTGAGCAGAGGAGAACCAATTCGATTAACACAAATGAATTATTTTTTGCTTCATTAGTGATCCAAATGATAACCAGAAAAATGCTCAGGGTAAAAAAGGGATCATGTAACTAGAATAGTAGTTATGATCCATGGTGGGGAGTGTGATGAAACACCAAAAAATTATAGAGTGGTTGGGTGAGTGCTTTTTGGTTAACAATTCAAGGCTTTTCATGCCCCTTGGATATTTAGATTGGACGAATCAGATTTCCTGATGTTAGAAGAACCTAGGATGGAAGCCATGATCATTTAGGTGATAATAGATTCATGTCAGGTAGAAAGAGTCCTAGTTAACGAAAGAAGCTCAATAGATATCATGTCATCTGACAACTTTGCCAAGCTAGGATTGCACACATCAAGCCTTCGATGGTGAAGTACTAATTTGTTAGGATTCACGAGAAATGATGTACCAGTCTTGGCATTATTATTTTAGCATTGACCATTGGAGACAAAGATTACCAAGTAACCAAGAACGTCAAATTCCATGTCACGAATTCTTCTTCAAATTGACGTGGGCCAGACGATTCTACGAGGACTCTCTAAGAAAATAGGTAAATTTTTCTATCAATACTTGAGAAGAAGAGCTTGAATGTCCAGAACCATAAGAAGCAGAAGAGAAATTCCCCTAGACTAGACAAATCCTAAGAAGATGGTGCGACTCTTCACTCATGATAATTCCCAAATCAAAGGGAGAGAACATAGTGTTGTGGTGCAAATATGGAAATTTTTTCATGGAGACCATAAGACATATCAAGGCTTTAACCCAGTGTAATGGAGCATAAGTTGTCTATTTTTTCTAATGCCAAAGCGGTCCAGTAGACAGAATGAACGTGGTACGAATGTGGAAAAAAGTTGTAGAAGATGAAGTCTAAAACTGACTAAAGGAGGGTTCATTTCCTTGGTATCTTATTTTATTGAGAGTTGTTTAGATGTAGCCTTCTATGTTATTCTCTTTAGCAGTGTCTTGTCAATAAAACTAAACAAGTAATTCTTGGCCTTTAGATCTTTCAACTTAAGTTCTTTAGGATCTTGTTTTGTTAAGGTGTAAATGTGTCTCCAGCACCAAGCTCTTTATATTCTCCACTAACAATATCCCAATATTCTTTTGACCCAAGAAGATTTTCCATAAGAAAACTCCAATGATCATAATCACCATCAAACTTTGAAATGCATACTTGTGCAAAACTACTTCGAATCCCACATTGTTGACAGAATGTTCACAGTCTCTGTCTCTCACGTGTTTAAACTCTCAGTACTCTCTGATTAATCTCGTAGTCTTACAAACTCTCATGTATTATCCTCACCCGCTCTGATATCACAATGTAGAATCAAAGTAGGAAACTCATTAAACTGCACTATAACTGTAAAGTCCCTACTTGAAAGCTTAACTCAGAACAACTCTAAAAATTTAGTAATGAGAATGTAATCCTAATGAGAATGTAATCTTCCGGCGCAAATCATTATTCTCTAGAAAGAGCAATCGACTCGACTTCATCAGTAGTTGTTTCTCCCCAAGTCTTTCCTCTGTTTTTCTTCGGCGTCGATTCCTTGGTTGGAAGCAGAGCTAATCCACGTTAGAAGTCGCCAGGATCCCACTCCAAGAACCCTAATACTCGAACAGGTTTGCTGCTATGCTAGTAATTTTTTATTTTATTTTATGATTGTCCTTTTTGGAGAACCTCGATTTTTAGGGTTTCTCTGTTCATTGGGATGCAATCGTCTCATTGAAAATATCATTAAATTGTTGGTTGTGTTATTTATTTACTGTGGAAGTTGTTATTTCTATGTCTAATCATCGAGAATAGGTAAGAGTAAGTGTAAATATTTACCATTAAACTCATCCCATTTACGCACATTTGATGTTTTGCAGTAATTATTATTGTTGTGTAGCTATGTTGAGAGGATAATGCACAAGTTAAAGAAGTAGGAGGAGGACTGGTTCGTGTATGAGGGAAGTGAAGTAAACTACTAGTGCTGTTTAAGGGCAACCAAATCCATTGCCATGAGCAATCTGGAACGCAATTTTGGCTGCCCTCGCGAGAAGGAGGTAAAACCATTCTCACATTCTTATTTCGTGCGTTTTCACAGTTGACAACCCCCTGAGTTCATTTTGTTGTTGTGTAGAATAAGAGTTGTGGGTTTATGAAAAACTGGAGGTGTAGGAGGCCGTGTGTAACATCCCAACCTTTTCTGACAAGATATTGTCCGCTTTGGGCCAAGCCCTCACGGATTTATTTTTGGGTGTTGGTGGGATTCGAACTCATGACTTCCTCCTCTCAAGATCAAACCCCCACCACTACACCCCAAAACGCGTCATGTCAGTTAAGGTTGAACTATTTCACATAGCCCATGCATCTCCCCCGTGCTTTGTCGATGTGGGATTTACCTAGGATGTCACATCGTGGATGATGCGAAGAAGGAGAAGGAAAAAAGCATTGATGAGAGGGACGACCAACTTAGGCGTTGTGTTAAGCGGATCAAGAAACTAAAGGCCGATAACCTCCGACTACGGGGTCATATGGACAGCCTGGTGAATAACAATGAACTTGCGTTAATAAGGGTCCCAAGTGGTGATGAAAGGATTTGTTGTGTTGTTGTCATTGTCTTTGCTTTCGTGTTGTTGTTTGCGTTGTTTTGTTGGTAAGTTATTAGCGGTCGTTGCGTCCCTTATTTCCCATCTCAAGCAAATGAACTCCTTTTTATAGTATTATCGTTGAAAGACTTTATTTTGGTATATTGCTAGTGTCACCAACTCCACATATAGTTTGGTTTGAAGTTAGTTTGGCAGATTTTAGTTATCCAAATATTTCCCTCCATGTAGATTTCGAGCACAAAATGATGATCATTACGACAAACAAGCTCAAAGAACATTAACATTTAAAGGAGTGCTACACGAACACAATGACTGATAACCAAATACTGAAAAGATTGGTACACAAATATGAACGCATTGGTCGAGATGACACTAAAAACCAGCTACTGAAAATGCAATTAACCATTCATGGATGGGTTTGGATTCATGTTGCTTTGCTTCGCCAGTGGACAGGTCCTTCTATTGTGTCTTTCTAGATTGCAGTATCTGCAATGAGGCTCAATGTCTTCGACCTAGTCCATCTCGTTGTGTATTCGAGAATGTCTTGACCTGCCAAATTTCCGACATAATCTCTAATATGGGACGAACTTTGTACCACCATGTGGCTGCAGTCCTTGTAGACAATGTACAAGGACAACTACAAGTCTTTGAATGACATCTCAACTAAAGGTCCAAGTTGTTCCATGTGGAATGAAATAACCGAAAACCATTAACACGCCTTGTTAATGGTGATTTAGTTGAGATGTCATTCATAGTTGTACTTGTTATTTCGAACGAATTGACAAAGTAGGATTGACAACCAAACCAGAAAAAATGGTAGCTGGCACTAGAAACAGAGTCGGTGGGCGAGTTCGATTCTAGTGACAATGTTTTTTTTGTTGCATCATACGCAATAATAATTCTCCATAGTTAGATTTTTGTTCCCTAATCTCATGGTCTCAATTTTTTGGTTATAACTCCTAGTTATTTTAGTTTCTTCAAGTTTCCACTCATACCCCTATCACCAAAAAGTTTTTTCAATGAATTTCCCAATGATACGAGCCTCCGTTGAAGATTTTTTTTTTACCCACATGATCGCCGTAAGTAGATCTACATTTCTGGGAAAAAAAATATTTTTCCTCACAATTTTCACGGCGCCCAGTTATACAATCTGTATGCGGTCTGTACAAATTGTATACACTTCGTATTGATATATGTACAACTTGTATATAAAATCTATACATTTTGTACGAGATTTGTACACTCTGTATTTATTTTTGTACAATCTGTATGAGAGTTGTATACAAACTATATACACTTTGTATGGGTGACACTATGTATTTATTTTTGTACAATTTTTTTCAATACAATATGGTTGTAAACAATTCATGCAAACTATAAACACGCACTATGAAATATGTACACTATGTGTGGAGATCGTGCAACCTATTTATGGCGTACACTTTGTATGTAATTCTGTACATACTATACAGACGAAAAATCAGTGTGTCATCACCAGCTGAGCCGCCATGCATAAAAGATGTCCCAAAAATTCATTTTTCTCTCCCACCAACTCTTTCTTTGGTCGAAAAGATAAATCGTTGAAAAGAGATCCCATTCATAATGAGTTGGTGAAGCTAGAAGAAACAAGTAGAAGGTGAGGATCATTAGATTAGATGGAGGGATGAGATTGATGTTTCAATGGAGACATCATTTTGAATTGTTGCCTTTAGAACTAGACTCGTTGATGGCCCTATCCATAGCAAGAAAACACACATTAAAATTGGATAATGATTTCTTTTATCAGTGAGAAGATATCTATGAAAATAAAAGATAACATGAGAAAAGAGTATTAGTAGATGATAACATATCTTCTTATTTTAGTTGTAATAATCGAGTAAACTGGGCTCAACGTTCTCTTAGAAAAGTTCGACTTTGAAAATCTTTATATTAAAATTTTAGTTTCAAATGAACATATTAATATTAAGTAATTAATAAACTACTTATTAAAATAACTTGGAAAATTATTTATATTTTTAAAGATAAAAAATTCATTTGCATTTTTTGTGTGACAACAACAATTTTAGGAGCTAGAATAACATGTCCTTAAGCTTGGTTAATTAGCCAATTTGGACGTAGTTGTTTTGTGAATTTCACTTTTTTAAATCTTTGGCAGTAGAGTAATCTAGGTATGGTTAATGGATCCAAGAATTCCACCAGATCAGAAAAATTCTGAAATTGCATTTGTAACCTCCTATCCTACTATATCGTAGTAATGTTGGAAGAAAGCACTCATGAAACCATTTGATCTCGGAGCTTTGTTCCTATCAATTCCAAATATTACATCCTTGATTTCTTGCTGATAGATAAGGCGGTTAGTCTAATATTCATCGCATTAGACATTTTTTCCCTTTAGAATAGGGAGGTAAAAAATTATGAAACCTTGAAGGAGGAACCGAATTTTTGAAAAGTTATTTATTGAAAGAGACTGCAATCTCTCCCATCCTAACCTCTGATATTTGTGAAATGTTGTTTGCATCTATTAGTGATTTTATCGTATTTTTCTATCGTTGTTGAGCAATTAAATGATGGAACAAGGAATAATTTATGTCCCTCGGATTCATCTAATTATTTATATTCGTAACTTTCCAATATTGATTTTTTCTGTAAGCTTCATGTCTAAGTCTGCTTCCAGCTTTGCTATTTGTTTCTAATGAGCTCAAACCCCTTTTGGTCAGACCCAGAGAACCAAAACCACCTCTTGATCAGACCGGACTCGCCGGACTCCAAATCCCACTAAGGGCTAGGATTAAGCCACCTGAAAACCCTAGTCACCATGTAGAGGTCAAGACCATGACCGACTCTACTAACCAACAAAAGAGCGCCATGTGGCATCCACAGATCTCACCACAAAGCTATAAGTAGCATTGGACACCATGACAGAGGGGACACGACACAACAGACCTCCACACACCCCTTTGGCCGTACGCCTAGGGAATCCACAAACGCCTACGGACAACCCCCGTTAGTTCTCTGCCTCCCACGCCACCTTTCATACGAGGTTACTCTTACTCAATCTTCCTCTTACTACCTATTGACTAACTACGAGTCAGATAACCTATCTCAACAATATTCCACTTGAACCAACTCATTGAACCAACCCGGACTCTCTGGGATTCACAATTTAGTTCCTTTTTTCTCGTTATATCTCAATTGCTTGTTCAATTTTCTTAATTTTTTATACCTGAATTAGGCATACATGATTTCATCAAGTTAAACAATCTATGTCATAGCTGAATTAGTCAATACCTGGTTTCTGTTTTTTAACATGTCTCAAACCCGATCCATAACTTGGGCCTAATGGGCCGATCAACATAAACTAGCCCAACGGAACTCACTCTAGTCACCCAATACTTCTTTTATTAATCTTTTCCTCCAGAAATTTAGTCACCCAAAAGTCTAGAAATAGCTATCAGCTTCCTCAGTTATTCTCTCTCCTTAAGTCTTTCTTCTGTTCTTCTTCGCCGTCGATTCCTTGGTTGGACGCAGAGCTAATCCTCCGCCAGAACTCGCCGGGAATCCCTCTCCGGAACCCTATTTCTCGTACAGGTTTGCTTCTATGACATTAATGTTTATATTCTACAATTTCTTTATGATTTCTTGCTTTGAAAAGGGATAATCTGGGTTTTCGTCGTCTCCGAAACAAATTATTGATGTTTAGCGATCCATAAATTGAAAATTTTTGATGAATTTTCCGTCTTCTTCGCGACGAGGGAATCCGATATTTCATATGAAAAAACCATACCGGTTTAGTTTTGTTTTTGTCCTTTTTGGTGAACCTCGATTTTTAGGGTTTCTCTGTTCATTGGGATTAAATTGTCTCCTTATAAGCTCCTGAAATTGGAATGAAATTGTTGGTTGTGGATTTTTGGGGTTCTTGGTTGTGTTATTTACTTACCCTGGAAGTTGTTATTTCTGTGTCTAATCATCGAGAATAGGTAGGAGGCAGCAATGACGACTGCAGCTCGACCAACTTGGGCCCCTGCCAAAGGTGGTAATGAACAAGGGGGTTCTCGAGTTTTTGGTGCATCGCAGAAGTTTTCATCAAGGGATCTTGCTGCTCATACAACTCTCAAGCCAAGGTGTGCTGTTGTCCCTTTTAATCATTCTTGTTTCATCCTATCTAAGCTAAGCTGATCACTTGAATTAAGCTGAATGCAAGGCATATTGATTGGAATGCTGTTTCTAGATTTATTATCATGCTGTCAAATTAATTATAGAACCTGGCTTACTCATCTTGTGCAATGTACCTAGCTCAGTCCTACAAATTCCATTAGGCTAAATACGGTCTTTTATTTTTCGAGCTATCATCTTGCTTGCTCATCAAGTCTTTCTTCAACTTTTTTGCCTACATGACAGGAGGGAAGGTCAAGACACTCAGGATGAACTGGAGAAACGGAACCTCCGCAAGGAGCTTGAAGAACGTGAAAGAAGACATTTTTCGTCAAAGGACAAGTCATACAGTGGTAATCCATTTCTCACAAACGTATTGTTAATTTATTAAATCTTTCTCATCTCACAACCTTTAGCTGTATATCATCCTGTGTTTTGCTTCAACTTTTACTAAGTTTTTTTGTTTTCCTTGTAGTCCTAGAAAGGTATACATAGAAGCATTCTTCTGCATTAAATGACTTGGTCATAATGCCTCAAATATCTATTCTAACTCTGTCTGATTTATACAGGTTCGAGAAGAGATGTAGAAGACCTTGCAGTGTCGCTGCTGATGATTCTGATGGGGAGACAAACACCAACGATGAGAGGTTGGTAATTCTCTATAGCTTAATCTTGATCCATCCATGTTGATTGTATGTTTGTGTATATCCTTGCAATGACGAAGCATATATATGTAGGTGTTATAACAGTTGTTTTGTATATAATCTGCAGTGATGATGAAGCAGCTACGATGGCTGAACTGGACAGAATAAGAAAGGAAAGAGCAGAAGAGAAGCTCCAGCAGAGCAGGTAAACTGAATTCTGTATATATGGTTTTGCTTTATCTTGAATTCAGATGCTGCTGGAGTTGATTTAATTTGCATTTTTTGTAAACCAGTTTGTGCGAGTGACTGAAAATAAGTTGTGTTCAGGAGCAAGAAGGTGCAGTTGAAGAGTTGAAAGTGAAAGAAGCTAAGCTTCTTTGTGGGAACCCATTGCTTAATAATAACAGAACCACCTTAGCATCATTGGGTGTGAAAAGGAGGTTAGCAAATTGGATTTTCAGCTGATTATATTCAAACATAACCTTAAGCATCTTCTTTTGCCGTTGATTTGTATTAGTCTCTAATGATATTCTTCTTGTATTTGGATTGAATCAGGTGGGATGATGATGTGGTTTCCAAGAACCAAAGTCTGGGTGAAACCAAAAGAATGAAACGCTTCATCAACGACACCATAAGGAATGATTTCCATGGCAGATTCTTGCGCAAGTATAGCAAGTAGAGTTTTGTGGAGAGTTTTGTGGGAGCACAAGTAGAGCTGGCAAACGGGTCGGGTTAGTCGGGTCGTGGGTTAGTCGGGTTGCGGATTAGTTGGGTTGGGTTGCCCATCGGGTCACAAGTCTTAACTACAATTTTCAAAACTTAATATAAATTTTTTTTATGTGATAAATAATTCTAAATAAAATTTAATAAATTTTTATTCACTTGTAGATTAAAAATTATTTATTATTTATATTAAATATACTTATAATAAATAAAATAAAATTGAATATAATTTAACTTTTAAGGTTTATGGTCCAGGATTGGACTTATTTATAAATTTAGTCAAATTTTTCGAAAAAATGGTAAATCTAGCCACTTCATTTTTATGACATTTTTAGGCCAAACGTTTGCTTTTATGTCAAATGACAAATATAGTCAATGTTCTTTGAATTTTTAACACTGTTATTGATGATGTTAAGTGCTTATTTGACTAGTCAAATAGATACCACGTAACTTTTAAATTACAAATAATATTTAATTATTAGAAAAATGAAATTATATTCAAAATTAATAAACATAATTATAATCTTAAACAAAAATTGAACATGCGTCAGCATCCCCTCTCTAATTGATTTTTTAAATTAGGGTTTCATGGGAGAGCATTGTTGTGACTTGTGAGAGTGGTGGTGGACTGGTGGTGGCGGTGTTGTGCAACCACTAGTTCCTAATATCTCATTCCCTCTACGATTCGTCATTCCTTGTTGTCAATGGCGGAACCAGGATTGGTATGAGGGGGAAGCCAAATTATAAACTGAAAATGAGTGCCACCGACAAAAAAAATTATTCGAATTTGAATAGTAGTATAAAAAATTCATAAATCTAATACTATGTAAAAATACACAATAAATTTTTTGATTATAAGTTGCTTAGTTAGTAAAAAAAAATTATATGTGCCATCGGCAATTTTTTCTTCAAATTTAGATGATTTATGATCAAATATTGTAATTATTACATATTAAGTTGATTCTGAGTAACTATTACGTGAAATTTAAGACAATATTTCACCGAAACATCGTAGTGGGGGAGCCGAACTTCAAATACCTCGGCACCAAACTCCGAAAATACCAAATATTACATATAATTTTACACTCGGTATCGGGGGAGGGGGGCGTCGTGGCTCCCCCTATCTCCCCCCTATCTCCGCCATTGCTTATTGTATACTCCTTCATTGTTTATTTCACATCGGGATGGAGCTATTTATCAACTCACTTTCTTCTGAATGATGTGTGGATGTTGAGTGGTGTTCATGATGTTGAATTGTTGGTAAAAGTGTATAACCAAATAGAACAATGATTAAACCTTATAACCATTGAACCTTTAATTTTAATCTGTTTTATGATTGGTCTGATCCAGATACGTTAGTTTTGATCATATTCTAATTATTATTTTATTATTTAAACCTGTTATAATTTTAGAGGATGATTATAATGCTCAATTAGATTAAATAAAATTTGAATAATAATAATTAAAAAGGTGTAAAGAAATGAGAGAGGGGAAAAGTTGTTGGAAGTAGAAAATTAAAGAAAAAAGAGAGGGAAAATGAGTGAAATAAAAAGGTTCATAAAAACACGAAGAGTGAGAAAATAGAGGGAAAGGGAAAAGAGTATGAAATAAAAAAAGAAGAGGGAAAAAAGTGTGAGAAATAGAAAAAAAGAGGGGAAAAAGTGTGGGAAATAGAAAAGAAATGGGAAAAAAGAGAAGGAAAATATAAAAAATGAATATGTGATTTTTTATTAAATGTTTCTTTACACATGATGATAATCATAAGATAAATGTATGATACAATCATATATTTGTTATATATATTATAAAATAATTTAAAATTTTATATTTTAATTAGAATTTTCATACAAATTTGGTAAAAATGTGTGTATTTAATAAGGTCAATCGGGTTAGTCGGGCGGGTCGGGCCGGTCACGGGTTCGTCGGGTCGCGGGTTCAGCGGATTACAGGTTGTTGACTTTTTGGTCAGTCAGGTCACGGGTTGGGTTGGGCGGGTTGGGCGAGTTTATCGGGTTGGGCCAACATTTTGCCAGCTTTAAGCACAAGTGCAGTAGAGTTGTATCTATTATACTGATGTGGCATTAAAGATTTCAAGTTATATAGTTGGTAGATAAAGAAAAATCCATGATTCTTAGGGACACGTGAGTTACATATTTGTAAGCTGGTCATTGATGGATCTTCTTCTTAAAATTTCAGTCACTATTTGTCAAAGAAGAAATTCAAATCAGATGATAAAGCTCTAAAATTAGATACAATATCGGATGTACATTTTTGAATAGGGCTTAAATTGTGTGAAATTGAAACCCAGTAACTAAAAGTGGTAATTTTTCTTTATTATTCGGGACCGGCAATAATAATAATATATAAGTAAATAAAAGCAAAATCTAGTAATAATATAGCATAGAAAGAGTTGGAATAATATCCTGGGAGCTAGGTTGAGGGAATACATACAATATATAAGAAAGAAATAAAAAGATGATATTATTTTATTTGGTGAAGGAAGGTTGAGGCTGTGGTGAAGACAAAACAGTGATGATAACTTCTTCTTCTTCTTTCTTCTTCTTCTTCTTCTTCTTCTTCTTCTTCTTCTTGTGTTGTTCCAACAAGAGCAATAGTAGTAGTAGTAGTAGTACTAGTGTTGCATGCTGAAGCCAACAGCCTATATCCAACGAGGCATAGGCAGGAAACAATAGGTCCCACATAATAATCATAATAATAAGGCGTGTAGTAAATTACAGTTTGTAGCAAAACTACCAACAAGATATCCCTAAGTTTGATATCGTAGAATACAAAACAGTGTTTTATTCTAACATAAACTAGTGTTGTTATAGATATCAATGTAACAAAGTGTGGGTCGTCGTCGGAAGAGAAGAAGAAGAAGAAGAAGAAGAAGAATATGTGGCCGTCGTCCTTGTTAACATTGCGGCAAGTAGAGCTGCCATGTCTAACATCATTTTTCTAGCAGATCCCATCATAGGCAAATCACGTGGAAAACACCAACAAATTAGGGTGAACAAATTCAGAAACCCAAATATTAAAGAAATAAAATCACAGTCGGAATCATCCATCTTCTCCCGAAGTCCGGTCACAGTAAATAAATGCATCATTCCAGTCAGACTTGAAATGACTCCCAACAATTGCCATACCATTAGGTATAGACTAGAACGCATTTTTGGATGATGTGGGCCATCCTCCTCACAATTGTCATAAACTGAATAAATATGTAACAACAAACAAATGAATATGAGAGAGAGAGAAAGACAAGACAAGAAATACTTGGAAATTAAATTAAATAAATACCTACCAGTATAAACATAAGCACATCGCGAATGGCCTACCAAAAACGATTGAAATTGCTTAATCAGAATATGCATATGCATACAAGGAATATATATAGAAAGAAATATGAGTATATATATATATATATATACTTACTATCTTGTTGTTGGTAATCCGCAGGAGAGGGAATACTTGAATCCATGGATTGCTAACTATGAATATATAACAAAGGAATTTCTGCAACTCTTTGTAAATATTAAGACTACAAGCAAACTAGTAGTATATATTATTTATAGGGAGCCGATCGAGGGAGGGAGGGAGAGTCAGGTTTCAAGTACAACTAGTATTCTTAATATTATTTTAATTAAATATATATATATATTATGATCAAGAGTCAGGTTTAAAGTAGAACTTAATTAAGTAGAATCAGGTTGGAAGTAGACCTGTTTTTTTTTTATTATTAATAATAATTATATTAATAATATAAATTTTGTAGATGATGATCAATTGTTATCCTATTATATATAACTAGCATTGTTTCGGCCCGTTGGCCGATATGTTATATTTTTAGTATAATTAGTAAATAATATTATTTTATAATGATAGATTTAATATTATTTTTAATAAATTGTAAATTAACAAAAAAATTGAATTCAATGATTAAAATTAAAAGAACACTCATGGGTCAAATTACTTCACATATTACATAGTGAGAATTAAACAGTTTAAAGTAGAAAATATAGAAATAAAATAAAATTAAAAAGTGAGCCACACATTGTTTTTTTAAATATACTTTAATCATTTCAATTAAACTAATTTAAATGAATAATTTTACTTTTCAGTTTTTCCTAAACTTTATTATGTTTAAGAACTATTTGGAATTTTATTTATTAATTATTTAATTTATTGAATGATTTAAAATGAGAAGAAATAAAATAATATGATAGGTTAATATCCTGTTATTAAAGAGAGAGTTTTAAATTATATCTCTCTAATTTTAAATGCTCATATAATAGATATATAATTATTTATTCAATACCCAAGAAAATTAAATATTTAATTTGAATATTGTCATTAATCATAGGATATTTTGGACATTAATTAATTTTAATTACATAATAAAATAAAATAGGTCCATTTATGATCATTCAAAAGGATAAAATACATCAAAATTTACTTTTTATTCAAACAAACTTTTCAAATTAACGAAGTCCTCTAAATCAAATATTAATTCAAATGCTCTCCCAACAAAAGTATGTTTAAGACAAATGGAAAAATTGCAATTTTCTCAAAATATTTGCAAACAAATAGTGGAGGCTAAAGAAATCATCACTATAAAAAATTTTGAGGAATAGTTAAAAACATAAACAAAATTGGAACCTTAATTGGCCTGTTAAGACTTAAAATAATTTGGAAATAAGGATCATGTTATATGAATATATTTAGTTTTAATGAGTATGTCTAATTCAAACTAATCAACTCGTTCAATACTTTAAATTTGTTAATAACTAATGGCATGCAACCCATTTTACTTACGATCCCATGACTCATACTCTTTCATCATGATCTCACTCACAATTGATCTTACTAAGATACAACCTTATTTCTTTAGTTTTCTATAAATCAATAAATATATTAATTGAAAAAATTTATCTTAAATGTTCATGATTTTTTATGTTTTATGCAGCTTGATCCGTGATCAAATTAATTAATGACTTACCAAATTTTGAGTACTTCAAGTAATTTACCAACAAAATTTAATTCAAGAAAAATGAAAAACAAAATTACAACTCTGGAAAAACATTTTCAAACAAATAAAGTCGAGACTAAAGAATCAATCATCATAAAAAAAAATTCTTATAAAAAATCATCGTAAAAAAATTATTTTGTGGAATAGTTGAACATAATGAAAAATGAAACATCAACTGGCCAGTTAGATATTAAAAGAATTTGAAAATATGAATAATGTTATATGAATGTATTTAGGTTTAATGAATATGCCCAATTTAAACTGACTCAACTCGATCAATACTCTCAATTTTTTAATAGTTAATGTCATGTAACCCATTTTACTTACGATCCCATGACTCTTACTAAGGTAGAATCTTATTTCCTTTGTTTTCTCTATATTATAAATATATTAATTAAAAAATAATTCTCTTAAATATCCATAAATTTTTATAATTTATGCAGCTTAATCAAATTAATTAATGACTTACCAAACTTGGAGTCTTTCAAATAATTTACCAGCAAAGGTCATTTCAAGACAAATAAAAAATAAAATTGTAACTTTCTCGAAGCATTTCAAACAAATAAAGTCGAGATTAAAGAAACCATCACTGTTAAAAAATTATTTTGAGTAATAGTTAAACAAATGAAAAATCAAAACTTCGATTATATTGGCCCGTTTAAACTTTTAAAAAAAAGTTAAAAATAAATATCATGTTATATTGAATATATTTAGGTTTAATGAATATGCCCAATTTAAACTAACTCAACTCGACCAATACTCTTAATCTGTTAACAATTAATGACAATTTTACTTACGGTACACTCATGAACTCAGCACCATTGATCTTACTAACGTACAACTTTATTTGTAGAATTTTGTCTAGCCTAATAAATATATTAATTGAAAATAACTCTCTTTAATATTCATAAATATTTAAGATTTATGCAGCTTGATCCTTGATCAAATTAATTAATAACTTACCACACTTGGAATTCTTCAAATAATTTATCAATAAAATTTAGTTCAAGACAAATTGGAAAAAATGGCAACTTTCTCGATGCATTCAAACAAATAAATTCGAGACTAAAGAAACCATTACTGTAAAAAAAATATTTTAAGGAATAGTTAAACGTAATAAAAATGAAACATCAATTTGTCTGTTATAACTTAAAATAATTTGAAAATAATGATAATGTTATATGAATGTATTTAAGTTTAATGAATATGCCTAATTCAAACTAAGTCAACTCAATCAATAATCTGAATTTGTTAATAGTTGACATGTAACCCGCTTTACTTACGATCTCGTGGCGCATACTCTTATACACTTATGGCCTCACTCACCAATGATCTTACTAAGGTATGACCTTATTTCTTTAGTTTTCTCTTGATCAATAAATATTTTAAATCACAAATAATTCTCTTAAATATTCGTAAATTTTAAAATTTTAGCAGTTTGATCATTGATCAATTGAAATTATGACTTACCAAACTTGGAGTCCTTCAAATAATTTACCAACAAAATTCAGTTCAATACAAATGGAAGACAAAATTACAATTCTCTCAAACCATATGCAAACAAATAAAGTGGAGACTAAAGAAACTATCACTATATAAAAAAAAGAGGAATAGTTAAACATAAAAAAAATGAAAGTTCAATTGACCCTTTAAAACTTACAACAATTTGAAAATAATGATCATATTATATGAATGCATTTATGTTTATGAATACGCTCAACTCAAACTGAACACAACTCGATCGATACTCTGAATTTGTTAATACTTAATGGCATGTAACCCGTTTCACTTACGATCTCATAACTCATACTTGTATACACTCATGACTGCACTCACCATTGATGTTACTAAGGTACAACTTTATTTGTTCAGTTTTTTGTAGCTCAATAGATATATTAATTGAAAAATACTTCTCTTAAATATTCATAAATTTGTACAACTTTATTTGTTCAGTTTTTTGTAGCTCAATAGATATATTAATTGAAAAATACATCTCTTAAATATTCATAAATTTTAAGCTTTATGCAAATCGATCATTGACCATTAATCAATGACTTTTTTAAAGGGAATTAATCAATGACTTAGTTATCTTGAATGTCTATTAAAAATTCATGTGAGCAAATACATTATCTAATATAATGATTTAATTATTCTACACAGAGCGTCGAGCCCGATTATTAAAAAACACAGAGCCCATTTAAAAAAAGTATCATCATCTTAGAATAAACTATATGAGTAAATTATTATCATAATTTCATTCACTCTACTATCTATTCAACTTGTTAGTGTATTTCTACAATAAACTATTGGTTATCATAAAATCAATGAATGTGTTAACCATTAAGGGTGAAATGTGCTTCAATTTGTGCCGTAAAATACATAGGAGTAATGTGGTTTAATGTTTTAATGTAATTATAAATTAATTTGTCTAGCTTAGTTGGTAAAGCACATAATTTTATCCTTGAGGTTGTGGATTCGAGTCTTGTAGTTACTGAAAAATTATCACCTTTATTAAAAAATATTTTTAATAAATTTAAATCATATAAAATTCATTGATTGGCCAATTTCCTACAATTAAGGAGAGGCATGGAGAATCCTAGGTGGCAATAAGAAAAAAGCTAAAATGCTTATATAGATTTGTAGATGTATTAAGTTAAGTACAAGTGTATACAAACAACTCTACTCTACCGCTTTTTTATTTTATTTCGAGACTAAAATATTAATACATGGCCTAAAGTTTTTTTTAGTAAGACAGTTGTAAATCAACTACAATCTATCTAGTGAGTGAGGACTACCAGCAACACCTTTGGGAGGAGAGATATCTAAGAGTCACTCGTGCCACATAATGGTCGGCTCTGTTTTCTGAACGACGAACTATGAACAGCTTGGACGAAGGACAGGCAACCAACTCTGCGTGTCACTCAAAATCAACCTGTAAAAAACCTGAGAATAGACACCAAGAAACGACATCTCTACAAGCTAGAAGTAAAAAAAATGAAGGAATCGGTAATACCTGGATAAGGGGTTCCCACAACATGGAGAACCATCCCAGAAGAATCACAAAGCACCCATCCCGTGACCCCACCAGAGGGAACACGAGCTTGTCTACATTAACTTTTAGGCGATGCTAGGAGGGAGGCGTCCATGTAATCTCGGGTGGAACGGGAATCAACTGGAAGCAAGTGAATTTTAATCGGCTCTCATAAAGGGATGATACATAAAGTTTGAAGGATTATGTAGTCTACGTGACTCACCTACTTACATCTAGACTAAGTTAAAGGTTGTAGTCAATTACTCATCATGTGAATTTTTATCGAAGAAACACGGTTTTCTCCCACAAAATCTTAACATGTCATTCATCTCATCTTTAAATTGACATTCATATTCTCTCTATTCATACTTATATTGTTACACAAATTTTATACCCCGAACCTACTATAAAAATATTGTTTTAAAGTCCCTAAAATATCCTTAGTAAAATTTTCTAACTATTTAAGAAGTTATTATAGTCATTGAATATTGTTCAATTATGATATTTTTTTAGGTTATGGTTCATTAACATTTAGCGTTTCATGTTAAATGTATTTCGTTGTTCGAAAGGGGTGGTACAATCAACTTAATAGAACATAGTGAGTAACTATAACGAAACCTAGATTATAACTAATATTAAGCAATAGCCTAGCGTAAGTTGTTCTTTCTTGCAAGTTTGAGGTTAGAGGATCGATATGCAGCTGCAACGCGGGCTAAATCAATATATTGGCTCTCTAAGTTAATAGATTCCATTGATGATAATTGTCCTCAAGTGAAGCCTTCCGTCACACTTCATGATTAAATCTGAAGTGTTCCCTTCCCAAGTCGCCAAACCGTCGCCCTAGACTTCCGATCTCTCGTTGGATCCAGTCTAATCGAATTTCTCTTCTGTAGGTTCTTAAAGATGCTTAGCTCCCTAGACCAAACTTCTACATTGAGGTTTTCACGCTTGTTTCAAGGTGGGTTGGTTAAAGGGTGTAATATCTTATCGTTGCTAGTTTACTTTACGTCACTAATTATATCATGTTGATTTATGAATTTTATTTATTTATTATGAAGTTGGGTAATATCTTGTCGTTGCTAGTTACTTTACGTCATTAATTATATTTTGTTTAGTAGTAATATTTTTCATATTTTAGTTGTGTAATGATGTTATGTCCATGCCATGTTAGTATTAGTCAGTAATTATTCACATAGAGAATTATTAGCTGAATTTATAACGTGTCTCTCTAGTTGGGTCTGGTTTTAGAGCAACTATGTCTAGGACAATAGGGTGACACCTTACGTGTGTGTGTGCACCCACCAATTAAGATATTCCTTCCGTATACTAGTGCTCATATAGTCATATAAAATTTACCTCTTCTCTTCTATTTGGAGAATACACTCGATTATCTGTTTTTATAATTGCCAGTTGTTCTTCCGTATTTAGTTTGCTTAAGGTAGCAGTGATGATAATTTCTTTCTTATTTGTGTAATGAACTTGGATGAATAACCCTTTCATACAGTGACGAAGTCAGAAATTTTTTGTTCTAGGGGTCGGCCAATTTTTTTTCTACTAAAAAACTAAAATTATATTATTATTTTAATCGTACACGACGTTCTTTAACATCATTGAAATCACTCAAAATCGCATCTAAACTAAAATTTTCTGATATATCAAGCTCTACATATATGATTAAACTATCAACTAGAAAGTCATCACACATTTTATTGCATAGCCTAGTCTTCAGTATCTTCACTGCCGATAATATGCGTTCACCTGTAGTAGTAGAGACTAGAAGAGTCAAAACAAGACGAATAAGTCGGTTCACAAGATAAAATTGGCTTGATTTGCCTATCTCCATCAACCTGTGACAAAGCTCAGCAAAAGATGTTAACTTCTTCAAAGAAGGGTGATTGAGATTAAAGTATTGATAAAGTCAAAGGTTTCAACCGGCTCCTGATCTTCGTCCAAACTTTCAAGTTTGGAACCGGGTCCAAACCCAAAACGGAGGGGCAAAATTGACATTTTGAAAAAATTAAACCCTAGAGTTGTCTACTTCCCTTCCCTTCCTAAAACATATCACTACCGCTGATCAGCACATCTCCAACTTCAATTTCGGAACACCACTCTCACCCCTCTCCTTGCGGCAAGAAATCATTACGTCTGTGGATGACTGGATGTCTTCGTCCGACGCCGACAATGATGACGTTGACCCTCGGGAAGAAAAAGCTCATCGAAAATGGAAACCAATAACCCAAATCCGGCTTCGACGATGAAATCCATGTATTCCTGCCGAATCCGCCGACTTTCCCTCCATCTTACCCCAATCTCGCTGCCGTTGCCTGAGATCGGAGACAACGGAAACGGTGATGGCTTCCCAGATCCTATCGCTTAAGCTTTGCTGAAAATGTTAACTTTTAAAGTTAACATTTTCAGTCATTGAAAAATAAAATCTAGCATTTTTCAGTCACTTAAAAATATGTTATTAACAGTTTGATATTTTATTTTATTATTTTGAAATTTTTTGAACATATTGAAATAACCTATAACTATATAAGTTAGTCATCGAATAACGTGTTAACTAGTTAACTAGTTATCAACTTAATAACCTCATTAACTAGTTATATATGATCATGATGTTAATTAGGTAACTCAAGTTAACTTAACTAGTTAATAACAAAAATAACTTGTTAACTAATTTAACCTTTGAGCTATATAATCTAGTTGTCAAATAACCTATATAATCTAGTCGTCAAAATACATGTTAACTAGTCATCAACTAAATAACTTCGTTAAATAGTTATCTGATGATGATGTTAACTAGTTAACTCGGTAAGTTAACTAGTTAGCCAACAACTTGATAACTAGTTAACCCGATTGGTTAACTAGTTAGCTTGATTAGTTAGATAACTAGTTAACTCGGTAAAGTTAACTAGTTAATAATAAAATAAATAGTTAACTAAATTAATATAGTTATCTAAATCATGATGCTAACTAGTTAACTAGCTAGATAACCTGTTAACGAACAATTCAGTTAACTAGTCATGGTAATTCGTTAACTAGTTATCAACAAAATAATATGTTAACTAGTTATCTGCTATAACATGTTAACTAGTTATCAGTAAAAAACCAGGTTAACTAGTTATCGGCAAAAAGAACATGTTAACTAGTTTAGATAATTAGTTATCTAACCATGATAACTAGTTAACAAGTTAGATAATAGTTATCAGTAAAATAACATGTTACTAATTCAGTTAATTAGTTATCATCAAAATAACATGTTAACTAGTTATCTGATCATGATGTTAACTAGATAAGTTAACTAGTTAATAACAAAATAACTAAATAATTGAGTAGAATTTTGATAACTAGTTATTAGATGAATATATTTGTTAACTAGTAATTCGGTCATGATGTTAACTAGTTAACCGGATAAGTTAACTAGTAATTAACAAAATAACTAGTGAACTAGATAACTTGTTAACTAAACCCTAGTTAACTAGTCATGATCATAAAAATAAGCTATTAACTAGTTATCAGCAAAATAACTTGTTAACTAGTTAGGAGGAAAATAACAAGTTAACTAGTTATGAGACAAAATAATTTGTTACGGATCAGTTAACAAGTTAATTAACATTGGATACGTACCTTGTTATCCAACTATGTAAATAGGTTATCAAATTACCTGTAAAAAGGTAGTCATCAGAGACCATTGTTTCCATAACTGTATCGAATGATCGTACTATACATTGAACAAGTGAAGACTATGATATGGTATATGTAAAAATTAATTAGTATATGTCGAAAAATGAATAAAATTGCAAATTGAGTCGTAGGTTAGGATCAAAGTTATTTTATTTTGTATAATTGTAATTTTTTTTGATGAATTATAATTGTTATTTTTCATTATTCAATAAAATAATATATTTATTAATTAGTAACACTTGAATTTAAGTTGACTACAGTTTGTGGTAATGTATATCTATCCGTGTTAATTGTTCATCACAGCTTAGTTATTATTGAATGAATATGTTATTTAATCACTCAATTCAGTTGGCGCAGATGGTAAATATGTTGTTGTCTCCTCTTGGGTGACAAGATTCAAGTTTTGTAAAAAGCAATTTTAATTTCCCATTTGAGAATTGAATTTTCCAGTGTTAAGTCGGCCAAACCACCATTTCGTTTATGGTCTAACCAATTAAACCGGGCGGCCAATTTGATTTAAAATAAAATAAAATAAAATATATGCGAAATGTCCTAAATACCCCTAACAATCTAGACCATTAGATTAGTTAAAGGTCAAAGGATGATCTAATGGTTGAAAATAGTGTGGAAACTTTCCAACCCATGCAAAAGGTTGGATGCCGATCCCTTCCCGTTTCAACCAACCTGTCACATTCACCAGAAGACATTGTAGAAATCAAAATTATGCAATAGTATCTTAGTGTATGAACGTTGGAAACTAGGGTGAGAGACTAAATGTTAGTATGAATGAATGAAATTTAATTGATGGTGGTAAATGCTAAAAGAAGACTAGAGTTTTAATTACAATAGTTAAAAAAAAGAAAAGAATAAAAAAAATTAAATAAAACCATTTTGAGAAGAAAAGAATGAATTAAAGTTCATTTGAGATAAGGAAAATGCCAAATACACAAATCTAGCCAAACATTTTCGATTTATGTCAATTCTGTCCACTTTTATTAAAAAACCCATTTTGGCCATTTTGTTATTTTCCATCCATTTTCGGAAGTCCATTAACGTGTAGGGTCTGATTTTTAAAATCCCACAATGATGTGGCATGACGTGGCTTTACATGTCAATTGAAAATGGCAAAACAATAAGTAACCTTGTACACGTCAGTTAAAAAATTTATCCCCTCATGAAATTGGAAATCGACGGAAATCGACAGCCCTCCATAAGCCATCTCAACCGCCGCCGCCGCTCGCTTCGCGGCTTCTCTCACTTCGACTCTGTTTCTGTCCGTCGACAACGACCAACCCCTCTCTCTCTCTGTACAAGGCGTGACACCGGCTTCTTCCTCCTTTCGTTGAACCGAAGCCGCCGCCATCAACTTCCCCCTGTTATGCACAGTACTAATCCCATTCTCCACCATCATCCTTTCCTTCATCCCTCCTCCGCCGCCGCGATGATCGCTCTTCTCCTCCCCACCAACGCTGCAGCCGAAGATCCCCGCCGCCGACTCAACCGACCGATTCTTCTTCTTCTTCGTCAGAGCCTTCCCGGACTGGCACAAAAGCGGCCCCGTCACCGTCTTGTCCTTGCCTGAATCCATGCTAGGGTTCCGACTATCCTTAGACGAACCGGTCAAGGAATCCCCCAAGTCCAAATCCAAAGCCAGAATCTCCCGAAACTGAGGGTAGAAATTGGCCTGGAAACAGAGCGAGGTGAGGGAATCAAAATCCTTAGCGGAGTTCGCTGCGATGAGCTCGAGGAAGGAGACCTTGACGCGGTCGATGAACCAAGAGGATTCCAGCCTGGCGAGATCCTTGTGGAAGATGGCGAAGTAGACGAAAGGACCGTCGATCAGAAACGTGTAGGTCTTCTTCTTGGCGGTGTGGGAGAAGGTGGAGTGGTGCGTCGGAGAAATCTGGACGCATTTCTGGGCGATGGCGGCGATGCCGGGATCAGAGAGGGAAGCGTACTCGGCTAGGATGGTGGATCCTTTGGCAATGCAGGCGTAGAGGATTAGATCTGGATTTGAAATCATTGGTTTTGGAGTTTGCTTTTTGTGATTAGGGTTTAGAAATTTCTTGGCGATGTCGATCAATCGGAGTGATGGCCGCCGACAGCGGCGGAGATGGATGAGGAAGGAATGCAGAGAGAGGGGAAGAAGAGATCCTCCTCAGGCATTTAAATTAAAGGAAGGAGATTCTTTTTTTGTGAATCAATCAACTATTGGGGAGTTTGGAATCGGCAGAAGGAGAGAAACGATGAAGGGGAGTTTGTATGTCGGCCGAGAATGGGAGGGGAAAAGGGAGAAGAGCCGATCCCTCTGACTGAGATGGGAGAGGAAGAGGAGCGGCGGCCGCTGAAGCTAATTAGTTGAAATAATTGTATAAATTTTATTTATTTATTTATTTTATGCTTACATTTAATTTAATTTTATAAGTTTATAATTAATATATGATGTGGAATACACTTGACCGGTCAACTAAATGCTATGTCAATTTTATTTGCCACATCATTAACGGTGTTAAAAAGTTAATGGTCAATTTGGTCAATTGGACAGATTTGACACGAAAATTAAAGATTTCTTCTATTTAGTGTCACTAAAATAGAAGTGGACAGATTTGACATAAATTGAAAACGTTTGGCTAGATTTGTGTATTTGAAGGAAAATGATTAATAGTTTGGTTTCTCTAAGGACTAAATAAACAATATGAAAAAAATAAATAGACAAAATCTTAACAATATGAAAAGACTAAGGGGTTGTTTGTATTAGAGATTTGGGGTGGGGATTTTGGGTGATTTGGGGCCAAAATCCCTTCCCTATAGATTTCAATAAAATCACTTGTTTGGGCTACAAAATTGTAGGGAGATTGTGAGAGATTTTAAATCTCTTTGGTGTGCCCATAGAGATTTGAGAGTGATTTTAAAATCACCACACAAAAGTAGAGATTTGGGGAGTTTGAGGGAGATTTTAGGCAAATTTACTAGTTGCCCTCAACTAATTACCCTATTCACAATTTTAATGAAGGATATTTTTGTCATTTGTAATGTGAATTTAATTTTTAGTTTTTAATTTTCTGAATTCCTTCCCTCAATAATCTCTCAAATCACTTAACCAAACAATCTATTTTTCAAATAGCAAGTGGATCTCAATTCTCATGCTATTTCAAGTCTCTAGACATTTGAAATCTCCTACTTCCGAATCACCCATCCAAACGACCTGTAAACAAATAATCTGAAAAATAAGTAAGGAAAAAGTTACTACAATGCTAAGGTTGAACACTACGCCTCATGCTAGAAATCTAACACTAATCACTATACCAAGTACAATTTCTTGGCTTTGTAGGGTTCATGCCTCCCTATATCGCCCCTGCTTTCATATTTGATTGTCTATTTCAATTGAAATTAGACATATATTAATAATGCTTCCACAGGTACCAATTTTATTGTGCACTTTCTTTATATGATGTATAAAAGTTGGATATATAAGTGAGCCCAATAGACTGTCATAAATTCTTGCAAAAGTGTGAATGGGTTGAAAAGTGTTGAAAAGGATAAAGGGGTGAAATGAGATAAGTTTGGATACACGCTGGTGAACTTTTCAAAACTGGTTCATATACATATACGTAGTCTCAGTTGGGTGACGAGTCATTTGTTTTAGCATCTCAGGTTACATCAAAGATCTACAATAGAGCCAATGGTTTGTTGCACTTAGAACGAAGGCACGAGATACATATGAACTGGGTGATGAATTGGGCTCTGGCCATCCCAATGATGATGTATCGAATCAGCCACTTGCAAGAGAAACTGCCCAAGAAGAAAGCTGGAATCTTTATGATGTTCCCTAACATGCGGCTTATGGTGTCGTCATTATGAACACCGAGGGTCGAGTTTGTGATGGTTGAGCTGGCCTTTTTCATTTATTCGTCTCCCATCGTTTTATTCGCTAGAGCTCTCCTTGAAGCGGTTTCATTCGCTAGAAGCTCTCGGTTAAACTGCACGATTTTCTCTAACTGCCTTACCCTTGTCGCCAGCCTCAAGGCCCAAAAGCACAGATGACCATGAGAGTGTTTTGGGCTTATTGGGTTGCATCACAGATATCCTAACAGCTTCCCCTAATACTACGGTCTATTTCATCCCGAGAAAAGAAAACGTATTCGTTGATTGGGTAGCTCGCTCTGCTAGACTTAATAAGCTCCCTTATGACTAGCTGACCCCCCCCCCCCCCCCCCCAAGGGAGGTTGTAGCTCTATATGTTTTGGTGATGAATAAATGGATACCTCTTTAAAAAAATCGTAACCATAATAACTCATTATCTAAATACTAGATAACTCGATGAAGTCACGATACCATAATATTTGGCAATTTATGTGGTGACAAGTCTATTTTTGTTGTCACCATAACAACACTAAAATGAGTAACTAAAATTAATAAATTAGGTACCTAGTATGAAAAAAAGTGCTTGTAAAATTAAATGAGGTAGCAAAAAATTAAAAAAATTGGTACCTTAAAGGCCATAAACAAAAGGAACTAAATCCTGAATGAACATAGGAGAATATGTAGAATGAATTTGTGGAAAAAGTAGGGCTAGCAGTTTCAAAGAATTTAGCATATTTGTTTTGAGAATTTGGTTTGTTTATCGATTTGCATTTATGCGTTGTTTGGAATTGGAATGGTCTTTTTTGTGTGTATTGTTTTATTTACAGTGGTCAGTTAGTTTGTATTTTGGTGTTAGTTAGTTGGTTGGTTTATGCATTGCATTGCTGTCTTTTTCCTAGAGGCCAGAGCCAGACAGACAACCAGGTGTACGCCTCCCTCCTTTTATTCAACCAACGATTTAATGCCGCGTGGAGTGGGGTAGCAACAGCAGCATGCATTGGATTGGACTGGGAAGAAGTGGGAAAGCCTTTCTAAAATGGGTAATTTTCTTTCACCTTTTTTTCTTCTTCATTTTACATTTATGGTAGTAGTAAGTAAGTTTCACAATAAAATTCAGATCTATTCTCTCATTCATTCTCCATTCCTTGCCTACTACACTCTCTTCTTCATTTCCATTCTTATCTTTCTAGTACTATTCTATTTCTCATTCTCCATTCCTCCCTCCGCCTACTACACTCTCTCTAGTCTTATCTTCTGTTTCTCATCATTCTCCATTCCTCCCTCGCCTACTACACTCTCTAGTCTTATCTTCTATTTCTCATTCTTCTTTTCAATGGCTGAAGAACCATCCGTGGTAATACAACTCCAGAATGTACCACCGCCGGTTTTGCCACCTGATCATCAAGTTCATGATGGTCATGGAGATGGAGGGTTGGCTGAGGGTCTTGGAGCTCATGGTGCCCTTCCAGTAGGTTATAGTGAACCAGCTCATTGGCCATTGGGTCCCACATCATCTCTCCCCTTGTTGAGAAATCCAGAAAACTTCTCCCTCTTTTTTTGGCTCTTCACTAGGGTTCCAGACACTTTCTTCTGGATGATTGTGGCCCTACTTTTCTTTGCTGGTCAGCTGATTCAGTTTAAATACACTGATTTCTTCAAGGATCTCAAGGAGAAAGGAACCCTCAAAGAATGGCCTTTGATTGGTACTGCAACCGGCATCATTCTTGTTCTTTACTTCTACTTCGTTCACCGGATCAGGATATGGGGGATCAACCTAGTGGGAAGATTGAGCCTAGTTTGGAGGATCAGGGTACAGAATTTCTTCAATCCAAGTGGGATTGTTTCTAGAGTGGGAGGGGTGGTTGTGGGGGCAGCCATTGGTGTCTCATACATAAGGTTGGCGGAGGGCAACTTCCATTACGTGTACTTCCTGTTATTCCTGGTGGGGTGTTTTTTCCCGATGATACTCACGTTGCGACCTCCCACTGACTTCAACGCCATCAATGGCCTGTTTGTCTCGCTCATTATTCACTCCTTCCGAATCATGTGGCTGGTTCAGTCAACTCCATGGTGGATGGCATCATAATCAGTGTTGTTGTCCTCATTGCAGCTTCCATGAGACACTATTTTGAGTCAAGGGCTGTTGTGGAAGATGTTGCTAGAGCTAATCGAGAAGCGGAAGCAGCCAACAATGTGAATCAGTCGGAAGAAGAAGAAGCCATTAATTAGGCATATTATATATATGGTTATTTAATTAATATTGTTGTTAATGATGATGAGTAGTATTTAGTATATTATATTAGGGTTCATGTGTTTACTTTTTTCTCATATGGATATCATTTTAATAATTTGTTCTTGTCTTACTTTAGGGTTCAGCAGCCACCTAGGGTTTGTCGTAAGCAAGAAAAAGCTGCTGCTGTTGCTATGTTATTTTGGGTTCGGACAGGCGAGCAGATGTGGGAGACACAGACGCACAGTGTGTTCCATTTTGGGGTCTGCTTGCTGTTGTTACTATCATTTACTCATTTTTAACTTATTGTTTATTTATGTGTTACTGCTGAACTATATGGTATGAACTAGTTGCTTTTGAAAGGATTATTTTGTTTTGTAATGTTTGTTGCACAATTTTAGATTATCCAACAATGCTTTATGCTTTAACTAAGTCGAAACCAACAACCACCTCCTTCCATAGATAAGACAATCGGCATAAAGTGAACCAGATGGATATCTTGAAAAGAATATGTTAAGAAGGAAAAGAGCAGGAAGAGGAAGATAGAGAAGTTTGGTGTTTGGTGATGGAGAGAAAGAAGGAGAAGAACAATAAAGTTTCAGTTTTTTGGTAGAAAAGATGAAAAGATTAGGCTTTAGGGTTTCTTAACAGGATATTTATGTAGGAATTCATATTACATTTTAGTACCTTATACCTATAGAAACATGATTAATAAATATACATGGAAAAATATTATTACATAATCTATATTATGTATATAATTCTTTTAAATAATAGGATACCGGTTCTTGTACCGATTTTTACGGTTTAATTCCGGTTGAACACCTTTAACCCTCAAACCTCTCGTTACACCGGTTTGATGTCCGGTCCGGTCCTGATAACATTGATTTCAAATAGAAACTTTTATTCACCAACTTAATTAATCAATCAAATAGAGTTTTTTTCATTTTGGGTTATGAGTTAGTTAAGTCACAATTTCATCAAACAATGAGTTTGTCTCGGATCAAAAGTTCAGTGGCTATATATTTCTCACCCTTTTTAATACTAATTTCCTACCAACACACAACACATTAAAAACTAGGGGTCGAATACTTGATTAATATGTTCCAAGATTTTAGGGTGGATCGCAAACTCCTCCTAAAACTCTAATCCGTAACTGAGTACGTGATTTCATTACTTTTTGTAACGGATTACAAACTGATAATATTCACATCCACGATGAGTTTTTTAGGTGATTTGGTGCATCACCATTGCAACTTCATTGGAATATAATTTAAAATTTAACTTAAATCAGTTCAAATCTAATCCTGAATTGATCTACCTTGCTAAATCCAGTTAGAAGCTAACTCCCGCAACTTTCTCGGGTTTTGTAGTTTGGTAGACCGAATTTTGCCAATATGTACCGTGAGTGACAAAAGTTCGGGAAAAAGTCTTAATTTAGGCAAATATTAAGGGGGGCCCGAGCCTAGCACAACAAACTGTTAGGTGCTGGTAGTTTTTCCATCCACCGACAATCAGCTGACTATTAGGGTTTTGAGGAAACCATCTAGCGGCGTTGGCTGGGTCCCTTGAAACCCTAATGACCAACTTTTTAGTATAAATACCCCTCCTAGATTTGTTTTGACCACACCTTTCTCACACACAACAATCACCTTGTTGCAATTTTGGGTTATGGCCTCTTCCAGCCGCAGTAACAATAAGTGTAAATATTTACCATTAAACTTATCTTATTTACTCACATTTGATGTTTTGAACTAATTACTGTTGTTGTGTAGTTACAGATGTTGAGAGGATAATGCACAAGTTGAAGAAGTAGGTGGAGGACTGGTTCGTGTATGATGGAGGTGAAGTAAATTGTTGGTGCGATTTAAGGGCAAGCAGATCCATTTCCATGAGCAATCTAGAACGCTATTTTGGATGCTCTCACGAAAAGGAGGTAAAACCATTCCACCATTCTTATTTCGTGCGTATACACAATTGACACCCTTGTGAGTTTGTTTTGTTGTTGTGTAGGATAAGAGTTGTGAGTTTTATGAAAAATTGGAGGCATTAAGGAGAGGGACAACCAAAGTAGGGGGCTTGTTAAGATGATGAAGAAACTGAAAAAACGATAAAAGAAATAAAATTTACTTTTGAGGAGAAGAAAACAATTATTGCATAGGTGGTTTCTTTTTTCCATATACTAGTAATATTTCAACATGTTTGATTTCATTTATACAAAAATAAGGACGAAGAAGGCTAACCATTAATATATAATAATACATTTAATTTAAAAAAAAAATGAAACAATCGTAAGGAGGAGTGGGATACTGCCAAATAATGTTCTTTTAGAAGACAGCTCATCCCACTGTCAAATTAGTTACTCTATGCGGAATTCCTAGTGATAACCTTTTTCCTAGAATAGCAAAACTAGTGAAAGTATTTGATTTTTTAACTTTATACCAATACAAGACAAAGCAGATGCAAGGGAAGGCAAGGCAAGGCAAGGCAAGGCAAGGGGTTCCCAATGCAAAGTGTCCAGACCTGCAAAAGCATATGTCAACATTATATTTTTGGCATCTATTTTGATTTTTGTTCGGTTTTCTATGGAAATGACTTATGCATGTTTTATCCATTGAATTAACCATGTCCAACACGCTATCAAAGTTTCCTCTCCTCATTTATGGGTGAACTCGCCCAGCCCATATACGGGTGGATGATTTAAGCCCTATATTGTTCAATTATCTATAACTCTCACATTCATTTCGATTTAATAAGAGCCCATGTGATTCTTGTGCATGCAGTGTTCTTTTCGATGATATCTTTGTCTCTTCCGTAACAAAAACTCTAACTCAAATTAATACGTAAAAGAAATTGCACAAAGATTGTTTGAGTTTTGTCAGAATCAAAATCTAAATTAATACAAGTGAGTTATAGTTGATTGAATGATTTAGGATTAAGATCATAAACCTTTCATTCCTAAACTTTAAAAACCCTTAATTAGAACAAAAAAAATTAAACATTCCTAATTCGCCCCATATTTGGACGAGCTCACCCAAAAATCGGAGAACTCGCCATGGATTGAGGCAATTACAATATTTAGGTACATATTTTATTACTCAATGAGTTTCTATTTTCATATTCATTTAATTATACTATGGTCAAATCACTTCTCTCAAACATAGGTTGCAGGATTTTTTCTACTTTTATATAACACGTGTTAACTTATGCTTGGTTGATGTTTAATGTCTTTATAGCAAATATATTGAGTTTCGACTTAGGTGTCAAGTAAATGGGAGTTCTTATGCTATCAAGGAGCAATTTTACCAATTAATTTATTTTAAATCTAATATTTTAAATTAAAGAGACAAAAATGTTATTTCGTAATTTAATTTAATTTTTTTATTTAAGTGTGGACTCCGGTCTACGGAAAGTCACCGACGATCGTAGCTCCGGGCGCCAAAAAGTCGCCAGCAACCGAAGCTCTTTTTAAAAAAAAAAAAAATTTGGTCACCAGACCACCGTCGTCGGGCCTGTTTTTCTGGAATTTTTTTTCAATGACAATTCGTATTCGTTTTGTACACGTTTATATACTTACATTTTTTGTACACACACTTATCTTGTACACATGTACACTTATTTGTCGACGTGTACACAAGTTCCTTTACATTTTTCTTTGTGCGTGTACACATTCTGTACATGTGCACAGACTCTTTTGTGCACGTGTACACATATTTATATACGTGCACATACTCATTGTACATGTGTACACACCTATTTTTTTACACTAGTGTACACATAATTCGTACTTGTGTGCACATATTTTGTATAAACCATGTGCACACTACTTAATAAAATAATGTGTGTACACCTATTCGTACATGTGCACACCTTTTTTTTATACTAGTGTCACATAGTTCGTACTCGTTTGCAATAATATTTTGTAAAAATCATGTGTACACTACTTTAATAGAAGAATTTTGTTGTTTAATATTCTTAATAATACTTAGTAGCATAGTGGTATGAGTTTGATGTTACAAGAAGGAGGTCATGATTTCGAATCTAATCAACAACATTTTTTTAATAATTATTGTGGATGGTGGCCGACGGAGTGTGAATGGATGAGATGACTTTTTAAAATCTCCAAAATACCCTTGTATTTTGAACCGTTGGATTAATGAGATTTAATTCAACGGCTGAGATCTTCCTTGATGGGGTCAAGGAACTCTCATCCTTGATGCCAAGCTGGACCCAAATATATTTTCAACAAGGCGGAGAAATTGCTATACTAATCACTACAAGAAAAAGCCTTATTTGTCACGGTTTTTTATTCACGGTTTTGTGAATCGTGACTAATTCGTCACGGTTTCCTAAAATCGTGACTAAATTTGTCACGGTTTCTTAAGAACCGTGACAAATTTAGTCACGGTTTTAGGAAACCGTGACAAATTAAACTTCCAAAGAAACACAAATTGCCACGTATTGCCAACGTGGCAATCCGTGTGCTTCCCCTTTCACCTTTTTTTTTTTGACACAGCCCCTTTAACCCTTTCTTCCTCTTCTCTTTCTTCTTCATCACTGAACCCTTTCTTCTTCATCTTCTCTTTCTTCCTCTCCTCTCTTAACTTCTTCATCTTCTCTTTCTTCCTTCTCTTCTCTTTCCCAGCGGACTCACCAACGGCGGCCTCACCAACGACGGCCATCCTTTTCCTCTCCGGCCGACTCACCAAACCAGCACCGGCGGCCGTTCTCCGTTCCCAGCGGAGGCTTAGGCCAACGGTGGGGGCCAATGGTGGTTTTGGCCAACGGTGGGGGCTAACGGTGGTTTTGGCCAACGGCGGCCGATCGAGAAAGAGGAGAGACAGTTGTTTCAGCCAACAGCGGCCATCGGAGAAGAAGAATGACTAAACTTACAACCCACCAAAGTTAAGTGACCAAAACAGGAATAATTTTAGTACCCCTAGAAAATTACAATGAGACCCAAAAAATATTTAAATGACAAGTTGTGTCACTGGATTAAAATTACAACCCACAGAAAGTTAAGTGACCAAAGGGGAATGATTTCTAACACTGGAAATTTAAAATTACACCCCACAAAAAGTTCACTGACAAAATGTGCCACTAAATTTGTGCGTTTTACGATTTGAGCACTGAACTTTGTCACGGTTTCTGAAGAAACCGTGACTAATATTAGTCACGGTTCCTTTAGAAACCGTGACTAATATTAGTCACGGTTTCTATATGAACCGTGAAAAATTTAGTCACGGTTAATGTTCAAATCGTGACAAAAAATGATCGATTTAGTCACGGTAAAAACCGTGACTAAAGGCAAAAAAAACTGTGACTAATCTCATGTTTTCTTGTAGTGAATGGTAATTATTGGTGGAAGCGCTCTCAACTTTTCGAAAAGTAACTTTTCCTTTCCCTAGAGTCTACCGCTGCTATCGATTTTTCCTCGCCGAAGCCCTTTTCCGTCCGCCTTCCCTGTCTGGCTTTCTCGCCTTTCTTCTATTCCTTCTTGTTTCCCTCTCTCCCTTTCTGTCTCTCTCTTTTGGCGACCATTTGAAATCGCCGTGTCGATTTGGTTCGCTTTCTCACGATGCTAGTTGCGGGCCTCCGTATACTGTTTTACAAGCTCCGTTGAGTCCTGATGTCACCCTTGTGGTGTATTCATGATTTTGTTTCTCTTGGTGTCTTGTTTACAAGTACAGGTTTGGTGCTACGATTATGATTTTTGGTGGACTTCCTATCATGTTTCATCAAGGATGGATGACCTTTTTGAGTGAAGGTTGTTCTTCACCAACGACCGCCAAATTCTCCTAGCTTTTGCAAACAGACTCGAGCGAGTTTTCCATTTCAAGTCCCTCTGTAAGTAGTCGAGTTACATGGCACCTCCAACCATTGTTTTGGTTGACTTTGCTTCTTTCTTTGAAATTTCGTTCTTTCTAGGCTTGGGTAATGACATGGGACTATGTTCCGAAGTGGGAGATTTGTTTGTTACACGGTTCCCTCATGGATTCCCCCCCCCTCCCCCCCAATTTTTTAGAGATGTGAGTGAATCTTGAAATTCCAGTTCCTGTTCACATCAGTTTTAGTTTTGATTTCATGGGCCTGCATTTTTAGCTTAGCCAGTGCATCGATTCGCGGCACACCCCTACCCTCTTTTCCCCCCTTTCTGTTTTAGTCTAGGTGATCTTAGTTTTATCGTCATTGAGAGCGCTCGAAAAATATTGGTAACTACTGGTCATTGGTGAAAAATATATTTATTTCCCTGTTAGAAATCTTTATTCGGAAAGAAATTTTGAAATTGAGAGAGGCAATAATAATTTTGAAATATTTTTCATCTTTTGTGTAATATTTTAGTAAGACATATATATACCAACACGATTTTTTCTATTTATTTTCAAAAAAAAATTGTGATTGAATGAGAAAATATATGTGTTTTCAAAATCTTGTACACAATTCGAGCGGTTGGATCCTAAACACTTATCAAAATAATATGGTACAATGTTGATACAATAATTGTATCATAGTTCAATTATAATTTATAATAGTTAAGTGACTGAATCTCATATTATTAAACTCATTGGTTTAACATATCAATATGATTTTGAAGGGAGTGGATCAGGATCCAGGAAAATCCTGGTTTGGAAAGTTCCAAACCTTATTACAACCATTAGATCTAGTTGACCCTTTGACCAATCTAATGGTCCAGATTTGTTAGGTGTATTTAGGACTTTACACAAATTATTTAATTATTATATTTAATTTAAATATTTAATTATTACTTTTATTTTAAATATTTTATATCTCTGTTTACTATTTTATGTTGCAGTCGTCGGACTTCGTCGGCGACGGTCGCCGGCGACTTTTCCGGCAACTTTCCGGCGACTTTTCCGGTGATTTTTTCTTCGATTTTTTTTACTCGTTTTCCGGTGAGGACAAGTTAACTAGTTAACCTCATTTTTAGTATTAACTTGTTAGCATGCTTTTTTATTGATAACTAGTTAACTAGTTAACTTGGGTTTTTACAGTTAACTAGTTAGTTAACATGTTTTCCGACGACCTTTCTGGCGAGGACAAGTTAACTAGTTAACCTGATTTTTACTAATACCTTATTAGCATGATTTTTTTATTGAACTAGTTAACCAACCGAGTTAACTAGTTACCACCAAAATTTCCGTTAACCAATCGAGTTAACTAGTTACCAAGTCGATACTAGTTATCTGATTGAGTTAACTAGTTACCCAATCAAGTTAACTAGTTAACTAACCAAGTTAACAAGTTATCTACTCGAGCTAATTAATTACCTTGTCGAGTTAACTAGATAACTTGTAGTTAACCTGATTTTTACTGAATAACTTATTAGCATGATTTTTTGTTTATAACTAGTTAACCAACCGAGTTAACTAGTTATCAAAATTAATCAATTGTTGTTTGTAATTAGTTAACTAATTAACATTATGATTTAGATAACTAATCGAGTTAACTAGTTACCAAGTTGTTAACTAGTTAACAATCACGTTAACTAGTTAACTTCTCGAATTTAGTTATCCTATTATCTAATAGAGTTAACTAGTTAGTTAACAAGTTATCTAACTCGTGTTAACTAGTTAACTTATAATCAAATATTCTAAATTTTACTAAATAAGCGACCAACATGAAGATATCGCAACAAAGTAAAACAAACAACAAAAACAAGAACCACCAATTCTGTTGTCCACAGCCAACCAAATGAAACAGCCTGCAAGATTGTGAATTTTTATTCTGTCACCTTGTTCTATCTGTAACTTACTTTACAGCTGAATCCACCTCCGTAATGTTATATCGATAGGTTTGACTGCAAACCAACTAGGAAACATCATCAAATCGAGAGCTACTTAGCTTGAGGGATGATAAAGCTAATTCAACATTCTTTAAGATCCTGTCATGAATTGGTTCCTCCTGCCAACAAACAAAACTCACAACTCAACAACAGCAACATACAACATGCATCGTCTCTTTGGCTGCTGCTGCTTGATCTCTAAATGCAGTATATTCATGTGGTTTGTTATATTTGGAAAGATGGCAGCGTAAGTTTGATAATGTTGGGTTTATTCTGTGTAATTCTTTGTAGCAAATTGAGTAACTAAGAATGTTTGTTGAACTGAAAAAGAATGAATTGAATTGTCATTGAATAAACCATTCAGATCAGACAACATCAGATCTGACAAAAGAATTACAGAGTCGGTTCTGCTGGAATCACAAAACCCTAATTACTCCTCCATACAAAACAATGAAAAGAATGAAAGAATTGATTGAATGTGCTTGATCTCAAAACAATTAGAGATCGGACAAAAGAATTGATTGAATGTGCATAATCTGAGAAACCCTAATTAGTTCTCTATTCCAAAACCCTAAGTAGCAGGGGATCATCAGCAGCGGAGGGTCGAGCGTCCCAGACTTTTCCAAGCATTAGGGTTTCCACCTCCGGTTCGACGAGCGCCCGCTGTCGCTTTCGTCGTCTTCATATTAGCAGCGGCTGGAGGTAATTTGTCAGAAGCTTGAAGCTTAGATTCCGCGGGAACATCTCTCCAGAAATCGGCTGGAGGGAGAGGAAGAGGAGACGGTGGTCGGCGGCTTCATCGGAAGTCCACGGGAGAGGGAGAGGAAGGGGAGATGGCGGCCGACGGCTTGATCGAAAGTCCACGAGGGAGGGAGAGGCGACGGGAGAGGGAGAGGAAGGGGAGACGACGGCCGGCGGCTTGATCGGGTGTCCACGGGGGAGGGAGAGGCGATGATCGGAACAGAACAGTGGAATGGCGGCGGCGAACAGGGGCTGGGAAATTAGGATTTAGGGTTTTTTTTTTATTTTTTTCAAATTGACGATTTTGCCCCTCCGTGTTTTAGGTTTGGAACTTTCCATACTTAAATTCCTGGATGCAGATCCTTTCCCTGATTTTGAAAACATTAAAAAATATTGATCATGTATCTTATTCACAAATTCGTTCCAACGAAATATAAATTTGAACTAAAAAGTTGCTAGTAGCGGGGCTAAATGTGTGGATTTTTATGCAATTAGAATTTAATTTATTATATTCATATTATCTATCAAGATGAACTTCACTCATAAAAGGAAAAGGTGGTGATTTTTCCACACAAGTATTGTCCAAAGCGGTAATATTATAGATTCAAGTATTAGTCTAGTGATTATATTTCTAGTCCCCTCTTTAGGTAGATGTTGAAAATCAAAACCTCCCACTAATCTAAACTAGCTTTGTACTCAGCCCGTTGGCTGGAATAAAATTGTTCATTTATTGAAATTATATACCATTTGAAACTTATAATAAGATGAACTCATAATATGAATAACATACTTCTATTTAACTAAATTCAAGTTCAATTAACTAAAGTCGCACAACATTTTTACATCCATACCAAACTATGACAAAATCAACTACATTTTTACTACATATAAATGACCCTTAAAGCGGTTGGTATACAACATACATAACTTGTGGTCAAGTGAATTCTACTATATGCAAACGAAAATACTATAATAGTATAAAATATTATCAACCACCAAGACATTCTTATTTGAGTCAGTGGTGCTACACGTTCATACGACGTATATGTCAATTTTTACACTCTCAAATGTCCATTGGGCCAATTATCAACACTTAGCCAGTTAATCTCATTATAAAGAGCTTCAATCTAGATGTAACGAGATCATATTAGTTATCGCTCATCAGTATTACTAACTGGTAGGTCCCAACCTAAGGCCTGATCTAACCAATGAGGCTACCAAGCTCACCTAGAAAGAGTCACTCAATAAGCCCAAATACTTAAGTTAACTCAAGGTCAATAGGTCGGATGCCTTAGGGTTACAATCTAGAGGACTTGATCAGTAGTTCCCACCATCAAAGATCCATACTATGTTAGAGCTAGATCACCAATCAAATGTCGACATGTGGTTACCCAACCTACATTATAAGTATCTATAAATAACATATTGGCCCCAACATCCATAGGATAAGACATCACCATTTCACCAACTCACGCACTCAGATCTTACACTTCCGAGCTATAAGCCCTTAGTCTACACACTTACAAGCACCTCAGATACTTCTCTGTCTCCCATACACTAATTCGCAACACGCTTGCCCCCACTCATACAAATGATTACTATAGTCTTTGCTAGCATGCTTTGCAAGGGATTGATGGAGGGACCCCAAAGGAGACCAATGAGCAGAAGTTGATCACTCACCCAACTATCAATCCTCAAGGTCAAACCTCTCATTAGACTAACTAGTATAGCTAGGCAGAAAATTTGGTGCCCAAATAGGGGGCTAATTGCGTCATTGAATAAGTACATCACTTAGTAACATACAATGGGGGATCAAACTTTGAATAGATCATAATTAAATGGGAAAACCGAAGATTGGGAACAGGAAAACACCATCAAGAAAAGTTAGGCGGGTGTCCCGTAAGATTTCTCGCTGAACCATGACCTGGTAATTGTGGAATAATGGATGGAAGATGATGTTGCTGATGTCAAAGAGGCTAGACGTTAGGTGACTTTGAAATAGCTAATTTTCACCCTATCTTCCCAACCCTTTACCCCAACCTCAAATTCCATTCCTATTAGGGTCTTAATGTCTGTTAACAGAACTTTTTTGATGAATAAGCTTTTGTACTAATGACAAGGATAATTACAAACCTCAAAAAAGTAAACTAAAACTACAACCCGAGCCGACATTTAGCCGTAATGCCCAGCCACAAAACCCACTGCAACAAAAAACAAACAACAACAACAACCTTGAGCGAAATCAGAGGCCACCCATCCCAAAAATGCAAACCCCATTCCCCTAACCCAAAAACCTGTATAACTCAAAACCCAAAAAACCGACAGTCCCCACCAAACCCAACAGTAGGTCTGGCCTCGTCCGGCTCTCTCGCAACCTTAGTCAAGAGAATCCACCTGAATAACACCTCTACAGAAATTTGACCCCCTGCCCCCTACCCGACATCACAACCAGACCCAATAAGTAATCCTAGAAATCACGGCCCCTAAATTATTCTCCTTATCCTGAAAAATTTGACTGTTACGCTCAGTCCACTTTTGCATTAAAAGAAAAAGGGCCCAACAAGGAAAGTTATGAACTGAAAAAAGACCACACTTGCCTTGCAAAAGGACTCAACCAAAAGAGGTGTTGAATTGATTCGCCATCCGCACAACACAAAACAGACCTATTTGGCATCGTTATTCCCCGTTGTCTCAGTCTAACGGAACTACCAATCGGTTTCTTGCCAAGAAAATGGCCACACTACAAATGAAAAACAATGGGATGAATAATGACAAATGCTACTAACTGGGGAGAATTCTATGGGGGGCTTGCCATGGACAGTTCCTCGTAAGACATTGTAAATGTAGTTTGAGATTTCCTTTTTCCATGGTGTTACTCACCAAGGAATTTCCTAGTAACTTCCAGTTCAGCTATTAATGTGAGAGGGCTTTCTCTGACTACAATTCTCATGACAATGGTGCAACTTTGTTGCATCCAATGCAACAATTATTATCCACCGTTAGATCTGAGTTGTTTAATCATGTGGTCTCAATCCTATATTTATATTTCCAAGTTATTTTAGTTTGTTGGAGTTTCCTCCCATTTTCCATCACCGAAAAGTTTCCCGGCGAATTTCCCGATCACACGAGCCTCCGTTGACGAAAATTTTTCTACCCACGTGATCGTTGTCATTAGATCTATAATTCTGGAAAAAAAAATTTTCTGAAAAAAAAATATTTTCCTTGACAAATTTCTTGTTGACTCGTCTGTACAGTTTGTATGCGGTCTGTACACACTGTATACATCTCGTATTGTTGTTTATACAAGTTGTATACAGACTTTATACACTTTGTACGAGAGTTGTGCACTCTATATTTATTGTTGTACAGTCTGTTGGGGAACTGTATACACTTTGTACGTGAATTATACATTATGTATTTATTTTTGTACAATTTTATACCAACTGTATACACTTTGTACGATAGTGGTACACTCTGTATTTATTTTTGTACAATTTGTTTTTTAATACATTAGGATTGTAAATAGTTCATACAAATTGTATACAATCTATATGAAATTCGTACACTTTGTATGTCATTGTACAACCTGTATGAGACATACACTCTGTATGAAATTCGTACAGACTGTAGTGTGTCATCATTGACGGTCCCATACGTAAATGATGTCCTAAAAATTAGGATCTCTCTCCGGCCAACTCGTTATTCGACCGAGAAAATAGTTTGCCAAAAAAAGATCCCGTTCATATGAAAAGCTTAAAAAGAACAAGTAAAAAATATTGACTGTTAGATTAAATGAAGGGCTGAGATTAATGCTGCATTGGAGACAACATTATTATTGTTGTCTCCACAACTGTGCTCGGCTTTCTCTCAGATGGATATGAGAGAAGGATAACCCTTGGATTAGCCAAAATAAGATAAAAAGGCTGACAATGAATGCTTGCTGATCAGAGATATAATTGGAACAAAAAATATGTTATGGGTGGGAAAATAGAAGTTGAGCGGGAAAGAGGGGAAGTGAGGTGACACAATATTTTAATTTTTTTTACTTTTTCTTATTTAAACTTTCCCCCTACTTTTAATTTAACATCTATAACTAAGTATTCAATGCTCAAAACGATTTTTTCTTCATAAATGTTATTTGTTGTAATTTTTTGCATCTAATGACATCAATTTTGTTATGTTTTATTCTTTTTTTAAAGATAAATTTCAAACTTGTACATTGGTATTATATCGGTATTATGACATTAGTTTTTCATAAAGATAACATTTATGTAATAATGAAAGAGATAATGTGTTATAACTTAGCAAAGAGATAATAGATACCTAAATTTTATTTTTCACATGATTTTGTTATTTTCTTATCTTTTAATGCCCTCCATTTTTTCCGTAATTAAACCATATCAAGGTTATAGTTCGGTGATGAAGAACATGAAATGACATATCATAATTTTGTTATGTCATTTTATGTTTCTCATATCATTGTTAATTCCTCATCATGCCATTGTTATGTTCGTATGATATCGTTATTATGTTTCTTTTATGACATCATTACATAAATATAACATACATGTAACAATAGCATAACATTTAAATGCTTATGATTTCCCTGTACAACTGATAATTTCATGTAAATGGGGTTTATGGTTTTAGCACAATGCGTCAAAACATGAACTTAACATATATTTTTATGTCATGTTATTGTTATATCACTGTTATGTTCCTAATTATGTTTTTCTTTATTGCCATGTTGTTATTATATCATTATTATGTCATTGCTGTATTTTCAATATAACATTTTAACTATGTTGTTATATCACTGTTATGTTCCTAATATATATGTCAATGTCATGTTTTTGTTATGTCATTGCTAAATTAATTTTAGCAGTCATATAATCGTTTAGAAGCAAACATAGATATATATACAAACACGTATGCATTATAAATAGTTATATATTCGAGTTATAATCATTTTTTTAACAAAAGTACATATCAATAATAAAAACATCTTCATATGTAGTTATCTCTTTGATGACTTCTTAGTTGACTTTGTCGTTGTATGAATCTTCATGATTAGTCAAAGAAAATCTTCTTCTTTTGCACCTGTCTTCACATATATAACAGACGTATATTAGTCATATAGCATACATATAATAATTCGATAACACATTACACATAGAACCGTCATAGCACATAAATAACACTTTTGTGTAATATGCATAACACATACGATAAAAAATATAATATAACTTAGATATATCATATACGAGAGGCAGAAAACATACATATATCAAGCATGTATTATACATATAGCATGCATAACACAAATGTAACAAGTGTATAGAATGAAGATAAACCATTAATATGTGAGACACAAAACAACAACGTACAGATCTGGTATGTGAGACACAAAACAACGACATACAGATATGGTGTGAGGTAGACACAAAACAACAACATACAGATCTAGTATGTGAGACACAAAACAACAACATACATATCGGGAGCATGATAACTTGATATTTTGTTTCGAACTCGATAGATCTAGATTTTTCTAAAGAACGACGAAGGTTTGAGTCAAAGTTAAAGTTTGTGTTGAAATTTCTCCTGAGTGCATCAAAGGATAAAACCATGAAAAACTAGGGTAGGAAACTAACAGATAACATAAATATGCTAGACATATAGTGTACATAACACATGTATAACATAAACGTAAACTAGCAATATATGAAACATAAAACAACAAAGATAAGTACATAAACACCTTTTTCGTCGAAAAAGAGGGCTCCTCTTTGCTGATTTTTCTGAATAGTTTAATGTTTCGTCTTAGATGCTTCTTCTTCTTTGGTGTAGAACTTGAGCTTGAGCTTGGGCATCTTTTGTGATGGTGGAGGTTGAGTTTGAGCCATAAAAATAGTGGTGATGTGTGGAGAAGAAGAGAAGCAAGTTTAGAGAGAAATGAGAGATAAGTGAGAGAAACTTTTCTGAACATTTTGAATTTAGGAGAGAGAAGAAGATGATTTGTTTCTTTATGGAAACAAGATCTAAATTTGAAATTAAATAAAAATAAAAATATGAATTCTAAAATCCCAAATTTTCCATCTTTACCCCCGAATTATTCTCAACCATTGGATCAGCTGAAAAATTGATGGCTCATCACAGCCGTTGGATAGGCCTCTCAGATTAATCTGAGAGAAAGGCTCTTAGAGCCATAGCCGAATTGAGTAACTTCACACCAACTATGATCATTTACAAAAGCCAAGGGACCCCAAACAATCACTTTGCTAAGTTTACCATTGCTAATAAAATGATCAAGGTCTCAGACGATGCCTACTGTAGGGTGTTTCCAAGAACTTTTGGGGGACTTTCACTTTAGTGGTTTAGAGGTCTTCCATGGGGATTTATCAAAAGTTGGGATGAATTTGCTATACTTTACATAACAAAGTTTTCTAGGAAGTTAGAGATAAAAAATAATATGTCCATTTTCTGAAACCTGAAATAGTGAAATATAGAATCCTTGAGAGATTAGTATGGAATATGGTTAAGGAAAATGCTACTGGTTCAATGTCAGATTGAACATGGTTCTTCCACCCCCAGAAAGTATGGCTTGGTTCAATGAGTTGGTTCGAGTGGAAGATTGTCGAGGTAGATCGTAGGATTCCTTACGTCGGGGTACCTCGTAGTAAACTAATAAAACAAGTAGTAAGAGGATGATTGAGTGAGGGTAAGCCTGTATGGAAGATGGTGTGGGAAGTAGAGAAGTACTGAGGGGTTGCCTGTAGGCGTGTGTGAATTCTCCGGCGCCGCCTAGGGCGGACACCTAGAGGAGGGTGTGTGTGTGGAGGTCTTGTGTTGTGTCCCCCTTCTGTGATGGGGTCCTGTGCTACTTATAGCCTTGTGGTGAGCTCAATGGGTGCCACGTTGTGCTCCCTCGTTGGTGAGCAGAGTCAGTTTTGGTTTTGACCCTCTGCATGGCGGCTAGGGTGTCTAGATGGTGAAACCCTAATCCTTGAGGGGCCTTGGTGTCTGGCGATCCTGGTCTGATCTGGGAGTGACCCCGATTCTTTGGGTCTGATCCAAAGGAGTTTGGGCCCATCAATGGTCATAACACATATTAATTCAACGATCGTAAACACTTACTTAGTAAAGTCGATTGCATGGGAATACCCTCTGTTGTATTCAAATTTATAATCCTAAATTCATAACTGTATTGAAGTAGAGGAGAGCCTAACGATCCTTCACGGTGTATCACACAAATCACTATAAGTCAAAATAGGAGAGGGTAGACAAGAAAGAGAAAAGGAATATGATAATGAAAATAATTCTACCAAGGAATAACGAAAGGGTAGAATCATATAATACAAGTCCGCGCTACAGAACTCGGCCCTGAACGGAATTCTCCCAATTCTGTCTCCTAGGTCTACTGTTCCATTGATTTTCCCGCTTTTGGCCTTCGGGCTCTCTCCTTCTTTCCATGATTGCTAGCTCTTCAAAGGATCCGGAGGCAAAAACTTGGGCGCATTGCATCTGATTTGCAGTCTGATCTAAGTTTTGTTGAAGAGGCCCCTGCTGCGGTGGTGGATGGGATTCTGCAGATCCCCGATGATGTAATCGATCTGGGAGTGCAAAAGCTGGAGAGTGCGATTGTTGCTTAGTTCGTCGGTACTGCTCCCCCCTCAAGGTAATTACGTCTCTGGTGAATCGCCTCTGGGGTTTGGGAGATCCGATTTTTGTTTCGCAGATTTCCCCGGGGTTCTTGCTTATGGAACTTCCGTCTCTGGAAACCGCGACTGGGTATTGGCTCGCTCTTGGCATGTTCATCATCAGCCTATGATCCTAAGGAAGTGGTGTCGAGGTATAGTTCCTATCGATCTCTCCCCACAAGAAAAGCCTTCTTGGATCACTTTCTGTGATGTTCCTCCAGTATTGCTCACGAACAAGGGTATTAGCTGGTTAGCGAGTCAATATGGAAAACCTGTTCATAAGTCTGTTAGAGAAGGATCGCAGATTCGTGTGTGTGTTTTGAGAGGTGGTAATCGTAATGATGCAGCTGAATTGAAGGTTCATGTGGGAGGTGGGGAGGTTAGATGTGTAAAGATCTTATTCCCGCAGAACCGTACGTATAGGGCCCCGGTGAGGAAAGGGTGGTCCCGAGTGGTAACCCAGCCCGTTGCTGATCCAGTCAGTGTGGCTTCTGAGGTAGACATGGTTAAGCCTTCTACTGAAGGGGAGATGGTGTCTACTGAAGAACCTGCTGGCTTGGGGGCTGGAGGGGGGGCTGGTAAAGTACCTGAGGCTTCGGCTGAAGCGGAGGGTACTCCAGTCCAAGTGAACTCACCAGAAGTTTCTTTAGAAATGGAGGGATTGAAGGTTCATAGCCCTGTAAAAGGAATTGAGGTCCATAGGACAGGTTTTGAGATGTTGTGCTCTGATGGGAGTGAGGATGACTCTGGCAATGAAGCTCTGCAGGTTCCTGAAAAGCCTACTCTCAGTGATTTCATGCCAGGGAGTAAGGGTAAGAAGCGTAAGGGTGAGTGTTAGGTGGAGTAAAGACCAGGCAGCAGACAAAGAAATGATCAAGCTCTGGATATGGAATATTCGAGGGTTTAATAAGGAGTCTAAGGTAAATACTGTAAATACTTACATACACAAAAACAATATTGACATAGTTGCTCTTCTGGAGCCTCGGATAAGGAAGAAGAATACAGAGTTGCTTTATAATAAAAGATTTTTGGGTTGGTCAGCTGCTTTTTGTTATGAGGGGGACCTTGGAAAAATTTGGCTCTTATGGAAGAAGGATATCCCTATTAGAGTGCTGATGGAAAACTCGCAGTTTATACACTTTATGGTTGAGTTGCCTGTCCCTTACATGATAACTGTGGTTTATGCTTCGAATGATCATGGGAAAAGAAGGGAGCTGTATGATAAGCTGCTGAGCATTTCTCCTGGTAGCACCCCTTGGATGATAGTAGGAGATTTTAATGCCATTTTGAGACTCTCTGAAGCGTCAAACACTCCTTCTTCTTTTAGAGGAATGGATGATTTAGTTGACTTTGTTGATAGGGGCCATCTGTTGGAGCACCCTTCCCAGGGACCACTTTTCACATGGACTAATAACCAGGAGGTCCCTATTGCTAGGAAACTAGATAGAGCACTGGTGAACTTGGGTTGGAATGCTGTGACTAGCACTGTTACTGTTATCCCTGCTGAGGAGTCTGATCATTGTGCCCTGTTGATTTGCATTGGTCAGAGGGGAGACACTCACCCAAAACCTTTCAAATTTTACACTTGCTGGATGGATGACCCCAGGTTCAAAGAGCTGCTAAGGGATGCATGGAGAAGGAGAATTAGAGGTGATCCATTCTTCATCCTTTCAAAGAAACTGCAGTTTTTAAAAGGGTCCTTGAAGAGTTTGAATAAGGATTGTTACTCTAATATCCAAAAAAGGGTGGAGGATAAGCGGGGTGAGCTGTTGAGGTACAAGGCTAAGCTCTTTGACTCTCCAACTCAAGCTAATATGGTTAATTTGAAAAACTGTGAAAAAGACTTGGAGGGCCTAGTTAAAGCTGAGGAGAACATACTTAGACTTAAAGCTAGGGCTCTTTGGATTAAAGAGGGTGATAGAAACAGTAGATTCTTTGCTCGCTATGTCACTGCAAGGAATACTCAGAACACTATCAGGCAGTTGGATGATGAACATGGTGTTCTTACTGATAAACCCAAGGAGATGGCACTGTCCGTTTTTTACAAAAATCTTCTTGGTAATTCTACTACCAACTGTGCAAATTTAGGAGGGATTGTCACCAAGAAGTTATCCTCTACCCATTCTGACATGCTGGAGGCACCTGTAACCAGAGAAGAAATGAAAGCTGCTCTCTTTAGTATGGCCTCTGAAAAAGCCCAGGCCCTGATGGCTATACAGCTGCATTTTACAAAGATGTTGGGACACAATAAGTGAGGATGTTTACTCTGCAATGAACAGCTTCTTCACCTCAGGTTCTATCCATCCTTCTATCAACTCTACTATCCTCACATTGATTCCTAAAAAGGCAAATGCAACTAGTATGAAAGATTACAGGCCTATCTCCTGCTGTAATATCATTTACAAAGCTCTGTCTAAGGTCCTTGCTAATAGGTTGAGCCAAGTTCTGCCTGTCTTAGTCGGTCACAGACAGCTTTTATTAAAGGAAGGATGATCTCTGAGAATGTCATCTTGACTCATGAGATTCTTGCTAGGTATAAGATCAAAAAGGCCTCTCCGAGATGTGCTATCAAAATTGACTTAATGAAGGCTTTTGACTCGGTTGAGTGGTCATTTGTGAATAGCTTCTTGCAGGCCATGAATTTCCCTCATACTTTCATTCAGTGGATCATGGCTTGCTTTCACTCTTCCAAGTTCTCAGTAAATCTCAATGGATCCCTTTATGGTTATTTCAGTGGAGGACGAGGATTGAGGCAAGGTGACCCATTTCACCCTATCTTTTTGTCCTAGCTATGCAAATCCTTGATTGCTTGTTTGTTGAAGCTGTCCAGAAGAAGAATTTCCAGTATCATCCCCAATGCAAGAAAGTAGGTGTAACTCACCTCTGTTTTGCCGACGATCTGCTGGTATTCACCAAAGGCTCTTCTGAAGCTATCCTCCAAGTCAAGTCCATCCTGGATAAATTTCATGCTTTATCAGGTCTAAGATTCAACCCAGACAAAACTGATATATACTTTGCTGGGCTGAGTAGAGAAGACAAAGATGAGCTAGTTGCTGTTTCTGGATTCCGTAAGGGGGAGTTACCTATGAAATATCTGGGAATGCCTATTTCTGCAGGGAAGATTACTAAAGCAGATTGCAGGGCCTTGGTGGATAAGATTACAGGTCGAGTTAAAGACTGGAAAGCTAAGTGTCTGAATTATGCAGGAAGAGTGCAGCTGATCAATTCAGTTGTACATGGGATTTTACAATACTGGTTATCCATGCTTGTTATTCCTAAGGCAGTTCTGAAAGAGGTTGAAAGCATTTGTGCTAGGTTCTTGTGGGGTAAGAAGGAGGGACAGAGAGTGAAAGTTGCTTGGTACCACATGGCATTCCCACGTTCTGAGGGGGGTCTTGGTTTCAAGGAGGTGTGTAGTTGGAACTCTGCTCATGTCATGAGACATTTCCGGACATCCTAACTCAGAGCGGGTCCCTGTGGGTAGCCTGGGTACTTGCTTACAGAGTAAAAGGCCGAGATATTTGGAGTTTTAACAGTTCTACAGGGTCGTGGCATTGGGGTGAGGTTATGAAACTCAGAGAAGAAGCCAGGAGACACATCACTTTTGACACTGAGGGTGATGTAATGTGGGATGGACAGTTTATGCCAAAATACAAGGTTTCTGTGGTTTGGGAGTCAATCAGGAACAAAAAACCTCTGGTCAGCTGGAGTTCCTTGCTTTGGACAGGATATTCAATTCCAAGAAACAGTTCTCCTCTGGACTATTCTACAAAATCATATTTTTACGATGGATAAGGTGATCAAGTGGAATCCTGGTGTGGATGTGACCTGCACATTGTGCAATCTGAGTGCTGAAAGCAGAGACCATCTCTTTGTCAGCTGTACCTTTGCTGTGAACTGTTTGCAGAACTTCTTACCAGGGCTGACAGCTCTCTCTTGGGACAATATGGTGGACATGGTGACAACTAGATGGGTGATTCCAGCTCAAAAAGTAACGCTAAGAAGCTAGGATGGTGTGCTGTGATCAGTGAACTTTGGCGTGAGAGGTGTCGAAGAGTTTTTGCAAAGACAAGGATTGATGAGCTAGGCCTATGTGGGAGGATTAGACAGGACCTTAGTCTTTTTGCAAGTTTTCATAAGAATGGTAGAGAGATCCGGGAGGAGTTGAACCTGTAATTAGCTGTGCTTTGTATGACTTGTTTGAGTCGATGTTTCGGTAGCTAGTCATAGCTTGTATGCTCTTCATGTTTTTTGATGAAATATAACCACTAATTATTCATAAAAAAAAAAGGGTAGAATCCCATAGCAAAATCCAAAACGATGATATTCATGTGGATGAATCACACCCATGAAGGAACCTCAACAAAATTTATTGATGGCTATGAAAAATTGAAAGCATGACATATGTTGGCCAGAAGCCATGATAGGATACCCAAAACGTACTTGTTAAATTTCACAAACAACAAGGGCACCTAACTTATGAATGTAGGAAATTGAATGACTACTAAACAAAATATGGTTGTAGGATTACATCCTTCTTTTAATTAGAAAAAGAGTGAAATAGAGAACACTCCGAGTCGCTAATAAGGATCTAAAGACACAATGATCAAACTAGGCAACAAGCCAGGGAAACGCTTTGTCACCAAAGATAACTAGAGGGCACATGACCAAATTAGGTAGTAGTGGTTTAACACACTAGATAAGACCTGTGAGCAGAGGAGAACCAATTCGATTAGCACAAATGAATTGTTTTTTGCTTCATTAGTGATCCAAATGATAACCAGAAAAATGCTCAGGGTAAAAAAAGGGATCATGTAACTAGAATAGTAGTTATGATCCATGGTGGGGAGTGTGATGAAACACCAAAAAATTATAGAGTGGTTGGGTGAGTGCTTTTTGGTTAACAAGTCAAGGCTTTTCATGCCCCTTGGATATTTAGATTGGACGAATCAGATTTCCTGATGTTAGAAGAACCTAGGATGGAAGCCATGATCATTTAGGTGATAATAGATTCATGTCAGGTAGAAAGAGTCCTAGTTAACGAAAGAAGCTCAATAGATATCATGTCATCTGACAACTTTGCCAAGCTAGGATTGCACACATCAAGCCTTCGATGGTGAAGTACTAATTTGTTAGGATTCACGAGAAATGATGTACCTGGCATTATTATTTTAGCATTGACCATTGGAGACAAAGATTACCAAGTAACCAAAAACGTCAAATTCCATGTCACGAATTCTTCTTAAAATTGACGTGGGCCAGACGATTCTACGAGGACGCTCTAAGAAAATAGGTAAATTTTTCTATCAATACTTGAGAAGAAGAGCTTGAATGTCCAGAACCATAAGAAGCAGAAGAGAAATTCCCTAGACTAGACAAATCCTAAGAAGATGGTGCGACTCTTCACTCATGATAATTCCCAAATCAAGGGGAGAACATAGTGTTGTGGTGCAAATATGGAAATTTTTTCATGGAGACCATAAGACATATCAAGGCTTTACCCCAGTGTAATGGAGCATAAGTTGTTTATTTTTTCGAATGCCAAAGCGGTCCAGTAGAGAGAATGAACGTGGTACGAATGTGGAAAAAAGTTGTAGAAGATGAAGTCTAAACTGACTAAGGGAGGGTTCATTTCCTTGGTATCTTATTTTATTGTGTCACAGAGTTGTTTAGATGTAGCCTTCTATGTTATTCTCTTTAGCAGTGTCTTGTCAATCGAACTAAACAAGTAATTCTTGGCCTTTAGATCTTTCAAGTTAAGTTCTTTAGGATCTTGTTTTGTTAAGGTGTAAATGTCTCTCCAGCACCAAGCTCTTTATATTCTCCACTAACAACATCCCAATATTCTTTTGACCGAAGAAGATTTCCCATTAGAAAACTCCAATGATCATAATCACCATCAAACTTCGAAATGCATACTTGTGCAAAACTACTCGAATCCCCCATTGTTGACAGAATGTTCACAGTCTCTGTCTCTCACGTGTTTAAACTCTCAATACTCTCTGATTAATCTCGTAGTCTTACAAACTCTCATGTATTATCCTCACCCGCTCTGATATCACAATGTAGAATCAAAGTAGAAAACTCATTGATATCACAATGTAGAATCAAAGTAGAAAACTCATTAAACTGCACTATAATTGTAAAGTCCCTACTTGAAAGCTTAACTCAGCAAGTCTAAAAATTTAGTTTTGTATATCTAACCCAACTGCACACATTGCAAAGTTGTTGAGAGATTCCTCATTCTAAGTCCACTAATTCTGACAAATTGACTTAGGCTAACTATGCTTGACTCTGCAAACCAAACCAACTAACCAGCTAATTACTTCTAACCAAACCAGACCCAACGACTCAAATTAATTTAACAGTGGTGTCATATGTTTGTTTGCATATCCCTATAATATTTCATTATCAATAAAATCTCTATTCACACAACTAGGCGACAATCCATACATGTAATTTTTATATTTATGAATAATTATGAAATTTTATTAACCAAATGAACCAAATTACGAAGGAACCTAATTTGAAGTGTTAGCATACAAGACTCAACTCAAAACCAACACCTCACGATAACTTGGATCTCTCGTATCATCATCTCCCTTTAAAACAATGTGGCTGAATCAACTCGAGGCAAGAACCCACCAAGAAAAAGATAACAAAGGGCCAAACCAGCGAATGACAATGACTTCCGTATCATCATCTCTCTCCAATAGAGGTGTCCGGCCGAACTCAAGTCAAGCCATCAACTAGGGACAACAAAGGGAACAGACTAACACCCCCCCCCCCCCCCAACTATACATGCTCTCAACTTCAAACTTAGTAACCCCCAACTATACATGCTCTCAACTTCAAACTTAGTAATCAAATCTTTCATAGTCACATTCCTCCTACAACGTTCATACCAAATATTACAGATCACAAACCTCCAAAGCAGTCTTCCTTTCCGATTTGAAGAACAAACTCTACTTTCCTTAACTTAAGTCAATCTCCCAACGGTTATCACGCCATGTCCATATACTACAATTCCTTTCCACTTTCTTTTAGTTCAGGCACCCCATTACGGTAGAATAAATAGCTAATATCTGTTGTTACCCCCATTTAGCCATTTCCATCCTAGAAACAAGCTTATTCTTCACAGCCATCCAAAGTATCAAAGAGTGTTTAGGGATAACTGGTTTACCCCAAATCAGATTAGCCCAACTAACAACAAAATTTCTATCTCGTATACTCTAACAAAATGTTGTTATAGAGTATTTCAGCATAGGCCTGCCATCCCACAAAACCTGATTATTCTGAATATCAAAATGCGAAAGAAGTTAGCACCTTACTTTCATCAAATGTCGCCAAACCCAGGTGTAACATCCCAACTTTTTTTCTGACAAGATAGTGACCGCTTTGCGCTGCAACACGTGGGCCACGTCCCTCAGTTTCTTTCCGTCCAACCCAATCGAAGACAACAAGGCCCGAATCCCAAACCCTTCTCTTCTTCGCTGATGAATTCCCGCCAAGCCAAGGGCATAAGCCCTTCTCCTCCTTCCATGCATCTGAACGGGTTAAGACCCACATCTCTTCTTCCTTCTTCGTTACGCGAATGGTCAGCCTCCCTCCTCTCTGTCTACTCGGGCCGAGGGCCCACACACCTTCTTTCTTGTTCATGCAGCTCTTGTTGTGGCTCATAGCCCAATTCCCTTCCCCCTAAACTGAGTGAGACATCAATAACACATGGGTTGGGCCAATTGGTTCGGCCTACCGGTTTTGAACTTGAACACAACGTTTAACTCGAAAAGGATTTATTCTGCCAACCGAAATAAATACACGCGCGAATTAATTACTAAATTTGAATTTAAATACTCCAAGTTTTAACCAATGAGGTTTAACCAAGAATTTTAAAATTATGACCGGAGACTCAAAATTGGGTTGTTACAACTCTTCCACCCTGAACAACAGGTTTCGTCTTGAAGCCAACCTAAACCCCCTCCCCCCCTAACCAGTGAATGCACTAGTGAGCAGTAGAGCCTTACCCGCGAGATAGGCATTCACCAAGTCGGGGTAACGTCGTTTCCAACACAATAAACTCCTTGGCTCTCTTATGTGACCCTTGGTTCTACTTCACCAGCTACCACGACCAAAACATTAGTTTAAGCGGTAAAACGTCATTGCTCACAACTGATGCTTCTCTGACCCTCTATCCGGAGAAACCTGAATACGAGATTGAACTGCACTAAACCAACGACAAACCTTACAAATGAACCCACGCTGAACCAACAAACCTGACCGGACAGCCGAAAACCACCTTGAAAACCAAATCCTTCTGAACCAACAATTCGACCCTGAAAACTGAAACCTACTCATAAGAAGATAAACAGACTCAAGAAATGTAGAAGTTCCGATACGAGATCTAATCCAGAGGCTTCAGAAGCCAGCCGGCAATCAAGCCTCTGACCAGGAAGGCCCCAAAGGAGCTCACCTATAGTTGAAGACCTCCTTGACGACGGTGATAGGAGAACGCGTGAAATCCAAGCTCAAAGGTTGAGAGAATTTCACATGCGTAGATGCGCCAAAACTTTCTCTTATTTTTTATTTATCTTTTATCATGTAATATTTAGTTAATGAGTATGAAATTTCATACATGTTATTGATAGTCAACAAAATTTGATATCATTAATGATTAACATAAAATAATCATCTAATTCGCTACTTAATCATTTTCTCACTCATAACTAGGGGCTGTAAATGAGCTGAGGTGACCGAGCTATAACCAAGCTCAGGCTCGTGCTCGCCTAAATGTAGTCTGGCTCGGACTTAGGCTCAGACTCGTCTTGAGCCTAGATAGACCAGCTTGGGCTTGACTCGGTTGCAGGTTTACTAGGCCCGAGCTCGGCTCTTTTGTAATGGTAAATGAGCCTAACTCTTAGTTGGCTCGTTTAGCATTATAAACGATCCTAACCCGAGATCCAAATCTGTTTACCATCATAAACAAGTCGAGCTCGGGATAAAAAATATCATAAATTAAACATTCTATATAATCCAACATATTGTAAATGACAAATCTTCCAAATATTAATTAAAATATTGGAGAAATCATCAAACCACAAATAGTCGAAGTGATGGTATCACAAATCTCGAAAACAACTAAAACCTTGTGTTTAAACAACTTCATCATCAACACCCCGTATAGAATCAAAGTTGACGATCAAAAGACTTTCAGAAAATACTTGAAGGCTTGCTAGCTGCCAGTAGGTTCTTTTTCCATTCCTCGTATCAGCTTCATGGAAACCTTAAAACCTGTAACAAGAACTGGTATCTTTGCCCATTGCAATTAGGGTATAAGCAAGATGGCATGCATAAGGTTCATAGAAAACAAAGAGGATGTAGAAAGGTTTATATAACTTGCTAGGAACAATATCTAAAATCGACAAGCTCTGAAATTTATGCCCAAAACACTATCATCCTTAACACAATTGGTAGCTTACATACACCATTCCTCAGTCATAGAGTTTGAGCTTGTGGGCTGTGGTTATTTAATTTATCTGGATAAATGTCCCCCCATGGCCTACTTATTGGATTTAGTCCCAACACCCACATTATTATTATTTCTTTATTCATCATATAAAAACTGATTTTATTTATTGATGAATGGTGAATAACTGAATATATTACTATCAAAACAGCCGATCAAAATATCAACACCGTTATACAAAAACAAATAGTGGTTATAGAATTGAACCCAACGTGAATCGAACACGCAACCTTCTAATTTGGAGTAGGAGGAGAGAAAATCAAGGAGAAGACTTACAACTTGAAAATGCTGATGTTGAACCCGACGTGAATCGAACACGCAACCTTATGATCTGGAGTAGCAGGAGAGAGAATCAAGGAGAAGGTTTAAAACATGAAAAAATGCTGATGTGGCAACTCCAAAAATGAGTTCCTCCTTTAATGTATTTGTAAATTTAATATTTTTATGTACTTATGTAATGATTTGGATTGTATCTACATTATTCACTGGTGCAATAATATGCGTTGGTGTTAAAAAACATCCAATAAATTGTGTTATAGAAGTAAATAAAATTATCTATAATACTCACTTATCTTGTGAATATTTTAGAATAGAATAAGATAGTCTTATTAAAAACTAACATGACAACTTGTTCTGTAATGTTGATAGACGTTGCTTAGCAGCTTATAGGATGAACATGGGATTTTCTCGATCGCTATGGCTGAGTTGAGAGGGGTTGTGAGTTGTGACAGGGTCATAGATTACATGAGATAAAAGTTTTTGTAGGATTCAGGTGCAGTTGAATTCGGGTGTTGTGTCCAACTTTTACTAGGGGAAGGTGAGGATTCCCACCAGCACTCTTCTAAGATCATCAGTTTCCGTGAGCTGTTGGATCAGGATTGGATGATCAAAGTTCAACACATGTATCAGGAGGGCAACCAGACAGCTGACTTCTTAGCTGGCTATAGACATAATTTTTCTATTGGTATTCATGATTTTCCTATTTATGATTCACCTCATTTATAATTTGCTTGACATTTCTCAGACTCGTTTGATTATTAATAAAAATTAAGTCGAAATTGCCATCCTACACCAAAACCTGGCATACTCATCGCCAAACCTAGGCGTGGGAATTGAATATGTAGGGAGCCAGCAAAGCAACTGTTGTTGAAGGCATCTAAAATACCTTATCCAATACAAGAAAACTAAGTTGTACTTCCCCATCATCGTGACCTCCAAACCAATACCACCACTAGCCTAGGTACGTAATAAAACATAAATAATTGATTAAGGTTTATAAAAAATAAACTGACGAAACCTTAAGGCTTTTAATAGTTTAGAGGGAATCTAGCTTCTTCACTTTATTGTTCATCATCTATTTGATGTCCACATCAACCGAAATTACTATAGGTACTTGATTTAATTAATTACTCATCATCATCAACACCACCACTCTGTTAAGATTAGTGTCTAAACAGAAGAATTTTAGTTCATTGTTCTTTACATCTATATAATTTTTTAAAATCAAATTAGAATGGTGAGATAGCCTAATTTTAAATCAAAACGAATATAAATATAATTGTTTTTTCTTAAACCTAATACTTCATAAAAATTTACTATTTCATTTTCTTATTGAAAACAAATGAACAAAAATTTTACAAAGCATGAGAGAGATTCATGCATGGACTATAAGGAATAGTTCAACCTTAACTGACAAGAAGCATTTGAAGTGTAATGGAGGAATTCTTGTAAGAACTCCAAAGTTAAAAGTTCTCATAGTGAAGTAGTGCAGAGATAGGTAACCTCTTGGGAAATCACTATTATGAACCCAAAATAAATTTCGTGAGATCCTAGGCCCATAGCAGACAATATCTTGTTAGAAAAGGTTGGGATGTTACAAGTGGTATCATAGCCTATCCGTATCCCCCTTGATCAATGGTGGGGAAAACCTCAACGAGGACGTTGAGTCCCTGGGGTTGTATTGTGACAAGCTAAGCAAATCTCACATCAACAAAGCACGAGAGAGATCCATGACTATGAGGAATAGTTTAACCTTGACTAATAAGACGCGTTTTAGGGGTGCAATGGAGGAGTTCTTGTAAGAACTCCAAAATTAAACTTGCTCAAGGTGGAGCAATACAGAGACGGGTGACCTCTTGGCAAGTCATTATTATGCACAAAATAAAATATGTGAGGGCCTAGGCCCAAAGCGAACAATATCTTGTCAGAAAAGGTTGAGATGTTACACGTGGAGCTTGCCAATGGGCGTATTTATGTCATGTCCCATCAATGTTGGGGTCATGTCCACATTTATAGGACCATGAGATCCGGGTCGGAGAGAAATCGCTGGACCCCTTATCCGATATCAGAAAGACAGAGAGTCAAAACTCGGTTCATAAACAGCTCTAGCAGCATTTTTTTCTCTCTCCTCAGTAATGAAGCCGAAACTTTTCTCTGTAATAGAGCCCTTTTTTCTCCGGTATGGAGCGCCAGCGATGGAATCTGTAAGTCCAGGTTTGCAATTAATGCAAGGTAAGTTAAATGATCTCCACCTACTAAAGTAGAGCATTCAAGTCCAAGGTAGTGGTGGGATTAATGACTGGAGGAATGAACTTTCCAACACTCTTTACATCGGAAGCTGTTTTGTCCCCTGTTTTGTTCTATTTGCTTTGTGGAGTGTGTGGTTTGTAGATCTGAGAAGAATGGAAGCTGCTTTGGAAGGAATCATTTCACAGACAGCCCTCCTTAGCTGCGATGAACCCACGGTGGAACTTGCTAGAGACGGAGAAAGGTTGACCAAGATGGCTCAAAGGTCACTTGTGGGCAAGTTTGTGGGGGAAAGAGAATGTAGTGTGACGACTATCAGAAACAATGCTCAAAGGGTATGGAAGCTTGAAGGTGACTTGAAGGTTCGGAAGTTGGAAAAGAACAAATTTTTGTTCACCTTCTTTGAGGAGATAGACAAGGAGCTGGTGGCGGCGGGCAGCCCATGGATGGTCCTTCAATCACACTTGATACTCAAGAAGTGGGAGGATTGCAGACATCCATAAGATGTTGTTATCGACTCTACAGAGGTTTGGGTGTGGATGTGGGGACTAGCGCCAGACTTGAGAGGAATAGATAACATGAGGACTATTGCAAAGATGTTCAAAGGGCTTGTGGAGTTTGAAGAAAGTGAGATGGACAGAAGAGAGTGGAAGAGTTTCGTTAGGGTGAAGATGGAGGTCTTCCTCGACAGACCACTACCTACTGGGTTTCAAAGTCCGAATGGAAAAGGTGGATTTGATAAGGTGGAGTTTGCATACGAGGTGGTTCTAGATTTTTGCTATTGCTGCGGCAAAATGGGACATATGATCTCTTTCTGTGATATTAGGATGTAACACGTTGAGTTCTTTGATAAAAATCCGACCAATATGGATCTCACATGCGAGTTGAAGGGTCGAAGGATTGGGAGGGCAAAAGAAGTCTGAATAATAGAAGGAGGGGTGGGGTGGAGAAGGAGACGCCGGAAGGACGAAATGCTCCGGTGAGTGCTGCATCGGGAATGGTGAGAGGAAGGGAGGCGCTATCTGAAAACTTTCCGCCTATTCAGCACACAACAGAATTAGGGTTTCAGATTGGGGGGGGGAGGTGGGAAGAAGGGTTGGGCTCAGCTAGTATGGGCCAACTACAGGGAATTAGTGATGGGCTGTAGAATAGCGGCCAATCAAATAACTACCAAGCTGTGAAGCTAGGGTAGATCGTATTCAGGGGTTTCCACTACTTCCTTACTCAACGATGTTGGCAATTTAATTCAAGGTTAAACACGTTGTGCGTGGTGTGAGTTCCACGACTTCTATACTAAGAACTGCAGAAAAATTAAAAATTGAAACTAAAAAAAATTGGAAATTGGTAGAAAACAGCGATGACAGATAAGCTTAGACTTCGAATCCCCCTTAGATTACCAGAGCAACAACAGTCAACAGACCAGCGATTTTTTATTCTAGTTCATTCAGTTCTCAAACACCACCATAACTCCTGACCCTTAGGTTTAAGACTGGCGAACGTTCGCTCTATCCGATCTAGCTACCACGATTAATTAGTTGCCCGGGTACGGTCGCCTCTCGCAATGACTTAGCTTAACTGGTGCAAATTCTAACGAATTATGAGTTACTCTTGTAGTGGATTAACCCTAATCGGTTCCTACGAAAGGCACACTCCAATTATAAGGTTAATTGTTCAACTTGATGTTCTAAAGTAAGGTGAGCGTTCGCTTCTATCCTTAGCTTAACAAGAATCTAATCTAGGTGGCCAAACCAGACAAGAAACACAGAGAACAAAGAACAAATCAAACATGAAGGAGAAACTGAATGAATTTCGAATCTAATCACCGCCGATCCGTGACCGCTTAAAAGCCCTGGATCACTTAGGGTTCATCTAATCTAAGCTAAACGAGTTTAGCTACTCATATTCAATACAGAAGAATCGAAGAAGAACAAAGAATACATCATCAGGTAGGGAAGACAGAGAAGAACTGTAAAACCTAATTTCGATGACTCCTTGCAGCTTTGATCTGCTGGATCTTCAACTCCTAGGTCTGGCTCTCCGAGATGGATGGATGGCGTCACGATCCGTTCCTGACTCCTCGAACTCTCTTCTCTCTCTTGTCTTCGTCTTAATTTTAGTGTGTGTGTCCCCTCTGATTTAGCCGCCTGTTTCAGTATTTATACCTAACGCGCGATTTCTGCTTTTCCACTGGGATTTTCGCCGAAAATCCAAGTATATTTTTCGGCGAAAATATCTGTTCAAATGTGGCTTCATCCGTCTGTTTCTCCTGGTTGATTTGGCTTAGGGTTTTCGGCGAAAATATCCCAAGGTTTTCGCCGAAAACTTCCTCTTGATCGGGACAGTGGATTCCTTCTTATATTTTCGGCGAAAATCCAATGGTATTTTCGCCGAAAATCTGTGTGTAAAATGAAGCGGGAATCTCTTTGATTTGAATGACTTTTATGGTTGATTCGGGTGTAATTCTTCGGGGTTCCAACGTCTAAGACACGTCCTTGGCTACCGTATTTGATGGCAAAAACCTGTGCTAACATAAAAATACTAGAAAACCATCAAATAGACCCGAAACGGGCCAAGGTAACACAAATGGCATGAAATAGGGCAATTGATTGAATATTCGTTATTCTACCCTAAAAACCATGTCTTAAGCAAGGAAATGTCGCTTAAATGAGGCTGATAATCACGTCAAATCGAGTGTCATCAAAATACCCCACACTTAAGCTTTTGCTTGTCCTCAAGCAATCTGAACTAGAACACACTCAAATTCAGAAATGACACGAGATTAATCCTGAGATTCAATTCTGACTATTTGGTTTAGACTGTTCCACGTAGAAAAATGACCTACACATGCCAGAACATCAACCAAACAAGATCCTGATCTTACTAATTTCTGCACACTTCAAGTAGTGGTTTAAGCAAGACAATTAATCATAGCTAACCGACTTCAATAACACCAATTCTAGTCCAAAAGACTTTAACCTTTAACCATGATGTGAGTGCGGAGGTAGGAAAAGTGACGTGGCTATCGACTCGACCACATCCGTTTCTAGATCTGTACGTTACATGTTCTAGCTAGGATCGCTTTTAACAACAATTCATTTCACGCACATCTCTCTTTCTTTTTTTTTTACAATGGAATTACTGCATACTAGTGCTCGATACCAAACACTTCACTTAGGTGTTGGACCTGCCTAGCTCACAGTAGTTGTGCTAATTCTAGTGCTCAACCCGAACACTTCACTTAGGTGTCGGGCTTGCCTAGCTTTATTTTTCCGCACTTTAAAAATTCCATTACTTCGAACAACTCCAATGCTTGTTTTAACCAATTAACTGCTTGACCTAGCTAGTTATAACTTTTTACACAAGATTTCGAATTGGATTTTCGTCTACTCTCTAGCCACAATCACATGTGAACAAAAATGGGGGAAAAACATGGAGGGGCTAGCATTTATCATCCTAGAACGGTGCTATCGAGCTGTGTCATTAACAGGTCAATTGATGCAAGTTCAACTACAAGAGTGATTTATGATCTGTTCTGACCTAGACTCATTTAATATTAGTGCCATCATATTGGTTACAAGTTCTAAGTGGAACGATCTAGACGTCATTGTTCAAAATTAAAGTCAAGTTAACATCACAAGTCAAGAATTTAGCAGTTCCATACCAGAGGATTTCAAAATTGAACCACAGAATCACAGAAAACCGAGCAAGATTATGCATAATCCTACCCCACACTTAAACTATTTTGTGTCCTCACAGAATCAATCTAGAGTAGAGAGATACGAAGAACCTGGAGGGTGAAGGGCGGTGTAGTGGATGAACGGGAGATGCCAGAGCGGAGTGAAGTAACTACTCAAGAACCTACAAAACATAATGAACAAAAGATCAAAAGGATATCGGGACAAGTGCCCCGGATCCACACAGAATAAAACTGGATCGAGATCCGAAAAGAAGAAATAAAAGAAATGGAAAGGATAGAAATAACCAGATCACTGTTCCGAGGGTGGGGTGGAGGCGGGGTGGTGAGAGGTGTAATGCCAAGCCGCTGCTCCATCTGCTGACGCCATGCGAGCTCTTCCTTATGTCTGGCAGACTGGTCGGCCATGAATTGCTGAAGAATGGTCCATCGCTCGTTCTGGGTCTCCTCATGTGCTACTCGGTCCTTCTGCCATTGAAGCGAACCAGCCGAGTAGTCTAGCTGCCACTTCTCAATACGGGCCAGCCTCTCATTCATCTCTGCGGTGATTAGCGCTCGCGACGGCAGGCGTTCAACTGACTGGGGAATGCGGTGAGGGCTGCGATGAAAGGATGTAGGGCCCCATTGGCAGGTGCAGGAATAGATGAGATAGGAGTCCCAGGGGTTGGTGCATCCTCGGGGATGATGGCCACAGCCGTCGATGTTGGCGCAGCTGGTGCGTGTGGTCGGGAGGATGGGGTCCGGTTCTGGCGAGTTGAGGATCGCTGCGCTCTATCTGCACTGGTGGTCTTAAAACGTTTGGGAGCCCTGTAAAACGCAACTTAGGGAAGACCAGCATCAGATGACAAGAATCCTACCCCACACTTAAGTTAACAAGTGGGGCAAGCAAATTAACCGAGAGACCACCGAATCGAGATATAGCAGCAAAGAACTGTCAATCAATTAAGCAAGCATGAGGAATGGAATGATTCATTAACACGATCGCACAGACAACAAGCCACGAGCCGTAAAAAAATCACAAAGAAATGCCAGAACCTAGCCAATTGACACCGACATAGCAATCATGAAAATTGAGGGAGAGCCAAAAAGTCAACCAAAGTCAACCATGCCGAAAACTGAAAGTCAAAAAGCCAAAAATTCACAATCAAGGGCTGAACAACTAACCGTGAAGACATGATTCGAGAAAACGATTGGAAATCTGAGAAATTGACGAAAAAAACTTGAAAACTAGTTCGGGGAGGAACCGGAGCGGGCAAGCTCCGATTCTAGGGTTTGAACCGAGGGCTAGGCAAGGGAGAAGGCGGGGGACGGTTTTGGTTAAGGTGGCGGCGGCGTCGGCGATCGGAGATGCGGCGGCAGGCGCGGCGATCGGCGATGGTCAAAACGGGAGAGAATGTGATTTTGTGTGAAGTTTTCGGATGGGGGGGGGGCGAAAATTAGGGGTTGGAGCCGCTTAAATAGTTGGATGAAGAACAGCGAATTTTCAGCGAAAATAGTTGAAAATTTTCGTCGAAAATTTCTTGTATAATCAAAATCCGGTTCGGCGAAAAGTGAGAGAATTTTCGGTCGAGAAGTTGAAACAGGAGAAACAGGTCGGTTTTAAACAGGAATTTTTGGCGAAAATATGGGTGAATTTTCGCCGAAAATAATCTTGAAAATGGTCGGCAGTTTTTTTTTAACATGGGGTTTTAAAACAAAACGACTCGAAACAAAATAACTACCCCAGCCTGGGTTGCCTCCCACGAAGCGCTCTTGTTTAACGTCCGTGAGCCAGACGATACCTGGATTTGTGTCATGATTCCAAAGCAAAGTAGTGCACGTCGATGGAAGAGACAGCTAATCCTTGCAGATACTTCTTAAGCTATGCCCGGTGACCATAAACGGCTTCTGATCATGCAATTTGATTAGGACACTGCCTAACGATGCCTGCCGTACCACGGTATAAGGGCCGGACCAACAGGACTTCAGTTTACCCGGGAAGAGCTTCAATCGAGAGTTATATAAGAGGACTTCATCTCCGGGGTAGAACTGCTTGATCGTCTTCAATTGAGAGTCATGAATTTTCTTCGTGCGCTCTTTGTATAACTTCGTGCTCTCATATGCGTGGAGTCGGTGCTCCTCAAGCTCAGCGATCTGGTCGTGACGCATATTACCTGCTACTGCATAGCTCATGTTCAACTCTTTATTAGCCCAAATGCCTTGTGCTCAAGCTCAACTGGTAAAGACATGCCTTGCCATAGACCAGCTGATACGGTGAGGTACCGATGGGAGTCTTGTAGGCAGTTCGATAAGCCCATAAGGCATCATTGAGCTTAGATGACCAGTCCTTGCAGGACCGCCAACTGTCCTATCAAGAATCCGCTTGAGCTCACGGTTCGTCACTTCCGCTTGACCATTCGCTTGAGGATGGTAAGTTGTGGACTTACGGTGGGTGACGCCAAAGGTTTGCAACCCGGTCAATTGTCCATGGAAGTGGGTACCCCTATCGCTTATGATGAAGCGCGGTGAACCAAAACGCGTGAAAAGATGGGTAAGGAACCGACCCACCACTCTTGAATCATTAGTGGGTAAAGCTTCAGCCTCAGCCAACTTAGAAACATAATCAACGGCTACAAGAATGTACTTGTTTACGTTGGAGGGTGTGAACGAACCCATAAAATCAATTCCCCAAACATCAAAAATTTCAACAGTTAAAGAAACAATTTGGGGCATCTCATTACGGTTAGAGATGTTACCTGATCGCTGGCACACATCACAACGTCGAGCAAAAACATCGCAATCACTAAAGATCGAAGGCCAGTAAAAACCTGTTTCGAGTACCTTTCTCACAGTGCAGTTGCCTCCGAAGTGTCCTCCGAAACTGTCCTTCATGGCATTCACGAATGATGTCAGCTGCTTCGATGTAAGAAACACATCTCCGATCATTCCGTCAATACTGATGCGGTATAAGAATGGCTCATCCCAGAAGTATGACTTGGCTTCTTTAAAGAGCTTCTTGCGTGCATTGAAATCTAGCTCAGGAGGAACAATGCCGTGAGAGAGGTAATTAGCCAGTGTTGCATACCATGGTTCTTCCGAGTCGGCTGCATTACTCAGATCTTGAGCATGAGGGATTGCCCAAGGCTCGATAGCTATGCTGTTAACCTGTTCGTACGTTTCAACACGCAGCAGCTCGTCAGGGAAAGAATCATTGATAGGGGTAGTAGACTTACCTGTTTATGATTCCTCCAGTCGGGAAAGATGATCCGCTGCTAAGTTCTCTGCTCCTTTCTTGTCTTTAATTTCTATGTCGAATTCTTGGAGGAGAAGGATCCATCGGATGAGACGTGGCTTCGAGTCCTGCTTGGCTAATAAATGGGCGCAGGGCAGCATGATCCGTGTAGACAATGGTATGTGAAAGAAACAATGCCTTCTGTAACCATGAAATGACACTTCTCTCAACGAGCTAGCACCTTCTCCAGATTAGCCAGACACTTTGAAAATGAATCTCCATAGACGGAGAAGTCATCCATGAATACCTCCACCACATTCTCTACCAGATCTCCAAATATAGCAAGCATGCATCTCTGAAAGGTAGCGGGAGCATTACATAAACCAAAAGAATACGACGATATGCAAACGTACCAAAAGGGCAGGTGAAGGTTGTTTTCTCTTGATCATCAAGCTCGATGGGGATCTGGAAGTAACCGGACATCCCGTCTAAGAAGCAGTAGTATTCATGACCAGCCAATCGTTCAAGCATCTGATCAATGAACGGCAGTGGAAAGTGATCCTTCTTGGTGGCATCATTGAGTCGGCGGTAATCGATACAGACTCTCCATCCGGTAACTGTGCGAGTCGGGATGAGCTCACCCTTTGGATTAGGGATGACGGTGATTCCTCCTTTCTTTGGAACTACTTGAGTCGGACTGACCCAAGGACTGTCGGCAATAGGATAGATGATACTGGCATCTAGAAGCTTGAGTACTTCTTTCTTTACAACTTCCTGCATCAAGGGTTAAGTCGGCGTTGCGGTTGTCTGACTGGTTTGAATTCTTCATCAACGACTATCCGATGTTTGCAGAAGGTTTCAGAGATGCCTCTGATGTCTGCTAACTGCCAGGCAATAGCTCTGACGTGCTTCTTGACTAGCCTAATCAGTCACTCTTTCTGCTCGGGAAATAGATTCGAATTGATGATGACTGGTAACTGGCAGTCCTACCCTAGAAAGGCGTATTCAAAGTGGTCAGGAAGCTCCTTCAAAGTAAGTTCTGGCGGATTCTCGTATGAGGTAGTAATCCGGCTCGATGCTGGCTCGATATGTGTAGGCGCAGTGATGGGTTGAATGTCGCCTTCTGATCGTTTAACTCATCTTGCCATAGGCGCTGCTCTGGATCTTCTAACGCATTGTCAATCCCTGAAATCAAACACAACTCTAGCGGATCACTAGATAAAGCATTAGTAAAGAAGTTGGCCGAGGCCAACTCTAGGGGATCAACAGTATAACAGTTAACATCTTGAACAGCAGAGTATCTCATGCTATCTTTAATGCGGAATGCAACACTCTCCTGTCCTACACTCAGATTTAATAGGCCTTGTTTGCAGTTAATATTTACGCCAGCAGTTGCTAAGAAAGGTCGACCTAAGATAAGTGTTCCGTCTAACTCACGAGTATCTAAAACAACGAAATCTGCAATTATAGTAAACGGACCACAGCAAACAGCTACATCTTCTATTATACCTCTAGGTAGTTTAACAGACCTATCGGCTAGCACGAGATGCAGAGTAATTGGTTTTAGTTTGCCCTAGGTTAAGCTTTTCATATAGATAAACAGGCATAACATTAATAGAAGTACCAGAATCGGCCAGACTGCGATCAATTTTAATGCCATTAATAATGCACGATAATGTAAAAGGACCGGGATCAGAACACTTAGCTGGGGTGGTGGCGGTGTCGTATGGGAGATGGCGCACCGAGAATAGAAGCGCATTCATTAGTAAGCGTGACAGAGTACGCCTCTCCGTTCTTCACTTTCTTCACTAGGTCTTTAAAGAACTTCCAAGTGGTGGTATAATCTCTACAGCTTCTGTCACTGGTATCTTGATCTCTGCAGTCTTAAGAACATTGTACCACTTCTTATACTGAGTGTCATGATCCTTAGCCTTGCTCATTGCAGCTTTTGGGAAGGGAATCCGAGGTACATATGGCGCCAAGACAGGCTCAGGAGCTGTCTGGGAGGAGGAGGAGGAGCAGATGCTTCTTCTTCCTCTTCTGTGATATCTTCAATTTCTGGCATATCCATGGCAGCACTGGTATTGGTATCACGTCAGGTTCTGGAGCCTTTGGATCAGTTGTTTGCTTGCCGCTCCTGGTGGTAATAGCTCGACCGTGTTTCGCTCTTTGTGCCGGGATCTGCTTGAAATGCTGCTGGGTTGAGGAGAGGATTGCTAGTAAAGAGTTTAGTCATATTGCTTATAGCATCCTCTATTCTCTGACTTTGAGCTCTCTGTCCTTGATTGAGTGCAGCTTGAGCTTTTAATTGAATGTCGTGGTCGTCAAGTCTGCTCATAATCTGATCGAACTTCTTCTCATAGTCTATGTCTCTATTGTAGTACGGCTTCGCTTAAACTGGTGTTGTCCTCGATGAATCCCGGAGGTCTATGATAAGGATCTACTAACCGGTTGCTCTGGTTCCGTGGCACGTAGTTTCTGTAACCGGCATAGCCTTTCTGATTGTTAGCGATGCCTTGATCAATGAAGTTTATCTCTTCTGTAGACCAGACTTCTGTGTACCAGTTGAGGCAGCTTCCACCGTTATGAGCACAGGATCCACACCATCCACAGTCAGCGAAAAGATGGTAGCTGACGGGGATCGAAAGGGATACCAACTGCTTGTAGATGTTTCTGAACCTCTGCCTTGATCTGCTCTGCAACACTCATCTGACTCTGACTCTTGGTTCCTTCTCTTTGCCTCTCCCATTTCTAGATTTTGAAGCACAGCTAGCGAAATGCAGAAGAGCATCCTGAGGAGTAAGGGCGGTGCAATCTCTGCCAGCTAGGGAGTTGACCCAACTTGCGGATTCTTCTACCACGAGCTAAAGAATTCAGCCAGCTGTCTTTGTTCATATCCATGGTGAGGAAGTTGAAGAGAAGAGATTGGAATTCATTCCAAGTGTCATACAGGCTTGCATCTTCTCTCTAGTGAACCTGGAGATGCGGTCTTTATAAGCAGTTGTCCTTGCGGGAGGAAAGTATTCCTCAACAAAATCTTGAGCTAATGCCTCCCAAGTTAGTGTAATGACCTGGTGGTTTGCTTCCAAGCAATGCTTAGCTGCACCTCTGAGAGAGAACGGAAAAGCCGGAGATATAAAGTGTTCTTGTTGAGGTTCCCAGACTTGAAAGTGTCACAGACAGCCAGAAAGTCATTATATGTGTGCAGGGGTTATCATCTGGTCTTCCTTCGAATTGTATGTCCCTAGAGATTAGTTCTAGGAGAGGAATCTTAATCTCATAAAGGATCATCGTCATTAGAAAGCACGGTGATGGGGGATCGAAAGTTGGATGCACGCGGCTTACTGTAGTCCACAACACTCTTAAGAGCAGTCATTGCGGTAAAGAAGATGGAACGGAAGTGATACGTTTCTGTACCTGCTATGATCTGCAAGAGACAAAAACAAACACAACCGGTTAAAATTGAAGTGGATGGAAATGAAATATGGAAAGGTAGAAGAATAAAAATGCCAACTCTTCTTTCAACGAACTAGAAGACTTCCCCGGCAACGGCGCCAATTTGATGGGCTGCAGAATAGCGGTCAATCAAATAACTACCAAGCTGTGAAGCTAGGGTAGATCGTATTCCAGGGGTTTCCTCTACTTCCTTACTCAAAGATGTTGGCAATTTAATTCAAGGTTAAACACGTTGTGCGTGGTGTGAGTTCCACGACTACTATACTAAGAACTGCAGAGAAATTAAAAATTGAAACTAAAAAAAATTGGAAATTGGTAGAAAACAGCGATGACAGATAAGCTTAGACTTTGAATCCCCCTTAGATTACCAGAGCAACAACAGTCAACAGACCAGCGATTTTCGATTCTAGTTCATTCAGTTCTCAGACACCACCATAACTCCTGACCCTTAGGTTTAAGACTGGCGAACGTTCGCTCTATCCGATCTAGCTACCACGATTAATTAGTCGCCCGGGTACGGTCGCCTCTCGCAATGACTTAACTTAACTGGTGCAAATTCTAACGAATTATGAGTTACTCTTGTAGTGGATTAACCCTAATCGGTTCCTACGAAAGGCACACTCCAATTATAAGGTTAATTGTTCAACTTGATGTTCTAAAGTAAGGCGAGCGTTCGCTTCTATCCTTAGCTTAACAAGAATCTAATCTAGGTGGCCAAACCAGACAAGAAACACGGAGAACAAAGAACAAATCAAACATGAAGGAGAAACTGAATGAATTTCGAATCTAATTACCGCCGATCCGTGACCGCTTAAAAGCCCTGGATCGCTTAGGGTTCATCTAATCTAAGCTAAACGAGTTTAGCTACTCATATTCAATATAGAAGAATCGAAGAAGAACAAAGAATACATCATCAGGTAGGGAAGACAGAGAAGAACTGTAAAACCTAATTTCGATGACTCCTTGCAGCTTCGATCTGCTGGATCTTCAACTCCTAGCTCTGGCTCTCCGAGATGGATGGATGGCGTCACGATCCGTTCCTGGCTCCTCGAACTCTCTTCTCTCTCTCGTCTTCATCTTAATTTTAGTGTGTGTGTCCCCTCTGATTTAGCCTCCTGTTTCAGTATCTATACCTAACCGGCGATTTCTGCTTTTCCACTGGTATTTTCACCAAAAATCCAAGTATATTTTCGGCGAAAATATCTGTTCAAATATGGCTTCATCGTCCTGTTTCTCCTGGTTGATTTGGCTTAAGGTTTTCAGCGAAAATATCCCAAGGTTTTCGCCGAAAACTTCCTCTTGATCGGGACAGTGGATTCCTTCTTATATTTTCGGCGAAAATCCAATGGTATTTTCGCCGAAAATCTGTGTGTAAAATGAAGCGGGAATCTCTTTGAGTTGAATGACTTTTCTGGTTGATTCGGGTGTAATTCTTCGGGGTTCCAACGTCTACGACACGTCCTTGGCTACCGTATTTGATGGCAAAAACCTGTGCTAACATAAAAATACTAGAAAACCATCATGTACCCCCGAAACGGGCCAAGGTAACACAAATGGCATGAAATAGGGCAATTGATTGAATATTCGTTATTCTACCCTAAAAACCATGTCTTAAGCAAGGAAATGTCGCTTAAATGAGGCTGATAATCACGTCAAATCGAGTGTCATCAATTAGTAGCTGGGTAAATCAATTTCCACAAAGGCCCATTAGCCCATTCTCATCACAACACCACTCAGGAATTAATATGAGGATGCAGTGGCCAAATCCTTTGCCAATTGACAGTCTAAGATCAAGATTGGAAGCTATTGCTATTCATATGGCATACCAAATCCCCTACAACCTACAATTCTTCTCGACACCCTCTCTGATGAAATTCCTCGTCGAAATGGACATCCCTCATATAACGGAAGCACTACAACAATGTGGGATCATGCGCTCGGGGGGGGGGGGCTTTTAGGACCAAGTTTTGAAGGCTATAACAACAATGATGAGATACAGAGCCAACAACAGGAAGGGATGCAACTTGAGATGATGTATGGTCACAAGAGGCAAGTAGAAGAAATTGATTTTATGGCAAGGAAAAAGCAGAGAGAAGGGGAAGAAGGGTCACAAAAAAGATTAATGGTGGGAAATGTAAATTTTGAACATGGGGAAACTCAAGAACGGAGCCGAGGTCGAACTGGGAAGCTCAAACAAAGGCCAAGGAAGAAGGAACATGGACATACATCGAAGAGTGAAAGAACGGCGGTGGTGGCAAGCCAATTGCCACCAAATCATTCATGATCATTAGTTGGAACTGTAGGGGCATGGGGCAGTCCCCTACGGTTCGACATTTGGAAGACCTGGTGTGCAAACACTGCCCCTCCATGGTTTTCTTGATGGAAACGAAACAAGATAAGAAGACCATGGAAAGGATTAGGAAGAAGCTTAAGTTTCCAATGTGTGTGTATGTGGAGCCGGAAGGAAGAGGTGGAGGTTTGGCCTTATGGTGGGTGAAGGATGTGAACGTCAGAGTCATAAGGCAGTCTAAGAATTACATTGATATAAGTTGGAACGAAGGCGGTGTAAGGTTTATAACCTTCATTTATGGAGCACCGAATGCGCAAGATAGGGGGAGAGTTTGGATGGAAATTGCTGAGTTTAAGAGAGCCCTGGAGGTGCCTTAGTGCCTTTTAGGTGATTTTAATGCTATCCAAAGCCGAGAAGAGAAGCAAGGTGGGAATCTGACACCGACCTACAGGCTACAACAATTTAATGATTTTATTATGGATATTGAAGTAGTTGATATTGGTTGCTCGGGGGATGTGTTCACGTGGTGCAATAACAATAGAAGGGGGAATGTGATAAAACAACGACTCGATCGAGGCTTATGCAATGGAGGGTGGAAGGAGTGCTACCCGAGAACGAATGTGATTCATGAATTAAGACTACAATCAGACCACAATCCAATTGTTCTAAATATAGAGAATGAAGGGTATAGGTATGGGAAAACAAGATTTCTTTATGAAGCAGGTTGGCAGAATGGAGAAGGGTATGGGAGGCAGTGGATATGGTTTGGGTAAGGGGTCGTGAGACAGGAGGGAATCTGGGGGAGTGTGCAAAGGCGTTGAGAAAGTGGAAGAATGAAACCATAGCGTCGACGAGAGTCAAGACTGAGCAATTGAAGAAACAGATGGAAATCCTCACAAGGCTGCCGTACACGGAAGTAACGTATGCAGAGATTGATGGAATACAGTCTGAGCTCGTGAGGTTATGGAGAATCGAAGAGAATTACTGGGCAAGTAGAGCGAGTGTGAATTGGGCAAATTTGGGGGATAGAAACACCAGAGTTTTTCATTTGTCAACGGTTCAGAGAAGGAGCCGAAACAATATCACGAGACTCAAAAGCGAAGGAGGTGAGTGGATAGATGAACCGAGAGAAGTCAGAAACCATGTAACATCTTTTTTTGAATCTCTGTTTCAAGCTCTTAAGGAAGTCCATGACTTTGCTATCATGAACGAAATGCCAAAGCTTGTGTCGGAGGAAACAAACAACAAGCTGTGTAGAAGAGTAGAGGAGTGGGAGGTGAAGAGAGCTGTGTTTCAGTTAGGTCCGAACAAGTCCCCGGGACCAGACGGATTTGCGGGAAGTTTTTTTCATCGACATTGGGAGTTAATCAAGGTAGATATGGTGAGACAAATTCAGGAGTTTTTTTATTCTGCAGTCTTCCGAGAGATTGGAATCTTACCCATATTGCATTAATCCCGAAAGTGCAACACCCGGAGGTGATCACACAGTACAGACCTATAAGTGTGGCAAACTTTAGGGCAAAAGTCATATCGAAGATCATCTCGACGAGATTGAAGCCAATCCTGCCAGGTCTAAGTTCAGAGCTACAAGCTGCTTTCATAGGCAACAGATGCATACAAGATAGTATTATCCTTGTTCATGAGGTGATTCACAGATTGAAGCATAGGAGGAAAGGCAAGAATTTCGACTTTATTCTCAAAGTGGATATGATGAAAGCGTATGATAGGGTGTCGTGGGACTTCTTGTTTGTTCTACTGGAGATGATGGGGTTTAGCAATAGGTTGATTGGATGGATTCGAGCAATTGTCAGCTCAGTTAAGTTCGTGTAATGATTAATGGTAGTCCGACGAGGTTTTTCTCTCCGACAAGAGGCCTACGACAAGGGGACTCTGTTCATCATGATTACGAATGCCCTATCCTTTTTGATTCAGAAGGAAGTGGTGAGTGGGCATTTTCACGGGATTTGTCTCAATCCCATGTGCCCTGTTCTGACTGGTGAGACGCTGTCGTTGTGATGCGTTTAACAAATAAACTAACAAAGCTACAAAAGCTAGGGTAGATCGTATTCCAGTGCAATCCCTCGAGGTTCCAACGCCTTAGACATGACCTTGGCTACTTTATTTGACGGCAAAAACCTGTGCTAACATAAAAACACTAGAAAACCATCAAATAGACCCAAAACGGGCCAAGGTAACACAAATGGCACGAGATAGGGCAATCGATTGAATATTCATTATTCTACCCTAAAAACCATGTCTTAAGCAAAGAAATGTCGCTTAAATGAGGCTGATAATCACGTCAAATCGAGTGTCATCAAATACCCCACACTTAAGCTTTTGCTTGTCCTCAAGCAAACTGAATAGAAATGCTCATGTTCATAAATGATAAGATCGATTAAATTTGAGCTCAATCAAACACAATGAATTATTAGACAGCTAATTCCTAGAACAAGAAACCTGACATGTATACAGATCAGCCAAACAACCTGGTCTCACTAGTAAACTGCACACGACAAGTAATTAGCAACCAATTATGCACGAATTTGACCTGACCGAGCAGACTCCTCACACAGGAAATATTTAGTAAAATGGGGAACTCTCACTCTCTGTGTTTAAGGACGTGTTTCTGATCTCGATCATTTTCTGTTACTGAATTCTGTCATAGGTTTGCAATTCGACCACATCTCCACCACTGTGATAACACGAGTATCTAGTCAAGAAGGACTTCCCTGCTAGGACCGTAATGAATTCTACACTACTTGGGTTTATGATGCGATGGATGATGGGAATGTATGATGATGGCTTTGATGTGGTGTAGCTTTCGACTAACTTTCCTCGAATCTAATCTATGGCTTCCTACCGTCTAACCAGACACGGGTGGAATAATGAACGCTCGTCCTATGATACCCTCAAGCAACCTAGCACTTATTATTTTTTTTTTTTTTCAACTTTTCTTTTGACTTCGCTCTTCCATTTGTAGGGAGAAGAACGTTTTATTGAACTAAAACTTTGAAACTTTTCTGATTTTTCTGATGTTTTTTTTACTTCATTTTTCGACATTCTCTTTCTTTTCTCTTTTTTTTTTCTTTTGTGCCAAATTTCTTTTAGTTGCTAGAGGGATTTACACGTCTGGACATATTAGCTAAGACCACCTGTTTAATGGCTATAGGTAGGCTACCACAAACCGACTTCCGGTAGGTCAATCTAGAACTACAACCACAGGGGATCAAAGGGGAATGAAAGAAATGGGAAATGGCTGTAATGTATTATCGAACCGAAAGAACAGGCCAAGCTCAAGGGTTTAAACCTAATGGATTTATCGTTTGGTAGGCTATCTGGCTAAGTAGCTGAATCTAGGTGCCCCTATCCTTCTAGAACTCGTGTCATCGTGTGGTCTCAAGTAGGTCTCATGCAAATTCTAACTCATTCAAGTAAACAGAAAACCACTCAGAAAGAATTAAAATTGCAAGTTACGTGCAATGGATCAAAAGCTCACAGTTGGTTTGCTAGTCGGATTCGGTCATTTTCATGCAATCAAGGCTACAAACTACAAGTGTGATTTTAAAAATTCTGTTCTGACCAGGCAATTTAGCATCAAAGTATACAAGTTGGTTCTCAAGTTCTAGGTTAAGCAGTCTAAGCATCATTATGAAGGTTTGAACAACAACTTAACATCAAAAATCAAGAACTGAGCCATTCTAATGCTAGAGAGACTGGAATGGAATTACGAGGCACACACAAAACACAATCAAGGGCAATCAAGTTCATGCAAGGTTCTATAGCATCCTACCCCACACTTAAATCGGACTTTGTCCTCACATGACTAATTCTAGAGTTCAGAGTGAAGTAGAAGAACCTAGACCGAGATGATTGGCGTAGGGGATTGATGAACCGTCATTGTGCTGAGCAGGTTCGATCAAATAACTATCAAGCTCAAGAGCTAGGATAGATCGTATTCCACGGGCCTTCAATTGATTGGCTACTTCAGAACTAACAAATTACTCAAGGAAAAACACGTTGTGCGTGGTGTGAGTTCCACGACTTCTAATTCTAAGGAATGCAGAAAAATTAAAACAAAAGTAAAAGGTTGACTAACGAGAAGACAGACGAACTTAGACTTTGAATCCCCCTTCGTTCCCCAAAGCATTGGCAATCAACAGATCAGCGGATTTTGATTCTCATTCAATCAATTACTAAGACACCACCATAACTCCTTACCCTTAGGTTTAAGACCGGCGAACGTTCGCTCTATCCGTTCTAACTACCAAGATTAACTAGCTGCCCGGGTACGGTCGCCTCTCGCAACTGACTTAATTAATTGGTGTGATTACTAGTGATTAATGAGTTACTCTTGAAGCGGATTAACCCTAACCGGTTCCTACGAAAGGCACGCTCCAATTATAAGGTTAATTGTTCAATTCGATGTTCTAAAGTAAGGCGAGCGTTCGCTTCTATCCTTAGCTTAACAAGAATCTAATCTAGGTGATCAATCCAGACAAGAAACATGAACAATGAAGAACGAATCAAACATGAAAAAGAACTGATTGAATTTCGAATCTATCACTGCCGATCCGTGACCGCTTTAAAGCCCTGGGTCACTTAGGGTTCATCTAGTCTAAGCTCTAAAGGGTTTAGCTACTCATGATCATTACAAAAGACACAAAGACAAGGAAAGAGTTCATCATTCAGAGGAAGAACAGAAAAGGATCTGAAAAACCTAATTCAGACGACTCTGACAGACTCCGATCTTCGGTAAGTTACACTCCTAGCTCCGGTTCTCCAAGATGGAAGGGATGGCGTCACGATCTCTATCCGGCTCTTCGAACTCCAACTCTTCGCTCCCGAACTTCAGACAAATATGATCTCGAAAAGGTGTGTTTTTTTCGAATTATGAATTGTGTCTCTCCGGGCCGCCGGATTAAGTATAAATACTTAACCCTAGTTGGGCCGGGCTGAGCTGATGGTTTCGCCGAAACCATAGGGATAGTTTCGGCGAAAATTCTTGTGTAAATGGCCATGATTTCTCTGCCTTGCATTTTCGGTCCGAAGAGCTTAATGGTTTCGCCAAAATCAGTCTTCACTTGGCATCAGTTGATTTGAACTGCTGGTTTCGCCAAAACTGGAGGCCTGGTTTCGCCGAAACTGTAAGTGTGAATGGCAGATTTTCGGTTTCACTTTGATTGGCTCCTTTGATCGATTCCGGTTCAGTTCCTCGAGGTTCCTACTGCCTTAGACACGTCCATGGCTACTTTATTTGACGGCAAAAACCTGTGCTAACACAAAAACACTAGAAAACCATCAAATAGACCCGAAACGGGCCAAGGTAACACAAATGGCACGAGATAGGGCAATCGATTGAATATTCGTTATTCGACCCTAAAAACAATGTCTTAAGCAAAGAAATGTCGCTTAAATGAGGCTGATAATCACGTCAAATCGAGTGTCATCAAATACCCCACACTTAAGCTTTTGCTTGTCCTCAAGCAAACTGAATAGAAACGCTCATGTTCATAAATGATAAGATCGATTAAATTGGAGCTCAATCAAACACAATGAATTATTAGACAGATCGATCCTAGAACAAGAAACCTAACATGCATACTGATCAGCCAGACTACCTGGTCTCACTAATAAACTGCACACGACAAGTAATTAGCAATCAATCATGCACGAATTTGACCTGACCGACCAGACTTCTCACACAGGATATATTTAGTACAATGGGAACTCTCACTCTCTGTGTTTAAGGACGTGTTTCTGCTCTCGATCGTTTTCTCTTACCGAATTCTGTCATAGGTTTGTATTTCGACCACATCTCCACCACTGTGACAACACGAGTATCTAGTCAAGAAGGACTTCCCTGCTAGGACCGTAATGAAATCTACACTACTCGGGTTTATAATGAGATGGATGATAGGGAATGAATGATGATGGCTTGGTGCGGTGTAGCTTTCGACTAACTTCCCTCGAATCTAATCTATGGCTTCCTACCATCTAACCAAACACTGGTGGAATAATGAACGCTCGTCCTATGATACCCTCAAGCAACCCTAGCACTTATTCTTTTTCTTTACACGATTTTTCTTCTTTTGCTTTCTTTTGAACTTTTCTTTTGACTTCGTTCTTCCATTTGTAGGGAGAAGAACGTTTTATTAAACTACACTTTGACGTATTTTTCTGACTTTTCTGCTTCTCTCTTTTTTCTGAAGCTTGCTTCTTTCTTACTTTACTATTTTTTTTCTTTTCTTCTTTTGTGCCGATTTTTCTTTTAGTTGCTAGAGGGGTTTACACGTCTGGACATATTAGCTAAGACCACCTGTTTAATGGCTATAGACAGGTTACCACAAACCGACTTCCGGTAGGTCAATCTAGAACTACAACCACAGGGGATCAATGGGGAATGAAAGAAATGGGAAATGGCTGTAATGTATTATCGAACCGAAAGAACAGGCCAAGCTCAAGGGTCTAAAGCTAGTGGATTTTATCGTTTGGGTAGGCTATCTGGCTTAGTAGCTGAATCTAGGTGCCCCTATCCTTCTAGAACTCGTGTCATCGTGTGGTCTCGAGTAGGTTTCATGCAAATTCTAACTCATTCAAGTAAACAGAAAACCACTCAGAAAGAATTTAAATTGCAAGTTACGTGCAATGGATCAAAAGCTCACAGTTGGTTTGCTAGTCGGATTCGGTCATTTTCATGCAATCAAGGCTACAAACTACAAGTGTGATTTTAAAATTCTGTTCTGACCAGGCAATTTAGCATCAAAGCATGCAGGTTGGTTGTCAAGTTCTAGGTTAAGCAGTCTAAGCATCATTATGAAAGGTTGAACAACAACTTAACGTAAAAAATCAAGAACTGAGCCATTCTAATGCTAGAGAGACTGGAATGGAATCACGAGGCACACAAAACACAATCAAGGGCAATCAAGTTCATGCAAGGTTCTCTAGCATCCTACCCCACACTTAAATCGGACTGTGTCCTCACAGGACTAATTCTAGAGTTTAGAGTGGAATGGAAGAACCTGGATCGAGATGATTGGCGTAGTGGATGAGCACAGATCCTCGGAGCGGAGGTAATCTACCCAAGCGAAGCAAAGGGAATCTCCCAACTGCCTACAAAACAAAAACAAATAAAACATAAAAAGGAAACCGGGACAAGTGCCCCGGATCCACACAGAAAAAAGTTGGACCGAAGTCCGAAAAGAATAAATAAAAAGAAAGGAGAAGGAAAAGGACACCACCTGATCATCACTGGTCAGAGGTGTCAGGGTGGGGGAAGTGGAAGTAATCGCCGAGCTGTCGCTGCCACTCCAGCTGTCGCTCATATCGCCTCTCGGCGCGGCGCATGTGTTGTTGCATAATAGTCCACCTAGCCTCTTGAGTGGCGTTGTCGGTGATGCGCCACTCCTGTAGTCGCTCGTACAACTCACCAATGTCTGCGGGGTGGTGTTGCGGCTGGTGAGTATGCGTTGGAAATGGATCTGGAATGCGCGGCGGTGACTGGTGGAGGTACCCTGCCTGATGGTGTGGCGAAGGTATATAATCTTGAAACTCAGGCGGCGGCTGCTGCTGCTCCTCAGCATCATCTTCGTCTTCGACTCGACCGCAGTTGGAGTGGAGGATCTGCTGCTACATGGGGACTGAGGTCGAGTTCTAAGTTCGTACTCGACCCCAAGTCTCCTCCAACGGTCATAATTGGGTGTCGTGGAATGTGAGGGCCATATTCATGGCTGATGCCGAAGGAGAGGATGAGCTGACCGATGAAGTTGACTCCCAAGAGTTTGCGTGGTCGCTTCTTCCTCTTGGTCCTCTGGCTGAAGATGTGAGCTAGCACCCAGCCGGGGTGGAGAGGGTAGCTCTCTGGATGGCTCGGTGAAGCACGAGTTCCTCCTTAAGGATATGGTGGCGATCCTTGTCTCTGACATATAAAAGTGACCTCCGCCAAACCATATGAATAAACTTATAGAGCGGGTGAGAGAGAGACTTAACTGAGTTGTTCTTCCCGAGGCGATCGCCAGGCACGCCTGTCATGTGGCTCCAGAGGGCGTGTAACTCCTCGTCGTCATCATCCTCGCCCCAACCGAGGTTCGTGATAGTGCTCGTAGGGGATGCCCAGATGAGCGGCAAACTCATCGTAGGTGAGCTGCCTGTGCACCCCACCAAGAAAGAAAGTGATCACCTTCTGGCCCCGTCTCCTCTTATGCTCGTCCAAGTCAAATGTCGCCCAGAACTCGTGGAGAGCAATGTCTGGGAACTCGGCGACTATGGTGGTCAGCTCTAGGAGACCGGCCGGTGCTAGGGCGTCATGCACGTTCCGGTAGTAATCCTCATTATGCTCCTGGAGTGACTCCATGGATAAAGGACGCACGTCAGCTCCCCGGATGTGCTCGATCTTCTGGAAGTTCTCAAAGTAGAAGTCCGGTAGACGGGCGATGGTGGGATGGTATCCAGCATGGCGAGGGAGTGCAGGTGGAGGACCCAGAATGGCGGGTGTGACGGGAGCGGCAGCTCCTGAGCTCGAGGCGCCATCAAGTCGCGCCTTAGTCCTGCGCTCAAAGGTGTTCCTAAACCAGAATGAAACCAAATTAGTCGACCAAAACCTTACCCCACACTTAGTAGAAAAACTCAATTTCACAAAGAAACGAGGGAAACTAAGTGGGGTAAGTAAAGCGGAGTAACCGGTAATCATAGACATTAAAATACATACTTCGGAACAGCCAGAATCGGATAATTACAATCAGGGTTCAAAAAGTCAAACCGACATTTTAGAAAGTCAACCTTTAAGCATATTGGACCCTAATCATGGCAAGATTGTCACAACTCGGAGAATGACGGTAAAATAATATTTCAATTGGCAAGCACGATAATCGGAACAAGAATGGACACTTGGGGCAGCCAAATGAACAACACAGTCCAAAGTCAAACTGACATCTCTCACAAAAGTCAACATAACAAGGAATCAATCGTATGCATAGCAACATATGACCAAATGATATGGAGATTAAGCACGGAACTTCCTAAGCATCCTAGAACAGTTCTATAAGTTCAGGCAATCCTAGTTCACACGAAACAGTCGGCACGCAAAACGAGGTAAACTGAAAAGTCAACCGAAAGTCAACCCCGGCGAAATTCAGCAATCCATATGTCAAAAGATTCGTATTGAAAAGTTATACAACTGACCTTGAAGCCATGGAAGCAAAAACTGAACGGGTTGGGAGGAATCGGTGAAAAACTTGAAAACTAGGTTTTCGGTGAACTGGAGCTGCAAAGCTCCGATTTGGTTGTTCTAGGGCTCGGTGGGATCGGAATGAGGAGGGGAGAGGTGCGGCGGCGGTCGGCGACGGTGACGGCGAGTGAAACGGCGGCGGCGGCGGGTGTTGAAAGTGGGGCGTTCGGCGATTTCAAAAGGAGAGGGGGGTTTCGGGTAGGCTGAGCGAAAATAAGAGAAGGAGAGAGGAAGTGGACCGGATTTTCAAAGGATAAATTAAGTGATTTAGCAAATCAGTTTCGGCGAAAGTAGGGGGTGGTTTCGCCGAAACTACTAGTTCAAATGGATTGACCGATTTGAACAGGCGGTTTCGCCGAAAATGGAGCTCGGTTTCGCGAAAATTTTAGTTGGGATGGTTTCGCCGAAATCAGAAAATTTTCGAACCGAAAATGAGGAACAGGAGAAACAGGTCCGAATTTTGAAAATCGGTTTCGCCGAAAACAAGGGTGGTTTCGCCGAAAATTTTGAACTGTTCGGGTTGAAAATATTTTCGTAAATCAGGCCAACTTCAGAAAATCACAGTTAAATCCAGAAAAATCGGAACGACCTCAATCAACTTGCGACTGACTCTATGACATGCAGACTCTACACGAAAAATAATAAATCAAACAAACTGACACTTTTGGTTCTCCCGAACCGACTCTAAAATACCAAGGTTGAAACAAAACAAAACTGACTCCAGCCGTGGGTTGCCTCCCACGAAGCGCTCTTTTATTAACGTCCTTGAGCTGGATGATACCTGGACGGTATTAGGAGACATCCCAACTTAGATTCTCCTTCACGCTCGCGTCGGAGTTCATGAAGTACAGCTTCGGGACTTCTCCGGTAAGCGTGAATCTCTTCCCGTTCGCATGTAATAGTTTGGTACGTCCGTCGGGAAGATGATCAACAAACTTGAATGGTCCGTACAGCTCTCTAGAGAGATCATCCTTCTTGAGTGTGACGATGGAAGGTATGAGGACTATCGGTTTCTCTTTTTCTTTCTTCTTCGGCTTGTTATCACCAGGATCGGTGATCGTTAGTACTTCCTTAGGAGATGCTTTCGGCTTCTCCTTCCATACTTGTTTCGACGCCGGTTTCTCGGAACATGTTGGTGGTGCAGCCTGCTCGGTGGAAGACGGTGGAATTTTTGGTCTCCAAACCATTTGGGTCTTCGTCTTCTTGTTCTTTCCTCGAGGTCTGCTCGGTGGTTTAGAAGAGGCTTGCAGTTCCTCTTCTTCTTAGGTGGCTTCTGAACTAAAATTTCTGGTTTTTTCGTAGTGACCTGGTTAATACCTGTAGCAACAACTGATCTAGAGACACTGGAAGAAACATTAGAAATGAAGTTGACCGAGGCCAACTCCACAATCTCTACAGATAAACAATTTAATTCTTCCTTAGGAATGTATTTCATCCCGTCCTTGCAGTATCCTTCCCCACACTTACAGTTAGAGAGCCATTAGGGACATTGACATTCATTCCGGCTGTCGCCATGAATGACCGACCCAAGAGAAGGGTAGAATATGTCTCTTGAGTATCCATAACTATATAATCAACGAAAAACCGGAACGGGCCACAGCAAGTGATTACATCCTGGATCATTCCTCTAGGTTCTCTTAGAGTTTTGTCAGCGAACACTAAATTCATGTTGGCAGGTTGTAATTCCCCTAGGTTCAGTTTCTTATATAAACACATAGGCATGACATTTATAGAAGCACCTAGGTCAATTATGCTACGCTTGATTTCAATGCCATTAATACTCAAAGGTAAAGTAAAAGGACCAGGGTCGGGGCACTTAGCTGGAATAGGTATGGGTGGTGGTCGAGGAATGATAGCCGAGCACTCTCCCTCATCAACAGCGGGCGGTTTTTCTTCCTTAGGCGGGCTAGTCTGCTCACCGCTCCTGGTTGTTACGACTTTAGCTTGCTCGTCTTTCTCGGAGGAGCTGCTTTGAGACGGAGCCTGATTGAAGATGGGAATACGAGCCATCGCACTAGCAATTTTATTTATCATATCCTTTATTCTCTGTCCAGATGCGATCTGTTCTTTGTTGAGAACGGCTTGCGCTTTGAACCTTTCCTCGTGATCATCAAGTCTTGCTGTAATTAGATCAAACTTCCTAGCTATTCTCCTCTCCCAATTGTCCTCATATACAAGATTCGGAGGCTGCTGTACTCTGGTTAATCTGGAAGGATCTTGATAACCATTGTCCATGTATTGATTTCGGCTCTGGTCGAGTTGGAAGTTGTAGGGAGGACGCTCATAGAAGCCTTCCCGTTGTTGAGGAGGTGTTCTGAACTGACGGTAGTCGGGGTCGCCTCTTTGATCCCTGGTGAAGCTGTGATCAATGAAGTTGACTTCCTTGTTAGGCCAGTTATTAGTTGTACCGAGGATCTCTTCCATTTGTTTCTGTACTGCGATCTTAATCTGATCTTCACAACTTGGTTGACTCATGGCTGCTCCAAACTGTCTTTCCCTATTTCTGGACTTAGACGCGCAGTCCGCAAAGTGAAGTAGAGCAGCTTCTGGTTCAAGTGTTGTGCAGTCGCCATCAGCTAAGATGTTGACCCATTCAGCTGTTTCTTCATTCATCCCTTGGGCAAAGATTTCAGCTAGCTGCCACTGTTGAATCCGTGATGAGGGCATTCAGAGAGAAGCGCTTGGAAGTCGTTCCACGCGTCGTGTAAACTTACTCCTTCCTTCTGAGAGAATCTAGCGATACTATCCTTGTAGAATGTAGTTCTTGAAGGTGGATAGTACTCCTCTATGAAGTCCTGGGCTAGATTATCCCAGTCGGTGTAGTAGCCTGGTGGTTTTGAGCTGAGCCACATCTTGGCGTTGCCTTTAAGAGAGAATGGGAAATGCCCGCAAGCAAAGATTGTTCTTGTTGAGATTCCCTTTTTTAAACGTCTCGCACATGTCAAGGAAGTTCGCCAAATGTGTGCGGGGGTTTTCTTGCAGCTTCCCTTCGAATCGAAGACTCTTAGAAACCATGTTCAGGACGAAGGTTGTGATATCATAATCAGGGTCGTCATCGTTGTGCGGCACGACGACGCTAGCTCGGAGGTGAGCTACACTTGGTCTACAGTAATCCGCCACGGTGCGCTGAGCAACTAGTACGGGAGGAGAAGGTGGTGGTGAATCTGAAGTAGTGGATGAAGTGGATGAAGATAAGGAGTTCTCCTTCAACTCCTCGATCTTTTCAGGGATAGGTGGTGTAGGTGGTGTGGTTATGTCTTGCTTCTGAGCTCGCGGTTTCTTCGGCGAAGTAGAATTACGCGGCTTAAAGTGAGAATGAGCGATCGAGCGGTTCATAAACCTGTAGAACAACCTACAAGCAACAAAAGCAAACATACCGGCGTAAAATCGAAGTGGATGGAAAAATGAAAGATGGAAAATAGAAGAATAAATTGCAGATCTTCTTTCAACAATCAAAAGAAGTCCCCGGACAACGGCGCCAATTTGATGAACCGTCGTTGTGCTGAGCAGGTTCGATCAAATAACTATCAAGCTCAAGAGCTAGGATAGATCGTATTCCACGGGCCTTCAATTGATTGGCTACTTCAGAACTAACAAATTACTCAAGGAAAAACACGTTGTGCGTGGTGTGAGTTCCACGACTTCTAATTCTAAGGAATGCAGAAAAATTAAAACAAAAGTAAAAGGTTGACTAACGAGAAGACAGACGAACTTAGACTTTGAATCCCCCTGCGTTCCCCAAAGCATTGCAATCAACAGATCAGCGGATTTTGATTCTCATTCAATCAATTACTAAGACACCACCATAACTCCTTACCCTTAGGTTTAAGACGGCGAACGTTCGCTCTATCCGTTCTAACTACCAAGATTAACTAGCCGCCCGGGTACGGTCGCCTCTCGCAACGACTTAATTAATTGGTGTGATTACTAGTGATTAATGAGTTACTCTTGAAGCGGATTAACCCTAACCGGTTCCTACGAAAGGCACGCTCCAATTATAAGGTTAATTGTTCAATTCGATGTTCTAAAGTAAGGCGAGCGTTCGCTTCTATCCTTAGCTTAACAAGAATCTAATCTAGGTGATCAATCCAGACAAGAAACATGAACAATGAAGAACGAATCAAACATGAAAAAGAACTGATTGAATTTTGAATCTAATCACCGCCGATCCGTGACCGCTTTAAAGCCCTGGGTCACTTAGGGTTCATCTAGTCTAAGCTCTAAAGGGTTTAGCTACTCATGATCATTACAAAAGACACAAAGACAAGGAAAGAGTTCATCATTCAGAGGAAGAACAGAAAAGGATCTGAAAAACCTAATTCAGACGACTCTGACAGACTCCGATCTTCGGTAAGTTACACTCCTAGCTCCGGTTCTCCAAGATGGAAGGGATGGCGTCACGATCTCTATCCGGCTCTTCGAACTCCAACTCTTCGCTCCCGAACTTCAGAGAAATCTGATCTCGAAAAGGTGTGTTTTTTTCGAATTATGAATTGTGTCTCTCCGGGCCGCCGGATTAAGTATAAATACTTAACCCTAGTTGGGCCGGGCTGAGCTGATGGTTTCGCCGAAACCATAGGGATAGTTTCGGCGAAAATTCTTGTGTAAATGGCCATGATTTCTCTGCCTTGCATTTTCGGTCCGAAGAGCTTAATGGTTTCGCCGAAATCAGTCTTCACTTGGCATCAGTTGATTTGAACTGCTGGTTTCGCCAAAACTGGAGACCTGGTTTCGCCGAAACTGTAAGTGTGAATGGCAGATTTTTGGTTTGACTTTGATTGGCTCCTTTGATCGATTCCGGTTCAGTTCCTCGAGGTTCCTACGCCTTAGACACGTCCATGGCTACTTTATTTGACGGCAAAAACCTGTGCTAACACAAAAACACTAGAAAACCATCAAATAGACCTGAAACGGGCCAAGGTAACACAAATGGCACGAGATAGGACAATCGATTGAATATTCATTTTTCGACCCTAAAAACAATGTCTTAAGCAAAGAAATGTCGCTTAAATGAGGCTGATAATCACGTCAAATCGAGTGTCATCAGGGATGAGCACGGGTCCTCGGAGCAGAGGGAATCTACCGAAACGAAGTAAAGGGAATCTCCCTACTGCCTACAAAACAAAAACAAATGAAACATAAAAAGGAAACCGGGAAAAGTGTCCCGGATCCACACAGAAAAAAAGTTGGATCGAGATCCGAAAATAATAACTAAAAAGAAGGGACAAGAAAGAGGATACAACCCGATCACTGCTCGTCAGACGCGTCGGGAGGTGGAAAGTGGAGGTAATCACCGAGCTGGCGTTGCCACGCCAGCTGTGCCTCATACCTCCTGTCGGCGCGGTGCATATGTTGCTACATAATAGTCCATCTCGCCTCTTGAGTGGCGTTGTCGGTGATGCGCCACTCCTGCAGTCGCTTATACAGCTCACCAATGTCGCGGGGTGCGGTCGGTGCTGAGGGTGAGGCGCCTGGTATGGATCTGGAATGTGCGGCGGCGACTGGTGAGCATACCCTGCCTGAAGATGTGGCGAGGGTATATAGTCATGGAATTCTGGCTGCGGCTGGGGCTGCTACTGCTCAGTATCATCATCTTCCTCCGACTCGGCTACATGCTGGAGGGGAGGAACTGCTGCCACCTGGGGACTGAGGTCCAGCTCTAGGTCGTATTCGACCGCTAAGTCTCCTCCAACGGTCCTAACGTGGTGTCATGGAATGTTCGGGCCATACTCATGGCTGATGCCGAAGGAGATGATGAGCTGACCTATGAAGTTACCTCCCAGGAGTGCACGAGGTGGCGTCCGCCTCTTGGTCTTCTGGCGGAAGATGCGAGCAAGCACCCATCCGGGGTGAAGAGGGTAGCTCTCTCGGATGGTTCGGAGAAGCATAAGCTCCTCCTTGAGGATATGGTGGCGATCCTTATCTGGAACATATAAAAGCGATCTACGCCAAACCATATGAATAAATTTAAAGAGAGGGTGAGAGAGCGACTTAACTGAGTTGTGTTCCCCAAGGCGATCGCTAGGCACTCCAGTCATGTGGCTCCAGAGTGCATGGTACTCCTCGTCGTCATCATCGTCGCCCCAGCCGAGGTGATGGTCATGATAGTGCTCATAGGGGATACCTAGATGAGCGGCAAACTCATCGTAGGTGAGCTGCCTGTACACTCCACCCAGATAGAAGGTAACAACCTTCTGGCCTTGCCTCCTCTTGTGCTCATCCACATCAAAGATCGCCCAGAACTCCTGAAGGGTGATGTCTGGGAAGTCAGCAGCTATGGTGGTCAGCTCTAGGAGGCCGGCCGGTGCTAGGGCATCATGCACGTTCCGGTAGTAGTCCTCGTCGTGCTCGCTCAGGGACTCCATGGAAAGAGGGCGTACCTTAGCTCCCCGGATGTGCTCGATCTTCTGGAAGCACTCGAAGTAGAAGTTAGGTAGACGGGCGATAGTGCGATGGTACCTAGCCCGGTGAGGTAGTGCTGGAGGCGGGCTCTGAACGGCGGGTGTGACGGGAGCGGGGGCTCTGGAGCTCGAGGCGGCATCAAGTCGCGCCTTAGTTCTGCGCTCATAACTGGTGTTCCTAAAACCAGAATGAAACCAGATTAGTCAAACTAAAACCCTACCCCACACTTAGTAGAAAAACTCAATTTCACAAAGAAATGAGGAAAACCGAGTGAGGGTGAGCAAAGCGGAGTAACCGGTAATCATAGATAGTAAAATACATGCTTAGGATCAGCCAGAATTGGATAAGCACAATCAGAGTTCAAAGAGTCAAACCGTCTTTTAGAAAGTCAACACTATAGCATAATGAACCCTAATCATGGCAAGACTATCACAAATCATGGAATGACGGTAAAATATGATCTCAGATGGCAAACACGAAAATCTGAACGAGAATGAACACATACGGCAGCCAAATGATCAAAAAACAGTTCATGGTCAAACCGACATTTCTCACAAGTCAACATAACAAAGAATCAATCGTATGCATAGCAACACATGATCAAACGATATGGAAATTAATCACGAAACTCCCTAAGCAAGCTAGAACAGTTCAACAAGTTCAGCTAACCTAGTTCACACGAAATCAGTCGGCACGTTGTCGTTGTGATGCGTTCAACAAATAAACTAACAAAGCTACAAAAGCTATGGTAGATCGTATTCCAGTGCAATCCCTCGAGGTTCCAACGCCTTAGACATGACCTTGGCTACTTTATTTGACACAAAAACCTGTGCTAACATAAAAACACTAGAAAACCATCAAATAGACCCGAAACGGGCCAAGGTAACACAAATGGCACGAGATAGGGCAATCAATTGAATATTCGTTATTCTACCCTAAAAACCATGTCTTAAGCAAAGAAATGTCGCTTAAATGAGGCTGATAATCACGTCAAATCGAGTGTCATCACTGACGCATGTGCTGTTTGCCGATGACACCGTGGTGTTCGGTAGAGCGACTAGGGTGGAGGCGGATAATCTAAAGAGAATGTTGGCTTGTTACTCGGCCATCTCGGGGCAGCGAGTTAATGAGGATAAGTCAGCAATTTTCTTCTCAAAAAACACTACAGAAGAGGTGAGTGGGGACATTGCAGCTATTCTTGGGGTGCCGCTTGAGGTTAAGTTTGGGAGGTATCTAGGCCTACCGGCTAAGTGGGGAAGATCGAAGTCGAAAATGTTTCACTTTCTACTGGATAGAATGGTGAGTAAAGCAGGCAATTGGAGGAGCTTACTACTATCTCAAGGAGGAAAGGAAAATTTGGCAAAGGCTGTCTTACAAGCAGTTCCGTCCTACGTTTTCTCGTGCTTTATGCTACCAGATGGTATTCTCAAGAAGATGGATGCAGTGATTGCAAAGTTTTGGTGGTCGGGTGATGTTAATAGAAAGAAAATTCACTGGTGTTCAAAGGAGAGGTTGACGACTGCTAAGTGCAACGGAGGGTTAGGGTTCAGGAGCTTTAAAGAGTTTAACCTAGCACATTTGGCCAAAATCTGTTGGAGAATTATTCAGCAACCGGAGGCGCTTTGGGTAAGGGTTCTGAAGGCTTTATATTTCCCAAGAATATATTTTGTTAGAGCGATGGGACATCATCGACCATCGTGGATATGGGGAAGTATTATGAAAGGCAGAGTAGCGTTACTCAAGGGTTTGAGGAAGAATGTGGGAAATGGTTGCGATACGTGGGTTGATGAAGCGTGGTTTCCGGGATCGAAGGATTTTAGATGCCAAACGCCACCAAACCTGAACTGTCGAATTGCTGATTGCATTACTCAAGATCGGAGACAATGGAGGAAATTGTGATCTTTGTTTGCAGAAAGGGTGGTGCAGGAGATTTTGTTGATTCCTATTGGTCCCCCGACCCGGAAGGATAAGTGGATATGGCACTACGACACAAAAGGAAACTTCTCGATAAGATCGTGCTACAGGTTGATGAAAACGGGATCGAATGAGATTAACCAAAATGGTAACAACCAGAGAGGAGAATGGAAATGGATCTGGCAGCTCTCGATACCTCCGAAGATGAGAATCTTTGTGTGGAAATTATGCTCGAATCTTTTGCCAGTGAAAGCCAATTTGATGAGGAGACATTGTGCCCCGATTCAATCTGTCCATGCTGCAACCTATATGATGAAACGGTGGGTCACTTGTTATTTGAGTGTGAAGTAACAAAGGAAATTTGGAAGGAGCTGCTGCCAGAAATAGTACCACCATGTCCGGAACATTCAATTGGAGGCTGGCTATTTAAGATGGTGAAAGATGGGAAAGTTGATGCTTGTGCAAAGGCTGCTTTATGCTGCTGGGTCATATGGAGAACTAGAAATGAGAAGAGCTTCCAATCTTTAAATCCATCGCAGCAAGGTATGAAAACTAGTCTATGTTTGGAGATTAACTTATGGAACAGAGGAAGAAGTACAGAAACAGAAGTGATAGGGAGTGAAGCTCTCATCGACAGGCTGGTTACAAACCAACAACGAGTTGACCAAATGCCGAGAAATCCAACGTGGCGGTTTCTGTGTGATGGCTCTTTCAAGAAAGAGGTCCGGAAGGCAGGTATTGGGGTCATAGTAGTGAACCCCAAATGTCGTATAGTTGATGGTGTAGCTTTTCTTTTTTGTGCAGAGATCCAGTGGTAGCTGAGGCTTATGCAGTGTTAACTGCTTGCAAGCTTGCGGCAAGGAGAAGGTTTCAGGCAGAGGTTTGGTCGGATTGTAAACAAGTTGTGCAAGCATGTTTGAGTGTTGACGATGATGGCCCTTGGGAATGCTCATCGCTGATTACAGAGGTGAAGGAGATCCTTTCAGAGTGTCCTTTTATCTCTGTCGTTAATTGCAGAAGAGAGGGAGTCAATATTGCTGACAAGGTGGCCAAGAAAGTGAGAGAGCATTTGCTGGAACCAAATTGGGTGCAATGTATTTTTGGGGATTATGTTAGTATGTAAAGAATTGTTATTTTTCCTGCCATGATTTTTCCGTGTACTGGATTCTGTTGATGATTAATATAATCAGTCTCTTTCGGCCAAAAAAAAGAGATTCGGGTCGGGTCACCCCATGTCGTCAGGGGATGTGACCCCGCTTAAAGGTGATCTCAGTCATTGAGCCATATGGGGTCTAGATCGCCAGAGAAGAAACTCTAGGAATCTGGCATATGGGACTTTACTGGGCCTCTCCGGTATGTGCGATTGACTACGCCAAACCCTTGCATTCCTTTCCAAATTCGATTAGCAACAAAAAGGCCGGTTATGAACAGCCAGTACCTACAGGTTAGTTAGCTATTTAGGTTGGTCTGGGCGGTTGAACCAGCAGTTGAGCTTGGACCCATCAATTTTCCCCAAGCATGATTTAGAAGCCAAGAGTATCGAAAGCTTTCTCAATCGTGCTTAATGGAAAAATGCCTGAACCAGGTGTTTTCTGTAGTGCGGAAGGATATCCTCTGCATTTTCTAGGTGCTTTACGGCTTCTTCCAGATATTCTAGACTTTGGCGCCTAAAACCTTTTCAAAATTCCTTTTGGCGGGACTTTTTCTTAAATGACTTGACATTTGGCACTAGGTGAGTGGAGCGACGATTTAGTTGTCCACTTCAGCACTATAAATACCCTTTAACAAAAAGTTCTTTTCTCACCTCTTTTATTTCTCTAACCTCTAGAGCATACACCCACCTTATCTCTTTAGCATATTCAGAGGCGTTCATCCAGCTTCATTTGAGCATCATCGCCATCTTATTTCATTCTTTCAAACTAATGTCAACTAACCATGCCTTTAACTCCTTCCTATACGCCTTGCTTTTAGTTTTCTTTCAGCATACTCTTTCAAATTTCTCTTCCAAACAAACATGTCCTCCTACGATGAAAGCGACTACCAAGGTGGATCTGCCTCTGTAAATGACGGTAACACTACAAGAAAATGACATTTTAACATCGATTTTCTAACGGCAGACATAAATCCACTGTTAGAATCACGTTCTACAGCGAACAGCCAACGCAATAAGGTATCCGTTGTTAGCAATTCAATTTAGGGGGGCGCCAAAATATCCGCCTTAGCAGGAAATCAAAATTTTGGGGGGAAACCTATCAATGGATATAAACTTCCGTTAGGTTTTCTGCTGTTAGGTTTTGCTAATGTGGCAATCCGTGTGCCCAGCCCCAGCCAATGATCTTCTCTTCCAGATTTTTCTCTTCTCTTCCTTATTTTCTTATTTGTTGTTAGAGTTTTAATTAGGGTTTATTGTTAGGGTTTTACTGAAGAAGAACAACAACAAAGAAGAAGGATAAGAATAGAGAAAGATGATGAAGAAGAAAAAATAAGAGCACAAAATAAAGAAGAAGAAGAATAGATAGTCTAGCTAGACCTGGAATAGAGAAGGAAGGAGAAGAAGAAGAGAAGAAGGAAGGTGAAGAAAGAAAAAGAAAGAAAAGAAGAAGAAGGAAAAAAGACAGAAGAAGAAGAAAGAAGGATCAGAATAAGAGGAAGCACAAGATCAGAAACTTGTCTGAAGCAGGTTTTTGTATTTTTTTATAATCTGAACGCAACCCCAACCGCGGATATACCTGCTGTTAAACTATCCGCTGTTAGAATTTTTAACAGCGAAAGTTAACGACGACCAATTATCCGTTGTTAGCTCAGCTTATGTTACTAAACCTAACAGCGGATAGCCATCTGCCTTTAGGATTTCTAACATCGGCTTATCCGCTGTTAGATCAATAAAAATCCGTTGTTAGGTCCCCTTTTTCTTGTTGTGGAAGTCTCTTCTCATGACCTTCACCCTGATACACCCTCTTTTTTCAACGAAGTGGACTTGATAACTTGCCTTATGTGCACTTTAATCGTCCATTCTTGGTATGATTTATGTGTTTTTTTGTACCCATTTTATTCTCTTTCGTTGGCTAAAAGTGTTAAATATGTTTTCGTGTCAATTGCATCCTTGCAGGACTTCATAGTCCATTTTTAAAATTTCTTGAGGCATTTTTTCTTGCTTTCAGATTGAACCACAAGAGAGAGACTTACTATGAATCTACCGGTTCGAATGGTGATCCAATCAGCTGTCGGATGCTCCCGGTATGCTCAATCCAATGGAGCAAGTTGAAAGACTGGAGCACACCCACACTAGCTGAGCGCGGCAAGACAATGTGGCTCAGACAGAAGGAGAATTTTGTGCACCTGTCCATTTTAATGCAATGTCCAGTTCTAATTAGGGCACGCACGTGCCAATGGAACGCGCCTGCAGTTCTCCCAACACTATATAAGTGTTGTTTTCAGCACTTTGAGAGAGGTTCATTTTTGGAGAAGGACAAACACATATTTGACGAAGGAGAAGAGGTCTTCCACCAATTTTAGCAATTCCAAGTCCTCCCATCTCCAATCCAATCTTCACCATCATCATTCATCACCCCTAAGAGGCTAAGGAGGCTCCCAAGATGATGTTCATCAACTCCTTAGATGTTTTCCTCTCCTTCACCATGTGTAAATAAATCCCTAGGGTTTAATTGGGTGAACCCTAGGGGTTGAGATGCTTGTGCTTTATTACATTGGTATTTGGGGTGATTGAAACTTGGTTATGCAATCCTTATTGAGTTTGTGCCCTTTTCTTTGAATTGTACCTTGATTGATGTGGTTGTTTCACTTTTTGCTCATTTGACCAATGATTTTTTGTTGTCTTTTAATGCTTTATTGCCTAATTGGGATGTTAGTATAATAAGATTAGGGTGTGATTGCCTATTTACACATGTTTTAGGTCCAATTAGGGTGAAAACTCTTTTAGGCATTTTGTCGAACACCTCATGTGCATGAGCATTTTGGTTTATTTAGGCCGAGAGACCACTTGTCCATTACTTATTCATTGTTCAAGGTCTTGTAAGAGTAATATGAACGTTTTTGGTGTCTTGCCTATGGTTGACTTGGGTTGTTTAGCTAAGTTTTATGTTTCCTTTATCCGAGTTTCATGTTTGAGTGTCTTAGAACCTAGTTGGATCCAAACCGTGCCCTTATTTCATCTCTTTTTCGAATACTTTTGTCTTGTTTGTGTCTTGCGACTATCTTGAATTGATTCCTACTTTTTTCCTTGCTCTTTGAGTCCGGTTGGCCACAATTGACCTTTGTTGACTTTGAGTTGACTTTGTGAATGTTGTGTTTTGGTCATGGATTGATTGTGTTCTATTGTGGTACCTACACCACACAAATATATCGATAACCCTCTTCCATTTGAGTAACCTCAAAAAAAACAAAACCTCGTAAAAGTGACCCTAGCCAAAAGCTAGGTATCTTTATATCGACCCCTCTAGGATCTGATCAAATTTTGGAGCTGTTGTCGGGGATCCTTGAGTGAGTGTGAAACATGGATTGACTGGTTATCCTTCATCTCCTCTTTCACTTTGTGTTTCCCTTTTGTTTGTCTTTCGTTTGTTGTTAGTTTGTATGTTTGTTTCTTGCTTAGCTTTAGGTTTTTTTACTTAGCTTCTTTTGTGTCTTTTGCTCGGCTTTTTTGTTTCTAGTTACAGTTTTCCTTCACCTTGTTTACTTTGGTTCTTTGTATGAAAGTTGAAGAATAAGACTTTAAAAACAAGTTTGTGGACGTATTTCAGACTTCATTAAACATTTCAAGCTTCTCAGATAATGGTAGTGAAGAATAGGACACCCTTAGCATTGTGTCAAGCTTAGTTGTTTCGGAGACACATCAACGTCGTACCTTGGCTGATTACATCAAACCATTGGTGGGGGAAGTTGAAAAAAACATTGTCCCACCCAAGATAGGAGCTAGAAAATTTGAGCTCAAACCTCATTACATGCTAGAGCATTCTGCGATAGCCTGAAGCAATGTCCGCCTGCCCACCTTGAGGCCTTCTTGGATATACGAGACATGTTTAAGAACCAGTAGTATCCATATGTTCTTTCAGATTAAGGTCGTTGAAGTTTTCATTGATGGGAGCAACAAAAAGTTGGGTTAATGGTCAACCGCCCAGTATCTTTTGGGATTGGGCTATCCGGATAGTTTTACTTTACCTTGTTCTATGGACTCATTGCAAATTGATAGAAGCCTAGCCTAGTTGATTTAGGAGCTAGCGTAAATGTTATGCCCTTGTGTGTTTATGAAATATTGTATCTAGGAAACTGGCATCTATGACCATTGTGCTTGATGATAAGTGGGTTAGGTATCCTAGGGGAATAATTGAGAATGTTGATGTTAATGCAAGGCCATTTGACATTCCAGCTGATTTTGTTGTCACTGATACAGAAGATGTCACATCTACCTTTATTCTAAGCAAACCATTTTTGGCTATAGGTGGTGATATTATAGATGGTAAGGATAGTAAGCTCACCCGTCGTGTGGGTAATGAGAGTGTCATCTTTAGATTGGTCGATGGCATAAGACAAGCTCATATTTTTGAAGAATCCGTAGGATCAATTGATGTTGTTGAAGAGGCCTTGACCTCCTGTTTTTATAATGAGTTTGCTAGTGGAATATTGGAATTGCCATCGTTTTCTACTTCATCTTCTGAGTTTCAGGAGATATCAAAGATTGTAGCTTATTATACTTCAAAAGATGAGATGTTTATGTTGAGATGGAAGAATTGTTTGGGATATCCAGCACATAATGTGGTCGTGTAATTGAGAGTACTTCCTCTCGTCCTTAAGTGCCAAAGGTTGTGATGACTATACATACGCCAAAGTTGGAGTCTGTCTTTGCTTCAGACAAGGATCTCAAGAAAGATATCGTCCCTCCTAAGGCCTCTAAGAAACGTCATAGTACAAAGGAAAGGGAGAAATGTCGAAAAGGAGTGAAGTTGGTAGAGCATAAGCAGAGCGAGGAAGTGTCTTTACTTGACAACTTCAAGGAGCCTCACCCTAGCCTTACCGATTCCATCAAGTTGAATTTGGAGCGCCTCCACTTGGATCACGAGGATAGGATGAACTACAAGGATTTCGTCATATGGAACGATCGTGCCAAGCCTCTCCATTCCAGGTTTTGTCAAGCTAAGCAATGTAAAATCTAAGCACTCTCGGGAGGCACCCCGAGCCATGATAGTATAGTGAATATTACCTTAGTTTTTTGTGTTTTTAGTACTTCTTGTCTTGTGAGTTTTTTTTCGTAGTCTCATCTCGCCTAGTTGAGATCTTGGGCATACTTGCGTTTAATTGTCATTTGTGTGAATCATTCTCGTGTCGTTACTATCATTTTTAATTTTGTGTTGAGGTAAAGTTTTGGTTTCGGATTTTTGAGGCCTGATGCACCAACGCCAACTGAACGCGGTCTTGGCGCGCGGTCAGGCCATTGGGTTTTCTATTTTTTAAGGGACGTGCCCGCATAGACCTAGAGCGCCCGTGCCCCATGCCCAGAAAGCATTATGGACCTCCTTCACCCGATTAGGCCGCACTGCTTTTCCCGTTTCTTTCTTCTTCCTTTTTTCTTCATTCCTCCCTGCCCGTGCCACTGAACTCTATATTCCCCCAACTTTTACGTGCCACATCTCAAAAAAATTCCCTTTCCCTCACCGAAAACCACTTCTCTCAACTCCTCACCGCCATCCATTGTCCCACTACCTCTCGTCAGCCCCGCTTCACTGAAACCACACCATCACCCCCTCTTTTTGACCTCCCTTGTCACACGCCACCACCAAACATCACATCCACCAATCGCTCACTCCTACTTCTCTCCTATGCCCCCGACAATCCCCTCCACAGTCAACCTCGACCGGCCAACCCTCCCTTCCTCATCGTCGGACCGCCCACCACCGCACCACCAAAACCCCTTTCCCTGTTCCACTCCTTCATCGAACCATTTTGAACCAAAACCGACGACACCACTAAGCGCCCCTTGCTTTGGCCACCCAACTATTGAGATCCAACAAGCAAAACCAAGTTGAATCGACCAGAACCGGCCAATGCCCTTTTCATCATCTTCTAGGTTTTCTCAATTTTCCTATTTGTTTTTTTATTCATTTGTCACTTTGTGTTATGGATTTTTTTTTATTTTGTTTGGGTTGATCCAATATGTTAGTTTGGCTAGATATTTTATCTCGTTGAATCGTTGTATATTATTTATCGATTGTTTTTTAAGGTTTGTTGAATTTCTTGTACAAATTGGTCGACGAATTGATCTACTAATTAGTGTTATAAGTGTGGGGATGATTTAGCTCGAATCTCTTAATTGTTTTATCATTGATTTTATTATTGGCGCTTCATTTGGTTAACTTGTTGAATGTGTGGGTGATTGGTGTTTTTGAGCTTGTGGTCTATTAGGATGAGTTCTTTGTGATTTGGCTCAAAATGCAGGTTGCTATTGCTCAAGATTGGTTTATTTGTGCATTTGATTGAGGACATTAGTGGCAAATAATCTATTTGTGACTGATTTGTTGGTTTTGAGCATGAGGTTAATATGGTTGATTTCTGGTTGGAATTACTCACTGAATTTTGTCGATGAATTGATCAATCTATGCTATTATTGTGTGTTTGGTTTTTTCCTTACTTTGCACCTTATGATTCAAAATTTGATCAATTCTGCTTTGACTTCATTTGAGTTTATTAAGACTTGTGCTTACTTGATTAATTATGTGTGATATTTCTAGTCTTTGACCAAAGTATTGGAGCTAACTGTTGCTCCATGATGGACGATTGATTTGTTTTCATTTCATTTTTGTGAATTCCATCTTTGGTTTTCTTTGTAGGATGCCTCATCATCGTGAGTTGATTCTCGATCCCCCTCCCATGCCTCCCAACCTTTATTCATATGAGGATCTCGAGGCTCATACACGATATTGGAAGTTGTAGAACTTATCAGGTATGGAGAATTGTTTGATTGATATGAAAGAGCTTTCTACGAAACTCCCCTTTGTGCGTCCGCCCCTTTAGAATGTAGAACTTTGGAGCTTGTTTACTTTGGATGACCGTTGTACGCTCCTCACCCTGAAGAAGTTATTATGTAGCTTGAGGCATACATATGACATGATAATGTTTTCGATTAAAGGGCGGGCATTCAACTTCTCGTGGATGAGTTTTCCGTGTGGATGAGACTCCGCATGGAGGAACAAGCTCAAGAGAGCGATAGAAAATGGCCCCTCGTTTCCCTGTGCAATGAGCGCGACATATTGGATAAAGACTGTAAGGCTATGTGGCGGTGGTTGATGAAGGATGAGGAGAAGGAGTTCCCAACTATGATGCCAAGGCCTTGAAGGTGAAGAGAAAGCTCTACAGGTTCTACCATATGTTGGATAAGTTCACCATTGTTCCAAAGTTTGAGGGGCACTAGTTTAACACCCTCGATTGGATTGTTCTCGAGCATTTTAACGTGGCATTCGCCTCCACCCCACTAAGGTCGTCATCAAGTTATTTTAGGATAATATTCCTTCGTTGAAGAGTTATCTCATGAGATCTTGCATTGTGGGGAGGATAGTGAGGGTAGCTAATTTGGGGATTGTCATTATCCTGTGATTTGTTGCGCCGGGGGGGGGGGGCATCCAAGGGATATTCTTTTGTTAAGCACTCGTGCATCGGGATTTCCAAGTTCTCTAGTTCCCACATCACGCTCCCTTTTTCCAGTGATGTCCCCTCGGCCGAGATTAAGGAGGAGTACAAGCTCCACCTTCTAGTGATGAGGAGGATGAGGGTAGTGATAACGCTAGAAATACTGCGTTCATCCACTCATTCTAAGCAACATTTCCTTTCCTTTTTATGTCCTTTGCTTTAATTTCAGGATAGGTTTAGGTGATTTACTTACATTTTGTCTATTCCCATATTCTTATTACATTAACCCTTTCTAGGTCTATTTGATGCCTTTTTGGAGTGTTTATGATGATGGCAGGTATGAGCCATCAAATTTTAACTTATACGACAATAAGTGCTTGGAGGCTCGAAACCGAATCAAGAAAGGACAAAACAACAAGCTCGAATCAAAGGGCTGAAATAGCCCACAAGTGTGCAAAACCCAGCCAGAAGTGCACCACACTTTTTAAGTGTCTTCAGCCCACTTCTAGGCATTCCACGGGCAGAAGCAGTTTCCAACAACCAAAGGAGAGAGAAGAGAGCACAGAAGTATTCATGAGAGATTCCGGATCTTTGGGGCGAAGGAAGAGTTCTCATCGATCTAGGAGATTGGATCGAAGATTGAAGATAGAAGTTACAAGGATTCAACAATTAGGTTGTTTCTATTCTTATTAGAAACTCTAAGTCCATGGATTCATGTATGACTTTTGATTCTTCTATTCTAGATATGAGTAGCTAAACTCTTTTTGGTTAGATGAGATGAACCCTAGGTGTTCTAGGGTATTCAAATTATGACTTGATATTTTCTTTGTTAATGTGATTCAGGTATTATATGTCATTGTTGCGGTTTCACTCTTCACATTTCTATTCTTGATTGATCACATAGAATAGGATTCAATATGTTGAGAATTCTCTTGACTAATAAGGTGTCTCCCTTTAGAACATTGAAACTCGCATGCTAGGCTTTCCATTGTCACTCGAAAGAGTGTCGATTAGTCTAGTTCGTCGTTATGAGCAATTCTTTGTTTATTTTCTTGGCATCAACTCAACTGTAGGTACATGATCTACAACGCAGTCTAGGGTTTAGTTTAGTAGTAAGGTTAGTAGTCACGAGAGTGCATGACCTTAGACCTACGAGTTAGAGAATTGCGACAAGATTCTTGGAATCGATTTCAAGGAGCACATATGGAAGGAGAATCAATCATGATCCTTCACTCCAACGGTTACTTCTAGCCTATAAATCCATCAGGACATTGAACAAGAAGATTAACGAGGTAGGATAACTTTGTCGTCATTTAGTTGTTGTTGGTTGGTTTTTCTCTGTTTGCCGGTGAAGTGAAAAACATAGTTGTGTATTCTTGAGCGGTGTTTCTCAAGTGGTCTATGATTATACTTTAAATAAAAGTAACTGACCCAAGCTTGCTTGGTCATGGAGTAGGGTTAACTCTGGACCACGTAAAAATCATGTGTCTTAGTCTCTTCTCCTTCTCTACCTTACTCTCTCTTCACCATCGTTCTCTGTTCTTTGGTGTTCTATACTCAGCTGACAATTGATCAGCTTCCTTCTAAGGCTCCGAGTGAAATCAATATTTGGGTTTTCTAAGCCCACTCAATTTACTTGGGCTAAGAACTCTAGTGAGCCCAAGTATCCAAATATTGTGAAGAACTTGAATCAGAAGAGGAAACATTTTGCCTCTTCTCTCACTTTCGTTCTTCACTTTTTCGATCATTTCGTTTCTCATCTAATTTTAGGGTTCCAGTTTAACTCAATATTTTCAATTCAAACAAAGTTTTTTGTTCTAATTAGCATTGTTTGTCTTTATTAAGTGGTCTTGATATTTTTATTGTCATTTACTTCTCTGACTCTAGGTTTATTATATATAGGGTTCATACACTATTTTGCCCCCATACTATGCAAAGTTAACAAACATAATCTTCTACTATTTTTCAACCAAATTAAACCCCTATACTTTAACACTTTTAACAAATTTACCCTTCGGTTAACTTTTTCGTCTATTATGCTGACTGTACATGCTACATCAGAATATTTGCCCATGTGGCCTTTGAAGTAACCTTAAAAAATCTAAAATCTAAAAGTCTATAACTTAAAAATAAAACTACCATTTCCCCTTTTCCTTCTTCTTCTTTCTGACCACATCACCTCTTAAAATTTCTCATTCTCAACATATATAAATAGTATGTCTTGTTAACAAATTTAACAGAGAATGGATGAAAAAGTTAACGGAATGATAAATTTGTTAAAAGTGTTAAAGTAGAGGGGTTAATTCGGGTGAGGAACAGTAGAGGGATATATTTGTTAACTTTGCATAGTATGAGGGGAAAACGTGTATTAACCCTTATATATAATATAATATTAAGTTTATTAAGTTATACTTAATATACTGTTTACTTTTCATATTTTTTAATTGTATAAAAAATTTCGTATAAACTAGAAATGACAATGAATCTAGATCTAGGTGAGTACCTCAATACTCAAAGCCCGCTCCATGGAGGGTCGGGTCCGAGGAGGATATTTCATTACCAGGCACAAGATCGGACGGGTATACCCATATCGAATGGGTATTATTATTTTACCAAATCAATGTATCCACCTACCCCAAATAAGTCAGGTTAGGTTGACTCAAACAGATCGAATTCAAATTATCATTTCTAATAAGGTCACATAGTAAATTTGAAACATGGCATCCAAAATCCATTGTGCAACCCATATTGACCGAAACAAATCAGGTGTAAAATATCATTTTTAATAGGGCCACATAATAAATTTGAAAAAGAGTCTCCAAATTTAATAATTTATTAGACAGCCCTGCATATTCTATCCATTTGGTACATGACCATAGATATGAATTTGGATTTAAAATTTGATATAGACATATGGATTTAAAATTTGACATAGACATTTATTTAAAACCGTTCAGATAAATATACATGTTTAGTTACCCACGTTATTAAATACACTAATTTCCAAAATAAAATCACAGACTATAAAAAAAAAATTTATGAACTATAATTTTTGGATCGTTTATTTTTTTTAATTTGAGAGGGATTTTGGAGGTGATTGGTAGGCCTAGGTGATTTGAACGAAATCACCCATTTGGAACAAAAAAATGCAAGAGAATTGAAGGTGATTTGAACACTTCGTGGCCCCGAAGGGGATTTTGCAGTCCTTTTGAAATCCCCTTCATATTGGTGGGATTTCACAAATCTCTAGGGGGTCGTTTAGATATGGGATATTTCAAATAGCTAGCTATTTGAAGATATTGATATTCCATGTGAAATTCTTGTATTGAATATGAAATGGAAATGATTTTTCTTATACAATTACACATTTGACCTTATTTTTCGTCAAAGTCATATGTAAACACCATCATCAAAAATATATCGAGAGCGGTCTTGTTGGATTTTTTTTCGTAAAACTAAGATATTGACACAAAAATTTTCAAATTCCGAGTTAATATGTAAAAGATATGACTTTTATAAAAAAAAAATTGGGGGAAAAAGTAATTATTTGTGTGGATCTAGTGGCATGTAATTGACTTGAATTATAAGGGGTAAAATTGGTACATAGAATGATATTGGGGGTGGGTATTAGATATTCACCTATTTAGGTGAATATTTAAAGGGTGTTATTGATATTCAATATAGCACCCAATAGCTAGCTATTCGGAGCAACGAAAAATGATGATATTCTAAATAGCTAGCTACTGGGTGCTATTAATATCAATAGCACCCATACCAAACAACCCCTAGGTGATTTGCGTGAAAAATGCCAAATTGACTTTAGCTATATATAATTGAAGGGAAATTAATTAGTCAAGGTTTAGGTCAGCCAACGGGAGCCGCTCATCACGTTCAAACATTTTTTTCATCCAACTAATTTTGTAACTAGTTACAAGTACTAATTATTTTGTCTCGTAACTAGCTACAAGGTCTCGTAACTAGTTACAATGTCTCCTATCTAGTTACGAGACAAAATATCTAGTTATAAGATCTTGTAACTAGTTACAATATAAAATAACTAGTTTTAAGACCTTGTAACTACTTACGAGACAAAATAACTAAATTTTTTTTACAAAAACTAGTTCTTGTGACTAGTTAGAAAATTATTTGAATTATTTTTTAATCAAATTATTTCCTGTCAAAAGGTGAAATAAAGCATTTTTTTCAGTGACCAAATCAATATTTGGTCTACTAACAAAATCAATCTCAGCCCTTCATTTAATATTAAAATATTCATTATCTAATAAATATTATCTTTTAATTACATAATCAATTATGGATAATTATTAAGAAGGGGTAGTTATCCCAACAAATAAGGAGAGACAGTTAACAAAACCATTTTAATTTATTATCATTCATTTAGTTACCAAAATAGTTTTATTTAATTATTATTAATTAATTGCTGGAGAATATATAAACATTTACTGATGTACTAGTACAAGCAATCTATCACATTTTCGGTCTGCATTACTTGTCCTAGTGTAGGCAATTCGGGTCTAATTCATGTTTGCCACTTGCACTACTTGTCCTAGTACACATTACACATATCTGGATTTAATTTTCCATTATAACATATTAACAAATTATGTGTTTGAAATTACAAGATGAAGATTATGAGTCAATTTTTTGAAATATTTTGATAATTCAGTTCGTTCAAAGTACGGAGATGTTGGATGCTTGTTGAGCTTATAAATAACAATAACTTTAATGTATACCACTTGCATATGAACTTGCACTAGTACATTCACTACTATGAACTATCACACTCTAAATTGCACTAATACACTCTATACTACACTAATCATGCATGTGAATTGCACTAGTACACTCTACACCGAGTGGCTAATCATGCATCGGAACTGCGCTAGTGCAAGCACCATCTTCACAAAGATAGCCTTCCCGGTTGTACTAGTGCAAGCTCCGACTAATAAGTTGTTGAAGGAACCCTTCATTGCATCTAGCAGCTCCCAATACCTAAATCAATCCACAAACATATGTCAACCAAAACTTGGCCCTAGCATCTTCCTAGTACTTCATCATTGTCATCCCAATTAGAAAAATAGCAACATTCAGAAGGTTAAATTCAACCAAAGAAAAAAATACCTCTAAAACATATCAGTTGTAGCTTAAAGTGGGATGGTAATAAACTAGTGGCAAAATAATCAGTGAGCATGGTTTGGAATAGCATCAAGGGAAAAAAATTCAGCAGGTTGAGTGGTGTAAGCTCATATGGGGAAAACCTATCATACTTAAGCATTGCATGATCTTTTCGCTTGCTGAAAAGGATGAGCTTACCACCAAGGATAAAATGGCGAGTTGGGGGTTACAAGTAGACATTAGTTGCCTGTTGTGTGATGTGGGTATAGATACTAGAGATCATATTTTCTGCAGTTGTAGTTTTGTCAAGAGCATGTATCAGTTTGCTGGCATCACTTTACCAGTAGTGGCATATTGGTCTCAGTTCATGAAGGGGGGCAAGGAGGATGGACAAGGACTTCGTTGGATGCAAAGAAAATTCTGTTGACCATGAGAGCCATCATCAGTCATGTTTGGTATGAGAGATGCAGAAGAAATGTTAGGGAGAAAGCTTTCGATTCAGCAGTCGTGCAAAAAAGTATCCTAGCTGAGTTGAGTTGTGTGAGGATGTGTTAGGTTTAACTTACTTTTGTCTATTTTTGTATCCTTTAAAGTGAGATGATCCGGACACCTTTGAAAAGGGGGAGATGGAAATTCGAGCTTTGAAGGTTTTCAAAACTTATAAGCTTGTTGTTCTTCTTGGCAATGAGTCTCTAAGCTTCTTAGAAGTTGTAAAGGCTCACCAAGATGTTTGGTTGTTTCCCTTGTAGTTTCTGGTTTGTGTTGTGGTTCAAGGTGGCGGCCAGCGACAGGTGGTTGGAGGTGTACGGTCGTCGACGGAAAGTGGAGTGGTTTAAAGTATTTTTTTAAAACGTGGTGGCTAGGTTATAGAATAGATTCAAGGTAGAGTTTTAATATCTATATACAGAACCCTTAGACCTAAAATCCTAAAATCTAATTGTTATAGTTAATTTGGTTTATTAGATCACAGAGAGTCATCGTTTCCTAAAGGTCCAGGTGAAATAAGAAGCTCCAACCAAAGGCAATGCTGATTAGAAGGTCCTCAAGTGAAGTAGAGTGAATGAATTAACTCTTAATTAATTGTTAATCAATCCTCTATACAATACAAGCCACGATCCACATAAAGAAGGAGAAGAAGGGAATGTGGATGAGCCAATACATTAAGCTGCCCATTAAGGGCATTTGGTCTCTACCACATATGGAAGAGTCGCAAGAGATAATAAGATAATATAAAAGAAATTGCAGGGGTTTTTAATATACTTGCCTTGAAGGGAAGGGAAGGGAAGGGAGGGAAATGATGAGTGATGATGAGGGAGTTTTGTATCCCAAGTCAAAATTAAACTATATATTATACATCTCTTCTTCCATCTTCTTTGTTTCTTTGTGTTCCATTGTGAGTATATAGGCTTGTTTTTGCCTGAGAGTAATTGGACAATTAATTATGTGGAATGTGGGAGTGATTGATCTCTGCTGGTTCCCACATGCCACATTCTTTTCTAACACCCTAAAAGGTTCCTAATTAGTAGTGATGTGTGCAAATTCATGTAGTCTTTCATTTTTAATTCATATCATTACCAACATTATCTTTGTAACTTGTAACTTGTAATCAAACTATGTTCTACATATGTCTATTTATACACTACAATATGAATATTTTTCATACTAACCTTAGAAATATGATAGTTGAAAATAGCAACACAAAGTTGTGTCATTAAGATATATGCTACTTAATTTGATGAATTTAGTTTCACCACTTTGATCAGGCGTCAAGTGACTTTGTTCCACACCACATTATAATTTGTTATGTGTGTTTTATGCGTTCCATGTGTCAAGGGTTCTCATCCATGAGTAATATAGATGAGCCATATGAATAAATAGGCATTATAATTGTAAAAGATGATTTGTAAATCTGAAGCCAATAATCTCGTAAATAGAAATGTTGCATGTTTCTTTGACTTCTAGGAGTTGTCATCAACTCAAGATATCATACCAAACTGTTATTTGAAAACATATGTAATTTCAAAGGTTCAAATACTTAAAACGTCCCGAAACTATGGGGCGTGTTACAAATTTGTCCTAAAACTTTAATCCGTTACAAAGTGGTCTTGTTACTATCAAATGGGTTACAGAGTAGTCCTAATGACGTAATCAATGTAATTTTCAAGCCATTTTGCTACGTCAATATTGACATGTCATCGAAAATGTAATTTAAAATTCATCTTAAACTAATTGAAGTTTAAAATTAAATCAATCCGACTCACTAGATTTAGTTTTGAACCAAATTTTATGAGTTTGATTTAGATTGTTGAATTTTAAATTATATTTTTGATGACATGTCAATGTTGACTGGCAAAATGACTTTAAAAGTGCACTGATGACGTTATTAGGACTACTCTGTAACCCATTTCATAGTAATAGGATCACTCTGTAACGGATTAAAGTTTTAAGACGAGTTTGTAACACGCCTCATAGTTTCAGGACGTTTTGCGTATTTGACCCTAATTTCAAATTAAAATAAGCATAAGAAAAATAGTCATTTAATTCTTTATATAGTTTTTTCATTTAATTCCCACAAGAGACCAATAGATAATCATACATTCACCGTAACTATCCACCCAAGCCGAGTGATTCACCATTTCTTGGCTTGGAAAACATCCAAGAGCTTGACGTGTCACATAATTGGTAGCTCTATTTACCGAACATGAGTATATTAGTAGACAGATATGGTACGAGACAGGGGTGGATGTACCGGCTCACCCACTTCTGGTCCAGAATATTGAATTCGAGTGTAAAGTTATGATTTTTTTGAATTCGGCTTAGTGCAAATTTTTTATTCGGCTTTGTGTTGTATTAATTTGACTTCGTTCATTGCTATATTTTAAACTTAAAAACCAAATCTCTTTATAAAGCCTTATCTTTTAAAGAAAACTTAGGGTTGTTTGTATTAGAGATTTGGGGTGGGGATTTTGGGTGATTTGGGGCCAAAATCCTTTCCCTAGAGATTTCAATAAAATCACTTGTTTGGGCTACAAAATTGTAGGGAGATTGTGAGAGATTTTAAATCTCTTTGGTGGGCCCATAGAGATTTGAGAGTGATTTTAAAATCACCACACAAAAGTAGAGATTTTGGGAGTTTGAGAGAGATTTTAGGCAAATTTACTAGTTGCCCTCAACTAATTCCCCTATTCACAATTTTAATGAAGGATATTTTTGTCATTTGTAATGTGAATTTAATTTTTAATTTTTAATTTTCTGAATTCTTCCTCAATAATCTCTCAAATCACTTAACCAAACAATCTATTTTTCAAATAGCAAGTGGACCTCAATTCTCATGCTATTTCAAGTCTCTAGACATTTGAAATCTCCTCCTTCCAAATCACTCATCCAAACGACCCGTTAATATAATTAATAGACTCAATCATATATATTAATCATACCATGTTATACCAATATTCTGTCAACATACGTAGATGGTTGAGCATACCCAATAGAATTTTATCTCAATTTATGAATGAATAATAATACAATATTTGATAATAAATTATTCAAATCAATTAAAAATCGCCGGTGGCACCTCTAATTTCTTTTTGATAAAGAGTAATACTAATACTTTTAAGAAAAAATATATCGGTCGCAATAAATTAGTACAAATAACATCGCATACTAGAATAAAGTATAATATATATAACGCAATATATTATATATATAATCTTGTAGTGTAATTAAAATTAGCTCAAACTTTAAATTTATAGAAAATTTACTTACGATTTTGGCTCAGTGCATGTTTGAATCCTGGCTCCGCCCCGAATAGGAGAGAACTCTACTTAGATACTTAACCACGGGCAATATGCATCACTTGTATGAAAACATAACCTACAATGTTGGTTTAATCGCAATAAAAAAAAAACATATAATCAGTTGATATGCCAATGTTTCTTCCTGGCCTTCCTTGTCCGTTGCCTTGTTGGTGTTGAAAAGTCCCCAAACATAACAGGCAAGGAATAAAAATGTCTGATTCTCGATGCTTCAATTGATAATAATGAAAAATAATGCCAAACAGAAAAGAAAAGAGTAATCTAATCAGACAGAAGAATTACAACTGAGTTTTGCTTCCCTGGCATCATGTGCTTCTGCCTTTATTACAATTAGATCCTCTATTATTTGCTTTATTGCCACAGAATATGTATTGGCCACATAACCCTTTCTTTCTACAGTTAGTTAATAACTTCAATTATTAAATTTTGTAACCCAGCTTAAAAGTGCAATATATCAATTCTTATTTTATTTATCATGGAAATGAATTGTCAATATGTCCACGTGGCATCTCCCCAAGGAGATAGCTTTAAATCACTGCAACACTAAACATCATCACCATTGCTTCTAAGTTCTAATCATTCTGATAAGAGTTATCTGTTTGGATAACATTTGCAATATCAATCTACTAGCTTTGTGAGTGGCCCCTTGGCCACACCCATTACTAGTAGATTTATTAATATTATATATATATATATATATATATATATATATATAATATATTTTTATCACCAATGTATAAATTATAAAACTATAATATGATTAGGATCAAAGGTTTGTTCAATTTTTCGGTGTTTTTATTATTATAATATTAATTCAATATGCATTTAAACAAATAAATATGTTTTGAAATTATTTGCCAAACTAATACAACCCACATTGCAAGCTCGCCCCATGTCTAGGCGAATATTCCTTGTTTATAGCTTGGGGCGAGCACACTCACAATTAGGATTTAGGGTTAGGTTTAATGTTAATGATTGTGTTAGCGTTTAATGTTTCGTCTTTAAGTTATGTTAATTGTTAAGGTCAATCACAATGAAAAAAAATGATGATGATTGCAACTCAAATCGACCATCATCTTTATTCATAGGCTGCAGGAGTTCATACGGTACAACGACGCCAAGGATTACAATTCCTCTCACCGACGACTCACCATTTTTTAGCATTCAGACTCGTATCCTCAAATTGGAAAAGAAAATGTGTAGTTGTTGTCCCTCCTCAATTAGTTAACAGTTAATGAGAACCAACTCGTCATAAATTCGAACGTCCTCCTCCTCACGACTAGCAACAACCATGCACAACATGAAGTATTGGAAACCACCACTACCAAGCAGACAACTTAGGTGTTGTCGAAATGGACTCGAACCACGAGGATTCGGCATCAGTCGAATCTTCACTAGCAGACGACAGGAGCACACCAAAATGAAACTCATTAGAACAAGCTCGAAATAGCATATTTCAATTTCTTTTGGGTGGGGATGAAACTGCCTTCATTCATAGCCAGAAATTATGCGGTTCTGTGAACGAGCTTGCCCAGTCGGTGGGCGACTCTATATAGTAGTGGAACATCTGCACTCAAACATGACATTTGGAATCAAATGAAAACAACTGAAACTCGGTTATGAGAACAACAAAAAACTACACTTATTTGACACATCTATTTGCATCATTGACGACTAATTTAATAGAGCGTGAGAGATCAAGTTCATTCATATTTGTCGCGATAGTGATCACATAACACAACTGATTACTTAGTTAGCCTTGAGCACAAAATATCTTTTGGTGTATATAATTTTTCTATTTCTGAACAATTTTTGCCATATTCATTGCATTATATTATAATAATGCATTTAATATTTATCTGAATCCTTTTATTATAAATGAAGATTAAACTCACCTCAAGTGTTGGATCCTGGTACTGGCATGGGTTTTTAAAGCTCAGGAATCTCATTCGACCCTATTTTACAGTTGATGCAGATGGAGAGATTATGTGGAACAATGATTATGGCTGCAAGGTGAGTAAAATCTAAGAGGTCATTCATCCTCATAGTGCAAATGTGCCTTGGTATGTATGTGTTTGGGTTGGCTTCCATATTCCTAGGAAGGAAGTAATTGTGTGGTTGATAGTAACAAATCGCATCACTACAAGAGACAAGGTGTGAGTTTGAGATCCTTTAGTTGATGTCACTTGTGCTCTTTGTAATGTGGAGGAAGAAAGCAGGGAGCATCTGTTTACAGAGTGCTCCTTCTCGAGAGGCATATGGTCCAGGTTTTTCTAAGATTACATGGGGATGATGATGGATTTTAACACAAGTGTTACTTGATGATAGCTTGAGCACAAACGGGAAACATCGAACAATTTTTCCATATTCATTGCATTATTATAATCGAATTATATTATCTGAATCCTTTTATTATAAATGAAGATTAAACTCACCTCAAGTGTTGGATCCTGGTACTGCATGGGTTTTTAAAGCTCAGGATCTCATTCGACCCTATTTTACAGTTGATGCAGATGGAGAGATTATGTGGAACAATGATTATGGCTGCAAGGTGAGTAAAATCTAAGAGGTCATTCATCCTCATAGTGCAAATGTGCCTTGGTATGTATGTGTTTGGGTTGGCTTCCATATTCCTAGGAAGGAAGTAATTGTGTGGTTGATAGTAACAAATCGCATCACTACAAGAGACAAGGTGTGAGTTTGAGATCCTTTAGTTGATGTCACTTGTGCTCTTTGTAATGTGGAGGAAGAAAGCAGGGAGCATCTGTTTACAGAGTGCTCCTTCTCGAGAGGCATATGGTCCAGGTTTTTCTAAGATTACATGGGGATGATGATGGATGATATGGTCACCAAGTGTTGTTGGATGGGAAATGCTGTCAAAGGGAAAGCGAAGAAGTTTATCTCGAGACTTATTATTTGCTACATTTGGAGAGAAAGATGTGTGCGAATTTTTGGAGATGGAAAGATTAAGAATGTAAATGAGATAATAGAGCATACAAAGAGGGACTTTATAGGTTTTACTATAGGACATAGTCACGAGAGTAGAATTTCAATATTGTCTAGATAAGTTTTTTTCCTAGTCTGTTTTGTATTGGTATTCCTCGTTTTCGTGAATATAACCAGATGAATTCATTAATATGAAGATTAATACTTCGGCTAAACTTTTCATACAACAAAGTCCTATGGCCACATTTAAATTTCTGGAAAATCATTGTTTTATTCTTATGTCTTTTCTACATGCTTAGTCAGAAAACATGAGTTGTTGATGATTTCCTTTGAACATGCCAAACAAGGGAAGTAACTTAGTGTGTCCTGCTACTACTGTCCATATGTTATTCCTTTATTTAACCAAATCATTTCCCTAATTCATTTAAATTTAAGACAGCCATGATTTCCTCACCCGCCAATTATTTTATAAAAAAAAAAAAAACACACAACCTCTCCAAAACTGATGATGTGTATGTGTTGATGATAATATTTACAATGAAGAGGGTTCTCTTTTGGTTGGACTTTTTGGATTAATTTATGTTAATCTCTCTCATTAGTGTCAATCATGAATTTGATTGGCTACCTCACGACCGGGTCAATTACTAATCTAAACTCTAATCTCCAATTTATATTTATCAGCTGATCACCATAATTATAATTAGTATTCATAAATAATATTATGCACTTATTTCATATTTAGAAATTAACTAGCTTCATTTTATTAACGTTTTATATAAATTGAATTGTAGTGGGTCCGATCAAGGTGAGTATATTAATATTAAAAAATTTCCTGCAACAGGTCAGGTACGTGATGGATATTTTAGTATGAGACACGTGGCATGATAAGTATATTTACTGAGGTAAATAATTTGAATTTCATTAAAATGAAAACTTGATTTTTATACAAAATTTTATTTTTTTTTAAATTCAAAATATACCATAATAGTGAAAAAGTAAGTTATTATGTGAAGAAATAAAGTGAAACATAAGACTTACCAAAAAAAAAAGTGAAACATAACAATGAATATGTTAGAAATATAAGTATAAGATATAATATATTATAATTATAATAAATCTATATGTTATATAGAACGGGTCGATAATGTGACGAATCAAGGTAAGACGGACATAAAAAATACCCAAACTTACATGATACTCATCACAAGTCGAATATAATTTATCAAAACAAGCCAGATTAAGTCAAAAATTGGATCCAAATTACCGTGCAATATATATAATTCGATCAAACAGTTACGAATATAAGAGAATAGGCGAAGTGTAGACATTTAAAGCACAAAGGTCGAGGAAGAAGAGAGGATATTCATTGAATCATGTTCATGCCACACAACAACATAAGCCAAAAGTTGTTGAATTGGCATTTCTTGATTGGTTAATTAATTCCCCCTTTTCTTTTCAACCCCTTAAAACAAACCTCAGAAAATGCCAACCACTCATTAGTCATTTAAATGAGAAAAAGTTCAGAGTTGATGTTAATATTTATTCCATTTCCAGCAACAAATAAAAAAAACGGCACAGATCTGAGTCAGCATACATTTAATTAATACACAAATTCAATCCAAAAAGCGAAACAACACACACACCTCTTTATTTTAATTTACACATGCTATGCTAGCCTGAGGTGTTAACTTTATTGGTACTTAACGTTTGGAAAAATTTCATTTTGGTACACATCGTTTCAAAAATTTCATTTCAGTCATTAACGTTTCAAAAAATCTCGAAATGGTATTTCCGTCCAATTCCGTCCAAATTTTCTGTTAAGTGATGACGTTGTAGCTGAGTCACACATCCTAGTCAGCTAAAATATTAATATTATTATTTTAACATTAAAAATTAATTTTTTATTAAAATAATTAATTTTCTTATTAAATTTTTTAAAAAAATGTTTTTTCCCCAAAAAATTTATCTCCTCCTCTTCTCTCTCCTCTCACCTTGAAAATAGATATCTAAACATTTTAGGGTTTCAGTAGTCAACGTTTCGTAACTTTTTCATTTTGGTAGTTTGTTTGTAGATCTAAGTTTTCTGGTACTTTGTGTTTGTAGATTAAGTTTTTTTTTTTGTATTTTTCCACCTCCGACCCTCCTTCTCTATTCCTCCCTTCTTTCCTATACTTCCTCCTCCCTCCGTCTCTCCTCTCTTCCTTCTCCCCTATTCTTCCTCCTACCTTCTCCATTTGTCTCTCCTCTACTTTCTCTTGTCTCCTCACTCAGCCTCTCCTGACCTCTTCCTCCTTCCCTCTGTCTGTCCTCCTTCCCCCTCAGAAATTTTTATCTGTGTTTTTTAGGAGGAGGGGGAAGGGAGGAGAGAGGAGAGACAAAAGGGCGAAGTAGAAGAAATGAGGAAAAGGGGAGAGGCGGGAAGAGGGGGTAAGAGAAAGCAGAGAGGGGAAGAGAGAGAGGAGAGGTGAAGGGAGGAAATAGGAAGAAGCATGAGGGGAGAAGGAGAGAGGAGACACGGAAGGAGGAGGAAGTAGAGGGGAGAAGGAGAGTTGGAGGTGGAAAAAGTACCAACAATTTTAGATCTACAAACAAAAACTACCAAAATGAAAAAGTGACGAAACGTTGAGTATTGAAACACTGAAACGTTTAGATATGTATTTTTGAGGTGAGAGGAGAGAGAAGAGGAGAAGAGACATTTTTTTAGGAAAATTTAAAAAAAAAATTCAGTTAAAAATTAATTATTTAATAAAAAACTTAATTTTTAATATTAAAATAATATAATTCTTATTTTATTAATATTTTAGCTGACTGGGATGTGTTACTCAGCTGCCACGTCATCACTTAACAGAAAAATTGGATGGAAATACCGTTTCGAGATTTTCTGAAACGTTAATGACTGAAATGAAATTTTTGAAACGATGTGTACCAAAATGAAATCCTCCCAAACGTTAAGTACCAAAATAGTTAACACCTCATGCTAGCCTATGATGCTAATGTTCTTCTCTTGTCCTCCAAACCTTGTTATACATTAACCATAAGTAACCTCCATTCTGTCTGTTTCAATTCTCATCTCATCCTTCCTTTCCCAAAATGGAAAGGTTCATGTTCAAAGACCTCCAACTCTCTTGTCATTATCTTCCTCCTCCACCATCAAATCACACTTTTCCCCATCCCACCATTTGGACCAGTCTAGCTCAACCCAATCGTCCTGGAAATGGCGGCTTGGATATGAACCCTCCTCTTCCTTCTTCATCATCTACTTCTCAATCAGCTTCTGCAGCAGATCATGAAGAATCCGCTTCAGGAATTCTTCCGATGAACATGAATTGCGTTCCTGTGAATTTCCTTGAATCATTCCCAACTCTCATGAAAGCTTCGGAGCCAATCTCACCTTCTTCAGGAAACAGCTTCTCCAACTTCCCCAACCTCACTCTGTTTTCACCGAATCATAATCAGGCGGCGGAGAGAAACGACCGTGCGCCGTCATCTGTATTCCCACATCATTATATCTCCAACCAGCTAGGATCCAGGAGTTTCGCCACAAGAGGATTAAACAACAGCTGGCTGAGTGCTACAAAGACGCAGCAGATGAAGTACACGGCGGCGGCAGGGAGCAGGAGGAGCGTGCACAAGCCAGCCATTCCATCGGCGGCGCCAGGAGGGGGAGGAGGAAAGCTGTTCAGAGGTGTGAGGCAGAGGCATTGGGGGAAATGGGTTGCGGAAATACGTCTGCCGCGGAACAGGACAAGGGTCTGGTTGGGGACGTTCGATACAGGGGAGGAGGCGGCGATGGCGTACGACACGGCGGCGTATATGCTGAGAGGGGAATACGCCCATTTGAATTTCCCTGAACTAAAGCACCAGCTAAAGGCCAACGGAACAACGGCGGCGCTTCTGAAAGCCAAGCTGCAAGCAATTTCCAAACAGAAAGAAGAGGGGGCGAAGAAGAATAATAAGCCGTCTCCTCCTGCAGGGGTTCGGCAAGTGACGGAGCAGCAGAATGCGGCGGAGAAAGAGGAGGAGGAGGAGGTTGTGAATTGTGAGGATGACATTGACAGTACTACTATGTGGTGATAATGAAGAGGGAGTTGGTGGGGCAGTTGAGTAGAATGCCTTCTTGGATATGGACATGATCTGGGATGTCTTCTTGTCCATGACTCCTCTTCCTTGCTTCCTGACCATTACTCCTCTTCTTTTGTCGTAGTGACCTAAATTGCTCTGCTTCTGGTTCTCGTTTGTTTCTATTCAATTTTGTTTTCTTTTGTATTGGCGGTTTGTTTATGAGGATGTCACTTTAGTTATTTCATTATTTCAACATATCATATTTCCAGGTTATTGGATTAAATTCCTAACATCAAATTTTCATCAAATAACTTAAATTCAAATGTAAAATTGTAAATCATTACTTTTCCTTCGCTGGATTCCGTTGTCGAACTTCACCACCGCCAGTGTCAATCACCAGCTATCATGTATTGTACACTTGTATACAAAAAGTATGTACACGAACATGTACATAACATGTGTACAAAGGTACAAAAAAACATGTTCACATTTACAAACGAGTACAAACTTGACATTGGTGTTGTCGTGTATTGTTCTCATTTACAAGAAGTGAGAACCATAGCAAATTATATTAACATGTTAACCAATTAACCAAATTAATATAGTGACATTAGATTTGGCAAGTCATACGTTCAATCATGTTTAAGCATAGTACGATATAAGTGGTGCCAATTGAGTAATGAGTATATGGGTAAAGCCAATACTCATTATTTAAGGGATATGGGTATTCACTTTATCCTAACAGATTTGGGACACAAGATTGAATTAAGGGCCTTGAGTAGCCCATAATAGTCATTTGGATACAACGTGTAACCCATAATATCTGTTGGCATGATGCTTTGACCGATTACTTCAATAGTAGACTAAGTGAATTAATGGTTGAGAGCGAGTGATAGCATCAAACTGAGGAATAAGAGCATGGTCACTACAACAAAACCTGGCTACGGAGGCACATCGTATCTGCCTCTAAAAGTCATTTTTCTGCCTCTATAGAGTTTTAGAGGCAGATAGCTTAAGTGCTACCAATGCTTCTGTCGCTAAAGGTCTTTTGAGGCAAATACGGTGGCACATATTATCTGCCCCTAATGAAAGAATTAGTGGCAGATATAATTGTTGGTAATTACGTCTTTAAACAGTTACGTATCTGTCATCTTAGCCACCTTTTAGAGGCACTTATTTTTGTCGCTGGTAATTTTTTTTAGAGGCATATATATATGCTTTTAAAAAAAATTTACTCCTACCAGGATATTTCCTTTACTGGACTCTTCCACTATTTACATATATTATTTTCTACTCTTTTGCTATCTACGAGGTTTGAACCGTGTGGTTCAAGGAAATGTGCTAAGTTCTTAGTTCTTACCACTTGGCCCAAGAGTACTTACTGATATTTTTTGCGTAGTTCTCAAATATGAACTCTAAAACTCAATGATATGGAGAAACTATACAAAGGAAAAAAATGAAACATTTTCTCACTCATTATTAGAAAAGAAAATCGTTAGTGTTATTATATATATAATTAATTATATAGTATCTAACATTTATCTACACAAAATCGTATAATGTTTACAAGTTATCTACCTTTACAATTTTTTTTTGAAAGTAATCGAAATCTTATTCATCAACTCTCATGAGAAATTAAACAACACTCCAACAAAGTCTCATCTAGCCAAATCGGATGGCTATCACCCACCAACGGTGACATGCAAAAGGTGTCATTTGTAAAAGGACACCTTTACAAATTTTAATCATTCAACATATAGAGATAGATCAATTATCTGCCTCTAAGCTACTCATACAACCAATAGAGGTAATTATAAATTATCTTCCTCTAAAAAATTTAATCATACAACCTATAGAGGCAGTTATAAATTATCTGCCTTAAAAAGAGTTTTTTTTGTATAAGCAAAAAACTTATAGAGGCAGTTATAAATTATCTGCCTCTAAAAGATTTTTTCATATAACTTATAGAGGCAGTTATAAATTATCTGTCTCTAAAAGATGTAATAGTATGACTTATAGAGGCAATTATAAATTATCTGCCTCAAAACTATAAAAATTATTTATTAATATTAAAATAAATAAATAAAATACAATTAGAGGCAGATATTTGCATCTATAGAGGCACATATAGTATTTGTTCTTTAAAAGTATATTTAGAGGCAAATATTCTATGTGCCTCTATGAATCTGCCTCCATGCAGGTTATGTTGTGGTGTCTGAACTATTGGTGAATTTGGTATGATGGCAATGAAATCAACGGAATAGCAGATGATGTTTTCAGACAAGGATAAAATTTTGAGTATGATGGATACATGTTTCTCATGTAGTCTTGGTTTTGTGAGTGTCTCTTCCTCTCATTTAGTACGAAACACATAGATGAATTTGAATTTAAAATAGGTATATGTATATGATGACGCTAGATTTACTGCGTTCATCTCGTTATATTTAAGCAACTTTCCATTCACAACGCAACTCTTTTTTGTAATTTATAGGAACTTTCATGCAAGTGTGTGTTTATTGTCCATTGACCCTCTTTAGTCCATTTTATGTCGTTTCGAGTTGTTTTGATGAGATTTCAGGTTACCATCATATGAAGTACCTTCTTACGGGTCTGGTGCTTCAAATGGGGACCGAACTGGAGCTCAAACAAAGCATAAATCATTGAATGGAGCAAGTTTGGATTGGAGTCAAAAGTGTGTTGACACACATTCTTGTGTCAATCGAGCATACTTTCTCAATGGAACTCAGAGTATTACAACATTGAAACAAAAAGTGCGCCAAACATGTCTAAAAGTGTGCTAGCACACTTTCTGAAGCAATTCGAGCGCACTTTTGGTGCTGGTCGGATTTTTGTCCCTTTTTAATGGGGGATTCCTCCCCAATTTAGAAGATTTCACTCTTGGACGATTTTTGACGATTTCAAGCTTCAGATATGTGATTTTTAGTGAAGTTTTGTAGGCAATCGAGCATCAAAATAATCTTCGAAGGTCGTGGTTTTCTTAGATTGGTGGACTGAAACGCAACCTATAGGATTCAATGGGAGATTTATGTTCTTAGATTCTCTTCTGTAAACATAGTTTTTCATGGATTCATTCATAACCTTTGATTCTTCTTCCATGATTATGAATAGTTAAACTCTTTGTGCTTAGATTAGATGAACCTAGGTGTTTTAGGGTGATTGAATGATGAATTAATTTGGCTCGGTTTAATATAATTCAGAAATATGTTCATCTGTTGCAGTTTCATGTTTATTGCTTCTTGTTCTTGATTGATCACCTAGAATTGGACCGTGTTAGGTTATAATTGACTCGACCAATGAGATTTCTTCCTTTAGAACGTTGAAATTTGCATGATATGTTATCTGGTTTCACTCGAAAGAGAGTTGATTAGACTAGTTCATTGTTAGGAGAAGTTCTTAATACAAGTATTTATGCACCAACTTGGTTTCAGATGCATGACAAGAAAGCGCAATCAAGCTCACTAGTCAGGTAGCAGGGTTAGTAGACACAAAAGTGTGTGACCTTAGGCCAAAGAGGCAAACAGAACTGTCAGGACTCATGAACATTTGTTTGAATTATTGAAAACTGCCAAATCAAACTTTGATTATAGCATATTAGATACATAGGGGAATTTGAGTCTAAGCATTGTTCTTACTCGTCTTAAAAATCATCAACCTTAATCATTACAGTCTTGCATCCCCCATTTACTTGTTTTCTTATTTTGTTTGTTAGTAATCGTAGAAATTCGTGTAACCTCAACCACATTCTTGTTTCAATGGTTGACCTTAGGATGATTGCGTAAATATAGCTTGAAGCACTTGGGAATATTCGCGACTCAGTTTGCATTAGTAGTTTGATTTTATTTAAACTCTTTTTTCTACAGTGATCAATATCAGTTTGAAATGGGCAAATACACATAAGGTATTCAAAATCAAGATTCACTTAGAATCGAAAAAATGGGGTGAAATCACGATCATAAATTTAAATTGTAGAATCGTAAGATTGCATGAACTAATGCTTAAAACATTAAGGACAATAATACAAAAACTAAAATTATGTAAATAAACAAGATGGTCGCATGTTCTATCATTTAAGACGTTTGATTTGATCATGCAAATAAGAAGATTGATTGCATCACTCTTGAGTAGTTGAGAAAAGAAAAAAAATTAAAGGTCAACTTTTGGTAGTCGTTCGTAGAAAAAAATAATTAGATTTTACAAATATTTTTATTTTAATAACTAATCTTAACTATTAAAAAAAATAAACCATTTAATTTAATTGACTTGGTTCTAACTCGAATAGAATTAGAGAAACCAATCATTTATATACTTATATTGTGGAATCGTAAGATAGAAAAAAAAATCAATGATTGCATGAGATCCAATATTTTAATTGAGATTTTACCTCATTTTGTTATGGTCCACCCACGTGGATTTGGGCGTACAATGAAGTTCAATCTAGAACATTGATGGGTGTGTGTTGATCGTCTTGTTTATACTCGCCAATAGATGCTTGGGTCATACCTCGCAAGGTTTACAAGATACCGTAGTAAGAGGACGAACAGTTATGTCTGTAAGTATGGGGTAAGTTCGTATGAGAGAGAGAAAGAGAACCAAGGGTACCCCTTAGGGCTTTGTGGAGGGGGTAGACTTAATAGCAGGGGCGGAACCAGGATTAGAAAATGCTCTGAGCCAAAATTTATTACTAGAATATATATTATTTTACTTTCAATATACAATGCTATTTTCCATTAGATCATTGTGTCTGATATGTTTGTTCTTAAGATTATTAGTATTACTCTTGAAAATATGAAATTGGAATGTGCCACTGGCAATTTTTTATTAATTTGAATGATTTATCATCAAATATTGTATTTTTACTCATTCATAAGTCGAGATAAAATGGTACTGGGCTTACTTAACCCTCTACACATGTTGACGAAACATTAGCATTAGGGAAGGGTATGGTTTATATGATTGAGTATATTAACTATATTAAGGTTTTCTAAAAGACAAATGTATTAGAATATATTTAGTTTTTATGTTTGAAATTATAACAATGAACTGAGCGGATTCGAAAAAATCACATATTTATACTCAGATTTAACGCTCGGGGCCGAAAGTGGGTGATCTGGGGCTCGGCCCGACTCCCCCTAGTTCCGCCCCTGCTTAAGAGTATGATAACTTGCAGAAAAGGGTATCAAATAACTAACCTACCAGAGTAGATTAGATCGTATTCCAAGGGTTTCTTCTAATTGTTTACTCAAAGAAATTTGACAGGTATTCCGGTTTAAATCAAGTTGCGTGGTGTGAGTTCCATGACTTCCTAAACTATTATGCAAGGGAAACGGAAATTAATTATATTAGAAGTAGAATTAGTTTCCTTGCCGTCGTGTTCATTTATTATGCACCTGCAACGAGTTCTTTATCTGTTGATCGGTGGGATAGATCCTTATCCCGTAAGGGCAACTGCCCCCTTAAGGCTTATATAGCCACTATCAGGGGTTATCCCCTGTGTAAAATTTACTCTACCACCTCTGTTCTTACGCCATTTTATCTCCTCCGTATTCTGCTAGATAGCATGTGCAAGATGACGAACCCTCTCCCCCTTTCCAAATATCTAATTCCAAAATTTTGGCTAGTGAATCGAGGCATTCACTTTGCCTCTTCATACGTTTCTTCGGTGAACTCCGAAAAACAAACGTCGAACTCCAATCATCATTGGGGCGTCTTTGGAGGTTGGTCGGTCACCTTCGTGTCCTCAACTCATGTTTAACTTGTTCTAAGTATTCTTCCATAATGTCGACGATAGGAGGCATATTTTGGGATGGAGCCATGAGATATGATGTTGAACCTCTCCCTTGACAAGTACCAAGCAATGAATTATTTCCTACTTCGAGTTTGATGGATTTCTGCGTGACTTGCTATGATATCCCATCAAATTTTACCACCATATTCCTTGGCAAAGACTTCTTAGGAGTTATGGGAATTGTGTCGCACTTCGGCCTGTTCGTTGTAAATGACGTGACCGTTGTGTTTATCCGAATGAGGGTGAAATTTTATGTTGGTCAGGGGTTGTAAGGTTGTCGACAAGTCATCGTGAGTCCTGCAGTTGTTTTATGGGCAAAGATAAAATAAGAGGGTCTCTATTCCAGCCCTAGTGCATCAGTTCTGCCATGATCTCAATTCCCCCTTTCTCCTTCGCACCGGCACTCCTGTCCTCTCTGTCCTACCCCCAAACCCACGTCCAAAGTTCTGGTTTCCCTCTTCTCAACACCGTTTGAAGATAAATATCGACGAAGCCTTTGGAGCATCTAGTGGCAGAGTTGTTGGTCGAGTAGTGCGGGATGCCTAAGGTGGCCTTCTATTTGCAATAGGCAAATCCTATCCATGTATCCTAAATCATTTCATTATTGAGATTTTGACTTTCAGGGATGTGTGTCTCCTTTATCGTCAACAAGGATGGTCAGCAGTAGATATTGAAGGAGATGCTACGAAGGTCCTAGCCAAGGTGACCATTCAAGATCACTCCTGGAGAGATGACAGATATCAGAGCTTCTTTAGAGGCAACCCCAAAGTTGAAGTTGTTGATGGTTCCTAGAGAGGCTTTTTCGGCGGCCCACTTTGTGGCTCGCCATGCCTTACGATGCTTCCCAAGCTAGAGCTTCGTAAACCTCTCGACTTGGGTGTGTACTTAACGCTTTCTATAACTCTAACTGCCTCCTTGTCTCCTACAGGAGCGAACTTAGTAAAAAAAAGAATATTGGCCACACCCGAATAGCTAAACTAACCTAGTGTTGAACCAGTGGAATATTTTGGTGGGTTGGGCCACTTGCAGGAATTAGTAAAATCATTGATTTTATTTTAGATATTTTTCTCCAATTCCACACGATATTAAGGCCCAACGATTTGGTAAAGAAAATAACATCATTTATTATAATGAAGTTGTAAAATCGAAAGAATTTACGATTAAAATCGTGATTTTAACTACATTCGTCCAAGACTTCTTCTATGTTGGAAAACTGCTTCGATCCCTAAATCACACTTGGTTGACTATCATCCCCAAAGTCTTCAATGCGAATACTATGTGCCAACTCTAACCAGTTGGACTATGTAGGATTCTCTATAAAATCGTATCCAATATTAAGAAATACACTACCCCACATAATAATTCAACACAAATAAATTTGTGTTTAATTATTCTGCTAGCTAATGAACTTATTAATTTCCTAAAAAGTAAAAACTCATATTGGTGCCCAACATTTGATACCATTAAGAATTGATATAGAAAAGACATACGATAAGGAAGAAATACCTTTTCTTTTGACTCTAGATAACCTTTTATCTCAACTTGTAACAGGTTACACACTGCGATTTCAACTTGTTAACAAGTTACTCACCATTTACCGAAGCAGTCATCAGAGAGTTGTCAAACGACAACTGAAAAGTCGTCAAAGATTGGAGACTTGGGAGAAATTAACATATCAGATCTTGAAACTATATTATCCTCCTATTTATCAAACACAGTCTTAAAGAAAGAAATAGCCATTTTAGACAGTAGGGGTGGGAACTCCGGGCTACCCAGCCCGCGTTGACCGGGTTTCGGGCCGCCCAAAGTGTGTTTTGAAGAACCCGAGCCCGGCCCGAGGTAATTACCGGGTAGCCCGAAGCCCGGTCAACGCGGGTCCGGGCCGGGCCCGGGTACCCGGACATCACAATCGACAAAGTTAAAGTTGTGTTTAGGCGTGGCGACGGGAGAGGATTGGAGTTGAAGCGGTGATAGTCGCTAGGAGACGAGAATGGAGGCTTCACGGAGGACAAGAACGATTGATGACACAGTGGAGGACGGCGAGTTGGCGGCTGCCGCTGAAGGGTCGATCTGCTGTTGCTGGCGGGGAGGAGACGGATGTGTTGGTCCAGTAGGCGGTAGCAAATTCGAATCCATAAGAAGAGAAGGAAATAGGCGGCTGAAAGTCTGGGCGAAATTCTTTGAGCAACAAACAAGAGGATCTGGAGCGGATGGCACGTCAATGGAGGAGGGACTTGGTTTGGGGGGGGAGATCTGGTGGGTAGGGGAGAAGGGATTGTTTGGTAGGTAAACAAATTAAAGAAAAAGAATAAAAGCGGGAGAGAGAGAAAAAAAGAAAGAAAAGGGAAGGGAATTTGGTTAAGAAATAATAAGGCCTAATACCCTCAGTTGTCACGAACTATCGCGTAATTACTCGCGTATATACCACATATGCCCTATCTGGAGGGCGTCACCAACTATTTGGTTTTGAGTATCAAATGACACGCCGTCATCTTTTCCTCGTTTCCGTCCAAGTCCGTCTTCTGAGGTGGAATATCGTGGTTACGTGCATGTCAATGGGCGGATCGACTGAGTGACCCGCCATGTCAGCAATACGGATTTGTGAAATAATTTTTTTTTATCTCAACATTATCATCTTCCGCGATTCCCCACATGCCTTTTCGATTCCGTATCCACTTTTACTATTCCCCAAAGCTTCCTTTGCACTCCCCAAAGCTTCCAATATTCATTCTCCGTTGGCGGAACCCTAATACCTCAACCTCTCTCTCCGCCATTGATCTTCGTCTTCGTTTCGTTTCTTTCTTTCTTCCACTCCGTTCCTTCATTCATCTTCTTCGTTTCCATCGTTCTTCGACTCCGCTCTTTTCCCTCTTCGTTGGCAGGCAGTACAGTGGTGGGGACATCGCGAAAGTGAAAGGTCAGTAGGCCTATCTTTCTTGAACATACGATTTGCTCCTCGTCTTTATGGCTGGGGACCATCTGGTTTTGTCTGTATCTCTTATTGTCGTCTTCCAATTATGGAAGTAGGGTTTATTTTGTTGTATTATCGGTTTTGGACGGCGGACTAATTTTGCTCCATGATGCTTCTTCAACAGTATGGATCTTAGAGCGGAGCTTCTGGTATATCATGGGGGACGTATGAAGATAGCACCAGGAAGTGCTGAGTATCGAGGTGGGCAGGTTGCAGAGGTGATGGACGATTACGTATGCTACTTCCAGTTAAAGAAGATTGGGACTGAGATTCTGGGTTATGACTCGGTGGAGAAGATGTGGTACGTCCTTCCCGGAGGAACAATTGGAAATGATCTTAGGGAGATAAACGACGACGCCGACGCTGACAAAGTCCGTTCAGCTGCTAAGAGTGGTGTTGTCACCCTCTACATTGAAGCAACGGGTGAGCCAACTGTGGTGGCGGATAACGAGGATGATGGACCTGTCAATGACGGTCAAAGGTTGTTGCCAGACACTGTCATGTGCTTCAGACTCTAGAGTTAGTATGTGAAGTAGAGATAAGTGGGAAGGGGTTTGTCACGGACTTAGATAAGAACTTGTGTAGTTGTGGTTACTGGGAGCTCAGTGGCATCCCTTGCGTGCATGCTGTCGCCTCGGCAATACATCTTAGGAAGGACATAGAATATTGGACGCACTTGGCGTACACTACCTGCCATGCTAGAGAGGCTTATGGGTTTGGGGGCATACCAGCCATTCGGGGCAACAAGGTGGGAGCAAGCTGAGGGTTCTGTTATAAAACCCCCTTTGGTTAGGCTGATGCCGGGGAGGCCTAAAAGAAATAGAAGGAAGGAGAGGCAAGAGTTGGAAGTCAGACCTACAAGAAATGGATCTGGAACCGTAATAGGTAGAAAGGGGGTGGTCATGCATTGCAGGAACTGTGGGTTGAGAGGCCACAACGCACGTTGTTGTCCAGACAAGGAGGTTGCCACAGGAAGCGTGCCAAGGCGAAGCAGAAGGCCACAGGGTGCTGATGCAGAACATGAAAGGGCAAAAAGGAGAATGCAGTGCAGTAAATGTCGTGATCCAGGCCACAATACAAGAACCTGTCCTATGCTCAAAGGCCTGCAGGTATGCTTACTAGTACATCTTCTTCATATATCAAAGTCAGTGGACACACACTGTCGTTTACATGCTTTTATTATGCAGGCTGTGGTTGATCCAAATACATCAGCTAGAGTTAGGGAAAATGAAATCCGAACTGTGATGCAAGGAGTAGGTGTTTACACTAACGAACTCACTGGGAACTCTTACTACAGGGTATGTGCAATTATGGAGCTTTCACCATTTATGTTTATTATGTGCTCTAACTTGCCATGTATGTTTCAGGCTGGATTAGGACCAAGAGGGCCAGATATTGGAGCTGCTGATGAGATTGCAAACCAAGCTTCACAGCCTGTACCACCATTTGCTACTCAACCTACTGAAGGAGAGATGTAAGGAGATGAAGAAAGAAGCATGAAGGAGCTGGGTCATCCTCAATTTGTGCTCCATTTTGTTGGATATTGTCATGTGTTGTAACACCCTCAGAAATTGTCGGACAGAGGTCCATTACTTTTGAACTCCTTTGTGTCTGTATTAGGTTTGGGAATTGACCCACTTATTTTGGATTTATCAGTAAGTCTGTTGAACCTTCCTTGGAGTTCAGATTGCAAACAAACTACTTTTTATTCGAAATATTCTTCGCATTACACCCGTAGACAAGCACATAAACAAGCAATTGGAAGCAAATACCAGCTCAATCCTACAGTCTACAACAACAAACGATCCCTAAACCCAGAAAACTGACAATTATCAGCAAAAACCTAATCTCACAAAGTCCTCGTTCAAGTGTAACCCTAATGGAGCGGAGTTCGTCCAGACACGATTCCAGATCTGAACAATTGTCGCCGGTCGTCGATGACCACTGCTCGACCTTCGGTTTGTCGTCTGCCCATTTGAAATACCCACAGTCCTTCGAACTGTCTTCCCAGTACGGACAACGGTAGAATGACCTGCGTTGTTCTTCGTCGTCCGCGCCACCAGCAATATCGCTTCGCGGTTGTGAGAACAAGTTCTCAGTAGGGATGGCGTCCTCATCGGCACAGCCTTGACAGCAGCTCCGCTTGATCTGCAGCTGGAACGAGAGGGAGATGAATCCATCTTTGCCGTCTTCAATCGTTGGTTTATCAACTAGGGCCGGCGGAAAGAGAGCTTCGAAATGCTTGTAATGGCGGCGTTGAGAGAAACAAACGAGAGTAAGATAAAGTGGAATGGAAAGAGGATGAGGACGACGTTATTCCCCCCTTTACTTATATTTTTTTTAAACTAACTCGAAAGTGGAAAATCTAGTCAACAGGTGAGTCAGCATGTGACGGGGCAGTTTGGCTGAGTCAACAAACTCCGTTAGCACCCGTGTCCACGGAAACGAGGAAAAGATGACGGCGTGTCATTTGATACTCAGAACCAAATAGTTGGTGACGCCCTCCAGATAGGGCATAGGTGGTATATACGCGAGTAATTACGCGATAGTTCGTGACAACTGAGGGTATTAGGCCAAATAATAACACTTACAGAAGAAGTGGAAGAGGGTCCTGTAGGATTTTTTTTAGGATTTGGGTCATTAAATATGAACCCATTTTCAGTAGATTATTCAGTATAAATAGTCCAAAGTGTTCAATACTATAGACCGGGCCAGGCCGGGTTTTGCCCGGGCTTTTAGCCGAAAACCCGAAGCCCGGTCAAGGCTACTTTGCACAACCCGGACCCGGCCCGTTATTATTTTGACCAGGTTTCGGGCTACTCGGTTTGACCGGTCTGAGTTGGGCAAAGCCCGGCTGGGCCGGGTCTCCCACCCCTATTAGACAGAGTCAGCGTACTGTACCAAAAAAACCCTGAATATAATATAACAGGCTTCATCTACACAGATGAGTAGTAGACTAGTACTAGTACTAGGAGTATAGCAAATTAAGCATGAACCAGAAAGAGACAAAAAAACAGCAGCAGCAGCAAAATGGGTTCAGATAATGGCATATTTGAGAGTCCAATCCCTTGCTTTCCTGTTGAAAGATTTGAGATCAGATAGATAGAGGGAAGCAGCAGGATTGAACGGAGAATCAGCAGCAGGATCTGGGTCAGGAAGCATTGAGCAAATTGACAGTAACAGCTTCTCAATTGTCAAGGCAGGTGTCCAATTATCCCCCAGTATATCCACTTCAATCTTCCCATCCCTCCTGACATTTGGGTGATAAACCTGAAACCAGTCACAATTTAACCATTTCACATTCCTTCTGTCCATGCCAAAATGTTCATTCAATTCCATTGAATCTAAAATACCCTACTATCGGCTTCAATTCCATCAACTTAGTTTAGTCTTACCTTGGTTATGAACCTGATCTTTGGAGGGGTGAAAGGGTAGCTTTTGGGAACATGGATGGACAAGAAGAAAACACCTCCTTCATAAGGTGTTTCAGCTGGACCAAAGATGGCACCTTGAAGCTTGAACATGTCATCTCATCTTTAGCAGGTCCAAAGCTGCAGTGGGATGGGATGTTCTTATCTCTTGCCATCTTTAGTTCCTTGTTCAGTCTTCTCTCTGATTGGACAGGATGCTGATGATTACAATGCCTGGATTTGCTACTTCTCCTTGAAGGACTGAAAATTTTGATCCCAGAGAAGACTGCCATACTGGAAAAGGCTTAGTGGTAGTTTTCTTACAACTGAGAAAGAGTGAACCCAGCTGGTGCCATGATAATTATGATGATGACCACTTCTGGTTAACCAAAAATGGTGATAGCTATTGCTAGCTGCTGCTATTGTCACTGGTGCAAAATAGGCTAGTGGCAAAACAGTTAATGGACACTGCTTCAGTGTCCTCTCTGTTATTGGATAGTTGCTTGTTGCTGTTGGCGAATGATCTTTAAAAGTTTGGCCTTTTCACCCAAATATGAAGAAGTTGAAGTTGAATTCATTGGACTTAAATCAGTAATACCCAGAAATGGAAATAAGATTGGATCTTCCAGCAGATAAACCCCTACGCAGCTACGCTACCTTCTTTCTTTTGGGTAGACAACACCTTTTTCATTTTATCTTTTCATAGGTTGATTATGATGCAAGTATGCAACCTTTTTGCTTTGCAGTATTGGTTGCTTGCCAGTTCACAGAGTTGCTATAACAAGTTACAAATTCCTCTAATCCACTCCAATAATTGATTTTATTCATGTTAAGTATTTCTAATCATTTCCAGTCCAAAACCTCGTAATTTTTGTTGTGTACTCCATTAATCAATGACCATAGAATTTATGTGTGTATTACCTTCGAATATTCATATGAGTTATTGGGTTCAATCGTATTCGATTACTTGTTAAGTGTGATATACTAAGATGAAAATTCAATCATCACGACATTTTCATTTATGCATATGTTTTATGAATCGAGGAACGATGAAATGATTACCTAAGGTGTCACATATGGAGGTGTTAACTTTTTGGTACTTAACGTTTGGGCGGATTTCATTTTGGTACACATCGTTTCAAAAATTTCATTTCAGTCATTAACGTTTCGAAAATTTCAAACGGTATTTCCATCCAACTCCATCCAAATTTTCTGTTAAGTGATGACGTGGCAACTGAGTCACACATCCCAATCAGCTAAAATATTAATAACATAAGAATTTTATTATTTTAATATTAAAAATTAAGTTTTTTTATTAAAATAATTAATTTTTAAATGAAAATTAAAAAAAAAATTTCCCAAAAAACTTTCTCTTCTCCTCTTCTTTCTCCTCTCACCTCAAAAATACATATCTAAATGTTTCAGTGTGTCAATACTCAACGTTTCGCCACTTTTTCATTTTGGTAGTTTTTGTTTGTAGATCTAAAATTTTTGGTACCTTTTCCACCTCCAACTCTCCTTCCTCTCCCCTCTACTTCCTCCTCCTTCCGTCTCTCCTCTCTCCCTTCTCCCCTCATGCTTCTTCCTACTTTCTCCCTTCACCTCTCCTCTCTCTCTTCTCCCCTCTACTTTCTCTTACCCTTCTTCCCGCCTCTCCCCTTTTCCTCATTTCTTCTACTTCCACCTCTGTCTCTCCTCTCTCCTCCCTTCCCCCTCCTCCTCCTAAAAAACACAGATAAAAGTTTCTGAGGGGGAAGGAGGACAGACAGAGGAAGACAGAGGGAAGGAGGAAGAGGTCAGGAGAGGCTGAGTGAGGAGGTAGGAGAAAGCAGAGGAGAGACGAATGGAGAAGGTAAGAGAAAGCGTAGGGGAGAAGGAAGAGAGGAGAGACGGAGGGAGGAGGAATAGAGAAGGAGGGTCGGAGGTGAAAAAATACAAAAAAAAAAATTTAATCTACAAACACAAAGTACCAAAAAACTTAGATCTACAAACAATAACTACTAAAATGAAAAAGTGATGAAACGTTGACTACTGAAACCCTTAAATGTTTAGATATCTATTTTCATGGTGAGAGGAGAGAGAATTTTTTTGGGAAAAAACATTTTTTTAAAATTTTTAATTAAAAAATAATTATTTTAATAAAAAACTTAATTTTTAATATTAAATTAATAAAATTATTATTTTATTAATATTGTAGCTGACTAGGATGTGGACTCAGCTGCCACGTCATCACTTAACAGAAAATTTGGACGGAATTGGACGGAAATACCATTTCGAGATTTTCTGAAACGTTAATAACTGAAATGAAATTTTTAAAACGATGTGTACCAAAATGAAATTTCGTCCAAACATTAAGTACCAATAAAGTTAACAGCTCGTCACATATGTTATGTGACTTTATGGTGATTTTAGTGGATTACAAGAATACACTAAAATGGGGGAGGATTGTTGGAATTTTGGATTCCATGATATAAGTCACATAGATGACTTGTTTGGTTAAGTTGACTTGTGGTATTAATATAAATTCATAGCAACACTATTACTATTAGTGAAGGCTTGAATGGTCAATTATATTAATAAACCAAAGTTTCTAATTTGAATTTTGAATCTTGAATTTTCAATATTCGGATTTATGCGATTTGGAAATTTGGTTAGATTCGAAATCCAAATGAACTGATTGTTGGTCCGATTTTTAAATCGGTTTTGGGCTGATTTTTGGGTCAACTTTGGGCTGATTTTTTAAACAAAAATCAGGCCCAATTACCCATATTTTTGCCGTGTATGGTTTAAGGAAGGGAGGGAAAAATTCAATTATTAAACATGTATTTATTTGTTTTGAATTTGATTTAAATGAAAGGTTGTGTTGATCCATGGTTGAATCATCACAACTCTTTACCCTCACACCTCTCCATGTACTATAAAAGGAAGTCTTCTCCTCATTTCAGATACACCGATTCACACATCTCCATCTCCTCTCAAAGATCTCAAAGGTTCTTCAATTTCATAAGCCTTGATTTTGAAGGTGTTAGTAGTTTTATCCCATAAAGGAATTCCTTGTAACCCTAGGCTTTGGAAAAGGGTAGGAATGTTCTTTACGGAAAGTGAGTTCGTTCACGACTCTACTATAATCCGAGTCACAACTTGGTTCAAGTTGATTACAAGCCAAAGCCTCTACTTTTCGACTAGAGTGTCGTAAGAGAGCGAATTCTAAGGTTGAAGGGACTATAAGTGATCATGCGATCTCCCTTTCCAAGCTGGGTACACGAACTCACGTCGTGTATTGTCAACAAGAATTCGTTCTCAGAAAAGTCCTCACTTTCCGTACTCGGTAAATCGAAGCGTAGGTTCCAACAGAAAATGGGGTGAAGCCAAAGAGAAAGAAATTTGGGAGAAGCTAAAGAGAAAGATTAGGGTTTCATTTGTTGGAATTTTGGATTTCATGATATAAGTCACATGGATGACTTGTTTGGTTAAGTTGACTTGTGATATTAATATAATTCATAGCAACACTATTACTATTAGTGAGGGCTTGAATGGTAAAATATATTAATAAACCAAAGTTTCTAATTTGGATTTTGTGAATCTTGAATTCAAATTTCGAATTTATGCGGTATGAAAATTCGGTTAGATTCGAAATCCAAATGAACCGATTCTTGGTCTAATTTTAGACCGGTTTTTTGGCTGATTATTGGGTCAATATTGGACTGATTTTTGGTTCAAATATCAGGCCCAATAACCCACATACTGCCGCCACAAAAATATTAAAATGGAGGGAAATTTGTAATCCAAATTTGGTGGGAAAATTGTTATAATTTGATTTGAATGAAGGGTTGTGTTGATTCATGGATGAACCAACACAACTCTTCACCCTCACACCCTTCCATGAACTATAAAAGGAAGTCTCCTCCTCACTTCATAATGATCCTAGAACAACATAATGAACAAATAAAAGGTAAAAAAAACAATAAGCCAAAAAAAAAACTAAACTACCTTAAATATAATATTATTTATTCAATATTATTCAGCTACAAGAGATTTGGAATCTAGTAATTGTGAAGTTTATTTCCTTGAAATGACTATTAGAAAAATTATGCTCATCCTCACTAAAAAAAACCTTCATTTACCCTTTTTGTTTTATCTCAACTTAGACTTCTTACCAAAAGGAGGAAAGTTCTCGGGATAAGAAGTTTACTTAATTCACTGTGTTATTAAGATTTTGCACAAGAGAGCGAAGTTTTGTACCTTTACTTCCCCTGAAACCTCTATACCAGTTAATCTTTTAGTTTCGCATGATGACTCAATTGAATTCTTTGAATGCAAAATTGCAGGATTGTCTCACATTCACTCGTACTACCCTTAGAGACTTCTGAACCAATTAATCATTTACTTGCATCTGATGACTCAACTAAATTCTTTGAAAGCAATATAACATGGTTGTCATCGACTTTATCATCAGGTAAAAACATTCATAAAAAAAAAAAAAAGACTCCAAAACATCTCTAGTTTATTGCCTGATTCCTTTTGTTCAGCTACAACTACATAATGAACCTGATACACCAACCTAGTTAACCAAGAAGCCATTAAAGACTTATGTTCATAGACAATTCTCACATGGCTAAATTCAAGTTGATTATGTTACTTATTAGTATTTTTGCATTTATCCTTAGGATTTTTGTTTATTTCAACATGTCATTACTGATAATGTCTCTGTAAATATTGAGTTAGGAGTTGTCTTATCCCATTAAGCACTTTCAATATTCTTCACCCATGAACTCAATCGGGTTTTGTAATTTTCTAGACAACTTTGTGATAAATGTATGGTTAGTAGCTAAATGTCACAATAAGTCCAAATATAAAAAAATGTGACATGTTGCGAACGTGCAGCCAACCAGTAGGCGTCGCGCTAGCCACATCCTCTAATTTAGACCATTGGAGTGTCGTGCCCCCTGGAGTTCACCATTGGAAATGTAGTAGTTAGGCTACCGTTACAAGGCCTCCTTCCCTTGAGCGGCACGCTCACTGGCTAGCGAGGTGCTAGTGGGGTGCAACCACTGGGTACTATAAATACCCCACCCCCTTACCCCACAATCTCCACACCTTCGACACTCTCATTTCTCAAAATTCTCTCAAGGTTGGGTTCTCCATAGTTTTTTGTGATAGTTTAGAGTTTCTTCATAGTTCTGAGATTAAAAAAAATTAGATTTTTTATTAACGTTATACATATTAATGTTATTGTGCTATTTTTTTGTAGCGAGCAATTGTTCTTCCGTTCCAAGCTTCCAACACATGTTTCTTGTCGAGTTTCACACCTCGTTCGAGATTAGGTACCACAATCTTAATATTATTGTAATTAAATGTTCATAATTGTAATTATTGGTAATTAATTAATGTTTGTGTCATTGTAGATGGATTACATGTTTGGAGAGGTACCGCAAGGTGTACCAACCTGCCACCCACGACCCCTATGTTATATGGGGTGATGCTGAGCGACATCGTGTAGGGTCAATTTTTGAAGCTCAAGTTAGTATTTAGTAGTATAATTTGATTGTATAATTTCTATGTCATTAGTATGTAATTATTATCGCATAATTAGTATTAAATAGCATATTTCCATACTTAAACATATGTAGTGGTATAATTACTATTAATTAGCGTATTAGGTAGTAGAAATTAGTGTAATTTTTTTTTGTAAAAAGACGGGTGTGGAACACCCTAATAAATTATATGACAAACGAGGGAAAGAGACCCCAATACAATCGTTAGTAAGAGCGTTTCTGATGTTAGGAGGGAAAGAATCAAGAAAATGGGTGTCTAATCCCTTCCATTGGTTGAGGTGAGCAAGAAGATCAGCCATCCGGTTAGCTTCTCTATATATGTGTTGCACGTTAACTTGCCAATTTCTATCCAGAAGCTAGTTGAGAGAGGTCATGGCTGTGTCTAAGATACAATCACCCGGCAGAGTACGAGGATGTGTCTAAGGTCATCGACACTTGGGACATTGATAGAAGTGACCGGTGAGAGGCATTCAATTTGCAGGATGACTTTCCTCGCACCCATATTCCAAGCTTGAGTAAGGCCGACTTCTGTAGCGCGCAGCTCAACACGCATGATTGAGCAGGATCCAAGATTTGCTGAAAAAGAACCCAACAAAATCCCTTTGGAATTTCGCACAACTCCTCCCGCTGCGGCACAGTTATTAGGTTGAACAATCGAGTCGTCAGTATTAACTTTAACCCATTCATCTGGCGGAGGAATCCAATGAATGAGAGTTTTGCGTCGCTGAACATCAATATCTGAAAAGCTCTATGAGTGGGCTTTCATTATCTCTCGAACCTCGGCGATCCATGAATGGACTCATAGGTGGAGCTGGTAGCTTATCACTAAGGCATTGTCGAAGATAGACTCGTTGCGAGCTCTCCATATGAGGTAGAATGTGATACCGAACTTCTTTCCCCGAATAGGTAAGTTGAGTTCTGATGCAAGAAAAATATATAACATTTCCCCCCTCACTTAACCTCATATTCTAGGAGTTTTTTACCCCTTTCCCGTCATTTTCGTGGTGTTTTAGCTCGTTTTGACACTTTTACCATTTATAGCGACAAGGAACTTTTATAGTCCATTTTTCCTGCTTCCTAGTTTTTATATGTCATTTCAGTTTACAAGAGTGGAGATTTCTGAATAAGGTTTCACCAGGTCCAAATGGTGCCATAATCGGAGGTCCGTAGCTCCCTAAATGATCGCTCAAACTTAGGGTCTGAAAGCTGTTGCAGAGTACGCTAGAGAACCCACCGCGGCTGCGGGAAATTCATTGCACTCTAGGCCAAAGATTTTGAATCCAAAATGGTAGTTAGAGAGACTCGCGGCCGCGCTCGCCGAAAACCACCCGCGTCCATCATTTCCAGCGCGGTCGCGCAGGTGACCGCGCTCAGCTTTTTGATAGCACTATAAAACTACTATTTCAGCACTTGTTTGGGGAGTTCAATTTTTGGCTTCTCCATCCATTCCTAGTCCATCTAAAGCTAATAATGTCTTCTTTTTCACTCTTTTGTGTAGATTGGTGGTTGTTCTTGTTCTTGCCATGGCACACTAGGCACTTAGGGTTTGGGTTGGGGGGAAGTCTTGGGTTCTAGTGTGTTCCTTTGGGGCTATGGGTAATTTTTTGAGTGGGAGCAAACCTTGTAAGTCCCTTCTCTATTCATGATTTGTTTACCAATTGGAACCACATCTTGTGTAATTGTGTTGATTGTGAGATAGACACAAGTGTTTACCCATACTTGAATGGTTCCTTTGAACCTCAATTTCATAGTTATTTGTTAGGATCGCGAGTTTAAATTCATTATTGCCTATTTCTTATCTCTCTCGTGAAAGAGGGGCATGAATTAGGTCATCTTCGAGTGGTTTGTCACTTGGGACTTTCATCGAACACTTGGCGTGCGAAAGTAATTTGCCTAGGCGGATCGAAAGTTTGGTCGCCTCTTTATTCGTACATTAATTAGTAGGATCCTTTCTAGGGAGCCTAGGCCATGTTTGATGAAGTGTTCGAGGGAGTGGGAGTTGCATTGCTTGTTTTCAACTACTTTACAAACATGAGTTCCATGGTTAGGCGCACTTTAAGCCTAGAGGTATACCCCAACCCACCCTACCTTCACTTAGATTTTCTTTCCTCATTGACTTCATATTTTTTTGTGAACCTTGACTTGTTCTCACCTATTTTCATGCTCTTTGAGCCAATTCCAACTTTGGTTGTTGACATTTTATGTTTGATCTTGTGTTGACTTTTTGTGGCACCTCAACCACAAAACCCATGTTAGCCTTACATCCTAGCTAAGTATCCTTCCGCCAAGGGACCCCCGAGACACGACCCTAGCCCATAAGGCTAGGATTTTATCTTTGATTTAGGCACTCCTCAAGGGAGCTGGTCAAGTTCTCAGAGAATCCAGTCATGAAATGAACCTGTGAAGAGCCTCTGTTATTTGCTGGTAGGGATTAGTGACATCCAAATGGTCCTGGCGAAGGAGCAGTCCCTAAACACATGAAGGGAGTCCTCTGGCAGCAACCTGCAACATCTACAGACATCATCCTCGCACATGTGTCTTCTTTTCCGCTCAACATTGGTAAAGAGCCGATTATGGGCCGCAAGCCAGAGGAAAAAACGGACACGAGTAGGCTCTTGCCAATGCGAGACTGGTTTCAAAAGTTGATCTCCACCCCCATATTCAATTGCCTCCAAGATATCATAAGCAAATTTGATAGAAAAATGGCCCTTGGGATTCGACCTCCAAATTAAACTATCATCTCCATTATTAGGGGGGTTCCATTCCAGCAACTTGACGCACCGAGTTGGGCAGAAGACAACCATTTAAAAAGGTCCAGTCCCAATTGCCTTTACCTTTGGTAGCTCCAACCACCGAACTTTTTGCTTCTATTTCATCAATATCATGAAGCACGACGTCTGCGAGCTTTGTTTCGCTGTCAAGACAAAAGCTATACTAGAAGGAGGTGTCAAGGCCATTACGAACGATTATAACCGAACCCCAATTCAACATTCGGGATTTCAATTCTATCAACCACTTCCTTGAGGTATTTCAAGGTCAAAACATGAACCCAAAGCATGTCTGGATACTTCAGAATGTGTCAGCCAAGTTTCATCATGAATGCTCCATTGAGCTCCTTCGCCTTCCTGAGACCAAGCCCTCCTTCGGATTTTGGCCTACAAATAACATCTCATGAAACCAAATGAATTTTTCGTTGATCATTGGAACCACCCCAAACAAAGCTTCTAATCTTAAAGTCAATAGTATTGAGAATAGAAGCAGGAAGGGAAGCAGTTTGCATAGCATACGAGGGCAAGGAATGTAGAACGGATTAGGAAAGCGTAACTCGCCCCACAAGCGACAACATGTTACGCTTCCAACCTTCTAACTTTTTATCAATATGCTCGATGATATTATCGTAAGTGTCCTTGCGGATGCGGCCATGAAGGACATGGACAACCAAGTAATTTCCGAGGTCTGTCGCTTAGCAATGCCAAGAAGACAGCAAATGCTCCGGCGGTCAGAGATTGAAGTGTCCTTGGAGACAATGGCGGTACCAGGGGGAGCTGGGGGGAGCCACGGCGCCCCCCTCCCCCGGTATCGAGTCTAATATTACATGTATTTTTTGGTATTTTCGGAATTTGGCGCCGGGGTATTTGAAGTTCGGCTCCCCCACTACGTTGTTTCGGTGAAATGTTGTCTTAAATTTTACGTAATAGTTACTCATAATTCACTTATAGTGTGTAATAATTAAATATTTGATCATAAATTATCCAAATTTGAAAAAAAAATGTTGGTGGCACATATAATTATTTTTTTACTAATTAAGCAACCTATAACCAAAAAATTTATTGTGTATTTTTACTGTGTATTTTTACTTAGTATTAGATGAATGAAAAATTTATACTATTATTCAAATTTGAAGAAATTTTTTTGCCGGTGGCACCATTTTTTAATATACAATTCGGCTCCCCTTGTATACCAATCCTGGTTACGCCATTGCTTGGAGAAAAAAAACTTGAGACTTATCAAGGCTTACCAACTGCGGGTGTGGTAAAACTTGGTAAGGAAATTAGAGATGTCTGGAAACTTCTGAATGTGCCAGCCAAGTTTCATCATGAATGCTCCATTGAGCTCCTTCGCCTTACAGAGAGCAAGCCCTGCTTGAGATTTCGGCCTGCTAAGTTCCAAATTCTTTGGAATGGAGGCCTGACAGATCAATTTCTACCACAACGAGGTATTCGTCAAGGATGTCCTATCTCTCCCTTTCTATTTACTCATGTATGGAAAGGTTAAGTCATATTATTTAAGAGGTGCTCTCGTGGGGAGCTTGGATTTCGATTTCTCTTGCTCCCAGAATCCCTCTTTTATCTCGCCTTTTCTATGCATACGACTTGATTATGTTTGCGGAAGCATCGATGGATCAAGCTCAGGTGATTATGGGGTTCCTCAGCTTATTCTGCAGTGCGTCGAGCTAGGAGGTGAGTAAGGATAAATCTACTATCTTCATCTCCAAGAACACGAATCGCCATGTGGGGCAACTTATATCCTCGACATTAAACATATCGCTCACACAAGATCTCGATTAGGGGGTATTTGGGAGTCTCGGTATCCACGTCCAAGTTGCACCCCATACTTACCACGATATTCTTGAGTGACTGAATCGTAAGTTTAGTGGATGGAAAGTGAAGACACTCTCTCTCTCTCTCTCGCATGTTGGTTTACCTTGGCTACGTCGGTCCTTGTTGTGATACCGTCTTAGGGAATTGGAATTTTGTAGCACAATTTTAAAAAATATGTACCGTCAGTAGCCAAATGCGTAAAAATGTCCAGAAATAGCACAATCTGACTGGCAGCCAGCGCTGCGCCAGCCAGATAGCGCTGCGCCACCCAGCCAGCGCAGCGCTACCCAGCAGGCGCAGCGCTGGCTGCCTAATCAGATTAGATACCGTCAAATCTCCGTTAGGGTTTCCTCAAACCCAGCCAGCAATGCGCTGGCTAGGTGGCGCAGCGCTGGCTAGGTGGCGCAGCGCTGCCTGGGTCTGAAGAAACCCTAAGGCCTCAATTTTCAGTATAAATACCCCCTCTATGATGCAGTTTTGGACCACTCACCTCCCTTGCCCTAAACTTAGAATTTGAAGTAGGCAGCCGTCACCAAGCTTAGAATATGTCGTTCTTCAACTCTGGCTCTAGGTCTCGGAAGAGTAAGCGTAAGTGAAATTCGTTTGGGTGCTTTGTACTTATCTCATTTTTGCGTTTAACGCATTAATCTTGTGTACTGTTGTTCTGTAGTGACAGATACTGAGAGGGTAATGCACAAGTTGAAGAAGCCGGTGGAGGAGGACTTGTTCGTTTATGAGGCCAGTGTGGTTAACTGCTGGTGTGACTTAAGGGCGAATAGATCCGTTCGACCGAGTGATCTGGAACGCTATTTTGGCTGCCCTCGTGAGAGAGAGGTAAAAAAAGGGTTCGAATTTAATTTTATTCATTTTCCTAGTTATCAAAACCCTCTACGTTTGATTTCTGATCTGTAGGAGAAGGGGTGTGGTTATTATGAAAAACTGGAGGTGCGGGAGGCCGTGGATGGTGCTATTAAGGAGAAGGACCAAATCATTCGGGCGAAGGACGAACTACTTGTTCGAGCGAATAGGGAGAAGGATGACATCGTTGAGGAGAAGGACAACATTATTCGAGAACTGAGGGAAGAAATTTCATGGTTGCACGTTTCAATCAATAGGTTGCTCAGGGAAGGGCCTCCCCCACCACCACCCGGACCTTGTCCTTACAATTGACATCCATGTTGGGCCTAGTGTGTTTGTTATTTCTGTTGTTGTTGTTGCTGTTGTTGTTGTTGCTGTTGTTGTTGTTGTTGTTGTCGTCGTTGTTGTTGTTGTCGTTGTTCGCGTCATTATAAAAGTTAATAAAATGACTGGGTTGTAGTTGCAGCCTTTCTTCATTGTGTTGTCAAATTTCATTTGTTGTTATGACATAGTTGCAGTCTTTCTCAGTTGAAGGATTGACTAATAAAAGTAACTTCATAGTACAACTACAAAACATTAGGTTACATTGAAACTGAAACATGAAATTGACAACCACACATTTGAAATACAGATTACCAAACACAAACTACCAAACCCATAATACTAAAACATTTCATAGTGCAATTAACCGTTCCTTGTAGGGTTTGGATTTCTGCTGCTTCGCCTCGCACGTCGGCACGTCCTCCTATTGTGCCCTTCTTCATGGCAGTAACTGCAGTGAGGCTCAATATCTTCAACCCAATCCATCTCGTTGCGTATGCGAGAATGTCGTGGTCGCCCCATCTCCCTGACCCTTCCTGGGTCAGGCATCAACTTAGGCCCTCCATGAGGCACCCAGTCGTCTTTCGAGCCGATAGGGAGGAAACTCCGTCCGTATATTTGTTTTACTGTTTCCAGCCTGTAATGGTCGTTGGCGTAGTATAAGGGATCTTGATTGGCGGCGTTACATGCGGCCACAGCATGTGAACAAGGCATCTTCCACTGTTGGAACTTGCCGCAGGAGCAATGACCGTCCCCCTCCTCGTAGTCCAAGCGAACTTCTTGCCTATTGTTTCCCTTCCCGTTGCTGCGATTTATCGCCGTCTGTATTTCGAATATGCCAGCTTCGTAATCGAATTGCCTCACTGTGTGGGAAGTGGCCTTATTCACTCTTTTCTGCAGGCGCTTAAGACACTTCTTCGTCCAGATTTCACCGGCCGCCTGTTCTTCTCGAACCCTCTTTCGTCGATCTTCAAAATACGTTTGCAGCCTATAGAAAGTGGATTCCACCAAAGCTGCAACAGGGAGAGCCCGGATTGACTTGAATGCCCCATTCACGCTCTCCGCCATGTTTGATGTCAATTGGTTCCATCGTGCCCCGTCATGTTGAGCGTCTACGGCTCTTGACCAATATAATTGATCTTCAAGCGCCCATTTTTTATTTACGAGGTCGTCCCTTGCGAATCTTGTTGCCCCCTTTGTGAACTTTCTGAAGAACCGGCGTTTAGCTGCAGGTAAAAAAGAATGGATTACAAATGATATACGCTGAAATTGTTAAGTACTTGGTGGAGTGTCATGATACTGACCTAAATTCATAAGGCGGTTTTTCATTTTTGGGTTCTTGGCGGCTTTGTTGTAATTGCTTACATAGTGTCTGGCGCACCATCGCCAATGCCATCCAAATTGGATTTTCTCCATTGCACTCACGATGCCCACATGTCGGTCGGATATGACACATACTCCGCGTCTCTGTGTCACTCGTCGTTGTATGCAATCAAAGAACCATTCCCAAGTCTCCTTGCTCTCAACATCCACGATTGCGAAAGCCACAGTGAAGATGTTCTTATTACCATCGAACGAACTAGCCATGAGTAGTGTGTGCTTGTATTTTCCGGTCATGAAGGTACCGTCGACGATGAGCACAGGAGGACAATGTTTGAAACCTTCAATGGACGGGGCAAAACTCCAAAACACACGGTCGAATTGGATGATTGTATCTCCATCAACCGTTGTCCATTCTTTCGTGATGAATTCAACTTCCGTCCCATAGTTCCGATCTTGTATTGCCTTCATTAGGGTAGGTAACTCGTTGTATGATTCCTCCCAATTACCATATATCCGCTCCATGGCGCCCTGTTTGCCGTTCCATGCCTTCTTGTACGAAATTTGTCGTCCGTACATAGTATGTATCTCTGTCTGAAGAAGGTTGATACGAATATGGGGGCGTGCCTGGACAAAGGGCGTGACTGCATCGGCTATGACATCAACGTCCAGCTGGGTCGGACTGATGTTGTTCTGACTGCCCAAACACGTATGGGCCGGATTGAATTGTTTTACCGTCCACACATCGCTCTCATCTGTAGTTAGCCTTATCCTCCACGGGCATCCATTGCGTTGATATCCATGACATCGTTGCTCAAGCAACCATTTGCTAGACCGTGTCGTGCATAACATGCGGTTATTCCTGAGTGCATATTGCTTCAGACTAGTTTGAGCCACAAGCTTGCTTTCGAATTGTTGCCCAACCCCAAACCCTGGCCCATCAATGTGCCACCGTGGAACATTATGAACGCCGTACTCATTGTTGTTTGTAGTCATTAGGTCACCGATATCGTCTGGTAAATGTGTGAAATGGCTTGGGGGGTATATTCTCTCGGTGGTTGCGCATTCACAAAGGGTTGAGTTTGAATGTCTGGCTCAGAGACATGTGCTGCGTCCTGCTCCGAGTTGACGTCGCTTTCTGATGAGTCTCCTTCTATCTCATTTCCTAAGTGCGTTACCGTACTTTGTTGCCTGCTATCGCCACGGTATTGTGTGTGATTGCTCTGACTGCTCTGACCACTATAACCGGCACTCGCTCCATCGCCCATGAATATAGAGTCTCCCTGGCCTGGCGTCCCACGGTGGTCGAACTCAAAGTATAGCTCTGCCACTTGGTAGTCCGATTGGGTTGCCATGATGTTGTAGATAACCTCTAACCCAGTAACGTCATTAAGAATGAGTGGGTAGTGTGCCACAATTTGGTCATTCCCAAAAACTGGACATCGATACATGACAGTCCGCAACACCGCCGAAGATCCTACCCCCATCTTTCGCAAGAACACTGGACATGCCTGTTGTAGTGAAGGTTGCCTCGTCATTTTGAGGTGACATAATTTCCCCCCGCTGTAGCACACCCCACCGTGTTGGCCGTGTACTATTTCGCCATCCCATCGGAGCCAAAACGCGAAATTCATTTTCTATGGTTACAAGGTATTGAGAGTTGTAGTAGGTTTCGAGTAGTTTGGAAGAGTTAGTAAGAAATTGTTTATGGACTCACGCCTCTATATAATGTAAGGAAGACAGAATTCAGTTAGTGGATGCCAGAATTGCAGAACAACTCCAACTTTTTTCACGCGTGATGTCAATTATACGTTACAAATTATTGTGTCGTCCATAAGTGGTTGACTTAATGAGGAGCTGCAGCTTTTTTCACGTGGGTTGGCAATTATTTCTTGCAGAAATTATATCTATCTATGTGAACAGATGACCCATTTTTAGGGTGTTGTCAACTCATAAGATGAAATGTGTGATCAATTATATGTTGCATTTCTAGGGTGTTGTGATCTCATAAGATGAAATGTTGTGATCAATTATAAAGTCGAATACCATGAAACAAACGTCTACTATGAAGTACTCTGAAATACGAAATACAATGAAATATACTCATAAGATACTATAACTACTCACGACCCCTCCCATCACGACCCCTCCCCTCCCGACCCCTACCCTCTCGACCCCTACGCCGACCCTGTCCCCTCCAATGTGCCCCCAGCTCATGGCCTCCAGTAGCGCACATCCTCTGCGTAGGCTCTCGCCTCAGTCCATATCGATGCTGCCCGTCGGCGGGTGGAGTATCATCATCATCGAAAGATGCCTCATATGTCACTACGGGTGGTGTGACATACTGAGACCCGGATGGACCGGCGTACGATGAGGCAGGACCCCACTGAGACCCGGATGGAGGGACTGTAGGAGTGGGGTATGGCTGGGTCGGGTCCGGATGCTGTGTGTAATCCTGATGCTGTGTGTAGTCCTCCGGCTGGGTGTAGTCCTGACTCCCCATATAATCGAAAGTCGCGTCGCCTGTAGTGTCGAATGGATAGTGCTCAGAGTATCGGGTCTGCTGGTGATGTGGATCCCACTGAGGCAATGTCGGCTCCCACAATCGCGGGACAGGGGGGACATCTACATGCTGTCGGACTCTACGTGTAGAAGGAATCCTGGCGGCTGGCGGGTCAGGCACTGGGTAGTCAGCATGTCGTGGATGGGTGGCCTGCCGGGGTGCCCTCCTAGACTCAGACGTCCTATGGATCCCGCCTGAAGCATGCATCATTGACCTCAGTGTAGCATGCATCTCCTGCTGCTCCTGAGGCGTGATATCTGACTGGCCAGTAGTCACGTATAGCCTCTCCATGCCATCAAGCTACAACACATAATTAGAATGGTTAAACATGTAACAAGAAGTAGTTGTAATAATTATGACAGAACCTACGTACCAAAGACTGGTCCACTGCTCCTCGGCGAGAAACTGTACGTCTAGTGATGCCATGATACCACTGGTTGATCTCGTCGTGGAAGTGATAGGACTCCCTCTCCTCGCTCCGCAGCCACGGGCCTGAGGCGGTGTGGTCAACACGAGTGGACCACAGGTCTCGATATCCAGCAAATCTAGCTACCACATCAGTACGATGCCATCCACGCTGTGTCAGCTCCAGGTTACTGATGACCTCACCTACTAGCTGATCCCATGTAGGGACAGGCTGGTCCATTTCAAACTGACGCAACACTCTATCAGGCCTATGCCACATAGCGCTGAAGAAGCAGATAAGAGGTGCGACGACGCGATGGATGGGGAAAGTCCCTGGACTGTAATGCTCATGGTCCGCCGAGTAGGGACACCTGGATGGGGAAAGTCCCTGAACCACGTCATTCATACAACTTGATAAGATGGAATAAACCATTAAAATGGAAGAAGAAGTCGTAGCCCGAACCTAGGCATACGTGGAATGGGGGAGTGCGTCGGTGCAATCTGTCGACTCTTGTGGACTCGACGCGCAATGGACGTAAATCTCTCCAGGGCCCACGCCTGAACCAGTGCCAGCCAACCTCCAATGTCACCTACGTGGTCGCGGGACGGGTTGCTCTCTATGCGGAAAGCACACCGGCCAAGCTCCCTATATAGCCATGAAAGTGCGGCAGCCCCCCAAGCGTACTCGCCTATCTGGCTCATGTCCTCGAGCAGTGGAAGGAAGAAGAGTGAGGCGTGTGATCCTGACCGATCAGCAAAGATGCAGCTGCCGAAGAAGTCCAGAATGTATGCGCGACAGTGCTGCTCGATAGTCTCCTGGTCGGCGTCATCCCTGATGGTGCCAAAGTGGTTACGCAACCACGTCATCTTCACTCTGCCAGCAGACAGGTCAGCGGTAGATGGTTTCTTCCCCAGAAGCTGCTCAACGTAAATCTGCAGATCAGAATCCACAGTCGGAATGCGCCTCTGCGACTCCACAAGCACACCATCGATGCTCAGACCAGTGAGAAAGTACATGTCCTCGAGTGTTATGGTTGCCTCACCGTGGTACAAGTGAAAAGTGCTCGTCTCGGGACGCCATCTCTCGACCAATGCGGTGATCAGCTCAGAATCAGGGGTAAAATCCAAGCAGTCACGCAACTGACCTAGACCTATGGGGGCAAGGTATGCCTCGAACCTAGGATCGTACTTCACGATCTTCTTAGAGAAGCGACAATTAAGCGTCATATGTGGGTCCTAATAGTTGGGGGAAGAAGATGTAACAAAATTAATAACCAGTACTCAATTTCTGAGTGCACCCTAAACATTTAAATGTAATTAACATTCAAATATAATTAACATTCAAATATAACTAACATTTACATATAACAAACATTTATACATAACTAACATTTCAAATTGAAGTAACATTTCAATTATTACTATATAGTAATATGAATTAGGACTTACATTATTTGTAATTATATCAATTAGTATTATAATATAAGTAACATTTAAAAATAATTAGTAATCACTATTAGTAGTCAATATGTAATCTTTTAGGTTACTCTACTTTTAATCCCCATTAGTAGTCAATTAGTTTTAGTGATTTAAATCTAAGTTTAAAATTTATCAATATTAGGTACTACTATTAATATTCAAATTTGATCATAATATTGTAATATAAGTAATTAAATTATGAATATTATTAAAATAAATGCAACATTCAAACATAAATACCTTGTAAAAATAAATAACATTTCAAATGTACCAACCTGAGCTTCGAAAATTCCCGACGCTCGATGTCGGTCAGCATCACCCCATAAAATCGAAGGGTCCTCGGGACTACCACTTCGTACCCCAACCGGCACCTCTCCAAACATGTAATCCATCTACAATTTAATATCCACAAGCAATGTTAAATACATATAAAATCGTAAAACACAATTTAATTACCATATAATTTATAGCATGATACCTTTTGAGGGAGGGTTCAGGCCTTCTTCAAACGAAATTTCCTCGCCGGACAATTGCTACGAACCTACAAATAAAATACGTCATTAGCGTACAATAATAATAACAAAAAATTTATGACAAACACAAACAAACTATCAAAAATACCTTAGAGAGAATTGAGTTTCAGAAAGTATGAGAGGAGGTGTGAAGATGGTATGTGGGGGGTAGGGGGTATTTATACCAAAAAAAAACGGTAGTATTGATCCCAGGTAGCGCTGCGCCACCCAGCCAGCGCAGCGCTGCCTGGGATCAATACAACCGTTACTTAACGGCTACATTGTAACGGCTAGTGTGCCACATGGCGCAGCGCTGCAACGGCACAAATTTGACTTGGCAGCCAGCGCTGCGCTGGCTGGGTGGCGCAGCGCTATCTGGCTGGCGCAGCGCTGGCTGCCAGTCAGATTGTGCTATTTCTGGACATTTTTACGCATTTGGCTACTGACGGTACATATTTTTTTATATTGTGCTACAAAATTCCAATTCCCTACCGTCTTATGTGATGTAGACATCAATTCTTCCGATCACAACATGCAATGAGATTGATAAAAGGATTCAAATTTTTTTCTAGGGGCTTTCAGATGATGCGAGAAAAGTTCACCTTATAGCGTGGGACAAAATTTGTTTATCTAAAGAAAGGGGAAGGTTAGGATTAAGATTGGCTAGGCTGTTAAATGGAGCATGACCAAATTGACATTTTTTTTCTTTCAGAGCCCAAATCTTATTTGGGTTCGTGTCCTTCAAACCAAGTACTTTCGTGAAACGCTTGACGGATTCACACTGTGCCACCTGTCTTCAAAATATTTTCTTGGGAAAGGGATATGTAAGGAATGGTTGTCGATGCTAAAAGGATCTAGATTGGCGATTAGAGATGCATGGAGACCAAATTCTAGACAAATTGGTGGACAAATGATGGAATCCGACTTTTTGATCATGTCGATCAGGAGAGTCCCAATCTTAATTTCAACGTCACAGTTTCTGATCTGGTGGGGGATGAAGGATTGTGGAACCTCGACCTCCTTCGTCAATACCTCTCGGCTGATATTTTTTACTCTATTGTAGGGATGTGCCTGACTAAACCCGGTCATGGTGAAGATTTTTGGAATTGGGCGGTGAGAAAGGCGACAAGTTTTCTATTCGGTCTACCTATAATCTTATCTCAGAGATGGAGAGCATCCTAAGGGCTGATTCTTGGAATGATATCTGGAAGTGGAAGGGGCTACATCAAATGAAACATTTTCTCTGGCTTTCTAATCATGGTTGGTTACTCACGAACAGCAAACGAAAGTGACGCCATCTCACACATGACTCTACTTGTCTCTACTGTAAACACACCGATGAGAACCTGTCACGCGTTCTTCGGGATTGCACTTTTGCAAAGGAAGTCTTGAATAAGGTTGCCATCCCAAGTATGACATCCCAAATCTGATCTGATCAACCTACCTCTTGGTTTTCATATTTGTTGAAAGATGAATGTCACCTGCTCCATGAAATTGTTTGTTGGTCCCTCTAGAAAGAAAGGAATGAGCGTATATCTTAGATTCTAGAACCATTCCTGTTAGTTTCGCTACTCGTATTAATTATTTGACACGGGAGATTAAAGAGTCTATGGATAGGGAGGGCAGCAGATCTGTGTCCAAACCCCTCCGGTTTGGAACCTTCCAAACTCAAACTTGGACGGGCATTTTGGTCTTTTAAAAATAAATGAAAACACTAATCTACTTTTCCCATGTCGCGGTCCCTTCTCCTTCTTTTCCCTTTTTCTTATAAAATTTAATTACTCTATCGAACCTGCCCCTTTAATCGGTGAAGTCAACCTTCCATTCATTCGTCGGAGCGAGGTTGTGGTCGGAGCAGCGACGGTTGGTGAAGCGGAGCAGCGGCCGGAGGGGGTGAGTCGGTAGGCGGAGGAGTGCGACGGAGGCCAGCAGAGCAACGACGTGGTAGCCGGAGGGCAACAGAGAAGCTTCACCACCTCCGACGAGACCGTCGTCGATCTCCTCTTCCTCCAATTCCAAATTCTCATTTCACAATGGAAGGTACGTGATGTGCTCTCTTTGTCTGGCTGTTGGAGGATGAGACAGAGAAGTTGAATTCGTTTATCGTTGAGAAGGAAGAAGACTCGGTCATCAAGTGGAAGGTACGTGTTGTGCTCCCTTTGTATTTGTCCTTTTATGGGATTGATGAAAACCATCTTTATAATTAGGGGTTTTGGTTTAAAGCTTCTTTTATGCGATCTAGATAGGGAAACTTAGTCCAGGATTACACGATATTGAAATGATTTCGTCGGAACGTCGTACTGCTATATGTAAGATTGTGATAATTTCCCAATTTCGAACTCTTTCGTTAATAATGAGAGATTCATTTGTTGGGGTTGAAATGCAGGAGTTGCAAAGATGGGGTTGCAGAGGCCAAGGACTCGAAAAGAAGAGCTGATGAGAATAGGCAGAGAGATCGTTGACCTAGATGGGAAGATGATTTTGTTGGAGAATTATAGTGCCCTGAACTACACATATACTTAGATTGTGTTATGGAATGATGTTATCCATTTCTGATCCAACTTTGATATAATTGATCACCCGATTGCTAGTTACAGATTTGTTAATAAGCTTACTCTTCATACCATTTTGTTGTCATTCTTCTGTTTAGCATAGCTGTGTTGTGGGGTTATCTTATTTCTCGAAACTTGTCTCATGGTTGTGGGTGATGATGATGATTATTGATAATGACTGTGTGACTTTTGCCAAGATTTGTGAAAATTCGATTGGTTAACTAGTTAACTCGAGTAGTTAACTAGTTAACTCTATTGGTTAACTAGTTAACTTGATAAGTTAATTAGTTAACTCGATAAGTTAACACTCGAGTAGATAACTAGTTAACAACTTGATAACTACTTAACTCGATTGGTTAACTAGTTAACTCGATAGATCATGATGTTAACGCAAGTTAATTAGTTATCTGCTTATAACCTGTTAACTCGAGTAGATAACTAGTTAACTCGATAAGTTAATACTCGAGTAGATAACTAGTTAACAACTTGATAACTAGTTAACTAGATAAATCATGATGTTAACCCAAGTTAACTAGTTATCTGCTTATAATCTGTTAACTAGTTATCAATAAAAAATCAGGCTAACAAGTTGACTAGACATCGCCGGAAAAGTCATCGGAGTTTGATCGGTCGTAGGAAAAATTTTCGGAATCTCGCCAGAAAAGTCACCGCTATGGTGGCCGGAAAAGTCGCCGAGACAGTGGTCGGTCGCTGCCGGTCACCACATAAAAATATAAAATATTTAAATTAAATATTATAATATTCAAGTATTCAAATAAATATAATAATAAAATATTTAAATTAAATTACATGTGTAAAGTCCTAAATACTCCTAACAAATGTGGACCATTAGATTGGTCAAAGGGTCAGACACCGATCTCTTGCCAGATAGGGAGCATCTTCTGTCTGCTGGTGTGATGCATCGAAGAGAAAATGACGTTGCTTGGGATCCTGACCCAACCAATTGGGTTATGCTCAATACAAATGGAGCGGTTAATCATGAGGTCGGGAAAGCAGCCGCTGGAGGTCACTATCTCAGGGCGCTTTCCTCTAACCTTGGGACCTGCACGATTACTCGGGCAGAGATGAGAGGGGCCATATTGCATCTCCAAATTGCTTGGGACATGGGATTCCGACAAGTTGAGCTTCAGATGGATTCTACGACAACAATTGCTCTTTTTCAAAAAAAAAAAAAAAAACTTACCCATTAACATGCTTCAAAAGTATTTGATTTCTGTGAGCTTCGACGGAGAGACTAGAACATATCAGTTCGACATACGTACAAGGATGGTAATCATGTTGCGGATCACCTAGCCAGAAAAGGGTTTTCCCGACCAATCAAATGTTATTTCATTTCTTCTTCTGATTGTACTCTTGGATATTTCCTCCGCTATGACTAGGGCTGTTGACGAACCAAGCCACTCGCGAGCAGCTCGGTGTTCGGCTAGAAAAAGCTTGCTCGTGACTCGGCTCGATTTTAAATGAGCCAAGCTTGAGCTAGGTCATGTGCAACTAGATAGGCTCGCGAGCTGGCTCGAGCTCGAGGGTCAACTCGAATACTAGCTTCACTATATGGCTCATTATAGACTCACTAATGAAACATGTGGTTTGTCATATACTATAATTCATATGCTACTTGTGATAACACAAATGGTACATTGTTTAGTTTAAAAGTAAAGACTTGTAAACTTTATGATAACTTGTTTTTTAGCTTGACTCATCGATATGTTTTATCGTACAAACTTCAAATTGGACTCATCAAGTGGTTTAATGACCGAAGTTGGACTTGAGCTCAAATTTGGTTTGTCAAGTGTAATTAACAAGTCAGGCTCAAGCTCGTCACAAACTAAAGCTCGAGTTCATCTAAAAAGTAACGAGCCAAGTTTGAGCACAGTAAAGTTCAGCTCAGCTCAGTTCGTAAATAATCCTAACCATGACTCTCTTGATATCTACAAGGTCAAACATTATGATTAACGATTCAGGCGCTTGGCACCATTTTCCCAAAAGAAATCAAAAAACAATTACCCTATCTATACCAGCCCCATGGAAACCAGCAGGCTATTGTTACCTTTGTTCATTCAGTTCTCAAAATTCTGCATGTGAGCCCATCTATATTTCTCAAGTTCCGCAGGAGATGGTCACTTCATTCACAGTACCATAAACAACCAAACTTCACAACTGGCCTTCATTAAACCTAATCTGCATTGATATCTTAATCAAACAACCCAATAATGTAATTTCTAATTGCAAAGAAATGAGAACATAGCCTTCACAAGTTAAAAAATTTTGCCGCCTCCGCTACAAAACTGCCAGTAAGTCAGCCTAAAAACTTCTGCCTCTTTCCTACCTACAAATCACCTATTAAAACCTGAAGTGGGGTGTTCAACAAATGGAACAACGAAATAACGATAATCAATCAAGAGGGGGGAAACAATCCTGCTTCAAGGTTATGGAGCCGGGTCCATTTTCCATGATGCTCCTCCTGTTCCTGCAACACTACCTTTGTTTGCTTCCACAGATGACATATTCTGCAAATTCTTCTCACCACTCTTGTCTTCAATTTTGTCATCTTCTTCTCTATTATTACATGGGTTAGCTGAAGCCTCCAAACCCAAATCACAAGAACTAACACCTAATCCATGGACTGCAGATTCTTCCCTGTCCAAGTCATCTTCTTCTTCATCGTCCATGTTCTTCTCGTCGTCATCAGAATCAACCTCAACATAACTGCTGCTCTCATTATCCACATCTTCTGTTCCAGCATTGTTCAGGTCAGTTTCCGCCATACCCACATCATGTACAGGCTGCCATTGTGCTAATGGCGCTGCCTCGCTAGCTGATTGTCCTGTTCTCAGTCTCTCCCTGTAACCCTCCATTTCTGATCTGTATCTTTCTTTATCCTTCATAGCTTTCTCTTGATAAACCTTCAAAAGCAGAACAAACTATACATGTTAACAGGGGAAGTCTCTCATCCAAAGGAATGAGCATTGAACCGTATAACTGCTAAGCTAGTTAGTATGAAAAAGATATAAAAGTCCATACAATTCTTTCCCCGTCCTTGAGCTTGTTCCATAGTTCACCAATCATCCGGCTAATCTCTCTGTCTTTTCCTGTATGAAGTTGTTTTAGTCTTGCGTGCTGCTCAGCAAAGAAGAAGTTGTAACCACTTCTGTTAGGTTTTGGATGATCAGGATCCCTCCTTTTTATCTCGCACTTCTTTCTGCGTCTACGTCGTTTACAAGGTGGTACGACTTGATCGATGCCATTGTTGTTGGACAGCATACTAGGATAATGCTGAGACATTTGGAAATGCTGGCCTTCTGCTGCCTGATAAAGAAGACCTTGCAGTTTCTCGTTGCCTATTGAGACAGTTACAAGATAACCACCGTCAAACTTCCCATCAATTACACCAACAACTGAAGGGCCTGTTGCTGATTCTGGCCTAGCTGCAATAGGAAGAAAAAAGGATAATGTAGCTATAGGACAGCAACTTGCATTAGCAGAACATATACAAATCAGTATGGAAAGTCTAATCTTGAGACCACTGCATAAAAAACGTTTACAAGAGTAGAAATGACAGCAAAGAACAAGAGAAGAGGTGAGGTGCACATTTGCAGCAAAATACCTCGAGGCGGTTCAGCTACGTTTATCATCGGTTGGGATTGATATTGCGGTGATGGCAGCACAGGAGTTTGAACTGGAACATGTCCCACCCATGGGGAATGTACAGGAGCTATAAAGAAGTAATTACACAATCAACAATTGCAAACAGATAAAACGGAATCGCACGGTAAGGAAAGGAATGTTGAGCCAAACCTGCTGCGGCAGCATTCCAGCCCTGAGCTTTGAAAAAGTAGAGCTGTTCATAATGCAGAAGCAAGGACCCGTAGTACTTGCGCAACACAAAAGAAGCATTAGTTGCAGTAGAGGGGAAGTTGAATGTGGCTGTCACTTCTTTCCATCTTTTCTCTCTAAGTATCTGTAAGAGCAAATGGAAGACGATGGTTAAAAATAACAGACCATTATGTACATGACCACATTTTATCACTTTACTATTCACTTGAATCCACCAAAACAACATATCACTCAGACATTTATCAGAAGACAATATTCTTGCTGGGTGTTCATACTGGTAACATAAGTTCGTGATCCAGTCAGTAAATCTAGCAAATATGGTCATAAGCTCAGAGGAAAAGCAATATTAACCAAAAGCTTCCCATTCTCTTTTCCAAATTACTTCTCTCAACTAGAGTTCAACAGCACTAAAACTAAAATTGAACTCAACAATTTATGCAAAGCTTAGACTCATCAGTGACAAACTATAATGACGAAATGACAGAAAAACGGCCATGTATTTACCTTATGAATACCACCACGTTGTGTTACCTCCACAAAGAGGCGATGCAAGTCCAAATCTCTTCCCCCTATTATGGGGATCCTATAAAAAAAAACATCAGCAATCAGAGATGACAAAGCTGTTCGACTTTAAGCCTGCCGATATTAGAACAAAGTTACCAAGGAACCTCTTAATGGACAATAACACGAAGCAACACATGACAACAGTTAATCTAATATTTAAGAAATCTGCACGAGTCACCCTTGTTTATGATGCCAATAAACGCATCTCCTTCAAAGTTCAAACGCAACACAAATGGAAATGCCATTGATTTGAACATTTAACCATTTAACAAACTTAGTAACAGAACTTATACTTGCCCTTTTATTTAACATCTGCGGGGCTCTGAAACCTCCTTGGTCCAGATCAATTACTAGTTGCCATTGCAGGATGTTAACACATGAAAAATGCACATTTGGATCAAATTGGTCATGTATCAGGTAGATTGCAGGCAACAGTTAGATACATTTGGTTTTGGAACAACGGAACACTTAAAAAGGAAACAAGAATTTGTATGCGTCACACCTTACCCAAACTACTGACATTGTAAAAGAGCAAAGAGATGAACAGTACTCACATGAACTTAGTTCCCATAGACAAATGGAACTTCTCCAAACTAGCCATAAATATCCTAGGATTGTTTTTGACATCCTCATATTCGGCTACAGGAGCTGGATACCGAATATAACTGACGACCGGGTTTCTCATAGGGACAGGAAGAATCTGCTTGGCACAAGAAGTTGATGCCATAGCCAACTCCTCAGGAATCACGCATCAGTTCCTATTGTTTCCCTGCCACAACAACCAAACCCAGAAACACAATAAATACTACAACTCCACTTGCTTGCCTTATAAATGCAAACTTGAAAACAGCATAAAGCACAGCACTTGAAGACAGCAGAAAACAGAAAGAAGTAGCAGCTTAAACTTAACAATGCAGAACTTGAAAACAAAAGCCAATTACCCTCCAGAAGATACAGACAACTCCTTTAAGGGAAAAGGAAAAGGCATAATTTATTGAGCAAACGAAAAGGCAAGCATTAAAAAGTATCACCAGCAGATTGCAGTTGAGAGAGAAGAGAGAAATTAAAGCTAAAAACCAGAGTTAGTAGTACTTACTTATCAACCAACTCGTTCCAAGTAATAAAAATAATAGACAGTATCCAAATTGATTGATTCAAAGCCCAAGAAAGAAGCTGATGACACATCACAAGACACAGACACAGCTGTCCCAATGAAACTAATGACCTTGGTTCAGATGTTTGTTTTGTTTGAAAATAGCAGAAAAGTTTTCCTATCAGGGTTCCTGACCTTTCGATAACTGCAGAAACCATAAGGGCTAAACCCCCATAAAGAGAAATACCATTTTAGGCTCTTGCAATAAAGAAAGAACCAGGTATCAAAAACTTCTGCCCTCCTCTAAAGCTTTTATTAGACAAGTTCTCAGGCCTTGCTGATGCCCTATCCAAGCAGAACAGCTATTACCTCAGCGTGACATTCTAAACAAATTAGTCTAATATCTACCAGGTAACACAGAGTGGGACATGCAAAATAATATCAACAACAATAATCTCAATTCAATTAAAATACCAGATAGGTTAAAACCCCCTAAATAATAATAAATATTAAAAATGAACCAAAGAGGAGAGGCCATCAATATGATAGGTTTGGTGAAAAATAAGAAAAAAGAAGGCAGCTTTTGTTAGCTAGCTTGCCTCATCCGTGAATCTACGCCGGAACAAAGGAAACAAAGCGTCCATCTCCGGCCGCCGGAATGGAAACGTGGGTAGCCGGGAGACCTGGGGTTTTGTTTCTATTTCTTCGTGGGCCATGGGGAAAGAAGAAAAGGAAATCTCAGAAACCGAATGGCCAAGGACGAGGAACCTTAGAGACTAGGAAGAAAATGGGGTTTTCTTTTTACCATTTTTGTGTTAGCAATTAGCAGCAATACACAGTCACGAAAATAATATAATCCCGACAAAAGGAAACCCAATAATGAGAAAAAAAAGATAATATATGAAAAGGAAAACCAACCTTAGGCTAATGGTTCAATCTTTGATTAAGCAGAAGTTTCAAAGACACTTTCTGTAATGGCGGACAAATAAATAGGCACTATGAGATATGAACATTGGGAAAAAAATTTAGAACGGGGATGTGAATGTGAGTAAGGTAACGTCTTTTTGAATAATACCCTAAATAATATTAATGTTGCTAATTGTATTATCTTATTTATATATATAAATATATATATATATATATATATATATATATATATATATATATATATATATATATATTATATTTGTTTTGGATATTATGGAGAGAAACCCAGATGCAGAATTCAAGAATAGATGAGAGAGTTTAGAATTATAATAAATAATAATAAGGTTGGAAAGGAATAATAAAAAGATTAGGAGAGATTTACCTGCAACAATTTAGAGGTAACTAAACCACCTTCATTTTTTAATAATGAAAAATTATGGAAATATATGAAAGGGGATTTTTTTTTTTCCGGAAGAATAAATAGATATGAAGAGATTTGTATTGGGAAAAAGGAAATTATATTTTCTTTATCTGATAATTGTTTTAGGGATGGTGATGTTAATGGTGAAGAATTAAAGCGATCCAAAAATACAGGAGACTGATCAAAAGACTATTTTATCCTTTTTGAACCCCTTTTTCAGTAATTATTGTTGATAATTATGAGGGTGATTTCGGTAATAGAATTCTCTTTTTTTAGGCAAGTGGCCTAAAATCAGGGAGAGAGAACCGTTATTTATCACATTTGTGAATAAGAATTAACAATGTCCAAAGATGATAATAACTAATGGTTGAATGAGATAAAAAAGAAAGCAACCATAATTCAAACAAAAATGTAGGGATAATCTTCTCCCCTCCTATAATTGATTTTAATATCAACATGGGCATCATAATCAATGATCATATGTGTTTTATATGATGACTAACTTGGACAAAAGCTAAGTTAGGGAATTGCAAGGTTGACCATGAATAGATTACTTTCATTTAAGGAAAAAAAAAATCATAAATTCATAAGAGAAATGCTAAAAGGGAAAATAGAACATTCATCTTCCAAGTTTGACTGGTGGGTCAATAAATTAGTTTAATTCGAGGTTGATTGTTGGTGGTCTTTGGTACGCACTAGGTTTCGTGGGGTGATTTCTTGCAAGGACTATAACAAAGGACATAGTTAATGTTTGTATGAGGGTATATGAGGGGTGAAAGCACATTATGAATGGGTAACAAAAAAGTATTGGGGGTTAATTCTTTAGTAAGGGCGTAAGTCCACAGCCTTTAGCATGCAATGTGTGTCCCAGTGTGTGTCGTGTCCTTTACTGAATGGGTGCTCTAGTATTTATACGGCCAAGGTTACATGGGTCAAGCTCCACATATCCCTCTCTGAGTGGCTCTAGTCGGAGGCATCATCCTCGTAGTTGGATGAGGGCCTACCTCGTAGGAGAATGGTTGGTGTCAGATCCTGCAGAAAGTAGGATGTTGCTGAGGGTTGATTAACATGTCTGCATGGTTTTGTAGAGTGGTTAGCGACTGATAGACAAGGCAGTCACCTTATTGTTTGTTGATGGGACAGTACAGACACCAACCAAATGTGACACACTTAAATGCAGTGGAACACTAACATGGGTGCTGCGATGCACTAAATACCACACGATACTAATTTCCTTCATAACTCAAGTAAGTAATAATGTAGAGTTTGTGTATATCTATGTTGAGATAGGTTACTAAATATGACATATGCATATGACAAGATAGTGTATCTCAAGACGTGTTTCAAAACCCAAAATAAGAGAAAGAGGATCAAGACACATTCTTCCGATTCTATCTGACCTCATCATCACGCTCGTCGATCCATATAGCTCTCATTGGTGGCATGTTGCTCCTGTAGAATCAAGTGTACACCTATGTAGACTACTGGCAGTCTAGGGGGAATAAGGGTCAGTGCTAACCACTGATTGAGGGCTTTGGGCCCTGAGTTATACTAAGGTGCAATCAAGTCACGTAGCAAGTAACCCAATACGTATCGCATAAGGTTACTCCTGTAAACCTAACTCGTTAGTCCATATTTTAATTGGGATCCCAGTTCACGTATGCTGGTAGACTCCCGGGAAAAAAGGCAGCACCCAAATGGGTACCTCGTAAACAGGAAGCTCTCTACGCTAAGAGCCTCAAAACCTTTCAATCACTAGGTTCAATCGTCCCAATGACCTACTCCTAGTAGAATTGACCACATATGGTTTTCTACAATATAAAAAAACAAACATAGTATCCAACATACGGACCCTAACTATATTCCCATAATCGTTTATCTAGGTGAATTGTCATCAAAGTCATATCATAATAACACACGTATATCAAATCAAGTATGATATCAAAGTAAAGTAAAATGAGCACAATAACAAGTTTACGTATACGACAATAACAATATTTCGATTACGAGTCTAGGGTTATACAACCACTATCATAGAATGCATATGGCCTGTAACAATAAATGAATACATAAAGGAAAGTCAACCCAGTCGGATACACAACCCTCACAAAAAATGATCGATGAAACCTTGCTACTAACTTTCGTGTCAAACCCTAATTCCAAACGACCTCTATATCATGAACCACGAGCCAAGTTAACTTCCCTAGAGTTCTCTCAATCCAGCGTTTTGGCCGAGGAGTATATATTCTCTGAAGCTCAATAGCGCAATAGCGTAAGTTCTTCTTTTATAGTGCACTAAGTCAGCTTATTAAAGCTAAGAACAAACCCAAAAAAGTAACCGTTTTAATTTCTTAATCATGAATATTTAGCTAAACTACTTAGTTATTAAGGAACTTATCATAGAACACACTACAACATAACCTGGCTACGGAGGCACACGTATTTGCCTCTATACAGTTATAGAGGCAGATAGCTTACGTGCACTAACGTCCTGTCGCTAAAGGTCTTTAGAGGCAAATACGGTGGCACATGTTATCTGTCACTAATGGAAGAATTAGTGGCAGATATAATTGTTGGTCATTGCAACTTTAAACAACTACTATTTTGTCATCTTAGCCACCTTTTAGAGGCACTTATTTTTGTTGCTGATAATTTTTTTAGAGGCACATATATATGTTTTTAAAAAGAATTTATTCCTACCGACCAGGATATTTTCCTCTACTGCATTATCTCATTCACTATTTACATATATTATTTTATACTTTTTTGCTATCTACGGGGTTTGGACCCTGGTGATTCAAGGAAATGTGCTAAGTTCTTAGTTCTTACCACTTGGTTCAATAGTACTTATTGATTTTTTTGCGCATTTTTTAAATATGAATTATAAAACTCAATGATATGGAGAAACTATGCCAGGAAAAAAAAATCAAAATTGAAAAAATTGAAAAAAAATTCTTACTCATTATTAGAAAAGAAAATCGTTAGCGTTTATTATATAATCATTAATTATATATGATCTACCATTTATCTATACAAAATAGTACATAGTTTACAAGTTATCTATCTTTACAAATTTTAATCATTCAACATATAGAGATAGATCCTTATGGAATATGGTTGTTGGTTAGTGAGGTTATTTCAAAGCACGAGCTCCGTAAGTGGCTATCCTTATGGCATAACGATTTTGACCCAGATTGAAATTGAATTTAGGTTGATTTTTTGGGGTTGCAGGTCTGTGCATTTCTCGAGTTTTCTAGGCAATCCTTTTCTCTATTGGGGTGGTTTGAGTTTGTGTCTGATATGTCGTTTTGTCGCCGATTGTTGGGAGTGTTTTTTTGTTAGCTCTCTCGATTTTTTTCGAGTTGTGGGGTCTAGGATACTTTTAAGGAGATGTCCTGTTTTTCTCCTCCAGCTTGTTGTACATGTTTCCTTTGTTTATAATATAACTCACCATTCATCAAAAACATATAGAGATAGATCAATTATCTGCATCTAAGCTAATCATACAACTTATAGAGGCAATTGTAAATTATCTGCCTCTAAAAAACTTAATCATACAACCTATAGAGGCAGTTTTAAATTATCTGCCTCTAAAAGTGTTTTTCAGATAAGACAAAAAAACTTATAGAGGCAGTTATAAATTATCTGCCTCTAAAAGAATTTTTCGTATAACTTATAAGGCAATTATAAATTATCTACCTCTAAAAGGTGTAATCGTGTAACTTATAGAGGCAATTAAAAATTATCTGCCTCTAAAACTATAAAAGTTATTTATTAATATTAAAAATAAATAAATAAAATAAAATTAGAGGCTGATATTTCCATCTATAGAGGCAGATATAGTATTTGTTCTTTAAAAGTATATTTAGAGGCAAATATTTTATGTGCCTCTATGAATCTGCCTCCGTAACTAGGTTATGTTGTAGTGACACTTGCCATTGACGTGGACGTGGGATTTTAATTTCGACTTGCCGTCAAATGTTAGCATTTGAGATATGATTTAGAGTTTTGAGTCTATGATGTAGTGTTTGTGGGTTATAATTTATTGTTTAGGGGTTAGTATTATTAATTAGTGTGAAGGTTCATTGCAATAGGTTTATGACTCATTATTTGAATTTGAAATTTTAGAAATGTGGAATTTTATTGCTAACCAATCTTGTGGCAAGAACGGACATGCACTGTAGGTTAGTGGCGAAGCCAGGATCCTAGTAGATCTTGGGCCCGATACATAAATTACATCGGCCGAATATATTTTTGTACGAAAAAATACATATATTTTAGCTATTCGGGTCCAGGGGACCCTGGGCCCGGGCCAGGGGTAGACTCCCCCTGGCTTCGCCACTGCTGTAGGTTGAGTGGGTAATGATGGAGGTATGAAGATGGTGGTGGTGATGGATGAGTAGGAGAACATTGGAGTATAAAGATGCGGTAGGTTGTGAAGAAGAGGAAGCAAAAGACTTAAAATAAAACTTACTTATCTTAAAATATATTATGGTAGATCTTGAGAACTTTTTTGCCACATAGGATGTAGCTCTTCTCCCAAATTTCCACATCATTCTTAATTTTTTATATCAAAATTCATAATTTATCTTTCTTATTAAATGTCTTATTTATTGCACATATGTATTTAATTCTAAGTTTTAACTCTCATTCAAATTTTATTTAGTACCTTAGAATTAAGTATAACTTCTATACTATATAATTTTTTATAATTTGATTATTAAATTTAAATAATTTCTATTTATCTACAATTTACAATGTTATGTAATTTTAATTTATTCTAAATGGTTATATTACTATATCATAATTAGAATCCAACACCCAACTAGAAAATGATTTTACGAACTTATTAATTAATATTAAATAATATAAATGTATTATGATATAAATATAGGTGAAAAACTAACACAAATGTCGTGTAGGATTATTTAAAATTAGTAAATTAATAAAAATATTAAGCCATAAAATTTATTATTATTTAAGTATAGGTATGACGATGTTCAAGAATGTGAGACTCTATATATTTAATAAATTTTTATTCATATACTATAGGTAGTTCACGTGAATAGTGATTATTTGGCATGTTATGCACTTGATATGTTAAGTTCATCAAGTTATATGTGATTTGAATATTTGGTTCATATAATTATGAGTTGTTAAGTTTTTGTCAATTCAAGATTAGAATAGGCTCACTAATCGATTTGCATAAATTCTAAATTATTTTATTGATTTATGAAAATATTGTATTTGTATGATATACAAATCATTTGTGTTTGATGATTTATATGACATCAGAGTTGGGGGTGATCAGGCTACGATCATTCATATCACAGATCAAACATGTTTTGATTTATCGAATCATGGTTGGTGTTATAGGGATCAATGATTGGTTTGCATACATCTATAATTATTATAATGAGTTTGTGAAATACAAATGTATATGACTATTTATAACATTCAAGTAATCAAGTTGCATGCTAATTGAACAACGATCAATCATATCATAGGTCAAATGTTGTGATTCATTGAATCATGAGTTGGACATGTACTAGCACTACAAAAAAAGGGGTTTAGCGTCGGTCAGACGCGCGTTATGGCGTCGGTCGCTAATTTGAATAACGTCGGTCGACCGAACCGACGCCAGATGTGGTGACGTTAAACTTTAGCGTCGGTTTTCGGTAGACCGACGCTAGGGCACTGACCGACCGACCTAAATAGGCTTACAATCACAAAAAAAAATCAGCTGCAGATCTAGCTGCTTCTTTTTCTTCCCTTCGTCTTCTTCAGTGCTTCTTCTTCTTCCTTCCTTCTTCTTTCTTTGCAGATACAGCTGCTTCTTCTTCCCTCCTACTTCTTCTTCTTCTGCAGATCACACAAAAACCCTGTGAGGAGGAAAGCAAAAACCCTAAATCCATAAATCGAAGTGTAGATCTGAGAAGACGAAGTACCTTAGGTTTAGGAATAGATGACGGCGGCTGAACGAATTTGAGCGAGATGAGTGGCGGCGAAGGGGCAGGGATGGCGCGGCGGCGGCCTTGGCGGATGGCGGCGCGGCTTGAGCGAGATGAGCGGCGGCGGTCTTGAGCGAGATGAGCGGCGGCGGTCTTGAGCGAGATGAGCGGCGACGGTGGTTCAAAGAAGAAGAAGATAGGAAAGAGATGGATGGGGGCGACGGTGGTTCAAAGAAGAAGAAGATAGGAAAGAGATGGAGGAATGAGTGGGAAAAAAGACGCGTTTAGGGTTCATAACTTACTAATTTAGCATCGGTCGACGTTTAACCGACGCTAAAACGCGTCTTTTTTTTGGCGTCGGTCGTTAGATCGACCGACGCTAAGCTCCTACGTTTCAACCGACGCCAAAGAACGTTTTTTTTGTAGTGTAGGTTGTTTGATGATAGTCAAGTTTGGTTAGAAATGGTATGGTTGGGCTAGGTTGATGAGGTGAATTAGGTCGGGTCCTAATATATATGACGAGTTTGTCATTTTGGATGACTTATCTTTGAGTTGTGATTTTAACAAGTAATAAATTGAGTAATTTGATACCTATGAGCGAAATTCAACAACACCCTTAAGTTAATAATTTATTAGATAGACTTTTTAGATTGATCATGTAATATATAATGCAGTATTATCATATTTGAAGCTTATTTTTATAATTGAGTAAAAAAATATGTTATCAAACCTTAATTTATTTATGTCAATTGACCATTAAAATATATCATCATGAAATTTATTACTTATTTGTTTAGATATTTTTATCTTTCAAAATTGAAAGAACATAATGAATACATTTGGAAATATAAAAATACCTACAATAAATGATGTATGCAATTAAAAATTAATTATAATAAAATAAAGGACCATATATTATAAGGTTTGCCAAAATAATACTAACTAAAAATAAATACAAGTTAATATTTTATAATTCATTGAAGAAATTATAAGATTATACGATTAATAAAAAAACTATAGAATTATAATATGTTACATATATATGGTTAGATACTAATTTTTCAATTATAATAAAATCACTAACTTATCAATATTTAAATGGGTGATCCTTACATATGATATATAAAGATATTAAAGAAATACACCGCCATAGGACGGTAAGTACAAAAGCTAGTTCTATTGATAGAGGTGGAAAATGTACAATGTGGAGTAGTGCAGATTTTTTACAAAAGAAAGCATAATATTCTTTCCTCTCTTCTTTTTCTACTTGTACGTACAAAGACATCCCTCTTCTTTCATATATAGGTAAGGGGAACTAAACTACAAAGAAGACTACAAACCCAATCAAACAAAATGATAAGGGAGACAAACTCTTATTACCCAAGTCACAAGAACAAACATGAGAAGCATTCTAATCACACAAGTTACAAGAACAAAACATGGCAAACATTGTAATTAATTGTAACATCACAACCTTTTTCTGACAAGATATTGTCCGCTTTGGGTCTAAGCCCTCACGGATTGTTTTTTTTTTGTGCTGGTGGGATTAGAACCCATGACCTCATCCTATCAAGATTGAACCCCCACCATTACACCTCAAAACTCGTCATGTCAGTTAAGGTTGAACTATTCCACATAGTCCATGGATCTTCCTCATACTTTGTTGATGTGAGATTTTCCTTGGATGTCACATTAACACAAGTTACTACGAGAGACACTTGGAAAGATGAAAAAAAGGTGTCATCCATTAGGCTTAAGATAAGAAATGTATCCTTTTCATGATCACAAGTCATGGTGACTAAGCATCTTCTAACATGATGTTGGTCTCCATGTCATCACACGGCTCGTCTTCATCCATCAAATCATCATTTAAGGATCCATCTTCATCATCTTTGTTGACAGAATTTTCAGAGTTACCATCGTTCATTCCTTCATCCATGTTTCCATCTTCAAGAGCTTTCAAGAGTTCAATTTTAAGAACTTCTTTTGGAACATCCTTTAAGAGATTTTTTATAAGATCCTGAAGTGTAGGCTTCTCCTCATTAGGAGGTAATTGCTTCATTAATGGCATCATCCTAATTAATCCCCTTTTTGCATATACGAATTGTTGGATATTTGCTTTGGATATTTGCTTTAGTTTACTGTGTTAAAGCTGTGCGTTTTGTAGGTTCATTTTAATGGGTTAGAGTCAGTTTTAGTTAGCAGAAGAGTAAGGATTCTGTTAACTAAAGTAGCAGCAAAAATAGGAGTTAGTTAATAGTGGGTGTTTAGCTAAATCGTGGAGTCTGTTGCAGGGTGCTGCATATAACTCAAAGTTCTTTGTTCAAATACAATTGCTGCGTTTGCTCATCTTTCTGATTAACAATTGGTATCAGAGCTTGCAAAACACAGCGGGATTAATCATACGGGAAACACGAGAGTTGAGAGGGGTTCATATCTATTGGGTGAGTGACAAACACGAGAGACAGAAACACACAATTGCAGACTGCATCATGGGTGACTCAGGTTTTGCTCAAGTTGGTATTCCCAAGTTTGATGGAGATTACGATCACTGGAGTCTGCTGATGGAGAATCTGCTGCGATCGAAAGAGTATTGGGGAGTGGTGAGTGAAGGGTACAAAGAACCTGTTGCAGGAGAGGTATTTACTGCTGAACAATCTAAGGAGTTTGAAGCTTCTAGGCTTAAGGATCTTAAGGCTAAAAACTATCTTTTTAGCTCTATTGATAAAACTATCTTGAAGACGATTACTCAAAAGGCTACTGCTAAACAACTCTCGGGATTCAATGAAACTCAAATGTCAAGGTAACGCAAGGGTGCAGCGTGCACAATTGCAGACGCTTAGACGTAATTTTGAGGTACTACAGATGAGGGAAGGAGAAACAGTCACTGATTATTTTGGTAGAGTCATGATTGTGGCTAATGCTATGAGGAATTGTGGGGAGAGCATGTCTGATGTGAAGATTGTGGAAAAGATCTTAAGAACCTTAACAGAAAAGTTCAACTATATTGTATGTTCAATTGAAGAATCCAAAGACATTGATGCTTTGTCTGTGGATGCCCTTCAAAGTTCATTATTAGTACATGAACAAAAGTTCAGCAAGCACTCAGGAGAGGAGGAGCAAGCCCTGAAAATTGGCTATGATCAGAATCGAGCATGGGGTGGTAGAAATCAAGGACGAGGTTATCGAGGAAGAGGACGAGGAGGTCCAAGTAGATCATGGAAGGACTCAGTTGAATGTTATAAGTGTCACAAACTAGGACATTTCATTCGTGAGTGTCCATTATGGAATCAGCAAGCGCATTTTACTGATGCGCCAGGTGATATTGAAGAAGACATGTTGCTTATGGCTTGGATTGAGGCAGGAGAACAAACTAACCAAGCAATAGAAACAGAAGGGGTTGTGCAAGTGTTAATGGCCGATATGAACATCATAAAGAAATGAGTGACTTGATGTGGTTTCTTGACTCAGGCTGCAGCAATCACATGAGTGGCGATAAAAGCTGGTTCACATATATTGACACTGCATTTTCTCGTACTGTAAAGTTGGGAAATGGAATGAAATTGCAAGTTCTTGGGAAAGGATCTGTGCGTCTGAAGGTCAATCAGCTTTCTTTATTGGTGCAAGATGTTTTCTTTGTTCCAGGCTTACAGACGAACTTGCTAAGTGTTGGACAATTGCAAGAGAAGGGGTTGGCATTTCTATTTAAGAAAGGAGAGTGCAGTATATTCCACAAAGACAAAGGTTTGCTTATGAAGACTTGTATGCAGAGAAATCGAATGTTTGTGCTGCATTCAGAACTGAAAGGCAGTTTAGAGCCTGAGATTAAGTGTCTGCAAACAGCTGAAACCAACACTGCACTGCAATTATGGCATTGCCGATTTGGTCATCTGAATTATCACAGCCTGTTGAAACTGAAAAACAAAGGAATGGTGGAAGGAATGCCACAACTGAAGGGAACATCAAGTATGTGTTCGACCTGCCAAATTGGGAAGCAAGCTAGAACACCTTTTCCGAAGAAAAGCACTTGGAGAGCTGAGAGCAAGTTGAAGTTGGTACATGCTGATCTATGTGGTCCTATTACACCTACTTCAACTAGTGGAAAGAGGTATATTTTTACTCTCATTGATGTTTTTAGTAGGAAGTTATGGGTTTACTTCTTAGCTGCTAAATCAGAAACGTTCCTCAAATTTAAACACCATAAAGTGCTCGTAGAAAAGGAGTCTGGTAGTTCTATTGTATGTCTACGTACAGATAGAGGGGGGAGTTTCTGTCGAATGAGTTCAAGCAGTTTTGTGAGGAGATGGGAATTCGGAGACAGCTAACAGCAGCCCTTACTCCTCAGCAGAATGGAGTGGCTGAAAGGAAGAATCGGGTGATTATGAATATGGTCAGATGTATGCTACATGATAAGGATGTTCCAAGTTATCTTTGGCCAGAAGCTGTTAATTGGGCTGCACATGTTATTAATAGGAGCCCTACTTCAGTTAACAAAGACAAGACACCCCAAGAACTTTGGACAGGTTTTCCTCCTAATGTGGATCATTTCAGAGTATTTGGATGTCTTATTTATGTTCATAAGTCTGATCAGACAAGAAGAAAGCTTGATGACAAAAGCACACCATGTATATTTATTGGTACATCGCTTGAATCCAAGACTTACAGAGCATACAATCCAGTTGATAAGAAGGTATTGACAAGCAGAGATGTTGTATTTGATGAGTCTCATGGGTGGTCTTGGCAGAAAGATGCATCAGGTTCCACAGCTACTTTTGCCTGGGATGGATGTGATGAGGCGGTTTGTGATTCAGACTATGACACAGATGACTGTGCAGATGTAAGAGCTTCTGAAGTGGCTGTTCCAGCAACATCAGTAGCACTTCCTGAGACACCAGCAGTAGAAGCTACTGAGTTTGCAGATGACAATGTAATTAATCAAGAGAATGAGGGTACAGAAGATGATTCTACTGCTGAAGCTGAAACTGAAACTGAGATGGGGCCTCGCATTCGCAGGAGACCATCCTATCTTAATGATTATGAGGTGTCAAATGTCATGATTGATCACTTTGCAATGTTAGTGGATATGACAGATCCACAACTCTTTGAAGAAGCAGCTAAGGAGGAGAAATGGAGACATGCGATGAATGTTGAAATACAATCAATTGAGAAGAATGCCACTTGGGAGTGGTAGCATTACCTGCAGAAGCTAAAACAATTGGAGTGAAGTGGATTTATAAAACCAAACTAAATGAGAATGGCTCCGTAGACAAGTACAAGGCTAGACTTGTCGCCAAAGGTTACGCTCAACAATATGGCATAGATTACAATGAAGTGTTTGCACCAGTTGCAAGGTGGGATACCATTAGGACTCTACTTGCTCTTGCTGCTTCTTATCATTGGCCAGTATATCAATTAGACGTCAAGAGTGCCTTTCTCCATGGAGAACTTACTGAAGCTGTTTATATTGAGCAACCACAAGGGTTTGTGGTTGCAGGGGAGGAAGACAAGGTTTACAGGCTTAAAAAGGCACTATATGGTCTGAAGCAAGCACCAAGAGCCTGGTATAGCAAAATTGAAAAATATTTTGTTGATTCAGGATTTGAGAGGTGTGCGTATGAACATACGTTGTTCATAAAACAACATGGAAAGCATATCTTGATTGTGAGTTTATATGTGGATGATCTAATGTTTACAAGCAGCAATGAAAATATGGTAAATGAGTTCAAATCGTCAATGCAGTCAGTGTTCGACATGACAGATTTGGGCAGAATGAAATATTTTCTCGGAGTGGAGGTTATACAAGCTGAGCACGGAATTTTCATTGGTCAAAAGAAGTATGCTAGGGATCTACTTGAAAGATTCCAGCTCTTACACAGCAATTCTGTCAAGAATCCTATGAATACAGGCATGAAGATCACTTTAGAGGGAGATGGAATCAAAGCAGATGCCACAAAGTACAAGCAATTAATTGGTAGCTTGTTGTATATTACTGCTACAAGGCCAGATTTGATGTACTCTGTTTGCAGACTTAGCAGGTACATGGCTAATCCAACTGAACTACATATGCAAGCTGCTAAGAAGATACTTAGGTATCTCAAAGATGATAGAAGAAGCACTAGTGGTTACGTGTTCTTCCTAGCAGGAGGGGCAATATCATGGGCCTCAAAGAAGCAACCTATTGTGACGCTATCAACCACAGAAGCAGAGTTTGTGGCAGCAGCTCACTGTGCTACTCAGTGTATTTGGCTGAGAAAGATCTTGGAACAGATGGGATGGAATGGAGCTAGTAGTGATGCAGGGACAAGGATACTATGTGATAATAGTTCAGCAATCAAGTTGTCCAAGAATCCTATTTTACATGGACGAAGCAAACACATTGACGTGAAGTTTCATTTTCTGAGAGATCTTGTTAGAGAAGGAACTGTTCAAAATGGAATTCTGTGGAACACAAGATCAAGTTGCAGACATAATGACCAAGGCTGTGAAGCTTGATACATTTGAGAAACTAAGAGCCATTCTAGGAGTGTGTGAAGCTGCTGAAGTCATTGGAGAAGAAGCTGCTAGCAGTTCAAAATAAACTGAAGCTGGAAGTTCAGTTTAGGGGAGGCATTGTTGGATATTTGCTTTGGATATTTGCTTTAGTTTACTGTGTTAAAGCTGTGCGTTTTGTAGGTTCATTTTAATGGGTTAGAGTCAGTTTTAGTTAGCAGAAGAGTAAGGATTCTGTTAACTAAAGTAGCAGCAAAAATAGGAGTTAGTTAATAGTGGGTGTTTAGCTAAATCGTGGAGTCTGTTGCAGGGTGCTGCATATAACTCAAAGTTCTTTGTTCAAATACAATTGCTGCGTTTGCTCATCTTTCTGATTAACACGAATTCCTTATTACATAAATCACAATTATTCCACCAACGAAGTAGAATTCTCCGTCCTAACAGTGGAATTGGTGGAATCTGTTCACCAAATTTTTGCATTTATCTTTTGGGTTTTCACATAGTCCCAACAAACTACCATGGAAGATGATAAATTTTTGCACAGATGAACCTTGATTTTGAAGTCCTGGATTTGCTTCCACAAACTGCTCATAAACAGTACGAACCTTGTTTGGCATACATATGGGAAATATTCCCCAATCCCAAAACCATTGAAGAAACCAACTCGGTATAACCGATATTTCCTTTGATAAATTGAGTTGTATGCACCAGCTAAATTTACGATGCTTATTTCCATAATATAAAGAACCATTCCAAGCTTGAATATACGATCTTTTGAATTTGAAGGATACTTCAATTCTCTTGGGGTATAAATGTCTCCCCATTGTTCAAGAGTAATAATCTTCTTCATTTGGAATTTAACATATGCCCATTCATTACTAGACTTATCTCTTTGATAAGATTGAATTTCCACTGAACCAATTTCAGTTAAAATTTCTTCATAATAATGAAAGTCCTTTGGATACATTCCAAACTTAACATTCTCAATTGTGTATAAGGATACAATTTCATAAGCTTGTAATGCAACATACCTTGGTTCAATTACCGTCATATACTGATAAGTGATTGAAATATATGGAAATTGATATTCTAATGAGGAAGATCCCTCAATTGCAAGCTTATAAGCATCATCCGTCATTTTATCGATTTCTCATGCGACAATAGCCAACCTTTGTGATGATGTGGCCATAGTGTTTCACTTCTCTTTATTTGGAAGGTCTCATGTCCCTATAAAAATTCTATTGTTAAAAATTTGGAAGCGAATTAGCTTGTCCTTTTATAATTTAAATATCAAAATCAAATACAGAAAGAATAGCTTACCATCGAGCAAATATTTGTTTGGATGCTAATTTTTTTACATCCTTCTCAAGAATACCCTTAGCTACTTGAAAATCAACTCTAATAAGAAACTTTGATTTATTAAATCACTTTCAAATTTTTTAACGCAAAGAACGATGGCTAAAACCTCTTTCTTCATGGTTGAATAATTTACTCGAGGACCTTGTCATACACCTGAGGTGTATCTCACTGATTGTTCTTTATTATTATGAATCGGTTTTAAGATTCCTCTATATTAGAATTATTTTATAATGTAGCCTGATGAATTCTAGTCATTATTTTTTAATGAATTATATAAATTAGAATTACATTTTGAGATCTAAGCAGCATGTCAAACCCGTGAGTTTGAATATCAAGAACTGCGGCCTAATGAATAGTAAGGGCTGAGAGAGATAAGACTATATTTGGGATACAAGTAAAGAATATGTGTCCTTCCTTAAGATTGATTCAACAACTCCAAATAAATAGTAAAAAAAAACTTCATATGTCTTTTATCTCGAATACATATTATTGAAGAGGTATTTAATTCTAATCCAATAGTAGGCTTTAAGGCTACTTGAACCATCCCAATATGAAGAAAGTTGAAGTTTTGTTTATGTTGATGTTGGGAGATTAGATTTTGAGATAGCAAGGGGAAATGACCATATCCTTCAAATATAGGAACAAATTCTTCAATAGTTTTTATTATAGGGTCAAATACCTTATTAGTCCCGAAACTTTGGGCCTTGTTACATTTCAGTCCCGAAACTTTAATTTGTTTCCAAATCATTCCGTTAGTATGGGTTCGTTACATAGTGGTATTGTTCACGCCGCCGACAACCTTTTCCGGTGCTTTTGCCACATCAGCGCTCCACGTCAAATAAAATAATAATTAAATAATGCATAACCAAACCAATTCAACCCATTCGGCTTAACCCCACATGCCCGACCCAAGCCTATAAACCCTAAACCCGGAATAAAACCCTTACTAACTTAAAACACAAACTGTCGACTTCCTCTTCTCCGTACTTCTTTCTTCTTCTCCCTTTTGTTGACTGAAAAAACCTGCAACCCTCTCTGACATGGAGAATTCTGGCGCTGGCAGGTAGGTAAAGGCGACCGACTTTGTTCCAAAAACCAGCAATCCTCTCTTTACTTCCTTCTTCTTCTCTCTTCTATTGACTGAAAAAACCAACAATCCTCTCAGACATGGAGAATTCCGGCGCTGCATGTAGGTAAAGCTGAACTGCTTTGTTCCAAAAACCAACAATCCTCTCTGACATTCAACTCCAGTTTCAGGCTTAGCAGGAAGATAAATCCAGCAATCTGATCCTCTGCCTTTCATATCGGCGGTGCAACTTCACACGCTACCATCGAATCCGAGTATGTCTTCGACAGGAGGGGACTATCAGAGTGAGGTGAAGAGTTTGTTGATAGACAGAATGTGGAGGATGAAAATGGGAGTGAGGAGGACGACGAATATTATCCGGGGAGTGATTCAGATGATAGTGTTGTATTCGAAGATGACCAAATGGATCCCTCTGATGACGAGGATGTTAGGGATAGGTTGTACAATGAGGTACCGCATGAGTCAAGTGATCATCCAACCCCGATTGTGACCACTCGAGTTACTAGAGGTCAAAAAAGGGCTGCAAATATAGCATTAAATACTCGAGATGACTCAAGTACCAACAATAAAGGTGTGGCTGAAAATCGACGAAGAAAGTTTTGGGACTTCAATGCTAGAACGGACATGGACCGACCGAAGTTCGAAGTTGGTATGTACTTCGAATCATTTGAAGTGTTTCGATCAGCTTGTCGTAGACATTCTATCAATCAACGAAGGGCAGTCATCTTTCCGAAGAATGATAAAGAACGTGCGTATTGTATGTGTAAGAGCAAGTGTGGATTTCGCATTCATGCCCGGAAAAAGCCGAATGGAGAGCACGTCCAAATTGTGCAATGTAACACAGTCCATTCATGTGGAGTCGTACAAGATTTGCGAGTTGCGAATCGGACTTTCATCGCTCAAAAATACTTGGAGCGATTTAGGATTGATCCAGGTTGGTCTACGAAGAATCTCATTCACACCGTGTAGACGGATTTGTCATTGTCCATCAACCGTATCAAGGCTTATCGTGCAAAGGTGACTGCTATGGAGATGATTCATGGAGAAGATGGACAACAATTCAGCAAATTGTATGCGTACAAGAGCGAGATTGAATCAACGAATCCGGGTAGTACGATCGTTATTGTGTATCAACAATCTATATTCGAGCGAATATACATTTGTTTAGATGCTTGCAAGCGTGGTTTTAAGGCTGGGTGTAGACAAGTGGTATGCGTAGATGGTTGTTTTTTAAGAGGGTTACCGGGTTGGCAACTACTAAGCGCGATTGGACTGGATGCAAATGATTGTATGTATCCTCTAGCTTGGGCCATCGTTCAAACAAAATGTCAGGATACTTGGGAATGGTTTATGGCTCATGTCACTACTGATTTGGGAATCGAAAGTGGTTGGGATTGGACATTCATGTCCGACAAACAGAAGGTACTACTTGTTAATTTTTTGTTTTAAGGCTCATGTCGCTACTGCTATTTGTCGCTACTATTTTTGGCTCATATCTTTTATATGCTATTTGATTCTTAAAGTTGGTTTGAGTTTGATTGTTACAGGATCTGAATCTGATAGATATATGCTCTCAATCTTATGATCTGAATGTGAATATATGATTTGATATCTGATTGTTATATTATGTGAATCTTATTGTCATTTGATTCTTAAAGTTATCTTGAGTCTGATATCTGATGCTGAATCTGATGATCTGAATCATATGATCTGAAGCGCATTCTATGATATGTTATTTTCGTAGTTATCATGCATATGATCTGAATATGATGCTTGAGTTATATGACCTGTTATATGCTGTTATATTCTTAAAGTTATCTTCAGTTTGATAGACTTAAATACACCTGCAAAACAAAGAAAGTTATCTTGAGTCTGTTATATGCTTGAGTTATATGTTGTTATAACAGAGTTGAATGTAACTGAATGCTGCATGAATGAAACTTCTGAATTATGATTTAGTTTCATCAACCTCCAATAGCATAACTTTGTGAATTAACTACTAATCTGCAGCAAAATCACTTTCTTTGTTCGTCAACTCCCATATATAACTTTGAGATTTAACTACTTATATGCTTGAGTTATATGACTGTTATATGCAAAAGTTATGTTAGTGGTCCCAATTATAAATCAACGTATCAGATGAGTAGTTAAATCTGATGATGTTTTGGTTTTAGGAATTAATTATTCCAATCTAATAATACTAATTACCTGCTACTGCTGAAGTTAACTAATAGGAATTACTTGCTAATACAAATGACAGACCTACCTGCTACTGTTAACTAACCTAACTGCATTTGTCATGACCTGAAGGCTCCTAATCTTCCACTTTACATTGACATTGTTTAACTACTCATTTGATACTGTTTATGTACTAATCTGTTAACTTGTAAATGCTACTAATGATTAATTTTCTGTTTTAAATTTCCAGGGACTTGTAAATGTGATACAACAAATGTTCCCCCTTGTGGAACATCGATGTTGTGTTAGACATCTGTATGTTAATTTCAGTGGAAAGTTTGGACGTTCCAAGCATCTTAAAGACTTATTATGGGGAGCATCTAGATCAACGTACAAGGCCGAGTTTAATTCATGGATGGCGTTAATCGAGAAAGAGTCCTCCAAATACCAACCAGGGCAAGCCACCCCGCATGACTGGCTGGTTGGGAAGAATGCCGAGCAATGGTGTAAAGCTTTCTATCGCACCGAAACTAAGTGTGAGGTAGCACTCAACAACATCTGCGAGTGTTGGAATAAATACGTGCTTGAGCCAAGGAGCATGCCCATTTTATCGTGCTTAGAAGGCATTCGATCCATGGTGATGCAAAGGCTATACAAAAAGAAAGCTTAAATGTTAAAGTGGGAGGGAAAGTTGCTTTGTCAGAAGCCACAAAAGAAGCTGGACGAGTTCAAGAAGTATGTGGGAATGTGCATAGACATACTGTACAATGGTGCAAAAGAGTATCAGGTGCGTATTGGAACAAAGAAGTTCGTTGTCAACCTGGAAGATAGAACGTGTGCTTGTGGACGGTGGCAATTGTGTGGTATCCCATGTACTCATGCCGTCTCTTGCATATTGTTCAATAAAGAGAAGCCAGAGGAATACGTGGACCGATGTTATCATGTTCAGACGGGCATACAAAGCTACTCATACGTCATTCACCCAATCAATGACTCTTCCCAATGGGACTCTAGTGGAAACATACATTTGAAGGCATCTACTTTTGATGCACCAAAGAGGGGTCGCAAGAAACTTAAGAGAAGAAAGGAGGCATGGGAGCTCGAGGTTCAGAAGACGAACAAAGAAGGTTGTCAGACATCGACATTAAGGAGGAAGGAGGCCACTATGAAATGCAGCATCTGTAAGAAACCAGGTCACAACAAGAGGGGCTGCTCTTCTTTGAAGCAGACTAACGCAACAGAAACAGTATTTTTGTTGATATCTGAATTGTAACGTTGCTGTTGATACTTCACTTTTCTTATAAGTTTCTATTTTCAGGTTGCTGGTGATGTTCATGTATCATCCAGTGCTCCAACAGGCTCACAGGTCGATCCACTAGTAAGTTATGCATGACTACGTTGAGCACACTATCCCAACTTATACCGAACATCACATAATCTTTATAACTTTTTGTTTGATTCAGGGATCTCCACGCGCTACTCGACTCTCTCAAACATCTTCTGAAACGGGACAAATGAATTTCATGCCAACCCCGTCAGTGAAGAACAAGTGAAAACATGATTCATTTGGATGTGTAGGGTTTATGATGTAATCGAAACTACCCTTCTTTTGAGTTAGGTCCTCTTTTGGAACTGAAGAAGCTGCTGTTTCTTCTTTACAGCCTCTATTTGGATTTTGTTGTTCTTCTTGAATAGAAACTATGGAAACTATGTCAACTGTGGTTGCTGTAGTGTCTTTTTACAGAATTTGATTAATGCCAGTTCTGCTTCTGAATAATAATCTAAGCCTCCAAAACAAAAAGGTGTTTCAAATGTCTTTCATTATTTGCTGCTGCTTGTTTGTTGTAAATGGAAATAGCTAATTAAATGAGTATTTTGAATCCAACGACACAACAGCCCCCATCACAAGCATTGGCATGTGATAATATAAGGGAGTTGCTACTGCTTCAGACAGAAACTCTGGCTCATACTTGGATTTTGAGTTCCTTTGAACCAATTTTGGTAAATTTTATTGTAAGAAGAAACTAGGAACTCTAATTCATCTACTGAAATGAATCCCCTTTTTTATCTATTGCTCTCCATCATCTTTAGCAATCATGGCAGCTTAGTGATGAAACTTAATATTGCAGAAACTTAATGAATTGACAGTTTACACAATCATGGCAGCGAGTGATGATCCTAACAAGATGCTTGCTTTCTCATTTCACAAAGACGATCTTACATTTACACAATCATGCCAATTACAATGCCAACTAGAACCATACAAATAACAAATAAGCATTGCATTACTCTAACCAAAATAGCATACTTTCGAATCATCTGAACATCAACTCTAACAAGTCACGTATCAACTGAGCCTCGTCTTCCCGTAGATGACCAAGAGGTGGCTGAATCTAAGTCTTCCCTCGTCCCTTGTTCAATTTGTTCAATCGACAAAGTAGACCACTAATTATGTGTTTCGACCTCTCTTCAATGGGGGGGGGGGGGGGGGGGGGGGGGGGGGGGCATGCCACTCGAAGTAGTATCGAAAGCCTCTCATATTTGTTTGCATATACAAGCGAATTAGTTAAAAGCTTTGAACGTAAAACCTAGAATGAACATCTAACTCCGACTTACCCTTTTGCGGCTTCGACACCTCCAAAATCGTCTTCCTGGATTCTCCTCCGTCCAAGAGGTCAATAATACAATGTTTTCACCGCACTCACACCTCTGAAACTCGGCAGTACAATCCATAGCTATAAGACGGAAAGAAAATAACTTGTTCAAAACAAAGATCGAAGCGAAGATAAGGACGAGGACAAAATGAAATTAATAGCTGCAGAGGATAACAATTGAAGGTCATGAAGATAGAAGATAATGACGAAAAGGAGTTGCAGGGAAAGTATTACTTTGAACTACAGACAGGAGGACTTTATTTGTCAAAGGAAGGTAGAAGAAACTAGGAACAACATAGCTCAAATCAGATATGAAAATAAGGTGAATCAGTTGAAAACAAAACTCACCATTTCGTTCGAGTCTTCTCAGTGGAGCTGAGCTGCGAAAGGTGAAGAGGAGATTGGATATATTGGAAGAGGAGGAGAGAATTTAGAGAGAGCTGAAAAGAAAGAGTCTCCTCCGATAGGAAAGGGTGTGCTGGAAGGGAGAACGGGGCCAAATCAGTACCGAATGTTACTTTATCTTCCAGCAGGTCGGATTTGCGTAGCATGAAGGATTTGCAGAGAGTTATCTCCCAGCACTAGATTCAAGTGTGATTTCCACCGGAAGTTGTTGCAGACATGATTCACAGATATTTAGATTTGAAGGAGGAACGAAAAGAAAGGGTAATCGGAACAAAGAGAGGTTAGACGGATTTGCAGGGAGTTCGATTTTGATTTTGAACGAAGAGAAAGAGGAACGAAGATATAGAGTAAGGGTTTTATTCCGGGTTAGGTTTATAGGCTTGGGTCGGGCATGTGGGGTTAAGCCGAATGGGTTAAATTGGTTTGGTTATGCACTATTTAATTATTATTTTATTTGACGTGGAGCGTTGATGTGGCAAAACCACCCGAAAAGGTTGTCGGCGGCGTGAACAGTACCATTATGTAACGGAACCCATACTAACGGGATGATTCGGAAACAAATTGAAGTTTCGGGACTGAAATGTAAGAAGACCCAAAGTTTCGGGACTAATAAGGTATTTGACCCTTTTATTATATAATCAGATTTAGTAGTGAAACTACCTGAAGATTTATAATTTTTTGAAGGACTTGAAGATGGGAGTTTCCAATTGGAAAGATTATTATCGATATTTTTATAAGACACGATTTCTTTATTTTTCCTTTTATTATTATTATTATTATTATTATTATTATTCCTACTATCACTAAAACTGCCCTAAAGTAAGGATTTTAACTTATTCATCTTGCATGTTAATTATAAAGGCTTATTCAGTTTAGGAGATCGATGTCAACGATTCATGCCTTTTCCCACAATGCCTAATCGGCTAACAAGGGAAATTAGCTACGCTGCTATTGGTAATCCCGTTTAACCCAGCTGAAATTACCAATATAGCAAATATGTAAAATTAACAAATTAAGTACCTACCTTTAGTTAATGTTAGTGAAAACTAGTTTTTTTTTTTTTTTGCCGAGGCAACTCCCTGGGAGGGGAGAACCTATAGATAACGAGTCAACCTAGGAGAACCTATAGATAACTCCCTGGCTAGGAAGGGTCGTCCCAAGATAAGGGGAATGTTAACACTCTCCATGCAATCAATAACCACAAAATCAGTCATGAAGTAGCTATCATGCACCTTAACTACAACATTTTCAGCAATACCCCTAGGATGTCTAACAGTTTGATCAGCTAGGTTGATATTCATGGTGGTAGGAGTTAGTCTAGGCAGTCCTAGACGCTCAAACAATGAGTAAGGCATAACACTAATGCTAGCACCTAAATCCGCAAGAGCTCTATCAACCAAATATGTGCCAATAGAACAAGGAAAAGAAAAACTCCTGGATCAGGTTGCTTTGGCACCACGTGGCTCTGCTTCGGATTAGACTCGCCAGCTCCATGGAGGGTAACTGTGGCTATCTCCTCTATCTCGTCTGCTTTCGTCTTTTGAGAGGAGTTCTTTGGAAGAGGATGGACAACTTTGTCTTTCTTCTTGTCAGGAATCACGCTTCTCAGCTCCTCTACCACAGCAGCAGCTTCTGCATTTTTCAGCTTCTTCTTCTTGGAGAGAATTTCTTTCATATGCCTAGCATAATCCGGGTTTGCAAGAAGTTCTTCCAATAAAGCAACTCCCATCTTCTGGTTATTAATTGTTACCAGAGTCTTCCCCAAGTTCTCCTTGTTTAGCACAGGTCTGTTCAAGGCTGCAGGATAAGGTGCTTTTGGTCGGTAAGGATCGACTGGTGGAGTAGCTTCTTTTCTTTGCTGCTCCTTCTGACACAACTGCTCCATTGGCTTCTCCAATTCATCCGTGCCATCCTGAAGAGAAACTGCTCCACATAATTCTTCCTTAGTTTTTCCTCCTCCGGCATTGTTAGATGAAGAGGAGGGAGTTGTGCTAGGAAGAAGACCAACTACCTTCTCCTGCAAAAAGTTGGTTATTGCCGTCACCCGATCGTCTAGCTTCTTGACAGAGGCCTCGGTGAGTGAAATGTCCTTCTTATTGGATTGAGTCTCAGCAAGAATCTTGTCCAACATGATATCGGAGTAGGACTTAGGCGCAGAAGAGCTCGAACCACCGTTATTGTTCTGATTTTGGTTCTGGTTTTGATTGTTATTCCAGCCTCCTCTGTTCTGCCATTGGGAATTCTGATTCTGATTCCCATTATTCCTCTGATAACCCCTTGGTTCTGGTTATTGTTCCAGTTCCCTCTGTTCTGCCATTGGGAGTTCTGATTCTGATATCCTCCCTGGTTCTGGTTATTCCCTTGGTTTGGGCCACCAACATAAGCAATCTCCTCTTGTTGTTGGTCTTGGTTACTCTCAAACTTCCAAGTACAGCCCTCTGCAGAATGACCTGCACCACCACAATTCGAACACGGAGTGGATACAACTGATACATTCTCTGTTCGAGTAAGCACCTTGAACCCTGGCGGTGGAGCTGAAGGAACACCCGGTGAAGGAGCTATCTTAGCCCTTTCCAGCTCATGCTTTAATCTTTGCACTTCCATCTCCAATTTTGAGTTATCCAACTCCAACTGACTTTGAACAAGGTCTACTGGTGCAGGAACTGTGGGAACGGGGTATTGGGCATCAGCAGAAAATCTCCTTTGCCCCAGACTCCTGTCGTCCACCTTTAAGGGATTAGCTTGCATTAGAGACTTGATCCTCATGGCAAAGACCTTGCAAGCAGCCAAAGCCGCGACTGCGGTCATATCATCCAAGTCTGTATTCAGCTGTAAAGAGAAATCCTTCCTCTTCTCATAATCCAAGCCTCGGAGGAATATAGAGAACTTGTTATAGTCATCCCATCCATGGTGAGGACAAGCTCGGAGAAGCCCTTGAAATCTTTGCCAAGCCTCATAGAAGTTCTCCTCCGGACCACTTGTGAAACCTGTTATCTGTGCCCTGAGTGCATCGGTTCTGGAAGGGGAGAAGAACTCTTCTAGGAATGCTGTAGCCAGACCATCCCACGTAGTGAAGTGATTCGCAGGATGATCATACAACCACAGTTCTGCTTGACCCTTCAGAGTGAAAGGAAAAAGCTGAAGTTTGACTGCATTATGATCCGCTTCATTGTTGGAGACTGTATGAGCCAGCCTCAAGAAGTTCCTCACATGAGCATTCGGGTCCTCATTAACACCTCCAGAGAAAGTGTTCCCGTTTGCTTGAATCATGTTGATCAAGTGAGATGGAATGTGCAGATTCCGAGTTCCCGTGTTGGGAATCTGAATGCACGAAGCTGTCCCATCTATGGTTGGACGATCATAATCCTTCAATGTCCTTTCCGCCGCCATAACTTCAATCTCAGGTGGGATAGGAGGATCTGTGGGAGGATCAGTAGTAGCAATGGTGGATGGTGAAGGCGAAGATGTAGATGAAGATGTGAAGAAGTTCTTCCTTGCTTTAGGTGTCCTGGATGGAGGAGGAGGTACCGGAGTAGTGCCGAAATGAGTGTAGAAGACTCTACCCTTTTCAGCTATGCGCTTACTAGCCCGCTTTTCCTCCGTACCTGCAATCTTGCCTGAAACGCCAAAAACAAGAAATACCAAGTAATACAAAAATGTGGGAGATAAGAAATGAAAAGAGAGTGAATGAAAAGCTTAGACGCACAATGCCTTTCCTAGAAAAAGAAAAGGTCCCCGGCAACGGCGCCAAAAACTTGATGCGCAAATTAATGCACACTAGTTTTACTCACTAGATCGCTCTAGCGAGATCGTTACTTCCCAAGGGTCTTTCTGTTTCTATTACTCAACTAATGTGGAATAAGCTATTCGGGTTTAAACGTTTGGTTTGGAAAAAGGTGGTGAATGAACTAAAAATCTAGAAATGCAAATTAAACCAATCAAGCAGGCAAACAAGATGGAGCTTCAAGAATTGACTAAGGCGCTTGTCCAGACTCGAATCCGCTCTAGCTCGACTAAGACGGATGATGCAATGCAACTAAGGTTTTAACAGACTCAATTCCTCGACGCTTCCTTTGGCAATCTCTACTCCATGGTCAGGACACAGAGAAACTATCCTAGCAAACCTATGAGTTCCTATGGTCAAGATAACTCATAAATCTCCAAGAATGCTCGAAGAACAATGAAACGCCGCACAGAAATGCAAAGAGATTAATTTCACCGGCCCTATGGTCAAGACACCGGGTAATCTTAATGACCTTCTAAACCCTAGAATGACTCACGTCCATGGTCAGAACCGCAAGACAAAGATGAAGCAAATTCTACGATATGGTCAATCTGCGAATTCAAGAGCTTCAAATTAGGGTTTTAGAAAAATCTAAATTAAGTCTGAATAAACCTCAATTAACATAAACGGGTTAGAAACCCGACATCATCCATACAAAGCTTTGCTAGAACTTCATCTAATCTGAACAAACTAAGAGTTTAGCTCGACATCATCGCAGAAGCAATCACAGAAACAAAGAAGAAGAAAACTGGAGAAGAAGACATCTTACTCCGAGTAAACCTAATCCTGTCGAATCCTAGAAACTCCTGAGCTAATCCTCGCTTCTCCTCGCTTAATCGTCACTTCAAAGCTTCAATATCCTCCTCCGAGAGTGTCTGGTTCGTCGAAATTAGAATGAAGAATGAAGTCTGTCTGTCTCTCCCTTGAAAACCCTGTTTTACTCTCCGAAATCCGTCCTGGGAAAAAGTGCGTCCGGCGGCACTTAAAAAGTGCGCCGGCGCACTTTTCCATGAAAATGGCGCACTTTTTGTGGCCGATGGAAAAATTCCAGGAGACTAAAAATAAAGTGCGCCTGGCAGCACCAGAAAAGTGCGCCGGCGCACTTTTCATGGATTTAGGCGCACTTTTGCCCCTGGAAATGACCTTCAGCTCTTTTGATGATTCCCGCTCCGTTTGAACTCCAAATTGATCCCCGTTTGAAGTGCCGAGCTCGTAGAAAAGTCATCCACAACGTGGTAACCTGAAATCTCAACAAAAACAACTCGAAACAACATCAAATTGCCCAAAAGAGGGCCAACGGAGATAAAACATATTTTTCATAAAAGTCATTCAAGTTCATCACAATTCGGAGTCAAATAAGGGGAATGTCGTTCAAATGTGGCGATATAAACGCGGTAAATCTAACGTCATCAGGTACCCATCGTAGGGTGGGTACGTCTGATCTCGTGAGGCTGCACGTGGGCGGTGTGGTCCTCGGCTGGGTAGCCGCTCGTACGAGCCACTGATAGCCAAGCCTGATCGCAGCACGTGGGCCATCAGCCTAGGATCACCACTCGAGTCACTCAACATGGTGGCATGCTCAAGTGAATCAACCTGAAAATAAGACAATACGTTAGAATAATCCTAAGTGCGACTAACGTGGAGCATATTGGTCAATTATTGGCACACTTACCATCCCCTGAAACTGAGCACCATCGTGCGATATAGCCAGACGAGTCCGTCTCCTGTACCACTCATCGTACTCGTCATGGAAGTGGTGGGATACTGCATCTGGCGTGAGCTCGCCAGTGGCTATGTGGTCACCTCGCTGCTCCCATAAACGCGAGTACTCTACAAACATAGCACCCCAATCCTGGACCGACGCTCTGAAATCTGTCCCCAGTAGCTGCTCAACGCGTCCTGCAAGCTCTGCGTCCTGTGGGACTCGCTGCCCATACCCGAACTGCCGCATGCAACGATCGGGATGGTGCCAGGCGATACAGTCTACACAGATCATGGGGGTAACTGCCCGCCATAGCTCATCCGGCTCCATCTGATAAGCCAGCTCGCGGGAAGCGTATGGAAGCCACTAGAAATTAAGGATACAAAATATCACTAATATATTTTTGTTTGCGACCAATTCAGAAAATTAGGTAAATAAGCAAGAGAGGGATAAGAATCCTAACCACGAACTCCGTAGACCAGCCGAGGGCGTAGCGTATCTCCTCCAGCTTCATAGACACACGATGCTGGTGGCGGTGCACGATAGGCATCCAGCGCATACCTCATGGATAACTGTCAGCAATAGGAGGGTCACCACCCGCTATGTAGCGATCCGCTATGTAAGGAAATCTCTCTAGGGCCCAGAGCTGGACCAGCAAGGTAAATCCTCCGATATCACCGGTACCCTTCTGACTGGCACCAGTGAAGAAGGTCGCCCACCCCATGGCCTTGTACAACCATGCTAGCACCACACTCCCCCAGCTGAAGCTGCCCGCATCACCAGACTCACTAACAAGGCGTAGGAGATGGACCGGTATCAGGTCTCCGCTCCGGTCAGCTAATAGAACGGCGCCTACTAAAACCCATGCGTACGCTCGGGCGTAGCAAGTAATAACATCTGCAGAAGCACCAGGTGGTAGACGATCAAACTGCTCCTTCACCCACGAAATCTTAACTTGATGCCTAGTAAATCTCGTGGGTGGGGGTGTGGCACCCAACAGCTCCTTACATATCACGTCCGCAGCACGAGCGTCATAACCTACAGAGACCGAACGTCCCCTAGTAGGAAGACCGGTCAGCACCTCCACGTCCTCAAGCGTGATGGTCGCCTCGCCCTGCAGTAGGTGAAACGTGTTCGTCTCCGGACGCCACCTCTCAAGTAGTGCTGTCACAAGCTCCTTACACGGCATATGACCGAGTAAACTAACGACAACGTACAGTCCACACTCTGTCAAAAATGTCTCGTACTGTGGATGAAATGTGAGAGCAGAGCTACGTTGTCGCAACTTCAGGGCCTTGCACGCCTGAGGGTCACACCATACTAAACTAGCTCTATGCTTGTTCTCCCCCCACAATAGAGAACAATCCCAAGGTTGAGGCCTAGCGGCCTCGGGGGTCCGGTCAACCAATGGTTCTGCCCATCCGTACCTTGACATCTATTGTATAGTAAATCGCTAGGTTATTAAACACGATAATATGTTCATTTTTCTAAAGGTAAAATTCAACTAATTCTCTAACCTAAAGGTTAACCTAATAACCTACAAATTAAACATAAAAACATAGTAAAATTCACAATAGTATGCAAAGACAAATTAAGCTACCTAGATATTTATAAACAACATGTATAAAAACTCTAGCTACACTAGCAATGTCGTATAAAAAAAATAAACAACCTGTAATCCATAACCACCCTATATGAATAAGCTAGTCAAATATTCATAGTTCACAATGAGATAAGAGCACTAAATAATGTATGAACTATGTACCTTATATGACGGTGCGAATGAATCTCCAAAGCGAGTTGCGTAAAAATCAAAATCCTACAACAGCAACAAGACGGTGTGAACAAATTACCACGCAGAATTTCTAAAAACCTTTAACTAAAAACATAAAACCAATTCTCTAATCTAAAATCCCTAAACCCTAATTCTCTAACCTAAAACCCTAAACTAATTCTCTAACCTAAAACCCTAAACTAATTCTCTAACCTAAAATCCTAAACTAATTCTCTAACCTAAACCCTACTAAATAATGTACTTAAAAAAAAAGAGGGAGAAAGGGGACTTACCTTTGCCTTATGGGAGGTTAAAGAGTGGTGTGGGGGAGTGGTGGGGGTTGGAAATGGGTATTTATAAGGGGTGGGGCGAGTTTGCCCAATCCCAAAGCAGAGGGCGAGATCGCCTAGGGTCCGGGCGAGATCGTCTGGGCTCCTTATACACGACATTTAATCGGGTGGTTCGGAAATTCGACGGGCCAGACGATCTCGCCTAGGGCCTGGGCGATCTCACCTGGGCCCTAGGCGTTTTTACCCATCAAAATAAATAGTTTGAAATGCTATTTATTTACGTAAATAGTTTATTTAATTTATTTATTTTAGTGAAATTCCCGCCTAAATATTAGGCGAATTGACCCACAAACTGGGTGAATTCGCCCATGCAAAGCAAGTAAGCATAAATCAAATTTGCTTTCATAATTTCTCTAGCTAATTAGTCACCTAATTTTTAACAATTACAAAATGATCACTAGTCTATATAATTTTATAAAATAATCATTGAAGTTTGAATTTCAATAATGAGTTTGATTGTGCTACAGTAATCGTAACTAAAATTCAATTCAATCCTTACTCGCAAGCTTGTCGCTGATTAATTCTTTAACAAGTTAACAAGTCAAACTCAATGAGTTGATGAATTATGTGAGCTCACCCATCGAGCTGAATCGGCTAGGCTCGAACTTGCTCATTAATTGAAATTCAAAAAACTTGTTAACTTGTCGAGTCTAGATCGTGTACCAAACCCACAACAACTTATTCAGGTTTATCAAGTTGTGTGGTGTGAGTTTCACAAATATATACTACTATCATTCAAGGAAAGTAAACTAATTAAAGAGAACATATTGATTGGTTGATTTAGATTCAATTAATGACAAGAGCTTAGACTCGAATCCCCCTAAGATCACCAAGGCATTGGCAATCACAAAACCGGTAGGTTTGAAACTTAATTCATTCAATTCTGAATCACCGCCGTAGCTCCCTACCCTTAGGTCTAAGTCCACGAACGTTCACTGCTATTGAACTAGAAACCAAGATCAATAATCCGTACGTGCGTTCGCTTCTGCAATGGATAACTGATTGGTGCACCTGAATTGATTCTATGAGCTACTCTTGAACGGATTAACCCTAAACGTCACCTATTAGTCAGGTGAATCGGTTGAAAAGGTTACCTGTTTAATTTGACGTTCTAGAACAAAGCGGGCGTTCGCCACTGTCGTTTATCCTAACAAGAATCTAATCTAGGTGATTAGGCCAGAGAAGAAACAAATTTTTTTTAAAAATGAATTAAACATGAATAAGAAAAGTCTGAATTAAAGTCTTACTTCCCGCCGATCCGTGACCACTTTAAAGCCCTGGGTCACTTAGGGTTTATCTAATCTAAGCTAGTAGAATTGAGCTACTCATCCCCGACAAACAAGATTAAAAAACTACAAGAGAATTCATCTTAAGAAGGAAGAACAGTGAGAAACTGAAAAACCTAATTTCGATGATTCCGAGCAGCTTAGATATTGGAAATCTTCAACTTCTAGGATCCGAGCATCTTCTGGGACTCTGAAATATGCTCCAAACTCTCTCCAGGTCGTGGCTCAGTCAGCAAATCCAATGTAGAATGAATTGTCTCCCAAAAAGTCTAATTATACCCTCTACAAAATTTTCCTTGTTGAAAAAGGTCAATTTTTCCCGTCTGGGGAGCTTAAACAGTGTGTAAGCTAAACAATGTATTTAGCTTACACGGCGTGTAAGCTCCAAAATTCAGCATTTTGAGTTTTCTTCAAATCCAGTCCTTTCCTTGTGGTTGGTCCTTCTTCCCTCGGCCCGAATCACTCCAAGGGCCCTAGAATCCCATGTAACTCAATGCTCCACTACCGGTTTGATTCCCCAACGTCGGTTATTACCTTAAATCCATAAAAACGTGCAAAATGACGTAAACGGCCCTAAGGTCGAAATGGGAATAAACTCACTTAAAACTCACCCAAACGAGATAAAATCATCACAATATTTTTGTCTAATCAGGGAATAAATACATCAATAATTGGGCGCATCAATAATATATTAAAGTATAATTAATGTCTGGAAAACTGTTTTTTGCTGCAACCCAACAAGAGGCTAAATTTAGCCTTTGCACATTTCGTAACTTCATGTTTACTTTTAACGTACTTAAGGTAAGATTAATTTGTGTTTTTTTATTTTTTTCAACACAGATGATTATGATATTAAAAAACACATTTTTCAATAAAATTTCATTCAATTTCGACACTTCAATTCCGAGAAAGTTTCATTCATTTTATTGATGACAAGGTAACTCGTACAACATTACAAACGACACCACAAGTACATAACAATTATTGAAAATATGGAAGATAATGCAAACTACAAACACATCAATAGTCATTCAAGTTTGGGAAATGGGGCTAGTATCCATCACTATTCTTTGATAATGATCCAACAATGCTCAAACGGGAAAGGTTTAGTGTTCTCCTCGATGAATATCCTACGTGCTGCATACTCCTATTAAGAATAGTGCAATCAGTTTAATTACATAAACAAATACCAAGAACAGCAAGAAACCACAACAATTAGTTGAACTAACCACATCAGATTGAGTTGTGCCACTTCCTTGTCGACTAGTGGCCTTCCACAAAGCTCCTTTCCATGCCTAGCACGACTTGCTGATCGTACGCATTCAAGATTCCATTGATTCTTGTGTACGCTTAGCACCGACAAGTTGTTCGTGAAATCGGATGCGCACCCTTTGCAAAAATGTCAAACCCGTTTGACCATTACCCACGATGCCATCTTCAGATATTTGAACGTACGCTCGACACAAACATTCATCTTCAATGGACTTCCAAGCAGAACCTCGCGTTTTAGTCGTCGCCATGAAGTCTCCAATGAGTAGAAGATGAATGAGAGTGGATATTTTCTAAATATGTTGTGAGGAAATGGAAAGCTTCATTGAGTATGTATATATAGCTAAATTTATGATCGTTTTTTATAGCCGTTATTTTATGGCCGTTTTTATAGCCATTTTTTTATTGCCGTCGGAAGAGCACTACACATTCAAAAATACCCTAACAATCAGCCAAAACATACATGTAGTGACCAAATTACAAAAAAAAAAGAGTAAGGATTCAAAAAGGGGGGGGCTGCTGCTGGCGGCTAGACGCCGCGAGGGCGCTTGTGCCACACGCGATGGCAGCTGCTTGCAGCGCCCGCACGCCGTCTGGCCACCAACAACAGCCGTCCCCCATTTTCTTTTGCCTTTTCTAAATGGTGGGACCCAATGGGAGGCCAAGAGGCCAACCTTCCTTCCAAAATCAACCTCCCACTTTCACTTTTAGCCTTTTAGCCTTTTAGCCTCTCAATTTTCCTCCCATTGCAGCAACACTCACCCCTAAACTTCCACTCTTAGCCTCTTAAACCCTTGGGTTGTATTTAGCCTTAGAGGCTGAAAGAAGCCTCTTGGGTTATACATAGCCTTACAGTAGACAGTGCAGGTTTTTTTAACTCTATTTAGAAATAATATATATATATATATATATAGATGAAAATAATCCAAAATTAATTTCTCAAGGTAATATAGATATAAATATATGATATTGTTCTTATTTTTATATCTTCAGTTCATTAAATTATTTATATTTTATGCCCATTTGATTGTTCATTTACTTTTACAATTTTTTTTTTAACCAAACATTTAAACTTATTCATACAAGTCTGGTACACTTCTTGGAAAAAAACACAGTCACCAAAGATATGGTTGATAGCATGAACACCATTGCTACACATTGTGATATCCAAGGAAAATCCCATATCGAAAAAGCACGGGAGAGATCCATGAGCTATGAGGAATGATTCAACCTTAACTTACATGACGCGGTTTGAGGTGTAGTGGTGGGGATTTGATATTGAGAGGAGAATTTTAGGGAATTGGAATTTTGTAGCCTAATTTAAAATTTTATGTACAGTCAGTAGCCAATTCTGTAACTATGTCCAAAACTAGCACAATCTGACTGGCAGCCAGCGCGTAGCCAGCCAGCCAGCACATAGCTGACCAGCTCGCGTACATACTCTGAATTCATTTTTGTCAGTTGAAATAAAATATTGCAACATTGCAATTGGATCACTTTTTTTTGTCTATTTTACAAATGGATTATTATTATTATTAATTTGATAATATAAGCGGTCTTGATAAAATAATAATATATAGCTATAATTAATTAAAGAAAATTATATTAGCCTTCACAATCTCTTGAGTTAAGGATCCCGAGGTCACGTTTGTTGGAGGCACAACAATTCAAAGTTAAAACAACAACAAAAGACAAACGTGACATTGGGATTCGTAATTCAAAGTTAAAACAAACGTGACCCGAGGTCACGTCCCGCTGGTCTGGTTATGCGTTGTGTTGGTTATGCACTGATTGATTGAAAGTTAAAACTATTATTGGAAGTCGTTGTCTCCTTCATCGTTGTGCCTCCAACAAACGTAACCTCGGGATCCGTAACTCAAGAGATTGTGACGGCTAATATAATTTTCTTTAATTAATTATAGCTTATATATTATTATTTTATCAAGACCGGTTTATATTATCAAATTAATAATAATAATAATAATAATCCATTTGTAAAATAGACAAAAAAAAGTGACCAAATTGCAATGTTACAATATTTGATTTCAACTGACAAAAATGAATTCAAAGTATGTGCGCGAGCTGGCCAGCTATGCGCTGGCTGGTTGGCTACGCGCTGGCTGTCAGTCAGATTGTGCTAGTTTTGTACATAGTTACGCAGTTGGCTACTGACGGTACATAAAATTTTAAATTAGGTTACAAAATTCCAATTCCCAGAATTTCATGGGTTCGAATCCACCAACACCAAAAAACAAATCCATGAGGACTTATGCCCAAAGCGGACAATATATTGTCGGATAAGGTTGGAATGTTACAAGTGGTGTTAGAGCCTCTCCCCCTCCTTCTTGAACGATGGTGGGGTAAACCTCAACGAGGGCGTTGAGTTCCTAGGGGTGTATGTGACATTCTAGGAAAATCCTACATCGTCAAAGCATGGGAGAGATCCATGGGCTATGAGGAATAGTTCAACCTTAACTGACATGACGCATTTTGGAGCGTACTGGTTGGTGTTTGATCTTGAGAGGAGGAGGTCATGCGTTCGAATCCCACCAACACCCAAAAACAAATCAGTGAGGGGTGGGTGCAAAGTGGACAATATCTTATCCGAAAAGGTTGGGGTGTTACAAGTGCTATCAAAGCCTCTCCCCGTCCCTCTTGAACGATGGTGGGGCAAACCTCAATGAGGAAGTTGAGTATATGAGGAGGTGTATGTAACATCCTAGGAAAATCCCACATTGATAAAACACGAGTGAGATCCATGGGCTATGTGGAATAGTTCAACCTTAACTGACATGATGCATTTTGTGGTGTAGTGGTAAGGATTTGATCTTGAGAGGAGAAGGTCATGGGTTTGAATCCACCAACACCCAAAAACAAATCCGTGAAGGATTAGACCCAAAGCAGACAATATCTTGTCGGAAAAGGTTGGAATGTTACAAGTGGTATTAGAGCGTCTCCCCGTCCCTCTTGAACGATTGTGGAGCAAACCTCAACGAGGCCGTTGAGTATCTAAGGGGCGTGTATGTAACATCCTAGTAAAATTCCACATTGACAAAACACGAGGAAGATCCATGGCTATGTGGAATAGTTCAACCTTAACTGACATGATGCGTTTTGTGGTGTAGTGGTGGGGATTTGATCTTGAGAGGAGAAGGTCATGGTTTCGAATCCACCAACACCAAAAAAAATCAGTGAGGGATTAGGCCCAAAGCGGACAATATCTTGTCGAAAAAGGTTAGATTGTTACAAGTGGTATCAGAGCGTCTCCACGTCCCTCTTGAACGATGGTGGGGCAAACCTCAACGAGGACGTTGAGTATCTGAGGGGCGTGTATGTAACATCCTAGGCAAATCCCACATTGACAAAGCACGTGGGAGATCCATGGGCTATGTGGAATAGTTCAACCTTAACTGACATGACGCGTTTGGGGCGTAGTGGTGGGGATTTGATCTTGAGAGGAGGAGGTCATGAGTTCGAATCCCACCAATACCCAAAAACAAATCCGTAAGGCTTAGGCCCAAAGCGAACATCTTGTCAGAAAAGGTTGAAATGTTACAAGTGCAGTGGAGGTTTGATCTTGAGAGGAGGAGTTCATGGGTTTGAATCCCACCAACACCAAAAAAAAATCCATGAGGGCTGGGTTGAAAGCAGACAATATCTTATCAAAAAAGGTTGAGATGTTACAAGTGGTATCAGAGGCTCTCCCCGTCTGTCTTGAACGATGGTGGCGCAAACCTCTAATAGGAAGTTGAGTCACTGGGGGTGTATGTGACATCCTAGGAAAATCCCACATCGACAAATCACGGGAGAGATCCATGGGCTATGTGGAATAGTTCAACCTTAACTGACATGACGCGTTTTGTGGGGTAGTGGTGGGGGTTTAATCATGAGAAGAGGAGGTCATGGGTTCGAATCACACAAACACCCAAAATCAAATCCGTGAGGGCTGGGCCCAAAGTGACAATATCTTGTCAGAAAAAGTTCAGATGTTACACACATCAAATAACTAATGTCTGAGAGCCCCCATCTAGCCACTTTATCCCTTGTAACCATCTTATCGTGCATACCTAGCCAAACAATCATAATGTGCTTGGAAATCCAAGGAGAATCCCACACCACACTTTGCTAATAAACCTCAGGAAGTTTATCCTGAATAGTATTCCAAACCAGCTTAACAGAAAACTTTGGCATGCTCATCGCATTCCAACAAATATCATCGCCATCAGTTGCAATAAAAGGTCTACATACTCCATAGTCTTCAAAATTCATTTCCAAATCCAAGAGGTTTTAGGAGTAGGATTGCAATCCCAAATATCATTAGTCTTGAGTCTATAACGTCGAATCCAGGCAATCCACGACGACCCACCGACTACAATAATATTCTAAATATCTCAGACAATACAAGCTCTATTCCAACTATGGAGATTACGAATGCCGAGCCCCCCTTCTTTTTTGGGGAAGCACACCCTCTTCCAGTTCATTTTCACTTTTTTCCTTGTAGTACCATCCACCCCCATAAGTACTTGCTGCAAACTTGTTCAACCTGTTTTATCACCGTCTTGGGAAGCAAAAACATCAACATCCAATCCCGAGACATCGCTGTCAAAACAGAATTTACTAGTTAAACGCCCAACATACCTCAAAATCTTCGCCTTCCACCCCTAGAATTTCTGAGTAATCTTATTTACTAACACAAGACAATCTTTCACCGATAGTTTCCTAGAACCAAGCGGGACACCCATGTACCGAATGAGTAAAGAACCAATTTTTATCCCCGATCTGTCCGTAAACACCTTCCTTGCTAAGGCACTTTCAGAAGCTAAACAATAAATCTCTAACTTCTCAGGGTTCATATAGAGACCAGAAAGGGTGTAAAACTCTTGCAAAGTTGAGCAAATAGCATCAATCCCCACCACCATTCCATTAGTAAAGAGCAACAAATCATCGTCGAAACATAAATGTGTAATAATTTGTTGATGCTTATACTGAGGATGATAAGGAAGAACGCCAACAATAGCTTTTCTGCGCAGCATACAATGCAAAACCTCCATCGAAATCACAAATAAAGTAGGAGAGAGGGGGTCCCCCTGCCTCAAACCTTTCATTGTCGGGAAATAACCAACTAAGCCCCCATTGATGTTGATGCTAAACATTGCAGAGTGAAGGCAAAAAGACAAACTTAATAGGAAAGTTCATAGCAATTAACACATTCTGAAGAAACTTCCAATTAACCGAATCGAACGCATTCATAATGTCCATCTTAAATGCACACCTAGGCGAAACATTCTTTAAGTGATACGAACTCACCAACTCATAAGCCATCAGAATATTATCACTAATGAGTCTATCTCGAACAAACGTAGTCTGACTATGACTAATGATCCCAGGTAAACAATCTCTGATCCGACTAGCTAGAATTTTTGTAATACACTTGTAGAGAACATTACAGCAAGACAAGGGACAAAAATCCTTCATTCAAGTAGCATTTAGGACCTTAGGAACCAAAGTTAAGATAGCAGAGTTTACCTCTGTAGGGAGGTCCCCCGTATTGAAGAAATAATGCACAACCATTACCACATCCCCTCCCATTATACTCCAAGAAGTTTTGAAAAAAAGCAGCAGTGAAACCATCCGGTCCGGGACTTTTGTCACTCACCATAGAAAACATAGCTTCCTTTACTTCTTTAACAGTGATAGGGAGCACCAGACTTTCTGCCTGTTCTAAAGTGATTTTGTTTACTAGAAGCCCCTTGTAAAACTCAACCGTTCTAGGTTGTACTTCCAAATTTTCTGTCCCCGTGAGGGTTTTATAAAAATAAATAGCCTCATTGGTAATCGCAGCCATAGTAGTAATCTCCTCACCATTTGGTTTAACCAACTTCTGAATTTTGTTGTGAGGCCTTCTGACTTTCATAGCTCAGTGGAAGTAACTTGTGTTTGAATCCCCAAGATTTATCTTCAGGTCCCTAGCCTTTTGCTTCATAATGGATTTCTCAGCCTTACGCAAGTCCATCCAATTCTTCATAAGAGCATCCTCCTTCGCAAAGAAATTCAGAAAAGGATTATCCAAAGCATAGGTTTGCGCAGTTGCAAGATTAGTGTAAGCAGCATTGACTCTAGCCTTAGTATCCGAAAATCTCTCCTTGTTGAAAGCTTTCAAAGTAGTCTTGACAACTCTCAGTTTACTATAGACCACCCTTAGAGGGTTATCACCTCTTTCCGTAGATCCCCATGCTTCCTTGACAACCGTAGGATAATCCTCATGAAAACTCCAAGCATTAAAGAACTTAAATGGTTTGGGGATAGACCCCAACTCCACTTCAGAATTGATCAACATACCACAATGATCGGATAGACTGGGAGGGATCATATCAACATGGCTATTCTCAAACGAATCCTGCCATTCAGTATTTAGAAGAACCCTATCAAGCCTTCTAGAGATTCGATTCCGCCCTTACTTATTTCTCCAAGTGAACAAAGGGCCAGATACTCTGTGTTCAATCAACTTATTATTCTCAATCCAATCCTTAAACTCCATATTTTGAGAAAATGAGATTTATCATGATCATAATTCGTCAGAATATTCCAATCCAAAAAAACCATTATATCCACCTTTGCTAGATTTTTCTGATCAGCCGTTGTTTCCAGAGCAGCTATAATATCTACATTCTTACTATTAGCAAGGCTAAGTAAAAATCTATGCTTATCTACATAATTAAACCCTCTCTTGTTCCAAACAACTACCTTCATTATCAACTTTTACCTCCTCTCCCCCCACTACCTTTACCTGTAGCAGGACCAGCTCCTTTCTTACTTAATCGTAACATTTTAGCTTGAAAGGGGGGAAACACTTCATCAAATTTCCTATTGTCCATACCTGATAACAATTCGAAGGAGTTTGATTGACTAGCGGGCTTACCTGCAATTTGGAAGCAATCATCCAATGGTAAACTTGTAGTCTGATCAATAACCAACATCTGATCCACCACACTTCCAATATTAGCAGAAGGAACCGTAACAACCTCTGGCTCAAAGGCCTCAACTACCTCAGGGACCCCAGCAGAACTAGGCTCAACTACCTCTGTGATTTATCCTCCACTTCATTTGAAACAATATCCTCAACTATCTCTGTAACACCTGTAGGCATAACCAGCCACACCTTCTTTTTCTTTTCCTTAGCATTCTAAGTGAAACCACATATACCAAAAAAATTACAAACATGACAGTGTTTAGGTAGATTGATATAACCAACCTTTATAGAAATTGGTTCCTCATATATATTCAATTTCTAAGGGAATAGAATCAGGAAACCCAGAATCTGCAGAAATTCGAACACACACCTTTGCCGATGTACTAGTGACCAGACTTGTTAGCTTGTCCATGTTCATCGGTTCTCGAAGAGGATTAACCAGCATACTAAGCCCTTTCTTTGTCGGTAGCGGGGGAGGCACCTTAGAGAGCCTAACCGAAATTGGCAAGAACTTTTCCCCTGAACAATCGGCTTAATTCCAGAATGCCATCTCCTGAGAGAATCGTAGCCTCTTTCATATGCTAAGGGCCACTACTATCAACTAGTCTCTTCACATGGAAATTGAAAGAGGAACAACCCCTCCCCCATCGCATAGACATAAATGTGGCCATCCCTTCCGCACAAGTGATTAGCGATGACTTCTTGTTCCTCCCTTGTTGGAACGGCTCCAAAGAATTACGCTACCATACAAACCTTAAGCCTTTCAGCACCAAGCTCCAAAACTGACATAGGGATCTGGAGAATCCCATTCTTGAAAACCGGTTCCACATACTCCAACTGTAGATATGGAGAAACTCCAAACAATCCAGCCCAGGAAGGACGCTTCAAATCTATACCACCACTCATCATACCAAGAAGCAAGCAATCGAACGTGAAACTGCCAGGCGGTCACCGTCCTGTCCTTCACACCGGAATTCCTTACCGGAGCGCACCCACGGTAAAACAACTCAACAACGCCAAGAAACAGCCTCAATCGAGAATTCGACAAGGAAGAAAAAAGGGCTAAACAGGAAAAAAAAATCGCTAAGATAACAAGTATCCTCACCAAAAGGTCCAGAATGATAGCGATCCGAACGGAGCTCACCCACGGCTGAACTCGCCACCGTCAGTACCTCGCCTTCAGAGTTGAGAGCATTTTCCCAATTCCCACCAAAAAAAATTATCTACACATTTCCTCTTTACCTTTTATCTTTTTTTTTTTAAATTTCTTTTGTTATTATTATTATTTATAATATAATATATTATTATATTATATATATACTAATTGATACTACACCAAATCGATCTATATTTTTGGTACGCGGAACGGGATGTTAGAATCCCTCCCCTCTTAAAATATTTCATCCTCGAAATCTATCCTTGTTTTAGTTATGAAACAATCTCTAACTCTTCCATACATTCACTTCTAACTTAGCTTATCATGCATCTAACTATGTATTGTTTCTTAGATTATTCACATCATACAAACAATCTCATAGCACGTTAGCTTCTCATGTACTACGTGATCATGTCATAAGCACATCAATCAAAACATGAACCAATAAGTTAACATGCTAAGTAGGTCTCTACAAGCTCATGGTACTTTTCTCTCATACTCATTTTTGTTCCCGGTGTGGCACCTTACTCTCTTATTTATAACTTTCCGTAACATGTGTTGTAACATTTATTGCTTCTTATTTAAGGTGGTTCATGCAGAGCTACGTTAGTCTCTGGGGGTGCATGCAGCAACCTTGGAGTTCCAAACATCATTTTCCTTTTTGATGTTTAAGTGTTAATAGCTTAGTTTATTTTATTTTCCATGCACTCATTAGCCTACTTCAATAGCTTAGCCTATGATGGGTTTTATGAATTTTTAATTATTATCTTGTTACCTTTAATATTCATATATAATTTATATCCATATAGGAAAAAGCACTTTTTCCCCTTTATTTTGCCAACTTAACAAATATCCCATACACTATAAATAATTTTTTTACCTTCTCCTACTTCGACTATTTTGCCATTAGGTTCTTTCGTTCCAACTTTTGTCTTCATAACGTTAATTTGATACCTATTTAGTATACTACCTTATCTCTAATAACCATGTATTAGCTTACTAAATATTTTTAATTAGAAATATAAATATATATAATTAGATAGGATGAAATCGATGAATAAAACATGTGATTAAATCTAAGCAAATTTCACCGTACTCTTTGAGATACCCTAATTTACCTCCTGACCAACTCTTTGTCTCGTACATCTGATATATCTCTCTGTCCACTGTCGGTATGCATTTGTGTCTAGATTTAATGTTAAGAAGATGGTAGTTGAAACGAAATTAGGACCCAAAGGCAAAGTAGGAGATGATTCGTATTTCACATTTATTAAAGGCAAACCTTAATTAATGATTCAATTGAAACTCAATGTATCTTCTTCCCTAATAAAAACAAAGTAAGAATGTTTAATTTATCGAGATTTTTTTATTTTACTAATGAACTTTTAGGATTTAAAAATTAATAAATTGGTTGTTCTTTTATTTTTCAAGAACCAATGAATGATGAGTGGTTGAATGAAGATTTGGTGAAATATTTTGATTTTTTCTATTAGTACAATTTAGGATTGACTTTTCTATTAGGCCTTTAAAAAATGGAGATTTGGTAAAAAAAACTTTTCTATTAGGTGGTAATAAAAATTATTTTATGAACAAAGCACCCCCTTGGCCAAATTTCTGGCTCCGCCACTGGGTTCATGTCATACAAATAATCACATAGTTACGTAGGTTCTCAACTTTTAGCTATAAGATACTTATATTAAGTGATCACATCATAAGCATAATACTGAAAGTACATAACAATAACTTAACTTGCTATGTAAGCATCCACAAACATAAAACTTAGGGTAACAATACTTCCATGTTAGCTACAAAGAAAACAGTAGCCATAACTTGATCCATGTCTTACTTTTTTGAATGGAACGTACGTACTCTTATGAATGATCTGAAATCAAACAAACCGATGGCAATAAATTAACCATCCAATCAAGAGAGGCCTCACACTTAAACGGTGATGCATAAAAATAAGAACGACGTGCAACCACGTGAGCCACTTGATTTCTAACTCTCTTCACACTTTGAACTTCAAACGAAGTCTGTAACTCCAGCACCTGTCGACACTGTAGAATGATGCCTCCGAACTCACTTCGATCTTCCACTTGCCTCTGAACTCCTTTCACGACTTCAATGTCATAAATACTGTGCAGGAGCCCCAACAGAGATCCATATCTTACTTGAAATTTTTTTCTAATGAAATTTACTTGAAGAAGAACTTGAAAATTCAATGAAAAATTCAAAACCATGATGCACATGTACAACCTACAATACACTACCCAAGACACGATTGCTAGTGCAAGTACGGGTATGGAATACCTCCCCTCTTTTGGTGTTTATGACATCCCAAGAGAAAGAGGTAGCATACCTATAATGCAGAAGCAATAAAGCTTTGATACCAATTTGTAACACCCTAACCTACACGTGACACCTAACTAGTGAATGAACCTATTCGCAGCAAAACATAACTCAAGAGATTGTGCCTCCAACAAACTTGACATCGGGATCCGTAACTCAAGATATTGTGACGGCTAATATAATTTTCTTTAATTAATTATAGCTTATATATTATTATTTTATCAAGACGGGCTTATATTATCAAATTATTAATAATAATAATAATCCATTTGTAAATTAGACAAAAAAGTGACCAAATTGTAATGTTACAAAATTTGATTTCAACTGACAAATGAATTGAACTGACAAATGAATTGAATTGGTATGTAGGCGAGCTGGCCAGCTATGCGCTGGCTGGCCAGCAATGTGCAGGCTGTCCAGCTACGCGTTGGTTGGCTGGTTGCCCGCTGGCTGCCAATCAGATTGTGCTATTTTTGGACATAGTTACGCAATTGGCTACTGACGGTACATAAAATTTTAAATTAGGCTACAAAATTCCAATTCCCGTATTTATAGGGGAAAATTCTAGAGCAAACTCTTTAGTTGAGCAATGTGGTATAAAACCACTTTCTCACATTACTCCTTTTCCCACCAAGGTACTTTGAGAATCAATTTCTCATTCACCTTAAATCCATTTTGGACGGATTATATCTCGATCCAAAGCTCTCTTGTAGGAGAACACGAATATGTAATCACCTTACAAAAAGGTGTTACTTAACCCACTCATAATCACATCCCAAAATGGTACAAACCTGATGACACTCGATTTGACGTGATTATCAGCCTCATTTAAGCGACATTTCTTTGCTTAAGACATGGTTTTTAGGGTAGAATAACGAATATTCAATCGATTGCCCTATCTCGTGCCATTTGTGTTACCTTGGCCCGTTTCGGGTCTATTTGATGGTTTTCTAGTGTTTTTATGTTAGCACAGGTTTTTGCCATCGAATAAGTAACCAAGGACGTGTCTAAGGCGTTGGAATCTCGAAGAATTGCACCAGGATCGATCAAAGGAGCCAACCAAGTTCAAACAAACTCCTACCCGGTTTACAAAGAAGATTTCGCCGAAAATAACCTATTATTTTCGGCGAAAATATTAGTACAAATCGACTGATGCCACTTGAAGAATGTTTTCGGCGAAGACTATGTGTTTTCGGACCGAGACCTATTCGGCGAAAAGGACAGAAGAAGCAGCCGGGTGACCGGCCATTTATACCAATATTTTCGGCGAAAATATCCCTATATTTTCGGCGAAAATAATAGAGGAATCCAGATCAGTTAGGGTTAAGTATAAATACTTAACCCGACGGCCCATTAAAGAAGAGATCATAATTTTACATCAGAAAATACTTTTTGAATCAGAATCCTACGATTTTCTCTGAAGTTCTGGAGCGAAGAGTTAGAGTTCGAAGAGCCGAGAAGAGATCGTGACGCCATCCCTTCCACCTCAACGAATCGGAGCTAGGAGTATTATTTATCGAAGATCGAAGTCTGTCAGAGTCGTCTAAATTAGGTTTTTCAGATTCTTTTCTGTTCTTCCTCTGGATGATGAACTCTCTCTTTGTCTTTGTTTCCTTTGTAATAACCATGAGTAGCTAAACTCGTTAGAGCTTAGACTAGATGAACCCTAAGTGACCCAGGGCTTTAAAGCGGTCACGGATCGGCGGTGATTAGATTCGAAATTCAATCAGTTTCTCATTCATGTTTGATTTGTTCTTCTTTGTTCATGTTTCTTGTCTGGATTGATCACCTAGATTAGATTCTGGTTAAACTAAGGATAGAAGCGAACGCTCGCCTTACTTTAGAACATCGAATTGAACAATTAACCTTATAATTGGAGCGTGCCTTTCGTAGGAACCGGTTAGGGTTAATCCACTGCAAGAGTAACTCATTAATCATTAGTAATTGCACCAGTTAATTAAGTCATTGTGAGAGGCGACCGTACCCGGGCGGCTAGTTAATCTTGGTAGTTAGAACGGATAGAGCGAACGTTTGCCGGTCTTAAACCTAAGGGTAAGGAGTTATGGTGGTGTCTTAGTAATTGATTGAATGAGAATCGAAATCCGCTGATCTGTTGATTGCCAATGCTCTGGGGAACGAAGGGGGATTCAAAGTCTAAGTTCATCTGTCATCCTTGTTTTCAAACCCTAATTTCCAATCTGCTTTAGTTTAATTTTTAATTTCTCTGCATTTCTTAGAATTAGAAGTCGTGGAACTCACACCACGCACAACTTGTTTGCATTCGAGTATTTTGCCAGTTTTGAAGTAGTCAATCTTAGAAGACCCTTGGAATACGATCTACCCTAGCTTTTGTTAGCTTTGTTAGTTATTTGATTGAACGCATCACAACGACACGTTCACCAAATTGGCGCCGTTGCCGGGGACCTTCTTTTGATTGTTCGAAAGAAGAACTGGCAATTTATTCGTCTACTTTCCATCTTTCACCTTTCCATCCACTTCGATTTTACACTGGTTTTGTTTGTCTTTGTTATCTGTAGGTTTACAGGTGTATGCCTCACCGTCCTTGGACTTGCTCTCAAACCGAACAGGCTAAGAGTGCAGAGAGACCAGGTAGTTCTGCTCCACCTCTACGATCACAGATTCTGAAGAAAGGCAGATCCAATCCATTCATCACTCCGATCAAGATTGAGGAACTGAAGGAGAGTTCCTCATCTCCATCTTCACCTGTACCGTCATCTTCATCCGCTTCATACACCGCATCACTTTCACCTCCTCCATCTCCTACCATGGACGATAGATTACCACCACCTCCACCAAATGGCGATCAACCACCGCCGTTGCCACCACCTGCACAGAAGAGTCTAGCAGACTATAACAAGCCGAGCGCGACTAACGTTCGATCTGCCATTGCCGTTCCGCGCATTGAAGGAGATCCTGACTATGAGATCAAGATTCCATTCTTGACTATGATCTCTAGGGATTTATAGTTTGAAGGCAGGCCCCTAGACAATCCGTGCACTCATCTTACAGACTTCCTTGATCTCTGCAGCACTTTCAAGAGCGGAAACCTCGACAAAAACACTCTTTGTCTGAGAGCTTTCCCGTTCTCTCTGAAAGGCCCTGCTAAGAGGTGGCTTACTGGCAAACCACCTGGCTATTACACTGATTGGGATACTCTGGCTCAGGACTTCGTTGAAGAATACTTCCCTCCGGCCAGAATAACTGCCATCAAGGACAGCATCGCCAGATTCTCCCATAAAGAAGGAGAAAGCTTGTATGATACTTGGAATCGATTCCAAGAATTTCTCTACACCTGCCCTCATCATGGATTCGAGCAGAGGCAGTTAGCTGAAATCTTCTCTCGAGGACTTCGAGAAGAATCCGCCAAGTGGGTCAATTCTCTAGCTGAAGGGGATTGCACTACACTAACACCTGAAGCTGCTCTTCTTCACTTCGCAAACTGTGCTTCCAAGTCAAGGAACTGGGAACGACAATCTGAAGGATCAAGGAGCAAGCTAGATCTCGAAGCTACAATCAAAGCAGAGGTAGAGAAGCATTTGAAGAAGTCTACCACACCGATCAAGCCACCGGCAGCTTCTGTTTACGTTGCCGATTGCGAGTGGTGTGGAGCTTGCGCACATAACGGAGGCCGTTGTCAGAATTTTGGTAAGGCAGAAGTCTGGTCTGCCGAAGAGGTAAATTTCATTCAACAAGGCTTCGTTAATAATCAGAATGGTTATGCTGGCTACCGTAACTTCAGACAGCAAGGGAACTATCAAGACAGACCTCCCTACAATGCTGGCGCCAACCATAACCAGAACCAGAATAATTGCCCAGCTGGTCCAGCTCAAGATCAGAAGCCTAACCATCCGCCGGCAGGTGTCTACCAGCTGCCGCATCGCAATCCGAGTAATTATGGAACTGCTCCTGGCAATCGCCAGAATCAATATCTTAATAATACCTATCCAGGGCAGCAGCATCAAAGAGAGAACAACGTCAGTGACCTGGATAAGAAGCTCAGCCAGATCATCACAAGACTCGATGATCATGACAGTCAGTTCAAGGCTCAAGCTCTTCTCAATCAAGAACAAATAGCATCTGGACAAAGAATTGAGCAAGCCGTGAACAATATCTCGAGCATGCTAGCAACTGGTCGACCATTTGGCCAACTCCCAAGTCAGACAGAGCCGAACCCGAGAAAGGTGCAAGCCAAGATGGTAACCGCTCGAAAACTTCCAAACTTAATTGCTGATGCTTGTTCTGTCTTACGCAGGATCGCTGAAACTCCGGAGGAAGAAGAAGAACAGGAACCGGCGCCTAAGAAGGATGATCCTCCTCTTGCACCGTACGTCGTGAAGCCTCCTTTTCCAAGAGCATTGCTGCCAAATGCAAGGATCGAGACTGGCATGAAGGGGAACAAGGAAGGATATCCTGACATTCGTATTAAGAAACCTGCCTCTCCATATCTAGCTAAGTTATCTGATCCTGGTTCTTTTACTTTGCCTTTGGTCATCAATGATATTGAGATTGAACGTTGATTAGTTGATCTAGGAGCGTCTGTCAATGTCATGCCTATGAGCCTGTTTGAAAAGTTAAACCTAGGAGAACTTGAACCGCCTAGTATGCAACTTGTCTTTGCTGATAGATCACTTAAAACCCCTAAGGGAGAGATTAAAGACGTGTTACTAAATGTGGTCCGTTCACGTTCTTAGCTGACTATGTGATTATGGATACTAGTACAGATGATGCTACTATTCTCATAGGTCGACCTTTCATGGCTACTACTGGAATGAATATTAACGTTCCAAATGGTTCTTTAACTCTAAGGGTCGATAAAGAAACGAAAACGTTCCGTCTTAAAGATGGCATGAAATATGACTCTAAGAATGAAGAATCTCACTGCCTAGCTGTTGAAACTGTGGAGTTGACTCCGGTCAACTCCGTTACTAATGCTTCTTCCAGTGTCTCTAGATCAGTTGTTGCCGCAGATATTAAACAGGTTATTAAGAAGAAGCCAGAGACTTCGGTTCAGAAGCTACCCAAGAAGAAGAAGGAACTGCAAGCCTCTTCTAAGCCACCGAGCACTAAACCGAGCAGACCTCGGGGAAAGAACAAAAAGACGAAGACCCAAATGGTCTGGAGGCCAAAAATTCCACCGTCTTCCACCGAACCAGCTGCACCACCAATTAGTTCCGAGAAACCGGCGCCGGAACAAGTATGGAAGGAGAAGCCGAAAGCATCTCCTAAGGAAGTACTGACGATCACCGATCCTGGTGATAACAAGCCGGAGGTAAAAGAAAAGAAGAAGCCGACAGTCCTCATTCCTTCCATCGTAACAATCAAGAAGGATGACCTCTCCAGAGAGCTGTTTGGACCGTTCAAGATCATCGATCATCTTCCCGATGGACGTACCAAGCTCTTGCATGCAAACGGGAAGAGATTCACGCTTACCGAAGAAGTCCCGAAGCTGTACTTCATGAACTCCGACGCGAGCGTGAAGGAGAATCTGAGTTGGGATGTCTCCTAATACCGTCCAGGTATCGTCCAGCTCAAGGACGTTAATAAAAGAGCGCTTCGTGGGAGGCAACCCACGGCTGGAGTCCGTTTTTAATTTCTGTCGAACTTAGTATTTTAGAGTCAGTTCGGGGGAGCCAAAAGTGTCAGTTTGTTTGATTTATTATTTTTCGTGTAGAGTCTGTGTGTCATAGAGGCAGTCGCAAGTTGATTGAGGTGGTTCCGATTTTTTTGGATTTAACTGTGATTTTCTGAAGTCTGCCGGATTTGCGAAAATATTTTCAATCGTAGTGTTTAAAATTTTCGGCGAATTTTCAATATCATTTTCGGCGAAATGGCCTTTTGGTTTTCACTGAATCTCCCTGTTCCATATTTTCGGTCCAAAATGTATTGTGTTTTCGGTGAAATTAATTTTAAAAACAAAGCAGTGATTTGAACATTCATTTTCGGCGAAAAAATGTTCTTGCTTTCGGCGAAAACACACTTAAAAAACCGGCAGTGCATTTGAACTAAAATTTTCGGCAAAAACACCCTCTTATTTTTGCCGAAAACTCTTTTGAAAATCACCCAACTATTCACTTAAAACCCGGACTTATCCTCTCTCTCTCCACTTTCCTTCTTTCATTTTCGTTCAAACACCCGAAAACTCCCCCTGTTTTTGAAACCGCCGACCGCCACCCCAATATTTTCACCGCCGCCGCCGTTTCCCATCACCGCCACCATCGCCAACCACCGCCGCCCCTTTCGATCATTTTGAGCCCTAGAACAGCCGAATCGGAGCTCTACAGCTCTAGTTCTCCGAAACCCTAAAATCGTCAGTTTTTCACCGATTCCTCCCAACCCGTTCATTTTTAGCAGTCATGGCTTCAAGGTAAGTTGTAGAACTTTTCAATACGAATATTTTGACATATGGATTGCTGAATTTTGTCGGGGTTGACTTTCGGTTGACTTTTCGGTTTGCCTCGATTTGCGTGCCGACTGATTTCGTGAGAACTAGCTTAGTTGAACTTATAGAACTGTTCTAGCATACTTAGGGAGTTCCGTGCTTAATTTCCATATCATTTGATCATGTGTTGCTATGCATACGATTGATTCTTTGTTATGTTGACTTGTGAGAAATGTCGGTTTGACCGTGAACTGTTTTTGATCATTTGGCTGCCTGATGTGCTCATTCTCGTTCATATTATTGTGTTTGCCATCTGAGATCATATTCTACCGTCATTATCCACCTTGTGATAGTCTTGCCATGATTAGGGTTCAATATGCTTAAATGTTGACTTTCTGAATGTCGGTTTAACTCTTTGGACTCTAATTGTGCTTATCCGATTCTGGCTGTTCCTAAATATGTATTTTATTGTCTATGATTACCGGTTACTCTGCTTTGCTTACCCCCACTCGGTTTCCCTCATTTCTTCGTGAAATTGAGTTTTTTCTACTAAGTGTGGGGTAGGGTTTAAGTTTGACTAATCTGGTTTCATTCTGGTTTTAGGAACACCACTTATGAGCGCAGGACTAAGGCGCGACTTGATGGCGCCTCGAGCTCAGGAGCTGCCGCTCCCGTCACACCCGCCGTTCTGGGTCCTCCACCCGCACTACCTCGCCGGATACCATCGCACTATCGCCCGTCTACCTGACTTCTACTTCTAGTGCTTCCAGAAGATCAAGCACATTCGTGGAGCTGACGTGCGCCCGCTTTCCATGGAGTCCCTACACGAGCACGACGAGGACTACTACCGGAACGTGCATGATGCCCTAGCACCGACAGGTCTCCTAGAGCTGACCACCATCGCTGCCGAGTTCCCAGACATTGCCCTCAAGGAGTTCTGGGCAACCTTTGATCTGGATGAGCACAAGAGGAAGCAACGCCAGAAGGTTGTGACCTTCTATCTTGGTGGGGTGTACATGCAGCTCACCTACGATGAGTTTGCTGCTCATCTGGGCATCCCCTACGAGCATTATCACGACCATCACCTAGGCTGGGGCGAAGATGATAACGAGGAGGAGTACCACGCGCTCTGGAGCCACATGACAGGCGCACCTGGCGATCGCCTCGGGGAGCACAACTCAGTTAAGTCCCTCTCTCATCCTCTCTTTAAATTCATTCATATGGTTTGGCGTAGGTCGCTTTTATATGTTCCAGATAAGGATCACCACCATATCCTCAAAGAGGAGCTCATGCTTCTTCGAGCCATCCGAGAGAGCTACCCTCTACACCCCGGCTGGGTACTGGCTCGCATCTTCCGCCAGAAGACCAGGAGGAGAACGCCACCTCGTAGACTCATGGGGGTAACTTCATAGGTCAGCTCATCCTCTCCTTCGGCATCAGCCATGAATATGGCCCGAACATTCCACGATACCATGTTAGGACCGTTGGAGGAGATTTGGCAGTCGAATATGACTTAGAGCTGGACCTCCGTCCCCATGTCGCAGCAGATCCTCCACTACAGCCTGTGGACGAGTCGGACGAAGAAGATGATGCTGAGCAAGAGCAGCCCCAGCCGCCGCCAGAATTCCAAGACTATATACCCTCGCCGCATCATCAGGCAGGGTATGCTCACCAGTCGCCGCCGCACATTCCCGATCCACACCAGGCGCCTCCCCAACAGCCCCGACACCACCCTGCGGATGTTGGAGAGTTGTACGAGCGACTGCAGGAGTGGCGCATCACCGACAACGCCACTCAAGAGGCGCGATGGACTATTATGCAGCAGCATATGCGCCGCGCCGACAGGTGATATGAGGCACAGCTGGCGTGGCAACGTCAGCTCGGCGAGCATCTCCACTTTCCACCTCCCGGCTCACCTGACCAGCAGTGATCGGGTTGTATCCCTTTTCTGGTCCTTTCTTTTATTTATTCTTTTCGGATTATCAGCCTCGTGATTATCAGCCTCATTTAAGCGACATTTCTTTGCTTAAGACATGGTTTTTAGGGTAGAATAACGAATATTCAATCGATTGCCCTATCTCGTGCCATTTGTGTTACCTTGGCCCGTTTCAGGTCTATTTGATGGTTTTCTAGTGTTTTTATGTTAGCACAGGTTTTTGCCATCGAATAAGTAACCAAGGACGTGTCTAAGGCGTTGGAATCTCGAAGGATTGCACCAGGATCGATCAAAGGAGCCAACCAAGTTCAAACAAACTCCTGCCCGGTTTACAAAGAAGATTTCGCCGAAAATAACCTATTATTTTCGGCGAAAATATTAGTACAAATCGACTGATGCCACTTGAAGAATGTTTTCGACGAAGACTATGTGTTTTCGGACCGAGACCTATTCGGCGAAAAGGACAGAAGAAGAAGCCGGGTGACCGGCCATTTATACTAATATTTTCGGCGAAAATATCCCTATATTTTCGGCGAAAATAATAGAGGAATCCGGATCAGTTAGGGTTAAGTATAAATACTTAACCCGACGGCCCATTAAAGAAGAGATCATAATTTTACATCAGAAAATACTTTTTGAATCAGAATCCTACGATTTTCTCTGAAGTTCTGGAGCGAAGAGTTAGAGTTCGAAGAGCCGAGAAGAGATCGTGACGCCATCCCTTCCACCTCAACGAATCGGAGCTAGGAGTATTATTTATCGAAGATCGAAGTCTGTCAGAGTCGTCTAAATTAGGTTTTTCAGATTCTTTTCTGTTCTTCCTCTGGATGATGAACTCTCTCTTTGTCTTTGTTTCCTTTGTAATAACCATGAGTAGCTAAACTCGTTAGAGCTTAGACTAGATGAACCCTAAGTGACCCAGGGCTTTAAAGCGGTCACGGATCGGCGGTGATTAGATTCGAAATTCAATCAGTTTCTCATTCATGTTTGATTTGTTCTTCTTTGTTCATGTTTCTTGTCTGGATTGATCACCTAGATTAGATTCTGGTTAAGCTAAGGATAGAAGCGAACGCTCGCCTTACTTTAGAACATCGAATTGAACAATTAACCTTATAATTGGAGCGTGCCTTTCGTAGGAACCGGTTAGGGTTAATTCACTGCAAGAGTAACTCATTAATCATTAGTAATTGCACCAGTTAATTAAGTCATTGTGAGAGGCGACCGTACCCGGGCGGCTAGTTAATCTTGGTAGTTAGAACGGATAGAGCGAACGTTCGCCGGTCTTAAACCTAAGGGTAAGGAGTTATGGTGGTGTCTTAGTAATTGATTGAATGAGAATCGAAATCTGCTGATCTGTTGATTGCCAATGCTCTGGGGAACGAAGGGGGATTCAAAGTCTAAGTTCGTCTGTCATCCTTGTTTTCAAACCCTAATTTCCAATATGCTTTAGTTTAATTTTTAATTTCTCTGCATTTCTTAGAATTAGAAGCCGTGGAACTCACACCACGCACAACTTGTTTGCATTCGAGTATTTTGCCAGTTTTGAAGTAGTCAATCTTAGAAGACCCTTGGAATACGATCTACCCTAGCTTTTGTTAGCTTTGTTAGTTATTTGATTGAACGCATCACAACGACACGTTCACCAAAACCCATTTGGTTTACCCAAATTTTCCAACAGTCCCCCAAATGAATGAAAATTGGACTCAAGACTCTAACAACACTTACAACGTTGCTCAACGGTCAAATCCTGCATAGGATAGGTATGTATTACCCCTTGAACCTTCCCTTGTGAAGCATATTTATTCTACTGGCTAGATGGTAGACGCGATGTCCTTGAACCATCCCGTCGCTCGTGTAGACGATGATACACTGCACACAGGATCCTTCCTAACGTGATCTTGTTCTCACTGTTATGTTCATATGGTCCTGAACATCTGCCTGGTTCTGCGAGAGTTTAAGGAATTTGCGCCCCCACAATTCCCTTGAAGCGGCCCCACTTCACTCTAACATAGGTGATCCTTATCTCAGAATCATCAAAAGCCTTTATGCTTATCCTTAACCTTATCACTGTTTATAGGAATGGGTTGGGGTTGCCCCCACAATGACTCTACTAGTTCATTCAAGTAGGTTGTCCCTTTGAACCTAGATCTTGGGATCTCCAGTCAACTAGGTTGGGTTTTCCTTCGAATAAACTTTATTTCAAGGGCTTTAATCCCATTCCCATTGACAACTTGTGCACAGCCTCTCGGTTTAACCCGTTGGTTAGCGGATCCGCAAGGTTATCTTGACGATAACTCTATTTTGAGAGAAGTTGTTTTATGGTATTTTGTCTATGACAATATGTCTAGATGATGGACACGCTTTTGGCGTGCGTGTAGTCAAATAAACTACCAAGCTGGAAGCTAGGGTAGATCGTATTCCACGGGTCTTCTAATGATTGATTACTCAAATATAAAGGCAAATTACTCAGATTTAACACTTTGTGCGTGGTGTGAGTTCCACGACTTCTAATTCTAAGAAATGCACGGAAATTAAAAAGTAAAACTGAAAACAGATTGAAAGATGGGTTGATTAAACAAAGATGACAGACAAGCTTAGACTTTGAATCCCCCTTCGTTCACCAGAGCATTGGCAATCAACATATCAGCGGATTTCGATTCTCGTTCAATCAATTCTAAGTCACCACCATAACTCCTTACCCTTAGGTTTTAGACTGGCAAACGTTCGCTCTATACGATCTAGCTACCAAGATTAATTAGCCGCCCGGTTACGGTCGCCTCTCGCAACGACTTAACTTAACTGATGCAATTACTAACGATTTATGAGTTACTCTTGCAGTGGATTAACCCTAACTGGTTCCTACGAAAGGCACACTCCAATGATTCGGTTAATTGTTCGATTTGATGTTTTAAAGTAAGGCGAGCGTTCGCTTCTATCCTTAGTTTAACAAGAATCTAATCTAGGTGATCAATCCAGACAAGAAACATGAACAATGAAGAACAAATCAAACATGAAAGAGAAATTGATTGAACTTTGAATCTAATCACCGTCGATCCGTGACCGCTTTAAAGCCCTGGGTCACTTAGGGTTCATCTAGTCTATGCTCTACGACTTTAGCTACTCATGTTTTTCACAAAAGAATCAAAGACAAAGATAGAGTTCATCTTCAACAGAGGAAGAACAGAAAAGGATCTGAAAAACCTAATTAAGACGACTCTGGCAGAACTTCGATCTCCGGTAATCTGCAATCCTAGATCTGGTTCTCCGAGATGAAAGGGATGGCGTCACGATCTCTTCCTGACTCTTTGATGAGCTGTAGGACAGTGATCAAATACTACCAAGCTAGAAGCAAGATAGATCGTATTCCACAGGGTTTCTTCTAATCGTCTACTCAAATATGCTGGCAATTTATTCAAGTTAAAACACGTTGTGCGTGGTGTCAGTTCCACGACTTCTAGACTAAGATGCAGGAAAATTAAAATGAAATTAAAAGACAAAATGATTGGTTGGTTTAAACAGACGACATACAAGCTTAGATTTCGAATCCCCCTTCGTTCACCAAGGCAATAGCAATCAACAGATCAGCGGATTTCAATTCTCGTTCAATCAATCTCTAAGACACCACCATAACTCCTGACCCTTAGGTTTAAGACCGGCGAACATTCGTTCTATCCGTTCTAACTACCAAGATTAATTAGTCGCCCGGGTACGGTCGCCTCTCGCAACGGCTTAACTAACTGGTGCAATTACTAATGATTTATGAGTTACTCTTGAAGCGGATTAACCCTAACTGGTTCCTACGAAAGGCACACTCCAATGAATAGGTTAACTGGTTGAATTGATGTTTTAAAGAGAGGCGAGCGTTCGCTTCTATCCTCAGCTTAACAAGAATCTAAACTAGGTGATCAAGGAAGACAGGTTTAAGCGCCAAAGCAGGGAACTGTCTAGCGACTAACCCTAGCTTGCAAAAACCTAATCTAGGCGATCAACCAGAGAAGAAACACAAACAATGAAGAACAAAACAACCATGCAAAGAGAAACTGATTGAACTTCGAATCTAATTACTGCCAATCCATGACCACTTTAAAGCCATGGGTCACTTAGGGTTCATCTAATCTAAGCTCTACAAGTTCAGCTACTCATAACGATAACAGAAGAATCAAAGGCAACAAAGGAAATCATCATACCGAGGAAGAACAGATAAGAACTGAAAAACCTAATTCTGACGACTCCGGCGAAGCTTCAATCTCCTGGATCTTCAACTTTATGCTCCGAGCTCTCCGAGGTGGAAGGATGGCGTCACGATCTCTCCACGAATCTTCGAACTCTCTAAACTCTATCTATCGACCCTAGAGTCCGCTGACTCTCAAAAGTCTGATTTGTGAATAGTTGTTGGAATTCTCCTCTCCCCTGGCTGGCTGCCGACTGCTTCTTTAAATAGGTAAGATTAGGGTTTTCTGTTTCTGTCGTGGAAAAGGAAGGACTTTTCGGCGAAAACTTAAGGAGTTTTTGTCGAAAACTTCAGTTAAAATCCTCTGTTTCCTTCGTTGATTTCTTCATAACTTTTCGGCGAAAACTTTATAGTATTTTCGCCGAAAACTTCAGTGTAATTCAACTCACTTCGCCTGTGAGTTTCTGAAGGTATTTTCGCCGAAAACTTTATAGTGTTTTCGGCGAAAATATTGTGCTGGGTAGTTGGATCTTCGGTTCTGACTCCGGTTTGATTTCTGGTTCGATTCCGGTTCACTCCTTGAGGTGTTGAAGACGTCAGTGGCTACGTAAATGATGGCAAAAAACCTGCGCTCTCACAAAAACACTAGAAAACCATCAAATAGACCCAAAAAGGGCCAAAGTAACCAAATCGGTAGGAAATAGGGCAGTTGAGTGAATATTCGCTATTTTACCCCTAAAACCATGTTTCAAGCAAGGAAATGTCGCTTAAATGAGGTTGATAATCACGTCAAATCGAGTGTCATCAAAATACCCCACACTTAAACTTTTGCTTGTCCTCAAGCAAACTAAACTAGAACACACTCAAATTCACAAATGACACGAGATTAAACTGAGATTCAATTCTAACGATTTGGTTTAGACTGTTCCACGTAGAAAGAGTGACCTACACATGCAAGAACATCAACCAAACAAGTTTTCGATCTCACTAATTTCTGCTCACTTCAAGTAGTGGTTTCATTAAAGCTCGTTTCTTGGCAAAACAATTAATCATAATTAACCGCCTACGATAACACCAATTCTAATCAAAAAGACTTTAAGCTCTAGCCGTGATGTGGACGCGGAGGTAGGAAAAGTGACGTTGCTATCGACTCGACTTCATCCGTTTCTAGATCTGTACGTTACATGTTCTAGCTAGGACCGATTTAAACAACAATTTATTTCAAGTTTCAACTTCTTCCTTCAATTTATTACTGCATACTAGTGCTCGATACCAAACACTTCACTTAGGTGTTGGACCTGCCTAGCTCACAGTATTTGTACTTATGCTAGTTCTCAACCCGAACACTTCACTTAGGTGTCGGGTTTGCCTAGCTTTATTTTCAGCACTTTAATGAACTTTACATTGATTTGCACAACTTTATTACTTGATTTAACAATTTAGCCATTTGATCCTAGCTAGTTATAACTTTTTACACAAGATTTCGAATTGGATTTCTGCCTAATCTCAAGCCACAATCACAGGTGAACAAATATGGAGTGAAAAAAACATGGGAGAAGCTAGCATTTATCATCTTAGAACGGTGTTATCGAGCTTTGTTATTAACAAGCAATCAATTCAATTAATTCAAGTTTCAACTACCGAAGTGATTTGTGATCTGTTCTGACCTAGACTCGTTTAATATCAGTTCCGATACGTTGGTTACAGGTTCTAAGTGGAACAGTCTAGACGTCATTGTTCAAAATTGAAGTCAATTTAACATCAAAAGTCAAGAATTGAGCAATTCTATGCTAGAGAAATTTCAAAATTGAACCATAAAATCACAGAATCAAGCAAGATCATGCATAATCCTAGACTCCTACCCCACACTTAAACAGTTCTGTGTCCTCACAGGACTAAACTAGAGTGGAGATACGAAGAACCTGGAAGGTGATGGTCGGTGTAGCGGATGAGCACGGAGAGTCCGGAGTGGAGCGGAGTAGCTACTCAAGTTCCTACAAAAAAAAAACAACAAAAAGATCAAAAGGATACCGGGACAAGTGTCCCGGATCCACACAGAATAAAAGTCGAACAAAGACGGTTAGGGGAATTTTGAAAATATTTTGACTCTTTTTTTTTCAAATTCACGGCACGACATTCCTCGAGCAATCTAGATCATCTAAACTCAATTTGTTCAGAAAAATCACATCGAAACAGCAGGCATGCAAAACGAGGTAGACCGAATTTAAACTCGTCGAAATTCAACAATCAGCAAGTCAAAAGATTCGTAATTGAAAACTCAACAACTAACCTAGAAGACACGACTCAAGAAAATGGATGGAAACTGACGAAGTTGGCCAAAAATGTGAAAAGCTTGTTTCGGGGATAACCGGAGCTACAGAGCTCCGATTTGGATGATCAAGTATGCGTTAGAATCGGACCGAAAAAAGAAAACTGATTTTCTAAACAGACACAAGTTTTCGGTGAAAACTATGGAAGTTTTCGCCGAAAACTTCTTCGAAAATAGGCAAAAATAAAAAAGACGTTCACTGTTTGCAAAATACCAAAAGTTTAGTTCTCGCCAAAAATTTATTTAAAAAGTCTTTTTTTTTTCAAAACCCAACCGAAAACAAATCAAAACAAAAGGAAATTAAACTAACACTTTGGCTCCCCCGAACCTGATTCGAACAACGAAAAAGACTGACTCAAAAATTAAAAAACGGACTCCAGCCGTGGGTTGCCTCCCACGAAGCGCTCTCTTTTAACATCCTTGAGCCGGACGTTACCTGTTAGGGACCCCAACTTAGGAGCTCCTTGAAGTCAATCGTCTTCTTCAAGGTGTGCGGTTGAGTGCCATGTAGCACTCTAGAAGGGTGATGCAGCCGGTAGTGCTCTAGTAGATCGTGGTTCTGTCTGGATGACCAGTTCTTCTCGAATTCTTCTACTGGAAGAGGAAAGAGGTAGTAGGGCGTGGCATGATCAATGAGCTCCATCTTCTCCACCTGATGCTCATCAAGATGTCTCTCCGGATCGAGTATGTATACTTCCAAATCCTTGACGTCTTTGCTTCCCACGTGCTCATCTCTGGCTTGATCTATAGGTTGGCTCGGCCGAAGCTCAGTTGAGGATATCCCCTTGATTTCTTCATGCTCCTCTTCAGCTTCAACTTCAACACAGGTGAATTCCATGCTCTCAAGATAGACGAGCTTAACGCCTTCATCAGCCACCACCGCCAACAATTCTTCATCGGATTCCTCTATCTCATAATAGTCATGGACGGGCTCATCTTCTTCTTCGAACATCTCCTGAGCGTGTTCTTCCATTAATTGATTTGGTTGCTCGAGCTTGATGTCTGTTGTGAGATGAGCTTGTAATATTGTAGAGATATTATCCAAGGCGGATAGGGTTCTCGACGAGCATTGTTGATGTTCATGAGCTTGTAGAATGATATCTTCGTTATCTCTAGTGCCACTTTGATGTGCTTGTTGGTGTATCTCTTGGTAACCTTGTAGCATTGCAGAGATATTATCAAAGAGGGATTCAAATCTCGCCATTTGTTGTTGTTGTTGATATAGCATCTCTTGGTAATCCTCAATATTCGGTGCTCCATTGACGCGCCACTCTTGGTACTGGTCATCCCACCTGTAATCCTGCATAATCAAAACTCAAAAGCACTACCCAGGTAAATCATGGAAATATGGAGGAAAATTAATGGTAAGGCGGAAAGGTAGAACAATAATTTGTGCCAACTCTTCTTTCAAACAATTAGAAGAGTCCCCGGCAACGGCGCCAATTTGATGAGCTGTAGGACAGTGATCAAATACTACCAAGCTAGAAGCAAGATAGATCGTATTCCACAGGGTTTCTTCTAATCGTCTACTCAAATATGCTGGCAATTTATTCAAGTTAAAACACGTTGTACGTGGTGTGAGTTCCACGACTTCTAGACTAAGATGCAGGAAAATTAAAATGAAATTAAAAGACAGAATGATTGGTTGGTTTAAACAGACGACATACAAGCTTAGATTTCGAATCCCCCTTCGTTCACCAAGGCAACAACAATCAACAGATCAGCGGATTTCAATTCTCGTTCAATCAATTTCTAAGACACCACCATAACTCCTGACCCTTAGGTTTAAGACCGGCGAACATTCGCTCTATCCGTTCTAACTACCAAGATTAATTAGTCGCCCGGGTACGATCGCCTCTCGCAACGGCTTAACTAACTGGTGCAATTACTAACAATTTATGAGTTACTCTTGAAGCGGATTAACCCTAACTGGTTCCTACGAAAGGCACACTCCAATGAATAGGTTAACTGGTTGAATTGATGTTTTAAAGAGAGGCGAGCGTTCGCTTTTATCCTCAGCTGAACAAGAATCTAAACTAGGTGATCAAGGAAGACAGGTTTAAGCGCCAAAGCAGGGAACTGTCTAGCGACTAACCCTAGCTTGCAAAAACCTAATCTAGGCGATCAACTAGAGAAGAAACATAAACAATGAAGAACAAAACAACCATGCAAAGAGAAACTGATTGAACTTCGAATCTAATTACCGCCAATCCATGACCGCTTTAAAGCCATGGGTCACTTAGGGTTCATCTAATCTAAGCTCTACAAGTTCAGCTACTCATAACGATAACAGAAGAATCAAAGGCAACAAAGGAAATCATCATACAGAGGAAGAACAGTTAAGAACTAAAAAACCTAATTCTGACGACTCCGGCGAAGCTTCAATCTCCTGGATCTTCAACTTTAAGCTCCGAGCTCTCCGAGGTGGAAGGATGGCGTCACGATCTCTCCACGAATCTTCGAACTCTCTAAACTCTATCTATCGACCCTAGAGTCCGCTGACTATCAAAAGTCTGATTTGTGAATAGTTGTTGGAATTCTCCTCTCCCCTGGCTGGCTGCCGACTGCTTCTTTAAATAGGTAAGATTAGGGTTTTCTGTTTCTGCCGCGGAAAGGGAAGGACTTTTCGGCGAAAACTTAAGGAGTTTACACCGAAAACTTCAGTTAAAATCCTCTGTTTCCTTCGTTGATTTCTTCATAACTTTTCGGCGAAAACTTTATAGTATTTTCACCGAAAACTTCAGTGTAATTCAACTCACTTCGCCTGTGGGTTTCTGAAGGTATTTTCGCCGAAAACTTTATAGTGTTTTCGGCGAAAATATTGTGTTGGGCAGTTGGATCTTCGGTTCTGACTCCGGTTTGATTTCTGGTTCAATTCCGGTTCACTCCTTGAGGTCTTGAACACGTCCGTGGCTACGTAAATGGTGGCAAAAACCTGCGCTCTCACAAAAACACTAGAAAACCATCAAATAGACCCAAAAGGGCCAAAGTAACCAAATCGGTAGGAAATAGGGCAGTTGAGTGAATATTCGCTATTTTACCCCTAAAACCATGTTTCAAGCAAGGAAATGTCGCTTAAATGAGGTTGATAATCACGTCAAATCGAGTGTCATCACTCTTCGAACTCTAAACTCTACTCCAGAACTCTTGAGAATCCTTGAAGTATTTGGTATTATGAGATATGATATGTGTTTTCGATTTAGGGCCGCCGGTTAAGTATTTATACTTAACCCTAATACCGCCGGATTTTGCCTGGAATTTTCGCCGAAAATCCGATGGAATTTTCGCCGAAAATTCCATTGTAAATGGGGTGATCGCCGGTTGTTTCTCTTGTGATTTTCGGGCGCCGGGTTCTCGGCGAAAACTTGACATTTTCGCCGAAAACTTCTTCTTGAAAGCTCTGCCGATTTCTTCATGAGTTTTCGCCAAAAACTCCAAGGGATTTTCGCCGAAAACTTCTTTGTAAATGGGGGCAGAATTTGGTTCGACTTGATTGACTCCTTGGATCAATTCCGGTGCGATTCCTAGAGGTTCCAACGCCTTAGACACGTCGTTGGCTACTTTATTTGACGGCAAAAACCTGCGCTAACATGAAAACACTAGAAAACCATCAAATAGACCCGAAACGGGCCAATGTAACACAACTGACACGAGATAGAGTAGTTGAGTGAATATTCGTTATTCTACCCTAAAAACCATGTCTTAAGCAAGGAAATGTCGCTTAAATGAGGCTGATAATCACGTCAAATCGAGTGTCATCAAAATACCCCACACTTAAGCTTTTGCTTGTCCTCAAGCAAACTGAATAGAAGCGCTCATGTTCACAAATGATAAGATTTATTAATTTGGAGTTCAATCAAACACAATGAATTATTAGACAGATAATTCCTAGAACAAGAAACCTAGCATGCATACTGATCAGCCAAACAACCTGGTCTCACTAAAAACTGCACACGACAAGTAATAGCAACCAATTATGCACGAATTTGACCTGACAGGAGATATTTAGTAAATGGGGAACTCTCACTCTCTGTGTTTAAGGACGTGTTTCTGCTCTCAATCATTTTTTGTTACTGAATTCTGTCATAAGTTTGCAATTCGACCACATCTCCACCACTGTGACAACACGAGTAACTAGTCAAAAAGGACTTCCCTGCTAGGACTGTAACGAATTCTACACTACAAGGGTTTATGATGAGATGGATGATGGGAATGTATGATGATGACTTTGGTGCGGTGTAGCTTTCGACTAACTTCCCTCGAATCTAGCCTATGGCTTCCTACCGTCTAACCAGACACGGGTGGAATAGTGAACGCTCGTCCTATGATACCCTCAAGCAACCTAGCACTTTTATTTTCTTTACACATTTTTTTCTTTTGACTTTTCTTTTGACTTCGTTCTTCCATTTGTAGGGAGAAGAACTTTTCTGATTTTTTCTGTTTTTTTTTCGACATTTCTTTTGTTTTTCTTTGTCTCTTTTTTTTCTTTGTGCCGTTTCTTTCTTTTAGTTGCTAGAGGGGTTTACACGTTTGGACATAATAGCTAAGACCACCTGTTTAATGGCTATAGGCAGGTTACCACAAACCGACTTCCGGTAGGTCAATCTAGAACTACAACCACAGGGGATCAACGGGGAGTGAAAGAATGGGAAATGGTTGTAATGTATATCGGTCCGAAAGAACAGGCTAAGCTCAAGGGTTTAAACCTAATGGATTTATCGTTTGGTAGGCTATCTGGCTTAGTAGCTGAATCTAGGTGCCCCTATCATTCTAGAACTCGTGTCATCGTGTGGTCTCGAGTAGGTCTCATGCAAATTCTAACTCATTCAAGCAAACAGAAAATCACTCAAAAAGAATTGAAATTGCAAGTTACGTGCAATGGATTAAAAGCTCACAGTTGGTTTGCTAGTCGGATTCGGTCATTTTCATGCAATCAAGGCTACAAACTACAAGTGTGATTTTAAAAATCTGTTCTGACTAGGCAATTTAGCATCAAAGTAAACACGTTGGTTCTCAAGTTCTAGGTTAAGTAGTCTAAGCATCATTATGAAAGATTGAACAACAACTTAACATCAAAAATCAAGAACTGAGCTATTCTAATGCTAGAGAGACTGGACAGGAATCACGAGGCACATAAAAACACAATCAAGGGCAATCAATTGCAAGGTTCTACAACATCCTACCCCACACTTAAATCGTATTGTGTCCTCACAGGACTAAATCTAGAGTTCAGAGTGAAGTAGAAGAACCTGGACCGAGATGGTTGGCGTAGGGGATGAGCACGGATCCTCGGAGCAGAGGCAATCTACCAAAGTGAAGCAAAGGGAATCTACCGATTGCCTGCAAAACAAAAACAAATGAAAGATAAAAAGGAAACCGGGACAAGTGCCCCGGATCCACACAGAAAAAAGTTGGATCGAGATCCGAAAAGAAGAAATAAAAAGAAAGGACAAGGAAAAGGACACCACCCGATCATAGCTGGTCAGGGGCGTCGGGGGGTGGAAGGTGGAGGGCGTCGCCGATCTGACGTTGCCACGCCAGATGTGCCTCATACCGCTCGTCAGAGCGGTGCATGTGTTGCTGCATAATAATCCATCTCGCATCCTGAGTGGCGGTATCTTGGATCCTCCACTCCTGGAGTCGCTCTTACAGCTCTCCAACATCCACAGGATACGGTCGGTGCTGAGGGTGAGGCGCCTGATATGGATCTGGAATGGGCGGCGGGGACTGGTGTGCATACCCTGCCTGATGATGTTGCGAGGGTGCATGGTCATGAAACTCCAGCTCTGACTGGGGCTGCGGCTCCCCAGAATCATCTTCATCCTCCGACTCGGTCTCGTGATGGAGAGGAGGAGGCGCCGCCACCTGTGGACTGATGTGCAGCTAAAGGGCGTACTCGACCGCTAAACCCCCATCGACGGTGTACACTCTGCGGCGTGGGACGTCCGGGCCATATTCTTGGCTGAGGCCAAGAGAGATGATGAGGCGGCCGACAAAGTTGCCTCCCAGGAGTGAGCGAGGTGGCTTCGGCTTCTGAGTCTTCTGGCGGAATAAGCTTGCAAGCACCCATCCGGGATGAAGTGGGTAACTCTCCCAGATGGCGCGATGGAGGAGAAGCTCATCTCTGCTGATATGGTGGCGGTCCTTCTCTGGAGCAAACAGTAGTGATCTACGCCAAACCATATGAATGAATCGATATAGAGGGTGAGAGAGGGACTTAACTGAGTTGTGCTTCGTGGTCCGAACATCAGGCACTTCAGTCATATGGCTCCAGAGCGCGTCATACTCATCTCCGCTGCCGGTGTTGTTCTCCCAGCCGAGGTGATGTCCCTCGTAGTGCTCGCGGGGGATCCCGAGATGAGCTGCAAACTCATCATAGGTGAATGACTTGTACACCCCGCCAAGGTAGAAGGATACCACCTTCCCACGCTGCCTCCTCTTATGCTCGTCCAGATCGAATGTCGCCCAAAACTCATGGAGAGCAACGTCTGGGAAGTCAGCAGTTGTGGTGGTCAGCTCCAGCAGTCCTGCAGGTATCAATGCGTCGAGCACATTCTGGTGCCAGTCCTCATCGTGCTCGAAGAGTGACTCCATGGATAATGGGAAACATCATCTCCAGGAACATGCTTGAGCCTCTAGTAGCGCTCGAAGTAGTACTGGGGCAGGCGGGCCACGGTGGCGTGGTACCCGACACGGCCAGGGAAAGCTGGTGGAGGGCCCTGGACGGCTGGTGTGACGGGAGCGGGGACTCGGGAGCTAGAGCCGGTGTCAAGTCGCGCCTTAGTCCTGCGCTCATGAATGACATTCCTAAAACCAGAAACGAAACCAGATTAATTAACTAATAACCCACCCCACACTTAGTAGAAAAACTCAATTTCACAAAGAAATGAGGAAAACCGAGTGGGGGTAAGCAAATTAAGTAACCGATAATCACGATAAATCACAAATCATGCATATGTCTAGCCGGAATGTTCATAACATAATTAGGGATCAGAAGTCAAACCGACATTCAAAAAGTCAACATCATAGCACATTGAACCCTAATCATGGCAATTACTAGCTCAAGGCGGGAAATGACGGCATAATTATAAGCTCAGATGGCAAGCACAATAATATGAACATGAATGAGCACATATGGCAGCCAAACAAGCAAAGACAATTCATGGTCAAACCGAAATTTCATAAAAGTCAACACCGCATAGAATCAATCCTTAAGCACATCAACACGCGATCAAATGGTATTATATTTCAGCACAATGCTCCCTAAGCATGCTAGATCAGTCCAAAGCATTCAGCTAACCTAGTTCACACAAAATCAGTTGGCACGCAAATCAAGGTAAACCAAGAAGTCAACCAAAAGTCAACCCCGATGAAATTCAGCATTCAACATGTCAAAAGATTCAGAATGAAAAGTTCTACAACTTACCTTAAAGCCATGGGTGCTGAAAATGAACGGAGAAAGAGAAATCGGTGAAAAATCAAAAAATTTAGGGTTTGGCTGAACGGGAGCTCTAGAGCTCCGATTCGACTGATCTACGGCTCAAAATGATCGAAAAAGGGACGGGAGAGGTGCGAAGGCGGCGGCGGTGGCAAACAGATGGCGGCAGCGTGAATGTGGCGGCGGTCGGCGAAGGTTTAAAACAGGGGGAGAGGTGTTGGTTAATTCAAAAATGAAGAAGTGAGGGAGAGAGAGAAAAGTGACCGGGAAATAGGGGATAAATTGTTTGATTTTGTCTCAAGTTTTCGGCGAAAATGTGTGCAATTTTTCGCCGAAAACATAAGTGAAAAACGTCTGCCGGTTTTCAAAGGAGTTTTCGCCAAAAAGTTTAGTTAAAATCGACCAGAAAACACAGTGGGATTTTCAAGGAAGTTTTTGCTGAAAAATGGGTCAGTTTTCGCCGAAATTTTGAACTACACGATTGAAAATATTTTCGCAATCCCGACAAACTTCAGAAAATCACAATTAAATCCAAAAAATCGGAACAACCTCAAACAACTTGCGATTGAAACGATCACACACAGACTACACACGAAAAATAAGAAATCATACAAACTAACACTTTTGGCTCCCCCGAACCGACTCTAAAACACTAAGTTTGACACAAATGAAAAACTGACTCTAGCCGTGGGTTGCCTCCCACGAAGAGCTCTTTGATTAACGTCCTTGAGCTGGACGATACATGGACGGTATTAGGAGACATCCCAACTCAGGATCTCCTTAACGCTAGCATCGGAGTTCATGAAGTAGAGCTTCGGGGCATCTCCGTCAAGCATATATTTCTTCCCGTTAGCGTGTATGAGCTTTGTACGTCCAACAGGAAGGTGATCAGTGATCTTGAACGGACCAAAAAGTTCTTTTGAGGGATCATCCTCTACAAGGAAGACGGTGGACGGAATGAGAGCGATCGGCTTCGTCTTCTCTTTAACCTCCGACTTTGTATCACCAGGATCGGTGATTGTCGGTATTTCCTTAGGAGATGCTTTTGGCTTCTCCTTCAATACTTGCTCCGGCACCGGTAGCTCGGAACGAATTGGTGGTGCAGCTGGCTCGGTAGAAGGTGGTGGAACAACTGGTCTCCAGACCATTTGAGTTTTTGTCTTCTTCTAATTTCTTCTCCGCGACCTGCCAGGTTCCTTGGTCAGCGGTGAAGAAGAGGCTTTCAGTTCCTTCTTCTTTGGCGGCTTCTGAACAGCAGATTTTGGCTTCTGCTTGGTAATCTGTTCAACACCTGCAACATCAATTGATCTAGGAACACTAGAAGAGATGTCAGTAACGGAGTTGACCGGAGTCAACTCCACAGTTTCAACAGCTAGACAATAAAGCCGGGGGTGTGGCCCCCGACAATAAAGCCCCCGACTATTTTAGTCGGGGGCTTTATTGTCGGGGGCCACACCCTCGACTAAACCACTCAATTAGTCAGGGGCCAGGCCCCGACAAAATTGCCCCCGACTATATTTGTCGGGGGCTATACGCCCCCGACCATTGTTGGCCAGCCACCGACTATAATTGTCGGGGGCATTTGGCCCCCGACAAGTGGCCCCCGACTATTTATGAGTTTTGTTATAGTGTGAGATTCTTCATTCAAAGGTGTATATTACATTCCGTCTTTAAGACGAAACGTTATCATGTCCTTACCAACCCTCAAAGTTAAAGAACCATTTGGAACGTTAATTTGCATTCCAGTTGTAGCCATGAAGGGTCGTCCTATGAGAATGGTAGAATCATCCTTACTAGTATCTATGATTACATAGTCAGCTAAGAACGTAAAAGGACCACATTCAGTAACAACGTCTTCTATTTCTCCTCTCGGAGTTTTCAGTGATCTATCAGCAAAGACAAGTTGCATGCTAGTTGGTTCAAGTTCTCCTAGGTTCAATTTTTCAAATAAACTCATAGGCATAACATTGACAGACGCGCCTAGATCAACCAAACTACGTTCTATCTCAACATCATTGATAACTAGAGGAAGCGTGAAAGAACCAGGATCAGGACACTTAGCTGGATATGGCGATGAAGGCTTCTTGCTACGAGCAGCAGGATATCCTTCTTTACCTCCCCACATGCCAGTCTCGATCCTCACGTTCGGTAGCAATGGTCTTGGAAAAGGAGGCTTCACATGGTACGGGGCAAGAGGAGGATCATACTCCTTAGGTGCTTCCTTCGGTGCTTCCTTCTTCTCTAGAGCTTTATCGGCCCTGCATAAATTAGAAGAAGCATTAGTAGATGAGTATGACGGTTCTTGAACGGTTACCATCTTAGCTTGCTCCTTTCTCAGATTTGGCTCGGTTTGGCTCGGAAGTTGACCAAATGGTCGACCAGATGCTAGCATGCTAGAGATCTGGTTCACAGCCTGTTCAATTCTTTGACCGGATGCGATCTATTCTTGGTTGAGAAGAGCTTGGGCCTTGAACTGACTGTCATGATTGTCAAGCCTGGTGATGATCTGACTAAGCTTCTTGTCCAGTTCACTGATGTTGTTTTCCCTCTGATGTTGCTGCCCTGTGTAGGTATTGTTTAGGTATTGATTCTGGCGATTGCCAGGAGCAGTTCCATAGTTACCCGGATTGCGGTGCGGTGGCTGGTAGACACCTGCCGGCGGATGATTCGGCTTCTGATCCTGAGCTGGACTAGTTGGTCGGTTGTTCTGGTTCTGGTTGGCACCGGCATTGTAGGGAGGTCTATCTTGGTAATTCCCCTGTTACCTGAAATTGCGGTAGCCAGCATAACCATTCTGATTGTTGTTGAAGCCTTGTTGAACGAAATTGACTTCTTCGGCAGACCAGACTTCTGTTTTACCAAAATTCTGGCATCGGCCTCCATTATGCGCACAAGCTCCACACCACTCGCAATCGGCAACGTAGACACCGGCTGCCGGTGGCTTGATGGGTGTAGAAGACTTCTTTAGATGCTTCTCTACTTCTGCCTTGATAGTAGCTTCGAGATCGAGCTTGCTTCTAGATCCTTCAGATTGTTGTTCCCAGTTCCTCGACTTGGAAGCACAGTTCGTAAAATGAAGAAGAGCAGCTTCCGGTGTAAGTGTAGTGCAATCCCCTTCAGCTAGAGAATTGACCCATTTGGCAGATTATTCTCGAAGACCTCGAGCAAAGATTTCAGCTAACTGTCTCTGCTCGAAACCGTGATGAGGACAGTTGTAGAGAAGTTCTTGGAATTGTTCCAAGTATCATATAAACTTACTCCTTCCTTCTGAGAGAATCTAGCGATGCTGTCCTTGATGGTTGTTGTTCTGGCAGGAGGGAAGTACTCTTCGACGAAGTCTTGAGCAAGAGTATCCCAGTCGGTGTAGTAGCCAGGTGGTTTGCCAGTAAGCCACCTCTTAGCAGCGCCTTTCAGAGAGAACGGGAAAGCTCTCAAGCAAAGAGTGTTCTTGTCGAGATTTTCGTTCTTAAAAGTGCTGCAGAGATCGAGAAAGTCTGTCAGATGCGTGCATGGATTGTCTAGTGGCCTCCCTTCCAACTGTAGATCCCTAGAGATCATAGTCAAGAATGGAATCTTGATCTCATAGTCAGGATCGCCTTCAATGTGCGGCACGGTGATGGAGGATCGAACGCTAGTCGCGCTCGGCTTGTTGTAGTCAACTAGACTCTTCGGTGCAACTGGTGGTGGTTGACCGCCTGGTGGTGGTGGTGGTAACTGATCATCCATGGTAGGAGATGGAGGAGGTGAAAGTGACTCGGTGTATGAAGCGGATGAAGATGGAGATGAGGAACTTTCCTTCAGTTCCTCGATCTTGATCGGAGTGACCGATGGAGGTGGATTGGTTCTGCCTCTCTTCGGAATCTGTGATTGTCTTGGCGGAGCAGAACTGCCTGGTCTCTCTACACTCTTAGCCTTGTCGTCCTTGGCAGTTTGAGAGCGCGTGAGCGGGCGGCGGTGCATACACCTGTGAACAACCTACAAATAACAAAAACAAACAAAACCAGTGTAAAATCGAAGTGGATGGAAAGGTGAAAAATGGAAAGTAGAAGAATAAGATGTCAGTTCTTCTTTCGAACAATCAAAAGAAGTCCCCGGCAACGACGCCAATTTGATGGACACGCTTTTGGCGTGCGTGTAGTCAAATAAACTACCAAGCTGGAAGCTAGGGTAGATCGTATTCCACGGGTCTTCTAATGATTGATTATTCAAATATAAAGGCAAATTACTCAGATTTAACACTTTGTGCGTGGTGTGAGTTCCACGACTTCTAATTCTAAGAAATGCACAAAAATTAAAAAGTAAAACTGAAAACAGATTGAAAGATGGGTTGATTAAACAAAGATGACAGACAAGCTTAGACTTTGAATCCCCCTTCGTTCACCAGAGCATTGGCAATCAACATATCAGCGGATTTCGATTCTCGTTCAATCAATTCTAAGTCACCACCATAACTCCTTACCCTTAGGTTTAAGACTGGCGAACGTTCGCTCTATCCGATCTAGCTACCAAGATTAATTAGCCGCCCGGGTACGATCGCCTCTCGCAACGACTTAACTTAACTGGTGCAATTACTAACGATTTATGAGTTACTCTTGCAGTGGATTAACCCTAACTGGTTCCTACGAAAGGCACACTCCAATGATTAGGTTAATTGTTCGATTTGATGTTTTAAAGTAAGGCGAGCGTTCGCTTCTATCCTTAGCTTAACAAGAATCTAATCTAGGTGATCAATCCAGACAAGAAACATGAACAATGAAGAACAAATCAAACATGAAAGAGAAACTGATTGAACTTTGAATCTAATCACCGCCGATCCGTGACCGCTTTAAAGCCCTGGGTCACTTAGGGTTCATCTAGTCTAAGCTCTACGAGCTTAGCTACTCATGTTTTTCACAAAAGAATCAAAGACAAAGATAGAGTTCATCTTGAACAGAGGAAGAACAGAAAAAGATCTGAAAAAACCTAATTAACACGACTCTGGCAAAACTTCGATCTCTGGTAATCTACAATCCTAGCTCCGGTTCTCCGAGATGAAAGGGATGGCGTCACGATCTCTTCCTGGCTCTTCGAACTCTAAACTCTACTCCAGAATTCTTGAGAATCCTTGAAGTATTTGGTATTATGAGACATGATATGTGTCTTTTCGATTTAGGGCCGCCGGTTAAGTATTTATACTTAACCCTAATACCGCCGGATTTTGCCTGGAATTTTCGCCGAAAATCTGATGGAATTTTCGCCGAAAATTCCTTTGTAAATGGAGTGATCGCCGGCTGTTTCTCCTGTGATTTTCGGGCGCCAGGTTCTCGGCGAAAACTTGACATTTTCGCCGAAACTTCTTCTTGAAAGCTCTGCCGATTTCTTCATGAGTTTTCGCCGAAAACTCCAAGGGATTTTCACCGAAAACTTCTTTGTAAATGGGGGCAGAATTTGGTTCGACTTGATTGACTCCTTGGATCGATTCTGGTGCGATTCCTCAAGGTTCCGACGCCTAAGACACGTCCTTGGCTACTTTATTTGACGGCAAAAACCTGTGCTAACATGAAAAAACTAAAAAACCATCAAATAGACCCGAAACGGGCCAAAGTAACACAAATGGCACGAGATAGAGTAGTTGAGTGAATATTCGTTATTCTACCCTAAAAACCATGTCTTAAGCAAGGAAATGTCGCTTAAATGAGGCTGATAATCACGTCAAATCGAGTGTCATCACTAGACTACCATAAAGTAATGTGATGACTACTTTCACTAGTCACCCCCACATTTAAAATAATGAAAAGAAGTATTTCTTCTATTCAATAATTTATATGAAGTCTCATAAGTAACCTTTCCATATACCTTATTTAAAAGGTAATTAGCTGACACAATAGTTCGCCCACATGTTGTGGAAACTCAGAACTTATTGACTTGACATTCAGCTTAGGAACTCATATGTTCCTTAACATTTGTTCATGCTTGTATCTCTAATACAAGAGCATTCATTTGACACAGATTTCATGTAGAATAATTCTAATTCATGTAACACTAAGCCACAATATAAGATCCAAGCGTCCCCAGACTTATATATATGGTCTAGTACCACCACCTAATTATATAAGAATCAAGCGTCATTGATTTTCATATAAAAGATGTAAGATTTTTTCTACCATTTTTTGATTGTGCCAATAAAATTACACACATTGGTCAACCCATAGACCTATTGTTCAACGTGTCATGAACTTATAAATTTTCTCAAACATTTTATGGTCTACATGACTTCAATATCTCCTTTAACACATTAAGGAGAACATTTGCCAAGCCAAAATTGAATGTGTACAAAATAAATATCACTTTCTTTTGTCACTTCTCAAAATTCATAAAATGAATTTATTTAGTTTATCAACATGATTAACCATCACACTCTTAGGTATTTTAAGCAATACCACAAGAGTCATTTAATAATTTCTCCACAAGAGAAATCATCCACTGTTCAACACTCGTTGAATTGTTTGTCATGTTTCCACAAGAAACATATATTTTAGACTAGATTCATGAATAATCATGTTCAAGATTTCTAGCCTCAATTGGACCCTCAATCCAACCACCAAGAATTGACAAATTTGACACAAAGTCAATTCAATGTACCAAACATTGATATGTCAAATATAACACTTCAATTAAAATACACAATATTTCTTTTTTTTTATGAATTAAAGGTTTCATTTCATCAAAAAGAAGTTATAGGGAATGTTTGGTATTTGTGATTTGGAGGGGCGATTTTAGAGAATACATGTATTGTGGTGAATGCCTTGTTTTTTTTGTTAGTTTTCTATCTAAAATCCATGTATTGTAAATCCCAAAAGAAGCTCAAATACATGGATTTAGAATCTTTTATTCCATCATATGCCCTTATTATGATTTTTAGGTGAAATTGATATTCATAAATGATTAGGGCAAAATAGATAATATAACTTTCAATTTATGAATTTAAAACACAAATACCAAACATACTTATTTATGAAAACCACCAATTTAAAAACCTACATTTCGTATACACTAATTTTGAAGAATCCATGTATTTTAAATCACAAATATCAAACATCCCCATAGATATTTTGTAAGGGTTGACCGTTAAGTCAATTTGATCATTACTATATTCTTTTAGATGACATCTAATTATTGATGTTTATCTAAAGAGATTTTGTTTTATGAGTAGAGTGATTATGTGCTCAAATTATATGTGTTAGTTTCGAACACATATATCATGGTTGTCGATTTTATAATTTAATTGATTATACTCATTGTTATTGGTTTTCATATTCTAACAAGTTTATTGGTAATCTAAGATATGGAATCTTAGTAATTTACTCTACCATCTTGTACTTGTTTGGAATCGTTTTAAATCTATTTAATATTAAGATTGAATTCTCACACTCATGTAGTTGTTTGAATTCTATCGTTTGGATGTGGGTCAAATCACTTTGGATCTGGTGATGCAATTAAACGATTGAATTAATCATGTCTTGAATCAATCAAACTTAAACTGCACTTATTCCTTTGATAGTGATTTTGACATCGGTTACCTAAATCAACTATGTGCTTCTTTTGCGAGTTATATTTGAATTTAATTCAAACAATTAACTTGGAAAGTTTCTATTTCATAAGATAACTTGGTGTGATTTTGTTTCCTTTTAAGATCAATTGGGTATCTAATCTCAATTGGAAATATAATCTTTTGAAATATACTTGGTTTTTCCGTGTGCAATGATTTAGGGGAGTTTACCAGTTTCCTTTAGTGGCTCATTTTAATGATAATTTCAATTGAGACATCTCAATTATTTAGTGGGATTTTGTATCTCTCAATTATGGTTTAATTGAGAAACCTTTTTATTAGTTAATTGATTCTGGTGGGAATTATAAAGGTATTTAAATTAGTATTATTTGGTTGCTAATTTGGATGACTCGTAATTATTTCTTGTAATACAAGTTTCAACACTATGATTATGCATGTGTGTTGAATCTCTGTATTTTGATCAAACTCACTTTGGATCTGGTGATGCAATTAAGTGGATTGAATCAAACTTGATTTAAAACCAACCAAATTAATTGCACTAATTCCATTAGTAGCGTAATTGATTCAAATACTTGCTTTGAAATATTGTGTATTCATCTAGTTTGTACTTATATCAAAATTCACATTATGAAAAATACTCAAAATACAAATTGAGTTGCCTACGAGATATACCAAGTCCTTCTTTGATCAAAATAAAAAGAAAGGTTATAAAACCTATTTCCACAACAAGGTAACTAGAAGTAATAAACCTCTTCCAAATCAGTAAACTGAAACAAATGAATTTCAAAAAAGCTGATCAAGAGTTCTGAAAAACGCATGCTCGGAATCTCAAACAAATTCTGAAAAACGTACTCAATCTAACCAATTAACAAATACTAATTAGCCGAATGAAAAATAAGAAGTTCACTGAATGTTATAAAACAAACAGTGAACCTAAAGCTTACAGCCCACTGAACAATTTAATCCATGATGAAAATGATTAAGCCAAATGCAACCGAACCAAAATGGAAAATTGATTTGAAGAAGTCTGAAGCTTTCAGACTAGGCAACTAAATATACTTAATCCTCTGAATTCAAGAATACAGAGAACCACAATTGAAGTAAATTAACCAGAGGCATTAAATGAAACCAAACATTTAGATTTAATACCATTGATAAAAGAAAATATCCAAAATCAATTGAAACCCATGCCTCAAAAGGTACTCAGAACAATTATATAATTCTTTCGTCCTTTTTCCAGGTAATCATCAACATCCATTTAACGTGACCAAAGAGAAGAATGGTCTAGTTAAATAAACAATTTTCGCTTAGAGAAATACAAACGTAAAATAAATAAGAAGACCGGTAATAGGTAAGAACCTTGACCAGTAGCGGTGCTTTCTGCGTAAGATTTAAAAGAATCTATCTTAAATTGTTGGATAAAATCAACGCGAATTAGAAAACCATAACGAAATCAAAATCGAAAGAAAACTGTAATCGAGGCTTGTGTTTGCACAGTTTCCTTAAGATAGATTCGCCCTACACAAGGGCGTCTTTCTCCCAGGATACAACGATCTCAACGGTGTTTCAACACCGCCGAACACAACCACGCTTGAGCAAAGCAACAACAAAGGGACCGAAAATAAAAAGAAAAGAAGAAGAAGACTTGAACTTTTGGGAGAGAGATTTTAGTATCTGGAGGTGTGTGGAAAACTGAAGGGATAGGTGGGTATTTATAGGGGAAAATTCTGGAGCAAACTCTCTAGTTGAGCAATGTGGTATAAAACCACTTTCTCACATTAATCCTTTTCCCACCAAGGTACTTTGAGAATCAATTTCTCATTCACCTTAAATCCATTTTGGACGAATTACATCCCGATTCGAAGCTCTCTTGTAGGAGAACACGAATATGTAATCACCTTACAAAAAGGTGTTACTTAACCCACTCATAATCACATCCCAAAATGGTACAAACCCATTTGGTTTACCCAAATTTTCCAACAATAGGTAAATACTAGTATTCAATGTGTTTTCCTTTTTTAAAATTTGGTTCTCGGAACAGAATAGTTCAACCAAAACCATTACTTCACTACAAGAAAACATGGGATTAGTCACAGTTTTTTGCCTATTAGTCACGGTTTTTACCGTGATTAAAAAAATTAGTCACGGTTTAGTAAACCGTGACTATAATGACCAATTTTCGTCACAGTTTCTATTGAAACCGTGACTAACAACTTTGTCACAGTTTCTACTCAAACCGTGACTAAATTTAGTCACGGTTTCATCAAAAACCGATGACTAAATTTAGTCACGGTTTCCTCAAAAACCTGTGACTAAATTTAGTCACGGTGGTTTCGTGAACCCAAAATCGGTCTTATGTCTTGAAAACGTACCTACCCAATTGCCAAATGTCAAAATTTGTCCATGTTAATTTTTAAATATGTCTGACATTAATTTCACGAATGCAAAGTGATCTTAAATTTGTAAATGAAACCAAAATCATGTGTTAAATTAATTAACGAATAGTCACCCCAATTTTCGAAAGCAATGTCAAAATAACAAAAATTTTTAATTAATAAACAAAATACAAAAAATTTAATATAACAAATCAGAAATATCAATCTCCGCCGCCGCCTCCGATTCCAATCGCTGCCGCCGCCACCTCCGATTCCAATCGTCGCCGCCGCCTCTGATTCCAATCGCCGCCGCCGCCTCCGATTCTAATCGCTGCCGCCTCCGATTCCAGATCCGGCCTCTTCACCATCCCGGCGAGGAGCCGCCGAGCCGCCGCCCGATCCGGCCTCCGATTGCAATCCTCCTCTTAACCCACCGCCAGATCCGGCCTCTTCACCATCACGGCGAGGAGCCGCTGAGCCGTCGCCCGATCCGGCCTCCGATTGCAACGCCACAAATCTGAGATGGAAGAGGAAGAGGATGTCGTCAATGTTGAGGTGTTGAGGAGGAGGATGTAGAGAGGTGTTGGTTGGGTGTTGAGGAAGGTGAGGTGGGAGTGAAGGAAGAAGGGAAGGTGAGGTGGGGGTAATGGAGAAGTTGAGGTGTTGGGGCAGTGAAGGAAGAAGGGAAGGTGGGAAGAGAAGTTGGGATCCGCGTGAGCAGTTGGTCTGGTTGGTCACGGTTTTGGCCAAACCGTGACTGGTTGGTCACGATTTTGGTCAAACCTTGACTAATTTAGTCACGGTTCCTTAAAAACCGTGACAAATTAGTCACGATTTATAAAAATCGTGACTAATTAGTCACGGTTCACAAAACCGTGACTAGAAAACCGTGACAAATAAGGCTTTTTCTTGTAGTGCTTTATTGGTATTAAGCAACCAACTCAATGAATTATTTGGAATGAAATTGCAAACCTATATTTAATTTGGGTCTTTGTATCTTAAATACTACATTCAAATGACTTTCGAACTTCATTCTAACTTGTCTTGTAACATGTTTATAACTACAATACTAGTAATTTATTTTTTCATACGGATGTTTGGATGTTATAATGTGTGATATTAATATTCGTGTTAATACTAATTTAACTATGAATACTATGACCAGATCTGTTTGTAGGTTATGCTTGATTACTTTTAAATTTAATTGTGTAGCGGTTCTTCCCTACATTACTTGCAAATCACTACTCAAATGTTCATTGTGTAGATGAGGGATAAACAATTCAAGTTCTTCGACTGCTGGAGCACTAATGGATTTACACATATGTGGTTGCCGAATACCTCGACAAGGGTGATGAAAGAAATGGCAGCATCCTATGGAATAGAAGGACCTGAAGGACAAATTGCTAAGGGAGATTGATGCGGGCATATGGATTTTTTTATTAAGATACTAGTATTATTTGAATACTAGAATTTTGGTATACTAACACAATTTGACATTCGTAGATGTGCATTGTTAGGTTGGATTTGGTTATTAAGATAATATTTTTCTATCTATGTGCATTGTTTTATTCTTAGTATTTCTTTATATGGTTGTGAAACACCAGTAATCGTTTAGCACTTGATTGATAATATTTACAAACATTGTTTAACGGATAAGTCACCGAGCAGAAGAAATAACTCCTCTTAATTCAATAACCAATACGAATAACTTGTATCTAAATCAATACTTTAAAATATATGTCTTTAAAAGAACACCTATTACTTTTACTATATTTATCAATCGTTTTAAGCACAAAGTCTTAGATTTGACATGTTTTGAAAATACTAGTATTGGTATACTAAGTATATACTGTGGATTAAATTTACAAATACTTAGCAAAAAAATCCTTGATATGAATGAAATACTAGTATTCATCCCGTAAATATTGCTTCATAGAATAAATCAGCGTAACAACTATTTCAAATGTTTTCTTTTAGCTGGCCGATGATAGAGTTAGTATTATTAGGTTTATTAAGTGATTTTTTGTAGGTGTTTGTTAGGTTATTTAAATAGGGTAATTTATAAAATAATATTAATTAATGAAAAGATAAATGAGGATATGAAAAAAGGAAAGAAATAATATGAAGATAATTATTGAGGATGGACAATTAATACAATTAACTATGATAAACAATTAAACAAAAAAACATGGAATGGAGGCTTGTGATTGGTTATATCTAGGGCACATAAGAAAATCTTATGTCACCCTAGAAATTGCACCATCTGCCACGTTTCCTCTTTACCTTTTTTTAATTTATTATTATTATTGTTATATTGTATAATATATCGAATCGATCGATATTTCTGGTACGTTCGGAATGGGATGTTACATCCAAAATATGCATTCACCAAGTCAGGATATCGCTGTCTCATGCTAGTCATGGTCTCCCAAGTCGATGCCTCCACCTTTTGGTTCCTCCAAACCAATTTGACCGTAAGAATGTTCTTGCTCCTAAGCTGACGGAAGTTAATGATCCACAATCCAAACCAGCACTACCTCATAAGTGAGACCCTCAGCTAGATTCACCTCATCCGACCCAATCACATGATTAGGTTTATCGATTGTAAGGACCTGATTCTGATTAATCAGTTAGAATATCAATTTGGTTGGTTCCTCATTGGTTTATCAATTTGCCGATTTAATTTTTCCCAATGGTCAAAAGTCGGACCTTTCGAATTATTAGACTTGAATTTAACCGGTTGGTCAGAGTTCTAAGTTGATTGGTCGAACCGGGTTAACTCGGCCCGACCGTTGGACCATGAGGACAAGGCCTTGTGGCCATTTTATCAAAGAGGGAGGCGGATGGGCTTACTCAAAGTGAGGGCTGGTTTTGGCTTGGAATTAGAGGAAGAAGAATGGGGCTCGTGGCCCATGTTTTAGGCTGAATGGGAAAATGAAGAAGAGGAGAAGGCTGGGCTTTAGGCCCGTGTTCATGCTAAGAGTGGAGAGAAGAGGCACTTGGGCTTGAAGCCGTAATTTTGGCCAAGGTTGTGGCGAGGGTTTCAGCTACTGAACATGGGTGTGGAGGGAGGGTCGAACAAAGGGTTTAGTTTGGTTGCTGGAAGCACGAAATTCAAGGAAAGGCGATTGGGTCCTCATTCGAATCAAGTAGAAAGGGGAATGAGGATTGACAGCGCACAAACAATGAGGGAGTGGTGGAAAAAAATGATGCACGAAAGTCGAGGTGGAAACTCGTGGTGGTGGAATTTTTGGAAATCAAAGGAGAAATAACAAAGGTCATGCCTCGGGCATTCCCGCAAGAGAGAGAGAGAACCAAGTATGGATCCGGTGGACAAAAATTGTAACTACCCAAGTTCGACCAGTCTTCGAGTTAGGCCGAAGATGGAGGAAACAACTGTTAAAGTGGTTGGCAACGACCATTGTGAGAAGGACACACCGGGCATTGTAGTTCGTACGACGGGCGTGTATGTGTCTTGCAACGACAGTTTCATAAGGTGCAACGAACGTTGTAAGAGGCGGGCATACAATCTGATTTAAGTGAATAGTCGGGATTTTATTAGGGGAAGGAGAGAGAGTTAGGGTTTTACCGAGCAGTCGAGAGAGATAATTCTCAGAGGAGCATCAAAAGATCGTCGATCAGTCGTTGAGTTATCAAATTGGATTTCGAGGGTGGGAATCTCTTTGGATCAGTAATCGAATTTCTTCTCAGTCTTTCTTGTTAATCAATTTTCGGGTTTGATTTGCTATCTTCTATTTGAGCAAGGAAGCTCGGAGATGTAGATTTCTCATAATGGCAGAGTAGGAGTCAGATTCGTGCTAAGGGTTTTCATTGGTGTAAGGTGAGGGTTTTGCGGTTTACAGTTACCTCCAGCTTGAAGGTTTATTAGTAAGGGTTTAGGGATGGGATTTGGTTCTTAGTTGTTTATGTGTTCTTGTGATGGGTAATCGAGTATAGCCACTATATGGCTAGACGGGATACGGATAAGGGAGACTAACAAGTAATTCAGGTATCGGTTCTAGCTAAGGCCATAGGTCGGGGTATAAGATAGTAGGGGATTACATCCCCTCCATTAATAGGATAGTGTAGGATTTTAGTGCTGGTGGCCCACCCATGGATTGCATAATATCCTAGGTAACGGAAAAGGTAAAGGTTCGGGTGGTTCGTATTTAACGACCATCCCAAGAGGTCCTTTGAGACCGGGATTTACTAGAACTATAAGCTAGGGGCTGCTGGCACTTCTAACGGTTGACTTAAGGGTGGTGATCTCTTGCCGTTAAGGTAAAGATTGTCGGGATTGTCTTCATGACGGGATTAATGTATTGGCAAGGGTTGAGCTTGTAGATTAGACACTTAGTGATTAGCACTGACCCTCTTCTTTCTACTTTTTTGTTTGTGGTTTCTGGATAGGTTTACTGGTCAGTGGAGCTAGAGCTGGAGAGTGAGTTGGCAGGATCCTTGGGGATGTTTATTGGTTTTCCTTGTATTTGAATTTGACCTTATGCTAGTTTATTGTATTGCCTTGTATGATGATGATTGTGCCTCTTGGCTTTGTAATGATTAATTAAGGGTTATTCGATCAATTCTATTATCGCTTCCACTTTTATGTTTGATGTCATGTTTATTTGGGTCAGTAACCCCCAAGTCGAGTAATGCATGGGTTGAACCAGTGGTTCGACCTGGTCATCTAGGGTGAGGTGTTACATACACCTTGGAAACACAAATCGAAGAAGACGCTTCGGATTGAAGAATCATGGGTGCAATCTCCAAATTAGGTTTTGTCCTTCTTTCTCATTTCATGTGTAACTGAACCCTCATGGGTTAGATTTGTGGAACCCTAAGGGGATTGACTATATTTATTTGTTGCGTTGTGTTGGATGATGATGAACTATGTTTATTAATGAATTTGGAATTGATACTATAGTTCTTCATGTGTTTTTGTTATATCTTGAATTCACGCTTAATTTTGATAAGCTGTGAAACAGTGGTCAAATAACTAACGTACTAAAGCAAGGTAGATCGTATTCCACGGGTTTCTTTAAATTGTTTACTCAAAGAAGCTGGCAAAAATTCAGGTTTAAAATCAAGTTGCGTGGTGTGAGTTCCAAGATTCTAATCTATTAAGGAAGGGAAATTTACCAAAAAAATTAAGGAAGGGAAAATTGAAATTAAATTAAGAAGCAGGTTGATTGATTGGGTTTATTCAATTAAAGAGATGATAGCTTAGACTCGAATCCCCCTAAGATTACCAAGGCATTGGCGATCACAAAACCGTTGACTTTTCAATCTTAGGGGTCGTTTTCCGCGTGGAAATGAATTGCAATGGAATTAAAATCCGGAAGGGATTCGATTGCTGGGGTTCCTTCCGGATTTTAATTCCTTGTTTTCCACAATACCATAACCATATGGATTTCAAATAAAGACCATCTAGCATTACTGAACTTACCTTTTTATTAATCCGAACAACCTCTACATTCTTTCTACATCTCATTTATGTCATTATATACACAAAATACTAAAAAAAATCGAGCTCACCATTATTATAAAAATATTCAAAGTTTTTTATTCGACCAAACTCAATATTCAAATAATAAACATTATTCGATGAAACATCAATATTCAAACGATCAACAATATTCTACCAATATTCAAATAAGGTCTGTCTGTGAAACTCTATTCTATCAACGAGAAAAAAAATCAAACACACAAAATAATTATTCGTTATCCTCCTCAAACAAATTTTCGTACATACTTTGCGATTATGGGACAATGGAGAAGAAGGATAAGGTTCAGATTTGAGGTATTAGACGGACTCGAAGAAAATAGAACAAAAAATTTGGGGTAAGTTTGGCATGATGGGAAAAAAATTGGGTTGGGACCTTAAAATCCGCCCAACTCCTTCCAGTTTCAGAGGGAATTAAAAACCTTCACAGGGGTGATTTGAAAGCCTGCCAGGAATTGAACTCCCCCGGATTTGGGTTATTTAAATAGACCGGAAAACATGGAATTTGGGGGGAAATGGATTTCAGCCAAATCCAGGTCCCAAAACCTGTACGGAAAACGACCCCTTAATTCATTCAGTTCTTAAACACACCATCATAGCTCCTTACCATTAGGTCTAAGTCCACGAATAATCGTTTTATCGAACTAGATACCAAGATTAATTAACCGTCCGTGCATTCGCTTTTGCAACGGATAACTAATTGCTGTAACTAAATTGATTAATGAGCTATTCTTGAAACGGATTAACCCTAAACGGCTCCTACGAAAAGCATAATCCATTGAATAGGTTAATTAATTGATTTTTAGTTCTAAAACAAGGCGGACGTTCGCCAACTATCCTTATTTGAACAAGAAACTAATCTAGGTGATCAAGCTAGAAAAGAAACACGAATTAAGAACAAATCAATTATGAAAAAGAAACTGATTGAATTAAAATCTAATTATCACCGATCCGTGACCGCTTTAAAGCCCCAAGTCACTTAGGGTTCATCTAATCTAAGCTATAAGAGTTTTAGCTAACCATATCTAATAAACAAGAATAGAAAACCACAAGAGAATTCATCTTAAGAAGGAAGATCAGAGAGAAACTGTAAAACCTAATTTTGATGATTCCGAGCTTCTTCGATCTTGAAAATCTTCAAATCCCATGCTCTGAGCGTCTTCCGGGACTCCAAAATATGCTCCAAACTCTCCCCAAGTTGTGGCTAGGTCAGGAAAATTGAATGTTCCATGAATAATCCCCCAACAAGTCTATTTATACCATCCAAAACCCTTTCCTTGTTGAAAATGCAAATTTTTCTTGTTTTGAGAAGCTTTTTGAGTTTTCTTCAAAACCGATCATTCCTTGTGGTTGGGACTTTTTCCCTCGACTCGAATCACTCCAAGGGGCCTAGAATCCCATGTCACTCAATGCTCCACTCCCGTTTTGATTTCCCAACGTCGGTTATTACCTAAAATCCATAAAAATGTGCAAAACATCGTAAAACGGCCCTAAGGCTGAAAGGGGAATAAACTCACTTAATTTCATTCAAACGAGATAAAATCAATCCAAAAATTTCGTCTAATGAGGGAATAAATACGTCAATAATTAGGCGCATCAAATCGGGATGATATTTCTGAGGGTTGCTATTTATGTATTTGTGTGATTCCTCTAATTGAAATGCACTCAATTCTTGACTTGCCATGTTAAATTCGGCTTCAATTTATTCACAATGACGTTTAGACTATTCCACTTAGAACTTGTAACCAGCGTGTCAACACTGATATTAAATGAAGTCTAGGTCAGAACAGATAATAGATCACTCTTGTAGTTTAAAAAAGATGAGAAAGTCATTTAGAATTTCTCCACTTTCAGCCAAAAAGCCTACCTGAATCATTTTCCTTTAGGATAACCCCATTGAGCCTTGGCCTGTTTGTTGGTTTATACACGATTTTCATCTCTCCCCCATGTTTTCATTACCCATTTGATCCCTTGTGATTGTGGCTTGAGATTAGACAGAAATCCAATTCAAAATCTTACATAAAAGTTATAACTAGCTAGGATCAAGTAGCTAAATTGACAAATCAAGTAGCTGACTTTTCTAATTTGTGAAGAAAATGTTTAATTATTTCAAATTCATAGCAATCTAAAAATTTGATTAAGTGCTGAAAATAAAGCTAGGCAAGCCTGACACCTAAGTGAAGTGTTCGGGTTGAGCACTAGCATAGGCACGATAGTTGTGAGCTAGGCAGGTCCAACACCTAAGCAAAGTGTTTGGATTGAGCACTAGTATGCAGTAAATAAATAGAAGAAGTCAAAAATCTTGAAAGAAATTGTTGTTTAAATCGATCCTAGCTAGAGATGCCTCAGAACATATCTTTAACTGTTGAAATCTTTGATGTCTGGGGAATTGATTTTATGGGACCTTTCACACCCTCCAATGGAAATAAGTACATTCTTGTCCCCGTTGATTATGTTTCTAAGTGGCCCGAGGCGCAAGCCTTACCTACGAATGATTCAAGAGTGGTGGGGAAGTTTCTTCAACGTGTTTCCACGCATTTTGGTGCACCACGCTTCATCATAAGCGATAGGGGCACCCACTTCCATGGACATTTCGATCGAGTGTGCAAATATTTCAGCGTCACCCATAGAATGTCCACCGCTTACCATCCTCAAGCAAACGGACAAGCGGAATTGACAAACTGTGAGCTTAAGCGGATTCTTGAAAGAACAGTTGGCCGGTCTCGCAAGGACTGGTCATCTAAGCTAGATGAGACCTTAATTATGGGCGTACTAAACTTCCTTCAAGACTCCTATCGATACCACGCCGTATCGACTGGTTTATGACAAGGCATGCCATTTACTGGGTGAGCTTGAGCACAAGGCGTTTTGGGCTATTAAAGATCTGAACATGCGTTCTGAGATTGCAGGTGAGGAAAGACTTTGTTGAGCTCGAGGAACATCGCCTTCGTGCCTATGGGAGCACGAAGCTGTATAAGGAGTAGACTAAGCGAATTCACGACTCTCATCTGACGGAACACAAGAAATTCTACCCCGACGATGAAGCCCTTTTATATAATTCGTGTTTGAAGCTCTTCCCGGGAAAGTTAAAGTCCTGTTGGTCCGGTCCATTCACAGTGGTTAGGCAAACACCACTTGAAGTTGTGGAGATTAAAGGTCCCGATCAGGAACCGTTCAAGGTAAATGGTCATAAGCTCAAGAAGTACCTCAAGGGTCTAGTCGCTGCCCAGGTGGACGTACATCTCTTCACTCTGCCTCTCTAATCCGTAACCAGGTATCGTCCAGCTCAAGGACGTTAAACGAGAGCACTTCTCGGGAGGCAACCCGAGTTGGAGTCAATTATCATTTATTTTGAGTCATTTTATGAATTTTGTGTTGAGTCTGGATGATATAAAATAGTCAAAAATATATGTCTTGGGTTTTACTTGGGTTAAAAATAATGTTTGCAGGAAAAGGAGTGACCAGTTTATCAAAATTGGCCACAATCCGGATTATAGACACCAAGGAGAGCTAAAAAACACAGTGAGTTTACGCAGCTGTCTAAAACTCCGTGTAAGCCCCAACTCGCACGGGTAAGTCCCCTCTTCCCTGTCATTTGTTCGAATTCCTCTCTCTCTTCGGTTTCGCCCCTCCCAATTTCTCTCCCATACCTACACTACAACGCCTCCCACACCCCCTCCCACCACCTCACCGCCGCCCACGACGAACGCTGACGCCTACACCCACCCGTCATCCGCAGCCTCTGACGAACGACAACATCTCCACCGTTGCTGCATCAACTCGAGTTCTCCAACTCGAACCAACCCATTCTTCTCATTTTCCCTTTGATTTCATGTGTTTAATTCATCCTCCAGGTAGGTGGTTCACTTTCCCTACCCTCTATGCTGCTTATTTCAGTCGATTTACCCATGAAAGTCGGATTTGCATGTGCTGAGTCGGTTTTGAGTTTTTGAGCTCAAGAGCACTAATTTTTCAAAGTGAGGGAATTGTGAAATTGACCCGGTATAATTGAAATTGGTGGTATATTGAGTCTATATTTTGAATTGGTGGTCATTTTGATAGCGTTTGCCCTTCTTATTGTGAATTTACATTGACTTTTCATACCGGTTTTGCTCAAATTTGGGGATTTTTGCTTATGGCTGAATTTAGATGACTTTTTGCTTTGTGACTGATCTTATAATGATTGTGAATGTGTTTTCATGCTTGCTCTCGAATGTTTATGGCCTTCAGATGCTCGTTTGTCAATTTGAGCACACTTTGCCTATCTGGATTCCATGAGTTTGTGATCTTAGCATGACGGATTTGCCTAGCTGACTTAGATTTGCTTAGTACTTGATTATGACATGTGTTGGATTGTGTACTCTCAGTCTTGTTTCTATTGGTTAAATGCTTACATGTTGACCTATGCTAAGTGTGTTTGGACCTAGATAAATGTTTAGGGATTAATTTTGTCCTACCTTGTTGACATTTCACCTACACTCTTTAAACTTTGTTTCTTTGATGGTTCTTGTGGTTGTCATTGATCGATACTCCCTTATTGATCACTTGATTCACAGGTTCGATTCTTGTGTTTCGTGTGTTTCAAACCTTATTCCGTTTGCTTATCCTGTATTCACCGCTCCCATTTGTTGAATGCTGAACTTGGCATTTTGTGTGTTACTTTTTCAGGATGGGAAAATCTAAGGATCTTTGTTCCTCTACTCGCAAAGGAAATGGAGCTTCTTCCTCGTCCTCCGCCCAACCTTCGGCGAAGAAACTAAAGGGAACTGAGGGGCACGAGACCATCCAGGTGACTTACCCACCGGGTAATGTCTCCAGCACCATCTTTAACTTCCCGATGGAGGATGATCGGGCAACATGGATGATCATTCAAAGGAAAGCAGTTGGTGCCATGAGTCAGGTTGATTGGGAGGCCATGGAGGAGGAAGAATGGGATGACGGCCTCTGTGCGACATTTAACTGAGCTGGTCTGCTCTTTTTATTTCAGGTCATAGAGGAGGAGTGGCCAACCAAGGAGCTACTATCCACCTTCCGCATGGAGAGGGTGAATGAGAGAATTCAGTCCATCACCGCGACCAAGTGCATCTACTTCCGCCTTGGAGGGGTTTAGCGGTCTCTAACTCTTGATGAGTTTGCCATCGACCTCAGCTTCTACACCGAGGAGGAGCTCGCAGTGGCTCCACCAATGGCGATCTTCCGCAACAGCAAGAGCACTCTGGAGTGTGAGATGTTTTGGTGTGCCATAGCCCCGTCAGACCTGCCCAAGTATGACTCTAGCGCATCCAAGGCTAGTTTGATGGAGTGGCCAATCTACAAGTTCTTACAGTTTGTTTTCCGGGAGTCTATCACCCAAAGGTTGAACTCTGGCGGTGTCTGTAACGCTAGAGACCTTTTCTTGTTGCAGTGCGTCGAGGAGGGACGGAAGGCCCACCTTGTCTCTTTGGTAGCCAAGTTATTCCAGCTTCAGTGCGAGCGCGGTACGAGACTTCTCTTGGGAGGCTCCTATTTCACCCGTCTGGTTCACATGTACGATGTGCTCGCTTCATATGGCCCCATCCGCCTCTACCATCGTATCCCTCAGCTCCCGATGACCGACGACCTTCCTCGGTCCAAGAAGGTTTTTGACATTCTCGCTCCCCACTACGAGCCTTTGATTGAGCGACAAGGCGGACCGGCGCCAAAGCCAGAAGCGGCCCCAGCATATGACTTCAGTGGGATGGAGCACGAGCTTAGGGAGATGAGAGCAGATTCCGATAGGTGTTGGAGGCCACTCAAAAGTTGCAGCAAGACTCCGATCAGCATTTCGCCAGCTTCCGGGCCACTCAGGACGAGCGTTGGACAACACAACAGGCTTGGCAGCAGCAGATGTACTAGTCCCAGCTTTAGGTTTTCCAGCAGTTTCAAGCGTTGGATGATCACCAGCACCCACCACCCCAGTGATTTTAGGATTTTTTCATTATTTATTCTTCTCATCCAGAACTCTGTACTTTTTGTTGCTTATTTGTGTCGGTTTGTGTTGTTTAGGGTTAGTGTCAAACTTTTATTATTGATTGAGTCGGTCGAGTCTTTTGTATTCCAAATGCTCTAATCGTGTGATGAATCCTCTCTTACTATGTTTTCAGGTTATGATCTTAAAATTCTCCATAATTCTATTCACGGTTATACCTCCGGTGTCTCGATCACGCCGTCTCCGGTGCCCTCACCTCCCTTTTCGGTACCCCTATACACTTTTCTTCTCTTGTTATGTGGTCCATTGAGGACAACGTCTAATTTAAGTGTGGGGTGGGATGATATTTCCGAGGGTTGTATTTCTATATTTGCGTGTTTCCTCTGATTGAAATGCATTCAATTCTTGACTTGTCATGTTAGATTTGACATCAATTTTTCACAATGACGATTATACTGTTTAACTTAGAACCTGTAACCAATATGTTTGCACTGATGCTAAATGTATCCGGTCAGAACAGAATTTAGGATCACTCTTTTAGCTTCATCTTGAATTGCACATCATGATTTGAGTCTATCTAGCAGCCATTTGTGAGCTTTTGATCTGTTTCACATAACTAGCAACTTATCTTCCTTTTTAGTGGATTTCTCTTATTTGAATGAGTTAGAATTTGCATGAGACCTATTCGAGATCACATGATAACACGAGTACTAAGAAGATAAAGGCACCTAGAATTGCTACTTAAGCCATAAGCCATCCCAACATTAATTTCCCTAGGTGTAAACCCTTGTGCTTGGCCTGTTCTTTCGATTCGATATTATGTTACAGCCATTTCTCATGTTTTTGTTCACCCCATTGATCCCATGTGGTAGTAGCCTGAGATTAGCTAGCTGGAAGTCGGTCTGTGGTGACTTACCCTTAGCCTGAAATCGATGGTCTTAGCTAGTATGTCCAGACGTGCAAACCCCTCTAGCAACTAAAAAAAATTATAGCACAAGAAAAAAAAAACATAAACAAGAAAAATTCCAAATAAATATACAAGTCAAAGTAGTAGTTAGAAATTTCAATTCGTTCTTCTCCCTATATAAGGAAGAACAAAAGCAATAAGTAAATGTAGAAAAAAAAAATTAAAAAGTGCTAAGTTGCTTGAGGGTATCTTAGGACAATCACACATTATTCCATTCCGGGTCTGGTTAGGTGGTAGGAATCCATAGATCTTGATTTGAGGGAGGTTAGTCAATTGTTGCACGACACCATACCCTTCATCATCACTCATCCCTTCATCCATTCATTATAAACCCTTATAGTATAGGATCGTTACAGTTCCTTGCAAAGTCCTTTTGACTAGTTTCTCGTGTTGTCATCGTGGTGGAGATTGAGGTCGAAATGCAAACCTATGACATAATTGAGTTTGAGAAAGTGAATGAGAGCATAAACACGTCCCTAAACACAGAGTGTGAGAGTCCCTCACGTACTAAGTATTTATGTGTGCGGAAGTCTAGTCGGCTCGGTTGGTAGTGTGCATGATAGGTGTTTGCTACTTGATGTGTACAGAGAATAGCGAGACTTGGATTTGTTTGGTTGATGTTCTTGCATGTGTAAATTACGTTTTCTAACTGTAACAGTGTAAGCTGAATTTTTAGAAATTGAACTTCGATTTAACTAGTCTCGTCATTTGTGAATTTGAGTGTGTTTCTGAATCTGATTTACTTGAGGACAATCAAAATTCTAAGTGTGGGGTGATTTGATGGCCTAATTATTGACGTATTTATTTCCTCATTAGACGACATTTTTGTAATAATTTTATCTCGTTTGGGTGAGTTTTAGGTGAGTTATTCCCCTTTCAGTCTTAGGGATGTTTTACGTCGTTTTGTACATTTTTATGGATTTTAGGTAATAACTGACGTTGGAAAATCAAACCGGGAGTGGAGCATTGAATGGCATGAGATTTTAGGCCCATTGAAGTGATCCGAGTCGAAGGAAGAAAGTCAAACCACAAGGAACGAATCGGATTAAAAGAAAAGTCAAAGTGTTGTGTTTTAGGGCTTACACGCTGTGTAAGCTAAATATACTGTTAGCTTACACACCGTGTAAGCTCCAGAGATGGAAAATCCCTTCTTTCTTCAACAAGGAAAAGGTTTTTATGGGTATAAATAGACTTTCCGGAGCCAGATGAGAACATATTCAATTTTGAGAGATTATCCACGACTTGGAGAGAGTTGAGAGAGTGTTTCAGAGCTATCAGAGAGATCGTGACGCCATCAATCCATCCTGGAAGACACTCAGAGCTAGGAATTGAAGATTCTCGAGATTGAAGCTTCATAGAATCATCTGAAATTAGGTTTTTCAGATTTCTTTTGTTCTTCCTTTGTTTCAAGATGAATTCTTTTGTTGTCTTCGAATCTTGTTTGTTAGATATGAGTAGCTAAACTCTTATAGCATAGATTAGATGAACCCTAAGTGACCCGGGGATTTAAAGTGGTCACAGATTGGCGGTATTAGATTTTAATTCAATCAGTTTCTTATTCATAATTGATTTGTTCTTAATTTTGTGTTTCTTTTCTAGCTTGATCACCTAGATTAGTTTCCTGTTCAATTAAGGATAGCTGGCGAACGTCCGCCTTGTTTTAGAACTTCAAATCAATTAATTAATCTATTCAATGGATTATGCCATTCGTGGGAACCATTTAGGGTTAATCCGCTTCTAGAATAACTCATTAAAATCAATCAGGTGTACCAATTAGTTATCCGTTGCAGAAGTGAACGCACGGACGGTTAATTAATCTTGGTAGCTAGTTCGATAGAGCGAACGTTCGTGGACTTAGACCTAAGGGTAGGGAGTTATGGCGATGTCTAAGAATTGAATGAATTATGATTGAAAGTCGTCGGTTTTGTGATCGCCAATGCCTTGGTAATCTAGGGGGATTCGAGTCTAAGCTATCATCTCTTTAATTGAATAAACCAAATCAATCAATCTATCTTTTAAATTCAGTTTCCTTTTCCTTTGCATATTAGTTTAGAACTCGTGGAACATACACCACGCAACTTGTTTAAACCTGAGTTTTTGCCAGCTTCTTTGAGTAAATAATTTGAAGAAACCCTTAAAATTTGATCTATCCTACTTTAGTGGGATATTATTTGATCACTGTTTTACAGCTATCAGGTATTGATGCTTAGCTTGAATTGTCCTGAAAGAGTGTTTATGTCAAAGGGCTTCAGATTATATACTTAATTGATCATTACATTAAAGAGAGGAGCGATATTTGAGTTAGTTTGAGTTGAATTTCCTCTTAGAAATTTTGTTGAACACTTGGTGTGCGTCTCACATTTGGCTAATTAGAGGTGAGAGTCCTATTGGTTAGTGTTTGGCCTATAACTAAGGTCTCATTAGAGTCTTAGGATTTGTATTTGCTATGTGTAATTGGTTGCAAAGAATTATAATGAGTTTTGTTCATCCTAGATTCACGAACTTAGTCAATTATCATGATCCTTAGGGGGAACTTATCTACGCCCTTCCATCCTCATCCTCATTCGTCCTGATTGTTTTGTTTGCGTTGTCTTGGTCGTATTCACCCTTTTCCATGCTCTTTGAGCCCGTGCTTGAGTTTTGTGCGATTGTAATCTTTATTTTCTACATCAAAATATTAATTAGATATAAATTAATTTAATCACTTTTCTTTTATTTGTAATTTGTAGTTTATAGATATCTCAGTAGCTGCGATGGTGGGGGATGTGTTGAGAATCCTGGAAGATGTAATTGAAAAGGGTGTGGCGAGGCTCCGATCAGCTGTTGTGGCACAATTCCTGGGAACCCCCTCCGATTTGAGTTTTCAATAGCATGGCAAACCGTCTCTGGGGCTATGAACGTCTAGTGGTTATATCCAGTTTGGCGCCTAATTTTTTCTTGCTTGAGTTTGCTTCTGAGAATATTTGCTGCTGGATTTTGGGTCGGGATTGGCATATTCATAATACTGCTATGATCATAAGAAAATGGGAGAAGGGAATTCGACCTGTGGATTTTTCTCCGTGAGCTACTTCTGAATGGATTGAATTCCAAGGGGTCCCCCCTAAGGTAATCTCGAATGAAGGAGTTAGCTGGCTGGCAAGCAAGATAGGTAAGCCTTTGAATAAATTATTTGTGAGAGATGGTGTTAATGTTCGTGTCTATTTGTTAAGGGACAGAGCTATACCATGTCCAGAGAAGCTTCCTATTGAGTTACCTAAGGAGGAGGAGAGGTATGAGGTTAAGATTGTGCAGCCTAGAGCTAGAGAATATGGAAAAATGGGAGGGAAGATTTGAAGAATGAAAGCAGATCCCCCTGCTATTGAAAAGGAACCGGTGCAAGCTGACCCTGCTGCTGAAAAGGGGAAGGCTACTGATGTTGTACCTCAGCAGGGAGGAGCTGCAGTTCCTGTCTCTCCTATTGGCCTTCAGATTGTGATCAATGATGATGCAACCCCTGCTACAAATGATGCAGGAGGCTCAAAGAAGAAGAAAATGAAGAAATCCAAACGAAAAGTCAGCTTAGAGGGTGAGAAAGATGAATGTGATTCAAACCAGACTAGTCAGTCCACCCTTATACCTGCTCAGGATATTGCCTCTGGCAATGACTTTGCATCTTCTATGGAAGGGACAAAGCCACCAGATGATGATATCTCTAAGCAGGGGGCTGAAGGTCTGGTTGAGAATCCTGAAAATAGTGAAGGTCTAGTTCATGAGGAGGAGGATGACAGTGAGGAATATGTTCATCCTGAGCCAAGTGGTAGAAAGGCTCAGTTGAAGGACTATTTCCCATTCAATCGTGTTGGACCTTCAAGGCAGAAGTATAACTTTTCTGGTGTAAAGACCAGGCACAAAACTACTCAAAGATGAGAATCTGGACTTGGAATACTAGAGGCTTTAATAAAAAAAAAGTAAATATAGTGGTGTAGTTAGTTATATTAAGCAGTATAACCTTGATATGATTGTTGTGTTGGAACCTAGAGTTAGATTTGATAAAACTCATGCTATGTTCTCTGAGCGTTTCCCTGGTTGGTTAGGGACCTTTGCTTTTGATGGAGATCTTGGTAAAATTTGGTTTATTTGGAAGAAAGATGTCCCTGTTACGATCTTGGACATTGGAGATCAGTATGTGCACATTAAGATTGAGCTGCCATGTGTTATTTTCTTCACCTTTGTGTATGCAACAAATGATATTAATGGGAGAAGAAGACTCTATGATAAGCTTAGAGAGCTTAAATGTGATAATGACCCCTGGTTGGTTACAGGTGATTTTAATGCTTTTTTTACTCTTGATGAAGCTTCTACTGTCCCCTCCTCTTTTGACAGTATGGAAGATTTCCGAGGTTGTGTGAGAGATTGTGAACTTTTGGATCATTCTACCACTAGCCCTATTTTTACCTGGTTGAATAATAGGGAAGAAGGTTTGGTGGCTAGAAGACTGGATAGGGCTTTTGATGAACGTCGCAGAAGCGGTTGATCAAATACTACCCAACTAACTAGAGCTAAGCAGATCGTATTCCAGGGATCTTCTAAGATTGACTACTTCAGAACTGGCAAAATACTCGAATACAAGCAAGTTGTGCGTGGTGTGAGTTTCATGACTTCTAATTCTAAGAAATGCAGAAAAATTAAAAATTAAACTAAAGCAGATTGGAAATTAGGGTTTGAAAACAGAGATGACAAACGAACTTAGACTTTGAATCCCCCTTCGTTCCCCAGAGCATTGGCAATCAACAGATCAGCGAATTTCGATTCTCGTTCAATCAATTACTAAGACACCACCATAACTCCTTACCCTTAGGTTTAAGACCGGCGAACGTTCGCTCTATCCGTTCTAACTACCAAGATTAACTAGCCGCCCGGGTACGATCGCCTCTCGCAACGACTTAATTAATTGGTGTAATTACTAATGATTAATGAGTTACTCTTGCAGTGAATTAACCCTAACCGGTTCCTACAAAAGGCACGCTCCAATTATAAGGTTAATTGTTCAATTTGATGTTCTAAAGTAAGGCGAGCGTTCGCTTCTATCCTTAGCTTAACCAGAATCTAATCTAGGTGATCAATCCAGACAAGAAACATGAACAATGAAGAACAAATCAAACATGAAAAAGAACTGATTGAATTTCGAATCTAATCACCGCCAATCCGTGACCGCTTTAAAGCCCTGGGTCACTTAGGGTTCATCTAGTCTAAACTCTAACGGGTTTAGCTACTCATGATTATTACAAAAGCAACAAAGACAAAGAAAGAGTTCATCATCCAGAGGAAGAACAGAAAAGAATCTGAAAAACCTAATTTAGATGACTCTGACAGACTTCGATCTTCGGTAAATAACACTCCTAGCTCCGGTTCGTCGAGGTGGAAGGGATGGCGTCACAATCTCTTTCCGGCTCTTCGAACTCTAACTCTTCGCTCCAGAACTTGAGAGGATTCTGATTCGAAATGTGTAAAATTATGATATGATTATGATGATTCTCTCTTTTGGGCTGCCGGGTTAAGTATTTATACTTAACCCTAACTGGTCCAGATTACTCTATTTTTTCGCCGAAAATATAGGGATATTTTCGCCGAAAATATGCTTGTGAATGGAAGTGATCTCTCTGCCCTTTCTTCTCGGTCCGAAAACACATAGTTTTCGCCGAAACCATCCTTCAAGTGGCATCAGTCGATATGTGATGTTATTTTCGCCGAAATCAATAGGTAATTTTAGGCGAAAATATCTTTGTAATCGGGCAGGATTTTGTTTGACTTTGATTGGCTCCTTTGATCGATTCCGGTTCAGTTCCTCGATGTTCCAATGCCTTAGACACGTCCTTGGTTACTTATCTGACGGCAAAAACCTGTGCTAACACAAAAACACTAGAAAACCATCAAATAGACCCGAAACGGGCCAAGGTAACACAAATGGCACGAGATAGGGCAATCGATTGAATATTCGTTATTCTACCCTAAAAACCATGTCTTAAGCAAAGAAATGTCGCTTAAATGAGGCTGATAATCACGTCAAATCGAGTGTCATCAAATACCCCACACTTAAGCTTTTGCTTGTCCTCAAGCAAACTGAATAGAGACGCTCATGTTCATAAATGATAAGATCGATTAAATTGGAGCTCAATCAAACACAATGAATTATTAGACAGATCGATCCTAGAACAAGAAACCTAACATGCATACAGATCAGCCAAACTACTTGGTCTCACTAATAAACTGCACACGACAAGTAATTAGCAACCAATCATGCACGAATTTGACCTGACCGACCAGACTCCTCACACAGGATATATATAGTACAATGGGAACTCTCACTCTCTGTGTTTAAGGACGTGTTTCTGCTCTCGATCATTTTCTGTTACCGGATTCTGTCATAAGTTTGCATTTTGACCACATCTCCACCACTGTGACAACACGAGTATCTAGTCAAGAAGGACTTCCCTGCTAGGACCGTAATGAAATCTACACTACTCGGGTTTATAATGAGATGGATGATGGGAATGTATGATGATGGCTTGGTGCGGTGCAGCTTCCGACTAACTTCCCTCGAATCTAATCTATGGCTTCCTACCGTCTAACCAAACACGGGTGGAATGATGAACGCTCGTCCTATGATACCCTCAAGCAACCTAGCACTTATTCTTTTTCTTTACACGATTTTTTTCTTTTCTTTCTTTTGAACTTTTCTTTTGACTTCGTTCTTCCATTTGTAGGGAGAAGAACGTTTTATTGAACTAAAACTTTGAACTTTTTCTGATTTTTCTGATTTTTCTTTTCTTCACTATTTTTGAAATTTTCTTCTTTTCTTACTTCACTTTTTTTCTCTTTTTTTTTCTTTTGTGCCGATTTTCTTTTAGTTGCTAGAGGGGTTTACACGTCTGGACATATTAGCTAAGACCACCTGTTTAATGGCTATAGGCAGGTTACCACAAACCGACTTCCGGTAGGTCAATCTAGAACTACAACCACAGGGGATCAACGGGGAATGAAAGAAATGGGAAATGGCTGTAATGTATTATCGAACCGAAAGAACATGCCAAGCTCAAGGGTCTAAACCTAGTGGATTTATCGTTTGGTAGGCTATCTGGCTTAGTAGCTGAATCTAGGTGCCCCTATCCTTCTAGAACTCGTGTCATCGTGTGGTCTCGAGTAGGTCTCATGCAAATTCTAACTCATTCAAGTAAACAGAAAACCACTCAGAAAGAAATATAATTGCAAGTTACGTGCAATGGATCAAAAGCTCACAGTTGGTTTGCTAGTCGGATTCGGTCATTTTCATGCAATCAAGGCTACAAACTACAAGTGTGATTTTAAAATTCTGTTCTGACCAGGCAATTTAGCATGAAAGTATACAAGTTGGTTCTCAAGTTCTAGGTTAAGCAGTCTAAGCATCATTATGAAGGTTTGAACAACAACTTAACATCAAAAATCAAGAACCGAGCCATTCTAATGCTAGAGAGACTGGAATGGAATCACGAGGCACACATAAAACACAATCAAGGGCAATCAAGTTCATGCAAGGTTCTCTAGCATCCTATCCCACACTTAAATCGGACTGTGTCCTCACAGGACTAATTCTAGAGTTCAGAGTGAAGTAGAAGAACCTGGACCGAGATGATTGGTGTGAGGGGATGAGCACGGGTCCTCGGAGCGGAGGGAATCTACCCAAGCGAAGCAGAGGGAATCTCCCAACTACCTACAAAACAAAAACAAATAAAACATAAAAAGGAAACCGGGACAAGTGTCCCGGATCCACACAGAAAAAAGTTGGACCGAAATCCGAAAAGAATAAATAAAAAGAAGACACCAGAAAAGGAATACAACCCGATCACTGCTGGTCCGGTGAACCGGGAGGTGGAAAGTGGAGAAATTCGCCGAGCTGGCGTTGCCACGCCATCTGTGCCTCATACCGCCTATCGGCGAAGCGCATATGTTGCTGCATAATAGTCCATCGCGCCTCTAGAGTGGCGTTGTCGATGATGCGCCACTCCTGCAGTCGCTCGTACAACTCTCCAACATCCGCGGGGTGGTGTCGGGGCTGTTGGGGAGGCGCCTGGTGAGCATACCCCGCCTGATGGTGTGGCGAGGGTATATAATCTTGGAAATCTGGCTGCGGCTGGGGCTGCTGCTCCTCAGCTTCATCTTCTTCCTCCGACTCGACCACAGGCTGGAGTGGAGGATCTGCTGCTACATGGGGGCTGAGGTCGAGTTCTAAGTCGTACTCAACCGCTAAGTCTCCTCCAACAGTCCTAACTCGGTGTCGTGGAATGTGCTGGCCATATTCATGGCTGATGCCAAAGGAGATGATGAGCTGTCCTATGAAGTTGCCCCCAAGAGTCTGCGAGGTGGCGTCTTCCTCCTGGTCTTCTGGCGGAAGATGCGTGCCAGCACCCAGCCGGGGTGTAGAGGGTAGCTCTCTCGGATGGCTCGGAGAAGCATGAGCCTTGAGGATATGGTGGCGATCCTTGTCGGGTACATATAAAAGGGATCTACGCCAAACCATATGAATAAATTTAAAGAGAGGGTGAGAGAGCGACTTAACTGAGTTGTTCGTCCCGAGGCGATCGCCAGGCACGCCGGTCATGTGGCTCCAGAGCGCGTGGTACTCCTCCTCGTTATCATCTTCGCCCCAGCCTAGATGATGACGTGATAATGCTCGTAGGGGATGCCAAGATGAGCAGCAAACTCATCGTAGGTGAGCTGCCTGTACACCCCACCAAGATAGAAGGTGACAACCTTCTGGCGCTGCTTCCTCTTGTGCTCATCCAGATCAAATGTCGCCCAGAACTCCTGGAGGGCAATGTCTGGGAACTCGGCAGCGATGGTGGTCAGCTCGAGGAGACCTGCCGGTGCTAGGGCGTCATGCACGTTCCGGTGGTAGTCCTCATCATGATCGTGCAGGGACTCCATGGAAAGAGGGTGCACGTCAGCTCCCCGAACGTGCTCGAGCTTCTGGAAGCACTCAAAGTAGAAGTCTGGTAGACGGACGATAGTGCGATGGTATCCAGCCCGGCGGGGTAGTGCAGGTGGGGGACCCAGAACGGCGGGTGTGACGGGAGCGGCAGCTCCTGAGCTCGAGGCGCCATCAAGTCGCGCCTTAGTCCTGCGCTCATAAGTGGTGTTCCTAAACCAGAATGAAACCAGATTAGTCAACTAAAACCCTACCCCACACTTAGTAGAAAAACTCAATTTCACGAAGAAATGAGGGAAACTAAGTGGGGTAAGCAAAGCGGAGTAACCGGTAATCATAGACAGTAAAACACATACTTAGGAACAGCCAGAATCGGATAAGCACAATCAGAGTTCAAATAGTCAAACCGACATTCAGAAAGTCAACATTTAAGCATATTGAACCCTAATCATGGCAAGACTATCATAACTTGGGGAATGACGGTAAAATATGATCTCAAATGGCAAACACGTTAATCTGAACGAGAATGAACACATACGACAGCCAAACGATCACAACAATTCAAAGTCAAACCGACATGTCTCACAAAAGTCAACATCACCAAAAATCAATCCTATGCATAGCAACACATGATCAAATGATATGGAAATTAAGCACGGAACTCCCTAAGCATGCTAGAACAGTTCTATAAGTTCAGCTAACCATGTTCACACGAAAACAGTCGGCACGCAAAACGAGGCAAACCGAAAAGTCAACCAAAAGTCAACCCCGACGAAATTCAGCAATCCATATGTCAAAAGATTCGTATTGAAAAGCTCTACAACTTACCTTGAAGCCATGACTACTAAAAATGAACGGGTGGAGAGGAATCGGTGAAAAACTTTGAAAACAGGGGTTTCGGTGAACTGGAGCTGTAGAGCTCCGATTCGGCTGTTCTAGGGCTCGAAGGAATCGGAATGGAGGGGGGAGTTGCGCGGCGGCGGTCGGCGACGGCGGCGTCGGCGGTTTTAAAGAGGTGGGTGGTCGGCGACGGTGTTTGAAAACGAAAGGGAGAGGGTTTTCGGGTTTTGTGAACGAAAATGAAAGTGGATGAGAGTGGGGGTGGTTCCGGATTTTTAAGTGGGAATTTGTCTGATTTTTCAAGATATTTTCGGTGAAAATAGAGGGGTGGTTTCGTCGAAAATTTCAGTTCAAATGCACTGCCGGATTTTCGAAGGTACTTTCGCCGAAAATAACCATATGGTTTCGCCGAAGATTTTAATTAAAATGGCTGTTGGTCTTCAAAAATCATTTCGCCGAAAACAAACAGCTTTTCGAACCGAAAACAATGAACAGGGAGATTCAGTGAAAACCAAAAGGCGAATTCGCCGAAAATGAGGGGTGATTTCGCCGAAAATTTTGAACTGTTCGGGTTTAAAATATTTTCGCAAATCCTGCCAACTTCAGAAAATCACGTTTAAATCCACAAAAATCGGAACGACCTCAATCAACTTGCAACTGACTCTATGACACACAGAATCTACACGAAAAATAATAAATCAAACAAACTGACACTTTTGGCTCCCCCGAACCGACTCTAAAATACCAAGTTCAACAAAAATTAAAACAGACTCCAGCCGTGGGTTGCCTCCCACGAAGCGCTCTTTTATTAACGTCCTTGAGCTGGACGATACCTGGACGGTATTAGGAGACATCCCAACTTAGATTCTCCTTCACGCTCGCGTCGGAGTTCATGAAGTACAGCTTCGGGACTTCTCCGGTAAGCGTGAATCTCTTCCCGTTTGCATGCAAAAGCTTGGTACGTCCATCGGGAAGATGATCGACGAACTTGAATGGTCCAAACAGTTCTCTGGAGAGATCATCCTTCTTGATTGTTACGATGGAAGGAATGAAGACTGTCGGCTTCTTCTTTTCTTTTATCTTCGGCTTGGTATCACCAGGATCGGTGATCGTCAGTATTTCCTTAGGAGATGCTTTCGGCTTCTCCTTCCATACTTGCTCTGGCGCCGGTTTCTCAGAACTAATTGGTGGTGCAGCTGGCTCGGTGGAAGACGGCAGAATTTTTGGTCTCCAGACCATTTGGGTCTTCGTCTTCTTGTTCTTTCCCCGAGGCCTGCTCGATTTAGTGCTCGGTGGCTTAGAAGAGGCTTGCAGTTCCTTCTTCTTCTTGGGCAGCTTCTGAACCGAAGTTTTTGGCTTCTTCTTAATGACCTGTTTAATATCTGCAGCAACAACTGATCTAGAGACACTGGAAGAAGCATTAGTAACGGAGTTGACCGGAGTCAACTCCACAGTTTCAACAGCTAGGCAGTGAGATTCTTCATTCTTGGAGTCATATTTCATGCCATCTTTAAGATGGAACGTTTTCGTTTCTTTACTGACCCTTAGAGTTAAAGAACCATTTGGAACGTTAATATTCATTCCAGTAGTAGCCATGAAAGGTCGACCTATGAGAGTAGTAGCATCATCTGTACTAGTATCCATAATCACATAGTCAGCTAAGAACATGAACGGACCACATTTAGTAACAACGTCTTTAATCTCTCCCTTAGGGGTTTTAAGTGATCTATCAGCAAAGACGAGTTGCATACTAGGCGGTTCAAGTTCTCCTAGGTTTAATTTTTCAAACAGGCTCATAGGCATGACATTAACAGACGCTCCTAGATCAACTAAACAGCGTTCAATCTCAACATCATTGATGACCAGAGGCAAGGTAAAAGAACCAGGATCAGATAACTTAGCTGGATATGGAGAGGCAGGTTTCTTAATACGAATGTCAGGATATCCTTCCTTGTTCCCCTTCATCCCAGTCTCGATCCTTGCATTTGGCAGCAATGCTCTAGGAAAAGGAGGATCATCCTCCTTAGGTGCCGGTTTCTGTTCTTCTTCATTTTCTTCTTCCTCCGGACTCTCAGCGATCCTGCGCAATACAGAACAAGCATCAGCAATTAAGTTTGGGAGTTTTCGAGCGGTTACCATCTTGGCTTGCTCCTTCCTCCGATTCGGCTCTGTCTGGCTTGGAAGTTGGCCAAATGGTCGACCAGATGCTAGCATGCTCGAGATGTCGTTCACGGCTTGCTCAATTCTTTGTCCAGATGCTATCTGTTCTTGATTGAGAAGAGCTTGAGCCTTGAACTGACTGTCATGATCATCGAGTCTAGTGATGATCTGGCTGAGCTTCTTATCCAGGTCACTGACATTGTTCTCTCTTTGATGCTGCCCTGGATAGGTATTGTTAAGATATTAATTCTGGCGATTGCCAGGAGCAGTTCCATAATTGCCCGGATTGCGATGCGGCGGCTGGTAGACACCTGCCGGCGGATGGTTAGGCTTCTGATCCTGAGTTGGACCAGCCGGGTGGTTATTCTGGTTCTGGTTATGGTTGGCGCCATTATTGTAGGGAGGTCTGTCTTGATAGTTCCCTTGCTGTCTGAAGTTGCGGTAGCCAGCATAACCATTCTGATTATTGACGAAGCCTTGTTGGATGAAATTTACCTCTTCGGCAGACCAGACTTCTGCCTTACCAAAATTCTGACAACGGCCTCCGTTATGTGCGCAAGCTCCACAGCACTCGCAATCGGCAACATAGACAGAGGCTGCCGGCGGCTTGATCGGTGTGGTAGACTTCTTCAAATGCTTCTCTACCTCTGCTTTGATTGTAGCTTCGAGATCTAGCTTGCTCCTTGATCCTTTAGATTGTCGTTCCCAGTTCCTTGACTTGGAAGCACAGTTTGTGAGTGACGAAGAGCAGCTTCAGGTGTTAGTGTAGTGCAATCCCCTTCAGCTAGAGAATTGACCCACTTGGCAGATTCTTCTCGAAGTCCACGAGCAAAGATCTCAGCTAACTGCCTCTGCTCGAATCCATGATGAGGGCAGGTGTAGAGAAATTCTTGGAATCGATTCCAAGTATCATATAAGCTTTCTCCTTCTTTCTGGGAGAATCTAGCGATGTTGTCCTTGATGGTGTTTGTTCTTGCCGGAGGGAAGTATTCTTCAACGAAGTCCTGAGCCAGAGTATCCCAATCAGTGTAATAGCCAGGTGGTTTGCCAGTAAGCCACCTCTTAGCAGGGCCTTTCAGAGAGAACGGAAAAGCTCTCAGACAAAGAGTGTTTTTGTCGAGGTTTCCGCTCTTGAAAGTGCTGCAGAGATCAAGGAAGTCTGCAAGATGAGTGCACGGGTTGTCTAGGGGCCTGCCTTCAAACTGTAAATCCCTAGAGATCATCGTCAAGAATGGAATCTTGATCTCATAGTCAGGATCTCCTTCAATGCGCGGAACGACAATGGCAGATCGAACGCTAGTCGCGCTCGGCTTGTTATAGTCTGCTAGACTCTTCTGTGCAGGTGGTGGCGGCGGCGGTTGATCACCATTTGGTGGTGGTGGTGGTAATCTATCGTCCATGGCGGGAGATGGAGGAGGTGAAAGTGACTCGGTGTATGAAGCGGATGAAGATGACGGTACAGGTGAAGATGGAGATGAGGAACTCTCCTTCGGTTCCTCGATCTTGATCGGAGTGATGAATGGATTGGATCTGCCTTTCTTCAGAATCTGTGATCGTAGAGGTGTAGCAGAACTGCCTGGTCTCTCTGCACTCTTAGCCTGTTCGGGTTGAGAGCGAGTCCAAGGACGGTGAGGCATACACCTGTAAACCTACAGATAACAAAGACAAACAAAACCAGTGTAAAATTGAAGTGGATGGAAAGGTGAAAGATGGAAAATAGAAGAATAAATTGCTAGTTCTTCTTTCGAACAATCAAAAGAAGTCCCCGGCAACGGCGCCAATTTGATGAACGTCGCAGAAGCGGTTGATCAAATACTACCCAGCTAACTAGAGCTAAGCAGATCGTATTCCAGGGGTCTTCTAAGATTGACTACTTCAGAACTGGCAAAATACTCGAATACAAGCAAGTTGTGCGTGGTGTGAGTTCCACGACTTCTAATTCTAAGAAATGCAGAAAAATTAAAAATTAAACTAAAGCAGATTGGAAATTAGGGTTTGAAAACAGAGATGACAAACGAACTTAGACTTTGAATCCCCCTTCGTTCCCCAGAGCATTGGCAATCAACAGATCAGCGAATTTCGATTCTCGTTCAATCAATTACTAAGACACAACCATAACTCCTTACCCTTAGGTTTAAGACCGGCGAACATTCGCTCTATCCGTTCTAACTACCAAGATTAACTAGCCGCCCGGGTACGGTCGCCTCTCGCAACGACTTAATTAATTGGTGTATTTACTAATGATTAATGAGTTACTCTTGCAGTGAATTAACCCTAACCGGTTCCTACGAAAGGCACGCTCCAATTATAAGGTTAATTGTTCAATTTGATGTTCTAAAGTAAGGCGAGCGTTCGCTTCTATCCTTAGCTTAACCAGAATCTAATCTAGGTGATCAATCCAGACAAGAAACATGAATAATGAAGAACAAATCAAACATGAAAAAGAACTGATTGAATTTCGAATCTAATCACCGCCGATCCGTGACCGCTTTAAAGCCCTGGGTCACTTAGGGTTCATCTAGTCTAAGCTCTAACGAGTTTAGCTACTCATGATTATTACAAAAGCAACAAAGACAAAGAAAGAGTTCATCATCCAAAGGAAGAACAGAAAAGAATCTGAAAAACCTAATTTAGACGACTCTGACAGACTTCGATCTTCGGTAAATAACACTCCTAGCTCCGGTTCGTCGAGGTGGAAGGGATGGCGTCACGATCTCTTTCCGGCTCTTCGAACTCTAACTCTTCGCTCCAGAACTTGAGAGGATTCTGATTCGAAAAGTGTAAAATTATGATATGATTATGATGATTCTCTCTTTTGGGCCGCCGGGTTAAGTATTTATACTTAACCCTAACTGATCCGGATTACTCTATTATTTTCGCCGAAAATATAGGGATATTTTCGCCGAAAATATGCTTGTGAATGGAAGTGATCTCTCTGTCCTTTCTTCTCGGTCCGAAAACACATAGTTTTCGCCGAAACCATCCTTCAAGTGGCATCAGTTGATATGTGATGTTATTTTCGCCGAAATCAATAGGTAATTTTCGGCGAAAATATCTTTGTAATCGGGCAGGATTTTGTTTGACTTTGATTGGCTCCTTTGATCGATTCCGGTTCAGTTCCTCGATGTTCCAATGCCTTAGACACGTCCTTGGTTACTTATCTGACGGCAAAAACCTGTGCTAACACAAAAACACTAGAAAACCATCAAATAGACCCGAAACGGGCCAAGGTAACACAAATGGCACGAGATAGGGCAATCGATTGAATATTCGTTATTCTACCCTAAAAACCATGTCTTAAGCAAAGAAATGTCGCTTAAATGAGGCTGATAATCACGTCAAATCAAGTGTCATCAGCTTTGATTAACATTCCTTGGCAGATGAAGTTATCTGGCAGTAAAGTTCAGATTGTACCCACTGCAGATTCTGATCATTGTGCAGTGTACCTAGATACTAAGTTTGATGATGTTTCTCACCCAAAGGGGTTTAAGTTTTTTGCTTGTTGGACAAGGCACACTGATTACAATCGAATTGTCCAAGAGGTTTGGAGGAAAAGTTATAAAGGAAATAACTTCTATAGGCTCAATAAGAAATTAAGAGACCTTAAAGTTGAGTTGAAAAAACTAAATGCTTGTTGCTACTCTGATATCCATAATCGAGTGAAATCTAAGGAGAGTGAGCTGATGATTCTTCAAGAAAGACTTTATAATCAACCTTCTTCGTCTGATCTTTTAAGGGTAAAAGTTTGTAGTGAGGAGTGGCAAGAGCTTAAGCAGAATGAGGAGAGCATTTACCAGTAGAAGGCAAGAGTAAATTGGATTAATCTTGGAGACAACAACACAACCTTCTTTTTTAACTATGCAAAAGCCAGGCAGGTAACTAATACTATTAGGCAACTTTGTGATACTAATGGAGTTATGAAGGAGAATTTTGAGGATATTGCTACAATTGCTGTGGATTTTTATAAGGGTTTACTTGGTCAAAAAACCAGTGTGGATGTGAGTATGATCCCTAGTATTATTAAAAGAAAGCTCACAAATGATCAAGGGGACATATTGATTGGTGATGTTTCTAAAGCTGAAATCCGTAGGGCTCTCTTCAACATTGCAGATGGTAAAAGCCCTCGTCCAGATGGCTATAACTCTCTCTTGTTTAAGCAATGCTGGGATATTGTGAAAGAGGATTTAACTATGGCTGTTGATAGTTTCTTTAAAGATGGTAAGATGTCAGGGTATGTTTTCCATTCTTCTTGCTCTCATTCCTAAAAAATGTAATGCAGCTAATATGAAAGATTATAGACCAATTGCTTGCTGCACTGTTGTCTATAAAGTGGTCTCTAAGGTCCTAGCAAACAGATTGCAAGCTGTGCTTCCCTTCCTCATTAGCCCTGCTCAAACTTCTTTTATTGAGCGTCGTTCTATAGGTGATGGTATTCTCTTAGCCCATGAATTACTCAGAACCTATGCTAAGTCAAATGTCTCTCCTCGTTGTGCCATGAAGATTGATTTGATGAAGGCTTTTGACTCTGTTGAGTGGGAGTTTGTTATTGCTACACTTGCTGCTATGAACTTCCCTAGGACTTATATTGACTAGATTGCTCTTTGCTTCTCTTCTACTATGCTTTCTGTTAATATCAATGGTACTTCCAGGGGTTACTTTCCAGCACAAAGGGGATTGAGACAGGGTGATCCTATCTCACCCTATCTCTTTGTCATTTCTATAGAGGTGCTTAGTTGCCTTTTTGATCAGGCTATAATTGATAAAAAATTCCAGTTTCATCCGCAGTGCAAAGGGGTTCAAGTTACTCACCTGAGCTTTGCTAATGATCTTTTTGTCTTCACTAAAGCTAACAGAGATGCTGTCCTTGAAGTTCAGGAGATTTTAATGAAGTTTCATAGCTACTCTGGACTAAGGATTAATCCTGATAAGAGTAATATTTACTTAGCAGGTATGACAATGGATGATGCAGATGATCTGGTTGTAGTTTCTGGCTTCTCGAAAGGAAACCCTTCCTTTTCGTTACCTAGGAGTCCCTCTAACTTATGGTAAGTTGAGAAAGTGTGATAGTAAGTCGTTGATTGACAGTATCACTGCTAGAGTTACAGATTGGCGTGCTAGAAAGTTATCTTATGCAGGAAAATGTCAGCTGATAGAGTCGGTTATAGTGAAAGACAGGATTACCACTTGAGACAAAATCAAGCTTTGGAACCCGGATGTGGATGATGTTTGTGTGCTATGTAGTAAGGCAGAGGAGTCAAGGGAGCACTTGTTTTCTCAATGTGAGTACTCTAATAATATTATTGATAGTCTGCTGCCAGAACTCAGAGGTCTAACTTGGACTGATTCGGTAGATGCTGTTACATCTTGGAGTGGAAGCAAACCTAAGAAGAAAGCTAAAAGGCTGCTGTGGAGAAGCATGCTTTGTTTCATTTGGACAGAGAGATGCGGAGGGTGTTTATCAGTTGCATTAGAGATGAGCAGTGCTTGATTGAGAGTATCAAGGATAAGATCATGGTTTTTGCAACCGGACGAAAGGACACAAGTGAGATTTTATCAGTTATATAGTCTTAGCTAGTTTTGTTGTAATTAAGGTCTCTCTTGTATTGACATTCCATGCTATTTTGATGAATAAAATCATACTAATTCATCGACAAAAAAAAATTTGACCGAAATTTTTTTATGTGTATACACTTTGTATGGAGTTTGTATTAGGTTCGTACAACCAATATAGGCATACACTGATTATGAACTTCATGAGATGGAATCTCTTGGTGAATGTGATCATTTTAGGAGGTATCACCTTAGGATAGGGTAAAAACCAAAGTATAACTGAGCTGTCATGCTTCACCTCATCGGAGACAAGTGAGTGTTGCTCGTCCCAAAAAAATGTGTATCGACCTCCATCATTGAGCTTCATTCGGTTGAAATCGTCAAAATCAGTCTCATCAATTTCATTCACCGAGTGGATAGGTTTCCGGCCAACTTATGGGGGCCCGGGGCGCTGACATTTGGGCGACGACGCAAATAAATAGATGGAGGTAGTTGTGTTCTTTGCAGAAACAAATGGAGGTAGTTGTGTTCTTTGCAGAAACAAATGCAATTTTTTATTTTTTTTATTAGTTTTAATATATAATAAAATTTCAAAAGAAACTATTACAGTTAATATCAAGTTATTTTAGTGCCACTTGTAGCCCATGTGGCAGCCACATCAACACCTTGTAATCTTGTAGAGATTGGAAAACATGTAAATATTGGTGCCTACACATAAAAACTATTATAATGGCACCCGATGGAGAATCTTAAATATAATGACATAATGTACATTTTCTAAAGACAAAAAAAAAGCGAAAATCGTGCTAACTTATGCGGCTTTTTGTTTTGACCAGTTCTACATCTCCATCTAAAAGAATTTTCAAGATTATCATGCAACAACACCAATCTAGAGCTTATTTGGTTGTTTGAAATGGAGAAAATGATCTATGAAATTTGCTCTATCATTGTTGATTCATTAAATTAATGCGAGTCTTATCTTTATCCCCTAGATAAAAATATTAATTAGATATAAATTAATTTAATCACTTTTCCTTTATATGTAATTTGACCGACTAATAAAGCAATTAATTCTTTTCAAAGAAATTAATGACTCAAAAAAAAATTTAATTAATGCTTTCGCTTTTTACGAAGTGAAATAATAGTTGTATAATGCAAATGAATGAAATTTGAAAGAAAGGGGAAAATTTTTGACAAAAGGAAATTAGGGGAGACTTGAATAGATTATGGTAATAATCAAACATTTAAAGCCTGTGATTAAAAATTGATTATATGAATGTTGTCCAATTTATATTGAGATGAGAGTCGAGGACTTGGATTCAAGCCCAACAATTAAAAAACACTAGATCCAACTAAAGAAAAATATGGGCCCTTGGATCTCCAAATGATTCAAGGGACTAGAATAATTTGGGTAAGATGGTTATTTTGCTTTTATTTATTTTCTTATTTTTTTATCCGCCCAACTGTTTCTAATTACTGTACCATCAACTTCAATCATTGTAAGTCTAGTCACTGGACCAACATCTTTGGTTGTCAGATTTTATTTGACGAACTACCTAGCGACATGAACCTCCATTGATGAAAAAAATATGGAAAAATTACATTTTTGTAGACTAATACTCCAATGACCAATCCTATAGTTTGCATGATGTGTGTACAAATTTCATACAGTTGTATACACTTTGTACGACGCAATACACTCTTTATGATTTGATATAATTTGTTTAACCATACACTCTGTATGAAGTTTGTACAAATTATACAAAGTGTGTACACTTTGTATGGAGTTTGTATAAGGTTTGTACAACCTATATAGACATACACTCATTATGAACTTCATGAGATTAAATCTCTTGGTGAATGTGATCGTTTTTAGAGGTATCACCTTAGGATAGGGTAAAAATCAAAGTATAACCGAGTCGTCATGCTTCACCTCATTGGAGACAAGGGAGTGTTGCTCGTCCCAAGAAACGTGTATCAACCTCCATCATTGAGATTCATTCCGTTGAAATCTTCGGAATTAGTCTCATCGATTTCATTCACCAAGTGGATAAGTTTTCGACCCACTTATGGGGGGTGCCGGCATTTGGGCGGTGACGCAAAGAAATAGATGGAGGCGGTTGTGTTCTTTGCAGAAAAAATACGATTTTGTATTTTTTTAATTAGTTGTAATATATAATTAAATTTCAAAAGAACTATTATATTTAATATTAAATTATTTTAGTCCCACATGTAATCCATGTGGCAGCCACATCAACACCTTGTAATCTTGTAGAGATTGGGAAACCTGTAAATGTGGGTGCCTACACGTAAAAACTATTATAATAGCACCCGATGCAGAATCTTAAATATAGTGGCATAATGTACATTAAAGACTATAAGTATGAGCAACATTTTTATTTACTCATTGAGGTCACATACTAACTTGTCTATAATATCATTGTCAATCTCCTTTGGTGGTTCGTAATTTGGAATTTTCTATTTTGGTAGATTCATCTAGCAAAATAATGGAGAAAATCAAAAGAAGTAAATCATAATAAAAAAAAAAAAAAGGAAAGTTGAATCAACACAAATATCACCATACCTATCCCCTCATGTGCCTATAAATTGGTGTGTTTATTTTAGGAGAACAATTAAAAAATAATTACAAACAACAAAAACAAATAGGAAATGAAAGCAACAAAGGGAGCAGTGGTTCCAGTCTTCTTCATTCTTCTTCTCTTGACAACTGTGATGATTGATGGTTGTGTTACTACTCGGGTCGTTGCTGGAACAAACAACATTACTGCCAAGAATCTGCTGCCGAAGCCAACTGTGCATGAGTCGAAGTTTGTGTGTTGTATTCTTGGGCTTATTTCATGTTGCAGGTCTATGAGTTGATTAAAAATAACTAATAACTCAATTAGAGGGGCTTGATATAATCTTGATGTTGGTTTGCATTTTGGATTCAATAAGATAAATGAATAAAGTTGAAAGATTTTCTTTTTCTATATTGTTTTCTTTTGATAACTAGTATGTAGCAACGTTACCAATAGACTACACATGTTACTTGTTATCATCAAAATTATGACTAAAATATCATAAAAATAATTTTTTCCTCGTGGTAATTCCTCGAATTGGAAATAAAATCATAGATTATTAATCATCATAGTAGTAAAAAAAAAGAAAAAAAAAATATAAGGAGTTTGAAAGCTAACAATGGGAAGTGGATTGGGGTATTCGACATAAAAAATTAGAGATGAAATTATAAACTAAAAAATTTCTAGAAGATAGACATTAGATTAACAATATTTGATGTATTCGACAAAAAAAATAGAAAAATCCTGGTAACTTATGCGGCTTTTGATTTTGACTAATTCTCAATGGCGGAGATAGGGGAGCTAGGGGAGCCACGGCGCCCCCTTCCCCGGTGTCGAGTGTAAAATTATATGTAATATTTGATGTTTTCGGAGTTTGACGCCGGGGTATTTGAAGTTTGGCTCCCCCACTACAATGTTTCGGTGAAATGTTGTCTTAAATTTTACAAAATAGTTACTCATAATCAACTTATAATATGTAATAATTACAATATGTGATTATAAATCATCCAAATTTGAAGAAAAAATTGCCGGTGGCACATATTATTCTTTTGGGTTAATACACCTTTTTACCCCTTTACTATGCAAAGTTAACAAACATACCCCTTTACTATTTTCTAACCGATTTAACACCCTCTACTTTGAAAACTTTAACAAATATGCTCCTCTGTTTAATTTTTCATCTATTTTCCATCCGATGTGTTGATTGTACGTGCCACGTCATATTATTTATACACTTTATCACTTTTTGGAATGTTCACAATAGAAAATTATTTAAATTAGAAAGAAAAATAAAAAAGAATACCACAAACGCCTTCGTACATAATAGTGATTATAATGTGTTTTTCTTTTATCTTTTCTTTTCAATTTAAATATTTTCACCTTGTGGACAAATAATATGACGTAGCACGTATAATCAACTCATTAGACGAAAAATAGATGAAAAGATAAATGGAGGGGCATATTTGTTAAACTTTTCAAAGTAGAAGGTGTTAAATCGGTTGAAAATAGTAAAAGGGTATGTTTGTTAACTTTGCATAGTAGAGGGGCAAAAAGATGTATTAACCCTATTCTTTTTTACTAACTAAGTAACTTATAATCAAACAATTTATTGTGTAGTTTTACGTAGTATTAGATTCATGAAACTTTTCTACTACTATCCAAATCCGAATAAATTTTTTTGCCGGTGGCACCCATTTTCAGTTTATAATTTGACTCCCCCTTGTACTAATCCTGGTTCCGCCATTGCTAATTCTACATATCCATCTAAAAGAACTTCCAAGATTCTCATGCAACAACACCAATAAAGCAATTGGATTCTAATCTGTGAAAATAGAGAAATGATCTGTGAAATTTGCACTGTCATTGTTGATTCATAAAAATTAATGCGATTCTAATCTTTATCCCCTGATCAAAGTATTAATTACATATAAATTAATTTTAATCACTTTTCCTTTATATGTAATTTGACCAGTGTCTTTCTACAAACAGCATTGGAGTACAGTTGGGGGTGATGTGGTGGATGCAGTGCTATACTTCTTCAGAACAGGTAAGATTCATGCTTTTGTGAACTCAGTCATTCTGACTTTGATTCCAAAAAGAACGAATGTCTGTGATATTAAGGACTATAGGCCCATCTCGTGTTGCAACGTTATATATAAATTAATCTCAATGGTCATTGCAAATAGGATGAGAGTGGTATTGCCTGGGTTAATTAGTCCTGCTCAGTCAGCTTTCATTAAGCAGCGGCTTATAAGTGACAATATTCTGTTGGCTCATGAACTATTAAGGACTTATAATATCAAAACATCTCCCCTAGAATTGCTATGAAGGTTGACCTAATGAAGGCCTTTGATAGTGTTAGTTGGGAGTTTCTTGTTCAAGTGCTTAAGGAGATGGGGTTCCCGGTTCTCTTTGTGAGCTGGATAGATGTGTGTCTGAAATCGACAATGCTTACAGTAAATTTGAATGGGACTCTCTGTGGGAATTTTAATGCTTGCAAGGGGCTACGTCAAGGTGATCCAATATCACCCTATTTATTTGTTGTCACAATGGAAGTACTAAGTAGGATGCTGGATCAAGGTGTGAAGGATGGGAAGTTTGATTATCATCCTCAATGCAAGAATCTAATGTCACACTTGGCTTTTGCTGATGACCTCATTATATTTTCCAAGGGTAATGAGAAGTCTGTTAGGGGTATTATGTAGGGGGCAGTCCCGACCTGAAACCCGAAAACCTACCCGTAATCGACCCGGTCAACGTGGTTTTATAACCGGACTGACCAAATAACGGGTCCAGGTCGGGCGGTTAAAAAAACCCGGCCAAATGTTAGGGCGGTTATTGGTCCGCCAGATAACCGGGCCGATCCGGCCGAATGCCACCCCTATATGGATGACTTGACGAGAGTTGGGATCATCACATCGTTATGTTTTAAATTTATTTTCTTCGAACTCTTAGTATTCACAATTTCGGATGTTAATTAGTTATTATTAAACAGAAGTATTTGTGTTATTATTTTGGGATTTCAGATTTTTAGTTTTCGGAATTAATTATTTGGTTAGCTATTTAGTATTTCAGAATTAATTTTTATTAATTGTGTCACTTAATAAGTTAGTACGAAGTACGAACTAAATTATGAAATTAACATATCCCAAATTAAGTACTACAATTGAAATAACAAATTATTTGGGCTACTAAAACCCATAATTATGCAGCCCAATTGGGTTTGAAAGCACTTGGGCTGCATTTGGATTCAAATTTGGGCCGCAAATGTTGGGCTTCACGCTAGGCCGGGTATAACCGTTGGTGCCCGCCCGCCCGTCGACCACGATCACGGTAAGGAAAATAGAACCGACATGTCTGGGTCGGGCGGTTAAAAATAACCGGCCAAATATTAGGGCGGTTATTGGTCCGCCAGATAACCGGGCCGACCCGACCGAATGCCACCCCTAGTATTATGTCTATCCTTGATATGTTTCATAGAATTTCAGGGCTACAGAGTAATCCTGATAAAAGTGAGCTTTATTATGCTGGAGTTTCTAGTGCTGATCTTGAAGCAATTAAGAGAGCTTGTGGTTTCAATCAGGGATCATTGCCCTTTCGCTATCTTGGAATCCCTATAAATGCAGGAAAGCTCAAGAAAGCTGAAAGCAAGGCTCTTATGGATAGAATAACAACAAGGATTTTTTTTTGATGAATAAAATAACAGCAAGGATTTCTGACTGGAAAACTAAATCACTATCCTATGCTGGAAGATTGCAGTTGGTTACCTCTGTTATTGGAGGTATTGGCTATCAGTATTCCTGTTGCCTAGAAGCCTTATGATAGATATTGAAAAGGCATGTAACAGATTCCTTTGGGGTAAAGTGGACGGCGGGAGAGCTAAGATTGCATGGAAGCATATAGCCTTGCCTAGAGTGGAAGGAGGTGCTGGGGTAAGAGATATACAGAGTTGGAATGTTGCAAATGCTGCAAAGCATCTTTGGAATCTGTTTGTACGAGGAGGCTCTTTATGGATAGCATGGATCTTAAAATATAGATTGAAGGGTAAATGTATGTGGGATGTTCGTGCAGATAATGGCTCTTGGATATGGAAGAGAGTGATGAAGCTAAGGCCATTGGTTAAAGATTTTATGTCCATTGATTCTGATGGCAGGAGCTGCTGGGAAGGAGCTCCAGTACAAAATCTTCGTCCTCGAAAAAATCTGGGAGTGCATAAGGACAAAGCATACTGAGGTTCATTGGTACAAGCTTGGTTGGAGTGAGTTTTCTATACCTAGGATCAACTTTGTGTCTTGGCTGATAATGATCTGGAAGATTATGACTAAGGATAGGGTATTAAAGTGGGACAGCAATGTTGAGCTAGGATGTGTCTTATGCAGTGGCTGTGATGAATCAGTTACCCATCTGTTTTATGAATGTGATTTCACCCAAAGATTGCTAAGTGCCCTCATACCAGAGTTGTGGGGTGTCACGGATTGGGGAGAAGTGCATGCTAAAGCAATGAGCTGGGCAGAGGGAACTATTGAAACTAAGGTGAAGAGACTGAAGTGGAATATGATAGTTAACTCTGTTTGGAGAAGTAGAAATATGAAGATTTTCGCCAACAAAGTCATAGAAGTTAATAGTTGCATTGAGCAAATTAAGTGGGATATTGAAGCTTTCGCTAGATCTTCGAGTGATTGCTCCAAAATTTTGAGACATGTATAGGCTTTGTCTTTTAGTCTTGTAATTATCTTTTTGTAGGTTCTTAATTGCTTTTTTGATGGAATGAAATTACTAATTCATAAAAAAAAAAAAATTGACCGACTAATAAAACAATTAATTCATTTGAAAGAAATTAATGACTCAAAAAAGAAATTAAATAATATTTTCGCGTTTATCGAGTCAAATAATAGTTGTATAATGCAAAGAATGATATTTGAAAGAATGGGGTAAAAGTTGACGAAAGGAAATTTGGGGAGACTTGAATAGATTATGGTAATAATCAAACATTTAAAGACTGTAATTAAAAATTGATTATGTGAAAGAGGTGCAAGTTTTCACGGGAACAAACACATTAGTCATTCTTCCAAACCACAACTTGTTTACTTGCTTATTTGTTTAACTTTTGCATTCTTAGCATAATTTAGTTCACAAACCAAACTCGGAACAAAACGACAAAACCCCCAAATAGCTTAACCCACAATTATTGAGTAATTGAATAGAAAGACCCTAGGGGAAAACGATCTCTTTTGAGCAATTCATTGAGTAAAACTAGTGTGAATTAATTTGTGCATCAGCGGACAAGCGAAAGATCATCTGAAAGATCCGAAGGAAACGTTCGAGACGCTGAGAAAATACAACCTAAGGCTGAATCCCACCAAATGTGTGTTTGGCGCCTCGTCCGGGAAATTTATTGGTTTCCAAATCACACGCCAAGGGATTGAGGCCAATCCAAAGAGAATAGAAGCAATCATACAGATCTACCACCCAAAATAGTGAAAGAGGTGCAACTTTTCATGGGACGACTAGCGGCCATAAATTGTTTCATTCCTCGGGCTTCGGAGCGGTACACCCTATTCTTCAATACACTCAAGACTGCATTCAAGTTCGCTTGGACTGAGGATTGTACTAAAGCGTTTGAGTCTCTCAAAGAGTTCCTAACCTCACCCTAGTCCTGGTGGCACCAAAGCCAGCCGACAAGTTGTTCCTCTACATAGCGGTAGCCCCTTGATGACACTAGAATTGACGTGATTATTAGCCCCGTTTAAGCGACATTTTATTGTTTGAAACACGGTTTTTTGGGGTAGTTTAGGGTGTTTTCACTCAATTGCACTATTTCATACCGATTTGGTTACTTTGGCCCATTATGGGTCTATTTGAAGTGTTTTCTAGTGTCTCTATGAGTAAGCAGGTTTTTACCGTGAAATATGTAGCCTCGGACGTGTTCGGGAAGTGATGAAGCATCGGGGAATGTCCCGGAATCAATCCAGAAGCCAAACTGATCAAAGACAAAACAAAGAACTACCCAGCACTCATATTCTCGGCGAAGACTTAATATTCTCTGCGAGAATCACTCAAGGAAATCAAAGTAAAATCTCGTCGAATACTGCAACAATATCTGTGAAGATGTTCTCGACGAGAACATTCAAAGTTCTCGCCGAGAATGTATTGAAGAAGCCAAAGTTAAATCTCATCGAAGATCCATCCGGATTTTACAAAGAAGTTCTCGGCGAGAACTTCAATGTTCTCATCGAAAACATATGAAGGATTAAATGAAGAAATCTCGTCGAGAATCAGCAGGCAGTTTGCAAAGAAGTTCTCGGCGATAACTTCATTATTCTCGCCGAGAACTTAAGGCTTTTCCGGCACTGAGTTGGAAACCTATTTAAGGGCAGCCGCATCAATTCATTAGACACTTTTTCGCATCGGAGAATACATAGACTTTTTTCTCGGAATTAAATTTCCAAACTTGAGAGCTTGAGAGAGAGAGTTCAGAGTTTCCCGGAGAGATCTTGACACCATCTTCCCATCGGAGCGCTCGGAGCTAGGAGTGAAGATTGTCAGAGATCGGAGCTTCACCGGATCGTCAGAATTAGGTTTTACAGTTTCTATCTTTTCTCCCTTTGTATGATGAACTCCCTAGTTGTTTCTGTTTCTTCTATTATCAACATGAGTAGCTAAACTTGTTTAAACATAGATAAGATGAACCCTAAATAACCCGGTGCTTTAAAGCGGTCACGGATCGGCGGTAATTAGATTAAAATTCAGACAATTTCTCTTGCATGTTTGATTTGTTCTTCGTTTCCTGTGTTTCTTGTCTAGCTTGATCACCTAGATTAGATTCGTGTTAAGCTAAGGATAGTGGCGAACGTCCGCCTTACTTAAGAACATCAAATCAATCAATTAACCTATTAAATGGAGTGTGCCTTTCATAGGAACCATTTAGGGTTGATCCGCTTCTAGAGTAACTCATTAATCATAATTAATTGCACCAGTTAGTTCTCCGTTGCAGAAGTGAACACACGGACGGTTGATTAACCTTAGTAGTTAAATCCGATAGAGCGAACGTTCGCGGAACTTAGACCTAAGAGTGATGAGTTATGGTGGTGTCTGAGAATCGAATGAATTAGGATTGAAAATCGCTGGTCTTGTGATCGCCAATGTCCTGGTGATCTTAGGGGGATTCGAGTCTAAGCTTGTCTGTCATCTCGTTAGTCAAATCCCAATCAATCTGTCTTTTAATTGCATTTCTTTTTTCCCTGCTTTATTGATTAGAAGTAGTGGAACTCACACCACGCACAACTTGTTTAAACCTGAGTAAATTTCCAGCTTCTTTGAGTAGTCTATTTGAAGAAACCTTGAGAGATTTAATCTACCTTGATTCTAGCTCGGTAGTTATTTGACCACACGCGAAAACGTGTTCATCACCCCTTCAGCAATTAGCGCGGCGTTCATTCCCCGAGAGGGAAAAGAAGAACAACTGGTGTTTTACGTTAGTAAGACGTTGGTGGGCACCAAAGAGAGATATTCGTCCTTAGAGAAAGCGGTGTACGCTGTAATTTGCGTGTCCCATAAGATCAGGCCATATTTCCAGGCACACGTGGTCACAAGTCTTCCGATTAAAGCTGCCCTGAGATCCATGAGTATCGTAGGGCATATGACTAGGGATGGCAGAATATATCCAAGGCTTGGATATCCATCCACTTAATTTCTTTTGGATTGGACTGAATTTAAGTCCAATAAGGATTGGGGCTGATCCAAATCCATTAATAGTTAATGGACCTATTTTATATCCATTAAATTATTTTTGTAATTCAACATGGATTAAAGAAAGTCCAATTTTCACATATGGATCAAAAAGCAACAGCTGCCTAAAATATAAAATAATCCCTCCCCTGCAGTCGACGATTTGCACTCGCCTGATTAGGGTTCAACCTTCTTCAACCTTCAGTCCGATTGCTCTGCACTCGACGCTCGTGTTCTCGGGTTACCGCCGGCGATATGTGCTCTTCGCTGATTATCAGTTTGTCCGATCGATAGAATGCTTTTGAAGACTTGCTGAATCTCAAAACTCTGTAAAATATCTGGAATCTCCATCTCCTTTTCCTCCCTTAAAATTTTGTTTCCATTTTCTCACACTGTGCCATCATCTTTCGATCTGCAGGGATTTGCATAACACTTTACTTGAGGGAGAGATTAAGTACTTGGGAAGCCTCCAACGTCTTGAGAATTTGTAAATACAGCTCATTCAGAAGCTTCTGTGCTGTGATGGCCTTCGTGGCCAGCTTACCAAACTTTATTGGTGGTGGTGCAGGTGAGGCACCGGTAAGTCTAACTTCGCTATGAGGATCTTATTTACATGTAGTCTAGTTTTGTAGTTATATGACTCAACCAGAAGCTTGTAGAACTGAGAAGCACTAACCCACCACAATATTGCAATCTGGTTGTTGATATCTGATCCGTTGTGATTACCTTGCTTATTGGTTGCTAATGCATTTCATTTTGTTTAATGCATTCAGGGCAGTTTAGTTTTTCCTAGCTCCCAATTCGCTATCTCTAAGTTCAGCACACTAATCTTTCCATCATCCATTTCATGTATGTTATACTCATGCATTGATCATACTTATGATGTACCATCTTTTTAGAAGTTGTGTTTATTATAACATGTTTAATTTGGGTTCAATTTTGGGCTTGTAGAACTAAGAAGCACTAACCCACTTGGCTCTTTTGTGCAAGTCGTGAGGAAGCTACCCAATTTGGATATATATTCTGTTTCTGAACAATGTCCACTTGTTTATTCTGTTTCTGTTTGAATTCATGTCCTTCGTAGAATAGTTCCACTCTTGGTTAAGACTTGCATGATAAAGTTTCCTTGTTTTTGTTTCTGTTTGATACAGGAGGAGCATTTCTGAATCAACAACCATATCAAATGAGTGAGAATTGAGAAGTAATTCTGGTTCTGCAGAAACATATCTGAATCAACAACCTTTGCAAGGAAAAAGGGTCAGTGTATCTATCCTTGCATTCTTAGAATTCATGGATTCACTTGGAGATGAATCTGTTATGCCTATGCCTACTATAGCTCATAGCCATAATCATTCTTCTGCCAATGAAAGTATCTCTGAGCAAATTTCTCTGGATATCTCCGGTAGTAGAAAGTTAAGATCTCATGTTTGGTTATACTTCAAAAGATTAATGGTTGATGGGAGAGTAAAAGCTCGATGTAGACATTGCAAGAAGATTTATTCTGCGTCAAATGGCATTTCTCATTTAGACAAACACTTACAGAAGTGCCCTAAAATCAAACACTTGTATAATATGTTGAGGAATTCTAGTGTTATTGGCAGTTCATATACTTTTGATCAAGAAACTTGTAGAAGAGAACTTGCCAATATGATTATTATACACGAGTTTCCATTTTCTGTGGTTGACTATGTTGGTGTAAGAAGATTTATAAGGTCTCTTCAACCTGCATTCAAGATAGTTTCAAGGAACACTATCAAAAGTGATATTATGAAGGTTTATAATGAAGGAAAAACACATGTAATGATGGAATTATATAGGAATATGAGTCGGGTGGCTGTTACAACGGACATGTGGACTTCGAACAACAATAAGAGGGGATTTATGGTGGTGACTGCTCATTTCATCGATGACTATTGGATTCTTCAGAATCGTATATTGAGGTTTGTCTATGTTCCTTCTCCCCACACCAAAGATGTCCTTTGTCGTGTTCTTTTTGATACTATAACAGAATGGAACATTGATAGTAAGTTATCGACAGTCACTTTAGACAACTGTAGTACCAATGATGCTATGATTAGGTCTCTTAGGAGAGAGCTTCAAGAGGAGTCACTTATCCTAGAAGGTTCTCTTTTACATATGCGTTGTGCTGCACATATTCTGAATCTAATTGTCCAAGATGGGTTATCTATAATTGAGAGTTGTGTTGAGAATGTGCGGGAAAGTGTTGTGTACTGGATTGCATCACCAAAAAGAAGACAGAAATTTGCAGAAGTTGTCAAGCAGTTGCACATTTTGCATTCGAAGGAGTTGGTGCTTGATTGCAAGACTCGGTGGAACTCGACCTGTTTAATGCTTTCTACTGCATTACTGTACAAAGATGCATTTGCTAAATTGAGCCAACGAGACTCAAACTACAGATCATTACCAAGTGAATCTGAGTGGGAAATGGCCCAAGAGATATGTTCAAAGCTAGAACTGTTTTGTGATGTTAGCGATGTGTTTTCAGTTCTACCTATCCTACTGCTAACATTTTCTTTCCTAATATTTGTGAAGTGAAGATTTCTTTACACGAGTGGGCATTATCTCCAAATGATATTATAGCTGAGATGGCAAGAAAGATGTTGGTGAAGTTTGATTCGTATTGGGATGTCATTCATGGCATTTTGGGAGTTGCTGCAATTCTAGACCCTAGATATAAGATGAAATTGGTGGAGTGGTCACTTCGAAAGATTTATGGAGATTTAGCAGGTTACCATATTACAAGGATTACTGATATCTTGTATAGCCTACTCAATGCTTACCACCAAAGGCCAGAATCTCACGTTGGGTCATCAAGTCAAGCAAATTTGGTATCTCATTCGGATAGACAAGTAGCAAGGAGAGGGAGGTTTCTTTCTGATTTTGATACATATGCAAGTACTGATCAAGCGGTTCATAATGTAAGAGCACAATTGGATACTTACCTTAGAGATGGTTTGATACCAAGAACGGAAGAGTTTGATATATTGGCTTTGTGGAAGAGTCATGGGGTTAAGTATCCTACATTGAGGTTGATAGCGAGAGATATATTAGGAATTCCTGTGACTACGGTTGTTTCAGAATCGGCTTTTAGCACATGTGGGAGATTGTTGAGCCCACATCGTAGTCGGCTTGAGGAAAATACTATTGAGGCGCTAATGTGTTCTCAGAATTGGCTAATAAATCAAATCAAAGGTATCATGTTATTTATTAAACACCTAATATATTTTGTGACATCTCTATTTTAGTGTTTATTTGTTATTTAAAACGTTTGGTGCAGGTGTATCTACAAATGCTCTGGTTGTTCTGCTAGTGAGTTAATGGGGTCTATTGTTGATGATGAAAATGATCCTGAGGAGGAAGTTCATAGGCAACATGCCTAATTTGGGTACAACTAAATTCTCAAACTTTTGTATGTTGTGGGCGGTTACGAGCTCGTGTGATCATCTATAGTTGATTGTATCTTGTTGTTTCCTTTTCATGCTTTCTCATCATTGTTTGCTCCAACCCTTATTGCTTGTTTCTCTTCATTACTTGATCCAAACCAGTGCTGCTGCTATTCAATTTGTAATAAGTAATAACTGTGTCTTTCTTATGTTATGAATGCAAGTGATTAGAAAATCAGCTCTAGTCTTGCAGAATGAGTAAGCAACCTCTTATTCTTGTAATTCCAATACATGGAACTGGTTTGGCTGCTGCACAGCTCCAGTTTTGTAGTTAGTTTGATCTATTGTTCCTATTTCAATTCCAACTTAGGCTTACAGGTAGTGAGTGCTGTGAAGTCTTGATTTTTAAACCTCTTGTCATTTGCAGAGACAAGATATGGCAGAAAGGGATGCTTTGAGATAAGACATGAAGGAGGGAAGGTCTCTTTATCAGTCTTGTGGTACGTAAGACACTAAGACCTAGCTAGGATATTAATTTTGTAGTGTTAATTCATATTATTATTTGAGAAGAGAAGATATGTGTGTTGTTGACTAGTCCTTTATTAATTTGGGTTTTTTCAGGAGATGAAGTGGCCGTTCAAACTAATGATGAATCTGAACATGGAAGAAGTTATTGATTCCATTGTCAGCTGTATGAAATGAGATGTGAAAATTGGTAATGGATTGGTTGGTTGCTTAGAAGAGAGCATCATTTTGGGGAAAGCAATGTTCACGAATCATGATACTTACTTTAGTGTCTGGGAAGACAATGCCTAGCCACTATATAGTATTAGTTTACTTTTTGATTGGATGTTGAATGTTGAGATTTGAATGTTGAATGTTGTTGAATCATTTAGTCCTTATGTTTCTTGTTTGCTTGGTTTAAATTGTGTAATTCATAGTGATTGAAGGAACTTCCAATAATAGTAAGAGGGAATTAACTTAGATCCATTGGATATCCACCAAGTTAATCCAATAACTTAAATCCAATAATGTTTCCAACATATCCAATCCAATCCAAAATAAAAAAAAGGTATTTGGATACAACTTAAATCCATCCATAATCTAATCGATCTTACTATTTGGATAAAATTATCCAATAACTAGCTCCATTGCCATCCCTAGTTTTAGTGTATATGACAAAATGGTTCGTCGAGATTAACGGATACGACGTCCGTTTCCAGCCTCGCACAACAACAAAGGAGCTTTAGCAGAATTAGTGGTAGAAGGATGCGTCAGGTGCACAAATGATACAAGCGCCCGGCGGACCTATTCATTGATGGTGCGTCCAGCTAGATTGGATCAGAGCAGGAATAGTCCTCAAGAATCCATCAGGTGTCCTCCATGAAGTGACTCTCAGGTTTGGTAAACAAAGGATCAATAATGTAGCCGAGTATGGGGTCCTGATCGGCGTCTTACGCCTAGCTAAGTGAAGGGAACTTTTGAAGTGCGAGGGGAGTCATTAATGGCGTACAAAGATTAAGCAAAACTGTTGGTCGCCGAGTTTGATGAGGTAGAAATCAGTCACGTGTCTAGGGAAGAGAATGTTCACACAGAAGCCCTCTCTAAAAAGGCCACAACAATGAGCTTCGATGAAGGGCGAATGGTGACGGTGGAGCTAGAAAAAAGAACAGGTTATGTGCATGGCGACAGGTCAGGCTGACGCGAACGTAGACGGAGACTAACGCACATCAATTAGGGTCTACCTGCAACACGGGGTCCTCCTCGAAGGGCGTAACGAAGCCACCAAAATAAGATGTCAGGCCTCCAGATGCACAATCCTAGATGACAACCTATACCTACGATCCTTCGATGGTCCTTATCTTAAATGCCTCGGCGACGAAGAGACGGACTACATCCTCCTTGAAATCCATTATGGACATGTGGAATGCACATCGGGGCGAAAATCCTAGAATGGAACATTCTGCACCAGGGATACTACTGCCAACCATACGCCAAGATGCGGAGAGTATGGTCAAACAGTGCAAGAAGTGCCAGTTGTTCGCCGTACAACATCACTTCCGTACTATAACCATTCATCCAATTGTGTCGTTGATACCTGCAGTTTTAGCGGTATCAAATAACTAATCTACCAAGGTAGACTAGATCATATTCTACTCGAGGTCTCTTCTTCTTGTCTACTCAAATATGTTGGCAAATTACTCAAGTTTAAACACGTTGTGCGTGGTGTGAGTTCCACGACTTCTAATCTAACAAACAAGGAAATAAAAGACAGAAAAAGTAAAAAGGTTGACTAATAGGAAGACAGACGAGCTTAGACTTCGAATCCCCCATAGATCACCAAGGCAACGGCAATCACAAGACCATTGGTTTTCAATTCTCATTCAATCGGTTTCTAGACACCACCATAACTCCTTACCCTTAGGTTTAAGACTGGCGAACTGATAACACTCATTTTGACGTGATTATCAGCCTCATTTAAGCGACATTTCCTTGCTTAAGACATGATTTTTAGGGTAGAATAACAAATATTCAATCGATTGCCCTATTTCGTGCCATTTGTGTTACCTTGGCCCGTTTTGGGTCTATTTGATGGTTTTCTAGTGTTTTTACGTTAGCACAGGTTTTTGCCATCGAATAAGTAGCCAATGACGTGTCTTAGACGTTGGAACCCCGAAGAATCACACACAAATCAACCGAAGAGATCACTCAAGGCAAACGAGACTCCTGCTCATTTTACACATATATTTTTGGCAAAAATACCTTTGGGTTTTCGCCGAAAATGGAAGAAGAATTCACTGACCCGATCAAGAGGGAGTTCTCGGCGAAAATACATGAGCATTCTCGGCGAAAACCCGAGGCCAAATCAACCAGGAGAAACAGACGGGTGAAGCCACATTTGAACAGATACTTTCACCAAAAATAACCTTGGATTTTCGGCGAAAATCCCAGTGAAAATCCAGAAACCGCCGGTTAGGTATAAATACTGAAAACACGGGCAATCAAGGGGGACGGACATACTTCCAATTTTAGAATTGAAAACACACAACTAGACAGAGGGGAGAGAGAAAAACGAGTAGAGAGGATTCGAGGAGCCAGGACGGATCGTGACGCCATCCATCCATCTCGGAGAGCCAGTGCTAGGAGTTGAAAATCCAGCAGATTGGAGCTGCCAGGAAACATCGAAATTAGGTTTTACAGTTCTTCTCTGTCTTCCTACCTGAGATGTATTCTTTGTCTGTCTTCGATTCTTCTGTATTGAATATGAGTAGCTAAACTCGTGTAGCTTAGATTAGATGAACCCTAAGTGACCCAGGGCTTAAAGCGGTCACGGATCGGTGGTGATTAGATTCGAAGTTCATTCAGTTTCATCTTTCATGTTTGATTTGTTCTTCGTTATCTGTGTTTCTTGTCTGGTTTGGCCACCTAGATTAGATCCTCGTTAAGCTAAGAATAGAAGCGAACGCTCGCCTTACTTTAAAACACCAAATCGAACAATCAACCTTATAATTGGAGTGTGCCTTTCGTAGGAACCGATTAGGGTTGATCCATTGCTAGAGTAACTCATTAATCATTAGAATTTGCACCAGTTAAGTTAAGTCGTTACGAGAGGCGATCGTACCCGGGCGACTAATTAATCGTGGTAGCTAGATCGGATAGAGCGAACGTTCGCCAGTCTTAAACCTAAGGGTCAGGAGTTATGATGGTGTCTATGAACTGAATGAACTAGAATCGAAAGTTACTGGTCTGTTGACTGCTGTTGCTCTGGTGATCTAAGGGGATTCGAAGTCTAAGCTTGTCTGTCATCCTTCTAGTCAATCAATCAACTTTCAATCTTTCTTCGCTTTAATTCTCATTTCAAATTATTTTTGCATTTTAGTATAGAAGTCGTGGAACTCACACCACGCACAACTTGTGTTTAAACTTGAATTAAATTGCCAACATCTTTGAGTAAGGAAGTAGAGGAAACCCAGGAAACCCCTGGAATACGATCTACCCTAGCTTTTGTTAGCTTTGTTAGTTATTTGTTTGAACGCATCACAACGACACGTTCATCAAATTGGCGCCGTTGCCGGGGAATCTTCTTCTATTTTGTTGAAAGAAGAGTTGGCATTTTTATTCTTCTACCCTTCCATCTTTCATTTTCCATCACACTTCGATTTTACACCGGTTATGTTTGTTTTTGTCTCTTGCAGATCATAGCAGGCACAGAAACGGATCACTTCCGTTCCATCTTCCTTTACCGCAATGGTTACTCTTAAAAGTGTTGCGGACTACAGTAAGCCGCGTGCATCCAACTTTCGATCCCCCATCACCGTGCTTTCTAATGACGATGATCCTGACTATGAGATTAAGATTCCTCTCCTAGAACTGATCTCTAAGGACGTGCAATTCGAAGGAAGGCCAAATGATAACCCCTACACCCATCTAGATGACTTTTTGGCTGTCTGTAACACCTTCAAGTCTGGGAACCTCAACAAGAACGCTTTGTATCTCCGAGTCTTCCCTTTCTCTCTCAGAGGTGCAGCTAAGCAGTGGCTTGGAAGCAAGCCGCCGGGTCATTACACTAACTGGGAGACATTAGCTCAAGATTTTGTTGAGGAATACTTTCCTCCCGCGAGGACTACTGCTTATAAAGACCGCATCTCCAGATTCATTCAGAGAGAGGATGCAAGCCTGTATGACACCTGAAATGAATTTCAGTCTCTTCTCTTCGACTGCCCTCGCCATGGGTATGAACAAAGACAGCTGGCTGAATTCTTTACTCGTGGTATGCGCAGAGAATCTGCAAACTGGGTCAACTCTCTAGCTGGCGGAGATTGTACCGCCCTTACTCCTCAGGATGCTCTTCTGCATTTTGCTAACTGTGCTTCAAAGTCTAGAAACTGGGAGAGGCAAATAGAAGGAAACAAGAGTCAGAGTCAGATGAGTGTTGCAGAGCAGATCAAGGTAGAGGTTCAGAAACACCTACAAGCAGCTGGTATTCCCCTAGATTCCCCGTCAGCCACCATCTTTTCAGTTGACTGTGGATGGTGTGGGTCCTGTGCTCATAACGGAGGAAGCTGCCTCAACTTCGACACAACAGAAGTCTGGTCTATAGAAGAGATAAACTTCATCGATCAGGGCTTCGCTAATAATCAGAAAGGCTATGCCGGTTACAGAAACTACGTGCCACGGAACCAGAGCAACCGGTTAGTAGATCCTTATTATAGACCTCCGGGATTCATTGGAGGACAACACCAGTCTCAAGCTAAACCGTACTGCAATAGAGACATGAATTATGAGAAGAAGTTCGATCAGATTATGAGCAGACTTGACGACCACGACATTCAACTAAAAGCTCAAGCTGCACTCAATCAAGGACAGAGAGCTCAGAGCCAGAGGATAGAGGATGCTATAAGTAATATGACTAAACTCTTTACTAGCAATCCTCTCCTTAATCCAGAAGCATTTCAAGCGGACTCCGGTACAAAGAGCGAACACGCTCAAGCTATTACCACTAGGAGCGGCAAGCAAACAACTGATCCCAAGGCTCCAGAACCTGAAGTAATACCATATACTAGTGCTGCCACGGATATGCCAGAAGTAGAAGATATCACAGAAGAGGAAGAAGAAGCATCTGCTCCTACTCCTCCTAATCCGCCCAGGACAGCTCCTGAGCCTGTTTTGGCGCCATATGTTCATCGGATTCCCTTCCCAAAAGCTGCAAGGAGCAAGGCTAAGGATCACGACACTCAGTACAAGAAGTGGTACAATGTTCTTAAGACTGCAGAGATCAAGATACCAGTGACTGAAACTGTGGAAATCATACCACCACTTGGGAAGTTCTTTAAGGATCTCGTGAAGAAAGTGAAGAACGGGGAGGCGTACTCTATCACGCTTACTAATGAATGCGCGTCTATTCTCGGTGCGCCATCTCCCATTTGACAGCCGCCACCACCCCCAGCTAAGTGTCCTGATCCCGGTTCTTTTACATTACCGTGCATTATTAATGGCATTAAAATTGATCGCAGTCTGGTTGATTCTGGTGCTTCTATTAATGTTATGCCTGTTTATCTATATGAAAAGCTGAATCTAGGGCAATTAAAACCGATCACTCTGCATCTCGTGTTAGCCGATAGGTCTGTCAAACTACCTAGAGGTATGATAGAAGATGTAACTGTTTGCTGTGGTCCGTTTACTATAATGGCAGATTTCGTTGTTCTAGATACTCGTGAGACGGAACACTTATCCTAGGTCGACCTTTCTTAGCAACTGCTAGTGTGAATATAAACTGCAAACAAGGCCTGTTAACTTTAAGCGTAGGTCAAGAGAGTGTTGCATTCTGCATTAAAGATAGCATGAGATATTCTGTTGCCCAAGATGATAAATGTTATGCTGTTGATCCCCTAGAGTTGGCCTCGGCCAACTCCTTTACTAATGCTTTATCTAGTGATCCGCTAGAGTTGTGTTTGATTTCAGGGATTGATAATGCGTTAGACGATCCAGAACAGTGCTTATGGCAAGATGAACTAGACGAACAGAAGGCGACATTCACACCCATCACTGCGCCCACACATATTGAGCCAGCTTCGAGTCGGATTACCACCTCATATGAGAATCCGCCAGAACTTACTTTGAAGAAGCTGCCTGACCACCTAGAATACGCATTCCTGGGGAAGGACTGCCAGTTACCTGTCATCATCAATTCGAACCTGTCTCCCGAGCAGAAAGAGCAACTGATCGGGCTACTCAAGAAGCATGTCCGAGCTATTGCCTGGCAGTTAGCAGACATTAGAGGCATCTCTGAAACCTTCTGCAAACATCGGATAGTTGTTGATGAAGAATTCATACCAGTTAGACAACCCCAACGCCGACTTAACCCTCTGATGCAGTAGGTTGTAAAGAAAGAAGTACTCAAGCTTCTAGATGCCGGCATCATCTATCCTATTGCCGACAGTCCTTGGTTCAGCCCGACTCAAGTCGTTCCGAAGAAAGGAGGAATCACAGTCATCCCTAATCCAAAGGGTGAACTCATTCCTACCCGAACAGTTACCGGATGGAGAGTCTGCATCGATTATCGACGACTCAATGATGCCACCAAGAAAGATCACTTCCCACTGCCGTTCATTGATCAGATGCTTGAACGATTAGCTGGTCATGAATACTACTGCTTCTTAGACGGGATGTCCGGTTACTTTCAGATCCCCATCAAGCTTGATGATCAAGAGAAGACGACCTTCACATGCCCGTTTGGTACGTTTGCTTATCGTCGTATTCCTTTTGGTTTATGTAATGCTCCCGCTACCTTTCAGAGATGCATGCTTGCTATATTCGGGGATCTGGTAGAGAATGTGGTGGAGGTGTTCATGGACGACTTCTCCGTCTATGGAGACTCATTTTCTAAATGTCTAGCTAACTTGGATAAGGTGCTAGCCCGTTGTGAGGAAACCAACCTGGCACTTAGTTGGGGAAATGTCACTTTGTGGTTACAGAAGGTATTGTTCTTGGCCATAGAATATCTAAGACAGGTATAGAAGTCGATCGTGCCAAGCTTGAGACCATTGCCAGCTTACCCCCGCCGACCTCAGTTAAGACAGTTCAAAGCTTCCTGGGTCATGCTGGATTTTACCGAAGATTCATCAGAGATTTCTCCAAGATCACTCTTCCAATGACGAAGCTCCTTGAGAAAGATGTTCCTTTCGTCTTTGACAAAGCCTGTCTTGAAGCTTTTGAGACTTTGAAAACTCAACTCACCACCGCACCAATTCTTACAGCACCAGATTGGAATCTTCCATTCGAGATCATGTGCGATGCTAGTGATTTCGCCGTTGGCGCAGTTCTTGGTCAGAGAAAGGAGAAGAGATTCCATCCTATCTACTTCGCGAGCAAGACACTCAATGACGCTCAAAGAAACTACACTACTACGGAGAAAGAGCTCCTGGCTATCGTTTTCTCCTTTGATAAGTTTAGACAGTATCTGGTTCTTTCACATACCATTGTCTACACAGATCACGCCGCTCTGCGCCATCTATTAGTGAAGCAGGATTCAAAGCCACGTCTCATCCGGTGGATCCTTCTCCTCCAAGAGTTCGACATAGAAATCAAAGACAAGAAGAAAGCAGAGAATCTAGCAGCAGATCATGTTTCCCGACTGGAGGAATCGCAAACAGGTAAGTCTACTACCCCTATCAATGATTCTTTCCCTGACGAGCTGTTGCGTGTTGAAACATATGAACAGGTTAACAGCATAGCCATCGAGCCCTGGGCAGTTCCTCACGCTCAAGATCTGAGTAATGCCACCGATTCAGAGGAACCTTGGTATGCAACTCTGGCTGACTATCTCTCGCACGGCATTGTACCTCTTGAGCTGGATTTCAATGCACGCAAAAAGCTCTTTAAAGAAGCCAAGTCATACTTCTGAGATGAGCCTTTCTTATACTGCATCAGTCTTGACGAGATGATCCGGAGATGTGTCTCTTACACTGAAGCAGCTGACATCATGCGTAAGTGCCATGAAGGACAGTTCGGAGGACACTTTGGAGGAAACTGCACAGCAAGAAAGGTACTCGAAACAGGTTTTTATTGGCCTTCAATCTTTAGTGACTGGGACGTTTTTGCTCGATGTTGTGATGCATGCCAGCGATCAGGTAACATCTCAAACCGTAATGAGATGCCCCAAATTGTTTCTTTAACTGTTGAAATTTTTGATGTTTGGGGAATCGATTTTATGGGTCCGTTCACACCCTCCAACGGAAACAAGTACATTCTTGTAGCCGTTGATTACGTTTCTAAGTGGGCTGAGGCTGAAGCTTTACCCACTAATGACTCTAGAGTGGTGGGACGGTTCCTTATCCGTCTTTTCACGCGTTTTGGTTCACCACGCTTCATCATAAGCGATAGGGGTACCCACTTCCACGGACAATTCGACCGGGTGTGCAAACGCTTTGGCGTCACCCACCAAATGTCCACGGCTTACCACCCTCAAGCGAATGGTCAGGCAGAAGTGACGAACCGTGAGCTCAAGCGGATTCTTGATAGGACAGTTGGCCGGTCTCGCAAGGACTGGTCATCAAAGCTCAATGATGCCTTATGGGCTTATCGAACTGCCTATAAGACTCCCATCGGTACCTCACCGTATCAGCTGGCCTATGGCAAGGCATGCCATTTACCAGTTGAGCTTGAGCACAAGGCATTCTGGGCTAACAAAGAGTTGAACATGAGCTATGCAGTAGCAGGTAATAACCGCCACAACCAGATCGCTGAGCTTGAGGAGCACCGTCTCCACGCTTATGAGAGCACGAAGCTATACAAAGAGCGCACGAAGAGAATCCACGACTCCCAATTGAAGACGATCAAGCAGTTTTACCCTGGAGAAGAAGTGCTCTTATATAACTCTCGATTAAAGCTCTTTCCGGGTAAGTTGAAATCCCGATGGTCTGGTACTTATACCGTGGTCCGACAGACACCCTTAGGCAGCGTCTACATTAAATTGCACGATCAAGAGCCGTTTGTGGTCAACGGGCATAGGCTTAAGAAGTATCTGCAAGGGACCGTGACATGATTCCAGGTATCGTCTGGCTCACGGACGTTAAACAAAAGCGCTTCGTGGGAGGCAACCCACGGCTGGAGTCAGTAACTTATCGTTTTGAGTCATTTTTGTTTTAAACCCCTTTTGAAAAAAAAACACACAGCCGCCGTTTTCAAATAAATTTTCGGCGAAAATGTGTCATTGTTTTCGCCGAAAACTTGTGTTTAAAATCGACCTGTTTCTCCTGTTCAGACTTTTCAGACCGAGACCACCATCTTTTCGCCGAAATTTTTTTCTGCATTTCAACTGAGATTTTCGCCGAAAACCTATCAAAATTTTCGCCGAAAATTTGCTTTTTTTTCACCGGTATATAAGGACCTCATCGGTTTGTGTTTTCGCGAAAATTAGAATAGCCCATCCGAAAATTTTCCGCAAACCTCACTCTCTCCGGACGCCGCCGCCTGCCCGCCGATTGCCAAGCCGCCGCCGGCCTTTCCCCTTGAACAACCCTCTTCCAAAACCCTAGAATCGGGAACTTTTCAGCTCCGGTTCCGGCCGACCTAGTTTTTTCAAGTTTTTCATCGATTCCTCGGACTTCCAATCGTTTTCTCGAGTCATGTCTTCACGGTTAGTTGTTCAGCCCTTGATTGTGAATCTTTTGGCTTTTTGACTTTCGGTTTTCGGCATGGTTGACTTTGGTTGACTTTTTGGTTCTCCCTCATTCTTCATGATTGCTTTATCGGTATCAAGTGGCTAGGTTCTGGCATTCCTTTGTGACCTTTTCGGAATCGTGACTTGTTGTCTGTGAGATCGTGTTCATGAATCATTCCATTCTTCATGCTTGCTAAATGAATTGACAGCTCTTTAAATGCTATATCTTGATTCGATGATCTCTCGGTTAATTTGTTTACCCCAACTTGTCCACTTAAGTGTGGGGTAAGGTTCTTGTCATCTGATGCTGGTCATCTCTGAATTGTGTTTTACAGGGCTCCCAAGCGTTGTAAGACTACCAGTGCAGATAGAGCGCAACGATCCTCAGCTCGCCAGACACGGACACCATCCTCCCGACCAAAAGTTTCAGCTGCACCACCATCGACGGCTGTGGCCATCATTCCCGAGGATGCACCGACCCCTGCGACTCCTATTTCCTCTTTTCCTACACCTGCCAATGGGGCTATACATCCTTTCATCACCGCCCTGGAGCCGCACCAGCTAGAGGTCTTTCAGAAGATCAAAGACATTCCTCCGACTAAGGTGGCAGTTCTTTCTCTTGACAGTCTCAAGGCGCACAATCCGGCTTGGCACTCCACCATTGACTTCGCCCTTCACAAAGCCGGTTTGCGAGTGCTGACCGCTCATGGCTCCCCCTACCCACTTGTCGCTCTTCATAGAGTTCGTTCCGGCGTCTCACTCCGAAGCCCACACGTGAGCAGAAATTCGTATCCTTCCGCCTCGGTGGTGTGCTCCACGAAAAGTCCATTCTCGAGTTCGGCCGCCTGTTGGATCTGCACGTCGACCTCACTACAACGTTCGCGGGCTACAAGGACACATACTCCATCACGAGTGCTCCTTACCCAGACGTGTGGAGATGGGCCTGCTGCGAAGATGAGACCTCGCCTATCGTCAACCCCACGGTCGGTGACATCTTTCACCCTATTCTTAAATTCTTGCATTATGTTTGGGTGCAATCTCTGTGTTATTGCAGCAAGTCGAGCCGTCACCATGTCTCTTTGGAGGAGCTGTCTTATTCCGTGCTTTAGAGGAGGATTCCAACCTGCATCCCGGATGGTGGCTTGCACGATTCTTTCACAAGCGCACTTCCGCAAAGAAGCTTCCTTCTGAGCTTCCAGGAGGACCCTTCATTTCAATTCTGATCGACAATCTCCAGCTCGGTGACAAATGGGGCCCCGATGTTCCTCGTGTCCCGATTGAGCGTATAGGTGCTGAACTCGCCATAGCACGGGGCATCGACCTTTCTGCGGATTTTGAGCATTGCACATCGCTCCCTCACCGCACTCACCAGTCAGTTGACCGCCCGCCTCGCGAGCGCAATCACCGCGGAGATGAATGAGAGGCTGACGCTTATTGAGAAGTGGCAGATAGACTACTCGCCTGGTTCGCTTCAATGGCAGAAGGACCGAGTAGCACATGAAGAGACTCAGAACGAGCGTTGGTCCATTCTTCAGCAGTTCATGGCCGACCAGTCAGCCAGACACAAGGACGAGCTCGCATGGCGACAGCAGATGGAGCAGCAGTTCGCCATTTCCCCCATTCCCACTCCACCCCTCCCGCGGAACAGTGATCAGGTTGTCTCTACCCTTTTCCATTTCTTTTCTTTCTTCTTTTTGGGTTTCTACCCAATTTTATTCTGTGTGGATCCGGGACACTTGTCCGGTTTCCTTTTGATCTTTTTGTTGTTTGTGTTTTGTAGGATTTTAAGTCGCTACTCTGCTCCGCTCTGGCACCTCCGCGTTCTTCCACTACACCACCGATCACCCTCCAGGTTCTTCCTATCTCTCTCCTTCAAATTTGTCCTGTGAGGACACAGAACAATCTAAGTGTGGGGTAGGGTGTTAGAGAACCATGCATGATCTTGATTGCCTATATCTTTGTGTGTGCCTCGTGATTCCTGTCCAGTCCCTCTAGCAATAGAATGGCTCAGTTTTTGATTTTTGAGGTTAAGTTGTTATTCAAACCTTCATAATGATGCTTAGACTGCTTAATCTAGAACTTGAAAACCGACTTGTCTACTTTGATGTTAAATTGCCTGGTCAGAACAAAATTTTTAAAATCACACTTGTAGTTTGTAGCCTTGATTGCATGAAAACGACCGAATCCGACTAGCAAACCAACTGTGAGCTTTTGATCTATTGCACGTAACTTGCAATTTTAATTCTTTCTGAGTGATTTTCTGTTTACTTGAATGAGTTAGAATTTGCATGAGACCTACTCGAGACCACACGATGACACGAGTTCTAGAAGGATAGGGGCACCTAGATTCAGCTACTAAGCCAGATAGCCTACCAAACGATAAATCCACTAGGTTTAGACCCTTGAGCTTGGACTGTTCTTTCGGTTCGATAATACATTACAGCCATTTCCCATTTCTTTCATTCCCCGTTGATCCCCTGTGGTTGTAGTTCTAGATTGACCTACCAGAAGTTGGTTTGTGGTAACCTGCCTATAGCCATTAAACAGGTGGTCTTAGCTAATATGTCCAGACGTGTAAATCCCTCTAGCAACTAAAAGAAAAATCGGCACAAAAGAAAAAAAAAGTAAAGTAAGAAAAGAAAGAAAAGTTCAAAAGAAAGAAAAGAAGAAAAAAAACCGTGTAAAGAAAAAGAATAAGTGCTAGGTTACTTGAGGGTATCATAGGACGAGCGTTCATCATTCCACCCGTGTTTGGTTAGACGGTAGGAAGCCATAGATTAGATTCGAGGGAAGTTAGTCGAAAGCTACACCGCACCAAGCCATCATCATACATTCCCATCATCCATCGCATCATAAACCCAAGTAGTGTAGATTTCATTACGGTCCTAGCAGGGAAGTCCTTCTTGACTAGATACTCGTGTTGTCACAGTGGTGGAGATGTGGTCGAATTGCAAACCTATGACAGAATTCGGTAACAGAAAATGATCGAGAGCAGAAACACGTCCTTAAACACAGAGAGTGAGATTTCCCATTGTACTAAACATTTCCTGTGTGAGGAGTCTGGTCGGTCAGGTCAAATTCGTGCATAATTGGTTGCTAATTACTTGTCGTGTGCAGTTTATGAGTGAGACCAGGTAGTTTGGCTGATTTGTATGCATGTTAGGTTTCTTGTTCTAGGATCGAGCTATCTAATAATTCATTGTGTTTGATTGAGCTCCAATTTAACCGATCTTATCATTTGTGAACATGAGCGTCTCAATTCAGTTTGCTTGAGGACAAGCAAAAAGCTTAAGTGTGGGGTATTTGATAACACTCGTTTTGACGTGATTATCAGCCTCATTTAAGCGACATTTCCTTGCTTAAGACATGATTTTTAGGGTAGAATAATGAATATTCAATCGATTGCCCTATTTCGTGCCATTTGTGTTACCTTGGCCCATTTCGGGTCTATTTGATGGTTTTCTAGTGTTTTTACGTTAGCACAGGTTTTTGCCATCGAATAAGTAGCCAAGGACGTGTCTTAGACGTTGGAACCCCGAAGAATCACACACAAATCAACCAGAGAGATCACTCAAGGCAAACGAGACTCCTGCTCATTTTACACATATATTTTCGGCGAAAATACCTTTGGGTTTTCGCCGAAAATGGAAGAAGAATTCACTGACCCGATCAAGAGGGAGTTCTCGGCAAAAGTACATGAGCATTCTCGGCAAAAACCCGAGGCCAAATCAACCAGGAGAAACAGACGGGTGAAGCCACATTTGAACAGATACTTTCGCCGAAAATAACCTTGGATTTTCGGCGAAAATCCCAGTGAAAATCCAGAAACTGCCGGTTAGGTATAAATACTGAAAAACACGGGCAATCAAAGGGGGACGGACATACTTCCAATTTTAGAATTGAAAACACACAGCTAGACAGAGGGGAGAGAGAAAAACGAGTAGAGAGGATTCGAGGAGCCAGGACGGATCGTGACGCCATCCATCCATCTCGGAGAGCCAGTGCTAGGACTTGAAAATCCAGCATATTGGAGCTGCCAGGAAACATCGAAATTAGGTTTTACTGTTCTTCTCTGTCTTCCTACCTGAGATGTATTCTTTGTCTGTCTTCGATTCTTCTGTATTGAATATGAGTAGCTAAACTCGTGTAGCTTAGATTAGATGAACCCTAAGTGACCCAGGGCTTAAAGCGGTCACGGATCGGTGGTGATTAGATTCGAAGTTCATTCAGTTTCATCTTTCATGTTTGATTTGTTCTTCGTTATCTGTGTTTCTTGTCTGGTTTGGCCACCTAGATTAGATCCTCGTTAAGCTAAGGATAGAAGCGAACTCTCGCCTTACTTTAAAACACCAAATTGAACAATCATCCTTATAATTGGAGTGTGCCTTTCGTAGGAACCGATTAGGGTTGATCCATTGCTAGAGTAACTCATTAATCATTAGAATTTGCACCAGTTAAGTTAAGTCGTTGCGAGAGGCGACCATACCCGGGCAACTAATTAATCGTGGTAGCTAGATCGGATAGAGCGAACGTTCGCCAGTCTTAAACCTAAGGGTCAGGAGTTATGATGGTGTCTATGAACTGAATGAACTAGAATCGAAAGTTACTGGTCTGTTGACTGCTGTTGCTCTGGTGATCTAAGGGGGATTCGAAGTCTAAGCTTGTCTGTCATCCTTCTAGTCAATCAATCAACTTTCAATCTTTCTTCGCTTTAATTCTCATTTCAAATTATTTTTGCATTTTAGTATAGAAGTCGTGGAACTCACACCACGCACAACTTGTGTTTAAACTTGAATTAAATTGACAACATCTTTGATTAAGGAACTAGAGGAAACCCCTGGAATACGATCTACCCTAGCTTTTGTTAGCTTTGTTAGTTATTTGTTTGAACGCATCACAACGACACGTTCATCATGAACGTTCGCTTTATCCGATCTAACTACCAAGATTAATTAGTCGCCCGAGTACGGTCGCTTCTTCAAACGACAAAACTAACTGGTGTAATTACTAGTGATTCATGAGTTACTCTTGAAGCGGATTAACCCTAACTGGTTCCTACGAAAGGCACACTCCAATGAATAGGTTAATTGGTTGAATTGATGTTCTAAAGTAAGGCGAACGTTCGCTCTATCCTTATCTTAAAAAGAATCTAAACTAGGTGATTATTGACGACAAGTTTATGCGCCAAAGCAGGGAAGCTGTCTGGCGACTAACCCTAGCTTGCATAAACCTAATCTAGGTGACCAACCAGAAGAGAAACATAAACAATGAAGAACAAAACAACCATGCAAAGAGAAACTGATTGAACTTTGAATCTAATTACCAGCAATCCGTGACCGCTTTAAAGCCCTGGGTCACTTAGGGTTCATCTAATCTAAGCTCTACAAGTTCAGCTACTCATATTAGATATAAGAGAATCAAAAACAATCAAGAAATACATCTCAGGTAGGAAGAACAGATAAGAACTGTAAAACCTAATTTGACGAATCTGTGAAGCTTCAATCTCCTAGATCTTCAACTCTTAGCTCCGAGCTCTCCGAGGTGGAAGGATGGCGTCACGATCTCTCCACGATTCTTCGAACTCTCTAAGCTCTATCTATCGACCCTAGAGTCGGCTAACTCTCAAAAGTCTGATTTGATTGTGTGAAAATATGAATGAATGATGTCCCCTTCCCTTGGCTGCAGCTGCTTCTTTAAATAGGTAGAATTAGAGTTTGTTGTTTCTGTCGCGAAAAAGGAAAGAGTTTTCGGCAAAAACTTAAGGAGTTTTCGCCGAAAACTTCAGTTGAAAGCCTCTGTTTCCTTCGTTGATTTCTTCATAACTTTTCAGTGAAAACTTAAATAATTTTCGCCCAAATATTCATTGTAAACTCATCTGCCTGTGTTTGTTAACATCTTTTCGCCGAAAACTCTAAGGTTTTCGGCGAAGACTTAGTGCTGGGCAGTGGTTTGATTGATTCTCTGATCGGTTTGACTTCTGGTTTCGATTCTGGTTCACTTTTTGAGGTCTTGAACACGTTCGTGGCTACGTAAATGATGACAAAAACTTGTGGTATCACAAAAACACTAGAAAACCATCAAATAGACCCAAAACGGGCCAAAGTAACCAAATCGGTAGAAAATAGGGTAGTTGAGTGAATATTAGTTATTTTACACCTAAAACCACATTTCAAGCAAGGAAATGCTGCTTAAATGAGGCTTAAAATCACGTCAAATCGAGTGTCATCAAATACCCCACACTTAAGCTTTTGCTTGTCCTCAAGCAAACTGAACTAGAACACACTCAAATTAAAAAATGACACGAGATTAAACTGAGATTCAATTCTAACGATTTGGTTTAGACTGTTCCACGTAGAAAAAGTGACCTACACATGCAAGAACATCAACCAAACAAGTTTTTGATCTCACTAATTTATGCACACTTAAAGTAGTAGTTTAAACAAAGCTCGTTTCTTGGCAAAACTATTAATCATGATTAACCGACTACGATAACACCAATTCTAATTAAAAAGACTTTAAGCTCTAGCAATAATGTGGACGCGGAGGTAGGTAAAGTGACGTGGCTATCGACTCAACTTCATCCGTTTCTAGATCTGTACGTTACATGTTCTAGCTAAGACCAATTTAAACAACAATTTATTTCAAGTTTCAACTTCTTCTTCAATTATTTATTGCATACTAGTGCTCGATACCAAACACTTCACTTAGGTGTTGGACCTGCCTAGCCCACAGTATTTGTGCCTTTGCTAGTGCTCAACCCGAACACTTCACTTAGGTGTCGGGCTTGCCTAGCTTTGATTTTTCAGCACTTTAAGAACTTAGCATTGATTTGCACAACTTAATTACTTGATTTAATCATTTAGCCACTTAATCCTAGCTAGTTATAACTTTTTACACAAGATTTCGAATTGGATTTCCGTCTAATCTCTAGCCACAATCACAAGTGAACAAATATGGAGTGAAAAACATAGGAGAAGCTAGCATTTATCATCTTAGAACAGTGTTATCGAGCTTTGTGATTAACAAGCAAAACAGTTTAATTGATTCAAATTTCAACTACAAGAGTGATTTATGTTCTGTTCTGACCTAGACTCATTTGATATCAGTTCCGACACGTTGGTTACAGGTTCTAAGTGGAACAGTCTAGACGTCATTGTTCAAAATTGAAGTCAATTTAACATCAAAAGTCAAGAACTGAGCAATTCTATACTAGAGAAATTGAACCATAGAATCACAGAAAATCAAGCAAGATCATGCATAATCCTAGAATCCTACCCCACACTTAAACCATTTTGTGTCCTCACATGACTAAAATAGGATAGAGAGATACGAGGAACCTGGAATGAGATGGTCGATGTAGGGGATGAGCACGGATAGCCCGGAGCGGAGCGGAGTAGCTACTCAAGATCCTACAAAACAAAAACAACAAAAAGATCAAAAGGATACCGGGACAAGTGTCCCGGATCCACACAGAATAAAAGTCGAAACGAAGAAGGTTAAGGGAGATTTTTGAAAAGTTTTTTACTCTATTTTTTTTAAAGGACACAAATTCACGGCACCGCATTCCTAGAGAATTCTAGATCATCTAAGTTCAATCAGATCAGCAAAAAATCACACCGAAACAGCATGCACGCAAAATGAGGTAGACCGAAATTAAACTCGTTGAAATTCAACAATCAGCATGTCAAAAGATTCGAAATTGTGAACCCAACAACTAACCTTGAAGAAATGACTCAAGAAAATGGACGGAAAGCGACGAAGTTGACCAAAAACGTGAAAAGCTTGTTTCGGGGATAACCGGAGCTACAGAGCTCCGATTTGAGCGATCAAGTATGCGTTGCAATCGGACCAAAAAAGGAAACTTATTTTAAGAACAGACACAAGTTTTCAGCGAAAACTTTGAATGTTTTCTCCGAAAACTTCTTCGAAAACAGACAAAAATAAAAAAGACGCTCACTGTTTGAAAACTCAAAAACGTATTCGGCGAAAACTTTTAAGTTTCGCCGAATACTTATTTAAAACAGAATTTTTTTCTTGAAAAAACCTGACACAAAAATTAAAAGTAATGAAAATTAATACTGACACTTTGGCTCCCCAAAACCGACACGAACGACGAAAAAGACTGACTCAAAAATTCAAAAACGGACTCCAGCCGTGGGTTGCCTCCCACGAAGTGCTCTCTTTTAACGTCCTTGAGCCGGACGGTACCTGTTAGGGACCCCAACTTAGGAGTTCCTTGAAGTCAATCGTCTTCTTTAAGGCCAGCGGTTGAGTGACATGTAGCACTCCAAAAGGGTGATGCAGCCGGTAGTGCTCTAGTAGATCGCGGTTCTGTTTGGATGACCAGTTCTTCTCAAATTCTCCTACTGGAGGAGGAAAGAGGTAGTACGGCGTGGCGTGGTCAATGAGCTCAATCTTCTCTGCCTGATGATCATCCAGAGGTCTCTCAGGATTGAGTATGTATACTTCCAAACCCTTGACGTCTTCGATTCCCACGTGCTCGTCTCTAGCTTGATCTATAGGTTGGCTCGGCGGAAGCTCAACTGAGGATATCTCCTCGATTTCTTCGTGCTTCTCTTTAGCTTCAACTTCAAGATGGGTGAATTCTATGCTTTCAAGATAGACGAGCTTAACGCCTTCATCAGCCACCACCGCCAAGAATTCTTCATCAGATTCCTCTAGCTCATAATAGTCATGGACGGCTCATCTTCTTCTTCGAACATCTCCTGAGCGTGTTCTTCCATTAATTGATTTGGTTGCTCGAGCTTGATGTCCGTTGTGAGATGAGCTTGTAGTATTGTAGAGATATTATCCAAGGTGGACTGGGTTCTCGACGAGCATTGTTGATGTTCATGAGCTTGTAGAAGGATATTTTGGTTATCTCTAGCGCCACTCACTACAAAAATCCGGCACCTTAGCGTCGGTCAGAACCGGAGTTTAGCGTCGGTTGCTGACTGACGCTAAGGCTTTTGGCGTCGGTCAGAAAAGCGACGCCAATTCCACCAACGCTAAAATTTAGCGTCGGTTGTTTAATGACCGACGCTAAACCCTTTTCACAAGCGACGCTAAATGATGGTCCGACCAGTCCGGGCGAGAACCAAACCAATTTTTAGCGTCGGTCATTAGGCGACGCTAAATTTAACAACTGACGCTAAAGTGGTCAACCAATGATCAAACACGCGTTGACTGGGTCCTAGTTAGCGTCGGTTATAAACCGACGCTAAATGACCAATGACCGACGCTATTTACGGGTCATTTTAGCGTCGGTTCAGACCGACGCTAAATCAGTATGACCGACGCTAAATATGTTGTACAGTCAAAAATTTTTCTGGCCATTTCAGCTCCTTATCTCATACTCTTCTAGTGCCAACCTGCAAACCTGTAAACCGCAATTTCATTCATGGAATGCAATACTAATTATACCACACATTACTAACCAATGACATAGATAACTAATATGCATAGCATACCGTATAATTCTAATAATATTAATAACTACATATGTCCACGTGTAATATATCAGCATAAATATTCACTCTCCCTCTCATCACTCATCCTCCTCATCCTCCTCATCCTCCTCACCCTCACCCTCACCCTCACTCTCCTCCTCCTCATCCTCATCCTCACTTTCCTCCTCCTCCTCCACCGCCTGCAAGGTGGCTTTCCCCTTCCCTTTAGCCCGAGCGGAGGATCCTGAAGCTCCTGATGCCAACTGTGCAATTTGCTCCTTTAGAAATCGAACCTCATCCCGTAACTCTGCTACTTCTCCTTGTACAGGGCAATGTCCGAAGTCATGCATGGCAGTAGCTGATGGCGTGGAACTCTGGCTAGCTGCACCCTTCTTCTTACTCAAGTTGACCTACAAAAAAGAGACAACAAAATATTAAAATTGTTAGTGTTATATAAATTGAAACCAAACCAGATCATAATATACTATATGTACCTTCGTGGGTGTAGCACCAAATCCCAATCCTCGAACTTGACCACTATGCTCAGTGGGGTAGACTTGCCCCAATGCATCATTAGAACTTACCCAAGTCGGGATGGTTGGGTTGTTCAACAACTCAAGTATCTTAGGCTGCACAGTGGCCAACAATTACATTTTTCAAACCAATCTCTGAAAAGTGAAATGACAAAGTTGGAAGGAAAAAAAACATGAAATGTCACTTACAACATTAGGATCGGTGTATGTGCCATCCTTCTTCTTGTGGGTGATGGCATACAACTCACCTCTCGTGGGTCTTTTTCCCGTTACGGCTTCCTACACTTGCATATACTAAACAATATAAATTTCTTTTAAAATAATTTAACTAAATAAGGTGATTTTAGGATGAACTCTTACCAATTCTGATCCTCTCATTCTCTACTTCTTCGACCCTCCAGTGTGGGGTGATTTGTATTCCGCCCTCCTCAAAGAGTTAAGCCGAGACAGCTCCTACAAATTAAGAGTTTTTAAGTAACACAATTTGTATCACGAAATAAATTTACTTGAATGAAAAGCATTCATATATTTCGCTACATACCACCATATGCTCGCTCAACCTCAAGTCCACATATTGCATCCACATAGGCGCAGGAACATTAGGAGGTCTCCTCTCTAGTGCCCACGGTCTCGGCGGCACCACAAACACTTTTGGGTCGAAATCTTGGTTGTTCTTTGTAGCTTCAGCTTTTAAAAACTTTTTGTACGGCCCAGTCACTTTCCTTGCCCACAGCTTCGTTTTGTAATCCCTCCACTTCTTTCCTATATCACTCACGATATAGTCAAGAGCTCTATCCTTTGCCTCCTCGGGTTCAATGACAATACTTTTCTGCAACAACAAATTTTATAAACATTAGTATTTATATAACCTAGGTCGTTTGAGAGTAATATTATTTTATACATACCCATATAGCGGCGACCAATGCGTCCTTCTCACCATCAGACACATTCGGCCACCTGACGTATGTGATCGGGAGAAGGTTGGTGTCTCTGGAGAGCTGACCATGGAACTGTCCAAGGATCGTAGCTGGACCAATACCTAAGGGTCCTGTAAGACCCCAAGGAATGACAACCTTCTTCCCATGGGGAAGACTCATCATCTGATTACTAGGAATGCCGACCAGAGTCTTCACTCCACGTCCATCGATGAGCTCCACCTCATGCTTTCCTGAAGGAGCCATGTCTGTATAACAAAAAACATTTAATTGGATTAGATGTGTAAAACGTAGCAAATAGATTAACTTGTACTATAATAAGTTAAATGAATATATTACCAAACCCTAATCGAACTCTGCAATTATTCCGGGCCTAACTAGGGGTAGAATATTGGAATTATCAAAAGCCGACAACTCTTGATTTCCAAACATCTCACACTCATGTACATTGCTTCCTTCCTCATCACCCATGTCATAGACATCTCTGGGTTTGATATGTACGGGAATGTACCATCCTTTGTCCACTTTATCTTCAACGTAGTAGACCATTCGAGCATCTTTTGCTTCAATATATGGTTCATCGTCTAAACGAGTTCCAGTATATAGCAAATGTGAGAAATTAATGGATGTGAACCCCAATCCATCTTTCTTCACGTATCTAGGATTGTGCGTATTAGCCCATTTGCACTTGAATAACACCACGAAGATTTCTCTATAGTAATTCAACTCAATGATGTCATCTAACTTGCCATAATACGCCAGTTCACTTGTTTGAGGTCGATTGTCCACTGAGCTAGCGTAACTATGAGTTTCATAGTTGTCGTATACCCCACTATTCTGAGTTTTGAGGGATTGTCATGAGCAACTATGCGAAATCGATAACCATTAACATCATAAGCAACATATCTTTTTGATTGTCGTTGAGGACCGCGAGCTAACACTTTTAGATCCTTGGAATGGACTACTTGGTTATCGTCAATAATCAGTTAAATTGACATAAATAATAGTGTGTGACAAGATTATTATATTTCATATTTTTATTACAACCATATCACAGCTTAATTACATAGACAAGCACGTACCCGACTCCGAAACCATTGTACGAAGTCTCTATGAACAGCTTTCTCAATTTCTGCTGTTGATTTTCCTCGAAGTCGTCGTGTTGTAATAGTTTGGAACTCCCTAAGGGACAATGAATGATTTTTATTGAAATTCACCTACGTTAAACATGTTGAATTACTAACCATGTCACAGGTCCAAATAAGAATTATACTTGAGAAATGGACTGACTAGTTGGGACCCCATAAGGACATGTCGATGCGCTTGTAACAACTCTGTATCTGTCAATCAGAAGTGATTTATACTACCAACATTGTGCCCAATAGATGGAAGAATGGACAAATCACATGAATCATCTTCTAATACTTGATCATGAAGTCGAGATCCACGTTGAATCTAGTCTCGACTCCAACATCATAGTATAGGGATGTGAAATTTGTGATTTCTTCAGAAATCCATCGTTCAGCAATTGAACCTTCTGGTTGTGATCGATTTCGTACAGAAGATTTTAACTTCCCAAGAAATCTGATTAAGAGAACAAGTTCAGTATGAATAGATTATTGGAATTGACAGCGTAATACAGAAGATTGAAATTGATAGTTGTACCTTTCTATAGGGTACATCCAACGATAATAGACTGGTCCCCCAAGTCTCACTTCCTCGGCTAAATGAACCACTAGATGAACCATGACTGTAAAGAATGATGGTGGAAATATCATTTCCAAACGACACAGAGCTACAACAATTCGTTGTTGTAGCGTATCCAAACCCTCAACATGGACCACTTTTGAGCATAATTGCTTCATGCAAGAACAAAATTCGACCAACACCGAAGAGACTATCGATGGCAATACATTCTGAATGGACAAAGGTAATAACTCATGCATTAAGATATGACAGTCATGAGTTTTCAAACCCAATATCTTCCGGTGTTCCACATCAACGCACCGGGATATGTTGCTAGAGTATCCGTCTGGTACGGAAATATCTTTCAAGGTCTCGAGCATTGTTTGAATTTCTCGTTTACCCATTGTGTATATAGCTGCTGGACAAGTTCTTCCATCTGGTCTTGGCCATAACTCTCTTCTAATTTTCATGATTTTCAAATCCATCCTTGCTTTCAGATGATCCTTACTGCGATCTTTGTCATTTATCAAAGTGTAAAGAATATTGTCACACACATTCTTCTCTATGTGCATAACATCGAGATTGTGTCGCAATTTATTGAACTCCCAATAAGGCAATTGAAAGAAACAACTTTTCTTCTTCCATTGTTCTGGCTGCCTTTTGTTCCCTCCATCACTTCTAGACTTCTTCTTTGGCGGTGCACCCTTCTCACTCTCACTCGTCTTCCCAAAAGTGACAGTGACATTCTCCACCTGTTTCAGTATTTCAGAGCCAGATAATAGTTTGGTTGGCTCTCTGAAATTGACATCACCATTGAATTTAGACTTTTGTTGTCGGAAAGGATGATTTGCAGGCAAAAACCGTCGACTTCCTATGAAACAGTTTTTCAAACTGCCTCCCAACCGTAACGGTTCTTGGTCGAAATTACAAGTTGGACAAGCTTGCCCTGTGTAAGTGTTCCAACCAGATAATACGGACAGTCCGGGAAAATCACTAATAGTCCACATTAGGGAAGCTCTCAATTGAAATACCTCCTTTTTGGCTGTATCGTATGCTTCTACACCTTCCCACAAAATTTTGAGCTCATTGATTAAAGGTTGTAGGTAGATATCAATATCATTGCCAGGGGCTTTCTTTCCAGGGATGATACTTGACAAAATCATACCTGTTGATTTCATGCATTCCCATGGAGGCGTGTTATATGGCATAAGAATAATAGGCCACGTACTATGACTAAGACTCATATTCCCAAACGGATTGAAGCCATCAGTAGCAAGACCAAGGCGTATATTTCTAGGATCAGATGCAAAATCAGGGTATCTATTGTCAAAGTCTATCCACGCTTCTCCATCTCGTGGATGCCTTGCCATTCCGTCACTAACTTTTTCTGTTGAATGCCACACCATACTCTTAGCTGTTGTAGGACACATAAATAACCTTCTAAACCTCGGAATCAAGGGAAAGTAGCGATATGTTTTCATCGCTTTTCGTTTTTTCTTATGTTCTTGACTTACACCCTCATGCCCATCATCTTTGTATCTGGACTGCTTGCAAATCTTACAAACACTCTCTTTTATATCATTCCCCCAGAACAGCATACAGTCATTCTCACATGCATCAATGTTCGTGTACCCCATTCCAAATTTTGAGATCATTTTCTTTGCACCATATCCCGATTTCGGTATGTTGGCAAACTCAAAAGCGTCATGCAACAACTCAATGATCAACGACATTGCTTTATTGCTGATGTTGTGCATTCCCTTGATATGATAAAGCCTCAAGATGAAAGATAATTTTGAGAATTTTGTACATCCTTCATATAGGGTGCTTCTCCATCTTTCATTAAATCCCTAAAGTTGACATTGGTCTCATCCGGCTCCTCTGTGTCATTCGGGTAGCTCATGTCATCCTCTGCAATGGGGTGATCTTCAAATACAGTGTTCATATCATCTTCTAGAACATTTTCTACTTCATTACCAATAACAATATCTTCAGAGGCTTGTATTGTACTAGTGACCTCCTCTGAAATAACACCAAAAGCATCATTAACCAGATCTCGAAATGCTCTTGTATGCTCATAGTTTTGCACTACTGCATTTGCACTCTGAGAAGATTCAGCAATGAGGCGCTCTCCATGTCGATACCAAACAGTGTAGGTTGTGGGAAATGGCTTGCGAAGCAAGTGCTCGTACACATCATCCCTATACAGCCATTTCTTGAATCCACATTTTGGACACGGACAAATTATTTGCTCTCCTTCATGATTATTCGCGAAAGCGAAATTCAAAAAGATTTCTAAACCATCCCTATACTCCTGTGACAACCGATGTTTGGTTATCCAAGACTTATCCATTTGGAAGGTGCCTGATTTAGTGTAGGTGATGGAATTAATTAGAAAGTTAAATCGTAATATCTATCAGTTAACTATATAGCTATATTGGAATAGCTATTAGATATCTACAACAAAGATTATATTAGGTAACAATGGGACATGCAATATAATTTTAATTATGTTGACTCATAATAAAGTACCAATTAGTTAATGACATAGCAAATTACAGAGAAAACTAACTCATACAATAACACTTTAATTGCAAGATTAATAACATAGCAATGTAATAACATATCATTTTAATTGCAAGATTAATAACATAACAATTTCATTGCAAGATTAATACCATAGCAATTTAATAGCAATTTCACATACCAATTGAACATAGCAATTTCAAATAACAAATTAACATAGCAATTTAACATACAATTGAACATAGCAATTCCAAATAACAAATGAACATAGCAAGTAGCTAATAACATAGTTAAAAGAATGCATACCGTACACCTGGGATGAGACGCGAAACAAAGAGAAATGAGGATAGAAGAAAGACGGTCACTGATAAATGTACGACACAATTAGTAATCAGTAAGCATAATAATCCTAAAAAAAACAATGAGACGACACAATTGCAAAATTAATATATACATACCTACTACCGAAGAAGAGAAAACAACGAAGAGACGGCGTCACCGCTGCTCCTAGCTCAAACGAAATTACGCCTACCAAAATAACCACAATTTAACTCACTAACTAATAATGCACACTTATTCTTAAATAGATTATTTCACTAACTAGATAATAATATCAAAATCCTACTTCATTAGTTCACAACCTAACAAACTAACTACTAACCCTAAAATCCTATAACTAACTAATTCACTACCTAATTCACTAACTAAATACAACAATATGAAAAAAGAAATTACATACCTTAGAAGAGTTGAGAGAGTGGAGAGAGTTGAGAGAATTGAGAGGAGTTGCAAACTGCACAAATGATTCTGGCTGTCCGTCCAGGGTTTTTATAGCTTGGGAATTTAGCGTCGGTCACTGACCGACGCTAAATTAGAAACGGAACCGACGCGAAATTCTCGTGTGTTTAGCATCGGTTGCAACCGACGCTAAACCCATTATCACAACCGACGCCAAAAAATGATCGGTTTGCACCGTTGGTTTGGTCCGGAATCAACTTTAGCGTCGCTTTTTGGATAGATGTTAGCGTCGGTCGATGTTTGACCGACGCTAAACCCTCGGTCAAACGTGAGTCAAGGGTTTAGCGTCGGTTATCTGTCGACCGACGCTAAATTCTTTCCTACCGACCGACGCCAAACGTCTCTTTTTTTGTAGTGACTTTGATGCTCTTGTTGGTGTATCTCTTGGTGACCTTGTAGCATTGAAGAGATATTATCAAAGAGGGAGTCAAATCTCGTTGTTTGTTGTTGTTTTTGATATAGCATCTCTTGGTAATTGTGGTGGTGGTGCATAGCTTCTGACTCTTGCCAGGACGGCAAGGGTGAAGGTTCCTCATACCAGCTTGTCGTGGGTGGTTGTTCATACCATCCTCGGTTGGCTTCGGCATATGGTGGTTCATTGATGCACCACTCCTGGTACTGGTCATCCCACCTGTAATCCTGCATAATCAAACTAAGATGCACTACCAAGGTAAATCATGGAAATATGGAGGAAAAAATAAATGGTAAGGCGGAAAGGTAGAAGAATAATTTGCCAACTCTTCTTTCAAACAATTAGAAGAATCTCCGGCAACGGCGCCAATTTGATAGCTGCAATTTTAGCGGTATCAAATAACTAATCTACCAAGGTAGACTAGATCGTATTCTACTCGAGGTCTCTTCTTCTTGTCTACTCAAATATGTTGGCAAATTACTCAAGTTTAAACACGTTGTGCTTGGTGTGAGTTCCACGACTTCTAATCTAACAAACAAGGAAATAAAAGACAGAAAAAGTAAAAAGGTTGACTAACAGGAAGATAGACGAGCTTAGACTTCGAATCCCCATTAGATCACCAAGGCAACGACAATCACAAGACCAGCAGTTTTCAATTCTCATTCAATCGGTTTCTAGACACCACCGTAACTCCTTACCCTTAGGTTTAAGACTGGCAAACGTTCGCTCTATCCGATCTAACTACCAAGATTAATTAGTCGCCCGAGTACGGTCGCTTCTTGCGACGATAAAACTAACTGGTGTAATTACTAGTGATTCATGAGTTACTCTTGAAGCGGATTAACCCTAACTGGTTCCTACGAAAGGCACACTCCAATGAATAGGTTAATTGGTTGAATTGATGTTCTAAAGTAAGGCGAACGTTCGCTCTATCCTTATCTTAACAAGAATCTAAACTAGGTGATCAAGGAAGACAAGTTTATGCGCCAAAGCAGAGAAGTTGTCTGGCGACTAACCCTAGCTTGCATAAACCTAATCTAGGCGACCAACCAGAAGAGAAACATAAACAATGAAGAACAAAACAACCATGCAAAGAGAAACTGATTGAACTTTGAATCTAATTACCGCCAATCCGTGATCGCGTTAAAGCCCTGGGTCACTTAGGGTTCATCTAATCTAAGCTCTACAAGTTCAGCTACTCATATTATATACAAGAGAATCAAAAACAATCAAGGAATACATCTCAGGTAGGAAGAACATATAAGAACTGTAAAACCTAATTTGACGAATCTGTGAAGCTTCAATCTCCTGGATCTTCAACTCTCAGCTCCGAGCTCTCCGAGGTGGAAGGATGGCGTCACGATCTCTCCACGATTTTTTGAACTCTCTAAACTCTATCTACGACCCTAGAGTCGACTGACTCTCAAAAGTATGATTTGGTTGTGTGAAAATATGAATGAATGATGTCCCCTTCCCTTGGCTGCAGCTGCTTCTTTAAATAGGTAGAATTAGGGTTTGTTGTTTCTGTCGCAGAAAAGGAAAGAGTTTTCGGCAAAAACTTAAGGAGTTTTCGCCGAAAACTTCAGTTGAAAGCCTCTGTTTCCTTCGTTGATTTCTTCATAACTTTTCGGTGAAAACTTAAATAGTTTTCGCCAAAATATTCAGTGTAAACTCCTCTGCCTGTGTTTGTTAACATCTTTTCGCCGAAAACTCTAAGGTTTTTGGCGAAGACTTAGTGCTGGGCAGTGGCTTGATTGATTCTCTGATCAGTTTGACTTCTGGTTTTGATTTCGGTTCACTTCTTGACGTCTTGATCACGTCCGTGGCTACGCAAATGATGGCAAAAACCTGTGCTATCACAAAAACACTAGAAAACCATCAAATAGACCCAAAAAGGGCCAAAGTAACCAAATCGGTAGGAAATAGGGTAGTTGAGTGAATATTCGCTATTTTACCTCTAAAACCACGTTTCAAGCAAGGAAATGCTGCTTAAATGAGGCTTAAAATCACGTCAAATCGAGTGTCATCAGTCGTCATGGTTGTTCGCCTTCTAGGGTATGGATTTGTTGGATCTTTTCCTGAAGGAAATGGCAAATGCAAATATTTGGTCGTAGAGGTGGATTATTTCACCAAGTGGGTAGAATCAAGGGCGTTGGTGTCCATCACTGCATTCCAGATTCAGAAGTTTGTCATTTCTCACATCTTCGCCAGATTTAGTCTTCCCAAGGGAGTGCATCATTCTTGGAATTTTGCGAAGAACACAAGATCATGGTGCACCTGGCCTCCGTGGCGTACCCTTAGGCGAACGGGCAAGTGGAAGCCATGAACAAGATAATCTTCAAGGGCCTCAAGAAAAGAGTGGACGATGCAAAAGGACAATGGGTGGAGCAACTCCCTTACATCTTGTGGGAACACCGCACTTCATTCAAGATCGTAATAGGAGAAACTATGTACTCCCTAGTGTACGGGACGGACGTCGTTCTCCCGGTGGATCTAGGGCTACAGAATGATTGAGTCAGCAGCTGGGAAGACCTGACGAACTCAAAGAGGCTGCTAGACAACCTTGACATGATAGAGGAAATACGGGAGATCGCTAACATACGCCTTCTCGCGGAAAAGGCACAACTGGCTAGGAGGGTGAACGCCCATCTCTGACCTCACCACCTTCAGGAGGACGACTTGGTCGTTCGAAAGGTGTTCCACCCCATTCCTCAGCACAGAAAGTTAAACGCCAACTGGGAATGGCCATATAAGATAAGAGGAGTGGTCGGTCCAAGCACGTTCAAACTGGAAAGCTTGGAAGACGAACCGATTTTATAAACGTGGAACGCCATGCACCTCCGGAAATATGAGGCGAGGGCAGAAGAGTAGTTAGTTTCCGTATTTTTCCTATATAATGGTTTCAACCAATCTATTCGTTTCCTAGTTTTTCTAAATAAATTTCCGGCAGGACACTATAAAGTCTAACTCCTCTTGAAGGTTTAAGGCACAACTTATGCGTCGAGGCTCTGGGCGAACTCTCTAGTGCGGAGGGAAGTCTAACTCCTCTTGAAGGTTTAAAACGTACATTAAACATCGACGCTCTGGGAAAATTCTCCAGTGCGGAGGGAAGTCTAACTCCTCTCGAAGATTTAAGGCGTACCCTAAGCGCCGAGGCTCTAGGCAAAGTCTCTAGTGAGGAGGGAAGTCTAACTCCTCTCGAAGATTTAAGGCGCACCCTAAGCCCCGAGGCTCTAGGCAAAATCTCCATTGCGGAGGGAAGTTTAACTCCTCTCGAAGATTTAAGGCGTACATTAAACGTCGAGGCTCTATGCAAACTCTCCATTGTGGAGGAAAGTCTAACTCCTCTTGAAGATTTAAGGCGCACCCTAAGCGTCGAGGCTCTGGGTGAACTCTCTAGTGCGGAAGGAAGTCTAATTCCTCTCAACGATTTAAGGTGTACCTTAAAATGTCGAGGCTCTAGGCGAACTCTCTAGTGTAGAGGGTAGTCTAATTCCTCTCAAAGATCTCCTAAGGCGTAACCCTAAACACCAAGGTTCTGGTCGAACTCTTCAGTGCGGGAGAGGGTCCCAGCTCCTTCCAAAATCTCTCCTACATTGCTAGCCAAACACTAAAAATCCAAGCAAACCCTCCTAAAAGAGGAAAAATTACCAGACACGTCCACTGGAACGCCCAGAGCTACCAAGCATAAGGATAAAGCAGAGAGGATCCATAAATTAAAGGCCCCACGGCCAAAGCATCCGCCCATGTAGACAACAAAAAGGCGTACGAGGACGCAGTTTCTAAACAACAAAATAAAGGCGTACAAAGGAGCAGCATCCAAAAAATAAAAATAAAAAGCACACTGGGGCGCCACTATTCAAAAACGGTACGAAAAAAAATGAAGCAACTAATCAGGAATTCAAGGTGCGGGGTCAGCAGCAGGAGCCGTCGAGATGCTGAGGTTGTCGGGGGTGCACGAATACGAGGCGGACGAAAAGCCGCCAGACGACTTCTTGCCTTCCTTAGAAGACCATGTTCGTCACATTCGGGCTCAGAGTCAGCGTCCGCGATACCGTACCGGGTCGCCACCTGAGGCTCAATGATAGCCTCATAATTTTGGTCTGGTCCCACATAAAGTCGGGATGCATCCGGCATAGGTGGTTACACAAGGCAGTCACAGTCGCATGCATGGGTACACTAGTGCGCTTCCCCGACCTGTGCCCTCAGATCCACTCTCTCGGTCTCTCGGTCTCCTCACGCTCCCGGGCCACCTCCATCTCACGTTCCAAGCGAGACACTATGGCGACCAAGTCCGCCAGGCTTGTCTCCAGCGAGGCAACAACATTCTTCCACTCCAAGATCTCGATGTCCTTCACCGGGAGAAGCGTATCCACCTCCACCTGCACACGTAAAAACAGTCAGGACATAGAGAAGGCAGAAAGAAACAAAACATAACGGGAGAGAAAAAGCGTGGGGCTATCCTAGCCACTCTAAGCTCCTTCACGTCCGCCCACATCTTTAGGTCTAGGATGCACTGACTCTGCCTAGGTGTCCAGACTCGGCCACTAGCCCTCTTCTCAGTGAGATAGCGGGCGTGTCCTGCACCCATCTTGATGAAGTTCTGACAATGGGTAGGAAAGGAGTGACGACAGGGCACGCTAGTTAAAAAGGAGAAAAATGAATTGTAGAGATGAACTTACCCGAAAATATTAGATGTTGTCGATAGCCGTAGCACTCTCTTCATCACTATCAGAAGTGTTGTCCAGTCCCCACTCGATCGCAACCCATTCGGAGGCCCATGATGAACACCCCTCACCACGGTCGGCCTTAGGAAACCGTACGTTCCCAAAATAGACTAGGCGGACTAGTAGGTCGGCGTCCTCATCAGAGGAACACAGCTTTAGAGGCTCAAAAGATTTCCCAGGCTTTCCTGATTTCCTAGCGACGATTTTCGCCTTATTCCAAGCGAACTAGTGGGAGTTGTCGGGGACGTACCACTGCGAAAGGACGAGGAGGAGAAACCGTAACCTCCTTCCCCTTACTGGACGTTGAGGGCTGGGAGCAAGCAGAAGAGGTAGGAGCCCTGGTTGGCCTACTCATGGTAACATTAGCCTTATCGATCTACCTTCGGACCCGCGGAGTGAGTAGCACACTCGCCAAGGAATCAGCTACAAAAAAATCAATAAACTTAAGTACAAAGTATCAGAAAGTGTAGGAAACGAACAAATGAAAGACACTCGCCTCCCCCAGGAAGAAACTGCTTCAGCGTGTGATGATCGACAAAGGAAAGCTCAAGGGCATGGGAGTTAATGTGTCTGACCAACGCCGTAATTTGCTCGGGCTCAATCGGGTCCTTGTTGAAGTTGGTTACATCGCCAGAAGACCAAGTGGGGGAAGGAGAGCATAACAAACATCATCTACATCGCTTGGAAAAAAAGAAGATATAATAGTGGAACCAGGACGAACAGGTCTTCACGGTACCGGTGATGCCGCGAGGGAATTCAGGACGATTGGATAAAGTAATCTCGTTCGTTAAGGAGTGGTGCGCAAATTAATGCACACTAGTTTTACTCACTAGATTGCTCTAGCGAGATCGTTATTTCCCAAGGGTCTTCCTTTTTCTATTACTCAGAAATGTGTGTTAAAGTTGATCGGGGTATGTGTCGTTTGGTTTGGAATTGGTTGTGAATGAAATTAACTAAGAATGCATTAAGGACAAGTAAACAAGTAAAGCTGATTAGGGTTTTGAATATAGACTAAGGCGGTTGTTCAGACTCGAATCCACTCTAGTTCGGTTTAGATGGATAATGCAATGCAATCTTAGTTTACCAGACTTGATGACTCAACACTTCCTTGGTTAATCTCTACTCCATGGTCAGGCCGTAGAGATTCTATTCTATCAAAACTATAAGCTCCTATGGTCAAGCTAACTTACAAATTATCAAGAACGAATCAAGAACAATGAAATGCCACAATGATATGCAAAGAGATCAGGTATGTCCAATCCTATGGTCAAACTATTGGCAGAACCTAACGACCTCCTAAACTCTAGAATGACTCAAGTCCATGGTCAGAACCGCGAAATCAAAGATGAAACGAATTCTACGATATGGTCAATCTGCGAATTCTTAGAGCTTCAAATTAGGGTTTATGAAAAATCGCATCTAAGTCTGAATAAACATCGAATAACAAAAACGGGTTAGAAACCCGACATCATCCATACAAAATTCTTACTGACGCTTCATCTAATCTAAACAACCTAAGGAGTTTAGCTACTCATGGCAACGAAAGAAATCAAAGATACAAAGGTGAAGAAAACTGGAGAAGAAAACATCTTACTCCGAGAAATCCTAATCCTGATGACTCTAAGAAATCTCTCGAGCTAATCCTCGCTTCTCCTCGCTCAATCGTCTCTTCAAAGCTCCGTCTTCTCCTCCGAGAGTGTCTGGTTCGTCGGGGAAGAAGAGAAAAAATTGAAGTGTATGAAGTATATGTTTCCTCTCTCCTCAAAATTGGGTTAAAAACCCAATTTTTGTCAAAATCCGGAATTAAAGCAAAAAGTGCGGGAAGGGGTCAAAAAGTGCGCCGACGCACTTTTCCCTTCAAAAGGCGCACTTTTCTCCTTTGTCAAAAATCCTGACGAATGGTAATTGACAAGTGCGCCCAGCGGTCCTCGAAAAGTGCGCCGACGCACTTTTGGACTCAGAATGCACACTTTTGATGCTGCTTCTTGCTCAAAACTTCTTTCGGCAATTCCCAACTCATTCGTACTCCGAATCGTTCCCCGTTTGAATCGCTGAGCTCGTAGAGCAGCTCTCCACAATATGGAAATATGAAATCTCATCAAAATAACTCGATATCACATCAAATGACCCAAAAGTGGGCCAACGGGGATAAAAACACATTTTACATAAAAACCATTCAAAATCATCACGATTCGGAGTCAAACAAGGAAAATATCGTTCAAATGTGGCGAGATGAACACAATAAATCTAACGTCATCAAATCACCCCACACTTAAACTTTTGTTTGTCCTCAAACAAATAAAATTTTTGAATCTCGCTCAAATTCACAAATGACAAGATCAACTAAATCGAAGTTCAACTCTGACAATTTAACCTAAACTGTTCCATCTAGAAAACGCAACCCACACATGAAAGAAAATCAACCAAACAAATCCAAGTCTCACTATTCTCTGCAAACAACAAGTAACAATCACCAATCATGCACGATTCCGACCTAACCGACCAGACTTCCTTACACAAAAAATATTTAGTAACAGGAAACTCTCACACTCTGTGTTTAGGGACGTGTTTGTGCTCTCAATCACTTTCTCGACCGAATTATGTCATAGGTTTGTATTTCGACCACAATTTCCACCACTGTGACAACACGAGAAACTAGTCTAGAGGACTTTGTAAAGGACTGTACCCTCAAGCAACTTAGCACTTTTATTTATTCATTTTTTATTTTTTTTCTTTTTCTCTTTTTTTTTACCACGACATATTTTCTTTCGTTCTTCCTTATGTAGGGAGAAGAATGTTTTGAACTAAATTTTTTTTGTTTTTCTTTCTTTTTATTCTCTTTTTTTTTAGTGCTAAATTTTTCAGTTGCTAGAGGGGTTTACACGTCTGGACATACTAGCTAAGACCACCGATTCACTAGCTATATGCAAGTCACCACAGACCGACTTCCGGTTAGCTAATCTCAGGCTACTACCACAAGGGATCAACGGGGTGAACAAAAACATGGGAATAAGCTGTAACGTAATATCGAACCGAAAGAACAGGCCAAGCTCAAAGGTTTATACCTAGGGGAATTAATGTTGGGTTGGCTTCTGGCTTAGGTAGCAATTCTAGGTGCCTCTATCATCCTAATACTCGTGTTATCGTGTGGTCTCAAATAGGTCTCATGCAAATTTAACTCATTCAAAGCTCAAGAGAGGCACTCAAAAAGAAACAAGTTGCTAATTATGTGCAGCGGATCAAAAGCTCACAAATGGCTGCTAGTCGGGTTCGAATCATTTTCGTGCAATTCAAAATGAAGCTACAAGAGTGATTCTGAAAAATCTGTTCTGACCAGATTCATTTAATTTCAATTCAAGCATGCTGGTTACAGGTTCTAGATAAGACAGTCTAAGTGTCATTGTGAAAGATTGAAAATCAGTTTAACATTGCAAGTCAAGGAGCAAGTTCCAATCAGAGAAAGCACAACAGAAAACAACCCTAAAATCGGACATTGTCCTCAATGGACCACACAAAATAGTGAAGAAAAAGTGTAAAGGGGTACCGGGAAATAGATCGTGAGGGTGTCAGAGACGGCTTGAGTTAAGTACCGACAGACAGTCATGGGCGAAAGCTAAAGATAGCCTGAAACAGGAAAGAACCTCACAACAAGATTAGAGCATTCAAAGTATAGACCACTGACTCAAGAACCACAAAAGTTTGACACAAATTAAAAATAAAACAACTGACTCAAAAACTCAAAACAGACTCCAGACATGGGTTGTCTCCCATGAAGCGCTCTTTCTTTAACGTCTTTGAGCTAGACGATACCTGGTCTAAGATGTGGCGTCCCAGCTCAAAACTTCTTTCAGACTGGCATCCGTGTCTTGAAAGAATACCTTCCTCGCTCCAATCTGAAGCACAAATTTCTTCCCGGTAGCATGGAAAAGCTCCAATGAACTGTCGCCACGCAATCCAGCTACCTCAAAGGGTCCAAATAGCTCCACTTTGTCCAGGACCACATCTGGGGGTTTGGTAGGAGTACTGTCCTGGGGCGGTGCCTCAGCTCCCTTTGGAGGCTTGTTCTTCTTCTTAACTCCACCTGTATCTTGGGTAGATACCATCGCTGCTACCTGATCCTGCAAAGATGAAGATGAATAAGGAGGATCCATATCGGTAAATACAGTATAAAATGAAGCATTCTCAAACACTAACGACATGGGTTTCTTAGCGGAAGAGTGCACATTAGGATCAGGTGGAGGAATTTCAAATATAATAACTTTTTCCTTATCCCGAAAGGTTAACCTGCCAGCCTTCGCATCTATGAGTGCACAAGAAGTGGCTAGAAATGGTCATCCCAGTATAAGGGGAACATTAATACTCTCCTCATACTCAATGACCACAAATCCGTCATGAAATAACTATCATGCACCCTAACTATAACATTTTCAGCAATTACCTTTGGGTGTCTAACTGTTTCATCAGCTAAGTTTATATTCACAGTGGTAGGGGTTAGCCTAGGTAGTCCTAAACGCTTAAACAACGAGTAAGGCATGACACTAATGCTAGCACCCAAATCCGCAAGAGCTCTATTAATCAAATTCGTGCCAATAGAACAAGGGAAAGAAAAACTCCCTGGATCATGTCGCTTTGGCACCACGCGGCTCTACTTCGGAGCAGACTCGCCAGCTTCATCAAGGGTGACTGAGGCTATCTCATCTGCTTTTGTGTTTGGAGGGAAGTTCTTTGGAAGAGGATTGTCAGCCTTGACTTTCTTCTTGTCAGGAATCATGCTTCTCAGCTCCTCCACCACAGCAGCAGCTTCTGCATTCTTCAGCTTCTTCTTCTTGGAGAGAATTTCTTTCATATGCCTCGCATAATCCGAGTTTGCAAGAAGTTCTTTCAATAACGCAACTCCCATCTTCTGGTTTTGAATTGATACCAGAGTCTTCCCTAAATTCTCCTTGTTTAGCACAGGCCTTGACATAGCGGCAGAGTACGGTGCTTTTGGTCGGTAAGGAGCTATTGGTAAAGTAACTTCTTCTCTTTGCTGCTCCTTCTGAGACAATTGCTCCATTTGTGTCTCCAATTCCTCTATACTATCCTGTAGAGAAAATTCTCCACATAATTCTTCCTTAGTTTTACTTCCTCCGGCATTGTTAGATGAAGAGGAGGGAGTTGTGCTAGGTAGAAGACCAACTCCTTTCTCCTTCATAAAGTTGGTTATTGCCGTCACCCGATCGTTTAGCTTCTTGATAGAGGAGTCGGTGAGTAAGATGTCCTTCTTATTTGATTGAGTTTCAGCAAGAATCTTCTCCAACATGATCTCGGTATTGGACTTAGGCGCAGAAGAGCTTGAACCACTGTTGTTGTTCTGACTTTGATTTTGATTACCATTCTAGTTTCCTCGGTTCTGCCATTGGGAATTATGGTTCTGATTGTTGTTCCAACCCCCTCTATTCTGCCATTGGGAGTTCTGATTCTGATTGTTGTTCCAACCCCCTCTATTCTGCCATTGGGAGTTCTGATTCGGATACCCTCCCTGGTTCTGGTTATTCCCTTGGTTTGGGCCACCAACATAAGCAATCTCCTCTTGTTGTTGGTCTTGGTTACTCTTGAATCTCCATGTACAGCCCTCTGCTGAATGACCTGCACCACCGTAATTCGAACATGGAGTGGATACAGCTGATACATTCTCTGTCCGAGTAAGCACCTTGAACCCTGGCGGTGGAGCTATAGGAACACCTGGTGTGGGAGTCATCTGAGCTTTTTCCAACTCATGCTTCAGCCTCTGTACTTCCATCTCCATAGTCGAGTTATCTAGCTCCAACTAACTTCTAACAATATCCACTTGTGTAGGAACTGTGGGAACGAGGTATGATGAATCAATAAAGAATCTCTTCTTCTCTGGATGTCTGTCGTCCATCTTCAATGGTTAGCTTGCATGAGAGATTTGATTTTCATGGCAAAACTCTTGCAAGCATCTAAGGCCGCGGTCGCGGTCATGTCGTTTAAGTCCATACTCAGCTGCAGAGAGAAATCCTTCCTTTTCTCATAGTCCATGCCTCGGAGGAATGTAGAGACCTTGTTATAGTCATCCCATCCATGGTGAGGACAAGCCCAAAGAAGCCCTTGAAATCTCTGCCAAGCCTCATAAAAGTTTTCCTCCGAACCACTCGTGAAACCTGCTATCTGTGCTCTGAGTGCATCTGTTCTAGAAGGAGAGAAGAACTCTTCTAGAAATGCTTTAGCCAGACCATCCCATGTAGTGAAGTGATTTGGCGGGTGATCATACAGCCACAGTTCTGCTTGTCCCTTCAGTGTAAAAGGAAATAGCTAAAGTTTGACTGCACTATGATCTGCTTCATTGTTTGAGAATGTGTGAGCTAGCCTTAAGAAATTTCTCACATGAGCACTCGGGTCCTCATTGACATCCCCAGAGAAAGTGTTCCCATTTGCTTGGAACATGTTGATCAAGCGAGATGGGATGTGCAGATTCCGAGTTCCCGTGTTGGGAATCTGAATGCAAGAAGTAGTCCCATCTATGGTATGTCGATCATAATCCCTCATCGTCCTCTCCGCCATGATTACTAGTTCTGGTTGAACAGGAGGCACTGGAGGATCTACAGGAGGTTATGTAGTAGCAATGGCTGATGGCGAAGGTGAAGATGTAGATGAAGAAGTGAAGAGATTCTTCCTTGCTTTAGGTGTCTTGGCGGGAGGAGGAGGTACTGGAGTAGTGCCGAAGTGAGTGTAGAAGACTCTACCCTTTTCACTTATGCGCTTACTAGCCCGTTTTTCCTCTTAACCTGAAATCTTGCCTGAAACACCAAAAACAAGAAATACCAAGTAGTATAAAAATGTGGGAGATAAGAGATGATAAAAGAATGAATGAAAAGCTTAGAACGCACAATGCCTTTCCTAGAAAAAGAAAAGTCCCCGGCAACGGCGCCAAAAACTTGGTGCGCAAATTAATGCACACTAGTTTTACTCACTAGATTGCTCTAGCAAGATCGTTATTTCCCAAGGGTCTTCCTTTTTCTATTACTCAGAAATGTGTGTTAAAGCTAATCGGGGTATGTGTCGTTTGGTTTGGAATTGGTTGTGAATGAAATTAACTAAGAATGCAATAAGAACAAGTAAACAAGTAAAGCAGATTGGGGTATTGAATATAGACTAAGGCGGTTGTTCAGACTCGAATCCACGCTAGTTCGGTTTAGATGGATAATGCAATGCTATCTCAGTTTACCAGACTTGATGACTCGACACTTCCTTGGTTAATCTCTACTCCATGGTCAGGCCGTAGAGATTCTATTCTATCAAAACTATAAGCTCCTATGGTCAAGCTAACTTACAAATTATCAAGAACGAATCAAGAACAATGAAATGCCACAATGATATGCAAAGAGATCAGGTATGTCCAATCCTATGGTCAAGCTATTGTCAGAACCTAACGACCTCCTAAACTCTAGAATGACTCACGTCCATGGTCAGAACCGCGAAATCAAAAATGAAACGAATTATACGATATGGTCAATCTGTGAATTCTTAGAGCTTCAAATTAGGGTTTAGGAGAAATCGCATCTAAGTCTGAATAAACATCGATTAACAAAAACGGGTTAGAAACCCGACATCATCCATACAAAATTCTTACTAACGTTTCATCTAATCTAAACAACCTAAGGAGTTTAGCTACTCATGGCAACAAAAGAAATCAAAGATACAAAGGTGAAGAAAACATCTTACTCCGAGAAATCCTAATCACGATAACTCTAAGAAATCTCCCGAGCTAATCCTTGCTTCTCCTCGCTCAATCGTCTCTTCAAAGCTCCGTCTTCTCCTCCGAGAGAGTCTGGTTCGTCGGGGAAGAAGAGAAAAAATTGAAGTGTATGAAGTATGTTTCCTCTCTCCTCGAAATTGGGTTAAGACCCAATTTTCGTCAAAATCCGGAATTAAAGCAAAAAGTGCGGGAAGCGGTCGAAAAGTGCGCCGACGCACTTTTCCCTTCAAAAGGTGCACTTTTCTCCTTTGTCAAAAATCCCGACGAGTGGTAATTGCAAAGTGCGCCCGGCGGTCCTCGAAAAGTGCGCCGACGCACTTTAGACTCAGAATGCGCACTTTCGATGCTGTTTCTTGCTCCAAACTTCTTTCGGCAATTCCCAACTCATTCGTACTCTGAATCGTTCCCCGTTTGAATCGCCGAGCTCGTAGAGATGCCCTCCACAATATCGAAATCTGAAATCTCATCAAAATAACTCGAAAACACATCAAACGACCCAAAAGAGGGCCGACGGGGATAAAAACACATTTTACATAAAAACCATTCAAAATCATCACGATTCGGAGTCAAACAAGGAAAATGTCGTTCAAATGTGACGAGATGAACGCGATAAATCTAACGTCATCAAGGAGTTCACCCGAAATAGTAGTCAGAATAAAAATGCGTTAGGGCGAACGAATTTCTTCTTGCAAGCTATGGAAAACGCCACAAAAGTAGCCCAGGCGTGCGCTTGGAGGTCGTCGATGGAACACCCCAGCCATCAGAGTACGTTCATCTGCCAAAGCTCCAGGGGAGACGCATCCCAAACCCAAAGGCTTTCAACCAAACTTAGTGAAAACCCACAAGATAGTTGCCGATAGTGGACAAGCGACCCGAACCAAAATACTGATAAGACTTAGGAAGATAGACGAGTTCTAAGAAAGAAAAATGGCACCGTGATTGGGCGAGCAGTGGGTAAAGTAGGGCGAACCCAGAATTATGCGGGCAGACCGCTCGGCCTCCCCGAGAGTCAAGAACATGCTCGCCTAGCTCTCCACTAGCAGCCCATCAATTTCCGCGCAGCCCTCCCTTAGTTCAATGTCATGGAGAGGGAGGGAGAAGCCGGCGTCGCAAGGGGGAAACTCGTGGGGTGTCCCGTCAACGTACTTTGCCGCCAAAGCCGCCTCTAGAGCATCGGTAGAAGGGACCTCGATGGTGCCAGGTGGAGTGGACACCGCGTACGCCACCTCCTCAAAGAGAAGATAATCGGTCAGATCTACCACAGGAGGCTCCCACCTCTTCCTTTTAGATCCGGTTAGAGATGTGTGGCTGGAGGAGGGAGTAGAACGCTCGGAGACAGGCGCGGAAGGTTCGGCGTCATCACTCGAGTCAGACCTCTCGTGATGGTATGCTTCGGCGAGGGCGCCAGGGACGTCCAGGAAAAGTGTGAACTTTAGGAGAGACAGGAAGGATTAGCAGGAAATTTTAAGGGGTGGGAGGTGAGAAATTAGTAAGAGGAAGCCCTATCGCTCCTCACGAGAGCAGAGTGCCCATGATTGAAAGGCGATACCATTTCTCAGGCGTAGATAACAGCAAAGAAGAAACGCTACGCAAGGGGAAGCGAAAGAAGTAAAAGAAGAAGGAGATCTTACTTGACCTATCAGAGATCGCGTCGAAAAGGCGTCAGCGGATGATCTGGAAGATGAAGCAAGAGCAAAACACCAGTGGGCAGAAATGCAAGAGAAATGATGGTTTACGTTGATTGAAAGGAAAGACTGAAGTAAGAGAAGGAAGAAAGGGAAAAAGGAGGTATTTAAAATAGGAAAAAGGGGATGGCGAAGCGACGCCTATTAACTGCCTGACAGACAAATCGCGGTGATCAAGGCAAGGAAAACCACTCCAATACGCCTAGCAGTACCTAAGAGGGGCGTGTGGCAGTCATGCGACAGAAAAAGCCCCGCCTAAAAGAGACTTTCCTCCTTTTCAAAATAGTGTGTGTTAGACACACATGCATCAATCGTGATCTAGAAGGAAAGAGCCCAACTCCGTCGGGACGCGTGGCAAACAGGCAAAACCGCCGCCTAAGTCAAGGGGATTTGCTCTACTGGCGAATCAAGGAGGCGGGAAAAAATAGTACTTCCTAGAAAGCGTCTTGGGGAAGTCATCAACAATCAGGATTGGCGAACAAGATGACGTCAGCACCCGGCGAACGCTCCCGGCATTCCACAAGACACCATTATAACGGCGTACAGATCGTCTGTTTTCCTAGAGCGCGATATAGAAGCTTTCCCTTGCGCCAAACTTATAAATCACACTCGGGGGGGAATTTATGGGCCCAAGCCTAATTGTTGGGCCCCGGGACCAGCATATATCTCGACGGACAGGTACACTAGACTCGAACCCTAATTTTTGGATACTAATTGCCAAGCCTAAATTGGTAATATTATTTCTCGGATGCTAGCGAATAAAATCCTGTTAACTACTATTACATACCCGTCCTGGGGATGGCAGGGTATTCTTCATGGACGAGACCTTTTGTCACAAGGACTACTTTGGCAATTAGGATTAGATCCAGTTCACTCAATTTTTGAAAGACGTTGGGTTCTAGGAAGGCTTGGCCCAGAGTTTCCGGGGCCCCGACTGCCAGACTTACATGCTCAACAAATTCAGATTTCGAGCCTCATTAGAGGCGAGGCTTCGGATAGACCTCTCCTCCATGAGTTATTTGAGTCTGACTCAGTCCACGCAATTGAGAGCATTCCAATCCCAACTATTCGACAGATGGATAATCCCATTTGGTATTTCTCCCCAAGCGGACAGTACTCAAAATCTTCTGCGTATGCTCTCGCAATACGCAGTTTGAAGAAAAAGCAGCCACCCTCGTTGGCGGCGCCTGCAGACCCTCTAGTTTGGAGATTAATATGGGAAATCAGGGTTCAACCCAAATTGCGTTTCTTTCTTTGGCGTGTATGCCATAGAATTCTCCCAACAGTCGAAGGAACGTACGAGGCATGGAGCTACCCCCATTGTGCCCTGTATGTCTTCGACAACCGAAAACAATCGAACATATGTTATTTTCATGTACGGTTGCGAGACGTTTCTTCGCCACAACGTCGATGAACTTGGATTTTATACCTCATACGATTGATCATGCGATCAAGGCCATTGAAGGTTGTTTCTTAGGTTTTGGCTTGGTAGCGGCTCTGGAATCTAAGAAATGGGTAGTGTTTGAAAAATTCCAATACGCAATGCAAGCACTCCACCGACATTTCACACTTGACCAAGACAAGACCTCCTTCCTCCATCTCCCGCCACCCCCGCTACTCCCGCTCCACGCTCGGATGTTTAGCGGGCACCCCAACACCCTCATTTGAAGATTAATGTAGATGGAGCAACCTCTATTGGATTAGGAGGAGCAATCGGTATGATGGCCCGAGACTCCACGGGAGGTCTACTCTTCGCCGCAGGTATCTTCTATCCTGGTTTAACTCATTCTTTCATTTTGGAGCTCTTGGCTATTAGGGATGCTTGCACTCTCTATCGCTCAATGGGTTGGAGTGAAGTTGACATCGAGGGGGATGCAACGCAAGTTCAACAGGTGGTGGCACTCCGCCAACTCACAACTCAGGATGGAGGAGCCCTAATCACGGACATCGTGCACTTCCTGGATTCGCTGCCCCAGACAAGATTGATGACAATCCCACGTCAATCCAATACGGCAGCTCACTATGTGGCTCGCCAAGCGATTCGTTGCCTCCCAAACCAATGAGTGGTAAACCTTTTGGGTTGAGTGGATACTTAATTTTTACTCGTGTCTACCTAAAAAAATGCCTAGTTGAGTTGATGCGAGTAATATAATATTTGATCAGTTTACTAAAATCAGACTATAAATTTGGTTGCTTACCCGGAGAATAAACCTCCCAAGTGGAAAAAGATGAATGAGATCATCCAAAGACTGAGTCGAGTGGGGTCGAGAGAATTTGTTCTTCATCTATCTTTAGTTTCCTGCTGCTACAAGGATCTAAGCAGCTTCAGGCTCATTTAATTGAATTCTCCTCTTTGATTGATGCAAGCAAGGAATTACATCCCTTTTTTCCCCACCATTTTCTAGACAGCACACCAAGTGTTTGTAGAATGGCTTCTGTGAAAAGGCTACACTACTCCATACTACAAGGAGCCTTGGTATGGAAGCAGCAAGAAAAAGAAAGAAAGCGGGTGGTTGCTTCATTCAATCATCTCCACTTCCGTCTATATATGCTTACTGCAGTTGTTTCCGATCTATCCTTCATCTTACCCACATAACGAAACAGAAAAAGGAAACATGGCTGCAGGGGATGGGTTGTTTGAGAAGGTGATGAAAGGCAGATGGAAAGAAATTCTTGGGGTTGATGCCGTCAATCTAAGTGAGAAGATCACTCAGTCCGAAGACACTGCATTACACATAGCTGTGATGAACGGCAAAACTGATGTTGTGATCCGGCTAGTTGAGAACATGAAAGGGATGGCTTCCAGCATCCTCAAAACCAAGAACGTCAAAGGAAACACTTGTCTCCATCTAGCTGCATCCATTGGTGACGTTGACATGTGCCATTGCATTGCTTCCAGAGATTGGACTCTCATTACTGAAGTTAACAATGACGGCGAGACCCCTCTTTTCCTGGCTTCTTTGAACGGCAAGAAAGGTGCTTTCTTCACCCTCCGTTCCTTGGCTGAGGGTAAGCTCGATGACAAGTATATACTTTGCAGAAGGTTTGATGGAAATACCATTCTCCACTCTGCCATCTACGGTGAACACTATGGTAATATTAGTAAAACTTCATGTACCTTTCTGAACATTCAAGTATTCTGATGTGGGGTTATTCTGAGCTTTTGCTTGTTGGCTCAGGCTTGGCATTGGTGATCATAAAATACTATCCAAATCTTGTGAACTCTGTCAATGAGACTGGGTCAACCCCTCTCCATGTCCTTGCAATGAAACCAAATTCATTCGCCAGCAACTGCCACCTTGGCCTGTTTGATCGTATCATTTACTACTGTAAGAACATCAATCCATTAATGCATCGATGAATGACAAAACAAAAGGTGCCACTCTGTCAGCGTTTCCATATTTTCCTCCTTCGCAGGTACAGTTGTTGATGAACCTGAGGAGGAAACACAGGATCTATTGCCTAACTTGAACCACCCACAAGGGAAAACATCCAAATACCCAGCTTCCTATCAATCATGTGTGACCTTCTTCCGATTAGTGAAGAGGCTATATGGAATAGCAAGTGGGTGGTTACCCTTTACTCAGAGGAGCACTTGAAATGTGTTCGTGTTTGTTATGTTCAAGAATCAAGATTTTTAGGAACTTACAAGCATAGTAATATTGTCTTCTGCAGATAAAATATCTCGACCATTTCCATCCTTACCTGCAAATAGAAAAGGCAGCAGTAGTACTGATGTTGAAAACCCCAGAAACATAAACGCCATATCTCAAGGTATGAGAAGCTTCAAGTGTGCATGTCAGCCGTCAAAACAGTTATTTAAACTAAATGTTATATTTCAGGAGCTGGTACTAGGAAAACATCGGCAATTCATGAATCAAAAGGTCAGATCCACAATGCTGAAAATCAAGAACCACATAATGGTAAGCTCTAGCTTGTGGGTGTGGTGTTTTAAGTAAATTGGATTCAGTGACATCATTTCTCTCATGGAGTAACTTTCTGCCCAAGTATCTCAGTGGCTTTTTTCCTCAATATTTTGATTGAAGGTGTCAGCTTAGAGAGGCAAGACAGAAGGAAAGGAATTTTCCCTCCCAATTATGAAACCAGTATTATGCTTGTCAAGTACATAATGAATGTTCTGCTAGTTATTCTTGGACTAGGTAAGTATTGTGTCTAGTTACACCAAACCTGTTTCAAAACTGTATACCTCTGTTGCATTCATGTTTAAAGGCATTGCCATTTGAAGGCCTGTGGAGGATAAACAGAATCAAAGAGAAGAAAACGATTCACAAGTTGGCTACTGAAGTAATGAATGAGCTAGTTGAGAAAGCTTCACTGTACCGATATGATTCAACTGGACGGAAACCTTTTGGAGATAATGATGGTTCCATGCCCGAATTCTATACAGACATTCCCGACTTCCCTGATGATATATTGAGTGCAGACAATACTGGGGAGACAATGTATTTGCAGCCTGAACGTGAAGGTATCAACCAGAAAAGACTTCATAGAGATGAAACCTTCAGAATGAGACGTGATGATATACGTCGTTCTGAAAGTGAAGGATCAGGTAAGTTAGCTTACTGGCTCTCGGGAGTTGATGTCAGATATTCCTTTCTTTTTTTTTTTCTCATTTGAGTTTCCAAACCATACAGGCCAAAGGGATGGTAACGCTGTGGTAGCAGAAAAGCTGATTGACATGGTAGAGGCTCTCACGAAAACAATCCAAGAACTTAAAACAGATACAAGGAATGGTGAGGAGAAGGAAGAGAGCATCAAAACTATGAGAGAGACAGCTATACTGACAGCAGCTAAGAGTGGGGTGACAGAGATAATTGAGAAGATACTTGACACATTTCCTGTGGCAATCCATGACTTGGATTCTGATTCGAAAAACGCTGTGTTATTGGCAGTTGAGCACAGGCAAATACAGGTCTTTAAAATGCTAACAAAGAAGACAATATTAAAGGAGAGTGTTTTCAGTCAGCTGGACAAGGATGGAAACAGCGCTTTGCATTTAGCTGCAACTTTTGGTGATTATCGCCCTTGGCTCATTCCAGGTGCTGGCTTACAAATGCAATGGGAAATCAAGTGGTACCATGTACAATACCAAACTTGTTTCACCATCCTATCTTTATCTTACTTTTTTCACGCGTGCATGATCTTCCAGAATGTTGAAACTCTCTATGCAGTTTGTTGAGCATTCAATGCCAGAAAGCTTCTTCGCGCAATACAACAGGCAAGGCTTAAACCCAAGGCAGATCTTCACAGAGACGCACAAGGACTTGGCGAAAACAGGAAGCGAATGGCTTACAAAGACGTCAGAGTCATGCTCTGTGGTTGCAGCACTCATAGCCACAGTTGCATTTGCAACTGCATCAGCTGTACCAGGAGGAAACAAGGACGAAAACGGTGTTCCAATCCTCCAAGATCAACCTATATTCAATGTCTTTGCAATCTCATCTCTCGTTGCTCTCTGCTTCTCCGTGACATCCCTTTTAGTGCTGCTTACTATTATCACCTCAAGATTTGAGCAGCGAGACTTTGACAAGAAGCTGCCAAGGACGCTCCTTTTAGGCCTAACTTCACTCTTCCTGTCCATAGTTTCCATCTTAGTATCTTTTTGTGCAGGTCATGTTTTCGTTCTCAAAGATAACTTGAGATTCATCTCCCTCCCAATATATGCTGCAACATGCTTCCCAGTGGCTCTCTTCCTCGTTGCACAGCTATCCCTCTACTTCGATCTCATGAAGGCCATTTTCTCAGACCAGCCTCAACGCAGCTTCAAAGAGATACGTCACTAACCCTTCCACTCTTCGGGAATAATAAGCTATAATAATACACTGAGTTAAAATTTTTGCAGATTGTTCTTTTTATTTGTTTGTGTTTCTATTCTTTCATTTCTGCATAAACTTACACAAGAAAATAAAAGCTCTTTTGAGCTGCAATTTCTCTACTACTACTAATACTATGTAATTTCTGTAGACAACATGGATGTTGTCCTTTCACAGAATTTATCAAAATTTTCTCTTGCAATCTCACTCTGTTAAAGATGATATAAAGTGTAAATATAATACAGAAAACTGATATTCCTAGGGAACAGATAGCAGGCTTCCTCTGTACTACTACTGAACAGAATGGAACAGCCGAACTGTGAAGCTAAAGCATTCCGGTCTACAGCTTCTTGATCCTTACTGGGAGCATCAAGATCATTCTGATGATCAGCACCAACCTCATGTTCAAGTGCTTCTTTGTGTCTGTAATGTAACGCTTTGGCCACGTCTTCTTCTTGACATTACCTATCATCAACAGAGGTTAAGAATGAATGTCATAACAAGATGAGAGGGGAGAAGCTAATATGTGAAACCTAATTGATGAAATGATGAACACCATATATACCCTGCCAGATAGAGGAGGAGGGGTTAGCAATGCTTGCCGAACAGCCTTTCCTGGTTCTGACAACTGTTGAATCTCTCGAAGCTTGCCCACAATTTTCTCCATATTCTGCAACTGAACCTTGTCCTTTCCCTTTGCCCCAGTAGGAATATTGAGCTTTTCTCTCCCCTCCTTCACAATCCTCCGTCTCTCTCTTAACCATCCTACTTCGTAATCTATCTTAGATCTTTCGAAATCAGCTGCAGACATGGAATTTCTTCGCTTAATAGACTGTGGGCGACTCCTTGAGCTTCCAATTGGTGGCAACCCACTAGTTGCATCAGAACTTCCTTTGTTGAAGCTATTTTCAGCCTCCAATCTGCTAAATGCTTGATTATCACCAGTTCTTGAAATGCTGAATGCAGGATAAAATGAGAGCTTCTCACTACCCTTCCCTGCTACTTCGTTGCTTGGTTTGGTTTTATCTTCAATGATGTGAACATCTTGAACAAAAGGTCCCACACCAGATGCTATATCCTGACTCTTACCAGTAATTTTCTTCTCATTCGTTGGTTCCCTTATATACATAGCTAACGAAGCAGTTTCCAGATGTTCCTTATGATCAAAAGCACGGTTTTCTTCCCGTACTACACTGCTCTTTTTTAATTCCTCGCCAATATTTTTGCTGCTACTGGATCCTTGACCTTCCTTAAACCCCAGATTAGAGCTTGCCAATGTAGATTTAACTTGATCCGGGTCTCCACTCTGCGCATCTTGTTTTTCCACAACTCTCTGCCGTGGTAAGGAAGGATCTTCACTTGAATATTGAGAGAAAGAAGCACCATTACCAAGCATAGTTTCAATGTCCGGCACACCAGAATCCAACTGCTCGTTCCCAAAAATCATCATCTTGTAAGCCTCAAGTTCATTCTCCAAGAAATGTGTTTCCCTCTCCCTCTTCAGAAGCATCTCCTCCAAAATGTTCATTTCTTCATAATCATAAGCCGACTTTTCATCAATCATCCTTTGGTATTGCCTGGCTGCCATCTCTACTGATGCCTTTTCCTCTTGAAGTCGTACAATCATAGCCATGGCTTCATCGGCAGCAGAAGCAGCTGCATTTCTCTCTTGTTCAAGCTCCTGACATAAAGCCAATCGAGCAGTTCGTTCTTCTTCCAATGCTTGCTCCAAGACTCTAAGAGCATTCCTCTCATCATCAGCACTAACATCATTATTGGATTTCAAATCATCGCTAGGATAGCCATCTCTCGCCGTCTGTTTACCTTCATCACAACGTTCAGTTGATTCAATCTGCTCAGATAGACCTACTGGTAAGCTGGTATCTGCAGAAGAACCTGCATCATCTAAAACAACAAGGATATAACAGATCTGTTATCATGTATGTGGAAAGATTTTAAAAATAGGAAAGACTACGACTATCCAATGTGTCAAGTTCAAACACTAACATCAGCTTTTATTTTCAGGCTAGTCATATTACTTGCAACCATATAACTTAGTTGAGTGTGTAGGGAACCTCTATGAACGTTCAGAAAAGACAGCAGCTATTAGTTTTCAACACTATGCATCATTGTTAAGATTGCAAAACACAACGTGGAAGCATATTTACTCTGTATATGTTGCAGTCAAGAATCACAACATTGACTAAGAAAAAGAAGTAGATTTGTACAGGCGCATAACCACAAGAGCTAACATGAATCATCTTGCCTTGAGTAACTTTATTCACCACCTTACTCCCGTTTGGAGGAGGCAAGGGAGGAATCTCCGCAGAAGAATAATATGCTGGAACTTGAGGAGGCATTGTCCCGTCTTCAACAGCACGCTTTCTACGATGGCTGCATTTCACCTTCTTGACTGGCTCACCTTTGCTCACCGTATCAAATCCCTTCTCCAGCATCTCCTCCATTGGAATGTTGTTATTATTACTCTCCGGTAATAAGTTACAAGAGCTTTCAAGCTCCAATGTAGCAACCTCATCTCGTATTTCTTTGTCATGCAACAAATCGAAAGGGAGCCTTCTCCTGACAGATGATTGAACATTTGATATGCTGTGACAAGGATGATCGACTATAAATCTTGGCCAGCAATTACCAGAATTATCATTACAGGAGCATGGCATAGAGAACCCAAATAGAGCTAGAAATTTTGAAGCAAAATAAACAAGCGCTGATGCGGAGAGGAACAGGTATGCAATTGCAAGGTCGAGAAATGCGGCCACCAGGCCATTAAAAGTCCATGATTCTACCTCTTGACACATCATTTTCATTCCCAGGAAAAGAATTCCAGATACCTCGATGTGATCCAATGAACATTAACCAGCAAAATTAAAAGATGTTTCAATCAAATCAACTCATTGACAGAAAACGGGAAACCCAAATGGCAGAATTCATCTATTCATGTTTACACCTCCATTTCTCAGAGAATAACACAAAGAAACAAACCCTGACATCAACGGAACTCGAATCATTGACAATGGCGTTTCCGAGACAGATTCGCTAATATTTTTTCAACGAAAATATCGGTTACATTCCCAAGAGACACATGGCGGGTTCCCGCTATTCAATTTTGAAGCTATGGCGGTGAAGAAACGTATACCTCACGCGTATAAATGCAATATGATGGAATGAGGGGCCTTTGTAATGTTGGGGCTCAAGCTTAATTTGAGACTTTTTTATATACTCCTAACCCAGAAATTGTTTTAAGATTTCAAACCTCACATCGAATTCGTTGGATACCTCTCTTCTTTTTTTTCACCTTATTACCACTAAGTAGGGTGGGAGTTGGTTAATTTGGTCATTAATTGATCAAAATCAGTTCATTTATAGTTAACCGATCTTCAAAAAACTTTGACTAAAGATCGATCGAAAAAATTGGTCAAAACCGACCAAAATTCGATCAGCAAAAAATTAATCGCGACGTTTTAACACCTAATTTATCTGACCTTTTTTTACTGAAATAATTTGCCCATTTTTTACCGAATTTGACCGATTTAACCTACTTTTAACCTTGAAATTTCATGTAAATTAAATAATATCATAAATTATACACCATGTAAATAAGAACTAGCAATATAACTCATTTTTTCACTATTGTTTCGGTCAAGGTTGTTTAACTACGTTTTAACTGTTGACCGACTAGCTAAAAAATGTTTAACTGCCCCCCATCAACCAACCTCAATTAATCAACTTCGGTCGGTTAATCAATTTTAACCATTAACCTAAACAGGATTGACATCCCTAGTATTGAGATACGTAATCATATTATTGACAAAATTGTTAGTGTTGGAGAGTGAGATCTGATTCGGTTTGCTAGAAAAGGCCTAGGATTCCTATCTTTTCTTTGCACATGATCTAGTCTTTTTTGTGGAGACTTCAATTTAGCAAGAAAGACTGATAATGATATGCTTAGATTTCTTCTGTAAGGTGTCGGGTCACATTGTTAGTAAAGAATATTTGGTCTTCTTTTCTAAGGTAGTTCTGCAGCCATTTATGAGTCAGATTGTCAATGCGCTTCATATGTCGATTATCCATAACTTGAGACAATAGTACTTGATTATTCTTATATTGCATGAGAGAGTTTACAATGCAACCTACCAATCTTTCCTTGATCACGTTGACAAAAAGCATTATGGATGGAAGGCCTCGACTCTTTCTATAGCTAGTCAGTATAGTTACTATTGTCAATCAGTCATTTCTCTTATTCCTTTTTATGTTATTTAACATATGTGTTGTCTAGTTATATATGCTGTGAGATCAATATGAGAATAAGCAATTTTGTTTGGGAAAAAGAAAGTCGGAGGAGCAAAAAAATCACATTTTTTCCTCGGAAAAGATAAGTAAATAGAACATCTTGCCAACTAGTGAAACATCTTAACCAAGCTTATATAGTTAAATTGGTTTTATTATTAAGTCTATATAAAAGCAAGGTGGAACTATAAGCCATACTACTGTTCATTAGTGTCACTTCAGTGGTTTGTTCTCAGTTTGGTTTTAAGTCTCTGTTTCCGTAGTTAGTTTACTTTTCCAGTTTGATTCCAAGCCTCCATTTGTCTAGGTACGAAAAATTATTATTGTTGGCTATGGTTTACCCGTGTGGGGCCCTGGGTAATCTTATCCAATCCACTTTTTGCTCTCTCCTGGCCTCCTAGGTGCCCGCCTCCTTCACCAATTTCATTCTCTCTCATTACCTTCGTTGTCTACTCACCCTTTGATCACCCATCACCTTGCTTACGGATAATTGGTGCATTCTCCCATCTTGGTTTCGCTTATAGTTCGCTCCCAATCGTCTTTTGAGTTGTTGTATACGTTGCTGGCCTCTTTGCCTCTCTGTATTATGTTTCCTGGTGCACAAACAATAGCTACTTCTTCTTACCTTCCTCTTTGCCACTGATGCAGCTCGACAGCTCACCACCACTCTGCCTCCTCTATGCTACTTTCTCTCCTCTACCTCCATATCTAATTCATGTTCATTTCCCCACTATCTTGACCTCACGGTTGCACCCAAGTTTTAAATTCAGCCTCCAACTGTCCCCATCATCGGTGAATCTTATCTGTGAGTCTGGAAGCAGCGCCGCTGGTGGAAGTGATGAGGAGATGCCTGGTGGTTGTAGCATCAGAGCTTTGTGGATCCTCAGCATCTTGGACACTGTCGTTTTCTCCAATTTCGTCTAAGTTGTATGAATTTCGATGTCCTTTGCTTTATGTGTTTTTTTTTCTACATCGTTATTAGGAGGTTTCCCGTGGTGGAGAAATGGTGGAAGGCGACTTGCAAGGTCGAAGAAGATGGCAGCTCCTCCGTGGGAGATCCTGTTAAGTGTGCTCTAATTCCGAGCTCGCTGCTGAGTTTGGTGAAAGGAAGAGAAGGTATAGTCAATTAGTTTGTTAGCTCTCAGACAGTTCTGATTACGATTTAAGTGATAAGCGTTGTGAACTCTTTACAAAGTTGTAGCTGTGTTGATTCTGGTAGGGAGGGATCCACACAAGGTTTTGGGATAATAGTGACACGATCAGCTAAATGGTTATGTTCAATTTTTTTGTTTGTTTGAAAAAACTGGCATCTTAGAGCTAAGTGTCCAAGGATTGTGTCTTGCTTTACAAATATTATGAAACGACCATTCTTGGTCTCCAGGTATGAATGAGTGAATGGTTCAAGATTATAAATAACATGTCATTATTGTTATTGTTATTGTTTTATTAAGTAGTGATGGGTTTATTCACATTACATCCCCAAGCTGAATAGCTCTGCTATCGTTTGGTTGTTTTATTCTACAGCAGGAATCCGGCTATAAGTTTGCTTGTAATTTTTGCCCAGATATCCATCAGTCAATATTATTTCACCTTTTCTAGAAGGACCCATATTTGTAAATTGTAGTCCAAAATTTTGGAACTAGTTCATTTTTCAATTGTTGTTGTCCAATCATGGATGTATCGTAGTGAAACAGTCATAGCTGATATTTATGGCAAGGTTTAGGTGATTCAATACTTCAATAGGTATAGGGTATGATTCAATAAAAACATGTTGTAGTTTCACAAGGGATTATCTTGAACGTTGATGTAGTTTTGTCCATAGACGATTGCCTTTGGATATTAATTTACTAAAGTTGGATCCTATTCTCAGACATCTCTTACAAAGCTTGCCTACCTAGAAAGCGCTCGGGTTTAATATTAGTTAAACCTATCTGCCTTCTCTTCTTCCAAAACTTCCATCTGATCTAATTCATTAATTGTTTTTTGTGTTTATGATAGAGACAGGAAGTATGAGCAAGAGGATGGTAATTCGATAAGTATAAGGGCGTTCATTCCAAGTATGCGGTGACTTTGAATTTTTGTACTCAAATGGAGATAAACTCAAGCGAATGAATGAAGAAGTAACTTTAAATCCTACTACTGATGATAAGCTAGATATCCCTAGATTCCTGGTGACTTTTTGCGCGTTTGTTATTGATGACACTCGATTTTACGTGTTTATCAGCCTCATTTAAGCTACATCTCCTTGCTTGAATCTCGGGTTTTAGGGTGATTTAGCATGTTTTCACATAAATGCTCTAATTCTTGCCGTTTTGGTTACTTTGGCCTGTTATGGGTCTATTTGACAGTTTTCTAGTGCTTTTGAGAATGCACAGGTTTTTGCCGTCAAATACGTAGTCACGGACGAGCTCGGGAAGCAAATGAATCTTAAGGAACGGCCCGAGATCGAACCAGAAATCAACCAAGCCAGAAGAAATCACTGCCCCGGCTTGTAACTATAATTTTCGACGAGAAGTCTGAAGTCTTCGCCGAAAATTTATGCAAGAAACTCACAGTCGAAGACAGAGAATCCAGCCGAAGTCCCCTCTGAAGTCTTCGCCGAAAACTCCCAAGTTTTCGTCGAAAACTAATCCATTTTTTTGGCTGGAATCCTAAACCCTATAAATACTAAACCAGCGGCCACAAAACAGATACATATTTCATGGATTAATTTCCAGACTTTAAAATTCAGAGAGAGTTTAGAGAGTTCGAGGAGTCAGGAAGAGATCGTGATGCCAAAACTAATCCCTTTTTTTGGCTGGAATCATAAACCCTATAAATACTAAACCAGCGGCCACAAAGCAGATACATATTTCGTGGATTAATTTCCAGACTTTAAAATCGAGAGAGAGTTTAGAGAGTTCGAGGAGCCAGGAAGAGATCGTGACGCCATCCTTCCATCTCGGAGAACTCGGTGCTAGGAGTTGAAGATCCAGGAGATTGAAGCTTCACATATTCTTCTGAAATTAGGTTTTACAGTTCTTCTATGTTCTTCCTGGTTGAAGATGTATTCTTTGTTTGACTTTGATTCTTTTGTTTCAAATATGAGTAACTAAACTCAAAAATCTTAGACTAGATGAACCCTAAGTGACCCAGGGTTTTAAAGCGGTCACAGATCGGTGGTAATTAAATCCAGTTTCAATCAGTTTCTCTTGCATGTTTGGTTTGTTCTTAATTGCTTTTGTGTTTCTTTTCTAGCTTGATCACCTAGTTAAGATTCTAGTTAAGCTGAGGATAGTAGCGAACGTTCGCCTCACTTCAAAACACCAAATCAACAGTTAACCTATTCATTGGAACAATTTCTCTTTGTAGGAACCAGTTAGGGTTAATCCGCTGCTAGAGTAACTCATTAATCACTAGTAATCGCGTCAGTTAGTTTTCCGTTGCAGAAGCGAATGCATGGGCGGTCAATTAATCTTGGGAGTTAGATCGGATAGAGCGAATGTTCGCCAGTCATAAACCTAAGGGTCAGGAGTTATGGTGGTGTCTGAGAACTGAAAGATTCGGGATTGAAAACCGATGGTCTTGTGATCGCCAATGTTCTGGTGATCTTAGGGGGATTCGAAATCTAATCTTGTCTGCCGTCTTGTTAAGTCAACCAATCTTTCAACTGTTTTCTGTTTTCATTTCTTGTTTCCTGCTTTATAGTCTAGAAGTCGTGGAACTCACACCACGCACAACTTGTGTTTAAACCCGAGTAATTTGCCTTCATATTTGAGTAGACGATTAGAAGAGACATGTGGAATACGATCTTCTTAGCTTTTAGCTTAGTAGTTATTTGATACGCTTCACAACGTTCATCAGTTATGTTAAAAGGCTAATTTTGGAGTCTAAGTAAGAAGCCCTAGAATTAAATAATAATTGAAATCTAATCCAATTACTTCTCATGTTCATGTTCATGTTCATGTTCTTTGATGAGCTATTAATATATCAGAAATTTGTAGTTATTGATCATGCATTTTTTTTAAGCGGGTCATGTTGTTATTTATCATGCAATCTTTTTTTGCTAATGGTTTTGCTCGGATCATGTAATTCTTCTTTTTGAATGAATCATGTAATCTCTTTACTATGATGTATCATTCCTCAATGCATTAAATCAACCACTGTAATTCATGCACCCGCTCACACGTCTAACTATCGGGTGAATATGCTTACACTACGCGCTAATTATATTGTATAGTAGCATCGCGCGCTACAAAAATCTAGTTCTTTGCAAAGTCGGATGTTTTGTGGGTGTATGTGCTTCAAACTCGTTTGTTAGGGAGGAATTTTGATGGTGTTTCTGCAAAAGTTTGTATTCTATGAAAACTTCGTTTGTTTGGACATGAATTGGTGGAGGAAATGATATTTGAGAAACTCTATAGCCTATATTTCCTCTAGAACTAGTATTCTAACAATTTTTTCCCTCACCCAAAAATTGTCAGAAGTACTGAGTTTTGATGGGCCCATTAGTCACCTCTTTTCTTATGTCATTATTGCCCTCATCTGTTTCTTCTCTTTTTGTTTCTTCTATGTTCTTCTAGACAAACTATTTCTCTTCGTATTATCTCCCATTTCAAGTACATCTTCCATGGTTCTTGATCTGATGCACGAGGATAGTGTGTTTTCCAGTGAGATTATGAAGCTTCATCACCAGAAGCACCAACCACAACAAGGCTCTCGAAGCATAAAAAATGCCATCACCGTTGTTGTTAATCTCTAGAGCTCCATCAAATTAAATAGCGGAGGTGTAGTTTGTTCCTTTCTTACTATCGTTCTTGCCTATTCGATAAGATTGGAGGAGAAGCATTGTTGTAGAAAAGAAGTATTGTGATTGATTCGAATATCAATGTTTCTAGAGATGGAGGTCGTGCCATTAGCTAGAATATGTAATGAAAAGTATTTGAATCTGAAGTTGAAACTGCAGCAAAATCGAAGGGCGCTAAGTAGTTGCAGAGGCTAAGCGAGTAACAACAGCAAAGAACAAGGGAAAAGATGGAAGAATTGTCCCGGGAAATGAACAAGGAGACAGAGCTCGATCGACGCCGACACCTTGGCAGTTCCGGAAAGTGGAGACAATATCGATCGACGGCGTGGCTCCACGGATGGAACTACGGAGAAGGAAAAAAACATGGATCATTTATCATTTATCAAATTTGTTACCCATAAATTAATTTCGAAAACCATTGGACAAATTAGAAGAGAAGCAATGATTCATAGTACTATGCGAGTTTATCTGCAAATGAGAATATAGGGTTTATGTGCAAAAAATAAGGAGTAAAGTAGACTTTCAACAAATATATCATTTTTCTTTTTCTTTTTAATCAAATTCCTCATCATACAATATGTTCATGCCAAACAATGATATTTAAGATTGTCAATTTAAATGAATATACTTTTCCACTCTTCCTCAATACTCTATTTCCTCTACTTTTCAATCACCACAAAAAAAGTCACTTATTTGTGACAACCAAAATTCATCATTAATAGCTAAATTCGTCGCAAATAGTTATTTGTGACCAGTTGTGGTCGTCAGACGTCGTCGGAAATACCCTCCCCACAAATAATGTATTTGTGACCAATCATCGCTAATAGTTATTTATGACGAACAAAATTGGTCGCTATATCTTCTATTGTCATTGAAAAATACGTGACCAAATGAATCAAAAGTCGTCACAGTTAGTACTTTAGCGACAAATTTCAATACGTCAATTATATTCGTCTCTATTAATAATTAACGACATTAAAATATGGTGAAGAAATTTTTAATAGTCTCTACATATAACATTTAGGGGCATACAAATTATATTAATAGAATCAAATTTTATATCCTGTTAATAATCATACACTTAAACACCTAACCTATCTAAATATCTAAAATAGGTACACAATTAACCATAGACTTTCTCATAAACATAAGTAGATGTCATAAGCCCTTCTTGTGTGTTGCCCTTCCAAAATCAAATAGCCTAAGGAGTTTACAATAGACAACCAAACTAATGGTCTGTCTTCAGTCTGGAACCCAGTACATTGTAGTCTTTCAGCAGTTCACAACAACTATACTCCCAACGTTCAAGCATCCCTTGTACACAATTTCGAACTCGCCTTTCCCCAGTATGTTCTTGGCATTAAAATGATCAGTCGTGTTTCTAGCTCCTTAATGGTGTCTCCTTAAATGGCCTAGCCTCACTTCATGATCATATTGTTCTGTCAACAAACCAAACTTGTTTTCGTCACACATTGAGGAAAATCTACTTGTCATGTTGTATCTCCACCAAATAAGTAACCCCAAGATCAAAATGATGGCAAGTGAAACACCAAAGCTTGCACCAAAAGCAATGACTACACGGCGTCTCTTTGTTTTAGAATCTGAAATCCAACAATAAAAGAATGATAGTTAGATCAAGTGAATCCACGTCACTTTCAGGGTGAATTAAACATGTCTAACAGTGAAACCAGGAGGAGAGAAAGGGACTCTGGAAATATAGTAGAACAGTTGTTAGCAGCCTTAAGTCCACAAAGTAGAGGATTGTCAACGACTCTGGAAATATTTTCAAGCTCCAAACAATCGATATAGTGGAAGGTAGAGTCAAGTTATGATTGTACTCACCATTGTAACCTCCTTGATGTGAATCCAATTTGGACTAAACTCCTCCCCTGACTACGACATCAGATTAGTAGAGGAAGTGGATTAGGTGGAGGAACTATAGCAACTGCAGGACATTTCAAAGAAATTAGCTAGTCAGATCTGGAACATAAATGTAAGAGATGAAGACTGAAGAGAACAAGGTTGGATTCTATAATAGTGTAATCATTAGACAAAATTAGTGTTTATCAAAACAACCTAAGCTAACTGTAATGATTTTCAATACAATATCAAAGTATGCACTTTGTCCTTTGAAGCTTAGGAGTTATAAACCAAAGGCCTCATTGTAATTCAAAGAGAAGTCCATTTCTTTCATGATAATATAACCATATATGTCAATCGAATTTGAGAGAAAATACATGATATAGAGTTACCAGTCAAAACTAACCAGGTTGTTGATAAGCTAGGTCAAGCCTTTAAATTGACTTTCACCTGATTCTATATTAGATTATAAAGAATCGAATTGGAATTTCTATTAACACCAACTTTGTTCACGCAAGAGGCAAAAAGGAATCTCTTAAACTCTTAAACTCGAGCAATGCCATAGAAAGGATACCTGATAGAGGATTCATGATTAGCTTCCTCCTGGGGACATCTTCCTTGATCTTAACCATCTAGATTCACAGATGCTACAGATTAGATAGTCTGATGATGTAACGATTCTATTGGAGAGGTAGAAGCCGAAAGAGGTGCTAGCGAGTGGCGATGCCATCGTTGGGGAGGGTTCGACCGTGCTGGTTAAACAAATAGGCCTCAAGAAGATGGAGTACTGTCATGTGCTGCAGACAGAGCAGAATCTGGGCCGATCACAAAGGGAACAATAACCTAGGCAATTGGAAATTTCAGATTAGGGTTTTCGTTGATTAATCGATTAATGGAGGAGGAAGAGTCGAGTTACGATTCTACTCATCGTTGTGAATTTAGCCGGTATGACACTCCTCCTCTTCAGCTGGCTTCGAATCTGAAACGGAACAATGAAGAAGAAGTAGGGGAAGCTATCTCGCCGAAATAAACCCGAACGGTTGTTCGTCCTTGACCAATTCATGTGCCTCCAATGTTCCTGAAATAATCCAGTCATATCATTCTAGCATAAATGGTCAAATGGAAGGAGAAAGGAATTAGATAGAGCGGAACGAAGCAACGAGATTATGGGAAGGGTTTGATGGAAGAGTTGGTTGGGAACGGGATTGAAGAAAGAAAGAGTCGAAAAGCAACCAAAATAGAAAAAGTAAACTAATGAAAAGATACAATGAAACAAAGAAGTAAAGTGGGAACTAATCGTTCGGGTAATAGTTGAGTTTCAATGATAGTTGAGTTAATTAAAAAAATATATTTTAATAGTTGAACTTTAATAATATTGAAGTTATGGTAACATTGTGATGAGAAGTAGATCTAATTGATCCGATTATCTATACCTGTAAGATTTGGAAAACACTGATTAATTCATATACTAATCAACTCAAATAACTATTATCGAAAACTACCCCCACCTACTAAATCCATATATCTCAAATATACACTTAAAATGGTTGTTATTATTGTTAAAAATAATTTTACACGTCACAATATATTAAATTAAAATAATTTTTATGACAACTTATGTTGGTCACAAATAAATCATTTACGTTTAATAGCGACAAATTCTTTTTGTGTGGTCGGAAAAAAATTCATGTCATATATTCGAGGCATAAACTTGTTATTATCGATCATAAATTTGTAAATCACCGACAAACATACAAATGGTCATAAATAAAGAGTAGTTTGACGAAACATTTTCGATGCCTTGATTTTTGCGTCACAAAAAGTAGTTTAGTGACGACTTAAGCCTTTCGTCACTAAGATCTGGGCTAATAAGTCCATTCAGTACTTTACGTTTGGGGTATTAACAAATCAGTACCCACCGTTTGAAAAATAACTTGCGAGTGTTGTTCGTATGAAAATTTAACACATTCATCCAAAATGACGATTCTATCCAATTTTGTCCGTAAATGGCCACACCAGCGTCTTATTTGGATTGAAACACAGATATGGATATATCCACGTTAGTTGTGCCTGCTCCGTCAATTGAAAATTAACCCTCACTATTTGTTTTCCTTTGCCATGTGTTAGTTATTAGTTAGGTTCGATCCAGATTCTCTGGCTTGCTCAACTGACCAAGTGAGTAAGGAATCGAATCTTCGAGGTTACAATCCACCATCCAGAAGTAATCGAGATTCGTCAAATTACCAAGCTCGCTCTGCAATGAACCAACAAGGTAAGGAGCTGCTTCAACTTTGTGATGTTCCAATACCTCATCCGCGTCTTCGTCACCGTCTGGGGATTCTCACCTACAATCAAACCCAAACCAATTTCGAATTCAAATTAAATCCTAATTCGTGACAAACAAAAGCTCTGTTCAACGAATTGACATTCAATTCAGGGAAAGAAGCTTCAATTGATCAATACTCCGGTGACCAGGAGTGCTGCTTGTAGAGCGGCGCCAATAGCCGTCTTAAGGAAGGCGGGGGAGGCGAATGATAGATTGGGGGTGGTAGGACGAGGCTGATAGAGGCGGCGACGGTGGAGGTATTGAGTTTGATCTGGACATGTAGTGGACTGCAGCGGTGGTTGGCGGAGCTCCGTCGGTGGAGAGAGAAGAAGAGGGGAATAATTATTCAGGTGAGGAACAAATTGAGAAAGAGAGACAGAAATTGCAGAGGGGTCATTTTATTCAGGTGAGGTGACGTGGATATATCGACGTTAGCATTTTAATCAAAATAGGACGCGTGATGTGGCAATTTAACGGCAAAATTGGACGAAATTGTCATTTCGGATGAATGTGTTAAATTTTCATACGAACGTCACTCATAAGTTATTTTTTAAACGGTGGGTACTGATTTGTTATTACACCAAACGTAAGGTATTGAATGGGCTTATTAGCCCTAAGATCTGGTCACTAATAACAGACTTTTTTGTAGTGAATACTTCATACCAAATGGCCCTAAGTGCAACTATGAAGATGAGCTAGGCTTCCATGCTAGACACTTGAGCTTTAAGTTTGTTATCTCAATATATATGGCAACATATTTCTCTATTGATAGGAAGGATGTGTGTGACGGCTTGATTGATGTTTGGAAGCGAGTCGATTATGAGAAGTGCATATTTGGTGAGTTTTAAGGATTCATAGTATCGAGCTAAAACTTTCTTGTGAATCAGTTGTGAGCTTTAGCCGCTGAGATTTATTCATTGATTGAGGAAAAACAAAAGGTTAAGTGTTATTCTTTGGTCGATGACTAATTTTGCCACATTTATCTTTCCATATTAAATGACATTCCATTTCAGTTAGTTTTCACTAGTGGCTATGATTTAGGGTCCTTGTCCTGTTTCGAGTAGGTTTGATGTCGTTTTGGAGCTTTTTAGATCGCGGACATCACATGGGGACCGAGGATGAGTTATTTGGTTTAGATGGACACCCAACATAATCATGCCCGAACGAGTCTGTGTAATGCAAAGATAAGCTACACCTTGTGTAGGGTCTTACATTTCCTAGGGTTTACTCAACAACCATACTCAACTTCTTATTGCTAGTAAGAAAGAGAGAAATTGAATAAAGACCGGTTTTGCAGTGTAGGTGTCGCGGATGCTAAATTGAACAAAACAGAAAGTAAACATGTGATGGTGAGTAAAAGCAACGAAGAGGAAAGATCAAAATGCATTAGGGGGAATGGTCATGCTGGTTTTTGCATTCTCTCAAGAAACTATGAAGCAGCAGACACAAAATAAACATGAGTACTTGAGATGATAGTCAACTAAGGTCTAATGCAAAGTCTTCATTCAAACCATCCATAGGTAAACTCGACTAGGAGCAAGCCCTTTCATATCCTACTCCCTTCCAATCGCTAACCCGACTCTTGGTCTCAAAGTCAACCCATTACAAAGAGAAAATGCTTGAAGAATAGATACTCTCACACATGGACTGACCTATCGACCCTCTTTTGAATGAAATGATATAAATCAATTATTTCCCAAACAACTCCTAAGTATCAATGGCCCTTGCATGTCCTCTTACTTCCCAACAACATAACAAATCAAACTCGGGCAATAATGCAAATCAAATACATATGGTTAAAAAGGGAGATACAACTCCTTATACAACTGTGAAAGACATCAAATACAAAATAAGGATCAGACAAACTCCACTCCAACTCTAGCTCCAGTTATTGTAATACAAATCCACAAACAACACCCAAAAAAAAAATATATGCGAGATCAGTGCTAATCACGAAGTGTCTAAAGATCGCATCCACTATATGTTAAAGTTACCATGAATAAGAGTAAGAGATATAGATAAAGTCAAGTAAACCCAATGGCATCAAGTGACATTGTATCTTATACGTTCATGTCTTATCAGTAAGTTAAGTGCCATTAGCCCATGTTGTGTTGTTACGAAATCCTGCAGAGATTCAAAAAACCCTGTCATGTAATGGTCTCTATGGACCCATATCTTGTAAATAATATCACCTAGGGGATTGCGTAATCTAGCGGTGGGCTACCGGCACAACAAACATATATCCTACAATGTACTAGCTTGCAAGCATTTATCCTATCATGTACTTGCCTAGTAATGTCTATAGTCAAATAGTTCTACGTATCATGTCATGTCATATAATATATGCTATAAAAAGTAGTAAACCTGGCAATGGTATTGCTAGAACCAGCAAGCAATTATAAGAAATAAATTTGTCATATATTCTCCAAGTATAGTAGATGTTTGTTTCTAACACTGTAGCTTAAACCCTCACCTTAGCAAAAGCAACCCCTCCTTGAAAGCTGGAAAACAAACAAGCTAAACTCTGCACTTTGATCCTTGAACCCCTATGATGTTTGTTTCTAACACTGTAGTTTAAACCCCTCGCCTTAGCAAAAGCAACCCCTCCTTGAAAGCTGGAAAACGAATAAGCTAAACTCTGCACTTTGATCCTTGCCTAGGACTGACTTTCCACAATTAGAACCAGAAACCCAAAGAATCTGGTCAGCAACCCTATCTCAACCTTAAGAGAAACAAAAAAAACAAGGAAAAATACCTCGAGACGAAGGTGGGAAAGCATCCAGGCCCTTCTCCTTAACTCTCCCCTTTGTTCTCGGGCTGCTCGATTGCCCAAAATTCGTGGGGATGTCACACTTCCTCTTCTCTAGGTGATTTGTGATTAAAAATTATGAATTAGGATTTCTATTTCCCCGAATAAACCTAAATGTCCCATTTTATATTAATAACAAGTAACGGTCGTTATAGTAGACAACATCTGTTGTGACTAACATACCCAACAGTGGTTGCTTATGGTAATGTGTGTTGCTTCCTCCTGGACCAATGGTCATTTCTTAGAGCAATCTGTGTTGCTTCCTCATGGTTTAATTGATTTTCTTAAGAGAAACCCAAAATGGGTCGTTACATCATGATTGTGACATACGATCCCACGATTGTGATTGGTGCGCTACCACTCCTGTGGAAAGAGGACTCACGACCATGGCTGAAATAAGCCAATTTTGCCTTCATCTTCTCATTCTCAACCTTCAGCCCACTTTCATTACGCGCTATTGTGTCCACACATAATGGATTGTTATGTGAAACATCCAAGCGAATGAAAACCACATTTTCTGACTTTTGTTTCACTCGATCTAGGTGCTTCTGATGTTTGATTGAGCTCCCATTGGATTGTTGGCTTCATTATCACCTTAGATATAATTTCATGTCCTGCTCTTTGACCACAAACAACTCCAAAATACATCAAGTTGGACCACAAATGGTCTTGTGGCAGAAATGGAGCTACAAAGTGAGAAACATCTCAAAGGGCATTCCAAGTTTAACAAAAGGAACCCCTATATCATGTCATACCATCCAATTACCAAAAAAACATACACATAAAACCATCAAATTATACCAGGCATGGCTCTATGACGGCAATGAATGCGAAAAGTGGGAAACATCTCAAAGGGCACTAAAATGTTCAGCAAAGAGGGATAAATATACGGAAAATATGGGGGAATAAAGCTAAAAATCGAGAGAAGAACCAAAAATGTGTGTGACATGGGAATTTGTCATTTTGGGCACTAAAATGTCTCTAACCCGCATTTTTAGGTAATTATGTCATTTTGGGGGCAGTATTAAAGCTCAGTTCACCCCAAATTCATATGATTCATTCCCTTTGATTTTTAGGCGAACATTAATATCCACAGATAGTTAGGTTTTTATAGTTTTATTTTGAATGAGTGAGCAACGGAACATCAAATTAGAAAAGGATTGGCCAAATGTTGAAATCCCAACAACATAATTGAGCTTTCATGGAGTAATGTAATCTTCTTTTTTTCTTCATCTCTTTCTTTGTTTTCATTCTTCAAACCATGAATAGTTAAAATTCATGTGGTGTTTAGATTAGATGAAGCTCTAGAATGAATCTTGTATTGATGACAACTGGTTTGTAACCTTTTGATTTGCAATTAATATCTATTCAGACTTTGCTCAGTTATCTCCTAACACTAATTTGATCTTGAAATTTGTTGCTTCAAATTCATTATCTTATCTTTATTCTATTGGTTCAAGAGAAACATTGATCGATTAGACACTTAGGAAGAATGATAGTTTTTTGTTAGCTTGAGAGAATAGCGATTTATCTAGTCTTTTTGGCACTATATTGGTTGTGCCATTTCATCAAACATGTATATATATTGCATTTGACAATGGTGAAGATTAACTTGAAATCAGAGTTTTCATTTGAGTAGGATATGATTCTAGGTTCGCGTAAGCATGTTATAATTACCTTAAGAAATTGTCTAGTCTTCATACCTGATTAAACAGAAGTTGCATGGTCATATATCTTACTTATATGCTATAGTGGATTTAAATTTAGACAACCACCATTCTCATGTTTGATGTCCATCTCTACATTGCACAATTTGAATTTTCTTTCTTTTTTAGCTCATTCTTTATCATACTTCATTCCTAATTATGAATTATACATTGCGTCTAGGTTGAGTAATAAGAGCTAGAAGTCCCTAAGGAAAAATGACCTCGTAAATGTAGTTTTGTGAGTATCACGTGTGTTAAACTAGGATGCCCAATAAACATGCGGACGAGGACAATAAGGAGCTCAGATCTAGAGTGACAACATTAATGAAGGTGGTTCTTTAATGGGCCTTATTTATTTACAAGGAACTAAGCATTGTCAAATACCATTTGTACGGTCAAGGGGCCTAGCACAACTTAGTTACATTCTTCTTAATGCTTTCAGTAATAAATTTGCTAATGGTCAACGTAGGAGCTTTGCGTCCCAACGTCATGGTTTCTCTGTAAAGCTTAGTGCCCATTTCTTGTTCTATCGACGGCAAATAACAAGTGATGGCATGGATAGACTTGTGGTCAAGTCAAACACCTAGTGACGATCACCTTGTCATTGGGACTTGATATATTCCAACCAACTACCAATACGTGGCCCACCATTTTGATGTTTACGATTGCTTACAATCTGGCTCATGCATGTCCATCCAAATACCTAACTATTTTCCCAAGAGCTGTTTAGGCATCACATTTGAAAAGCACATGGGTTTTAGAGATCATACATTGACATTGTTGTCTTTGTAAAGTCGGATTCAGTGTGGTTCCACACCCACTTCTTCTTCTTCTTCAATGCATCAATTGAGCACACCAACTAGTACGTACGTACTCTGACATTCCTCTTTCACTTGGAAGATTTTGTTATACCTTTTCAGCTTTTCTCATGTCTATATGGTAAGATCATGCTCAACATTATTTGTTCCTTACCCCCTAGAATCTCTGGTCCGAGTCAATTGAGGAATTACCCAATAATCTCTTCTCAAGTTAATCACAGAACAAGCTCTATACTCAAATTAAAATGGTTTCTTCTAGCTTGCTCCTTGGGCTGGACTTTATGTTTAGCTTATTAGGCCTAAGTTATTTTAAATTTTAGATATTTCTTACCCCTTCCTTGGGCCCAGCATGGGATTTTTTTCGGTGACAAAGTCCTTACTTTGTAACCGGTACAAAGTTTAATCCCCACCCTTACTTTCATCCTATCTCCTAATTAATAATTGAAGCTAATTAAATAATATATTTATGGAACACATTCTTTTTTGTAACTGCGATTACAGTCAATTAATCTAACTAATTTTCTGCCAATTATTTTAATATTTTTGCAATATCATATCCTTAAAATTTGCTAACATAATATTTTCTGCCCTATTTTAACTACTTCCATCTTCTTTCTTCTTTGTTTTATGAGTACGCAGAGAAACTAATTCCTACCAAAATTTCAGCCGCCACCATTGTTTTGTTTCAACCAATTTTAATCAATTCAGAACAGTATGCTTAGGTTCTTTATGTTGTTGTTCTTCAATTGCATCAATTAGTTATATATGAATTTCAAGGATTTGTGGATTTGCAATGGTTTAATTACAATACTAGTATGTGGATGTTCATTATACTTGTGTTGTTGTTATACAAGTTCCAGCCGTCGGATTTGCAATGCTGCTATACATTTGTGGTGTTGTTATTTCAAGTATACATGTGGTGTTGTTATACAGTCTTTTCTCATTCTATGTAATATCTCAACTATTTTTTATAAATCCTGGTAGTCATAAGTTACCCAATCTCTCTCAGTAATCTTGAAATGTCTATCTCAATCCGCGGCCCAACTGAATGTATAGTAAGCCCTAGTTATTTACAATTTCATTCTTACCTTCAACTTGGTAGACTTTTTAATCTCTCTTGATTTTTTTAACGAAAATAATTTCTAAAAAATAAAAAATAGAATATGCCGATTACAAAACATTCTGCAAATGCTACAAAAGTCAACTAGCAGTTGAATGCCTTCTTCTTCTTTTCATAAACAAAAAGGTGTCTCACCAAACCAAGGAAGAAGTAGTAGCTTAGGCGGGATCCCGGTGGGTGACAAAGGAGAAACTTTGTCCCCTATACAAAGTTCATTCCTAACCGTCAGATTTCCCTAATTTAATCTAACGGTGGATAGTACTAGTATTAAAGGAGGTAACCGCCCCCCCCCCCCCCAACTCCCTCTGATATCGCGAAAATCAAATCCTCCACGACGCCGGCGATATCAGTGGTTCGACGTTCGAAAGCCTCCCTCCGCTACGTGCTCCCTCCTCAGCCAAGCAGTCGCTGCCGGTCTGCCTGTTCTCTCCATTCCCGAAGCCGAACCTTGTTGTCTCCTCTGCCTTCGATCAGAGAAAGGGTCGAACTACATCGCGGTCTCCTCGAATATGATTTTGGTGTCGACGGCGATAATCAACAATTCTCCTTGCCGCCGGTAATCCCGTCAGTCTTCCCTCACCGCCACTCATACCTTTATTCTTACATTTTTGCATTGGCTCCCTCTGCAGTCGATCAGCGAAGCAAAGCTTGGAAGCTCCTCTGGCGACGAAGTCAAAAGGTAAGTCACCGTCCCCTTTTTTGAAACTTAATTAGTACTTGTATCTGTACCTTACTAGTATTTGTTTGACTGCTACTTGTATGGATGTTTATGTGATGGTTTGTGAATAGGTTTGAAGCTGAGAGTTTTGTGGAATTTGATGGAACCTGTACTTGTATGAGTCCAATACTTATATATTCGAAGTACTAATATCAGATGAATGTCTGGACCGTTTTGAAAGGTATCTAAAGCTTCAAACTTTCCTTTTGTAAGATATCATTAGGCCATCCAGGCGTTATCATCTATTTGTTTGATATAATGACAAAACAATCATCATTTTCCTCTTTATATTAACGCCATTCTTTGTTATCATGATTGAGCTTCACAGTTCACACCTAACTTCATAAAGTTCACAGCTTTTTATTATCTAATTGAGCTCGGTTCGTATGTTGGTTTGTATGTTTGGTATGAATAGGTTAAGTAAACAAATTTGGAGAAGAATATAAAGCTATATCCATTAAACCTTGATTCGTTAGCTTGGACTATATTTGAATGTAGAAATCGTGCTACAATGCTGTTTGAAGTGCTCGTTGTGGCTAACTACTTGGGGATTGTATTGTGATCTTGTTGTGGTTGTTTGTGTGATGAATTTAGTGTTTGTATAGTTGTGTTCTTGGAATTACAAGTACTTGTATCTGTAGGATACTTGTATGCTCGTGTTCGAGTTATTTGCATTTTGTGTTTTTTATGAGTTCTTTTCGATAATACTAGTAGGTGTACAATACTTGTATATTTGTAGTACTAGTATTAGTTGTTGTAATTGTATTGTGTAAGTTTATGTTCAAACTGAGTGTTTGGTAGTGATCATATTATTTTGATGTAATCAATACTTGTTTTTCATGTTGCCTCCTGAATCTAACCGATGCTCTGCTTGTTAATTTTGATTCCAGGGCTGAAGGGACAATCATATGTAGTGCAACCCCAAGAAATCAATGAACTAGTTTCACGGAGCTCTCCGGAACAAATTGCCAGAATCACTAGTTTAGGTTTAGGGGGCACCACAAAAGTTGGCATCACGCAATTACCAATTGAGATGAGGAAGTGGGTATTGGCTATATACGACGTGGGTTCTCATACATTCAGAGTTGGGCCGGAGATGACACTCAAGATTACTGAAGAGGATGTGCGTAACGTGTATGAGCTACCGAGGGGACTTGTATAAAAATAGTTAGATATAACAGAAAAGGAAACCATAGGAACTTGTATAACAACACCACATGTATACTTGAAATAACAACACCACAAATGTATAGCAGCATTGCAAATCCGACGGCTGGAACTTGTATAACAACAACACAAGTATAATGAACATCCACATACTAGTATTGTAATTAAACCATTGCAAATCCACAAATCCTTGAAATTCATATATAACTAATTGATGCAATTGAAGAACAACAACATAAAGAACCTAAGCATACTGTTCTGAATTGATTAAAATTGGTTGAAACAAAACAATGGTGGCGGCTGAAATTTTGGTAGGAATTAGTTTCTCTGCGTACTCATAAAACAAAGAAGAAAGAAGATGGAAGTAGTTAAAATAGGGCAGAAAATATTATGTTAGCAAATTTTAAGGATATGATATTGCAAAAATATTAAAATAATTGGCAGAAAATTAGTTAGATTAATTGACTGTAATCGGCAGTTACAAAAAAGAATGTGTTCCATAAATATATTATTTAATTAGCTTCAATTATTAATTAGGAGATAGGATGAAAGTAAGGGTGGGGATTAAACTTTGTACCGGTACAAAGTAAGGACTTTGTCACCGAAAAAAATCCCAGCTTAGGCTAGCTAGGGAAGAAGACAGATGATGCATGCTAATTAATTAACAACTTCTTTTCAAGTTCAGTAGGAGTACGTCAACTCCTCCTCCTTCTCATTTTCTAATTATAATTAAGGGATAATAAGTTGAGAAGCCATTAATGAAAGATAACAAATAAGTCTTTTTATAATTATTTGTACAAAACATACTCCTCTACTTAGAATGTTTAACAAAGAAGTACTTCTCTTACAATTATTTGCGTAAAACACATCCCTCTACTTAAAATGCTTAACAAAGAAGCCCTCTTACAATTATTTGCGCAAAACACACCCATCTACTTAAAACGCTTTACAAAGAAACATTTATGTTAGAATTTAATTTGATAAATTCCATTACGATTTTGCTGACATGATCTGCTGACTCTGTCCGTAGGTTGTCAAATTTGAAATGTCAGCAAACCGAAACAACGTCGTTTTTCCTTTTGGTTCATTTTTACCAAGAATATAATTTTCATCCCCTTATCCTTTCTCTCGTAATCACCAAACCTCCATCACATGCTATTAACCTCCAATCTCCAATCGTCAAATCTCGATAATCCATCTCCTCCGGCTCCTCTTGTCGAGAAACTCAAGTTAAAACTCTTGATCCTCTCTGTTTTTTTCTTCGTCTTCTGATTCATTTCTTTCAAATGGAGAAACCCAAGTTAAAACTCTTGATTCTATACGTGTAAATCTCCCCTCTTTCGTTAACCCACTTTGTTCTTTTCGATCTCCTCCTCCTTACTTTCTCTAACTATGTCTCACGACCAACAGATCTCCCCCATTGCAAACTCCTAACAAGATCGGCAACAAGAACGATGTTGTATCGTTTTGCTAACATGAGTGCTTGTTTGTTATCTTTCAATAGTATAGTGACCTCCCGATCTATTATCCCTAGGATTACTTACAGAGTTGGTTAGGTGTGCCATAATAATCGGGTTACTATAATTTCAGCATACATATATTTAATTTGGAATTAGTTGGTGAGGATAATTAAGTTTTGTCATCATTCTTGAATCATCGTCATGTACATGTTAAACATCAAAATCATCACCTACAATTTTTCATGGGTTGGGAGTTACTTCTATCGTCACCAATTTCAACATACCTTTCCTTCTACCATTTTAATCCAAGTTTGTGTTTTAATTTTCCAACTACTAACTTCACTTAAAATTATAATTAACAATTAATTAAATAACTAAATTTTTTTTGTTAATCTTCTCTACACTATTTTCATAATACATTTTGCGAAATGGTCGGGTTGGATGGTTTGAACGGTTGCAGATTAGGTCAACTGGTTGCGGGTTCATAAAATTATTGTAGGTTAGTCAGGTTGGTATATTTTCGGTTGGTCGGATACAATTCCATGAGTGTACAAATTAGTAGAATTATGTGTTCACCAAGTCTAAATAGGTCAAGAGTTAGATTGGGTTGCCCATCAAATTACAAACAATTTAAAAATATCTAATTATCCTATTTGGTATAATTTGGAACTTAGATATGATAATATCTTCATCGTAGGTGAGATTGGGGAGGGTTCTGGTTTTTGTCTTGTGGGATGGGGTAAGAAAACTACTGTCAACCCTTGTGTATTCCTTGGCCTTCTTTGGTCTGTTTATATATATATATATATCATCATTTATCAAAAAAAAAAAAAATGAGCATAGAAAGTTTAGGCTAGTTTTACATTTGCAGTTTATTAAGTTGGACTAAAAGTTGTAATAAAATTTATACAATGATTGAGATAGTAATTTTTAATAGCTGTTTAGCAAAAATATTGTACATGTGCTTGGAAAAATTACATATACTTATAACAAAAAAATTAAGTAGAATAAAGTTGAATAGAGTTTAGGGTTTAAAATTAAGATTTTAGAGTTTAGGGTTTATGTTTCGGGTTAAGAATTTAGGATTTAAATTTTAGGAGGGATCGAGTTAGATTTATCTTTTCCAATACGATCTCATTAAACTGTGGAAGCAGTTGTTAATGTGGCGTGTGGATGTGTCCAAATTTAACGTCAAGAAGATAATATTTGGAATGGAAGAACCCAAAAGGCAAAGTGGTTGAAACAGAAGGGAATAAAAAGAATAATTTATAGTGCATAGAGTTATATGTTAAGTTGACATAATAGATGGGAAAATGTGGCTAATTATCCTTTTTGCCTCACTATCATGTATTATTACACACTTTTACAAAACTGAGATATTCTTTATCACCAACACATGCAAAATCTACCGGATGTCCATTACAAATTATTATTGGTTCCGACATTGGGGTGCTATTCAAGTATTACTTAGGTGTTATTTTTTTCTATCATTATTTATGTGTTATTCAATATTTATTTGAGTTTATTTATGTATTATTTGTTGTACTATTTGTGTGTTATATGTGAATATACATAACACACTAATAATACTTGAGTAAACATGAATAATAACAACTAAAAATAACACTCAGGTAACATTGTTTGTCGCCAACAAAAAAAAAATTGTATATGCATCGAAGCATAACTGGCGTTGAGCCACTCAAATCTCTGAGAAATTAAAAAATACATAATTTAATGAGTTATGCCTTGCGAGCGAAATCAAATGTAGTAACCAGTCTTTTGGGGTGGTTTGGTTGATGAAATTGAGTTTGGGAATTGGATTTCAATTCCCGATATACTGAGAATTGGAGAAGCCATAGAAATATAATTAAATTTATTATTATTATGGAGGACGGCTGGAAGCAGATGATCAGTCATCTTCCACCTGCTAATAAGAGTCAAATATGATTGAATTACCAACACCAAAAACCTGGACTAACTCCACCTCCCCATTACTTTTGCTTAAATCCCATTCAAATCAATCACTTTCCATCAATATTTCATATGTTTATAATACCATCATTTCATTTTCCACCCAAATCTTTAGATCCTAATTACAACCCTTTGATACTTGATTAATTATCGACCCAACGTTGAAATCCAAGGAAACGAGTTATTCAGTGTGGTTTAGTTGATGGAATTGGGTTTCAATTCTCGGCTCACCAAGAATTATAGTGCAATTATTTGGGCAAATTCCCAATGAGCCGAGAATTGGAACCCAATTCCATCAACCAAACGGCCCCATAATTTGTCAACTTAACAAACATCTAATCTACTAAAAAAACACTCTCCTACTCATGTCAACTTAACTATTAGGTCCTTCCATCAATTTTAGGTGTTATTATTTCATTAGTTTTGTTGACTCATCTTGTCATGTCAGCTACTTGCTTCCACAGTGATTGCTAACTCGACAAAGCATAAAATATATGAAAAATCAATAAAAAATAAAAAAATAATTAAAAATATAGCCATATTTCCTCCACTTTTCCTTCTGCTGGTCATCTCCGCCAACCTTCACTTTCAGGTAGGGTTGTTCTTGAGCTAAGTTGAGTCTAACTTTCGCCAGACTTGAGCCCAGCTCAATAAGGTTTATGATGGGTTGGGCTCGACTCGATCTTTTGTATTCGAATAAAAAAAATTTGGAGCTCGGGCTCAGCTCGAACTGGGCTCATTTATACTATTAATTAACGAGCTTGGCTCACGAGGTTTAACGAGCACAACTCAATAAATTTAACGAGTTTGGCTTCACAACCTTAATGAGTTTTGCTCAATAACCATATTTTAAAATAAAATCAAATCATCATTCACAAATAAGAACACCCATTCCCCAATAGTAACGTCCAAAGTAAGCCAATGTTCATAATCCTAACTTCCTAATTCCGGGAAACATAAATAAACCGGATGACATAAATTAGGGGTGGGAACTTGGGGTTGGGGTAGTGGGTACCCGCATACCCAACCCAAAATTTTGTGGGTAATGGGTACCCATAACCCACTACGGGTTGGAGTTTGGGATTGATTTTACTCATTTTTTGGGTAGTGGGTACCCACTACCCATATGGGTTTACCCATGGGTACCCATAATACCCACAATAATTTAGTTTTCATTAGTCATTACCCATTAGCATTTAGGAAGCAACATCTCACATCCCCTCCCAGACCAATCTCCTAACCTAAGTCCTAACTAATTCTTAATTCATCCAGTCGTGAGCTACTGAGTCGTGACTCCTCCTCACTCCTTAGCAGCACGGCCACACCCACAGGCCACATTCACTCTCTCTAATGTCCTCTCCCGCTCTCCCGTTTTGGCGTTTCTATTTCTTCCTTCTCGATTTCCTTTACTTATTGGTTAATATACCGCCCAAATCATCAACATGGAAAGGAAGGAAGTCGGAAGAGCACGTCACCTTTCTTTTCTTTTTTGAAATTGATATTTGATAGTGGAATTGTTTGTTCATGTAATGGTTTAATGGACGTGGTTATGTGATGAAACTTGTACATGATTATCAGCTACAAAGATTAGTCGGGTTTGAAGTTGATTGAAATTTTAGTTTTCGTCGTATGTTTTTTTATTATGGGTAATATGGGTAGTGTGGGTTACCCACTACCCATTTCATATGGTGGGTAGTGGGTACCCATTACCCATATGGGTATGGGGTTTGGGATGGATTTTTTGGAATTATGGGTATGGGTACCCACGATATATAGGTATGGGTACCCATACCCAACCCATTTCCCACATAAATATATAAAGCATTGACATTTATGTAGCGAGTGTAAACTCTAAATTGTTACTCTTACACCCTAAACACTATTAACCTTAACTTCTAGAAGTTAAACCTTAATTTGTAGATTCTAAATCAAAGTTGTTATTCTTAAATGGGTAAATACAACTCCATAGACAAACCTTTTGACTCGCTGACAATTGTGATCAACCAACTACTTAATGATGTCCAACGGCGTCGCATAGGCACCGACAACTTTGTCGGCAGACTTGGTAACGTCGCCTCCATCTTCAGCACACTAATCACCTGCCTAATCGACACCGATATATCTCGTCATAATGACAACACCAATGCCCAATAATCATTAACCTCTCCACTTGATCTCTAGAGATAACCGATTTACTCTTTGCCTCCAGCGGAAGGATGGGGAGGGGGGATTGGTGTTCACAACGATGAGGGATGGATTTTCCCGGTTCGCGATTAAGGTTGTTAGAGTGGTCGACGTCCCTGGTTGTCGAATCTAGAGTTTCCCGATCAATCGCCCGAGATTTGGTGCAGTCGAAAACCAATTATTGGGAAAATTTGGGTTAAGAAGGAATGAGAGGGAAGAGGAGATTGGTGTCACGGTGGTGAAGATGTATTTTTATTTTTTATGTATTTTTTTAAAAGTTGTAATTATATATTTTATATAATATAACATTGTGTAGTTAAAATGTTGACTTGTCTGCTCAAGTGGCAACCAATATGGCGTTTCTGTTATCTTTAACGAAATTAGCTAAATTTCATTAAGTTTTGGGCTATTTTTTGTTTTTGATATTCGTTTGGCCACAATTGTCAGCGAGCCGAAAGGTTTGTCCAAGGAGCTGTAATTACCGTTCTTAAATCGTAAACCTTATTAACCTAAATCCATCAAGTGTAATATAAACCTTAAACCATGTATTAATCCTTAAAACCATTGAGCCCCTAATTGAACATTTAGCGAGCTAGCTCGTGAACTATCTAACTCGAGCCAGCTCGCGAGCTTACGAGTGGAGCCAGTGTAGTCTCGGGCTCCACTCGTTTACTATCAAGTCAGCTCACAAGTCACATCTCATTTACAAATGAGTCGAGTTTCGGTCGAGTTTTGTTTTAGTTTTTTTAGCCTATCACAAGCGACTTGGCTCATCAACAACCCCACGTTCATGTCACAATGGTTGATCTCTAATCGATGTCGCTTCCCCAACACTAGGGAGCCAAATAAGGATGATAAAGTTTTATGTGGAGGAAAGAATCAGTTTCAATATCCCAAATCTTTGTTATCAGTGGAGAGAAGCGCAATTTTTAGCATCGCCTTGGGAGTGGAGATCCATCATCGTGGAGAATTTATTAAAATTTCATCGTCAGCAATCAGAATTTTTGAACATCGAGAGTTAAACTGAATAATCCTCGCATCAATGTAGTGGTTTTCAAGCTCCTAATACATAATAATTCTTCTGCCAAACTTTCTAGCTCCTTCTACACAACATTAACGAGGTGTTAAATTTTTTGGTATATAATGTTTGGGCTAATTTCATTTTGGTACACCTCGTTTCAAAAATTTTATTTCAATCACGATGTTTCAAAAAATCTCAAAACCGTACTTCGGTCTAACTTTTCCTGTAAATGCTGACGTGGCAGCTGAGCCATTCAGATAAAATATTAATAAAATAGTAATTTTATTATTTTTAAGTAAATTAATAATTTTATTATTTTAATTAAAATAATTTATTTTTTTATTAAAAAATAATACTTTTTCAAAACAAATCTCTCCTCCTCCGCCTCCACATCTAGGTTTGGCAATTAGTATCCACAAACTGGGTACCCACCCGAAATTCATTCGATTTGGGTGGGGATTACCCGTTGACCGGGTAAAGTTGACGGGTATGGGCAAACCCGATACCCAGTTAGAGCGAGTAACGGGTGGGGATGAGTTTAAAGGTATCCGTCCATAGCCAACCCGATGGGTACCCTCTATGAAATGACGTTGTATTAGCTACAATATATCATCTTTGTTTAATGATGCATACCCAATTTCTCCTTCAATCATTCAGTTCTTCACTTCAACTCATCGATTGAGTAGTCTATCGCTCCCCCTCGAAACCCTAAAACTCTGAAAACCGTAGTTTCATCTCAAAAATCTATTTGCAATCTAGATGCAGAGAGATTTGGGGTTCACCTGATGGACCCGATACCCGATACCCATTCTGTAGGTGGATGATTTGAATTTTTTTACCCGTTTAGTCTCAACGAGAGAGTATAGGTAATACCCGTTTGATAAGAAAGTGGTTAATGGATATGTGGTATCTAGACCCGTGAGTACCCATTGCTAAGCCTATCAGCCTCTTCCTCTCATCCCTTCCTCCTTTGCCCCTCATTCCCTCTGCCTCACTCCTCCCCCTCCTCGGTCCTCCACCGCCTCCTTCGTCTATCCTCCTCCTCTTCCTCCTCAAAAATCCATAATAGAAAACTCATATTTACAAACAAAAGTACCAAAATGAAAAGGTGACAAAATCTTTAGTACTAAAACGTTGAGATCTGAATTTTCAATTGAGAAATTTCGTGGACGAAGGAGGCGGATGGAAGGGGGAAGAAGGATGGAGGGAAGTTGGAGAGGGAGGAGGAGCAGAGACAGGAGACAGGCAGTGGAGGGGGAGAGTAGGAAAGGAGAAGGGGAGGTTGGAGGAGGAGAAAAAATTTGAAAAAATATTTTTTTTTATATATTTAAATAAAATGTTAATTATTTAAATTAAAAATATTAAACATATTATTTTATTAATAATTTAGCTGACTGGAATGTGTGACTCAGCTACCATGTTAGTATTTAATGAAAAAATTGGATGAAATTGGATGGAAGTATCATTTCGAGATTGTCTGAAACGATCATCACTGAAATGAAACTTTTGAAACGATATACCCAAATGAAAATTTGAACAATCGTTAGTACCAAAAAAGTTAACACGTACAGAGATTTTCAAGGATTCAAATTCGATTCAAATTGCAAACAACTCTAAACCCGTACAAATTAGAGCGTCTGTCACTACAAGAAAACCAGACGTTTATCACAGTTATTTAGTCACAATTTACGAACCATGACTAATTTGTCACGATTCAGTACTAACCGTGACTAATTTGTCACGGTTCAGTACTAACCGTGACTAATTTGTCACGATTCAGTACTAACCGTGACTAATTTGTCACGGTTCAGTACTAACCGTGACTAATTTGTCACGATTTCATAAAACCGTGACAAACCAGTCACGGTTAGTAGTGAACCGGGAGTAATCAGTCACGATTGAACCTGAACCGTGACTAATCAGTCATGATTTACTAAATAAACTGTGATTGATTAGCCACATGTGGGTTGAACCGTGGCTGATTAGCCACATGTGGGTTCTGATTTGCAGTTTTGGAATGATTTCTTAAGAGAATCATTTCATTCCCTCCCACATCTCTCTCAATATCATCATATCCTTCTCTCGATTCATCCTCACAATCATCAAGGACATCACAGCCGCTGCCAAATTTAAGGGCCACGCGTTGTAGTTGTTGTCTCCATCATCACCACCACAACCACTTCTTATGTCATGTTGATTGTCCACGATTTATGGCAGACAGACGAAATTCTTAACGGAAGAATTTGATTGTCAAATTGGCACATATTGTATGAGGGTATAAAATGAACGCTTTTAGTAGATTAAGTTCGCAAAATACAGAGGAGCGAAGTGCTATTTTGCCTTGAGAGATCTAAGAAACTAAGGGTCAAATAATTAAGGGGTCAAATACTTAAATAGTCCCGAAACTTTGGAGCTGGTTACAAACTAGTCCTGAAACTTCATTTGTTGCAATCTCATCCCATTAGTTCGGACTTTGTTACGAAATGGTGCTGATATGGGCCACGTCATTTAAAATATAATAAAATAATAATCTCTGCCTGAATCAAATTAAAATATCTAATTGAACCGGTCAACTTAACCTAAACAAAAAATCTTGAATTTGAATCAATTTCTTCCTAAAGCAAATCTCGAAAACTGAAACCAAACAAAAGCAAATCTCTAAACGGAAAAATCTTCACTCATTAATGGCATCTGTGAACTTCCTCCCATCTTTCTAAACAAAAGCAAATATTATTTCTATTCTAATTTCCACTAAATCAATTTTGAAGTATTGGTGGAAGAGAACCGAGAAGAAGATATAGGTGGACTGATTTTGGGTTAACTTAGCCCAAATAATTTAAAATAAGAACTTGATTAAGTGGTTCAATTGAAATTAGAATGCTAAATTATATTTTTTGTTGACATAGCACAATGACATGTCATTTTTTAATATAAATTATCAAAAACTTGATCAAAGTGATTGAATTGACTCGATCTTCAATCTTAAGTTATTAAGTTAACTCAATTTAAATTTAAATTTAAATAACTGTAATGACACAAAACTTATACTTAGGTGACCACTAAAATATTGTACCGAAGAAAAAAATATTTCCTTACCTAAAATAGTATCGATAATAATAGTCAAAACTGAAAACACCACCTTGTCCGTAAATCCGACGCCCAATCCCAACACCAATTGCGCCATTATTTTCAAGTTAATGTGTATATTTTGTAGGTTAGCATAATTCCGTTGAATATGAAGTTCCAGAATCACTTTTATTTCCATTTAGAGAGATCAACAACTGAAATAATATAAGTCAAGGAAACATGTCAAAACATTTGCTCCATTGGCAGGTGGTGGTCATTTTCAAAGAGAGCTTTTCACATTTCTGGGAATCAAAAACTACTACTGTGAACATCCGAATGAAAGCAACCAAATGTTTAGGTATATGTTATATCTAGTTGATTTTTATTATTAATTTTTTCTTTTTATCTAAGACAAGTCTAGTTTATGTGTTCCAAATTCTTAACAACATTATTAACAGTGAAAATGTAGTATTCTCTTCAATTGTTATAAATTGTCACGAAAAATATCACATCAACTTCTTTTAACAATTTCGTCAAAAAACTTCTCTTAACAACTCCTCGACACTCTGCCCCAAGTCAGACTCCTTACTGTCCCACGACAGTCAAACACGGCAACCCATTGTGTGGCTCGTCATGGCCTTAGATGCCTCCCAAACCGAGGAGTGGTAAACCTTACTGCTTGGGCAGCACTTAATATTTTTTTGATGTTTGGTTACCTCTTTTTCTCCTGCGGGAGTTATCTCTAGAAAAAAAATACTAAAAATAAAAAAACAATTCATGATAAAAATGAAATAATTTTAAATTAAACTAAAATAACAGCTTATCATCCCCTCTGCCCCATATATCCCTCTGAAACCCTTCCTTCACTTTCCTATATCAAGTCTACTTGATTTTATGATATTCAAGGTTAATTAGGGTTGGACGACTTTAGTGTACGTTCTCGTAGTTATTAGGGTGTTTCGGAATTCAAAAAAAATGCTCTCTGATTCCTCTGCCCCTCCCTCGTCCACCGATGGCCAGTCACCATCCTCCCTAGGCCGGCCACCGGACACCCCCCCCCCCGCTTCTCCGCCTCCTTCTTCCGGCGGATCGGCGGCCTCCTTGCCGCCCCACGCCTCTGCGGTCGTCGCCTCCGGCGGATCGGCGACCTCCTTGCCGCCCCACTCCTCTGCGGTCGTCGCCTCTTTCAAGGCTGTACTCACGTCCTATCTGGGGGCTCTTTCCGGCGTGACCAGTCAGCATACGTCCTCTAACCAAGGCAAGTGGATTTGCGTAGGGGAGAATGATATTGTCCCCTCTATTACTAACGGAGTCCGAGCAATCCAATTGTCTAAATCTTTTAAGGAAAAGCTATCTAAGCCTTGGACAAATACGGCCGTGATCAGGCTTCTTGGGAAATCGATTGGTTACTTTTACCTTTGCCAGCGCCTTAAATCTCTTTGGAAACCGTCGGGAGCTATGCAGGTCATTGACCTCGATAAGGATTGCTATTTGGTCAAATTCAGCAATGAGCATGACTACTTCAAGGCCCTTACAGGTGGCCCCTGGATGGTCTTGGATCATTACCTGATTGTGCAGCAATGGGAGCCAAACTTCAGAGTTTCCAACAAACTTCCCTCTCGGATGGTTGTTTGGGTTCGCTTCCCGCATCTGCCGATTTTGTTCTATCATCCTCAGATCCTTTTAGCTCTTGGGAACCTTCTTGGTCGGATTGTCCGCATCAATCTCACTACCCAAAGTGGTGAGAGAGGCAAATTCGCCAGAATCGCGGTGGAGATTGATCTCAACGAGCCTCTTACTCCGGTCATCGAGCTTGATGGTGCTCCGCAGATGGTCGAATACGAGAATATCCCTGAGCTATGCTTCGAATGCGGGAAGATTGGTCACGTCTTGGAAAACTGCCCGTCCAAAACTAGTGCTTCTCCGCCGTCCTTGGGTCCGCTGACCTCACTGGTTTCTGTGACTCAACAGCCTTTTGTCGAAGATTCCGCCGATCTAAGGAATGATGGATTGGGGCCGTGGATGGTGGTCTCGAGGAACACTCGACGGCACCGGCAAGAAGGCCTGCCGGATAAGGAAAGTGAAAAAGAAAGGAAAGTGGCGGGAATCCCCTCAGGAAAGTTACGAGTGATCCGCGCTCGGACAATATTCCCTTGCCTTCAAAGACCTCTGCCTCATTTAAAGCCCCAACGGTAAAGAATGTTTTCAATCAGAATTCTCCCTCTTCTTCGCGAGTGGATAAAGAGAGTTCCAAATCGGGCTTGGGCACTGTTGGGCCGTCAAAACCTTCTAAGCAGGCCACTTCAACCCGTAAGACCTCGACAAAGAAGAATAAGGATGGGCCGGCCAGTAGCACCAATGCTCCTTCTGATCAGTCAGGAACTCCTTCTCGAACCACCGAATCTGTTTCCATGCCTGGCGCTTCCTCTGTGCAAGCCGCGTCTTCTTCCCGCCCGCTCTTTGAGGGTATCGCTCTGCCTTCCTCTGTTGTGTCCCAAGTTGATCCCTTTCCAGTGCCGGCGGCCAAGACTAGGTCTAAGCGTAAAACTCCCCCCTCTTCCTCTTCCCTCCCTTGGAATTCAGTCAGCTGCTCTCAAATTGAAAAAGCATCCGACGAAGAATCGGAAACCCCCGGACCCTTCCTCGGCTAAGTCGAAATTGATTGGTGAGGCTCTCAAAGTCCCCACGAAGCCTACACTGCCTCCTCGCGAACCCAACTTGGAGGTCGTGGCGGCGATAAATTCGGTTCTGAGCTCTGGCAGATGTTGCATTCCGGAGTTACTCGCACCCATAGCGATGCAGAACACTGAGGAGTTTAACTCCGGCTTGAGCCCTTCAGATAATGGAAGCACTGATTCAGACTCAATGATTCTCGAAACGGACCCTCTAAGAAGTCCGGAAGCTAATGCTTTCGATCTCAACATGCCCGAATCGACGTAACCCCCGGTGATGGTTTTTCGGTCCTTTTTCTTTACTTCCTTATGATTAGTCTCCTTTCTTGGAATTGCTTGGGAGCCGGTCACAACTCATTTGTTTCTGTGTTCAAGCACTATTTGCAGGTGTACAAGCCCTCGATGGTTGCAATCCCGGAGCCCCATATTAGCGAAAGAAGAGGTCTGGAAGTTCGCTCCAAGCTGGGTCTCCAGTTTTCCATCATTGAGGAAGCCAGGGGTTTCAGAGGCGGGATTTGGCTCTTCTAGGATGACCCGCTGATCAAAGTTCGGAGGCTGCCCCATTCAGAGCAATTCATCCACGTGGAAGTTGAGACAGACGACAGGGGACCTTTCCTCTTGACTCTGGCTTATGCTTCCCCGATCCTCCTTCGCAGACGGGTGCTTTGGGAGGATCTGCTTTGCCTCTCGCGCCATTGCAATCGCCCCTGGCTTTTAGCGGGTGACTTCAATGCAATGGTTGATTCCTCCGAGAAAGTTGGTGGAGCTCGTTTTAACACGGCCAAAGCCCAGGAGTTCAGGGATTGGATTGCGAATTGTGGCTTGATTGATGCAGGATTCACGGGGCCCAAGTTCACGTGGTTTAGAGGCAACATCAGGGAGCGTCTGGATCGCAGCCTTTGCAATGATAAATGGCTCGAGCTCTTTCCCACGTCTGCTACCTTCCACGTTGAGAGGCTCAAATCTGATCATCGCCCGATCCTTGTCCGGTTCTCTGACGAAGCGGACCAGGTTCGTTCTATTCGGCCCTTTCGTTTTAATGCAGCTTGGCTTAGTCATGATGATTTTAAACCCATGCTTGATCGAAGCTGGCAAGCCAGAAAGGACCTCTGTGTTTCTCTGCAGGTGCTCGCGGAAGATTGTAAAAAATGGAACGCGGATGTCTTTGGCAATATTTTTGTCCGCAAGCGTACGCTCTCCAATCGCCTCCGCTGGCTTGAATCGAAGAATGCCCGAGTCAGCAACCCGCGCTTCGTTACAGAGGAATTGGAAGTCCGTACGGAGCTTGAAAAAACTCTTTGGCAAGAGGAGATGCTTTGGCTCCAGAAATCGAGGATTAAGTGGACTCTTGAAGGCGATAAGAATACCCGATTCTTCCATCTTTCTACTCTTCGTCGCCGGTCTTTTAACCACATCAAGGGACTGAAAGATCAGAACGGGCAGTGGACTTATGATAAAAAGAGGCTCTCGGAGATCGCTATTGATCACTTCAAAGCCCTCTTCTCGGCTGGCGGCAAGCCTCTGATGCAGTCTTCGGCACCCCTCTTACGGCCTCAGAGAGTACGGCCTTGGGTCGGGACCTCTCTATCGTGGAAATCACCTCGGCAATCAAATCAATGGGCAAACTTAAAGCTCCGGGGAAGGACGGATTCCAACCTATCTTTTTCCAAAACTGATGGAATACGATTGGGAGTGATGTTTCTGATTACCTGTTTAACTGTTTCAGGTCCCCGGAGCTCATCGAGAAGGCAAATCAGACCATCATCGTGCTCATCCCTAAATTGCTTAAACCAGATCAAATCTCCCAGTTCCGGCCTATCAGCTTATGCAACGTTTCCTATAAAATGTTGGCTAAATGCGTCGCTGGCCGTCTGAGAAGGTGCATGAGCAAACTGGTGAATGAAACTCAAACAAGCTTCGTCCCCGGTCGTCACATTACCGATAACATTATCATCCTGCAGGAGGTTGTGCATTCTATGCGATCTAAGTCAGGTAAAAAGGGTTGGATGACCATCAAGCTGGATCTCGCCAAAGCCTTTGATCGTCTGGAATGGAGCTTTGTGGAAGACACCCTCCGGAAGGCTGGTTTCCCGGACAATCTGATCAAGATCATTATCTGCTGTATCTCCACTACCTCAACTCAGATCCTGTGGAATGGTGGTCTTACGCCTTCGTTCAAGCCAGGCAGTGGGCTTCGTCAGGGATGTCCCTTATCTCCCTTCCTTTTTACTCTTTGCATTGAGCGTCTTAGCATTCTGATTTTTAATGAGATTAATAAGGGCTCTTGGCTTCCTATTAAGCTTGGGAAAGATGGGCCCGCGTTATCTCACCTTTTTTTTGCTGACGATCTAGTGCTCTTTGGTGAAGCTAATCTCTCCCAATGTCGTTCTATCTCAGCTTGTCTTGATAAGTTTTGTCAGGCGTCGGGGCAGTTGGTTAGCCTTGACAAGTCTAGAGTTTTTTTCTCTAAGAACACCCGGGCCACGAGCCGTCTCAGCATCTGTCGTTCCCTTGGCATTGCCGAGACGTTAGACCTGGGGCGTTACTTAGGGGTCCCTATCCTGCATGGGCGCGCCCGGAAGGACACTTTCAGTTACATTATTGAGCGTATTGATAAGAAGCTGGATGGGTGGAAACGTAACACTATTTCCCTTGCTGGCCGTGTTACGCTCGCCCATTCTGTTCTTAATACCTTGTCGTCGTATGCCATGCAAACTGCTTCCCTGCCTGCTTCCATTCTTAATGCCATTGACTGTAGAATTAGAAGATTTGTTTGGGGTGGTTCTATTGAGAAAAAGAAAATTCATTTGGTTTCGTGGGATGTGATTTGCAGGCCTAAATCGCAAGGACGGTTGGGTCTCAGGAAGGCTATGGAGCTTAATGGAGCCTTCACGATGAAGCTGGGATGGCTACTCTTGAAGCATCCGGATAAACTTTGGGTTCGAGTCCTAACTACCAAATACCTCAAAGATGTGGATGGCAGTCTTGACTTGAGACGTAAAAACTGGGGCTCAAATATTTGGCGTAGCATTCGAAAGATCTGGCCGACCCTCAAGAACTGCTGCCAAGCCAGTGTTCGTAATGGCGCCAGCACTTCCTTCTAGAACAGTGTCTGGCTTGATAATGGAGTTAAGCTCGCCGATGCCGTTTCTAGAGATCTCGGGGTTGCGGAAAACCAAAGAACCATTGCAGACGCAACTGATGGCGAAGGTAACTGGGATTGGTCTTTCCTCAACGATGCTCTCCCTCCCCACCTTGTTGATCAAGTGGCTGGTATGCAACCTCCTTCCCCCAATAGCGGTGACGATGAACTTATTTGGGGACCGGACCCTAAAGGCCTTTTTTCAATCAAGTCCGCATATGAGATCCTTGCAGCCACTGATCGAAACAACTCGGATCAGAGATGGAAATCGGTTTGGCAATGGCAAGGGCCAAATCGAGTGAAATTCTTTCTCTGGCTCGCAGTACACAGCCGCCTCCTCACTAACTCTGAGCGGCGGTGACGTCACCTGTGCAATGATGAAACTGTACACGTTGCAGAACAGGAGCCGAAGATACCCTCCATGTGCTTAGAGATTGTCCTTTTGCAAGGAACATTTGGCAGGAGCTTATCCCTGCCTCTGAGCATGAATCCTTCTTCAGAGGTAATTTCTGGACTGGTTCACTAAGGAGCTTAATTCCTCAGTTAGGGGCCAGCTCGTTGGTATCACGGCTTGGCTCCTTTGGAAAGCTCGTAACGAATCTATTTTCGATAACATCTCTGTGACAAGCGATCAGCTCCGCCTACGAGTCCTCTCATGGATCGCCGGGGTTCGAGAGACAATGAGAGCCCACTCACAGAGCTTATCGGAAGTAGAGGATCGACAATGCGAGACCTTTGTCTCATGGACCCCTCCTCCAGACGATTGGATCTCAATTAATACTGACGGATCGGTTATCCAACCAGCCAGTAAAGCTGCGGCTGGTGGTGTGATTCGCAACTCCCAGGGAAGCTTGATCGGAGCATTTTCTGCAAACCTTGGCTCCTCTCCATCATGCGAGCGGAACTCAGAGCGGCGGAAATTGGGCTTTGTTATGCTTGGAACTTGGGAGTTAGAAAAGTATCCTTCAAATGGACTCCCTTGCGGCAGTCAATGCCATCTTAGGTCCTCCTGCAGAAGATATGCGGCACAAGCCACACTTTTCTTGGAATCAACAGTATGCGTCAAAGAGACTGGCAAGTCTCTGTTCATCATGTGTTCAGAGAAGCTAATCAGGTTGCAGATCTCCTTGCCCATCTGGGGCATAACAAACCTTTTGGCACCACCTTTTTTACTTCTTGCCCTTCTATTATCAGATACGCTCTTTTTAGCGATTGTATTGGGACCTCCCTCCCCCGTTTGATTCGTTCTAATTGATCAGGGTGCTTCGCACCCGTCCTTTTACCAAAAAAAAAAAGTCTACTTGATTTTTAGTATTTAGTCAACCATGACAATGAATCATCGAACTCGGCTTAATTCACGAGCCTACAAGGGTAAATACATAAATTCAAATTCGAATAGTGAATGTAGTCAAAATCGGAATTTCACGTGAAATAACAAATATGGATGAAATCGGAATCGTAGTTTTTAATCGTAAAATCGTAAGATTTTATGAACTATTATTGAAACATTTAAGTAAACAACATATTAAGAATAAGAAGATCATTGCCCAACTTTCAAAAGTCTAGATAAGAAAAAAGAGAGAATGTCAGCTCTTAAGAAGTCATTCGGGGAAGTAATAATTATAGTAATAACTTCTAACTTAATTAATCAAAATATTTAAAAAAAACAATTTAATTTAATTGTCTTTTTTTTTTGTAATCTCAAGCGCAAACGGGCCTTATCTCTCATTCAAAACCAAACGGGCTTGGGAAATGCCAAGCAAATCATACAAAAGATGATGTGAGAAACAAGGATCAAAACTAGAAATATCATGAACACCAATGGTCAATGCATGTCCAATGCCAGCTAAGTAGTCTGCTGCCTGGTTGCCTTCCCGATAAATATGCTCGACTTTAATCATCCAGTCCTGATCCAACATCTCACGAAGCTGGCGATCTCAGAAGAATGCTGGTGGGAGTCCTCTCCATCCCCCAGTCAAACTGCACAATAATCCTCTGGAAACCTCTATCCCAAGCAATCTGTAACCCTGTCATAGCACCTCTCAACTCAGCCCAGGTGATCGAGCAAATCCCCAGGTTCATGTTAAACGCTGCTAAGCAGCGGCCATCAGCATCACGGAACAGCCTCCTGCATCTACCTGTCCGGTCTCAGGAATAACGGAGCCATCAGAGTTGAGAGTAACCCACTCTGGTGGTGGCGACATCCATGAGACATCCACCACCGTCTTTGCAGGCGGACCAGGTGCAATGGACTGGTCCCGTATCAGAGCCTCTCCAATCGTCAACGTCCAGTGTCTGATACGGTATGACAGGGCTTCCGGTGTAGTGCGAATATCGGTGAAGATAGCTTCATTTCTGGTCTTCCAAAGAGACCAGTAGGCAACCCCAAAGAGAAGGCAAGAGCTCGGTGCCTTCAGATGGTGTGTGATCCAAGGCAGGAGTGGCAGATCCCAACTCGTTCGGTCGTCAGAGAGAAAGGCCAATTGCGCCCAAGTTTTCACCGCGGTGGAACAGTCTCGCAACACATGCAAGACTGTCTCCTGAGGATGTCCACATCTCGAACACGATCCATCATCAGTCCACGTCCGCTTCCGCCACTCCTCATTCGTAAGCAATCTGTCATGTGCCACCAACCCTAAGAAGTGCTTGATCCTATTAGGCCCCTTCCATCTCCAGACAAGCTCCCAGTCGACATCTCTCCGTCGTCCCTCATGCTCTCCAAGGAGGTCATAAGCTGAACGGATCCTGAAGCGTCCATCCTTTTCGAGACCCCAAGTTGTGGCGTCATCCCCTCTATTTGCCGCCGGCGGGGACATACCTGCAATCTGTAGCACCAAGTTCTCCGGTAACAAAATACGAAGGGAAGGAAGGTCCCACTCACCTGAAGGGGTGCAGAAGTCAGCTGCCGTAGCCTCAAAATCCAGATCCGGAGCTCCCGGCAAGATGGAGTCGATGAGCCACTCTCCCGAGTCAATCCACTGGTTTGTCCAGAAAAGAGTTCCTCGCCCGTTTCGAAGCCCCGACCTCACGCCCTCCGTCATCTTCGGCCAAACCGCCAAAATTCCCCGCCAGATCGCCGACTTGGAGCTGGTGAACTTAACTCTAAATTCCGCCTCCTCATCCTTGAAATACTTCATTTGTAGGACCTGCACCCACAATTCCTCCGGTTTCGCAAGAAAAAGAAAACCCAATTTCATCATATAAGTTTGGTTGAGTTATCTAGCAGAACGAAAACCAAGCCCGCCTTTCGACTTAGGTGTGCAGATTACCTCCCAAGAGATCAGGTGGGCTTTCCGCGTCTTCTCGGTGGTCCCCCAAACAAAATTCCTAATCTTCTTGTCAGTTTCACTGCATATATGACTAGGCAGCACAGAGGTTTGCATGATATAAGAAGGAATTGCAGAAATGACAGATTGAGCAAGAGTTACTCTACCAGCGAGTGAGAGAGACGACGCCTTCCAACCTGTCAACTTCTGATCCATTTTGTCCAAAATGCCTTGGTAGGTGTCGTTGGTAACACGTTCATGCAAGATTGGGACCCCCAAGTATCTGCAAAGATTCTGCGTCATAGGAATCTCGAGTCGACTAGCGATAAGGGTAGAGGTGCTTCGCAGAACAGGCTTGGAGAAAAAAAAATAACAGACTTCTCTCGGCTAATTGACTACCCAGAAGCTGTACAGAATTGGTCTAAGCATCCAAGGATGACATCAGCCAGCTCTGCAGAAGCTTCTGCAAAGAGAACTAAATCATCTGCAAAAAAGATGTGAGAAAGACCAGGACCATGTCTAGCCAGATGGATTGGCTTCCATCGACCTGCATCGACAGCGTTACTAATAATATGACTCAAACGTTCAATGCACAGAGTGAATAGGAAAGGAGAGAGAGGACATCCCTGTCGGATACCACAAGTAGGCGAGAAGGACTCCGTCAAGCCCCCATTCCAGAGCATCTGAAATTTGGTAGAAGTGACACATTCCATGATGAGGCAGATAAGAGACTCTGGGAACCCTGCACATCAAAGAGTATCCTGGAGGAAAGGCCAACGAATGCGGTCATATGCCTTGGCAAGATCGATCTTAAGCACCATCCTCCTGTTTCGCCATCTGTCATGTTCCATTGAGTGAACCACCTCCTGCAAAATAATAATGTTATCTGTAATATGTCTGCCCGACACAAAGCTTGACTAGGTCCGCTGGATGAGTTGTGGCATCAGTGGTTTCAGGCGGGTGGTGATACACTTGGTGATGATCTTGTAGATCACATTACAGAGGTTGATAGGGTGGAACTGTGAGATCACCAGAGGCTTCCGAACTTTAGGGATAAGAACAATAATTGTATCATTAACCTCCCCAATGCAGCTCGGGTCGACAAAGCATCTCTGCACAAACCGAACAACTTCATTTCCCACCACCTCCCAATTTTTCTGATAGAAGATAGGTTGGAACCCATCTGTTCCAGGCGCTTTAAGTGCTCCCATATCAGTAACAGCTCGTCAGATTTCATCTGCCGAAGGAACAAATGACAAGCGCTCCAACCGTTCGCCAATCCGCCCATCGAAACAATGCCCAATGCTAATCAAAGCCCCCCACCGTCGCTATAAATGTTCTGAAAGTACAAAATAGCCATTGCACGCAGTTGCTCTTGATCATCAATCACCATACCCATGTCATCTCGAAGCTGCAAGATTTTATTATGGCGGCGGCGTTGGAGAGTAAGAAGGTGGAAATATCTTGTATTCCGGTCTCCGTCAATGATCCATTGGTGCCTTGACTTCTGTTTCCACATCACACTCTCCTGCCAGATCGTCTTCTCTAGCCCAAGCCGAATAACAGCTTCTTGATCTCTAGACGCCAAAGTGCTAGAGCTACTATTGGTTGCTTCTAGGACCTCGAGTTGTCTAGTTAGAGCCTTCTTCCAAACCATAATATGCCCAAAAACATCAAAATTCCACCGTTTGAGCTTGGAGGCCAAAACTCGGAGAGAAGCTCTAATGCCAACATTTCCCGTTGTCTGATTTACAGGCTCATCTGAGTCCTGATGACGCCTTCATGGCGATTTTATTGTCTATCTTTTGCAGATTGTGGGTTATTGATCTAGTTTCTTCCCCGTCTCCAGTCATGTCCAGGGCCTGATCCGGAGGATTTTGATCGTCAATGACTCTCAACTGGCCTCCCTTTGGAATCTCCGTCGTGCAATGGTGTCTCCAAATCAGAGTCATCGATTCTGTTCCGACCCCGCAATAGATCGGAACTTCGCTTGTTAGATGGGTGTCGATTTCCCCTTCGGCGCTTCCCCTATTGCTGTTCTCTCTCTCCTCTTGTTGGGTTGGGTAGACTACTCACTCAGTTTCGGGTGGTTGGTTTCTGTCCAAGGATTCTCGGGTTGGTCCAAATTTTGCGGTAGAATTGGATTTTTTATTATGTGCTTTATCTCTTCCGTTATTTCTCTAAGCAGTTAAGGATATTTAGAAGTGGTATTCAAAATAAACTTCTTTTTTGTTCCTTCCCTCCTTATTTTTATGAAGCTCTCTGCCAACCTCAGTCTTTTACCTTTATACGAGCTACTCTCTCTTCCACGTTTCTCCTTTGTTTTATTTTAGGTTGCACCTTGATTAGACTAATTGCTCATATCCCCTTTGTTGAGTTATATCTAATAATTCATAGTCGCAAATCTTACCCCCCCCTTCTGCTTAGTCTAGATGATCTTGGTACTCTCTTCTGTGGGAGTGCTTGAACAAAAAAAAAAGATCACTTGAGATCAGTGAAATCGTAAAACCGTAAGATTTTAAGATTAAAATCAGGATTTTGCCTACATTGTCAAGAAGATGCTTGTAGTTTCTATTATCGATGTTTGCGAATCACGATCTTGAAGAATTGGACACAAATGATGAACTCTTTAAAAATCGCTCGCTGCACAAACCCGCATATCACCAACTAGTAGAGTTTAGAGGAGTTTGGTGATTCAATCTTACTTTTTGGCAAGACCAGCCATTGGGATGTGCTAGCAAGCCCTATGAGATAGGGCTTAAAAAAATTCAGATTGAGTAATAACTCATAAAAATGTATTATGAAGAAGTTATGCAATAAAAAAAAACTTTAAAAAAATCAAATCCTGTTTCAAAATTATATTTGTAGCTATCAAATCCTTAAATCTACACTGAGAGAAAAGTTATTTTTTTATATGAATGAGAGGAAAGCTTGAAGACATTTTTTTTCTCTTAGGGATCGTTTTCCTGCAAGGATTTCACTGCAGGAATCATCCAAATGCGGGGGAATCAGCGAATTCCTTGTTTTCCTCTCAATTTTTAGCGGCCCAATTCCAACGGAATTTAAATTCGTTTAGGGCCTAATTACGGCCCGATAATTCCAACCTAAACTCAATGGAATCGTCTGATTCCGTTGGAATTATGGGCTGATGTCAAAATTGCCCTCTCTCTTCTCTCTCTCTCCCCTCTCTCTCTCTCTCTCTCTGTCTGTTCGAAACCCCAACCTCCCCATCTTCTCTTCTCCTTTATCTCTCTCTTCTCCTTCATCTCTTTCTTCCCCACAACCTGCTTCGCCGCCGACCAATCCCAATCTCACCCTCTTCTCTTCATCTTCCTCTTCCCCATACTAATATGCTTCGCCACCGCCGACCAGTCCCAATCCCCCCCCCCCTCTTCTCTTCTGCTTCATCTCACTCTTCCCCACACCCTACTTCGCCGACCAGACCCAATTTCCCCTCTTCTCTTCTCCTTCATCTCCCTCTTCCCCATACGACCAATCCCATAAACTAGGGTTTGCTGTTGGAAGCCTCAATCCTTAGAATAAATAGATTTATTGAGTAACCTCAGTCTCGTTGGAATTACCTCGGTCGTCGGATTGCCTGCAACGAAGAAGTGAAGAAGAAGGAGGTCGAGAGGAAGAAGGAGATAAGAAAGGAATATGATAGAGATATTTTTGTAAATTCAAACTGAGTAAGTTTCCAATTCCATAGGGTATACTTCGCAGGAAAACATGGAATTATTGTTGGGAATCCTACTTGAATCTAATTCCGCCGGAATGCTTAATTGCGACGGAATTTGTCCATATTGCAGGAAAACGATGCCTTAGTGTAGTTTTAAGGATTTAATAGCTACAAAGATTAGTTGTGGTCTGCTATATAAATATCTTACCTGTCTTTATGAGATATCATAAAATAATAAAAACACATTGATGAATTAAATGTGTCTATACATAATCTATTTGTGTTGTGTATCGTTTTTACAGTCCATATGAAGTATATATAATTTTATTCATTAGGAAGAATAGTTCATAAAACATGAATGTGGTTGAATTATTGAAATTGGAATAAAAACAACATTAGTTTTAATTGGGAATATAGATTTCTTTGTTTTCATGAGGCTGCTGCTATATTGAAGGGTCAAAGCTGAGGGTTATCCTATCCATGAAAAGAAATGGGAACGTTCACAAATTTATAAGAATTATAGTTTCTAGAACTATAAAAAAAAAAAAAAAAAACTAAAAAAAGAGATAGAGACAGGTAGGTTATTAATTAGACACAGTTTAGTTCACCAAGTTTCAAACTTGAAAGACCTTTTCCACACGCGCTTTGCCTTCATCTTGATTGATTGGCGAACCACATGCATTCAATCCAGTTTCTAAATTATTTAGGGCCTCTTCACTATCAATTAATAATCTAAAAATTATATAATCAAATTAAATAATGTCATAATATACTAATAATACTGTTTAGTTAGAAATTAAAAAATGCAATTAAATAATACAAACATAATTTCGGCTGAATTATGAAAGTAAAAAAAGTAACTTATGAAAATTAAAAAATATGCATTTCATAATTAGGAGACAGGGAATTATCATCTCTTCCTTGAATTTAGCCCACAATTCAATCCCCAACAACCCCTTCCACATATACCTCAACCAACTAACTATTCTTCAGATTTATTTACACTGCAATCTCAACTACCCTACTAATTTCTAGCATAACTTAACAACAACTAATCATCAATATAAATTACAATCACTATAAATTACATTCACTGTTAAATTCATCCTCATACTTGTCAAATGCTGTGTCTGATTAGAGATTTGCTTACCTCATTGCCTATATCAAATCCATCCACTTGAACCGTATCATCATATTCCTGCCACCAAAGCACCACAACAACCAATGATCAATATTCCATATCAATCCAATTCGAACAAACCATGGAAAACTCTTTCGCATTCGAACCACCAATCTCTCTTGTAGGTCGTGAATTGTCCATTCAGCCAGCTCATAAAACTCGCGCTCCTGCAGAATCATGTTGTTTCTACATCAATCACTATTAAATCACCAAAACTAAAACGAAATTAATTAGTAATTGAAGAAGAGGAGGAAGAAGAAGACAGGGAGGCTCTGTTTTCTGATTTCATTTCTCTGTTCATCACCGCTGTGGGACGTTGCCGCCGACGGTAGATGATCGAGATCAGATGCTTCTGTATGAGGCGTATATAGCGGAGGAACCAACGAGATCAGATAGGATAGGGGGCAGGGTGTGAATCGAAAGGGATAACATCATTTTGAGCTTATCTCGCTTGAAGCTCTGCCCTATTTCCTCTCTAGTTATTCTCCCAAAATGCGGATAAGGAAATGAAAATTGGAATGAGCTTACTCTCCAGCTACTTATCAAATTGACATCCACATGTCATAATAACCCCACACGTGGCGTTTGGTGGATAAGTAAAGGAAGCAAAGTTTCTATCCATGAAATTAAACTCCATTGTTAATGTGCTAAGAAGTCACCATTAAAGGTATACTAATCAAATCAATCCATATACATTTCATACATAGTTATTTTCAAGTGTACAAAGTAACTTATATATTGATTATGTGTTCTTTCTCTCCCATGATTAGTTGGTGACATTACATTAGCGAGCATTATTTTTAATTAGATTGTTGGCGTTAATTAGTATTTAGTATGAATCATGAACCACAACAATCCGATGACTGTGTGGAGATTGGTGGATCATTGGTATGGTCTCCAGTCAAAGAAAATTTCCTACTTGACACGATGCTCGAGGAAATGAACGTGCTAATAATTAGTCGAGTGTTGGTGAGTGTTATATGTGATTCCATTGTATTCTAGCAGTATTCATAATTTTTAAGTCATCTTTTAAATTCATAATTTATAAAACACCAAGTAAACAGAATTTTAATTATGAATTATAATTATCTAAATTATATAATTCACTTAATTATATAATTTAAGATAATTTATAGTGAACGGGCCTTAGTAAAACAGTTGATTTTTGTGAACAGTCAAATTAATATAATGCTTTAATTATTATTATTCTTGTTTAATTATCTGGACCCGGACTAGTTAATTTCCTGTAGGCCGATCAGCCGGAAAGAAGGAACTCTAATATCATCATGCTATACAATCTTCGACAACCTTCTTTCGTAGCAAATATATTTATTATATTATTATAATCACCAGTTAATTTTGAATTCCCTCTAACCCCTAAATCTTCAACCACACAAGTTAATATTAAACTTTGTGTGCCAATATATATAATTACTTTTAGTCCATCAATTTCTCAATCCAGCATAGAGGGTGACATAAGGGATCCTTATGTTCCCTTGACATACGAGATTTTAACTATTATATTAAAATGTAACATATCCAATAGTTGAGGGAAAATAATATTATATTATTATCCATTTTAATTCTTCAATTATCCTTTATATAATTACTTTTTAGTTTTTTCCTCACCTTCTTTATTCTCTCATTCAATACATATTATTACATTAATTACCTTAATAAAATCAATCAAAATATATTTTTTCAAACTCTTATTCTCTTTCATGATTTGGATTTGCATGTACAATACTAGTATTTTTTTTGGAGATTTTACTATTAGGGATGCGAGAAACATGGGTTTTATGATTTGTGTTTCTCTAAACCAGGTTTTGGGTTCGATTAAGGGGAGAACTGTTATATACTAGTATTCGATGTGTGTTGTTGAATATTGAAATTCGGAAAACAGGGGTTGTAGTTTCTGGTTTTCTTTGAAGCAATGAATGTGAGGGAATGAGTTCAAATGATTCATAGCATATACTAGTAATCAAATCACCCTCTCTAGCTAATTGAACTTCAAACAAGGTGATTGCAAGTAGTAGATAATGTGTTGTTGAGAAAGTAGTTAAATACTAGTATTCAAACTATGCTTTTTTTGTGAAATTTGGTTCTAGGAAAAAATTGGTTCAACCAAACCAAATTAAAACAAGTACTTGGGGGGTACTAATCAACAAGCTCAGTGATAATTTGGCTGAAATTTACGAAGCTACTTTGAGTTTGGTATCACTACTCACCCACTCTATCTAATTAAACATCATACAATATGTTTGCAAGGAGCAGAGGTTATGATGTTGTGAAAATAGGTAAATACTAGTATTCAATGTGTGGGTTTTTTTTTTTAATTTGGTTCTCAAAACATAATGGTTCAACCATTGGTATTAAGCAACCAACTCAATGAATCATTTGAAATGAAATTGCAAAGTTGCATTTAATTTTTGGGTCTTTGCATCTCAATTATTACATTCAAATGACTTTGGAACATAGCTCTAACTTGTCTTGTAACATGTTTATAACTCTAAAACTAGTATTTGTCAGTACTAGTATTTTAGTTTTCATAGGGATATTTGGATGTTATAATGTGTGATACTAATATTCGTGTTAATACTAGTTTAATTATGAATACTATAAACAAATTTGTTTGTAGGTTATGTCTGATTACTTTTAAATTTAATTGTGTTGTGGTTCTTTCGTACAATATCTGCAAATCGCTACTCAAATGTTCATCGTGAACATGAGGGAAAAAAAAGATAAATGATAGGTGTTTATTAGGTAATTTAAATAAGATAGTTTTTGAAATAATATGAATTTAATGATAAGATAAATGAGGATAAGAAAATAAGGAAATAAATCATATGTAGATAATGACTGAAGATGTGCTATTAATATAATTAATTACCATAAACAATTAAAAAAAATGGAGACTTGTGATTAGTTTCTTATTTCATCCTAAAAACTGGCAATTTTTTCAATGACAAAACCAAAGTTTTGTCCCAAAGACAATATTCAATCCTAGCCATTCATCCTATCTATATTTATTGCTGGAATATTACTTTAATTATTTTTTGATTATCCCTTCCATATTTTGTGCCTTCATTGTCTTTTCACTTTAATTTTTTATTTTAAAATTAATGTAGTTAATCCCTTCCATATATTTTAGATTAATAACCCTATTTATATATTTATTATTATAAAAACGGCTCCAACACATAATCATCTTCTTCATTGATTTTCTCTTCACAAAACAGCCGCCACCGCCTCTTTATTTTTCCCATTCCAAACTCTGGCCGGCTGGCCATATATTCCCGTCGGCAACGCATTTTATAAACAAAATGGATTTACCCGAATCGAGTCAAGTCAACAATCCTTCTTCCGCATTTATTTTCGATCTTAATAATTCCCCGGCCGATCTTGCCGATAATTCCCCGGCCGATCTTGCCGATAAGGATGATTCTGATACATGTAATACTAGTTTTTTGGTAATTCAAATACTAGTATTATTCCAAGTTTTTGGTAATTCTATTTCTTTCGCACCCCTCGGTAGTTCATAAACCTTATGAACATCCTCTTCGGTTATCTTCAATGTCATCTACGGCCCAACTTTGAAGGTATTCCGTATCGACGTCATATATATCCAAAACCCATCTCCTTAACTCAATAGGCAATTGCGTGATGCTGACCTTAGTTGTGCCTCCAAAACCCAAACTGGTCAACCTGACAATTTTTTCATCTAAGGTTCTAGTAACCAAACTGTAAATTATGCTAGGGCTGCATCGGCATATGATTGATCCATCTGTCTTTGCATCATTACTGTCAAGAAAGAATCAAGATTTAGAATTCAGATCATATCCACAAAATTAGCTTCAGATTCAAACAATACGAAAGTACATTATTACCTTTTACGATTTTTCTGCGAGTCCATCTGGGATGCCGCATTAACCATTTCAGTTGGCTCATCTGGAGACTTCTTCTTTCTATCCATGTTTAACTAAAGCTTGATTCATAATAACAAAGATATTATACTAGTATTAAATGACAAGGCACAATGCAACATACAACAATGAGAATGAAGAAATAAATAAAAACAGGAACATGCCACTCATTTCCAATATGAAGACAAAATTATGTGCCTTTCACATGTGTGTTTCTGCTTGTGGATAAGAACTATGAAAAAGAGAGCTTCAGTTGTTCTGACCATTAGCAGGTAGTTTAATCTCATACTTTTTAAGCAACTAATTTTAACAAAGAAGCTGCATATCCTAGTATCATATCCTAGTTCTGTAAATACTAGTATCATAAATACTAGTATCATATCCTAGTATGACAAATACTTTTATGGTTTAACTCTACTATTTGGATAATATACAACTAATCTTGCTGGTACAATAACACTTTCAGTCCCTCAAGCACAATGTTAAAGATAATTAAACTAGAGAACAACTCTTGCTGGTACAATAGTTTAAATACAACTCCTTCACTTGATGTCTAAATACAACTCTTCACTGATTATGCTCCATTCAACAGTTATCTAACATCTTCTAAACAAAGAATCAGGTATAGCAGAATTTCCAGCACTTGCAGTGCATCAACTTGATTAAACAAACATATTCAACAAAGAAGCTGCATATCTATAGACTAATAAACAAGTACTCTACATACTAGTATCATATCCTAGTATTACAATCCTAATATGTATGTTAAAATTCTAGAATTTGGCTCAACACGAACTCTAAATACTAGTATCAAAGATCGTCAGCACCTAGGCTGAAATTACCCAATTCAGCCCCTACATTAAACAACCCCTAAATTACGAATCCCCAATTTCAAAAACCCCAATTTCATGAAATTGTCCATATCCCAATTAAGAATGAAACACCAAATACTAGTTTTATACCAGTATGCACAGATTAGGAGAAGAATCAGAGCAACAGAGTATGCCCCTCAATGAGGATACACAGGCAATAGACCTCGAAACAGAGAAAACAAGCACAAGAACAACTGAGCAAAAGCTTTATACCTGTTAATTGGTCGGCGGCGTCTTAATTCGTCGGTGGCCACGATTCAATCGGATTTCTTGAAACCTAAAGGGCAGCTGCGACGGAATCGAACAAGGGCAACGAGAAGACTCGAAACGAACAAGAAGCGGAGTAGCAATTCTTCAGGAACGAGAACCGGCGGCGACTGCAACCGTAACCGCGGTCTCGAACGGCGGCGTAGGGTGTCCCGTCGTCGATTCTCAAAGGCGGCGGCAAGACGGCTCTAGAACGGCGGAGAATCGGGTCCTGGAAGCTTTTTCACTCGGGTTGCATGTCGAGAACGGCAGGAGTAAAATTCTGGGGGCTATAAAAAATTGCTCCTTAAAAACCTAATTGGGATTGTAAAAAGGGTAATTAATATTATTAAATACATACTAGTTATGAGCCATAGGATAGAGGTATTTGATCTAAGGTCCCTATTCAATATTGTCTATGGGACAAAAATTCACTATTGTCATTGGCCCCGGTCCCGACAAAACTAGAGTTTTGTCCCCATGACAAAACTAAATATCAGCCCTTGGATCAACTCCCACTAAATCTAACGATTCCTACAATTAGTATATAAATAGGTATTTTATTTTCCATATTTTACCTTTTCACGCTGCCCACTACTCTAGGTCAAATTTCGATTTACCTTCCTCTCTCATCTCCAGACGGCGTCGGCCGAGATTGATAGTCGACAACCGTCCGAATGTCGTTGCTGGTCACCGGGTGAGAGGCCGCCGTCGTTCCCCTGCATCTGGTCTCTGCTGCCGACCGATTTTGAACAAAGAGGACCTTAGATCATGTTTTGGACCCCATCTGATCACCTTTATATCCTCATTTGAATCTACCTCTATCTTCATTTCTGCCATATACTAGTATTATTTGTGAAACTAGTATTTGGCAGAATACTAGTATGCTTTACTAGAATTCAAGTTTCACGAACTCGTGACTTAGTATTGGCTGCATTTTCAATTAAAATGGTGTTATTTATGTTATTTTCGTGCAAGAGCTTATTTTGAAGCGAAATTGAAAGAAACATGAATTCTTCGAAGAAACCAGCAGATAATTACAGGTATAGTTGCCTTAATATTTTGTAAATGATTGTTTGACATGTCAGACGTTGGATGGGTTCTAAATCGACACTAGATTGAAGTTGGAAGTTGGGGTGTTCGACGTCAAGTATCTAGACGATGACACAATGAATGGGTTCTGATCGTTTGTGACGCAGACATACAAGAATGCATTTGCATCGCCAGGTCATGGAGGAGTAACGTAGTGAGGTTGACGATTCACGATGTCACTGGTAATCTGGGGAGCTTCTGTGAAAGCACGAGTGGGGAGTTGCGGTGATGAAGTCTTGTGTAAATAGGAGAACCTATTCATTGTCATCGTCCATATACTTGACGTCAAACTTGTGTAATTTTTTCAACAATATAGAGTTGTTTATAATTTTCTTCAAAGTTCAAAGTTGTGCCTAAATAGGGGAATCCCGTTTGCAGACATGCTTATGTTGTTATATAATCAAAAGTAATTAACCCTCTAAACTGATATGTGGCTGACCCCATTTGCTACACTTTTAGCAACATCTTCATCATCCAAGGCCAATACAGCCTGCGACAAAGTGATATCCCGGCCTTTCTCTGTTTCTTTCCTCTCTGCAATTTGCCCCTTTGTTGATTTGTTGATTTTAGCCGGTGGTTTTTAATGAAAGAAGAAGAAGAAGAGTGCGGCAGCAAAGAAGAAGGGAGAGAGAACAATTTTAGTTAAGTTTTTGTAGGAAGTAGGATAATTAAATCAAATTAAAATATTAAATGGTAATTAAAATCAGAATATTGCATAATTAGTATGGTTAGTGTAATTAAGGAAAGAGAAATCATTAAAATCAAAAGATAAAGAAAAAACAAAAACAAAATAAGATAAAGGGTCAGGATTGAATTTTGTCCCAGAGATAAAATAAGGGTTTTGTCACCGAAAAAATTCCGAGTTTTGTGATAATCTCGGTTTTATATTGAGATTTATGTAGGGAGTATAAGTAATAATGTACATTGTTGTTTGGTTAAGTCAATTTTCTTACAGTTAAAGTCTTAATTTCTCTGATGAAGAATTAAACAAAAGAAACAGCAACACAATATACATGCTGTTAACGTTGACTTTTTTCCTTTAACTGTAATCTCTTGAACAAGCTTTTATTTATTTTAAACGGAAGAGCTTGCAAGATCCAATTTGTAAGTCTGAACAAAATTAGAGGACCAAAAGAGAAGAAGAAAAGTAGGTCATCTTCTTAGTCCGTCCGATTCCGATAGCGTGGAGGAGGCAGTTTTGACAAATACAAATTCAAAGTTTCAAACCCATGCAAACCTACCCAAAATTGTTGAATTAAATTAAAACACACAAAAAAGTAATAATAATAATAATAATAAGTCACAGCACAACTAACCCACCCCGCCAAAAAAGAAAAGCTTCTTCCGTCTTCCCAACCACATTACATCCTCTTCCTCTTCCTCTTCCTCTTCCTCTTTCATTAGACTTCCTCCATGCCTACTATCTGATTTCTCATCCCAAACCCTAAAAAAAAACTCCTAAATCAATCGTCACAATGCATCTCAACCGCCTCTGCATCGTCCTTCCGACTGATTTCGATGACAAAACCGACAATTCGACTCCCTCCGAACACCCTCTCAAGCTCCCTCACTCCGACCAACCTCCCCGTACCCGTGGCTGCGGCCGTCAGATCATTTCCTTCGTCGGCGGCTCTGTCAGACGCTTATACGGCTCCAAATGGGTCAGCTCCTGTCACCACCACCAGGAGAAGCAGAAGCGGAAAAACAAGTACTCCACGGGGTACTTTTCCGGTGCGTTTCACGACTTGGAAGGAGTTCAGATTTCTGATGGTCGGGTCGGCTGCGACAATCCTCGGATCTTCAGCTATTCGGAGCTCTACATCGGCTCCAACGGCTTTAGCGACGCCGAGGTTCTTGGCAGCGGGGGTTTTGGCAAGGTTTACAGAGCGCTTCTCCCCAGCGATGGAACTCTGGTTGCCGTTAAATGTCTCTCCGAGAGAGGGGAACAGTTCGAGAAGACCTTTGCTGCTGAATTGGTCGCCGTGGCTCACCTTCGTCACCGGAATCTCGTCCGATTGAGAGGATGGTGCGTGTACGATGACCAGCTGCTGCTCGTCTACGACTATATGCCCAATCGCAGCCTGGATCGTGTCCTTTTCCGCAAATCCGAAAACCTAACCACGGCCTCCGGGGAAACTTCCCCTAGGGTTCTCGATTGGGAGCAGAGAAAGAACATCGTCGGCGGATTGGCGGCGGCGCTGCATTACCTTCACGATCATCTCGAAACCCAAATCATACACCGTGACGTCAAATCCAGCAACGTCATGCTGGATTCCAATTACAACGCCAGACTCGGCGATTTCGGGCTCGCGAGGTGGCTGGAGCACGAACTGGAGTACGGTGTCAGGACCCCCTCGATGAGGAACCACCAATTCCGGGTCGCTGAATCCACCCGAATCGGTGGCACAATTGGTTACCTCCCCCCTGAGAGTTTCCAGAAAAGAAGCGTCGCCACCGCCAAATCCGACGTTTTCAGCTTCGGTATCGTCGTTATGGAGGTCGTTTCCGGGAGAAGGGCGGTGGATTTAGCGTATCCGGATGATCAGATTGTTCTGCTCGATTGGGTCCGGCAGCTTTCTGACGAGAGGAACGTCCTTCAGGCGGGTGACACCAGGCTTAAAGACGGGTCTTACCGGCTAAGCGAGATGGAAAGGATGATCCATCTGAGTCTCCTCTGTACTCTACACAATCCTCACTACCGTCCCACAATGAAATGGGTAGTGGAAGCACTTTCCGGCGGCAACTCTGGAGACAAATTGCCGCCTCTTCCTTCTTTTCAGGCTCATCCACGTTACATATCAATATCCTCCGGCAGCAACACCACCGCCACCAACACTACAGCAACAACTCGGAGCAGCAGAAGCTCCAAATCCAGCACCGCAACAACGGTAATCTCGATTTCAGCGACCTATGTTACGGCTAAAGAGGAAACCATTTATGAAACTGCAGACTTTCAGAACAGTGTTACTGGTGATTTTGGCAATTACAATTACAACAACAAAAGTTCTGTATATGGTAGCAGAAGATGTGGGTCTGCTTCCTTTATGGTAGAAACTCCTAGGGAGATTTCATTCAAGGAAATCGTATCTGCCACTAACAACTTCTCAGACTCCAATAGACTAGCAGAAGTTGATTTTGGAACTGCTTACTATGGTATCCTTGAGGATGGACACCAAGTTCTTGTAAAGAGGCTGGGAATGACTCAGTGTCCTGCACTAAGGACTAGATTCTCTGATGAGCTTCAGAACTTAGGCAGGCTTCGCCACCGCAATCTGATACAGCTTCGAGGATGGTGTACCGAGCAAGGAGAGATGTTGGTCATCTATGATTACTCACCGAGTCGCTTGCTGAGTCACTTGCTCTTTCATCACAAGGTAAGCTATGGAACCGGTGGTCAGAATTCCATTCTGCAATGGAGGCATAGGTACAACATCGTCAAGTCACTAGCTTCAGCAGTTCTCTACCTTCATGAAGAGTGGGATGAACAAGTGATCCACAGGAACATAACTTCCTCATCTGTGGTTCTTGATCCGGACATGATCAACCCAAGGCTGAGCAACTTTGCACTAGCTGAGTTCCTACACAGGAACGATCATGCTCATCAAGCAGCTACCAAGGGGAACAAATCAGTCAGGGGAATCTTCGGTTACATGTCCCCCGAGTACATGGAATCGGGAGAAGCCACGACTATGGCAGATGTTTATAGCTTTGGAGTGGTGGTGCTTGAGGTGGTGAGTGGACAGATGGCTGTCGATTTTCGTAGACCAGAGGTTCTGTTGGTCAATAGAGTCAACGAATTCGAGGCACATGATAAACCAATCGAGGAACTGGTTGACGTGAGGTTGGACAGCGAGTATGAGCTGAAAGAACTGATGAGGTTAGTGAAGTTGGGGAGCGCATGTACGAGGTCTGATCCTGGGTTAAGACCAAGCATGAGGCAGATAGTGAGCATTCTTGATGGGAATGATCAATGGTTGGTGGAAGGACAGAAGAAGAAGAAGGAAAGTAGGAAGGAATGGAGGAAGAAGAATGCTTCTTCATTGTCACTGGTGAAGAGAATCCAAGCTCTAGGTATTCAATGAGGAGTAACGCTGTGTTGATTTCAGCTTCTTTTTTTTGTAACATCTGTATAATATTTTGATGTAGATACTTTGGTTAATGAAACAATGTCAATGATATACATAGTGCTTGCTTTGTTTTAGTTTACGAGGTAGTTCTTCCATTCATCAGATATAGATTTGCAGTAAATACGTTCATAGATTCAATCTGTTTGAAAGCTATAGTTAGTTTATTATGTACATTGAAGGTTTTGATCCAACCATGGCCTGTGCACCTTTTCATCTTCCTTTCAAGTTCCAGTCACGGGGATATCTTCATCAGCATCAATGCCAACCCATTGGATCAATGCAAACAAGAACTCCCTGAAACTGACCTTCCCATTCCTGTCACGGTCCATTTCCTCTGCATTCACATGAATCACCCAACACAATAGTCATCAAAAACAAACCAAACTAAGCAACCAACACTATAGTTAAAGAGAGATTTACAGACTGAATCTGGACTTGGTGATCCGCAACGGAGACTTCTCCCATGGGGAAGCATCGTTCAAAGCATTGACCACGTCTTTCTTGTTCAATTTCCCATCTCCATTCTTGTCAAGGAACAAGAATGCTTCGACGACACTGTCAAAAGTTGCCTCCAGCTCTGGTGAACCCATCTTTGAAGTCTGTTCACGAAACATGCATATCCATCAACGATAATGATTCATAACACACATGTTATTTCGTAGAAGGTCACATACATTATGAGGAGGTGAAGACGATTCCGCCAAAAGATAGACGAGACAGAGAAGGACGATGAACTCGTTGAACTGTATCCCTCCACTCCCATCAAAGTCACATGAATGGAACAGATCATCCATGTCTGAGTCCTTGAGGTTAAGCTGCAGTTTCTTTATGCATTTTTTCAGTTCCTGGAGATCAATGATGCCGTTTCCATCTTCATCTGATGGTAGGTAGACATTATGATAAAGATGAGTAATATTTGATTCCTGCCTCGCACAGAAGCAGATACCAGAAGAAGGAAAAGAAGAATGAAACTTTTTTGATACCAAACTGCTCAAAAACGCCTTTGATGTCTTTGAGCTGTTCTTTGAATTGTGGGAACCTCATGATTATAGTGTTAATGGATTTAAAGGTTTTAAGCCGTGGAGCAGCAGCAGCAACAGAAGAAGAAGCTCTCTTAATTTCAATAATCTTCTTCTCTAGCTTTGCGTCCAGCCTCTTGTATTTGTTTGCTGAACCCAGATGGCAAAACATTCTTCCAATCTTGGAGGACAAGTAATTGATAGAAGGGCATCGCTGACCAGGCTGAGAGGTGCCTTCAATCAAAGAAATTAACACAGAATGCTGAGTTTTCTAATTCTGGTTCAAGCTAATTCAAACCATGATCAATTTTTGTTTATTTATACAAGGAAATGAAAATAAGGGAAAAGAACCCCCAATGTGTAATTAGATGTTCATCAGTCATCATCTGTAACCCCCAGAAACACACTGCTTCTACCACTGTTGCAGTCAATTCAAGCACAGTGTATAAAAAAGACAAAATAGGAAAAAGAAACGACTTACCCTGTGAACCTTTCATAGCCATGGATGAGATGAGAGGAAGAGATGCTGCTTGTTTCCAGAAGACGGAAAGGGAAATCCGTGAACAGAAGGAAACAAACAGCAAAAGGTAAAAGGGGAAAAGACCAGATTACAAGCAAAAGTGGAGATGCAATCATTCATAAGCGCAGTTTTTGACAGGCTAGTATTTCAAAACTAGTGTCACTGTTCATAATTAAAACGAATAAATAATCATAATACAGCAAAGCGTCAGAAAGTGGTAAGCTTTTCTTTGGAACTGACATAGTTTGATACCAAATTGCCTTCCAGATGTAACAAGGAATCTAATAAGTACTTGCTTCCTTCAACAGGGATGTCAAAAAGATTCCCAGGCTTTCCGGACTCTGTTCTCTTCACCTCTGCAAACTGAAAATACGTTGGCTTGTTTGACTAGTACGTTAATGGCAGAACATGAATCATGTGGGCCACTTGATGTGGAGCTTACAATGACAAGACAACCTTACAAGAATCATTATGAGAACACGCTTGCTTGGGGTTTTTGGTTCCGCAAATCATTATGCAGATCATCATGAAACTCAACTTCTCAACTCAAGAGACACGTCTGTCTGTTCCTAATTTTTAGAAAAAGGGATCCGAAACTATACAAAGACCATTTAAATGGTGATAGAGTTAGGTCACATTGATCTGAAACAACAACTGAGACCCTGTTTCTAGGATGCTAATGGTAAATATTCATGCCATGTTATGCATCATCCATTCAACTTCTTGGCGCATGCTTCCATCCAACAGGAATGAATCTCCATTGCCGAAGACAGACCTTGGTCTTTTCTTCATGGCAGCTGCAGCAGCTTGTGGAGACATACCCATGGGAGAAACTGGACTCCCAATTGAAGTCAAGCAACTCTCTGTAGAGCAATCCCCAATTCGGACAGGCAAATTGGAAGCACTTCTGCTCTCTAAAGCAGCAGCAAGTTCAGGTAAAGACGACATCTTTATGGTGTCCATGGGTGCCATTCCTTGACATTCATTGGAAACTTTGATTGCTAATTCTGAAAGCTCCTCCCTCGCAGCTTCAAGTCCAGCAGATGCAACTGCCTGGTCGTTTAGAGCTTTGCAAGCTTTCTCAAGTATTGACTGTAGATATTTCCCCTGGGCTTCTATCCTTAGTTGGAGTCTGCGTTGCACCTGTTTACATTTAAATTCCTTTAAAAAGGTTTGGCGTAAATAATCCCAACTCAAATCCAGACATGGTTGATGGTTCAAGATTTAAGGTTCGAGGCAGTAACCAAGCAAGTTAGTCGGGACTTATTTAAAAATAATCGACTCCAAGAATAGTGACTGACCTCTAGCTGTTCATGTAGTCTTCTTTGAACTTCCATCTGTACTCGCAAAGCCTCAGTCACCTGGTAACCGCTGTTTGCCAAATGAATAAAACATGAAAAGTATAAGATCACAGATAGATGAGCAAGTTAGCTAACAGAAGAGATTACATACTCATTCAGATCTTGTGCAGCCATTCTAGATGATGTTGATGTAGACGAGCCAGTGTCCTGGCTTTCTGCAACAGATGCAGCAATCCCAACTGCAATTAATAACAACAAATCACATTATTTTCGTATACGTAAGCTCTTCCCCTAGGTTTCTCAAGTTGACACAATTGACTATAATGTTGGCTGAAAAAACTACTATCTAAATGGTGCATACAATTAAGGAATTGAGTGACAAAAGGCGATTAAGAATCCACAAATCCTGAGTATAAGAGATGTGGAAACTGGTGTGTAGAATCAAGTGACAAAGACTGCATTGCAGAACCAGATATCAGAGATGTAAGGCATACATGTTCTTACCATCCTTAGAGCTTTCAGTCGATTCCTTGCAGGATTGCCTTCCCAGCCTGTATTTCTGGAGAGTAGACACAATTTATAAAGCTAAAAAACTTTAATATGAGCCAAAGACCACAACATTGACGCAAAAAACTGAGACGGCTTCAATTGTACTATGGAATCCACATCAACAAACCTGTAGATGGGATTTCAAGTGATAAAGTGTGAGGCCTTTAACCCCCATTGTCCTCATTATAGTTTTAGGAGTTGCTTCTGCATAGATACAAAAACAAGGAAAATGATCGAATAAGCAAATATAATTAATGTTCCTTACAAAGAAAATACCTAATTAGTCGTACTTCAGACCTCTAACAAAACTGTAGAGAAGTGTCAATCTACTTCATGGATTGTTGACAACCAATGTAAAACACCAAGAACCACCACCAAGTTCGCAAACCCTTTAGACTAAAATTTATAACTTGAGACCTTTCTAAAGTAAGGATGTCTCTCATAAATCCTTATTCACCGGCAATACACCAATCTAGCTGCAATAAGCTCTCTTTAATGGAATATGAATGAAGAACGGATAGAAACACATTCACAGGTACCGAGCACCTGAGGACAAACACTTCTCCAGGTTCAATGGTTGATAGTATTTGCAGCTCGTTAATAAGCAGCTAAGATTTTCCCTCCATATATGCATCATCACCCAAATAATGGTCCAGGATTCATTTTTCTTCAGTCATAACAAAATGGTCTTGTTGAACAAACAACAAAACCAACAGAAAAAACCTAATCCAACTCTCACCATTGCAGCTAAGGCTACAGGCAGCTCAAAGATTTCAAACAAAATATAATACTAAAGAGAAATAAGAATTATTCCACATGATGCAGGGACAAAAAGATCCTGGTTCTTCCGGTTTGTCTTTTTAGCTGTAACCTATAGAAATGGATTGGTGTTGGGAGGGCAATATGATATTGAAGATAAGGATGAGGGAAATGGTGAAGTTATAGACGAAAACTGGTCAATGGGAAGACAATAAGTGCATATATATAAAAACGATGAAGAAACAAACATCAGCTCATAGATACATCATATATATGCAACTACCCTCCAAATACATATATTAAAGATTAAAATATGTAAACATCAATTTCAGCATTAAAAAGTAAGGAGTTGGCTTTGATTGTTTGTTAATCATCAACTCGAAATACAAAACTAAGCAGCAAAAGAAACCACAGTTTTTTTCTAATTCAGCTGAACAGGGGAACTTTGTACTGACATAGGAAACCCAACTAGCATCAAATTAACAAAAGAAATAAATAGAATGAAGCAATTGAGACCACGAAATGGAACTGCATTTGAAGAGAGGAAGGAAATTAGTAAAGGTTGCTTGGTTGAAGAGAAAGCGGGGGGAAAGATGGTGAAATTATGAAGGAACATACTGTCAGGACCGCCCAACTGAGTAACGGCGTCGACGAATCGGTCGTGGAGGTCGGTGGTCCAGCGGAGCCTGGGCTTTGGATCCGTGGTGAGAACCAAGCAAGCATCCCCAGGGAGATTGGTACCATCCAAGGAGCGGTGGTAGTCCACGTGGGAGGCTGCTGCTGTTGCTCCTCCTCCTCCTCCGATGCTGCTTCCGTCCAACGGCATAGAGTGTATGGCAGAGTACATTTGTCCGGCGGCGGCGGCGGTGGAGGAGGACTGGGAATGCGGTGAGGCAGATCCAGGTGCCCCGGGAAAGGGTGGGAGCGGAGAAGAAGGGCAATGAGGGTGGGGATTGTGTGTGTAGTGTGTTTGTGGGGAGGAAAAAGAGTTGAAGAAGAAGAAGAAGAAGAATAGAGGAGGAAGAGGAGTTCTCTTTCTCTCTCTCTGGTGTGCTGTGTCTGAGGGGTAAATGGCTTTTCGGGGGAAAACAAAAGAAATGGGAGAGACAGCGATGTTTTGATTTATTGAAATTGCAATTTGGTAATATTTTGAAATGAAAAGAAAAGGAGGAAGGAAGGAAGAGTGTCTGCTGGGTAAGTTGCGTCTTTCCCATATATTATCAAATCACTTGCCCCCCACCCCACCTATCTTATAGCCTTATACCTATGCCTCATAATTTTTTTCGGTGACAAAGTCTAAACTTTGTCACCTATACAAAGTTTAATCTGGACCCTTGATCTCATATTCACTTCCTAATTATTAATTTAAATGAATTTAATAATATCAATTGCCCACACTCCCCTATAATCGCCGGTTTAGTAATTGGTAATTATGATAATCAATTTTTGATTATCTCCTCCTCAAAATATGGGTGAGAATATCCTCTTATCTTTTTAATTAATCCTAATCTTCTTCTTCCTCTTTCAATCACACGCCATTATAAAGAAAGATGCTACTCACAATTAAAATCTGACCCTAAGTTCAAAGTTTGATCTAAATAATTCACCGAGTGACCATTCCCCCGATGTTGATGCTCTATCTGAACCAGATGAGGATACAATCCCGACGTCAGATGAACAAGGAATCTTGCGTGGCTACGGTATGTTTTCCCTCCTTTTCCAGCCAATGTTCTTTCATTAAGATTACTTTCGTAGAAACTACATATGCTGTATAAAGTCATTGTTAAGAGTTTTGTTGCCACTGATCTTTCGATTTTGTTGTTCAGTTTTTTATTTTCGATTTTGTTGCCACTGTTCGTTTTTTGCTGTATATTACCATAATTAATGAAGGCTGTTGTATATACGTAATTTCTGTACTATATTAATGTGTTGTATATACGGTATGTTTTCCCTCCCACTTCCAGCCTATATTTTTTTTTGGAAGGGTACCCTCTATTCATCGGAAAATCCTAACACAAAGGCTAGGATCGAAAAAACCCCGGTATGAAAACCAACAACATCCAACCAATTGAAAGGAAGACAACCTAAACGAGTGAATCTGACCATCCAATTCGCTTGGAAATTTGACCTTTGAGCGGTGATGAGAAGCCTGATTTGCAAGCATTCCCATGGCCAACAATGGTTGGGTCCTTTGAAGAGTTCACAAGAGAGAGGCAGTTCGTGAAGATCGTGCAATTAAGAGGAGAGTTGCAAGAGTAAGAAAATGCTTCTGGGATAACTCGAGCTTCGACAACAATGGGAGAGGAACAGAGAAACAGGTCGGATTAATCATCACACACACTTGACGCCAAAAGCCGCCTTTTGTGGTCCAGCAAGGAAAGAACCATCATAGTATACTGTGAGATGGGGGTACTCGACGGTGGGTAGGTGTGTCAAAGGGGCGGGATGACTTGGCCTGATGGAGGGATAGAAGGGGATTGGAAATGATTAAGTGATAGCCATGTGGCAGCATCGAATAGAGCGTTAACACTCGTCATGGAAGCAGAAGGCTGGGTGTTGCGGAAAATGAAAGTGTTCTTTGATTTCCACACATTCCAGCAAGTCGTTGTTATAGATCCAGCATTTTGGGTTCCATGGGCGCTCCCGAAGAGGGGAAAAAACAAGACGAAGCAAAAGAGTTAGAGGAAGTGGGGAGTGGAAAAGGACATGTAAGCTTTGATGAATGAACAAAGAAATAGTCGTTTGAAGTGAACTTCCATTTTCATTTGTCCTCGAGATCTGGATGGCCAATAGGGATTTCACAAATGGCATCTAGCTAGTCAGAATCATAGTAGAGACCAATCGTGTAACAGTCTTATCTAAACATAGTGTCCTTAATCCATTCGACAACTTCTTGAAACGGACCAACTTTAGCGGGTAAACAAAGAAACTCCCAAGGGTTCCCTACTGATCGAGGTAGATTCTCCGTTCCCAGTGACTTTGAAAACTCCCAAGTCCAAGATGCCTCTAGCTTCGCAAAGGCTAGCCAAATCCAAGAGGACCGAGATCCTTTTTATCTTCCAAGAAAGAAGTATTCTGAAAATAACGTCTTTTGAGAAGCTTTGCCCAACACAAATCTTTCTCATTGAGGAGGCACCAAACATTTTTAGGAAGGAGGGAAAGGTTAAAGGTGTGAAGATTTGATTTCTTGACTCGTAACCTTCTTGTAGCTATTAATCTGTCCGAGGATACAATCCCTTCACTGATTGTGGCCTCCCCAAAGATGATTGTATCATTGACGAAGAGACAATGAATAATCTTGGGGACTCTTTGAATTAGCTTTATCTTGTGGGGGTCATGAGACCCCACACACTTAGCAATCAGGAAAGATAGAACATTCGTCATCAAAATGAACATGTAAGGGGACATAGGGCCACCTTGATGGATGTCGCATGAAGGGTAGAACAGCTTAGTAGGGGGCAGTTAAGAGCATTGAAAACTGAACAACACAAATGCATCTACGGATCCAACCACACCATTTATCAGAAAAATCAAAGGCCGAGAGGATTTGGTCCAAAAATTCCCAGTCGACGAGATTATATGCCTTCCTCATATCCAATTTAAGATACATATATTTTCGGTTACCATGTTGGCGCGCCTTGAAGGTGTGTAAAACTTCATAAAAATTAATTATGTTGTCTTGAATTTCCCTTTATTTAGTAAAAGCCATTTGAGATTCCAGAATGAACTGAGCAATCCACTTCTTCAAACGAGAGGACAAAATCTTTGAGATGACTTTATATCGAAAGTTGCAGCAGCTAATGGGTCGATACTAAGCCATTGAGGTCAGCTTTTGGATTTTTTTGATGAGGACCGTGTGGGTATCATTCCACTCCTCATAATCCCTGAAGAGAAATTACTTTGATCTTTTTACAGATACGTGGACCTATCATCACCTAGAAATGTCGATAGAAGTGACTCGAGAAATCGTCCAAACTTGGAGACTGATTTGCACCAAAGTTGAAAGGGGCCTCCCGAATTTCCTCATCCTTGATGTCCTGGCACATGTCGATGTTCATCTCAAGAGTAACGATACTCAGGGTATCTTTGAAGTAACACCCATCTCTGGTTTCCATGGTCAAACCCATGAGTGAACAGAAGTGGGTAATTACTAACGATTCGATCAAATTTAAAAGACAAACAATCAAATGAATAAACCGAAAATTTTCTCAAACTGAAATAAAGAAAGTGATATCGAGATCAAAGTTAAATAGACCACAACTAGTCAAACCAAATCCTCAAAACAATACTAAAATACACCATAAAACATCCCAAAATACAAAAAGTCAACTGAACGGAAACAAATGGAAAATGACGAATCCACCCAGTGGGAACGGCTCTAGTACCTCATCCTCAAATAGCTGCTAAACGATTACTCTGCTCCAACTGCACCGGGCTATTCAAAGAAATCTAAAAGGGGGTGGGGAATAATTGGGGGGGATCAGTTTCCTATTAAAACTGAGTGATCCCACGGGCCTTAACTATGCATCGAACTACCTAGGGAGCATCCCAAACTCCCACACTGTAATACAACATTGGGACTCATCCTTACGTCTATTCATTTTAACATCCTAATAAGAATAGTGCTAGGTGATCAATCATTTTTTCTTCTACCATTATCCGATCATGCATTAGCTCAATTCAACACCATTGATAACGATGTAAACAGGGTATCAAATACTAACCTACAAAAGTATATTAGATCGTATTCCATGGGTTTTCTTCCAATTGTTTACTCAAAGGAATTGGCAAATTATTCGGGTTTAAATTCAAGCTGCGTGGTGTGAGTTCCACGACTTTCTAAACTATTATGCAAAGGAAATTGAAATTGAAATTGAAGACAAATTGATTGATTAAGGTTGAAACGATTGACAAACAAAAGCTTAGACTCGAATCCCCCTAAGATTACCAGGACATTGGCGATCACAAAACAGGCGACTTTCTATCCTAATTCATTCAGTTCTTAGACACCGTCACAGCTCCTTACCCTTAGGTCTAAATCCGCAAACGTTCGCTCTATCGGAACTAACTACCAAGATTAATTAACCGTCTGTGCGTTCACTTCTGCAACAGATAACTAACTGGTGCACCTGATTGATTTTAATGAGCTGCTCTAGAAATGGATTAACCCTATAATCCATTGAATACATTAATTAATTGATTTGACGTTCTAAAACAAGGTGGACGCTCATCAACTATCCTTATTTGAACAAGAAACTAATCTAGGTGATCAAGCTAGAAAATAAACAAAGATTTAAGAACAAATCAATTATGAATAAGAAACTGTCTGAATTAGAATCTAATTACTGCCAATCCGTGACCGCTTTAAAGCCCCATGTCACTTAGGGTTCATCTAATCTAAGCTTAACAAGTTTTGCTACTCATGTTCGAAATCAGACAATCAAAGACAACAAAGGAGTTCATCTTAACAAGGAAGAACAAATAAGAATTGTACAACCTAATTGCGATGACTCTGTGCAACTTCGATCTCGCGAAATCTTCACTCCTAGCTCCGAGCACTCCGAAATGGAAAAACTTTGTCAGGATCTCTACGGGAACTCCAAGAATCGCTCTAAACTCTCTCTATTTTGTGTAGGAGCTCTAAAATTTGGCTCCCCTTGAATTAGGGTTAAAGGCTGCTTTAAATAGGTTGTTTTTCCTCATCTGTGCCGGAATAGCCCAAAGTTTTCGGCGAGAATCATCGCCAAAATATTTTGTAAAATGTAATCGGCGATGTAGTTTTCCTTTTGTTTCTTCACAAGTTCTCGGTGAGAACATTGAAGTTCTCGCCGAGAACTCCTTCACAAATGAATTAGCTCCAGCGATGAGATTTGGTTTGAGTTTTTGAACAATTTCTCAGCGAGAACATTGAAGTTCTCGCCGAGAACTTCCTTGCTAGGCAGTATTTCTTCATTCTTTGATCAGTTTGCATTCTCCAACGATCTCGGGTCACATCTTGGGGCTCCATCGCATCCCGAACACGTCCGATGGCTACATATCTGACGACAAAAACCCTGTGCACTCAAAGAGACACTAGAAAACACATCAGATGGACCCAAAACGGGCCAAGGTAACCAAATCGGTAGGAAATAGCATTAATGAATGAAAACCCACTAATCTACCCCTAAAACGTGCTAACAGGCAATGAAATGTCACTTAAACGGGGCTGATAATCACGATAATTCTAGTGTCATCAAATTACCCCACACTTAAGCTTTTGCTTGTCCTCAAGCAAATTGAATTAGAAAGCACCCAAGTTCACAGATGACAAGTTTGATTAAATTGAGATTCAATTCTTAACAATGAATTTTAAACTGTTACACTTAAAACAAATAACCTAACATGCATACACATCAGCCAAACAACCCGATCTCACTAATTCTATACATATAATCAACTAGCAATCACCAATCATGCACAAAGCCGACCTAACCGACTAGACTTCCTCACACAGAAAATATTTAGTAACGGGGGAACTCTCACACTCTGTGTTCAGGGACGTGTTTATCCTCTCAATCACTTTCTCAACCGAATTATGTCATAGGTTTACATTTTGACCACAATCTCCACCACGGTGACAATATGAGAAACTAGTCAAAAGGACTTTGCAAGGGACTGTAACGATCCTACACTACAAGGGCTTATGATGAATAGATGAAGGGATGTATGATGATGAAGGGTTTGGTGCGGTGTAGCAATTGACTAACTTCCCTCAAATCAAAATCTATGGATTCCTACCGTCTCACCAGACACGGGGTGGAATAATGTATGCCGTCCAATGATACGCTCAACAACTTAGCACTTTTATTTTTTTCCATTTTGTCTTTCTTTCTACCTTTACTTATTGCTTTTCGTTCTTCCTTATGCAGGGAGAAGAACGATGTGGACTTTCTAACTACTACATTGACTTGTAACTTTTCGAACTTTTTCTTTGAATTTTTTTGTTTTTCTCTTTTTTCTATTAGTGCTAAAAAAATTAGTTGCTAGAGGGGTTTACACGTCTGGACATACTAGCTAAGACCATCAGTTTACTGGCTATAGGCAAGTCACCACAGATCGACTTCCGATTAGCTAATCTCAAACTACTACCACATGGGATCAACGGGGTGAACAAAAACATGAGAAATGGCTGTAATGTAATATCGAACCGAAATAATAGGCCAAGCAGAAGGGTCTACACCTAGACGGATTGATGTTGGGATAGCTTCTGGTTTAAGTAGCAATTCTAGGTGCCTCTATCATCCTAGTACTCGTGTTATCGTGTGGTCTCGAATAGGTCTCATGCAAATTATAACTCATTCAAAGTACAAGAAAGCCACTAAAATGGAATTAAAGTTGATAGTTATGTGCAACGGATCAAAAGCTCACAGTTGGTTGCTAGTTGGATTCGATCATTTTCGTGCAATTCAAGGTGACACTACAAGCGTGATTCTAATTTCTGTTCTGACTAGGTTCATTTAGCATCAATGCAGGCATGTTGGTTACAGGTTCTAAATTAAGCAGTCTAAGCATCATTGTTAAAAATTAAAATCAACTTAACATCAAAAGTTAAGAACTGAGTAATTCTAGATAGAGGAATTAGAATGAACCACAAAATCACAAATAAACAAACAAGTTCAAACACGATTCTTCTAGCACCCTACCCCACACTTAAATCATATCGTGTCCTCACAGGATTAAAAGAGAATAGAGTTATCTGGAATACCTGGATGGTGATGGTCGATGTCAAGGATGAGGTGGAGAGCCCGGAACGGAGTGAAGAGCTACACAAAATCCTACAAAACAAAAATAACAAAAAGATCAAAAGGAAACCGGGACAAGTGTCCCAGATCCACACATAATAAAATTGGATCGAAACCCGAAAAGAAGAAATAAAAAGAATAGGGAAAGGATACAACCCGATCACTGGTCCTCGGGTGGGGGCGACATGTGGAAGTGGTCCCTCTGCTCCTGGCACCAAGCTAAACTCCTCGTCATGCCATGTCTGCTGGAGCTCATACTGGCACTAGGTGAGTATCCATCTGGCGTCCTGATCTGCTCTCTAGCTGTCTTGTTGCCTCCTCCAAGTGGTAAGATCTCTCTCATAAGCCACCATATCCCTCTGCCAATAGTGGGAGCCGGAAGAGAAATCCGTCTTCCACTGTTGCATCTAGGTGAGCATCTGACCATACTGGTTAGCATACTGTGGCGGTGGTGGTGGTGGCATCTGCTGCTCCTGGTAAACGAACTTGGGCGGCTGCTGGGGCTCTGGCTCCTAGGGCTCTGGATCATCCGAATCCTCTAGAGCGGCTGGTGCGGGAGCCTAGATGTATATGGCTGGCTCGATGGCTAACTTTAATTGAAACTCTTGGGCGAGCTCTACACTAATGATGTCGACCTGAAGTCGTGGGATCTCGCGTCCCCGCAGATGTGTGAGCTGGAGGCCGGTGAGGAGACGTCCAATGAATGTGCCGCCAGGAAGTGCAACAAGTATCTTTGTGGACCTGGTCCTCTCGTCGAAGAATCAGGGGAGCACCCATCCATGATGAAGGTGGTAGCCCTCATGGACAGCCCTGAAGAGTAGCAACTCCTCAGAGGCTATGTGGTGGCGTCCACGCTCAACTGCATAACATAAGGAACGACGCCACAATTAATGGACAAAACGAAAGAAAGGGTGAGAGATCTGACTGATGTATATCTTGTCACCGAGCACGGAGTCGGGTCGGCCCGTGATATGGTGCCAGAGCTCCTGATATGGTGGCCCTCTCAAGCTGCTGTTGTTTGCCCATCCAAAGGTGCCAGCCGAGTAGCGGTTTGGGTGAATGCCGAGGTGGGCGACGAACTCGTCGTAGGTCAGCTCGGTGAATTTTCCGACGAGATGGAATGAGATGCACTTCCCATTCCTCTTGGAGCGCCGGGAGTCGAGGGTGAAGGAGCTCCATAACTTCTGAAGGGCGACGAACGGATAAGAAGAATTGATCCAGAGTGATTCTAAAATCTGTTCTGACCGGATTCATTTAATTTCAATTCAAACATGCTGGTTACAGGTTCTAGATAAGATAGTCTAAGCATCATTGCGAAAGATTTTAAATCAGTTAAGCATAGCAAGTCAAGAACATAACAAGATTCAATCATGGAGAACATACCGAAATTGCAGCAAAGCAACCCTCAAAAATAAACATCCCACCCCACACTTAATGTTGGACATTGTCCTCAATGTTCCACACCAAACAATTAGCATGAAAAAGAAAGTGTTTAGGGGGTACCAGGAAATAGATCATAAGGTTGCCAGAGAAGGCATCAGTGAAGTACCGGCGGACAATCATGGCGAGAGCTGAGGATAGCCTGAAACTGGAGAGAACCTCACAACACGATTAGAGCATTCAAAGTACAGAATAGACCACTGACTCAAGAACAAGATAGACTGACTCAATAAAATAAAATAAAAGTGTGTGCGATCAGCCAAAAGTGCACTTTTAAAATTTCCAAATTTTTTGAATTTTTTAAAAAAAAAACATTTTTTTTAAGATCTCAAAAGTGCGCCCGGAGCCTTCGAAAAGTGCGCCGGTGCACTTTTACCGCCAAAAATAGCACTTTTTTATTTTTTCACCGAGAGTTTGGAAATTTAATTGCAAAGTGCGCCCGGGGCCTTCGAAAAGTGCGCCGGCGCACTTTTACCCCCAAAATAGCACTTTTTGACCTGCTACTTCGAATTTCAATTAATTCATGAAAAATAAGCTTTAAATCCGAAGCTTGAAAACGACCAACGACCATGAAAATTGACTCTCAGGGACTGACACACACACAAAATTGACACCACGACTATACCACGGACTCGACTCAATAATTTTAAAGACTCTAGACTCGGGTTGCCTCCCGAGAAGCGCTCTTTATTTTACGTCTTTGAGCTAGACGATACCTGGTCTAACGTGCGGCATCCCAGCTCAGAACTTCTTTCAGACTGGCATCCGTGTCCTGAAAGAATACCTTCATCGCTCCACTCTGAAGCACAAATTTCTTCCTGCTAGCATGGTAAAGCTCCAAAGAGCCGTCGCCACGCAATCCAGCTACCTCAAAGGGTCCAAATAGCTCCACTTTGTCCAGGACCACATCTGGAGGTTTGGTACGAGTACTTTCATGGGGCGGCGCCTTAGCTTTCTTAGGAGGCTTGTTCTTCTTCTTAACTCCACCTATATCTTGGGTAGATACCATCGCCGCTACCTGATCCTGCAAAGATGAAGACGAATCAGGAGGATCCATATCGGTAAACACCGTATATACTGAAGCATTCTCAAATACCAACGACATGGATTTCTTAGCGGAAGAGTGCGCATTAGGATCAGGTGGAGGAATTTCAAATGTAATAACTTTTTCCTTATCCCGAAAGGTTAACCTCCCAGCCTTTGCATCTATGAGTGCACCAGAAGTGGCTAGGAAGGGTCGTCCTAGGATAAGGGGAATGTTAACACTCTCCATACATCAATAACCACAAAATCATTCATGAAGTAGCTATCATGCACCCTAACTACAACATTTTCAACAATTCCCCTAGGATGTCTAACAGTTTGATCAGCTAGGTTGATATTCATGGTGGTAGGGGTTAACTTAGGCAGTCCTAGACGCTCAAACAACGAGTAAGGCATAACACTGATGCTAGCCCCTAAATCTGCAAGAGCTCTATCAATCAAATAAGTGCCAATAGAACAAGGGGAAGAAAAACTCCCTGGATCAGGTCGCTTTGGCACCACGTGGCTCTGCTTCGGAGCAGACTCGCCAGCTTCATGGAGGGTAACTGAGGCTATCTCCTCTATCTCGTCTGCTCTCATCTTTTGAGAGGAGTTCTTTGGAAGAGGATTGATAGCTTTGTCTTTCTTCTTGTTAGGAATCACGCTTCTCAGCTCCTCCACCATAGCAGCAACTTCTGCATTTTTCAGCTTCTTCTTCTTGGAGAGAATTTCTTTCATATGCCTCGCATAATCTGGGTTTGCAAGAAGTTCTTCCAATAAAGAAACTCCCACCTTCTGGTTATTAATTGTCACCAGAGTCTTCCCCAAATTCTCCTTGTTTAGCACAGGTCTGTTCAAGGCTGCAGGATAAGGTGCTTTTGGTTGGTAAGGAGCGACGGGTGGAGTAGCTTCTTTTCTTTGCTGCTCCTTCTGACACAACTGCTCCATTGGCTTCTCCAATTCCTCCGTACCATCCTGAAGAGAAACTGCTCCACAAAATTCTTCCTTAGTTTTGCTTCCTCCTGCATTGTTAGATGAAGAGGAGGGAGCTGTGCTAGGTAGAAGACCAACTCCCATCTCCTTCAGAAAGTTGGTTATTGCCGTCACCCGATCGTCTGGCTTCTTGATAGAGGTCTCAGTGAGTGAAATGTCCTTCTTATTAGATTGAGTTTCAGCAAGAATCTTGTCCAACATGATATCGGAATAGGACTTAGGCGCAGAAGAGCTCGAACCACCGTTATTGTTCTGATTTTGGTTCTGGTTCTGATTGTTATTCCAGCCTCCTCTGTTCTGCCATTGGGAATTCTGATTTTGATTCCCATTATTCCTCTGATAACCCCCTTGGTTTTGGTTATTATTCCAGTTCCCTCTGTTCTGCCATTGGGAGTTCTGATTCTGATATCCTCCCTGGTTCTGGTTATTCCCTTGGTTTGGGCCACCAACATAAGCAATCTCCTCTTATTGTTGGTCTTGGTTACTCTCAAACTTCCAAGTACAGCCCTCTACTGAATGCCCTGCACCACCGCAATTCGAACAAGGAGTAGATACAGCTGATACATTCTCTGTCCAAGTAAGCACCTTGAACCCTGGCGGTGGAGCTGTAGGAACACCCGGTGAAGGAGCTATCTTAGCCCTTTCCAGCTCATGCTTTAATCTCTGCACTTCCATCTCCAAGTTTGAGTTATTCAACTCCAACTGACTCTTAACAATGTCCACTGGTGCAGGAATTGTGGGAACAGGGTATGATGAATCAACAGAGAATCTCTTCTTCTCTGGATGTCTGCCGTCCATCTTCAATGGGTTAGCTTGCATGAGAGATTTGATTTTTATGGCAAAACTCTTGCAAGCATCTAAGGCTGCGGTCGCGGTCATGTCGTTTAAGTCCATACTTAGCTGCAGAGAGAAATCCTTCCTCTTCTCATAATCTAGGCCTCGGAGGAATGTAGAGACCTTGTTATAATCATCCCATCCATGGTGAGGACAAGCCCGAAGAAGCCCTTGAAATCTCTACCAAGCCTCATAAAAGTTCTCTTCCGATCCACTCTCGAAACCTGCGATCTGTGCTCTGAGTGCATCTGTTCTAGAAGGGGAGAAGAATTCCTCCAGGAATGCTTTAGCCAGACCATCCCACGTAGTGAAGTGATTCGTCAGGTGATCATACAACCACAGTTCTGCTTGACCCTTCAGAGTGAAAGGAAAAAGCTGAAGCTTGACCGCACTATGATCTGCTTCATTGTTGGAGACTGTGTGAGCCAGCCTCAAGAAGTTCCTCACATAAGCATTCGGGTCCTCATTAATACCTCTAGAGAAAGTGTTCCCGTTTGCTTGAATCATGTTGATCAAGTGAGATGGGATGTGCAGATTCCGAGTTCCCGTGTTGGGAATTTGAATGCACGAAGCTGTCCCATCTATGGTCGGACGATCATAATCCTTCAATGTCCTTTCTGTCGCCATAATTTCTATCTCAGGAGGAACATGAGGATCTGTGGGAGGGTCTGTAATAGCAATGGTGGATGGTGAAGGCGAAGATGTAGATGAAAGATGTGAAGAGGTTCTTCCTTGCTTTAGGTTCTTGGCGGGAGGAGGAGGTACCGGAGTAGTGCCGAAGTGAGTGTAGAAGACTCTACCCTTCTCAGCTATGCGCTTACTAGCACGTTTTTCCTCTGAACCTGCAATCTTGCCTGAAACACCAAAAACAGAAAATGCCAAGTAGTATAAAAATGTGGGAGGTAAGAGATGATAAAAGAGTGAATGAAAAGCTTAAAACGCACAATGCCTTTCCTAGAAAAAGAAAAGGTCCCCGGCAACGGCGCCAAAAACTTGATGCGCAAATTAATGCACACTAGTTTTACTCACTAGATCGCTCTAGCGAGATCGTTTTTCCCTAGGGTTTTTCTATTTCTATTACTCAACAATTGTGAAATAAGCTATTCAGGGTTTTGTCGTTTGGTTTGAAATGGGTTTATGATCTAAGTAAACTAATTAAGGAATTTAAACAAGTAAACAAGAAAAGCAGATTGGGGTTTCAAAGATAGACTAAGGGGTTGTTCAGACTCGAATCCACGCTAGTTCGGTTAAGATGGATGAAACTATGCAATCGACGAATTTCAACAGATTAGGCGACTCGGCAAATCCTTTTGTAATCTCTACTCCATGGTCAGGCCGTAGAGATTCTATTCTATCAAACCTACAAGCTCCTATGGTCAAGCTAACTTGCAAGAAATCAAGAACGAACAAGAACAGTGAAATGCCACAAAATGATGCAAAGAGATTAGGTTCTGACAATCCTATGGTCAAGCTATTGGAGAACCTAACGACCTTCTAAACTCTAAAATGAAACGCGTTCATGGTCAGACCCGCAATTCAAAGATAAACTCAGAAACTAACAATTGATCAAGTTGCCAGAATCAGAAAGCTTAAATTAGGGTTTAGCAGAAATCGCATCTAAGTCTGAAAGATCATCGATTAACATAAACGGGTTAGAAACCCGAAATCATCCATACACAATCCTTTCTAACGCTTCATCTAATCTAAACAACACTAGAAGTTTAGCTCGACATCGTTACAGAAGGAATCGCAGAAACAAAGAAGAAGAAAACTGGAGAAGAAGACATCTTACTCCGAGAAAACCTAATCTTGATGAATCGTTGGAACTCCTGAGTCAATCCTCGCTAATCCTCGCTCAATCGCATCTCCAAAGCTCCGTCTTCACCTCCAAGAGTGTCTGGTTCGTCAGAGAGAAAGTGGAGAATTACAGAAAATGAAGTCTGTTTCCTCCTCCTCGAAATTGGGTTAAAAACCCAATTTTCGTCAAAATCCAAAATTAAAGCAAAGAGTGCGGGAAGGGGGTCGAAAAGTGCGCCGGCGCACTTTCCCCTTCAAAAGGCACACTTTTGGAGCTGAATCAGCTCCGAACTTCTTTCGGTAATTTCCACCTCATTTGTGCTCCGAATTGATTCCTGTTTGAAGCGTCAAGCTCGTAGAATGGTCCTCCACAATGTGGTAACCTGAAATCTCATAAAAAAACAACTCGAAACAACATCAAATTGCCCAAAAGAGGGCCAACGGGGATAATACAAATTTTTCATAAAAATCACTCAAGTTCATCACAATTCAGAGTCAAACAAGAGGAATGTCGTTCAAATGTGGTGAGATAAACGCGGTAAATCTTACGTCATCAATTACCAGAAGATGGCTTACTTTGGTTGTATTCTTGGTTGTATAGCCCTTCTTGCCGATATCCTCTATAGCCCGATTGATTTTGGGGACCCTTTGGAGATGTAATGAAGTTCCCTTTCATTCATGGGGTATGTGGCTCCAAAGTTTTTGCATTCACATCCATCGTGAACACAAGAGCCACACCAACTACAAGGCTCAACACCACTCTTCTTGCTTTCAAACTTGAACATTCCCTTTCGGGATGCCTTAAGTCTCCACAATTGCTGCACTCCGCTTGAGTTGATGAGAAGAGGTGCTTGAATTTCCCTTTGTACTCTTGTCAACCTTCGATTGCAAGGTTTTTATCTCCTTGGGATGCCTCTCCATCATTCCTTTCATCTCCGAATCTTCCACTGAACTAGCTACTCTCGGATTGACCTTCGATTCCGTGTCCTACTTTGCTTGGCCACTTGGGTATAATGTTCAAGGTCCGCATCCACTTCTAGTTGTGTGATGTCATCTTGGGCGAGTTGGTTGACTATCATGGTCGTGGCGTCGTTTAGAGAGTTGTTGAAGAACTCGACTAGTTGAGCACTTCCAAAGCCACAATGAGGGAAAACTCTTAGGATCTCTTGGAAGCGATGCCAACAATCATAAAGGCTTTCATCGTCTTGTTGCATGAATCATGCTATCTGGGCTTTGAACACCGAAGTCTTTGCAGGTGGATAGAACTCTTCTAGGAAAGCTTGAAATAGGGTTGCCCAATCCATAAAGCTACCTCCCGGTTGACTACTCAACCACCTCTTAGCCGCTCCCATTAGTCAAAGGTTAAAAAGTCGAAGTTTGAAAGCATCCTCCGAGACACCCCTTTGCTTGAAAGTGTCACAAATATCTGAGAATGTCTCGAGGTGGGTAGCGGGGCACTCTTTTGGGCTACCATGGAAAGGTCGATTCTGGACCAAATTGATGTAGTGGCCTTTGAGCTAAATTGTTGGTGCGCAAATTAATGCACACTAGTTTTACTCACTAGATCGCTCTAGCGAGATCGTTATTTCCCAAGGGGTATTCCTTTCTCTATTACTCAACGATGTGGATTAAAGCTAATCGGGTTTAAAAAACGTTTGGTTTGGAATTGGTTTTAAATGATCTAATTAACTATGAAAGCAATTTAAATCAATCAAGCAAACAAATAAGTTGGGGCTTCAAATAACGACTAAGGTGTTTGTCCAGACTCGAATCCGCTCTAGCTCGATTTAGACGGATGATGCAATGCAAATTCGGTTTCAATAGACTTAATGACCCGACATTTCCTTTGGCAATCTCTACTCCATGATCAGGACGCAGAGAAACTATCCTATCTAACCTACAAGTTCCTATGGTCAAGATAACTCGCAAATTGTCAAGAATGCACGAAGAACAATGAAATGTCACAAACTAATGCAAAGAGATTGATTTCACTGGCCCTATGGTCAAGACACAGGCAAATTTCAATGACCTCCTAGACCCTAGAATGACTCACGTCCATGGTCAGAACCGCGAAATCAAAGATGAAACGAATTCAATGATATGGTCAATCTGAGAATTCTAGAGCTTCAAATTAGGGTTAAGGAAAATCTCATATAAGTCTGAATAAACCTCAATTAACATTAACGGGTTAGAAACCCGACATCATCCAAACAAAATCTCACTAAAACTTCATCTAATATGAACAAACCTAAAGAGTTTAGCCAGACATAACAAAAGAAGAAATCAGAGAAACAAGAGAAGAGAAAACTGGAGAAGAAGACATCTTACTCCGAGAAATCCTAATCCTGACTACTCAAGAAATCTACCGAGCTACTCCTTGCTTCTTCTCGTCCAATCGCATCTTCAAAGCTTCGTCTTCACCTCCGAGAGTGTCTGGTTTGTCAGATAAAAAGCAAAGAATTGTAGAAAATAAAGTATGTTTCCTCTCTCCTCAAAATTGGGTTAAAAACCCAATTTTCGTCAAAATTCAGAATTAAAGCAAAAAGTGCGGGAAGGGGTCGAAAAGTGTGCCGGCGCACTTTTCTCCTTTGTCAAAAAGTCCGACGAATGGTAATTGCAAAGTGTGCCGGGCGGTCCTCGAAAAGTGTGTCGGTGCACTTTTGGACTCAGAATGCGCACTTTTGATGCTGCTTCTTGCTCCAAAGTTCTTTCGGCAATTCCCAACTCATTCGTACTCTGAATCGTTCCCCGTTTGAATCGACGAGCTCGTAGAGAGGCCCTCCACAATATGGAAATCTGAAATCTCATCAAAATAACTCGAAAACAGATCAAACGACCCAAAAGTGGGCCAACGGGGATAAAAACACATTTTACATAAAAAACATTCAAAATCATCACGATTCGGAGTCAAACAAGGAAAATGTCTTCAAATGTGGCGAGATGAACGCGATAAATCTAACATCATCAATAACACTTCGCTCTTGCTCTCCCACTAGCGGCTTCGTGAAGTCATCTAGGGTTCTTATTTCTTGCGCCATATCTAAGTAGACCGAGCTTGGAACAAGGCTCAATGTGTCCTTACTATCACTATCTGAGTCTGAGAGGGAGGATTCTGAAGAAGTCTTAAATTTGTACGCGAACTCGTTCTCAAACTCCCTAATGACACCATGCATACAACCAAAAACAAAACAACAAAGTGAAGATTTCACCTCTTGCAACTTAAAAGAAAACAACAAGAAAAGGATCCACACCCACAAAACCACTAAACACAAACAAAAACATACACAAGAGAAACAAAAAGGAACAATAAACCAAATTAAAACAATCAAGGGAAGCAAAAACTCAAAACGAAAGTAGAAGATAGAGATGCTTCAAACTTCAAAGAAGGCTCCCGACAACAGAACCAAAATTTTATCGGGGATGAAGGGTGAGGGTCCCTTCAATGAAGTTTACTCAGAGTGAAATGGTGCTATCAATGGGGTTAAACAATGGTAGAACAACAATCACTCAACAAACAAGAATTATGGACAAGTCAACAAGGCTCAAAGAGCACGGAAAATAATAGAACGAAACAAAGTGCAACACACAAGGCAATCAACGACGGAATATTCCCAAGAAAAGAATGGAAGGACCAATAGGGGTTCATCAATAAGCTTGGGGACCACTAGGATGGGGCAAACCGTGTTATCGGGAGAGTTTATGCAAGACTTACATAATTCTAGTCCATTTACCACTTCAAATAATGTTAAGCTAGACTCTCTAATGAACTCCTAACCTCATGCACCCATGCAAGACAAGTTAATCACTCTCACTAGGCAAACTTGGCAAAACAATCATGCACGCCACGTGTTCGGTGAAATGCGTAAGTGAAGAATTCACCTAGGAGGACCAATCTACATGCAATTACTCTCACTTAGCAACACATATATCAGTACACAAGCCTCTATCCTAGGTCCTAACAAGCATCGAACGAGCTAGTACCAATCAATCAGCACTCAAGGCTACAAAGATGCATATCTCACCATCAACATCCCAAGCACAAGAAGAGGAAGAAATTGGAACAAGAGAAACTTGCATAAACACTACATGAAACTGTCAAATTAATAGCGGTAGATAAGCAATTTAACAGCGGTCGTGGCCGCTGTTAAATTGCCCAATACTAAGGTAATTTAACAGCGACACTTTTGGGCCCGCAGTTAACTTTATAATTTTGACAGCGATCCACGTCTGCTGTTAAATTGTAAATAGTGAACAACGGCTTGTGGCCGATGTTAACTTCCTCTATTTTAACAGCGGCCGTGGCCACTGTTAAGTTTCTTCTTTTTTGTGCACAACAACCTGCTCCCCTAATTCTGGAACTATTCAATTTTTTACATTTAGGTATACAAAGAAGATGATGCGAGACTTCATTAACAAATGATTAGGAAACAAATTTATAGTTATTAAACAACGTTATTGTTCACAATCGCACTGAAATACAAAAGCTACTAGGTATCCACATAAAGTAAACTCACATATTACTTAATTATTTTGTCCTCAAATACTAAGCACACCTACAAACTCGATAGCATCTAAGTGTCATCATCATTCACTTTATTTCCAGGAATGTTGTCATCAACTATTGGGGGGGGGGGGTAGGAGCGCTTCCACTGCACCCTCCTTGGCTTGCGAACATTTTTCGCATTTCCTCCAAGTCTGGAGATAGACCAATGGCTTTTTCCAAGTGTTCCAGGACCTTCGCACCAAATGTCGCCCAACTGGGGAGGGTTGGGTTGGATGATTCCCGGGACCTAGAAGAAGAAGAGGACCCATGATACACTGCAACAAACAATTGAATAAGAATTTTGCAAAAAAATCAACATGACCTATTTGTATATACACCTATTCTCACACTTCAACATACAAAAATAACATACAATGCATTCATTCGTTCATCCATTTCTACAACCTATTATTATTCCATTTCACATTTCACATATCTACAAACTTGATTCGAGTTTACATCGATATAAACTCTTAACCAACTCGAGTCGACTCGTTAAAAACCCTTAACAAGCTCAAGTTAAGCTCAAAGCCTATAATAATTAGGGCTGTTGAATGGCCTTGCTCCCTTTGTATGATAGATGTCTTGATTTGCTCGATTAGCGGCATTCCTTGTACATGCATCCTATAAAACAATAATTATAAATAAACGTGCATTTTGTTTAATGAGATCAAAGGTAGTATGTGTATGATTGTTCATCTCGTCCCTACCAAGGTTGTCTGTCTCATCCTGTACCGACATAAAATATCCCAATCCCGTTCAAATACATCATTTGGCCTCCGGGACAAGTTATACTCCAGGCATTGAGTCAGATCACACTCTACATGTTTCCATAGTCGACCCCTTCGTTCCCTCCACTTGACGTCTAGGTTTCGCATAAAAATTCCTCTATCTTCGCATCATCAACGTCATCTCAAGTGAAGTTGCGCTGTCATGCCACAATAAAAAATTTAGCACCATGAAATAATCAATAAAATTAACAAGATTTTGAGAAACTCATACCCGGATGAAGGTTCCCCATATATGATTCTTGTCACACTCTAAGACTTGGACCACTCATCAAATCCAATGGGGAGATCAATATTGGGTTTTCCTATGATTTCGCCAAGATACTAGCCCAAATACTCACCCTCGGCCCACAGGGAACACCTTTGTAACACCCCAATTTTATGAAATGTAAAACGACAACGTGTCCCGGGACAGACGATGACTCAAAGGTTAAAAAAAATACAACTTTGACCAACTCCTTTCAAACCAACCATAAAACTAGGGTATTAACCGTCAAAACATTTACAGCAGGATTGGGCCCAATGACTTGAGAGCAATCCTCCAAGTCGCCATTACACCGTCTCATGATCCACTGCTCCGGCACGCCTTAAGAAACTCCGGTGGTCCGTTGCTTGTCCAGGAAATTCCTACAAAACTGGTGGGTGGCTCGGGGTCAGTCCGTTATTATGATTAATCCGTATAAACAAGAATAAACACATTTAATGGAATTAACAACGCAAACCAGTAATTCCATAATCATCCTCCCGTAACGGAGATTACCGTTACCGTTTATCAAATGACCTGTCACAAGGAATATTAATCCAACATTCCAATCATGACCTATATGTGAAACATTAACACACATAATCACAAGTCAATAAGACATCCCATGAACTATTCTAATAGTACCACACAATATCGAGATCAAACTCGAACAACTTTCACCAATCAACAGGGCGTACCCTCTTCCCGCCTAACTAACCTCTACGCCATCATCGATAAGGCTTACTTCTGAGCCTGTAATAGGGACTTCACAAGAGTCGCTATTCTTCCCGACTACCATGAATCGATTGGGGCTATCAATACCCAACTCCCATCATCCGGTCGAGGCTAATTCCTCCCAACTCTTATCATCCGGTTGGGGCCATCCGTACCCATCTACCGTGAATCGATTGGGGATAACAATACCCAAATCCCATCACCCGGTAGGAACCCATATCCATCGATGTTCCCAGCGGAGGACTAGCTAGCGAGGCTCTACTTTCCACCTGTATACACTAGGTGTTAAACATCATCAGATAACATCACGGTTTAACCATAACCGAATCAAGCACTATTAGGTATAAAACCAATGGTTCCGGAAAGATAGAACTTTCCGTAGAAACGACACCTTGTTGTCAAAACCAAGACTTTCCGTCTTAATTTCCAGGTAAGTAGGGGAGTCACTCGGACTACTTAAGTCCCTCTAACCTTAGGCATCATAACTTTATGAACCAGAATTAATGAGGATCTGCGTCAGTCATTACTCTGAATAATCTAACCTATCGGAAACCAACTCAGATGGGTTAGTACTCGGTTAGCAGTAAAATCACCACGAAAATTATAAGAACCTTAATTTAAGCATGCACGAGTCCAAAATAAGGCCCGAGTACCTCACTCGTTGATCCGGCTCCCGTCAAACGATTAGTTCGGAATAATCACAATATTTGGTTAATGACAAAATTTAACCAAATAGATATTTAAATTGAGAAATTAATTAATCCAAGGAATTTACCCCCTTAAACCAACCCACCTATAAATCGAGTCGGTTCACTTGGAAATCAGTTTCGTAGCTTGAATCGGATGGAAATAAGAAGTTAACGAACCGGCGTAACTCCCGGGCCAAATTGTACTAACTGAAAAGTTAGTTGGGCCAAATCTATAGAATTTGGGTGACCAAAATGCAACTCTGCCATCATCTTCTCCAATTTGCAGGAGACTACACCCTCCTTTTGGTAAAACTCCGGTGAAGCCCCGGTGAGCCGATTCCGCTAATTCTCGCACGAAACTACCTTTTGAAGGTTGGAAAAGATTTCCATGCTTAAGACGATGTCGGGTTTGTATTTTCCAAGGGTTGGGCATGCTTGGAACGCTCCGCCGCAACTCTCGTCGGAGCTACGACGGTGAGGTTCCGTGACTCAAAGTTGAAGGCTTGTTGGCTTTTATAGCCGACTCAGAAGCCTCTCGATGCCATCTAGAGTACCCCAAAGTCAAGGTCACGAATTGAAAAGGAGTGAAAGGTCGTTTATTTGTGAGGTAGCTTCGTTTTGGCGATATTCAGGCCAATAATGGAGCTGGAGGGGTCGAAATTCACGTGGTGATGATTTACAATCATCAAAACCCGACAAACATCAATAATGTGGAGGATTGGGCCCTCACCGGAACTATAGAGGAAAACAAAGATGCGACGACGGCCTTGGTTCATGGAAGATGATGCTGACCTAGTGGTGACGTCACTATGATGTCATCATCTATCAAAACTACGTCGTTTTGAAGAAAGACTGAAAACTAATAAAAATAAAGGATTTGCTGGAGCAGGGACTTGAACTTGTGACCTTTAGGTTGTTGGTTCAGTTCCTCAACCAACTCAGCCAAGCAGAATTGACTTCCATGCAACCGTGTTCCATTAACCCTTACCCGCCTTCCTTTGGAATCCGACTTAACCAAATTATAAAACCATTTGATTAACGAGGACTACCGCATTGAACACCTCATGCTATACCGTGGTTAAATAAATTCGGGCATAGATGACCAAAATTTTAACCGGAAGGTCGTGCGTCCAATCCGAGTCGTACCTAGGTCCGCAAGAGTCGAGTCGGTCGCTTAACCTCTCGCTCCGCCTTCCATGAGTGAACTTAACTTGCCTCGAAATCTTTTAAACATCAATTTACGGTCATTTCTCAAACGTATGGAATAAAATTCAAAAAAAAAATTCTGGTTCAGAGATTCGGGGTGTAACATTTCTCCCCTCCTTAGAAAGATTTCGTCCTCGACATCATACGACAGTTAACTTTAATGGTGCCAAACCGGAGCAAGTCACAAATGTGAGAGAACTTAATTTTTCATTCGAGAAAACTAAAAGGAAGGTAAGCCAGAAACAAGATCACTAAACAGATGATGATCGCCGTTTTCTCGAATGCTTCCACAGGTCCATCGAAGACGCCTCTACGATAATCTATACATACAAAGTAAAAGAAAGAGACGATGAGAAGGAGGCATCCTGTCCCGAGGATGATAGCCTTCTTCATGGCGTAGTCCTCGTCATAAACCCTTTCCATTCTTGAAGCGACTGCGATGGAGGACTTCAAGATTCCCACCGGTGATTCGGCTGTCGAAAGAAAGAAGAGAAGAGAGGGGGTTCTTAAATAGAAGGGAAGGGGAGGTGCCATCATTGAGCCTCGCCCACTTGCGAGTGTCGGCAAGTATGGTTAAACAGACGCGGATTACGAGATAGTCTTTTTAAATTCACTAGTTAAAGAATCGATACAAACTATTGGCATCTCTTGGTTCATCTGCCATCTGCAGGGATTCTGAGAAGTAGAATTCTCACCAGCTAGCCAGTGATTAAAGAACGTATGCACCGTCTGAGACAATACATTCTTATGTCCCAGGCAAAAACCACAAGAAAGAGAATAAGGTTACAACATGAATTTGAAGAAATACTAAGGCATGCGGGATGGGACTTCTGTTCGACTCCGCCGAACTGGTCCTTCTGGAGGATTTTCTTGACGCCTTCATCGGTCTATGTGTTTGCATAATTTTAGGATGAAGGTGATAGCCACGAAGAGAAGAATGACTATCAGAAGGATGAAATTTATCCCACTCAAGGTTTCCGTTTCATCAGAGCAAGTCATTTTTCTTTAGAGAATGACTTAGAAGGAGGGCGTCAATTTAAAGTAGAAGAGGTTACGGTTAGCTTGCCCAAGAAGCCGCCGTTCGGACTCGAAAGTCAAAAGCAAAAAGAACGACATGACAACACAGGTTCAGGCTTAAACGGAACCTCAAAAGTAGAGCTGATGCGGTGGACGATTCTCAGCCGTTCTCGTGTTTTCGCAGAAAGCGAGAGATTTACGTAGATCTTGTGTCGGAGATCAACATTTCCTTCACTTGGGTATTTAACCCAGATGAAGCTCGGTTCCAAGTGTCACCCGCATGGTGCTCTGAGGGGATTCCGTCAATACTTACGGGAGGTTCGGATGGAAGTTTTTGGTGAAGGATGGAAAAATGCAGGATCGACTCCATTCCTCAACTTTTTTCCCACCGCTGAGAGTCTACCAGTCCTTCCTGGTAATCCTTACTTGACGATTTTTGTCCCTTTTGTGATTCTATTAAAATGGAATGGACACTAGATAGCAGTTGTCCTAATCACATGACTCCGAATGAAAACTCCTTCATTTCTCTAGATCGTAGCTTTAACCAACTCGTTTCCTTTGGAAGGGGTCCAAGGCAAAGTCCAAAGGAAAGGGTTCCGTCAGGTTGGGTCCCTTGATCATACCGGACGTGTTACTGATCTCTAACATTGCCGGTAGTTTCATCAGCATGAGCCAGTTATGGAACTGAATATTTCCTTTCATTTTAAGGGAGGGTGGTGTACAATTTTTGACCATTTCGGAAACCCTTTCCTCTCTGTACCAAAAGTAGGCAGGTGCTTTCCGCTTAACATGGCTCACGTTGGGCAGACAGGAGTTGCCATCAGGGGAAGACCAGACCAAGCGGGAACAGTCAAGATTTGTTGTGGAAAGAAACGGTTTAGGGACGAGATTCAAGAAATGGCAAGTAAGATACTAGAGGCTGACAAGGGAAAGAAGCGAGAGCGTCCGATCGAGTTCGTGGATCTTTCAGAGAGTTAGTTAAAAAAAACGCGACCCGAATAGTCATTTTGTACTACCAGTTCATGTACCCAGTTCCTTCTTAATAATAATAATTTTCTACTTCTCTTCCACCTTTAGACTTTCAAACCAGTTATTCCCAAAAAACTAACTCAAAACGCAAGATCACAACTTAAAACATGAGTTACCACAACAATAGTTAGTGCGAAATTAAAGTGGTCTACTCATCATGCAAGTTCTTGCGATCAAGTTCCCGATGTCGTTCCTCAGCTGTCTCTGACATCAGCTTCCAGATAACGAAAGTTTGACCACACAGGATGATTAAGGCAAAGATTACAAATCCCACGTCACGCACACTGCCATCTTCTCGATAGCACATTCCCGGAATTGAGAGAGTTTACTAAGCAAGGGAGGGAAAGCGAAAGAGATGGTGATGGTGGTCAAGTTTTCGAAACCCAGTTTTATGGGAGCCAAATTCGAGAAGGGAGTGGTCACAATAATGGTGACACCACTCATTTCATGTCGGCACGCATGGACAAAGAAAAGGGGTCCAATAAGTCAAGGGCTAGGAGGATAGGGTTCGTCCCTTTAAATAGACGGTATCGAAACATTTTGGATAACAGAGTAGAGGTCGGAAAAAAATACCTCATTCATCGCTTTTATATCAAAGAAATGGCTACGATTCCCATTTGCCAGTGCGGGGAAGCCACAATTATAACAACATCCTGGACGGAAGAAAATCCAGGGTGAAGGTTCTTTAGCTGCAAAAGACGTCGCTCGGTAAGTCAAAGCGCTTTATCAGTTTCAACTATCATTTAAAACTAACCAGAGAGAAACTCATCTATCCCCTTGGTTTATGGCAGAGGATGAACAACTATTGTAGATACTTTGCATGGTTAGATCCCCCGATGCAACATCGAGCCAAGGTCGTGATCAACGGCCTATTACGGAAGTTAAACATCTATGAGCGTACCTTCGGAAGTGAAAGACAGGCAATTTCAGGGGAGACTATTCCCGATACCGCTGCATCATCTGCATCTTCCGTCCGAAACACGGCTAATAGAGGTTTCTGTAATAGAAACATAGAAGTTACCTACAAAACTTCCTTAGCGGTCCTTGCCGTTGTTTGTGTAATTGTCGGAACCCTTATCGTTCGCATGATAAGCAAATAAATTCTTGCTTTTATCCTGTCACATCTATATTAGCCACACCCACCATTTGTCATAACGGTGAATTATTTCAACCACGTTAGTTATAGAACCCAAGAACGTCTCACCGTGGAGGTTTCCGTACCGGTGCCGTGATGCAGGGATCTGAGACCGGTGCCTGTGAAAAACTTTTCACTTTCAAACCTTGGTTAAAATCCGTTAAAACTTAATACCCCTTTTCCCTTTAAAATCACCAGAACAACTCCCGCACCAGATCGATCTTCCAGTGTTTCCTGGTAACCCATGAAACAGGAGGAAGCCGGCTCTGATACCAAAATGTAACACCCCAATTTTGTGAAATGTAAAACGACAACGTGTCCCGGGATAGACGATGACTCAAAGGTTAAAAAAAATACAACTTTGACCAACTCCTTTCAAACCAACCATAAAACTAGGGTATTAACCGTCAAAACATTTACAGCGGGATTGGGCCCAACGACTTGAGAGCAATCCTCCAAGTCGCCATTACACCATCTCATGATCCACTGCTCCGGCACGCCTTAAGAAACTCCGGTGGTCCGTTGCTTGTCTAGGAAATTCCTGCAAAACTGGTGGGTGGCTCGAGGTAGTCCGTTATCATGATTAATCCTTATAAACAGGAATAAACACATTTAATGGAATTAACAACGTAAACCAATAATTCCATAATCATCCTCCCGTAACGGAGATTATCGTTACCGTTTATCAAATGACCTGTCACAAGGAATATTAATCCAACATTCCAATCATGATCTATATGTGAAACATTAACACACATAATCACAAGTCAATAAGACATCCCATGAACTATTCTAATAGTACCACACAATATCGAGATCAAACTCGAACAACTTTCACCAATCAACAGGGCGTCCCCTCTTCCCGCCTAGCTAACCTCTACGCCATCATCGATAAGGCTTACTTTTCAGCCTGTAATAGGGACTTCACAAGAGTCGCTATTCTTCCCGACTACCATGAATTGATTGGGGCTATCAATACCCAACTCCCATCATCCGGTCGAGGCTAATTCCTCCCAACTCTTATCATCCGGTTGGGGCCATCCGTACCCATCTACCGTGAATCGATTGGGGCTAACAATACCCAACTCCCATCACCCGGTAGGAACCCATATCCATCGATGTTCCCGGCGGAGGACTAGCTAGCGAGGCTCTACTTTCCACCTGTATACACTAGGTGCTAAACATCATTAGATAACATCACGGTTTAACCATAACCGAATCAAGAACTATTAGGTATAAAACCAATGGTTTCGGAAAGATAGAACTTTCCGTAGAAACGACACCTTATTGTCAAAACCAAGACTTTCCGTCTTAATTTCCAAGTAAGTAGGGGAGTCACTCGGACTACTTAAGTCCCTCTAACCTTAGGCATCATAACTTTATAAACCAGAATTAATGAGGATCCGCGTCACTCATTACTCCGAATATCTAACCTATCGGGAAACCAACTCAGATGGGTTAGTACTCGGTTAGCAGTAAAATCACCACGAAAATTATAAGAACCTTAATTTAAGCATGCACGAGTCCAAAATAAGGCCCGAGTACCTCACTCGTTGATCCGGCTCCCGTCAAACGATTAGTTCGAAATAATCACAATATTTGGTTAATGACAAAATTTGACCAAATAGCTATTTAAATTGAGAAATTAATTAATACAAGGAATTTACCCCCTTAAACCAACCCACCTATAAATTGAGTCGGTTGACTTGGAAATCAGTTCCATAGCTTGAATCGGATGGAAATAAGGAGTTAACGAACCGTCGTAACTCCCGGGCCAAATTGTACTAACTGAAAAGTTAGTTGGGCCAAATCTATAGAATTTGGGTGCCCAAAATGCAACTCTGCCATCATCTTCTCCAATTTGCAGGAGAATACACCCTCGTTTTGGTAAAACTCCGGTGAAGCTCCGGGAAGCTCGGATTCCCCTAATTCTCGCACGAAACTACCTTTTGAAGGTTGGAAAAGATTTTCATGCTTAAGACGATGTCGGGTTTGTATTTTCCAAGGGTTTGGCATGCTTGGAACGCTCCGCCGCAACTCTCGTCGGAGCTACGACGGTGAGGTTCCGTGACTCAAAGTTGAAGGCTTGTTGGCTTTTATAGCCGAATCAGAAGCCTCTCGAAGCCCTCTGGAGTACCCCAAAGTCAAGGTCACGAAAAGGAAAGGAGTGAAAGGTCGTTTATTTGTGAGGTAGCTTCGTTTTGGTGATATTCAGGCCAATAATGGAGCTGGAGGGGTCGGAATTCACGTGGTGATGATTTACAATCATCAAAACTCGACAAACATCAATAATGTGGAGGATTAGGCCCGCATCGGAACTATAGAGGAAAACAAAGATGCGACGGCGGCCTTGGTTCATGGAAATGATGCTGACCTAGTGGTGATGTCACTATGATGTCATCATCTATCAAAACTACGTCGTTTTGAAGAAAGACTGAAAACTAATAAAAATAAAAGATTTGCTGGAGCAGGGACTTGAACCTATGACCTTTAGGTTGTTGGTTCAGTTCCTCAACCAACTCGGCCAAGCAGAATTCTTGACTTCCATGCAACCGTGTTCCATTAAACCTTACCCGCCTTCCTTTGGAATCCGACTTAACCAAATTATAAAACCATTTGATTAACGAGGACTACCGCATTGAACACCTCATGCTATACCGTGGTTAAATAAATTCGGGCATAGATGACCAAAATTTTAACGGGAAGGTCGTGCGTCCAATCCGAGTCGTACCTAGGCCCGCAAGAGTCGAGTCGGTCACTTAACCTCTCGCTCCGCCATCCATGAGTGAACTTAACTTGCCTCGAAATCATTTAAACGTCAATTTGCGGTCATTTCTCAAACCTATGGAATAAAATTCAAAAAAAAAAAATCTGGTTCAGAGATTCGGGGTGTAACAACCTTCTCTGTCCAACTTCACCTCAATGCGCCCCCATTCTCTCCTACAGCAGCCCAATCTTTTATTTTCGCCTTCTCCACCGAGCGAACTCTAGTATTACAATCTATATACATTGAAGGAAAAAGAAATAATGTGAGAGTTAGTAATTACTATATTACATTCCTGAATATGTAATAGCTTTTTGAAACTCACCAATCATATGGAGTTTGTAATCTTCCGGCGGGGACTTCTTTGGGCGACGGTTTTCATCACCGCCATCTCTACCATCACCACCACCCATCACACCAGCGCCACCAGTTATCACATCTGCCATCAGTGCGACATTGTACAAAAAAGGAGATATTAAAATCTCAGATAGTCCTGTATATCGAATCTCCATAAATCAACTGTATAATTTCATCATACGCTATTATTCAAACTCTGTATCAACTTCTGGTCTGACCAGTGTTAAGTTCTGCCTGTCCTCGACAACTGGAAAATTCTTCCTTTAAAACAGATAAGACATGTAGTTCATTCCGTCGCCCTATCATCCATGTCTCTTGGTTTCATGTGAATTGGAATGGACCAACCTATGTGATAAGATCATAGTTGAGGGCCTAACAGAAATGAACAAGAAGGCAAGGTTTTCAGAACCGGACCGGGGGGTCGAGCCGGCAAGGTCAAGGGTTCAAAGGTTTAATGGGAAAATCAAGGTCGAACCGGGATCAAACCGGGATTCAACCGGAATTAATCGGTGCTGGAGGGGGGCCGGCTCGTGGTCAGACCGGTCGAACGGCCAGCCCGATCCGGCATTGAAAACCCTGCAAGAAGGTGACTTATTTGGAGATATGGAGCCCATTGGAGCACGTGGACATGAGAGAGAACCAATAAGAGTTGCAAGGGACGTGCATGGGTTCAATTGTAAAGCCAAAGGCCCTAATTTGGAAGCCAAGGAAGAAGGAGACAAGTTATACTTGTTCTAGAAGGATTTGTATTCTGCCCAGTCCTAGTATTTCGGTCATAACTTCCTCTACAAGACTCTGATTGATACAAGATCAGCGGCTTTGGAAAGATAATTCAATTCAATTTCCATCCATATGTTACTAGTAATCAGATTCGTTCGGAAAGAATGAGATATTCACATTTCAATATGACGGAAAGAATAGAGAATCCTTTTCCTTTTACAATAGGATTTGTTTTAGCTACCCTTTCCATGTTGGAATAGGATGCTTTTAGGTAATTTTATTCCTTAATTTCGTGGCTCCCTTCCCCTGTATAAAGGGACCATTGTAACTCTATCAAATCACATTAGAGTCATACTTATTCAGGTTGCTTTTAAGCACAATGGTTACTTCTTGGTTTCTTCTTCCCTTGGCGTGTTGTCGTTAGGTTAGAGAGATCTGGTTTATCGTGGACAAGGTTATCACCATTGACTTCATCGCACCATTTGACTATGATACTTAGGTTCCTAGCTCCTTATAGCTAGTGGGTCCAAGTTCGTTTCCATTCCCGGTTTTGAGGATTGTACTCGATTGCTAGGTTGCCGAGCATTTGGTATAGGGTCGCGGTCCATGGTTGCCGATGGTTCATATCACTATGTCCTTCAAATCATCAATGTAGTACACCATTCTGGCAATAGTGACTAAAATATATGGTTCATCGTTTTCTTGTGCCCCAGTGTGTATCGGATTCTCAAAGTTCACACATTCTTCTCGATATGCATGGCATCAAGATTGTGACGCATAAGATTGTATTGCCAGTATGATAGATTGAAAAATATACTACGCTTCTTCCACTGTTGGGTGTCTTTGGTAGTCGAACATGGTATTTTTTCCCTGTTTTGGGATCAACTATCTTCCCGAAGCTGATGTCTATATCTTGGACTTGCGCCAAGATTTCAGACCTAGTTAATAAACGAGGCGGCTCTCTCAACTCTGTGTGACCATTGAACCAAACGCGCTGATTTAAAAAGCGATGGTCCATTGGTAGAAATCTACGACTAGTCATAAAACAATTCTTCCCACTTTTTAGGGTCCAAAAAGGTATCGTGTCAAAATTGTAGGTCGAACATGCATAAGCAGTGTGTGTTCCAACCAGACAAAGTTTCGAGACCGGGGAAATCACTAATAGTCCACATCAAAGCCGCTTTCAACGTAAACATTTCCTTCTCCGCAACATCATACGCTTCAACCTCTACCCACAAACTCTTCAATTCATCAATCAGAGGACCCAAATAGACATCTATGTCATTTCCTGGCTGAGTTTTTCCTAGAATAATGCTACTCAACATTAAGCTTGTTTGCTTCATGCACAACCATGGGGCGGTGTTGTACGAAATGAGAACCACATGCCAAATGCTAGTGTTTATTCCCATGTTACCATATGAGTTAAAACCGTCACTTGCAAGTCCTAGGCATACATTTCTTGGATCACTCTCGAACTCGGGGTATTTATAATCAAAATCCTTCCACGCTTTTGAATCTCACGGGTGTCGAACGATACCATCGTTGGTTTGACCCGTTACTGCGTGCGAGACCATATCTTCAGCCAACTTAGAAGACATAAACATCCTCTGCAAGCAAGGAATTAGAGGAAGTAACAAAAAACTTTGGTTGGAATCTGCTTCCTCTTCTCAGTACTTCACTCCCAGTCTTTGTCTTCTTGTATCTTGGCAAACTACAAACTCTACACATTGATCGTCTACAACATCACCCTAATACAACATGCAATCATTTTGACATGCATGTATCTTCGTATATGTCAACCCTAGAGTTTTTACTGTCTTTTTAGCCTCATAAATAGATTTTGGAATTTTGGCAGTCTCAAATGCTTCAAGCAGAAGTTCCAATATCATCGTCATTGCTTTGTGACTAATTTTATGCATGTATTTGATGTGGAACAGACATGTCAGAAATGACAACTTTGAGAAGTTCCTACACCCATCATATAATGGAACTTCTCCATCCTTTAATAAACAGATGAACTCTTCATGATTTGGATTGGCTTCGCCTTGCTCGAAATCATTATTTTTTGTCACTTCTACCTGCATATCTGATGACACTCGATTTGACGTGATTATTAGCCTCATTTAAGCGAGATTTCTTGGCTTAAGACATGGTTTTTAGGGTAGAATAGCGAATATTCACTCTACTGCTCGATCTCGTGACATTTGTGTTACCTTGGCCCTTTTCGGGTCTATTTGATGGTTTTCTGATGTTTCTATGATAGCACAGGTTTTTGCTGTCAAATAATGTAACCAGGGACGTGTCTAAGGCATTGGAACCTCACCAGAATCAACCAAGGAGTCAATCAAGTCAACACATCTCCTGCCCCGTTTTACACAGAAGTTTTCGGTGAAAAGACCTTGAGTTTTCGCTGAAAACTCAAGAAGAAATCGGCAGAGCATTACAAGAAGAAATTTTCGGTGAAAAGTAAAATTTCTCGCCGAAAACCCTAAGAGATTTTGGAACAGAAGAAACAGTCAAAATCAGCGGAGTTTTTAAAGGAAGTTTTCGCCGAAAACTTCCCAACTTTTTGGCGAAAAGTTAGCTGATTTCCAGCCAAAACGCGGACAGTATAAAGAAGAAAATCGCCGACTGAAAATATATACTTTTACACTTACACTTTGGACAAAAATTCCAAGACTTAGACTAGAGAGAGAAAGAGTGGAAAGGAGTTCGAAGAGCTAGGAAAGGATCGTGACGCCATCCTTCCATCTCGGAGAACCAGTGCTAGGAGTGAAGATCCAGCAGATTGAAGCTTTACGGATTCGTCGAAATTAGGTTTTACAGTTCTTCTCTGTCTTTCCTATCTGAGATGTATTCCTTGTCCGTCTTTGATTCTCCTGTATTGAATATGAGTAGCTAAACTCGTAAAGCTTAGATTAGATGAACCCTAAGTGACCTAGGGCTTTAAAGCGGTCACGGATTGGCGGTGAGTAGATTCGAAATTCATTCAGTTCTTCTTCATGTTTGATCTGTTCTTTGTTTCCTGTGTTTCTTGTCTGGTTTGACCACGTAGATTAGATTCTTGTTAAGTCGAGGATAGTAGCGAATGTTCGCCTCACTTTAAGACATCAAATTAAGCAATTAACCTATTCATTGGAGTGTGCCTTTCGTAGGAACCAATTAGGGTTAATCCATTGCAAGAGTAACTCATTAATCACTAGTAATTGCACCAGTTAGTTTTGTCGTCGCAAGAAGCGACCGTACTCGGGTGACTAATTAATCTTGGTAGTTAGATCGAATAGAGCGAACGTTCGCCAGTCTTAAACCTAAGGGTAAGGAGTTATGGTGGTGTCTGTGAATTGAGTGAATTAGAATTGAAAATTGCTGGTCTGTTGATTGATGTTGCTCTGGTGATCTAAGGGAGATTCGAAGTCTAAGCTTGCATGTCGTCTGTCTAAGTCAAACAATCAATCTTTCTGCTTTTTAATTTCATTTCAGTTTATCGTGCTTTCTAGTTTAGAAGTCGTGGAACTCACACCACGCACAAGTTGCTCTTTCCTGAATAAAAATTGCCAACATATTTGAGTAAGCAAGTAGAAGAGGCCCATGGAATACGATCTGTCCTGCTCTGTGCTTGACAGTTATTTGATTGCACGCATTACAACATTGCCGGGGAATCTCTTCTACTTCGTTGAAAGAAGAGCTGGCATTCTTATTCTTCTATCTTTCCATCTTTCATTTCCCATCACACTTCGATTTTACACCGGTTGTGTTTGTTTTTGTCCCTTGCAGGTCATAGCAGATACAAAATCAAACTACTCTCGTTTCATCCTTCCATACCGCAATGGCTGCTCCAAAGAGTTTTTGGACTACAGTAAGCCGAACGCAACTAACGTTCGGTCTTCCATCACAGTGCCTTATAATGACGATGATCCTGACTATGAGATCAAGATCCCCTTCCTGGGACCAATCTCTAGGGACGTGCAATTTGAAGGAAAGCCAGATGATAATCCTTGCACACATCTATCTGACTTTCTGGCTGTCTGTGAAACTTCCAAGTCTGGGAACCTCAACAAGAACGCTCTATGCCTTCGAGCCTTTCCATTCTCTCTCAGAGGTGCAGCCAAGAGATGGCTTAGTAGAAGCCACCCGGTCATTGCACTGATTGGGAGACTTTAGCTCAAGACTTCGTTGAGGAATACTTCCCTCCATCAAAGACAACTGCCTACAAGGACAATATCTCTAGGTTTACTCAGAGAGAAGATGCAAGCTTGTACGACACTTGGAATGAATTCCAAGAACTTCTCTTCAACTGCCCTCACCATGGGTATGAACAAAGGCAGTTGGCTGAATTCTTTGCCCGTGGTATGCGCGAAGAATCTGCAAAGTGGGTCAACGCCCTAGCTGGGGGAGATTGCACTGCTCTTACACCGCATGACGCTCTTCTTCATTTTTCTAGATGTGCTTTAAAGTCAAGAAACTGGGAGAGACAGAAGGAAAGCACCAAGAGTCAGATGAGCGTTGTAGATCAAGTCAAAGCAGAAGTTCAAAAGCATCTAAAGACAATTGGCATCTCCCTCGATCCCCTGTCAGCTACCGTCTTTTCGGCTGGCTGTGGATGGTGCGGAACCTATGCTCATAACGGTGGAAGCTGCCTTAACTTTGGTAAAACAGATGACTGGTCTACAGAAGAGTTGAACTTCATTAGTCAAGGCTTCACCAACAATCAGAAAGGCTACACCAATTACAGGAACTACCAACCGCAGAATCAGAACAACCGATTCTCAGATTCATACCAAAGACCTCCTGGATTCATTGGAGGACAACAACAGCCTCGAGCAAAGCCGCATTACAATAGAGACGAGGACTATGAGAAGAAGTTTGACCGAATCATGAGCAGACTCGATGAACATGACAATCAATTCAAAGCTCAAGCTGCACTCAATCAAGGACAAAGGGCTCAAAGCCAAAGGATAGAAGATGCAATAAGCAATGTGACTAGATTTCTCACTAGCAATCCTTTCCTTAATCAAGCAGCATTTCAAGGAGACCTCAGTGTGAAGAATGAACAAGCTCAAGCCATCACCACCAGGAGCGGCAAGCAAACAACTGATCCAAAGGCTCTAGAACCTGACATGATATCAGATAATACTGCCATGGATATGCCAGAGATTGAAGATATCACATAAGAGGAAGAAGTAGCACCGAGTCCTCCTCCCAAGGCAGCTCCTGAGCCTGTTTTAGCACCATATATACCTCGGATCCCTTTTCCAAAAGCTGCGATGAGTAAAGCCAAGGATCACGACACCCAGTTAAGTGTTTTGATCCCGGTCCTTTTACATTACCATGCATCATTAATGGTATTAAAATTGACCGTAGTCTAGCTGACTCTGGTGCTTCTATTAATGTTATGCCTGCTTATCTTTATGAAAAGTTAAACCTAGGGAAATTAAAACCGCTTACTTTGCATCTCGTGCTAGCCGATAGGTCTGTCAAACTGCCTAGGGGAATAATAGAAGATGTAGCTGTTTGATGTGGTCCTTTTACCATAATTGCAGATTTCGTTGTTCTGGACACCCGTGAGCTAGACGTAACACTTATCTTAGGCCGACCCTTCTTAACAACGACTGGTGCAAATATCAACTGCAAACAAGGCCTGTTGACTTTAAGTGTAGGACAGGACAGTGTTACATTCCGCATTAAGGATATAATGAGGTATTCTGTTGCTCAAGATGATAATTGTTATACTGTTGATTCTATGGAGTTGGCCTCGGCCAACTTCATCACTAACGCCTTATCTAGTGATCCACTAGAGTTGTGCTTGATTTCAGGAATTGACAATGCACTAGATGATCCAGAGCAGCGCCTGTGGCAGGACGAGTTAGACGATCGGAAAGCGACATCCACAACCACTTATGCGCCTCCACACATCGAACTAGCATCAAGTCGGATCACTACCTCATATGAGAACCCGCCAGAAATCTCCTTAAAGGAGCTGCCTGACCATCTAGAATATTCATTCCTGGGGAAGGAATGCCAGCTGCCAGTCATCATCAATTCGAGTTTATCTCCCGATCAGAAAGAGCAACTGATCATGCTACTCAAGAAGCATGTCCGAGCCATTGCCTGACAGTTCGCCGACATCAGAGGCATCTCTGAAACCTTCTGCAAAATCAGATAGTTGTAGATGAAGAATTCAATCCAGTTAGGCAGCCGCAACGCCGATTAAATCCTCTGATGCAGGAAATTGTGAAGAAGGAAGTTCTGAAGCTTTTGGACGCCGGATCATTTACCCTATTGTCGACAGTCCTTGGGTGAGTCCTACTCAGGTTGTTCCAAAGAAAGGAAGAATCACAGTCATCCCTAATTCGAAGGGTGAGCTCATTCCCACTCGCACGGTTATCGGGTGGAGAGTCTGTATCGATTATCGAGACTTAATGACGCCACAAAGAAGGACAACTTCCAATTGCCGTTCATTAATCAGATGCTAAAACGGTTGGCTAGTCATGACTACTACTGTTTCTTAGATGGGATGTCCGGTTACTTTCAGATTCCCATAGAGCTCGATGATCAAGAGAAGACGACCTTCACCTGCCCGTTCGGTACGTTTACTTATCGTCGTATTCCCTTTGGTTTGTGCAATGCTCCCGCTACTTTTCAGAGATTCATGCTTGCTATATTCGGAGATCTAGTAGAGAATGTGGTGGAAGTATTCATGGACGACTTCTCCGTCTATGGAGACTCATTTTCCAAGTGCCTAGCCAACCTGGACAAGGTGCTAGCTCGTTGTGAGGAAACCAACTTGGCTCTTAGTTGGGAGAAATGTCACTTTATGGTTACCGAAGGCATTGTTCTTGGCCCTAGGATCTCTAAGCTCAGAATAGAAGTCGATCGTGCCAAGCTCGAAACCATCGCCAGTCTGCCGCCGCCAACTTCGGTCAAGACAGTTCGAAGCTTCTTCAGTGATGTGAACCGCGGCAACCGTGGGCAGACGACCCTTGAACACCGCAATTTGAGACCGTGCAACGAGGTAGAATCGTCGGGAACCGGGGGCGGATGAGGACTTTGACCCGTCAGCTATATAACAGCTGGGAACCAGAAGTATCAAGTCGTAGACGCCACGCCAAGAGATGGATGCTCTTGATGATAAGTCGGGGCCTTCAGTATCGCAACATGCAGATACAATAAGGTTTCAAGAACAGAGTTCTATCATAGGGGGTTTATTTCATAAAAGTCTTGGTTACATAAGGTGGCCGGCGGCCTCTATTTATAGGTGAGGGAACAAGCTCTCCTCCCTAAAGTCTAATTCCTAAATAAGAATAGAATAAAGAGTCCTATTCCTAATTAGAATCCTAAAACCCCTAAACAAGCCTACTAAAAAGGAAAAACAATTAAATAGTCTTTAAAATCAGAAAACAACTCAAAATAGGACTCAAACACCTAAAACCCTAATCCGGCGGTTTTAGGGTTTCCTAGTCCGGGTGGGACTAGGATTCGGCGGGCAGCCGATCTTGGGGCGGGCCTTTGCTCGGCTCCGGGCTTCTTCTTCCTCAAACGGCGGGCCTTCGTCGGGCCTTGGGGCCTGATGCTCCGGGCTGGTCCAAGGACTAGGGCCTTGCCAAAAGGCTTGGCCCACATGGTGTCCATTCCCATAAAATACTCGGCCCGATTCTCGGTCAGGGCTCGGGGCGGGGCCGGTTTGGGCACTTCTTCATTTCTGCTCGGGGCTTCCTCTCCTAGCTTCGGGCATCTCCTTAGGTAGCTCCATATGTGGCTCTCATGGGCTAGGGTCGGGCCAGGGGTGGTGCCTTGGAACCAGGGGCTTCTCTTCTTCTCATGGCTCGGCTCCGGATCAGTCTTGGGTGGCCATCCCTTCTCTGCCAGGTACTCTCGAGCTCTTTTGTTCCTGTACTCCAGGAAGGCTTCCATAGGGTCTCTAGAGTGGACCTCATCTTCAGGGCTCTTGGAGGCTTAGCCAGGATCCGTCGGAGGCTTGTCCTCAGCACTAGGGTTTCTACACTCGGCCAGTAACATGGCTTGGAGTGGCATTTCTTCCTCCTGAGCTTTCCTACCTGCAGAGGGAGGCCTTAGCCTATATCTCACCTCATACCGATGTTTGAGGGCTTGTGGGTGGCCTGCCCTTGGTTCTATACGCTTCTTGTAGGGCCCTAAGGTTCTTCCTTGGACGGGTGACCCTGGTGGAATGTAGGAGTACTTACGGATACTAGGACAGCATTGTTGGATCTCATCATTCCCCTATTCTTGCCTTGGATTTGTCCCCAAATCCATCTCGGGGTCTCTTCTAGCACTCATCACCCTTCTCCAAACTTCAGCAATCTTGTTGGCCACGGTCGGGGATGATTCATCAACATCTTCAGACCTAGGAGTGTCATTCGAGTCAGTAATGGACCAAGGCTCGGGTCCTTCAGTGCTTTCTCCATCGGTCTCCATAGCTCTCTCTCCTGAAAAACTATCAACAATAATGTTAAGGCTCGGGGAGGTAGCGGGTGAGAGTTCCTCACTTATATCCACGTCTGGGTCAGCATCCGGGTCTTCTTCACTCGGGGCAGCCCTGAGAATCCTTCGGGAGGTGATCTCCCATTGAATCTTGGGTGCACAGGGGACCGTCGGTGAAGCGTCGGGTCGGGGCACGGGGGTGCCGGAGGTAAACCAGGGCACATCGGGTAGAGTGGCAGTGCCAGGCAGTGGGGAGGCGGCGGCGTCGGGTAGTGACGCGTCGGGCAGTGGCAAGGCGGCGGCCAGTGGAGAGCCGGCGGCGGTGGGCAGGGACGCATCGGGCAGTGGTAAGGCGGGAGCGGGCAGTGGAAATCCGGCGGCGGGCAGTGGGAAGGTGTCGGGCATCATTGTGTCGGGCCAGCCGGGGTCGGGCAGGACCGGGGCTGAGCGTCGGGCAGGGACGCACCGGACTCGTGGTCGGGGGCCACGTCGGGTGGTGATGCGCCGGGGGGCCTTGGCAGCGACAGGTCGGGGCCGGGTGCTAGGGTGGCCGGTGCCTGGTCGGGCAGGGTAGCGCCGGGTGCTGGGGTGCTAGGACTGGACGGATAGGGCCAGTCGGGGCCGGGGGCTGGGGCGCCGGGGCCTGCTCGGGGAGCACCGAGGACGGGTGCTGGGGCGTCGAGACTGGTCGGGTAGTGCTAGTCGGGGACGGGCGCCGGGGCTGGTCAGGCAGTGCCAGCTGGGGTCGGGGCCGAGCGCTGGAGCACTGGGGCCTGGTGGGGTAGCGCCGGGGCTGGGGATGAGCGCTGTGGCGCTGAGGCCTGGTTGGGCAGCGCCGGGGCTGGGGCCGAGCGCTGGGACGCTGAGGCCTGGTTGGGGAGCGCCGGGGCTGGGGCCGAGCGCTGGGGCTGGTCTGGGCAGCGCCTGGGCTGGGGCCGAGTGCTGGGGCGATGGGGCCTGGTCGGGCAGCGCCTGGGCTGGGTACTGGTGCTCGGGGCTGGGGCCGGGGCTGGTGCCGGGCCTAGGGCCGGGGCTGGGGCGGGGACGCCGGGTGCTAGGGTTTTAGAGGTGAACCCTGCAAACTTTTCAAGCCCTTCGGGCTTAACTTCTTCTTCTTCATCAGACTCCTTTTCTTCTTCTTTCTTCTCCTCTTCCTCACCATCCGTCTCGATTCCTCCTTCTCTTACCACCATCGTCCGTTGGTTAGGACAGTCCCTTGAGATGTGTCCTCTACCTTGACACTTAAAGCATACAATTCCACTAGGAGTTAGAATTCTGAACCTTAGAAGTAGGTTGGGCAGATGTTACAGGTGGTGCCGAATCCCTAGGGTTAGGGTTTGGCCGTGAGCTTGAGCCTCGAGGCTGGTCGGGCTTCCATGGGGCTTGGCTTGTACTCGAGCCTCCTCTCCATGGGGCATTGGCTGATCTTCTCGGATAGCCCCTCCTCAACTCTCTCTCCACACGGTTGGCTAGGGCCTTGATATCATCGTAGTCAACATAGTTAAGTAGGTTGACTTGATGCATGATCTCAGGGTGTAGCCCACCCACAAACCGGGCGATCTTCGCTTCGGGTTCTTCTCGGAGGTCGAGTCTGGCGACCAACATCTCTATCTCCTTGGTGTATTGCTCCACAGACATGGTGCCTTGCTTTAAGTTCCAGAGGGAGGTGTGTAGGTCTCGGATATAGGTGCCAGGAACAAACTTCTTCCTCATGATTCTCTTGAGGTCTGCCACGACTCGATAGGGTCTTCCTCATCTCTCTGAATCCGGCTTTTGAACTGGCTCCACCATAGGGCAGCATAGTAGTGAATTCAAGGGTGGCGAGGATTACCTTCTTATGTTCGGAGTAGTGGTGGCACTCGAGGAAGTCCTCCATACTTCTCTCCCAATCTAGGTACTCGTCGGCATTGTATTTGCCAGCAAACTTTGCACGGTGAGCTTGAGGTTGCTCAAGTCATCGTCAATCTCCTGAGCTAGTCGTCGGGCTCTTCTGTTCAGATTTTTAGGGATGTCCTCTCGGCGCTCATCTCGTCCTCTCCCGGCTTGAAGCCTGGCTAGGGTTTCTTGGATGGCGGCTAGGGTTGCTCCAAGATTCTGAAGGTGGCCTTCCATGTTGGCTAGTCTCTCGTCTGCCATGGTTAGTACTATCGAACAGAAGCAATTTTCTATCCCCTCTTCTTAGAAATAAACTTACAACGAAAGGAAATAACATAGCAAGGTGACCTTGCTTTCTTTTCTTTTTCTTAACTTACAACTCGAAACTGAAATAAAAATAGAAGGGAATTTTCGAATCAATTTTCTAAAGAAAGCAATAAAAGGATATGAATCCTGGTAAACCTGGAGACTGGGATAGATTGTGGTCCGTGAGCTGAACCGTGCTCTGATACCAACTGATGTGAACCGCTGCAACCGTGGGTAGACGACCCTTGAACACCGCAAGTTGAGACCGTGCAACGAGGTAGAACCGTCGGGAACCGGGGGCGGATGAGGACTTTGACCCATCAGCTATATAACAGCTGGGAACTAGAAGTATCAAGTCGTAGACGCCACGCCAAGAGATGGATGCTCTTGATGATAAGTCGGGGCCTTCAGTATCGCAACATGCAGATACAATAAGGTCTCAAGAACAGAGTTCTATCAAAGGGGGTTTATTTCATAAAAGTCTTGGTTACATAGTGTGGCCGGCGGCCTCTATTTATAGGTGAGGGAACAAGCTCTCCTCCCTAAAGTCTAATTCCTAAATAAGAATAGAATAAAGAGTCCTATTCCTAATTAGAATCCTAAAACCCCTAAACAAGCCTACTAAAAAGGAAAAACAATTAAATAGTCTTTAAAATCAGAAAACAACTCAAAATAGGACTCAAACACCTAAAACCCTAATTCGGCGGTTTTAGGGTTTCCTAGTCCGGGTGGGATTAGGATTCGGCGGGCAGCCGGTCTTAGGGCGGGCCTTTGCTCGGCTCCGGGCTTCTTCTTCCTCAAATGGCGGGCCTTCGTCAGGCCTTGGGGCCTGATGCTCCGGGCTGGTCCAAGGACTAGGGCCTTGCCAAAAGGCTTGGCCCACACGGTGTCCATTCCCATAAAATACTCGGCCCGATTCTCGGTCTAGGGCTCGGGGCGGGGCCGGTTTGGGCACTTCTTCATTTCTGCTCGGGGCTTCCTCTCCTAGCTTCGGGCATCTCCTCAGTAGCTCCATATGTGGCTCTCATGGGCTAGGGTCGGGCCAGGGGTGGTGCCTTGGAACCAGGGGCTTCTCTTCTTCTCATGGCTCGGCTCCGGATCAGTCTCGGGTGGCAATCCCTTCTCGTCCAGGTACTCTCGAGCTCTTTTGTTCCTGTACTCCAGGAAGGCTTCCATAGGGTCTCTAGAGTGGACCTCATCTTCAGGGCTCTTGGAGGCTTGGCCAGGATTCGTCGGAGGCTTGTCCTCAGCACTAGGGTTTCTACACTCGGCCAGTAGCATGGCTTGGAGTGGCATTTCTTCCTTCTGAGCTTTCCTACCTACAGAGGGAGGCCTTAGCCTATATCTCACCTCATACCTGGGTTTGAGGGCTTGTGGGTGGCCTACCCTTGGTTCTATACTCTTCTTGTAGGGCCCTAAGGTTCTTCCTTGGACGGGTGACCCTGGTGGAATGTAGAAGTACTTACGGATACTAGGGCAGTTTGGATCTCATCACTCGGTATGTTGGATTCTACCGGCGGTTCATCAAAGACTTCTCCAAGATCACTCTTCCAGTGACCAAGTTGTTAGAGAAAGATACCCCTTTCGTTTTTGACAAGGCGTGTCTTGAGGCCTTTGAGATCCTGAAGACTAGACTCACCACCGCACCAATCCTTACATCACCAGATTGGAATCTTCCATTCGAGATTATGTGCGATGCTAGCGACTTTGCCGTTGGCGCAGTTCTTGGACAGAGAAAAGAAAAAAGGTTTCATCCCATCTATTTTGCTAGCAAGACGCTTAACGATGCTCAAGGAACTACACTACTACAGAGAAAGAGCTCCTAGCTATCGTCTTCTCCTTTGATAAGTTCAGACAGTACCTGTTCTTTCACACACCATCGATCTAAACCGATTACGCTGCTCTGCGCCATCTGTTAGCTAAGCAGGATTTGAAGCCAAGGCTCATCCGGTGGACCTCCTTCTCCAAGAGTTCGACATAGAGATTAAAGACAAGAAGGGAGCTGAGAACCTAGCAGCTGACCACCTTTCCCAACTCGAGGAGAGATCGTGACGCCATCCTTCCATTTCGGAGAGCTCGGAGCTTAAAGTTGAAGATCCAGGAGATCGAAGCTTCGTCGGAGTCGTCAGAATTAGGCTTTTCAGTTCTTATCTGTTCTTCCTCTGTGTGATGATTTCCTTTGTTGCCTTTGATTCTTCTGTTATCGTTATGAGTAGCTAAACTCGTAGAGCTTAGATTAGATGAACCCTAACTGACCCAGGGCTTTAAAGCGGTCATGGATCGGTGGTAATTAGATTCAAAGTTCAATCAGTTTCTCTTTGCATGGTTGTTTTGTTCTTGATTGTTTATGTTTCTTTTCTGGTTGATCGCCTAGATTAGGTTTGTGTTGAGTTAGGGTTTGTCGCCAGACAACTTCCCTGCTTTAAAACATTAAAACTTGTCTTTCTTGATCACCTAGATTAGATTCTTGTTAAGCTGAGGATAGAAGCGAACGCTCGCCTCACTTTAGAACATCAATTCAACCAGTTAACCTATTCATTGGAGTGTGCCTTTCGTAGAGACCAGTTAGGGTTAATCCGCTTCAAGAGTAACTCATTAATCACTAGTAATTGCACCAGTTAGTTTTGTCGTCGCAAGAAGCGACCGTACTCGGGCGGCTAATTAATCGTGGTAGTTAGATCGGATAGAGCGAACGTTCTCCAGTCTTAATGGGTAAGGAGTTATGGTAGAGGTAAGGAGTTTGTGGTTGCTGTTGCCTTGGTGATCTACGGGGGATTCGAAATCTAAGCTCGCCTGTCGTCTGTCTAAACCAACCAATCATTCTGTCTTTTAATTTTATTTTAATTTTCCTGCATCTTAGTCTAGAAGTCGTGGAACTCACACCACGCACAAAGTGTTTAAACCTGAATAAATTGTCTTCATATTTGAGTAGACGATTAGAAGAAACCTTGTGGAATACGATCTGCTTAGCTTTTAGCTTGGTAGTATTTGATCACTGTTCTGCAACTCATCAAATTGGCGCCGTTGCCGGGGACTCTTCTAATTATTTGAAAGAAGAGTCGGCATTTATTTTTCTACCTTTCCATCTTTCATATTTCACCACACTTTGATTTTACGCTGGTTATGTTTCTTTTGTTGCTTGTAGGTTGTTTTACAGGTTTATGAACCGCTCGCTCACTCATTCTCAGTTTAAGCCGGGTAGTTCTGCTCCGCCAAAGCAACCGCGACTTCAGAAGCAAGTCAGAATCATTCGCCTACACCTCCTACCCCTATTACAATCGAGGAGTTGAAGGAGAACTCCTCATCTTCGTCCGCTTCATCCACTACTTCAGATTCACCACCACCTTCTCCTTCCGTAATGGCTGCTCAACGCACCATGGCGGATTACAATAAACCGAGCGCGGCAAATTTTTGGTCTAGCATCACTGTGCCGCAAAACGATGAGATCCTGACTATGAGATCACGATCCCCTTCCTGGAAATGATCTCTAGGGATGTTCAGTTCGAAGGGAAGCCGCAAGATAACCCACACACACATCTGGCGGACTTCCTAGCCATGTGCGAGACGTTCAAGAGTGGGAACCTCGATAAGAACACATTATGCTTACAAGTCTTCCCATTCTCCCTTAGAGGCGTCGCCAAGAGATGGCTTAGTAGTAAGCCACCTGGCCACTACACCGATTGGGATAGTCTAGCTCAAGACTTCGTAGAGGAATACTTTCCTCCTTCAAGAACTACAGCTTACAAGGACAACATTGCCAGATTTGTTCAGAAGAGAGGAGTAAGCTTATATGATGCTTGGAACGAATTCCAAGAGCTTCTCTACGACTGGCCTAATCATGGATTCGAGCAGAGACAGCTAGCTGAGATCTTTGCCCGAGGGATGAACGAAGAATCGGCTAAATGGGTTAACGCCTTAGATGATGGTGACTACACCGCACTCACACCAGAAGCTGCTCTTCTTCACTTTGCAAACTGCGCATCTAAGTCTAGGAAGTGGGAGAGACATTTTGGAGCAGCTAAGAGCCAACCAAGCCGTGAAGATCAGATCAAGATCGAAGTACAGAAACACATGAAGGAGATTTTCGGTACAACAAATAACTGGTCTATAGGGGAAGTAAATTTTATTGATCAAGATCCCCCTGGATTCACCGGAGGACAGCAGCCTCAGAATTATACGTTTGAGAATACTTGGGAAATCGAGATAGACAAGAAGCTCGACCTGATCTTGGCAAGACTCGATGACCACGAAGAGAAATTGAAGCTTCAAGCCACCTTGACTCAAGATCATGAAGATCGAGGTCGGCGAGTGGAGAGCGCGGTGAATAACATGGCTAGCATGCTAGCTAGTATCCCCTTCTTTAATCAATCATCGGTTCAAGATGACTCTACCATTAGGAAGGAGCACATCAAGGCCATCTCCACAAGAAGCGGAAAGCAATTAGCTGGTCCTGCAGCTCCTGATCCGGCCATAATTCCTGATGCTATAGCCATTGACAAGCTAGAGATCGAGGAGGAGGATAAAGAAGAAGAGAGGAGGTGACTGCCCCGCCTCCCCTAACAAAGACATCACCTGCGCCACCTCTTCCTCCATATCAGCCTCGGATTCCGTTTCCTAAGGCTGCACAATCACAGGAGAAAGATCTTGATACCCGGTACAGAAAGTGGTATGGAGACTTGAAGAACACAGATATCAAGATACCAGTTACTGATGCTATCCAGATGATATCGGAGGTTGAAAAAATCACAAAGGATCTTGCGAAGAACAAGAAGAAGGGAGAGTTGTCTTCCGTCTCCCTCGAGGAAGAATGCTCCAAGATCCACAACCAGACGACCGCCATACCTCCCCCAGCTAAGTGTCGCGATCCCGGTGCTTTTACTTTGCCTTGCACTATTAATGATGTGACAATTGATCGTAGTTTAATTGATCTAGGTTCTTCCATAATGTCATGCCTACCTGCTTGTATGATAAATTGAACCTAGGAGAATTGAAACCGATTAGCATGCATTTAGTGTTTGCCGACAGATCTGTGAAATTACCTAGGGGATTGATAGAAGACTTGGTTGTCAGTTGTGGTCCTTTTACTATTTTGGCTGATTTTGTTGTTATGGATACCCGAGGAGAAGATGTCACTCTTCTCCTAGGCCGACCGTTTATGGCGACAGCTGGCATTTCCATTAATTTCCCGAATGGCTCGTTGACATTAGGGGTCGGCAAGGATACCATGACATTCCGCCATTAAGAACGATATGCAAGTCCCTGTCAAAGAAGAGGCACATTGTTTATTTGTTGAAGCTGTGGAGTTGGCTTCGGTCAACTCCGTTACTAATGGAAAATCTAGAGTTTCTTCAGAAATATGCTTGCCAAGTGTTCGACAGGTCCCTAATCTGAAGAATGAGCTGCCGGCACAGAAGCCGAGAAAGAAGGAGGATCCGACGGCATCCCCTCATGAATCGCCAAAGTTAAAGATCCTGGCGAGATAAAGAAGGAAAATAAAGAGAAGGATGCCCCTTCGAAAGAACTGTTCGGGCCATTTGAAATTTCTGGTCATCTTCCCGATGGACGAACCAAGCTAATTCACGCAAACGGGAAGAAGTTTACACTTGCCGGAGGATTTCCGAAGCTGTATTTTATGAACTCCGACACGAGCTTAAAAGAAATCCTGAGTTGGGATGTCTCTTGATCGCCATCCAGGTATGGTCCGGCTCAAGGACGTTAAGCAAGAGCGCTTCGTGGGAGGCAACCCACGGCTGGAGTCCGTTTTGAATTTTTGAGTCAGTTTTTTTGTCGTTCGAATCAGGCTCGGGGGAGCCAAAGTGTCAGTTTAATTTCCTTTCGTTTTGATTTGTTTTCGGTTGGGTTTTGAAAAAAAAGGGTTTTAAAATAGGTTTTCGGCGAGAATTAAAAGTTCTCGCCGAAAACTAGCTCACTTTTCAAACAGTGAACGTCTTTTTTATTTTTGGTGTTTTTCGAAGAAGTTTTCGGCGAAAACTTCAAAGTTTTCGCCAAAAACTTGTGTCTGTTTGTAAAAATCAGTTTTCTTTTTTTGGTCCGATTCCAACGCATACTTAATCGCCCAAATCGGAGCTCTGTAGCTCCGGTTATCCCCGAAACAAGCTTTTCACGTTTTTGGCCAACTTCGTCGCTTTCCGTCCATTTTCTTGAGTCATGTCTTAAAGGTTAGTTGTTGGGTTTTTAATTTCGAATCTTTTGACATGTTAATTATTGAATTTTGATGAGTTTAATTCCGGTCTACCTCATTTTGCGTGCCTGCTGTTTCAGTGTGATTTTTGCTGATCTGATTGAACTTCGACGTTCTAGATTGCCCTATGAGTGTTGTTGCCGTGGAGTTGTGCCGTTCTAAAAAAAAATTTCAAAATTTCAAAATTCCCCTAAACCTTTTTTGTTCGACTTTTATTTGTGTGGATCTGAGACACTTGTCCCGGTTTCCTTTTGATCTTTTTGTTGTTTTTGTTTTGTAGGAACTCGAGTAGGTACTCCGCTCCGCTCCGGGCTATCCGTGTTCATCCCCTACACCGACCATCTTATTCCAGGTTCTTCGTATCTCTCTACTCTAGTTTAGTCCTGTGAGGACACAGAACGATTTAAGTGTTGGGTAGGATGCTAGAGAACCTTGCATGAACTTGATTGCCCTTAATTGTGTCTTTGTGTGTTCCGTGGTGCCTTTCCAGTTTCTCTAGCATTAGAATTGCTCGGTTCTTGATTTTTGATGTTAAGTTGTTGTTCAATCTGACATAATGATGCTTAGACTGCTTAACCTAGAACCTGAGAACCGACGTGTATACTTTGATGCTAAATTGCTTGGTCAGAACAGAATTTTTAAAAAATCACACTTATAGTTTCTCACTTTGATTGCATGAAAATGACCGAATTCGACTAGCAAACCAAATGTGAGCTTTTGATCCATTGCACATAACCTGCAATTTTAATTCATTTGGATAGATTTTCTGTTTTTCTTGAATGAGTTAGAATTTGCATGAGACCTATTCGAGACCACACGATAACACGAGTTCTAGAATGATAGGGGCACCTAGATTCAGCTACTAAGCCAGATAGTCTACCTAACGTTAAATCCATTAGGTTTAAACCCTTGAGCTTGGCCTGTTCTTTCGGCTCGATATACATTACAACCATTCCCCATTCTTTCATTCCCCGTTAATCCCCTGTGGTTGTAGTTCTAGATTAGCCTACCGGAAGTCGGTTTGTGGTAACCTGCCCATAGCCATTAAACAGGTGGTCTTAGCTATTATGTCCAGACGTTTAAACCCCTCTAGCAACTAAAAGAAAGAATCGGCACAAAAGAAAAAAAATAGAAAAATAAGAAAATAAGAAAAAATTTGAAAAAAGAATATAGAAAAAGAGTTCAAAAGTTTTCAAGTTTATAGTTCAGTTCAATAACGTTCTTCTCCCTACATATGGAAGAACGAAAGCAAAAGAAAATTCAGAAAAAAAATGTGTAAAGAAAATAAAGTGCTAGGTTGCTTGAAGGTATCATAGGACGAGTGTACACTCTTCCACCTGTGTTGGTTAGACGGTAGGAAACCATAGGCTAGATTCGAGGGAAGTTAGTCGGAAGCTACACCGCACCAAAGCCATCATCATACATTCCCTCATCCATCTCATCTTAACCCTTGTAGTGTAGAATTCGTTACAGTCCTAAGCAGGGAAGTCCTTCTTGACTAGTTCTCATGTTGTCACAGTGGTGGAGATGTGGTCGAATTGCAAACTTATGACAAATTCAGTAACAGAAAATGATTGAGAGCAGAAACACGTCCCAAACAAGAGAATGAGAGTTCCCCTTGTACTAAATATTATCTGTGTGAGGAGTCTGGTCGGTCAGGTCAAATTCGTGCATGATTGGTTACTACTACTTGTCGTGTGCAGTTTTTAGTGAGACCAGGTTGTTTGGCTGATCAGTATGCATGTTAGGTTTCTTGTTCTAGAAGTAGTTGTCTAATAATTCATTGTGTAAGCTTGAACTTCAATTTACTCGATCTTATCATTTGTGAACATGAGCGTTTTCTATTCAGTTTGCTTGAGGACAAGCAAAAGCTTAAGTGTGGGGTATTTTGATGACACTCGATTTGACGTGATTATCAGCCTCATTTAAGCGACATTTCTTGGCTTAAAACATGGTTTTTAGGGTAGAATAGCGAATATTCACTCAACTGCTCTATCTCGTGCCATTTGTGTTACTTTGGCCCGTTTTGGGTCTATTTGATGGTTTTCTAGTGTTTCCATGATAGCACAGGTTTTTGCCGTCAAATAAAGTAGCCAAGGACGTGTCTAAGGCGTTGGAACCTCGAGGAACCGCACCGGAACCAGTCCAAGAAGTCAATCAAGTCAACAGAAGTCCTGCCCCGTTTTACACTAGAGTTTTCGGTGAAAACTCCAGAAGAAATTGGCAGAGCTCACAAGAAGAAGTTTTCAGCGAGAAGTCAAAGTTCTCGCCGAAAACTCTAGACTTAAAACTCACAAGAGATCAGTCGGCGGAAGCCAGCAATTTACACTGAAGTTTTCGCCAAAAAATCCAGGCAAATCCAGCGAACTTAGGGTTAAGTATAAATACTTAACCGGCGGCCCAATTCAGGGAGATACCTCATAATATACTTTTTCATAATAGAACTTTCACGAGTTCCAGACCAGAGAAGTTAGAGAGAGAGTTTAGAGAGTTCGAAGAATCGTGGAGAGATCGTGACGCCATCCTTCCATCTCGGAGAGCTCGGAGCTTAAAGTTGAAGATCCAGGATATCGAAGCTTCGCCGGAGTCGTCAGAATTAGGTTTTTCAGTTCTTATATGTTCTTCCTCTGTATGATGATTTCATTTGTTGCCTTTGATTCTTCTGTTATCGTTATGAGTAGCTAAACTCGTAGAGCTTAGATTAGATGAACCCTAAGTGACCCAGGGCTTTAAAGCGGTTACGGATCGTGGCAATTAGATTCAAAATTCAATAAGTTTTTCTTTGCATGGTTGTTTTGTTCTGATTGTTTAGTTTCTTTTCTGTTGATCGCCTAGATTAGGTTTGTGTTGAGTTAGGGTTTGTCGCCAGACAGCTTCCCTGCTTTAAAACATTAAAACTTGTTTTTCTTGATCACCTAGATTAGATTCTTGTTAAGCTGAGGATAGAAGCGAACGCTCGCCTCACTTTAGAACATCAATTCAACCAGCTAACCTATTCATTGGAGTGTACCTTTCGTAGGAACCAGTTAGGGTTAATCCGCTTCAAAAGTAACTCATTAATCACTAGTAATTGCACCAGTTAGTTTTGTCGTTGCAAGAAGCGACCGTACTCGGGCGGCTAATTAATCGTGGTAGTTAGATCGGATAGAGCGAACGTTCGCCAGTCTTAAACCTAAGGGTAAGGAGTTATGGTGGTGTATAGAAATTGATTGAATGAGAATTGAAAACCGCTGGTCTTGTGGTTGGTGTTGCCTTGGTGATCTACGGGGGATTCGAAATCTAAGCTCGTATGTCGTCTGTCTAAACCAACAAATCATTCTGTCTTTTAATTTTATTTTAATTTCCCTGCATCTTAGTCTAGAAGTTGTGGAACTCACACCACGGACAAAGTGTTTAAACCTGAATAAATTGCCTTCATATTTGTGTAGACGATTAGAAGAAACACTGTGGAATACGATCTACTTAGCTTTTAGCTTGGTAGTATTTGATCACTGTTCTGCAGCTCATCAACCCCTATCAATAATTCTTTCCCTGACGAGCTGTTGCGTGTTTAAATCTATGAATAGGTTAATAGCATAGCCATCGAGCCCTGGGCAATCACTCACGCTCAAGAGCTAAGTAACACAATCGATTCAGATGAGCCCTGGTATGCCACCTTAGCTAATTATCTCTGTCGCGGCATAATACCTCCTGGGCTGGACTATAATGCATGCAAGAAGCTCCTTAAAGAGGCCAAATCATACTTCTGGGATGAGCCCTTCTTATACCGTATTAGTACTGACGGGATGATCCGAAGATGTGTCTCTTACATCAAAGCGGCTGACATCATGCGACAGTGCCATGAAGGCCAGTTTGGAGGACACTTCGGCGGCAACCGCACTGCAAGAAAGGTACTTGAAACTGGATTTTACTGGCCTTCAATATTTAGTGATTGCGACGCTTTTGCTCATCATTGTGATGCATGCCAACGATCAGGTAACATCTCTAACCGTAATGAGATGCCCCAAATTGTTTCTTTAACGGTTGAAATTTTTTATGTTTGGGGAATTGATTTTATGGGACCGTTCACACCCTCCAACGGAAACAAGTACATTCTTGTGGTCGTTGATTATGTTTCTAAGTGGGCTGAAGCTGAAGCTTTACCCACCAATGATTCTAGAGTGGTGGGTCAGTTCTTTACACGTCTTTTCACGCGTTTTGGTTCACTACGCTTCATCATAAGCGATAGGGGCACCCACTTCCATGGACACTTCGACAGGGTGTGCAAACGCTTTGGCGTCACCCACCGAATGTCCACAGCTTACCATCCTCAAGCTAATGGTCAAGCAGAAGTGACGAACCGTGAGCTCAAGCGGATTCTTGATAGGACAGTTGGCCGGTCCCGCAATGACTGGTCGTCTAAGCTCAATGATGCCTTATGGGCTTATCGAACTGCCTACAAGACTCCCATCGGTACCTCACCGTATCAGCTGGTCTATGGCAAGGCATGCCATTTGCCAGTTGAGCTTGAGCACAAGACGTTTTGGGCTACTAAAGAGTTGAATATGAATTATGCAGTAGCAGGTAATATGCGCCACGACCAGATCGTGAGCTTGAAGAACCCCGTCTCTATGCGTACGAGAGCACGAAGCTTTATAAGGAACGCACCAAGAGAATTCATGACTCCCAATTGAAAACAGTCAAGCAGTTCTACCCCGGATGAAGTCTTCTTATATAACTCTCGGTTGAAGCTCTTCCCAGGTAAACTAAAATCCCGATGGTCCAGCCCCTATACCGTGGTTCGGCAGACATCCTTGGGTAGCGTCCTAATTAAAGGTCACGGTCAAGAACCATTTATGTTCACCGGTCACAGGCTCAAGAGGTATCTACAGGGATTAGCTGTTTCTCTCATCAACGTACACTACTTTGTGTTAGACCCATAACGCGGATCCAGGTATCGTCCAGCTCACGGACGTTAAACAAGAGCGCTTCGTGGGAGGCAACCCACGGCTGGAGTTAGTTTGTTTTCATTTCGAGTCATTTCTTTTAAACCCCCTTTAAAAAAAACTGTCAGCGTCCGTTTTTCAAACGAGTTTTCGCTGAAAACTCCACAAGTTTTTGCCGAAAACTCTGGTTTTCAAACCCCCTGATCCCCCTGTTTCTCGTTTTAGACGAGTTCGCGCCGAAAAAAATCTGACTTCGCGGCGAAAACCATCTGTTTCAAACCACCGTCGTTTTATTTTGTAAAGGAATTTTCGCCGAAAAATCCCACATTTTTCGCCGAAAATACTGAGTTTTTTCCGCCCGGTATAAATTCCACTCTGGACTTATTTTTCACGTTTCCTCTCCCGAAAACAAGTTATCGCCGACCCTCTCTCTCTCTGTTCACTCCTTACACCGCTCGCCGCCCGGTTTCTTCACCACAGCCGTCCCACCACCGTCGTTCGCCGCCCCCCCCTCCTTGGTTGTTTTTCAGCCTAGAACTCTCGAATCGGAGCTTTATAGCTCCTGTTCCACCCGAAACGAGTTTTCACGCTTCTTGTTCGATTTCTCAAATTTCCAGCCGTTTTCTCGAGCCATGTCTTCACGGTTAGTTGTTCAGCCCTCAATTTTGAATCTTTTGGCATATTAACTTTCGGTTTTCGACATGGTTGACTTTGTTTGACTTTTTGGTTTTCCTTGAATTGCGTGTTTGCTGTTTCGGTGTAATCTGGATGAACTTTTGGAATCCTTTTGATCTGTATTGCCCTCATAAATGATTTTCGATTGCTCTTGTGCCGATGATTTGACTTTTGCTCTGTCATTTGTCAATTGCGTGGTTTCTCATACTTGGTGATTGAATGATGCTCTTCCCCTGCATGCTGGCCATTTCATTTCTACTATGCTTTGAAATTGTGATACCTCAGCTTATTTGCTTACCCCCACTTGTCCGCTTCGTTCTTCCCAGAACCGTGGTTTCAAACTAAGTGTGGGGTAGGATTTCTGTCATCTGATTCTGGTCTGCTCTGAGCTGTGTATTACAGGAATCTGAAGCGGTTCAAGACCACAAGTGCTGATAGAGAGCAGCGGTCCAAGGCTTGACAAAACAAGGCTCAATCCTCCCGTCCACCCGCACCATCTGCCATAATACCAGCGGTTGTGAACTTAGTCCCGTAGGCTGTACCGGCCCCCGTGACTCCTATCTCTTGTGCTCCTGCAACCGCCAATGGGGCCCTGCATCCATTTATCGTTGCCCTTGAGCCACACCAATTGGAGGTATATGAGAAAATCAAAGACATCCCTCCGGCCATGGTAGCAATTCTCTCATTGAACAGCCTCAAGGACCACAATCCGGCTTGGCACTTCACCATCGACCACGTCCTTAACCAAGCCAGCTTGCGATCCCTGACCACTCTTGGTTCCCCTACCCTCTGGTCGCCCTTCAGGAGTTCTGGAGTTCATTTGAGCGCCTCACGACAAGACCCAGCATCAGCAATAAATTTGTTTCATTCCGCCTCGGTGATGTTCGATATGAGAAAACCATTCATGAGTTTTCCCTCCTACTAAACCCGCATACCATCGTCCAGAGCGCCGACATTGGGTTCACAAATGTCTACTCCATCACTCATGAACCTTACCCCGAAATTTGGAAGTACATCTCTGGCCAAACAGAGGTCAAGCCTATCGTAAACCCCACGCAAGTCGAGCCGTCACCATGTTTCCTTGGAGGAGCTCCTGCTGTAGAGGAGGAGGCACGCCTCCACCCCAGATGGTGGCTTACAAGATTCTTCCACAAACGCACTACCACCAAGAAACTTCCTTCTGAACTTCCTGACGGAACTTTCATTTCCTGTCTGATCGACAACCTCCAGATCGGTGACAAATGGGGCCCTGATATTCCTCGCGTCTAGATTGAGCGTTTCGGTGCTGAGCTCGCCGTCGCACGAGGCCTCGACCTCGCGTGCAGTCTCGATGAATACAATCTGCTACCCCGCCGCCCGAAGAGGGCGCCCCCACAGCCTGTTGCGACTCCTGTGCCTCACGCTCCTCTCCTAGAGTTGCCGCCTCCACCGCAACCACAGATGCCCGATGAGATTTGCGAGCAGCTGGCGCGCATTGAGCAATGGCAACTCGATTACTCTGCCGGTTCACTTCAATGACAGCGGGACCGAGTGGCGCATGAGAAGACGCAGAATGCGCGATGGGCCGTTCTGCAACAGTTCATGACCAACCAGGAAGCGACTTGGCGTTTCCCTTTCCCCGACTCCACCTCCACCCCCACCTGCGGAACAGTGATCAGGTTGTTTCTATCATTTCCCTTTATTTTTCTTTCTTCTTTTCGGATTTCGATCCAACTTTTTTATGTGTGGTTCCGGGACACTTGTCCCGGTTTCCTTTTGATCTTTTGGTTGTTTTTGTTTTGTAGGTGTCTTTTGGTAGCTACTCTACTCCGCTCCGCGGCACGCTCTCCGAAACCGTCCACTACACCACCCCCTTTCCAGGTTCCCCGTTCCTCTCAATCTCTTTTTAGTCCCGTGAGGACACAGAACAGTCTAAGTGTGGGGTAGGCTGTTAGAGAACCATGCATGATCTTGATTGTCCTTTCATTGTGTTTCGTGGTGCCTTGACTGATTCCTCTAGCTTTAGAATTGCTCAGTTCTTGATGCTTGACGTTAAGTTGTTTTTCAAAATGTCATAATGATGCTTAGACTGCTTAACCTATAACCTGAGAACCAACGTGTGTACTTTGATGCTGAATTGTCTGGTCAGAACAGATTTTAAAAAATGACACTTGCAGTTTGTTGCCTTGATTGCATGAATATGACCGAATCCGACTAGCAAACCAACTATGAGCTTTTCATCCATTGCACGTAACTTGCAATTTCAATTCATTTTGAGTGGTTTTCTGTTAGCTTGAATGAGTTAGAATTTGCATGAGACCTACTCGAGACCACACGATGACATGAGTTCTAGAATGATAGGGGCACCTAGATTCAGCTACTAAGCCAGATTGCCTAACCAACGTTAAATCCATTAAGTTTAAACCCTTGAGCTTGGCCTGTTCTTTCAGTTCGATATACACTACAACCAATCCCCATTCCTTCATTCCCCGTTGATCCCTGTAGTTCTAGATTAGCCTACCGGAAGTCGGTTTGTGGTAACTTGCCTATAGCCATTAAACAGGTGGTCTTAGCTATTATGTCCAGACGTGTAAACCCCTCTAGCAACTAAAAGAAAGAATCGGCACAAAAGAAAAATTTAGAAAAAGAAGAAAAAATGAAAAATTTTGAAAAAAAAAGAGAAAGAGAAAAGTTCAAAGTTTCAAAGCTTTTAGTTAGTTAGTTCGATAACGTTTTTCTCTCTACATATGGAGGAACGAAGTCAAAAGAAAAAAAATTAGAAAAAAAATCAGAAAAAAATGTATGTAAAGAAAATAAAGTGCTAGGTTGCTTGAGGGTATCATAGGACGAGCGTACACTATTCCACCTGTGTCTGGTTAGACGGTAGGAAGCCATAGGCTAGATTCGAGGGAAGTTAGTCGGAAGCTACACCGCACCAAAGCCATCATCATACATTCCCTTCATCCATCTCATCTTAACCCTTGTAGTGTAGAATTCGTTATAGTCCTAAGCAGGGAAGTCCTTCTTGACTAGTTCCTCATGTTGTCACAGTGGTGGAGATGTGGTCGAATTGCAAACTTATGACAGAATTCAGTAACAGAAAATGATTGAGAGCAGAAACACGTCCCCAAACACAGAGAATGAGAGTTTCCCTTGTACTAAATATTATCTGTGTGAGGAGTCTGGCCGGTCAGGTCAAATTCGTGCATGATTGGTTACTACTTCTTGTCGTGTGTAGTTTGTAATGAGACCAGGTTGTTTGGCTTATCAGTATGCATGTTAGGTTTCTTGTTCTAGGTATTATCTGTCTAATAATTCATTGTGAATGCTTGAACTTCAATTTAATCGATCTCATCATTTGTGAACTTGAGCGTATTCTATTCAGTTTGCTTGAGGACAAGGAAAAGCTTAAGTGTGGGGTATTTTGATGACACTCGATTTGACGTGATTATCAGCCTCATTTAAGCGACATTTCTTAGCTTAAGACATGGTTTTTAGGGTAGAATAGCGAATATTCACTCTACTGCTCTATCTCGTGCCATTTGTGTTACCTTGGCGCCCTTTTCGGGTCTATTTGATGGTTTTCTAGTGTTTCCATGATAGCACAGGTTTTTGCCGTCAAATAATGTAACCTGGGACGTGTCTAAGGCATTGGAACCTCAAGGAACCTCACCAGAATCAACCAAGGAGTCAATCAAGTCAACACATCTCCTGTCCGTCTTTGATTCTCCTGTATTGAATATGAGTAGCTAAACTCGTAAAGCTTAGATTAGATAAACCCTAAGTGACCCAGGGCTTTAAAGCGGTCACGGATCGGTGGTGATTAGATTCAAAATTCATTCAGTTCTTCTTCATGTTTGATCTGTTCTTTGTTTCTTGTGTTTCTTGTCTGGTTTGGCCACCTAGATTAGATTGTTGTTAAGTCGAGGATAGTAGCGAATGTCGCCTCACTTTAAAACATCAAATCAAGCAATTAACCTATTCATTGGAGTGTGCCTTTCGTAGGAACCAGTTAGGGTTAATCCATTGCAAGAGTAACTCATTAATCACTAGTAATTTCACCAGTTAGTTTTGTCATCGCAAGAAGCGACCGTACTCGGGCGACTAATTAATCTTGGTAGTTAGATCAGATAGAGCGAACGTTCGCCAGTCTTAAACCTAAGGGTAAGGAGTTATGGTGGTGTCTGTGAACTGAGTTAATTAGACTTGAAAATCGCTGGTCTGTTGATTGTTGTTGCTCTTGTGATCTAAGGGGGATTCGAAGTCTAAGCTTACATGTCGTCTGTCTAAGTCAAACAATCAATCTTTCTGCTTTTTAATTTCATTTCAGTTTATCGTGCTTTCTAGTTTAGAAGTCGTGGAACTCACACCACCAGGGCCGTCCCGTGAATTTCGGAGGCCCTGTTCGAAATTTATTATGTGGCCCTATAAAATGATCATTTAAACTCAAATTATTTGGGTTACCCTAACTTGACTTGTTTGAGCGGGCATACTGATTGGTTTGGGACAATAATAATACCAATTTATGATGATATACATGTCCAACCTTGTGCCCACCTTGACTTACCCAATGTCATTCCAAGACTATATAAATTTTATTATCAACTAAAAAAATTGAAAAGTAAAATAATAGTATAACTTAATATCATATCATATTTAATAATAAATTTAGAGAAAACAATGATAGTAAAAATAGAAAGATCACTTCAAAAAGACAAACAGTGTTGAATAGAACAAAAAAATTAGTTTGATTTTGTCAAAGATGAGAATTGAACTCATGACCACCTAGAATAAAATAAAGAGTTAGGCCACTAGACCACATCTACATTTAAGTTTATGTTTTGCACAGTTTATTTATAATATATATTTTAGGTGTTTTTACTTAACCCAAGAATTTTGAGGCCCCCGATATTTTGAGGCCCTGTGCCGGAGGGCCGGCCAGCACACCACGCACAAGTTGCTCTTTCCTGAATAAAAATTGCCAACATATTTGAGTAAGCAAGTAGAAGAGGCCCGTGAAATACGATCTGTCCTGCTCTGTGCTTGACAGTTATTTGATTGCACGCATTACAACGTCCATCAATATCTGCTTGAATTGTAGGATCATCCATAATTAAACCTTCTGGTCTAATCACCCTGAACGCATCATTCACTAGATCATGCATGGCCTCTACATGACTAGGTTGAACGAGAATTTCTACTAGTATCGAACCACTGGTAGTGGTAACATGATTATTACCAGGATTTGGTGTAAATGATGTCTGTCCCACCTCCGTCGTTTCACAATATACCAGAATGTGTAGATCTGAAGAAAATGTTTTCTTAACAAGTGATGAAAAACCATGTCTCTTCTTAGCTCTTGTTCAATTTTCATTTAGAGCAAGGACATGATATGAAATTTCCGCCCTTGCTATGTGCGAAAGCAAAATCCAAGAATTTTTCCACACCAGCAAGGTATTGGGGGTGGTTACGAGGTAAAGTCATCCAAGACTACTTAAATAATGTACCTAACTGTGATGGAAAAAGGAGGAAGATATAAATCAGCATTTATATGTATTAGTAATTAAGATTTAATGATCCTATGTTCCTAATTAACAGATCTAACTACTCACTAACTACACCAATATTAACTACAACAAAACCTATATGCATACTTTCAAAAAAATTTGATATGACCTATTCGTATTTACACCTAATCTCATACTTTTCAACCTATAAAATAACATACAATTCATTCTAATATACCATATAAGAATTCTAATATACTCATAACACACAATTACACCATATAAGCATTAATTCTAATATACTCATGACACATAATTACACATAAGCATTCTAATATACCATATAAACATTTTTATATACCATAGTATTGATTTTATCATACTTGTGAAATAGAACTTTAATTAAACTGTACAAAATAAAATCATCATACTAGCAACAAATGTTGTCAAATTTTGAAGTGAACTAGTGAATTGAACTCTAGGCAATCAAACTCTAGAATTCACACAACAATGTACAACATTGCAACTTATCATGGTATTAAATCCAAAATTCATGCACTAGCTAATTATGATGTACGAAATTACAACAAAAAAGAGGAAAATTTGTGTACCTTAATTCGGCAACTTCAAATTCTTTGCCTCTTGTGATGAGTTTGCAAGTCCTAATTATACTCCAAAAGAACAATGAAATTTTTTGTGTTCACCTAACACCAAATAAAAAGATAATTTCATAAGTAAAATTCAGGGTTGATAGAACTGGATCGGACTGGCCGGTCCAACCAAAATAACCGTGAACCAGAACTCAGCCAGGTCCGATCTGAGTAGAAAATGAGAACGGTCTGATTGGGAAGAAAAAAAAGGGTTGAACCGGAAAAAGACAGGAAAATCGTTCAAATCGGCCACCTCGTTTTTTCCCAGTTTGATAGTAGAGCAAATGACGCTTTGAATTTGACAGAGAAAGTTCCTCTATTATCGACGACTACGACGTTCCAAACAGAAACAAACAATCTAACCCTACGGTGGCCGACTTCATCCACGACTTCGACTCCAACAAGCTTTCCTCCACCAGCACAACCTCTGTCCCCTTCATCGACGACTACAGTGGCCGGCCTCCATCTCAATGGATGTTCTTCAAAACTTCATATTTTCAGTTTTAGATTTTCATAAGAAGAATATGAGGTAGTGATGGAAGGGAAGAAGAAGAAGTGGAGGAAGAAGAATGAAAGACTGTTTATTTCATTGGATTTTTTCAATGAGGAAGAAGAATGAAAGACTGTTTATTTCATTTAATTTTTTCAATTCAATTTTTAGGTGAAAAGGTTGACAGACTTTGGAGAAAGAAAAGAAAGGGAAGAGGAGAACAGCGCTGCACTACTCTAGATTTAGGGTTTCTAAAGATTGTATTTATATGCAATTATTATTACATTCTAGTACCTAAATAGTGGATATATTACTAATAACACATACAAGATAAATAATATTACTTTAAAGTTGTAGATAAATAAATAATGATACATAATTTTGCAATTTGCTATATACAGTCCATGTTTTACCTCGCACAATTCATATTTTTCTAAAAATTGACCATTATACCCTTATAAATTTGTGCAGTCCGTATTTTACTTCGCGCAGTCCAAGTTTTACTTGGTACAGTCCGTTTTTACTTCGCGCAGTCCAAATTTATGAAATGTATCGTAGTTTTGAATATATATTTTATTATTTTTATTATTTTTTTCGTAGATAACTCATGTAGGAGCGTTGGAGATAACCAAGCATTCAAAAAATTAAGGGCACACCCAAGCCGTAAGGATAACCCCTCCCCGGCTTGGGAGGCTACGAAGCGCATGACGAGCCACATAATGGGTTGTCATGTTATCTTGCTGAATTTATTCAAATATGGACTACGTTAGTAAATTTAGACTGCACGTAGTAAAAATGAACTGTGTTAGTAAAGTCTAGACTGCGCGAAGTAAGAACGGACTGCGCAAAGCAAAAATTGATTGCGCGAAGCAAAAATTGACTGCGTGAAGTAAAGCATGGACTGTATGAAGTAAAACGGACTGCGTGAAGTAAAATATGGACTGCACGAAGTAAAATATAATAAGGGTATAATGGTCCATTTCTGAAAAAACACAGACTGCACGAAGTAAAATACGAACTGTATATAGCCGCACCCATAATTTTTTATAAAATAGGGTACCGGTTCTTTCTACCTGTTCTTTGTATCGGTTTTTACGGCTCAATCATGGTTGAACCTTTAACCCTCGAACCTCTCGATGTACCGGTTTGATGGCCGGTCCGGTCCTGACAATTTTGGTAAAATTAAAGTGTATGCAATTTTTCAAACCTAAACGAAACCTCCATAATTAAAATCACATTTGTAAACATAATCGTACAAGAAAATGACTCAATTTCGTGCATAATTGTTGAAATTTTGAAAACCGCAAATTTTCAAATTAGGGTTCATCTACAAATGTTCAAAACTCATCATTATTCACAATCCATCAAATGTAGACTTGGTTTTCTTACTCTAAACAACATATCTGCGGGAATTGAGAAGCCGCAGGCGTGGAGGTCGGGACCGCGGGTGAAAGGTCCTCCAACTTAAATTTTCACCCAAACCTTTCGACGGTGACCGCACATAATTAATGCGCGACCTTGGTGGGTAATGGAGCTCGCCCTAAGGTTCTTCCCGGGTACCAACTTCACGCGATCACTCAGTAAGCTGTAGATCTCCAAATGATGAACCATTTGAGCCGGGTGTAAAAGCTCCCGTGGCACTCTCCACTTCCATGACCTGAAGAAACATAAAAAGCACTCGAACCTAAGTGAAAATGTACTATGAAAGTCCCTAGTTACCATATTTGGGTAAAATATCGAAACAATGTAAAAAGGAGATAAACCAATGAAAAAGGGGTGTAAGACTGCTAGAAAATGTGGTTAAATGCGGGGAGGAGTGATATAATTTACGTGCATCATCTGAATAATGCCACGCCGTCCGAGTTACTGAGGAAAACCTAGGCGGCTAGGGTTCCCGCGGTGCCTCCTCAACATTTATTGGGTCGTCACTTGAGCTTATCTTGGGGCGATCCATCTTCTTAAGAAGTCAACGAATCTCTTGAGTTGTTGACCCTTGGGTGTAGTCGTTGTGGAATGGGTTTGCTAGAGCCTTGTGGATAAGTGAGCCCATCAAGTACAAATGTCATTTTATAATATCATTTTATGTCTTTAGTTCCAGAGTAAATCATACAATTAGAGTAAATCATACAAATGCCATTTTATGTCTTTAATTTCAAAGCAACATTTCAATAATTGGAAACAGAGCTCGTGCTGATGAATGTTCTAGCTATGCCTAACTGTCATGAACCATTGCATCCCAATAAATCAAGTTTTTTAGAGAGTTCAATATTGATTTTATATTTTTCATATCCCTTCAAACGGAACTCTTAGAAGAGCTTTGGTTTGCACAACTTCTGTTAGTCATGTGCGTGGTTTGGAGGCTACAAAAGCTTCAATAAGCATTTATAAACGGACTAGTGGTTATAGGGATTCCAAACCTTGACCTTTTATTGGCCAAAGATTCTGACCATGTTATGAATTGTTGATCCCAATAACTTGAGTTGTTGAGAGAGAGTTCGTATTGGTTTTATATTGTTGATTAACACTAACATTTGAAATGAGTGCATAAAGATGTCTTGCTCGACTAGAAACACAATCATAAAAATTGAAAGTACTAGAGATTCCTATAAAGACATGCATATCATCACAAGCTTCATTTACTAATTGTATATATGGAAATATCAAGAATACAACAAGCAACTACAGTAGGAGCTAGAAACACAACATCAGTCCAATGTGCATACCCTGGTAGGGGAATAACAACTAAACATGACTGCTAATACCCTTTAGGATGAGGAGAAAAAGGAGAAATCTTCCCAAGGACCAACTCATATCTGATTAAATTGTTGGTGAGATAATAGTTTACCTAGGAGATGATTATTAGTTGGTCCGAGAAGATGATAAGCCGCATTGGGACTAAAGTGTTGAGTATATTTTTATGTTATTTTGTGTTGTTTAATACTTTATTGTGGAATCATTTTCTCACAAGAGGTAATCAAAAGAAATTCTAAGATGTTTTGCTATGGACAATATATTACAATCCCTACAACGGATTTCTAACAATAATAGACATTTTCGGAGACTTTTTAAAGTCACCAGAGTTCCAATTCAAGTCTTTTATCACATGGAACCTCCATCGTTTGCAGTATATTTTAGTGATCTTAATTAAATATACACACACTTTTGTACATGTATGCAAAACCAAGAACATGACAGATACCACACCTATATACATGATTACATATATGAATACATGATGATACACAAATACATACAAGTACATAAGTACTCTAGCAATAGAAAGTGGCCGAAATCTGATGAAATTTTTTGGCAGTAGCAAAATTATGGTCCTTCGATGGAGGTCCACTAGCAAAGGCGATAGTAAGAGGTTCGACAAAGACAACAAAGATTCAACGGTGGACTATTTTTTACGATGAAAGTATAACTCTAATTATGATAGCTAGGATTGTATACGAGGCGAGATGCTCGCGAGCCCTCGGACTTGGGCTCGTCCCCCCTCCCCCCGAAAAAAGCTCGTTCGTGAGATGGGCTCGTCATAATTGAGCTAGCTCCTGAACAGACTCGTCAGCTAAATGAGCCGAGCTCGAGCCAATACGTTGGTCGGCTCGACAGGCTCGTGAGCCAATGATGCTGCAGTTTTAGCGGTATCAAATAACTACCAAGCTGGAAAGCTAGGGTAGATCGTATTCCACAGGGTTTCTTCTAATCGACTACTCAAAGAAGCTGCCAATTTATTCAGGTTTAAACAAGTTGCGCGTGGTGTGAGTTCCACGACTTCTAATCTAACAAACAAGGAAATTAAAAGAAGGAAAAGTAAAAAGGTTGACTAACGAGAAGATAGACGAACTTAGATTTCGAATCCCCCTTAGATCACCAGAGCATTGGCAATCAACAGATCAGCGGTTTTCAATTCTAATTCAATCAGTTTCTATACACCACCATAACTCCTTACCCTTAGGTTTAAGACTGGCGAACATTCGCTCTATCCGATCTAACTACCAAGATTAACTAGCCGCCCGGGTACGGTCGCCTCTCGCAACGACTTAATTAACTGGTGCAATTACTAACGATTTATGAGTTACTCTTGCAGTGGATTAACCCTAACTGGTTCCTACGAAAGGCACACTCCAATTATAAGGTTAACTGGTTGAATTGATGTTTTAAAAAGAGGCGAGCGTTCGCTTCTATCCTCAGCTTAACAAGAATCTAAACTAGGTGATCAAGGAAGACAAGTTTATGCGCTAAAGCAGGGAAGCTGTCTAGCGACTAACCCTAGCTTGCAAAAACCTAATCTAGGCGACCAACCAGAAAAGAAACATGAACAATCAAGAACAAAACAACCATGCAAAGAGAAACTAATTGAACTTCGAATCTAATTACCGCCAATCCGTGATCGCTTTAAAGCCCTGGGTCACTTAGGGTTCATCTAATCTAAGCTCTACAAGTTCAGCTACTCATATCTGACAAACAAGAATCAAAGACGACAGAAGGATTCATCTTATACAAAGGAAGAACAGAAAAGGATCTGAAAAACCTAATTCCGGATGATCCGTGAAGCTCTGATCTTGAGAATCTTCAATTCCTAGCTCCGAGCGTCTTCCGGGATGGATTGACGGCGTCACGATCTCTCCGATAGCTCCGGAATACTCTCTCAACTCTCTCTATCGACCCTAAGGTCGTGGCTGATCTCTCAGAATTCGTGTGTTTCTAATCTGGCTTCAAAAAGTCTATATATACCCCCAGAAACCCTTTACAAGTTGGAAAAGGCTGAAAATTAGGGTTTCTGCCCGGATTTTCAAAGGAATTTTCGCCAAAAATATCACCATATTTTCGCCGAAAATATTAGTTAAAAACCAGCTCCAACTTGTTTCGATGATTCCCGCTCCGTTTGAACTCTGATTTGGTCCCCGTTTGAAGCGCTGGACTCGTGAGAGAGTCCTCTATAATGTGGTAACCTGGAGGCTCAACATAAAAGCTCACAAAAAGGGTAAAAATAGCCAATAAATGGACAATGTATGCACTAGGAGCCTAGAATCACAAAGTTACGACAAATGCACCAAATACTCATCAAAATGGGATCAAAATGGTATGAAATGTTGCTTAAATGGGGCTTATAATCACGTCAAATCGAGTGTCATCAGCCAACTCATTTTGTTAGCTCGTTAAGCCAGACTAGCGAGCCGACTCGATTTTAACTTGTATAATGATAATCTCTAAATGGTAATTAAATAATCAACCCTAATAGTGTAATAAACTAATGCCTAAAAAAGTAATGCAGTAATTACTAATTATCCTAATAGCTAATACCCTAGAACTGCTGTAATCCCCACTCCGTGAGTCACCAGATGACTTTCTTATATTCATTAAGTTTAACTAGATTATCATCGGCCCATTGGCCAATTTTTTGTGTTAATTTTTTAGTGGAAATTGTCTTTATTTATTTTTATTTAGATTACTTAGATGTGTCGTTGAATTTTTTCTACTTTTTTATTTCTATTTTTTATATAATAATTTGTCATAGAAATTAGTATCTATCCTAATGATAATGTATTAAGATAAAAAATAAATATAAATAATTTAATGAATATTTTGGTAAAAATAAAAAATGTGTTATCAGTTGTTGGGGATATGATAAACAAAAGCATTATAATTATGCTTTCTTGTTGTTACGTTTAAATAAAAAAATTGTCGTTGAAAACATTGATATGACTTGGAATGTGTGATTTTTTATATTTACGATATTTTGTAGCACCTATATCTTATTTTTATTGAATGTTAAATTTCTTAAATTTCTAATTTTTTTATCCCGAGTTTGGCTTGTTTATGATGTTAAACGAGTCTAATTTGGATTTGGCTCATTCAGCATTACAAACGAGTCAAATTTGAGCCAGACTTGTTTAACATTGTAAACGAGCCGATCTCGAGCCCAGTAAACTTGTATACGAGTCGAACCCGAGCTAGCCTATCCGAGCTTGTAACGAGCCCGAGCCCGAACCAGAAAAATTTAGGCGAGCCCGAACTTAGTTGAAACTCGGCTCGGCTCATATACGGGCACCGATAGTGGTACACCAATGAAGGTGGTAGTTGCGAGGAGGAAAAAAATATTTCCAATATGAGCTCTATATTAATACAAAGTTACAAACCATTAAATGAATTGATTAAGTCATAAAGCTAATATTTAATTAATAAAAGTAACACCCCCTCTTTCTGCAAACAAATCTCTTGTCTGGAAAACAATGATTAAGTTGAACTTTATTCATTTATTTATGTTTTTTTTTAAAGACATTGTATGAAATATAGGGTAGAGGATCTGCGTCCAAACTTCTAAGTTTGGAAAGTTCCAAACCATTTGACAGGAGGGGTATTTCTGTCTTTTTAAAAAATTAAATATCCTAACCCTAATGACCAAATCACTTCAGGGGTCGTTTGGATGAGTGAATTTGAATGTCTACGGAATTGGGGTGAATTGCAAGGAATTTAATTTCTGAGAATTAGAGGTAATTCAAATTTTAAATTCCATGTTTGGATAGCTAATTAAGGTTAAGAAAGTGAATTGGAAGATTTTTAATTAATGTGTTAAAAGACATTTGTACCCCCAATGTAATTTAGTTTTTTCCTTTAAGCTCAAATACTCTTTTGCAACCAATTGAATAACTTCCACCAACAGATTAATCACATGTACCACTTTTGACGCCATGCCTGCACACATTTGGAGATCCTGGGTTAAAGCCTTGGATGTGAAACCCTTAGATTATAAGCTCAGACTAACTTTCTCGGTCAATGCTCGCTAGAAGTTGAAGAACCCGCCGTTGAGAGACGGGTTTTAAGGAAACGTTGTTTGCTTAGTGATGCGAACCGCCTCCTCTAGGAAGGGATCGACTCAACACCCAAAACTATATTACCAGCTTCACGAATCCTAACTTTTGAAACCGCGGGGAATACTTGAAATCCACTAAGTATAGACTTAGGAACCCCAAGGTATTCAGTCGAATTGGTGCCACAACAAAGGGTGATAACCTCTGATGATAAACCAAACCTTAAGCTAAGCAACAACGAGCAAAGACTTGAAGGAAAAAGAACAAAGTTCTGAAATTTCAATTATGACTTAACGTGTCTTACAATGATGGCCGAGGCCTCTATTTATAGCACAAGGGTGGGCTAAGCCGTCTCCAACTCTAAAAAGGTAAGACTAAAATAATCCTAAAAGATAGGCCGAAGAAAATATTAAAATAAACATAGTTGTCCGAGAATGAAGCCCTAAAACCGGCAAAGTCGAGCAAAACCCTAATCCGGGCGGATTAGGGCACACCGGGTGTCCGTGTCCGATCGGGCTTAGGAAAGTCCTCCGGGCGCGGGCTGGACTCCGGACGCGGCTAGGAAAAGTGCCCGGAACCCGCGCGGTGGCATTTCTGTAATTACCGCGGGTTCCGGGTGACCGGGTTGCCGGGTGGCGTCCTTCGGCGCTGGTGACCGGCTCGGCATCAAATGCTCCGGACCCGATACTAGGGTTTTGGTGATGCCGGGCGGTTCTGGCTTTCTGCTGGACATTTCCTCGGACAAGTGAGGTTCCTCCCAAGTCTTTTGACCTCCTGAGTCTTCTGGCTTCAACTTGTCCGCCAGGTTCTGAGTGTGGAGTAGAGTTAGCCGAGGCAGGGGCTGGTTGGCCGTGTCCGCCGGGGCCCGGGCAGTGTCCTTCGGGCATTTGTCTTCCTCATGGGATTTCTGTCGGTCATCAAGGGTCAGCACGGTGCATCCTTCTCTGATGAACCTCTGATCCAGTTCTTCATGCTTGGCTCGACTCCAATCTCCTATATAGGCGGTGACCCTTGTCTTGAAGGTTTTGACTTGGCTCCGGGTAAAGGGCAGGTCTGGTCGGGTCCATGGCACCGGGGGTTCATCATTCCCCTCTTCTTGAGAAGGATTCGTCCTCGAATCTGTTTCTACAAAATCATCATCATAGAAAGGAGTTAAGTCAGCAACATTAAAAGTAGCACTCACACCATAGGTGTTAGGCAAATCTAAAACATAAGCATTGTTGTTTATCCTTTCAAGGACAGTGTAGGGTCCATCTCCTCTTGGTAGCAGCTTGGATCTTCTTTGTTCAGGAAACCTATCCTTTCTGAAGTGAATCCACACTTGGTCGCCAGGTTGGAAGATTTTCTCCTTTCTCCCTCGGTTTGCATTCCTTAGGTATTGAGCCGTTCTCCTTTCAATGTTGGCTTTGGCTTTCTCATGAAGCTTCCGAACATATTCAGCCTTGGTGTGTCCATCTGCATCCAAAAACTCATGTATAGGCAATGGTGATAAATCCAATGGAGTTAGAGGGTTAAAACCATAGACCAATTCAAAGGGGGAGTATTGGGTGGCTGAGTGGACCGATCGGTTGTAGGCAAACTCTACATGGGGTAAACAGTCCTCCCAAGTCCTAAGGTTGGACTTAATGATGGCTCTAAGCATTTGGGAAAGAGACCGGTTGACAACCTCGGTTTGGCCATCTGTTTGAGGGTGGCAGGTTGTGGAAGACATAAGTTTGGTTCCTAGTTTAGCCCACAAAGTTTTCCAAAAGTAGCTTAGGAATTTTGAGTCTCGGTCAGAAACTATGGTCTTAGGAACGCCGTGGAGTCTAACTATCTCTCCAAAGAATAAGTCAGCTATGTGGGATGCATCATCAACCTTATGGCATGCAATGAAATGAGCCATTTTTGAAAACCTATCTACCACCACAAAAATGGAATCTTTGCCTTTCCTAGACTTAGGTAATCCTAGAACAAAATCCATAGATATGTCTACCCAAGGGTGTTCGGGGATAGGCAAAGGAGTGTATAAACCAAAGGGTTGAAGGTGGGACTTAGCTCGTTGGCATTTGGCACATTGGCTGATGATCTTCTCTACTTCTTTCCGCATCCTAGGCCAGTAGAAGTGCTCTTTAAGGCAAGCTAGGGTTTTGGCAACTCCAAAGTGACCCATGAGACCTCCTCCATGTGCTTCTCTTATGACTAGGGTTCGGCTTGAATGGCTCGGGTAGCAAAGATTAGGTCCTTTGAACAGGTACCCATTCTGCCTATAGTAATCCTCAAACCCTACATGTGAGCAAGACTCAAAGATGTCTTTAAAGTCGGGGTCAGTCACATACAAATCTTTGATATGCTCAAAACCAAGGAACTTAGAACTTAAAGTAGTGATTAGGGCATACCTCCGAGAAAGGGCATCGGCTACCACATTCTCCTTACCTTGCTTGTAGTGGATGATGTAAGGAAAAGATTCAATGAACTCCACCCACCGTGCATGTCTTTTGTTCAATTTGTGTTGAGCCTTTAGGTATTTGAGAGATTCATGGTCGGTGCGGATTATGAACTCCTTGGGCCACAAATAATGTTGCCAAGTCTTCAAGGCCCGGACTAGGGCATACAATTCTTGGTCGTAGGTGGGGTAATTGAGGGGGGCACCACTCAATTTCTCACTGAAATAGGCGATAGGTCTTCCTTCTTGCATCAACACGGCGCCAATTCCTACTCCCGAAGCATCACACTCGATTTCAAAAGGTTTTGAGAAATCGGGTAGCTTAAGTAAGGGGGCTTCGGTGAGTTTCTTCTTGAGGTTTTCAAAGGCTGCCTCTTGAGGTGCTCCCCAATGGAAAGGAACATTCTTTTTGATGACAGCCGTGAGAGGGGCAGCTATGGTGCTAAAGTCCCTCACAAATCTTCTATAAAAGCTTGCAAGTCCATGGAAGCTTCGGACATCAGTGATGTTCTTTGGGGTTGGCCACGACTTGATTGCTTCGATCTTGTCCTCATCAACTCTAATTCCTGTAGAGCTAACAACAAAACCAAGAAACACAAGATGATCGGTGCAAAAAGTGCACTTTTCCATATTTGCATATAGTTGTTCTTGTCTTAGGGTTTCAAGGACAGATTTCAAGTGACCTAGGTGATCTTCTAGGGTTTTTGAATAGATTAGGATGTCATCGAAATAGACTACTACAAATTTTCCTATGAAAGGCCTAAGGACTTGATTCATCAACCTCATGAAGGTACTAGGTGCATTAGTCAATCCAAAGGGCATAACCATCCACTCATACAATCCTAGTTTAGTTTTAAAGGCAGTTTTCCATTCATCACCTTCCTTCATTCGGATTTGGTGATAGCCTGATCTCAAATCTATTTTAGAAAAGATTGTTGACCCATGCAATTCATCAAGCATATCATCTAACCTAGGGATGGGGTGTCGGTACTTAACTGTGATGTTATTGATGGCTCGGCAGTCGACACACATCCTCCAAGTTCCTTCCTTTTTAGGCACAAGGATGACAGGAACAGCACATGGGCTCATGCTCTCCCTTACATATCCCTTGTCCATCAAGTCTTCAATTTGTTGTTGGATTTCTTTTGTTTCCTCTGGATTGGTCCGATAGGCAGCTTTGTTAGGGAGTGTTGCTCCCGGTACAAGGTCGATTTGATGCTCAATGCCTCGGATTGGGGGTAATCCACTAGGGATGTCTTTGGGAAAAACATCTTTGAAATCCTGCAAAAGTGAAGACACAACACTAGGGAGAGAAGTGTTAGGGTTAGAGATCAAACATTCTTTGTAAAGAATGACCACGAGGGATTTCCTAGATACTAGGGTTTGTTTGATCTCACTAGGTTTAGATAACGGGTTTTCTTTCCGCTCACCCTCTCTCTTTTGAGCTCTTTGATCCCTAGGATCATGAAATTCTGTTTTTGAGCTTGATTCTGTTTTTGCTCCTTTTTCTTTTGGGGGTTCACTCTTTTCTTCTCTCATCTCTCTTTTCTTGAGCTCTTTCTCTTTTTTCTCTCGGCTCACCTTTCTCTCTATTTGATCCTTGAGTATCTCGGTAGGGGATAGTGGCTTCAGCTTGAATGTGGTGTCTCCATGTAGAAGTTGATACTTGTTGGTCCTCCCATCATGTTGTGAATACCTGTCAAATTGCCACGGTCTTCCAAGTAAGACGTGGGCAGCTTCCATGGGAACTACGTCACAGAGCACCACGTCCTTGTATCTTCCAATGCTCAAAGGGATGTGTGCTTGTTTATTGACCTTCAACTCTCCAGTATTGCTTAGCCAATGCAGGCGATAGGGTTTAGGATGTGGGTGAGTAGTAATTCCCAAACCCTTGACAAGTTCCCAACTCACTGCATTTGTACAACTTCCACCGTCAATAACCAAATTGCAAACTTTATTTAAAATCACACACCTGGTATGGAACAGGTTGTCCCTTTGTTCCCAACCATCTTCTTTAGGTTGTGCACTAAGGATCCGCCGGGAGACGGCTGAAAATTGAACCCGGGGGCGGGTGGCCGTCGGATTCATGACCGTCGGGGGCGCCGGGTGGTCGTCGGCAATGTAGTCAAAATCCCGATTTTAATCTTAAAATCTTACGATTTTACGATTTCACTGGTCTCTAGCGATCTTGATTCCACGCAAAATCTATGGGTCGTAAAATCTAGTGAAATCTCGATCAAAATCTTAGAATCTTATAAAATCAACGATTTTTCTTGTATTTTAACGATTTCACTTTCTAGGAAAAATTACCAGTTTGTACAACTACATATAAGTTAGAACAAAGACAATTAAATTAAATTGTTTTTTTTATATATTTTGATTAATTAAGTTTGAAGTTACTACTAAAAAGTGTCTAAAATCTAATTATTACTTCCTCGAATGACCGCTTAAGAGCCAACATTCTCTTTTTTTCTTATCTAGACTTTTCAAAGTTGGTTAATGGTCTTCTTATTCTTAATATGTTGTTGACTTAAATATTTCGATAGTAGTTCATAAAATCTTACGATTTTACGATTAAAAACTATGATTCCGATTTCACCCGTGTTTTCGATTTCACGTGGAATCACGATTTTGACTACATTGGTCGTCGGGGCCGGCGCTCGGCTTCAGGTCGTCAAAGAGCCCTCCGGCTTTCTTCAGACCAACATTGGCCGAGGGAATGTTCAAAAGACCCGGGGTGGGCCGATCGACATCATCCGGCGCGGACAGGATGTCCGGGGCAGGGCCGGTGCTAGGCCGGGGCAGTACTGGGTGCTGTGCCGGGGCAGCGCGGGGTGCAGGGCCGGGGCAGTGCTGGGCGCTGGGCCGGGGCAGTGCTGGGCGCGGTGCTGGGGCAGTGCTGGGCGCTGGGCCGGGGCAGTGCCGGGCGCTGTACTGGGGCAGTGCTGGGGCATGCTGGGCACTGTGCTGGGGCAGTGCTGGGCACTGTGCTGGGGCAGTGCTGGGGTGATCACTCGACTGCTGAAGGCTGAAAATTTTTCCAAGCCTTCTATCTCAACTTCTTCTCCTTCACTCGACTCTCCCTCCAATTCTTCAATAATTGGTTCCTCCTCGTCGTCCGTCACGACTTCTCCCTCTCTAAGCACCATGGTTCGGGTGTTAGGGCAGTCCCTTGCTATGTGACCCCTACCATGACACTTAAAACACACAATGGCACTTGGCCGAGCGTTAGTAGTAGGGATTTTTGAACCGAGATTAGGGTTTACCCGTGATGCCGACCCTTGGTTAGGTTTGGTCGCGATTCGGCGCTCCGGTTAGGGTTTGGCCGGTATGGGGTGTGGCCGGCGCTTCGGTCTCCTCTCACCGAGGCACTGATCGGTGGCGGCGGGGTAGTCCTTCTTCCAAGACCGTTCTTCAGCTCCTTCTCAACCCTAATAGCCACGTTGATCAAGTCATCATAGTCAGCAAAGTTGAGAATGTTGACTTGGTGTGGAATCTCTCTTTGCAACCCTCCGGTGAAACGGGCTATCTTGGCATCTTCATCCTCACTCAGGTCAAGCCGTGCAACCAAGATCTCCATCTCCTTGTTGTATTCCTCAACCGTCATGTTCCCTTGCTTCAAGGATCGAAGCTTGGTGTGCAAGTCTCGGTTGTAGCTACTTGGTACAAACTTCCTCCTCATTTTTCTTTTGAGACTCCTCCAAGTAAGGACGGGGTCCTCTTCCTCCTTCCTGATCTGATTCCTGAGTTGAGACCACCACAAGGCAGCATAGTCAGTAAACTCTAGTGTGGCTAGGGTTACCTTTTTCCTCTCGGAATAGTTGTGGCACTCAAAGAAATCCTCCATGGCCCTCTCCCAATCAATGTAGTCGTCGGGGTTGGTTTTGCCAGTAAATTTAGGCACACTGAGCTTCATGCTGTCTCACATCATCATCTTCTTCCTGCTCATTCCTCCTTGGCCGCCGGGGCCATCTCCATTCGTGGCTCCGAACTGCTCGGCGATTCGGGCCATGTTTTCAGCCATGGCGGTCAACCGGGCATCAAAAGCATTGAATCTCTCGTCTGCCATGGTTAGTCACGAACAAAGGACCTCACAAAATCTCTCAATTGAACCTCACACACTCGTTTTCTTACCACTCGTGTATGAAATTTTTTTTTTTTTAACAAGTCACTCAAATTAGGGTTTTCTTTGAAATTTTCAAAACAAAGTCAATCTCAATTCAAGTAGTTGCAAGTTTCTTCGAAGCTATGCAGTCTAAGTCTACCAATGACACTAACAAGACCTTATACCTAGGGTTTCGGATTTCTAGGGGCCAGAATCTTGAGTTAGGGCGTGGGATGACAAGACATACAAATTTGGGTGTTCTACCAAGGAAGCTAGTAGTGCGAAAGCTAGTAGCTAACTTATGAAAAACCCCTCTTCTTGAACTTATTCTACTACCTTGATTGTGAACGTGGCCTTGCTTTTTAGCTAGGTCAATTTTTCTAGACCTTTGATTTTTCTTTTCTTTTCTTTTTCTTTTTCTTTTCTTTGATCGGCCACAGCTTTTTCTCACAACAAAAACTTAAAGAAAGGTAGAAGAAATAGAACAAACACAATGCTCGATTTTTTTAGGGTTTTTCTGAAACTGAAAACAACGAAAACTAAAGGATATGAATTCAAGTAAAAGAACCTGAAAACTGGGATAGATTGTTAGTCCAAGAGTTGAACCGTGCTCTGATACCAGCTGATGCGAACCGCCTCCTCTAGGAAGGGATCGACTCAACACCCAAAACTATATTACCAGCTTCACGAATCCTAACTTTTGAAACCGCGGGAATACTTGAAATCCACTAAGTATAGACTTAGGAACCCCAAGGTATTCAGTCGAATTGGTGCCACAACAAAGGGTGATAACCTCTGATGATAAACCAAACCTTAAGCTAAGCAACAACGAGCAAAGACTTGAAGGAAAAAGAACAAAGTTCTGAAATTTCAATTATGACTTAACGTGTCTTACAATGATGGCCGAGGCCTCTATTTATAGCACAAGGGTGGGCTAAGCCGTCTCCAACTCTAAAAAGGTAAGACTAAAATAATCCTAAAAGATAGGCCGAAGAAAATATTAAAATAAACATAGTTGTCCGAGAATGAAGCCCTAAAACCGGCAAAGTCGAGCAAAACCCTAATCCGGGCGGATTAGGGCACACCGGGTGTCCGTGTCCGATCGGGCTTAGGAAAGTCCTCCGGGCGCGGGCTGGACTCCGGACACGGCTAGGAAAAGTGCCCGGAACCCGCGCGGTGGCATTTCTGTAATTACCGCGGGTTCCGGGTGACCGGGTGGCCGGTGGCGTCCTTCGGCGCTGGTGACCGGCTCGGCATCAAATGCTCCGGACCCGATACTAGGGTTTTGGTGATGCCGGGCGGTTCTGGCTTTCTGCTGGACATTTCCTCGGACAAGTGAGGTTCCTCCCAAGTCTTTTGACCTCCTGAGTCTTCTGGCTTCAACTTGTCCGCCAGGTTCTGAGTGTGGAGTAGAGTTAGCCGAGGCAGGGGCTGGTTGGCCGTGTCCGCCGGGGCCCGGGCAGTGTCCTTCGGGCATTTGTCTTCCTCATGGGATTTCTGTCGGTCATCAAGGGTCAGCACGGTGCATCCTTCTCTGATGAACCTCTGATCCAGTTCTTCATGCTTGGCTCGACTCCAATCTCCTATATAGGCGGTGACCCTTGTCTTGAAGGTTTTGACTTGGCTCCGGGTAAAGGGCAGGTCTGGTCGGGTCCATGGCACCGGGGGTTCATCACTTAGCCTGCGCCACTAGCTCTGTCAACGAGGATTGACGTCTCGGAGGAGTATCTGAGATCCACGATTGACTATGTCGAAATAGACAGGCCGAGGAGGCTGGAATTCGGAGGGAAATTGACAATCACACAGTGGACTAGGTTTTCGATTTACGAGATGGCAGATTTCGGGTGGGGACGGCCAGTGTACGTTGGGCCGATTGACCTGACGCCGACGCCGCAGGTGTGCGATTGTTGCCAGAAGGGGAAGTGGAGCCCAGTGGGAGGACAATGATCTGTATTGTGATGATGATGGCGATGACGATGGCAGGAGCTTCTGAAGTAGATGATGATGGGAGATGACGATGGCGGGAAGGGGAAGCGGAGCCCATTCGATGACGATGACGATGGTTAAAGCCTAATGTTGTCGGAAGGGGAAGGGGAAGCGGAGCCCATTCGATGACGATGGCTGGAGCTTCTGAAGTAGATGACGATGGAGACTCAAGGGTTTGACGACGGGGGATTGACGACGAGATTCTGGCGATGAAAATAGGGTGCAAGTGTTTGGGGCAACATTAGTCAATTGTGCAGAGAATTGAAATTCTCTAATGGTGATCAGGTCATTCGAATTCTCCGAAAAGTGATATTTAAATTCCATTTCTAAACTTTCTGTTCAATTCTCTGATCATTTTTTAGACTACCCAAACAAGGAATTTAATCAAATCCCCCAAATCCTTCCAATTCCATCTTTCAATTCCCTCATCCAAACGACCCGTCAATCTCTCTGTTTCTCTCTTATCCTTCTTCTCCGATTCCTCTACTCCCAACCGCCACTCTGGCCTCCTCCTCGTCAACGCTGCTCCACCCTCACCTTCGGACGCCTTCCGCCTTGCCGCAGCTCCAACCTCTCCTCCGACCACCTCCAACTCGTCACCGGTCCATCCAATCCTCCTCCATTCACAGATACACTTGAAGGGCGACAGATCTGAAGCACAACGACCGGATCTGAGACCTATCCTCCTCCTCGAGCTTGGATTTCTCGTCGGAGGTCTCGGTGAGTGGATCGTCGTCCTCGCTTCTTCTTTGTCTTCCGTTCCGTCTCCCGTTCATCTCCCGCTGCCTCTCCCTCTACGGCCGCCATCTCTCGTTCATCTTCCTCTCCGTCTACTGCCGTCGTTCTCACTCGGTGCATGGTGTTGCGTTAGGCGTTGGGCAGGTGATGATGCGTTCTCACTTTGTTTGATGGCTGTTGTTTTGCTATTGCTGCTGATTTTGCTGTTTCTATCTGCCTTTTTTCTGCTGTAATTTCTGCTTGGTGGGACGCAGGTGTGTAGTATGTTTAGGTTTTTTATCTCGGTTTGATCCATGATCGGGTCGGGTGTTTTGGGTATTAGTTTGGGGTGTTGGGAGGTTGATGAAGCAGATTGCCTCTGCTTCTCTGTCTCAGGGGTGGGTTTCCTAGCTTGTGGAGCTTTGGGGCAGATTGTGATTGTAAGTTAAGGTTTTTACCCTTTCGTGATTAATACAAATTTTCATTCATAAAAAAAAAAGATGATCCGCGGTGGAGTTGAGATCAGGAGGAGGAGGAGATGTTTAGCCGACGATGGAAGAAGAGGCAGCGGAGGAAGACATAGTACTGTGGGTCTCTGCGTCGACGTGATTTTATTTCCCATTCCTCATTCAAATTCCATTAATCAGATATGTTTGTCATCAGTAGCCCTCAACCTTTCCAACGAACCCGATGGCAGAGTAATTACCTCCAATGGCTCCGATTACTCAATCTTGATTTTGTGTAATTTTTTAGGGTTCTTTTATGTAAATTAAACTATAGAGAAAAACAAAGTATAGTTTGGTAGGATGGATCTTCTTCCCCTGTTTTGTGTGTATAGTTGGGTTCATATTTAATTCCCAAACTTGTTCCATACAATTAAACGTATTCGTTCATATTTGGTTGATCTTCTATATTTTTGTTTGCAGCCACTTTCTGTATTGATTGGTTAACTAGTTAACTCGATTGGTTAACTAGTTAACTCGATAAGTTAACTAGTTAACACGATTGGTTAACTAGTTAACAACTTGGTAATTAGTTAAATCGATTAGACAACTAGTTAACTCGATTGGTTAACTAGTTAACTCGTTATCTAAATCATGATGTTAACTAGTTAACTCGATTAGATAACTAGTTAACAACTTGGTAACTCGTTAACTCAATTGGTTAACTAGTTAACTTATCGAGTTACCTAGTTAGCTCGACTGATTCACTAGATTAACTTGATTGGTTAACTAGTTAACTCGATTAGATAACTAGTTAACTCGTTATTTAAATCATGATGTTAACTAGTTAACTCGATAAGTTAACTAGTTAACTAGTAAAAACAGGTTAACTAGTTAACTTGTCCTCGCCGGAAAAGTCACCGGAGTTTGGTCGGTCTCCAGAGCCTCACCGGAAAACATGTTAACTAACTAGTTAACTATAAAAATCCAAGTTATCTAGTTAACTAGTTACGAATAAAAAAATCATGCTAATAAGTTAATAGTAAAAATCAGGTTAACTAGTTAACTTGTCCTCGTCGGAAAAGTCGTAGGAAAAAGTCACCGGAGAAAAGTCGATGGAAATATGATTGGAAAAGTCACCGAAAAAAGTAACCGGAAAAAGTCACCGGAAAAAGTCACCGGAAAAGTCACCGGCGACTGGCGACGGCCGGCGACCAGCGGTGGCCGGAGACAGCGGCCGAAGACGGTGGCCGGCAACATTGGACGGCGACAGTTTGTTGCCAAAGGTAATAAAAATAAAATATTTAAATAATAAATAATAATAAAATATTTAAAATAAATATATTAATTTAATTATTTGTGTAAAGTCATAAATACCCCTAACAAATCTGGACCATTAGATTGGTCAAAATGTCAAACTAGATCTAATGGTTGAGGATGGGTTTGGAACTTTCCAAACCAACATTTTCTTGGATGCTCATCCATTGCCGAAATATAGAAATCTTATCTTTTTATTTCTATTATAATATACCACTTGATTCCAGGACAAAAACATGCATGTACAATTACAAATTAGCAAACCAAGTTTCAGGTTTTGTTCGACGAATTAAGCTAATCCCCAATTTTAAAAAATCTAACAGTAGTAATATAAATAAACTCATTTTATTTGTATTGTGAATTAGTTTATTCAAAATCCAACGTCAAAATATATCATTGTCGACGGAAGTAGCTATGTTTGACCCGATTATTTTAATTTGGGTTAATTATGACTTGTGAGGACATGACATCTATACTAAAAATAAATCAGTAATGTGAAGAAATACATAATTAATTAATTATTAAGATTCTTTAGTATTTTTGTTTTTGTTGAATATATTATTATTAACAGTATTTGTGTCGCTATTGGTATTCAGTTCAACCCATAGCTTTCCCATCGCACAAAATAAACAAACTGATAAAAAAATGTTTCACCTAACAAACAGGCCAGTTATGATTTATACTTATAAAACAAATAAGCCAGTTATTCATGTCCATCGTGAATAAATTATTGTTTAAAACAATTATTGGTTAATTATTCAAGATATTAATTGTTATGAGCTTGTGAATTATTATGTGCCGAATTAGAATTGAGTGTCAATTATTGTTAAATTTTCTTGGATGAATATCCAATATTTTCATATTGGAAGTGGTGGCCCTAGGCAGGTGGCCCATCGGCTCATTATCGCTCGTTTGTTCTCAGCTCCACCCAATTTGCCAGAGTTACCTCAAGTCAACTCAGCAGTAGGGTGCCTATTACCTGTCACACCAGCATGGTCCGTAAACCAGTAACATTATATGAGTGCATCCCCTTGGCTTTGTCTCTCACACCGGTCATCCAGTCTATTATTGGCTAGACTCCCATCCAACGGTCCACATGTCAATGGTGCAGACGCACCACACAAAGGCACCACACATCGGTCAACATGTGGTGATCTAGCCCATGTAACAATGGCCTATAAATACAAGGTTGACCACCCAACATTGGACAATCCCTAGACCAGATGCGTGATACTACACGCCTTGTGTTGTAGCTAAAGGCTTGGTCACACACCCACATGTCGCACCCCGATACTTCTTTGTTATCCTTTTACCTATATGATTACCTTCCACTCACATACATACTCTCTCTAACTACTCTTGTGTATCCTCCTTGCAAGGAACCGTCCTCAAGGATCTCAAGGGATATGATAGCGGACTCACACCCTTCAACACTCTAGTTAAACCTTTATTGGTCCACCATGCCATCTGGGTAAATCAATTGGCGCGCCAGATAGGAGTTGTTAAGCGATTTTCTTTCCTCAAAGAACAAATTGAAAATATGGAGGAAACCCCTACGAGCTGAAACATACCCAATGCCTGTCCTACAACCAAAAACTCAGGCGCATGCTTGCAGATGCCCACCAAAAAAATAGTATCCTCTAGGGCACAAACTGACTCGTGTCTTCGCGATGCGGTAGAGGTCAAAGATTGGGATGTGGCAGACAATGTCATGCAGAAAGACAGTAGGGAGTTGGAGATGCGACACGCCATTCCAATCCAAGCGGTGGCCGCCCACTCGGACACCAGACCCACGACGACTTCCACGATGCAACCATTGACCAAGTCTTCGCCAAGCATGTGGCCAAACTATAGAAAAAACACCAAAAATGGTGGTGATGATGATAATGCTCATTGACAAAACGAACGAGCGCAAAGAGCCTACTAGGGGCGAATTGGCACGCAAGATGGCAGACTCTGATGAGATGTTCAAACTATTCTTGCCGCTCTATCAATCTAGCCTTAAGTAGCGGCCATGCGCCATCTACTACACAAAGAACTACTCAGAGTGATTCCATCCCAAGGGTTCATTCCTCCTACCATCAAAGTGTATGATAGGACCGACAACCTAGATCAGCAATTTCCCACCTTCACAATCGCCATGCAGAAGTTCAGTGCATCAGATGCCATGTACTGTTAGACGTTTCGTGATACAGTCACAAGGACCTCCTTAACCTGGTATGGAGGTCTGGTCAAGCGCATCATCAAGAGCTGGGATGACTTCACCAGACTCTTCCTTCATAATTTTAGTAATTAGGGGGAAGCAGGGCAGAACATGTCAGCATTATGGAACCTCAAGCAAAGGCAGTTGGAAATGCTTCACCAAGGGCAGAACATGTCGGCATTTGGGTGCCCAATGTATACCTAGATTTGATCCTCCATCACATCAAGACCACCAGTGTCGACTTAGTCAAATCCATGGTGATTGAAGTACCAAAAACCCACACAAAGTTGAAGACTTAGATCCTCTAGTGCACAAAGGTGGAGGAAAATGTCACCATGATCTAGGACGGACAAGGGAGGACCTCCGAACACTAGAAGGATGGCAGCAGAAGAAGCTCCAAGAGATAAATGTATCTCGATAACAGGAGGGACTCTCTTCGACCCACATGGGAAGTCACCAAGAGAAGCAGTATTCACCTCTCTCAGAGTCTAGGCGGAAGCTTCATACGTGTTCCAAGAGAAGTAGATCAGTCTCCATTGGCCCACCCTATTGCCAAATGAGGCCATAAAGAGGGGAAATCCGAAGAAATTTTGAGATTTCCATAATCAAAAGGGTCATGACATAGAAGACTGCAGGGAACTCCAGAAAGAGATCTAAAAGACCTTGAAGAACAGGGAGTTCCATGAGTACATCTTGGAAAATAGAAGGAGAGAGAGAGAATGTGATCAAGTTCTCAAGATAAAACTATCGACATATGAACCCTCTAATGAAGGGAGCATTTTTTGCAGGATCAATGGCAGCATGGAAAACCAAAGAGACAAAGTAGTGCTTAACATGAAGAAGAAGAGGTACAAGAAAAACGTCCATGAGATTGGGCAGCGAAGAAGAAACGCCCAAGAATAACAAAGTGGTAGGAAAGTGTTTGTTGATTAATTAAACAAGGGTAAGCACCCCCATCACTTTCACTGAGATAAACCTCAAGGGAGGAAGCCCCAACACCCAAGCAATGGTAGTACAAGTCATCATTGAGAACACTTTAGTGGAGTGGGTGCTAAAGATTAAGAGAGCTCGAGAGACATCCTGTCCTCAAATTGCTTCAACAAGTTAAGCATCGATAAGGCCAAGCTCAAACACTCGTAAATCATGCTCACCGAGTTCATAGGGAATGATGTCCTAGTGTTAGGAATCGTTACCGTTCCTATAACCTTGGGAAATGATGAGTTCCAAGAATAAAACACATCAAGTTCTATGTCAACACCTATAACTTGACATACAATAGATACTAGGGCGGTCAAGCTTGACAACCTTCAAAGTAGTTTCATCACCCGTCCATCACGTGATGAAATTCCTAGCTTAAGATGGTATAGGTGTATCATGGGGGAGACACACCCATATCAAGAAAATGTTATTGAGTTGCGCTAAGAAAAGAGGGTGTGTGTTTTGATGTTGATACTAGGGAGGACCCTCAAGGCACCCGAGCTAGCTGAGTCAAACCTAAAATTGTCTCTCGACCATGACGTCCCCCATACAGGAAGGTGAGGCTATTCGCCCATGTATAAGACCCACTCTCGAATCGACATGGTCGAACCCATAGTTTGACCGGGAACCAATGTTACGGTTTAACTCAACACATAAAACCAGAATTAAGACCATATAAATCACAATAAAATATATAATTAATGTAACATCCCCGCCCAACCGAACGGTTTGGAACTTGAGTTTGGATGGTTTAGACATTGGAAACAATGTTCTTGAGGTTCCATCGAAGTTCGGGACGTTCATAGTTGAGTCGGGTCGAGTATACAAGAGAGTACGTGAAAAATTGTCAATGTGGGCAGACCACGATACACGGTCGTGTATTACAATACACGCCGTGTATCATGATACACGCCGTGTATCATGGTCAGACTATAAAAGGCTGATTTTACACGGAAATTCATAACTTCCCCTTTCTTTCTCTTTCCCCAAAACCCGTATTTGAAGAAGCCAAAACCCTTTAGCTTCAATCCTCGATTCCGGGAGTTGTAGAGCTCCGATTGACGATCCGTTTGTTGCTACGGGTTCGTGGCGACGAGAGGAAGAGATCGCTATTCGTGGTTCTGGGTATTTCGAATCGAGGTGTTGTCAGTAGAAGAAGGAAGAGCTACGTTTTTAGGACTGAGCCAGAAATCTCCAAAAACTTCAAACCTCGATTCCGGGAGTTGTAGAGCTCCGATTGGCGATCCGTTTGTTGCTATGAGTTCGTGGTAATGAGAGAAAGAGATCGCACCCAGAAGTTCTGGATATTTCGGAGTAAGCTGCTGTCGGTCAAGAGGAGAATAGCTACGTTTTTGGTGTCTGAGAGCTTGGCTGTTCGGGTTTCTAGAAGAGTTTTAGAGCCTCGTCTTCTTGTCAGGTGAGGGTTTAGCGTACGATAGGTAGTCTGGTCGGTGTGAGGAGTTACAATTCAGACCTAGAAAAATGTAGGGCCTTGCATGAAATTGAAAGAGAGTAAAAGGGGAAAACTGTTCTGCAATTGATTGTTCTGTGAAATATGATGTTTGATGATTGTTGGATGTTTGTTAATTGATGGATTGGTTTATGATTGATGGCTGTTTGTGATGATTTTGATTGGGGGAATTGATTAACATGGATGACAAATTGATCGAAACTAGTAAAGAGTGATAGGAGGGACGGTCTGTGAACATGAGAATTGTGTATATTATGCTATTGTCAGTTTGTGGTTGCAGGAGGGTGGTCCTGCCAATGTGGGGTCGCCCTTAATTGATGAACAGGTGGATGGCTCCACCAATGTGGGGTCGTCCAATGAAGGATGTACAGGAGGGTAACCCTACGACTCATGACATGGCTTCCCCTGTACTTGCAGGTGGGGGTGGCCGGTGAGCTAGCCGTTTACCCTTAAACTGTTTGTGCCGTGGGAGGCGTTGAATGTCTTGTGATGTGTGGTTATGTGTGATATGGGATTATTGAATGATTTGGATTGTGTTGGGTTACATAATGTTGGGATTGAGATGATGCTTGGTGTTAATGTATGAATTATGCAACGTGCCTTTTAGGTAGAATTGATGTTGTGTGTGAAGATGGTTGTTAATGTGTTTAAGGTGGTAGACTTATGACTTATAATTGGCTAATAGAATTGGTAAGGGAATTTGTACGTGGAAGTGGACAATAGAACCGGTACGTGGAATTGACTTATGGAATTGGTTAGGGGAATTGGTGAATGGAATTGAGTAATGGAATTGGGTGTTCTGAATGCATGAGCTAGTTGAGCTGAGGTTGTACGATTGATTTGAATGAAGTGATGTTGTGTGTGTTGGTGATTGAGTCTGTGCCTTGTGGTTATTGTAATAAGGTTGGAGTCTTGGATGTGGAATGGTAAATGGTTGAGATGAATGAGGATGTCAGAATTGGTCGAATTGTGGCTAGGAATCGTGTCAGATGAAATATGTGAACTAGATAGATTATGTGGTTTAATCTAGTAACGCTCAATAGGAGAGTTGAAATGGTAAATTGATGTTGTCTTGATTGTTATGGTTATGTGGTGTTGGTTGACTTGTGTGATTGTATGGTTGACTTGTGTGAGTGTATGGTTGACTAGATGGCTAGGAATGGGAGTGAGGAGTTGGAACTGGACTTAGGATGTGTTAGGTCTTGCATGAACCCTCGAGAGTAAAACTGGATAACTGTCTTGTGATTACTATTTGATGAGCGTGCTGATTGATGTGTGATGTGGGGATTGGGATATAAGATGATAGCTAATGTAGTTGATCTAGAAATTTGAGATGGGATGGGGTTGGATGCGATGAATTCTATGATTGTATCTATTATTACCGGTTGTGGTTAAACTAGAATTATGTCCTAGAATTGGAACATAGAATTGGTGTTTGGAACTAGAACGTGGAATTGTGTGGTGGAATCATGGTGTTGATTTGTGATGTGGATTTTTGGTGTCAATTTGTGATGTGGATTTGCGATGTGGATTTGTGATGTGTAATTTGTGTAGTGGATTTGTAAAGTGGAGTTGATCAAATGGAATTGGGTAAATGGAATTAAAATGATAGAACTGGAAGGAGCCAACGTTACCCCAATTGTGTTTCACCCACCGACGGACTGGTGGTTAGGGCCTACCGACGGACTGGTAGATTAGTCTCCCGACGGGGAGTGGTATTGTGGTATTGTGGTATTGTGGTATTGTGGAATTGTGGAAATTGTGAAGTGTTCCCCATGCGGTAGGGGAGCACGAGGACCTCCCATGCGGTAGGGAGGTGCGTCAGGCCGGCGGGGTAGCAGGGGAACAACTCCTTATGGCGCCTAATGAACTCACATAGATAATGGAATTGAGATGCATGTGTGCTTTCTGTATGATGTGTGTTCGGACGTGTTTGTGAATTGCCTTGTGATGTGTTGTGAATCATGTTGTCATGCTGAGATGTGAGTTAGAGGTTGAATGGTCTATGATTGACGTTGTAGGTAATTGTGGATCTGTGCAATGTGAGTGGTGGTCGATGTGTGAGTGGAAGTGCTGTCAGTAAGGAGTTGAGATGTATTGTGATGTAAGGTTGATCTGTGTGCTTCATGATCTTGGTTATATCGTTGTATTTGTGAATTGATGATTTGGGTTATATGGTCGAGATTATGAGTTGTGGGTATTGATTTGGGGAGTGCACCTGTGAGATCACTTAGATAATTGAAAGAGGAAATGCAGCGTATGTGTGAATGTGCGAATGTGTATGAAGAGGTATACATGTGTGTGCTTTGATGGTAACTTGTCTTGTGATGCTAAACTGCTTGTTTGTGAAGCAATGCTAAATCGTATATATGTGAGTCAATGGTGAACCGTAGGAGTGAGGATCTTTGTTGTTATGAAGAACTAGTTCTGGTATGATGTTGATCTTATGCATGTTGATTTCTTGTGTACTATTGTTATCATGGATTGTGGAGGTTGATTTGATATTGAGCTTATGTGATCGCCTAGTATCATGTTAGGAATTAAAATGAGCTGGCTGTGTCAGATTCCGTTGCTTGATGTGTGTGTGGAGTTGGGATCGCTCCTAGGCTAGGTTCGGCGCATAGGTAGACCCAGTGGGTTCACTCAGTTTCATTAGGAAGCTGATCCCCCCAGTTTCTCTTTTCAGGTGTTCGGTTGAGTTCGGAGGAGTTGCAGGTTGGAGTTGTGAAGTGAAGAATTAGGAAGTTATTGTGGAGTGACCATTGTTTTAAATTTAGATTTCAGTTGACACTTTTGGGTTGGAAGATTTGTAATCGTTTTGAGATTTTGTGATCGGTTGTGATCGGATTTCGGATTTCAGTTGTATTTCGGTTTTATTAAGTGGAGGCCTCCTTCGTTTTGAACTTGTATTTAAGAGTTGTTTCTGTTTCCGCTGCGTTTTACTCTTTTCTTTTAAAGCTGGTTCTTCAAGTAGCACTCAAACCAGTTCGACCACGGGTGAACTCGGGTCGGTTTGGGATGGGTGTTACAATTAAAAGACAAATAGAAGCGCTTCCATTGTTCAAATCTCATGAATCCATTTGAAAAATAAATCCAAATCCAATTTACATTTATAATCTCAATACATTACTCAACATAATTGATCCCAAATCCCGCAAAATGTCAACTTGAATAAGATACAAAATCAACCTTCAAGTCCTCGGTCACCGTCCTTTAGCAATTTGTTCCATCCAAGCTCCAATTGCCATTTCGTACTTCAAACCATGCTCTCATCTAACTGAAAAGGGGAGAACTAAGAGGGGATCAGCTTCCTAATGAAACTGAGTAAAGCCATATGGGACCAACTATGCGTCAAACAAATCCTTAGGGGTCTCCCAACCCTCAACAATTCAATTGCGATGGGAGAGCATTTCTTAAGGCTAACCAATTATTATCCCTATTTATATTACTAGGTGATCAACCAAATGTTTCTACCCTATCATGCTCATCATAACCACATTAGTAATTCTCAACAACATTACGCAACTCACCAATTCATACTTATCATCCCTAAGCAGTCTAGGTTATCAAATAGGTGCAGTTCTCTATGCCATCATTCATCAACAATTCAATCGCAACATCACATATCAACCACAACATCACACTAAATCACATCATATTCCAATATCATCACCAATTCCACCATCACATCTCATCCATACATTTCACAAGCACACACATTTACAGTCAAATAGTTCAAGGTGATTTCAATTAAGGCGCCAAATGATTTTTTTCTCCCCCTACCCCACCGGCCCGCAAGATGCACTTCCATATCAAAGAAATTCCTTCACGCATCCCTCAGGATCCATCCTCGTAGGGAGTTTGTCTCCCCGTCGGCAGACTTCACATCTATTTTCATAACTCATCCTAGGGGTAACATTGGCTCCTTCCATATTCTACTTTCAATTACAACAATCAATCAAACACGTATGACGTACTGATATTTCCCATTCCAATTCCACATCCAAATATCCCAATTCCATACCAAACCAACTTTGAACACCAATCCCAATAACACAATCTTGGTTTCACCGTGCCATTTCCCAATCAATCACATCAATACTTTCATCATACTTCACATGCTTATCACAACAACTAAGGGAAAACAACTAGCCTCACCGACCACTCCACCTATAGAAATAAGGGGAATATCATGTTGTGAGGTCTAGGGCTACCCTCATGTTCGTTCTTCTCGAGATGATCCTTCATTGGGATCATCCTCATGCAACCACAATTCCACAATATACAAAACACAACCATAGTATATGCATATTTTAGTAATTGAATTCTTATTCTAGCCACCTAGTCAACGGGTGATCACATCAAGTCAACACACATAAACACATCATACACATAAGCACCACATCAAGTCTAACATTTCCCTAAATTACAGTGGCATCCCCCCGATTAATTTTGTTATGCAATAAGGTCCAGATCTTCATAGAGTTAACAAAAGCCACCCATTTCCTCATCTGTCACATATACAAAGTTCAAAGCTGAAGAGTAATTTCCAAGAAGTATAAATCAATCCCCGAAGAATCATTAATTGCAAAAAGACCACTCAACTTTTACAAATTCTTGGTTTGGCCCCTCTTTACCAAGGTTCAGCTCCCGCGAAATCAACACCGCCGGCGAACCTCTCAATTTCTTGAAAGTTGTGGTTTTCAACCGTCACACCTCCGATTTCCATCCCCCACGCCTCTGGGACCTCCTCCACTCGGTTCAATCTCGACAGAGGCCTCCGACGGCTCTGCTCTCCTCTCCTCCGATACAATCCATCGAAGCTTCCATCATTCTGATATTCTCCTACTCTTCGCTCTAACTCTCTCCTTTGGCCGGTCGTCGAGCCTCCTTCTTCGATCCCCAAACTCGAACCCCTGCTGATCATTCCTCTGATTCCCTAATCTGATTTCCCACCAAAGGCAAGCCGCCTGCCACGTTTTTCTCTTCCTCTCTGGGTTTGAATAAACCCTTCCCTCTCTCCCTTTGCATTCCCCCAAACCTCACTTCCTTTTCTGGTTGGTCCAACATAGAGCTGAAATATACAGTAAAAGCTGGCCTAGGCCTATGGCCAAACCCTTAACCTCTCCACTTCTCCGTTCAACAGCATTACGACCAACACCCCAGCTCTGGCTTTCTCACCCTTCTCTGCTTCGAACATCTATTGTTGTTGATGTTGTCACGAGGGGCCTAACTGAACCAAGAGAAAAATCATGGTTGAAAATCCATCCGTACTAGGCCGAAGTAGCAAGGCAGATGGTCTAGTAGTCAATATTGACACGCTAGCTGAAGCTTAGTTGGGCCATGAACGTCGACGAGCCAGTTTGGCTCATGCCTCTTCCTTCTCCATTAATCAAAAGGTCGAGGCCCTTTTTTGCTATATTGAAATGGTTGGGCCAATTTTATTAGAACTGTTCCGCTCTTGTCGCCTGGAACAATGAGGGAGCCGACCCGGTCGCCTGAGTGACTCCGAATCGCCTCGCAAATAAGAGAGTGGGGGTAGAAATCAGAACAGAGGATGAGGAATGAAATGGATGATGATGTAACAGAATGTACCTGGGGATTGCTCCCAGAATTTGGTCGTGTCGTCTGTTTGTGCCCTCTCTTCGTATTTATAGCCTGGCAAGCCTGCCAAGGCCGTTAGGCAATGGTACGGCGCCCAGCAAATCACGCCACGTGTCGTCAAATCCAGACCGTCGCTTGGTGAGGACGAAATCCTCTGGATTGCTCCACGTGTCCCTCTAGGGTTTTTCCAGATGGTAAGCGTGACGCCGCCTTAGGCTTTTCCTGGGCCTCGCTTGGGCCCACCCTCAAGCGATCCATAGCTCATCTAGCTAGTCAACCCTCGCCTGAGGCGTTGACTGCTCCTTGGGCCGTGTCTGGCCCACTCTGCATAGCATCTTTCGAGACTTTCCACACGGTCAACCCTCGCCTGAGGCGTTGACCCACTTTTTAGGTGGATCGCTTCGCCTACCGGGCCGACTCGACCCAGGGTGGCCCATCATGAGCCCCCTAGTCCGCCTGTGTGTCTTATCGCCAAGCACACGGGCGGACTATTCTTATTCCGTCGCCTTCCGCGTTCCTGAGGAACCCTACTTTCGCCGTTGCCGATGGGCTTTCCGGTCTTTTCCCTTCGTACTAGCCCCCTAACTCCATCATTGCCTACGAGGTAGCCCCCTTTTTATATTCTTTTCCACGTCCCGTCTACCCAATCGCCTTCTTTCCTGTCTTGCGTCCCTCAGACGCTTTCCCCTTTCCCAATGCCAGCAACTCTCCTCGTCTTTTCAACTGCCGCGACGTTTCTCTTCCCGATGTAGGTCATTCAAACGCCTCCGCTATTCCTTTATAAGACACCCCGCTCCTACTTCCGATCTCTCCTCTCCTTTCTATCATCCAACTCCCTTCCTTGCTTCCTGCCTCCCTTTTTGATAATCCACGCTTCCCCTGCTTTTTCTTTGCCTCCTTCAGCCTTTCTCTTCCCTCCAGATGTCCGACGATCTTGAGTATCTCCTCAGTTGCCCCGGTAAGTCTCCACTCTTTGCTTGAATCTTTCTCCTCTCACCTCCTTTTCTTCTTTACGCCTTTCTAGCTTTCTTCCTCTAGTAGAGTCCTCTGTATATTAGGGTCTCCATGGCCTCCTCTATTGATTCAGAAAAAACTGCCTCCAATTCGTCACTTGACGACTCCCAGAATTCCCCCGATCCTTCAGAGCCCTGAGAATGGGGCATGCATCAATTTGGCTTTATCCCTGGCTTTCGTTCTTGGTCTGTAGACATGTCAGCCCTATTTCCAACCAAGGCTATACCGTTCTAGCTTGGAAAGATATGTGGTATGACGACATCGGACGAGACCGTTACGTTACTGGGCCAGGCTACTTTCCTTACCTTTCTGCCACTACCATCTGCTCTTTCCTTCCTAAACTTTCTCTTCCAACTCACTGGGACTTTGCTGCTCCTTCCTATTTATCGACCATTGGGAATTGCCCTGAAGGCTGGCACGGAGTGTGGTCAGAAAGTTTTACCAATGGCCTGCGCCTTCCCCCCTCTCCTTTTGTTGTATCATTGCTTCAAAACCTAAAAGCCTCTCTTGGCGCTTATACCGCAACCTCGTGGTCTGTCATAGCCAGCTTCGAGATTTCTTGCCAACGTGAGAAGATTACTCCTACCCTTCGCCTTTTTTCCCTTTTGTATAGTGCTAAACATAACACCAACGGCCTCAGTTTTGTCAAGCGAGGTGCGTATAGAGATGTGGGAATGCGGAGAACAGTGAAGCCGCACCCCACATGGTACCATGCCTTTTTTATTTCAAACCCTCGCCCGAAGATACCTGGGCGACGGCCCTTCCGCCTTACTGGTCACAAGGCGACGCAAATAATTTCCCGAGTGGTCGCTCAATCACTGCGCTCGAGCGACAGCTCCTGTCGCTTATCAACAGGGAAAACTTCAACTTGAATGACCCTCTCGTCCTAAAACAAGTCCTGGCGACGCTACCCGGAGGTAGATGGGGTTATTCTCCCTCGCTTTTTGCTAGTCTTGCGCCGTGTCACCATTTTTGTTTATTCTGACCTTGGTTTCTTCCCTTTCGCAGGAATGACGGACATTTCCAACGTGCTAATCAGTACGTCAGCTCGTGGATCTATATCCACAACTCAACCACAGCGTGAGCCTCCTCCCGCAGTTGAGCTTCCCCCACCCTCTCCTGGGAAAGGAAAAAAGCGAGGAGCCCGCCGCTCTCGCGAAAAGAAATCGTCGCCTGTGCCGAAAGCCTCCAAGCGACGCAAACCTTCCTCCGCCGGAACGTCAGACCCAAACGTCATTGAGGAGGACGTCCTTGTCGAGCCAATAGTACCACCACCGATGACTATCCTCAACGAGCCCCCGGAGCCTTCTACTGCTGAGCCTATTACCGCGGAGCACCAAGATGCTACTCCCGAGTCTCCCCCTCGACGCCCCGGAAAAGAGACTGCAGAGCGGGAGTTCATAACTTTTATTCAGGATGACTCACCCCTGTCGCCTCACAACGACGAGGAGGGTCGCCGCGCTTTATCCCATCGCGTCCTGACAGACTTCCTGGCGCCCAATTACGAGAAACCAGAAGGCTACTTTCCGGTTGTCTACCCCCAGCGATCACAGCTTTCAGTTGACGTGGCCCGGGATATCGCAGAGGAGCTGACTTCTGGAGTTCTAAAGGGTCTGGATGATGTGAAGGTTGGCGACTTTCATCCCGCGATGGGGAACGTGTATGTGAAGCATCACGAGGTATTTACCTTAATCGACTCTCCTCTTTCTTTCATGTCTTGTCTTTAATTTTGAAGATTCAACCAATCGTCGCCTTCCAACATGTATGGCTCTACCATTTATCCAGATGTTGCTGGCACTAAGCATTGCTGACAAGTCACGTGACTTGTTGATGCGCAAGGCTCGCGAGCTTCGCGACGATCACGCAGCTCTTCAGCGCCGCCTGGACAACGAAGAAGTAAGCAAAACACTTCACTAGTGATGACGATGATGCTTCGTTTCTTCGCTGTCTTTGTTGTGTTTTTTTTACCATTTTTGTTTTATTTCTTTCAGTCTGATCATCAAGCTACCAGGAACGAGCTTAGTCGCCTGACTGAGGCTCATTCCCAGCTTGAGCAGAAACTAAGCGAGGCCTCCTCTTCCATGGAGCGCCTGACTCAAGATTTGTCGACCAGCCGGGCCTCTATTACTAGCTTAGAGAAGAGCCTGTCTGAGGCAAAAGAAGCTGCCTCCTCGTCCGCCAAGAAGCTCCAGGATCAAGATGTCCTTCAGAAGCAGATTCAAACTCTGACAAAGGAGCGAGACACTGCCCTTGCTGCGCGGAACCAAGCGACTGGGGAGAGGGATAAGGCGAAGAAACTAGCTGAAACAATGACAGCGGAGAGGGATCGTTCTTTGAAAATCAAGGAGGAGACCGAGGCACTCAGCTCTCGGCAGTATATGACTGCTGTGTCGCTGATCCGAAGGTCCATCCCTGTGATCATGACCGCCGTTCGTCAGAAATTCATCGCCGTTGTTGGGCCTTCCCCTCCTTTCGTTCGACGCTAATTTCTCACGGCGTCCTTCAGGGCTGTGAATCGCTTGCTGAATGGTGTGCCCGATCCCAATACTGACGTCGACCCTGAGTACATCAGCGTGATGAAGGAAGTTCAGGCGGCGGATCAGGAGTATATAACGACTGAGAAGGCCAAAAGGGCCCGGGCCAGAGCTGAGGCAGCCGCGAAGGCGAAGGCAGATGGTGGCAGAGGGGAAAAGGTGTTTGAAAAGAGCCTGGCGTCCTCCCAAGGCGATCATGGGCAAAGCTCGGGGCAAGGGAAAAAATAAATGATGACTTTTCTCTCTTTTTTTTTTGTTTTTTGACACTCCTTTTCTCTCTTTTTTTTGTACTTGTAAGACAAGCTGCCCGTGATCTGGGTAAACGCCCTTTACTTCGTCCTTATCTTACAAGGTAGGCTCGTAAGCGATTGTTTCGAAAGCCTTAGCGCGATTGTTTGCAGCCGTCATAGGCGGCACCTTAGTTCTTGGTGATTTGCTAATGAGCGACGTTTTGCCTTCTTCTAATGCCATTTAGGCGATGTCGTTACCTTTAGGCCTTAGCTAAGTTTGAAACTTAGGCCTCGTAGGCGAGATGAATCCATGTCGCACGGGAATTTCTTTGGCGATTAAGCGACTTCTTAACTCGTAAGTTTTAGGTAATATCGATGGCGATGGTGAGATATAAATGATAAAATAAGTCATCCAGCGATATAGCTATCAGACGCTTTTCTTTCATTAATTAGGGAAATGAAAAACCATACATGCTCCTAGGCGACTACTCATGGTACTTGCGGAGGTGCATCGCATTCCAGGTCCGGGGGATCTTTGTTCCATCCAGCCTGGCTAACTTGAAAGTGTTTGCCCCTATGACCTTCCTGATTTGAAATGGCCCTTCCCATCCAGGATCAAGCTTCGCGGCTCCCTCTGATGGCCTGAAGATCTTTCGTAGTACTAGATCACCCAATTTGATGTGATGTGGCCTTAACTTTTTGTTGTATCGCCTGGCTAGCATCTCCTTTTCCGCTATTAACCTCATCTGGGCGACCTCGCGCTTCTCTTCCACCATATCGAGACTATGGACAAGGTTTTGCTCATTTTCCTCTGGGTTGTAGCTATCCAAACGGACGGAAGGTATTGTTATTTCCACCGGAAGGACCGCCTCTGATCCATAGGTCAATGTGTAAGGCGACTCGCCTGTTGACGTCTTGTAGATCGTTCTATGTGCCCACAGTACATGATCGAGCTCCTCAACCCACGTGCCTTTTTTGCCTTCGATCCGTCGCTTTAATCCCCGCAATATAAGTTTGTTTGCTGCTTCAGCTTGCCCGTTGGCTTGTGGGTAAGCGACCGAGGCGAATCGTAGGAGGATTTTGTATTCTTGGCAGTACGCTTGAAAGCTCTGGCAATCAAATTGGGTGCCATGGTCACATATAATGCTGTGAGGAATGCTGAATCGTGAGATGATATGTTTGAATGTGAACTTCTCAATCTGCTTGGCGGTGATGCTGGCCGTCGCCTCAGCCTCAATCCATTTTGTAAAGTAGTCTATGGCTACAATCAAGTACTTCCGCTTCCCAGGGGCTTCAGGAAAAGGTCCCAAAATATCCATTCCCCACTGAGCGAAAGGCCAAGGGCTAACAATCGCCTGCAAAGCTGAGGAAGGCAATTTATGATAATCGGCATATTCCTGGCACTTGTGACATTTTTTAACCAACTCCGTCGCCTCTCGTCGCATCGTCGGCCAGTAATAACCTTGGTATAATAGATTCTTCTCCAGACTTTTAGAGCCTAAGTGTGTCCCACAGACTCCCAAGTGTACTTCCCGGAGGCTATAATCAGCGTCCACTGGTCCGAGGCATCTTAAATAAGGGCCTGCGGCGGACTTTCTGTACAGATCGTCGCCTATTAAAGTGCATCTGCTGGCTTGCCTCCTTGCTTTTGTAGCCATCGCCTGATCCTCCGGGACTGTTCCATCTTTTAGGAACCTAATAATGGGAGTGCGCCAATCGTCTTGTGTGCCTTCATCCTCCTGAGACCCGTCAATCTGGAAGCATGTGTTTAGCTTTACCTCTTTCTCCACCGTCACCATTCTTGTTTCTTCAAAATCAACCGCCGTGGCTAGCTTTGATAGCGCGTCAGCGTGGCAATTCTCTTCTCGGGCGATTTGCAAGATGTCTACTCTAGTAAAATCTGCCAGGGCTAGCTTTATCTCATCAAAGTATGGCATTAACGACTCCTCTTTAATTTCGAACTCCCCATTTAACTGGTTGACCACCACAGCTGAATCGGAAAAAATTTTCACATATTTGACCCCCATACTTCTTGCAATCCTGAGTCCTGCCTCCATCGCCCCATATTCGGCAGCGTTGTTGGTTCTAGGCGACGCGAAGCGCAGGGCGACTTCATGGACAGCTCCTTCTGGGCTTTTGAGTACTATGCCGGCTCCCGAACCATTTTTACTGGAGGCACCATCCGTGAAGAGTGTCCAAGTTTGGCTCTCTCCTTTTTCTTCCTGTACTGCCCCTTCTACGATAAAATCAGCGAGAACCTGGGCTTTGATTGCTGTTCTTGGTTTGTACCGGATGTCATATTCGCTGAGCTCAATGGCCCACTTTGCAAGTCGCCCAGCCACGCTCATTGCCTGTAAAGCATTTCGTATTGGCAGGTTGGTTAATACTGTTATGGTATGAGCCTGAAAATATGGTCGGAGCTTTCTTGCCGCGCATACCACAGCATAGGCCATCTTCTCGATGGCGGGGTACCGAGTTTTAGCGTCGACCAACGTTTTACTCGTGTAAAAAATGGGCTGGTCGCTTCGTTCCTCCCGTCGCACTAACACCGCACTCACCGTTGTTGGTGATATCGCAATGTACATGAATAACTCATCGCCCTCCTTGGGCGAGGCCAGCACCGGAGGAGTGACTAAGAATTTCTTGAGTTCTTCAAATGCCTTATCACACCTGTCGTTCCAGGCGAATTTTGACGCGTTTTTCAAGATAGAGAAAAACGGGGCGCATCGCTCTGCCGCCTTTGGAATGAACCGATTGATAGCCGTTATTCTTCCAGCTAGAACTTGTACTTCTTTAACCGTTTTGGGTGGTGCCATGGCGGAGATGGCCTCCAATTGTGCTGGATTCGCCTCTATTCCCCGTCGAGTGACCAAGTACCCTAGGAATTTGCCTGATGTAGCTCCAAAAACACACTTCTGTGGGTTTAATCGCAACGCGAAGCGTTGTAACGTTTCAAACGTTTCTTTTAAGTCGCCTAGATGATCGTCGCCCTTCTTACTCTTTACCAGAAGATCGTCCACATATGCTTCCAGGTTACGTCCCCGTTGCTTAGTGAAGACCATATCTATCATCCTTTGGTAAGTTGCTCCTGCATTTTTGAGGCCGAAGGGCATAACCTTATAGCAATAGTTCGCCATAGGAGTCATGAACGCCGTTTTCTCCTGATCCTCTTCATTGAGTGGTATCTGGTGATACCCAGAGAACATGTCGAGAAAAGACAATACTTTGTTATTTGCTGTGGCGTCGACCAACTGTTCAATGTTCGGGAGTGGATAAGCGTCTTTTGGACAGGCATCATTTAGATTTGTGAAGTCGACACACATCCTCCATGCCCCCGATGATTTTTTAACCAAAACCACATTTGACAGCCATTCTGGGTATTGAACCTCCTTGATAAAACCTGCCTCCAGTAATTTATCTATCTCTTTTGTGACGGCTAGCTGTCGCTCTCGGCAGATATTCCTTCTCTTCTGTTGCACAGGGCGGCAGCTTTTGTCAATGGATAGGCAATGCTTCACAATCGCTGGGTCTATCCCAGGCATGTCGCTGGGATGCCATGCAAATAGATGCGAATATTGCCTGATTAGTGTCATCATCGCCTGCTTGGCCTCTTGGCTTAGGTAAGTCGACAGCCTCACTGTTCTCTCGTCATCGCCTTCCCACAAGGCTACAGGAACGTCAGATTCTGCCGACTATATTCTTTCTCTATTCTCCGTTCCCTCCTCCAGGTCGATTTTGTAACATGCTCCTTTCGTCGCTGCCCGATAGCATCGCCTAGCCACCTCCGGATGTCCCCAAGCGACTCCGACGCCGTCCTTGGTGACGAACTTCAGCACCTGATATACTGGCGAAGAGATAGCCTGGAAAGCAGCAAGCGCCGGCCGCCCCAAAATTATATTGTACGAGGATCGACAATCCAGCACATGGAAATCTATGGATTGCACCGCCTTAATCTGCCCATCGCCTATCATGACCTGTAAGGTAATGATTCCTTTAATGGGCACCTGGTGGCCAGAAAAACCTGTAATAGTTGTCTTTGTCGGTCTCAGGCTTGAAATGGGGAGTTTCATCTGCTGGAAAAGTTCCCAGAACAGGATATCAGCTGAGCTTCCTTCATCTACCATTACCCGCTCCACTCTACTCCGGAGCGTTACAATCTGAATCACCATTGCCTCCAGGCTAGGTCCTCCACCTTTAATTATGTCATCCTCCGTAAATATGATGGGAGACTGTCGCGCCTCATTGTTTATGATCAACACCTCTTTACAATCGCTTGACTGCTTTTTTGTCGTGCAACTTTCTCCTCCGAAAATAGTTTGATAGACTTTCGTGACTTCTTCCGTATCATTTGCCTTTTTGGTCGCATCGCCCTGCGGCTCCTGCAATCGGGCGAAAACTGTTTTTCTAGGTTGGTCGCCTGGGACTGGGCTATCTTCTTTATCATTTGAACCCCTTTCTTTTCGCTTGGTCTGGAGAATAAAGTCTTTTAGGCGACCCTCCTTAATCCATCGCTCAATTTCATTTTTGAGTTGCCGACACTCTTCTGTGGTGTGACCGTGCGAATCATGAAAGTTGCAAAACTTCCGGGGGTTACGCTGCTCAGGGTCGCCTCGCAGTGGCTCGGGCCACTGAATGTGGTGATCCTTGTGTTGCATGTACAGGAATACCTCTTTCCGGGATCGGTTGAGCGGAGTGTATTCTCTTCTGTCTTCCTGATACGTGCGTCTATCATTGTTTTTCCTGTCGTCCCGATATTCCCTTCTTTCAGGAGATCGCTCCGTTCTCTGCCACCGTCCTCGCCTATCAGTGCCGTCACGCGACGCATCCGCCTGTCCGTCCTTTCGTCCTTTTCGGCTGTCGTCCCCTCCAATCTCGCTAACTGCTCCTCAATGAGAATGATACTATTTATTCTGGCTTCCAAGTTGGACAGAGTAGTAGGCTTTTTCTTCACTAACGCCTCCTTCAGTCGCCTATTGTGCGTCGCTTGGATCATACTTGCAGTAGCAATGTCTAAAGTCACGTCTCTAACGGACTGTACCGTGCTGATCCATCTCTCAAAGAAATCTTTTAGCGACTCCTCCGGCCACTGTCGCAAGTTGACTAGGACCTGTACTGGGACCTTTCGGTGTCGCCTACTCTCATACTTCATCAAAAAAACCCTGGCAAACTCATCCCATGTGTGAATAATTCCTTCTGGCAAGCTCATGTACCATTCTCTTGCTGCCCCTCCTAAAGTGGCTGGGTATGCTCTGCAAAACGCTGCATCGCTGGCGCCCTGCATTTGCATGGCGTTTTGAAAATTTTGCAGATGCTCTTCAGGATCACCCAACCCCAAATATTTCTCCATGTTTGGTGGGACCAAGCCAATTGGTAGTGTTTCGACGAAGATGGCCCTTGCCAGAGGTTGCCGAATGACCCTTTGTTCGGCTCCGATTTCGACTAGCGGTCGAAATGTCCGTAGCATTTCCGCGTGGGTGTCATTGTCCGGGGCCTGGACGTGTTGAGCTTTGGGTGCCTGCGCCTGCTGAGCGATAACCGTTTTTAATAATTGAGTAAGCTCCAAATTCTGCTTTTCCAGCACCTGAAAACGCTGTTCGAGGACTTTGTATGCCTCTGAGTTCGGTGCTTCTTCCTGTACCACACCCTTTCCTCTAGTGCCACGAGGGATATATGAGGAGTCGGTGTCTGTGCCTCTAGGCACCTCTTCTTCCTCCAAATCATTTCCCAAGTTTCTTCCCTCGAGTGGTATGCTTTGGGCTCCAGGATTCACGTATTTCAATGGTGTCTCTTCCGTCTCTCCTTCGGGCCTTACGTTCGATGCTTCTCCTCTTATCATTCTTCCAATATTCCCATGCTCCATTGCTCAGTTTCTTCAGTTTTTGATTAGTCCCCTACCTGGCGCGCCAATTGTTCCGCTCTTGTCGCCTGGAACAATGAGGGAGCCGACCCGGTCGCCTGAGTGACTCCGAATCGCCTCGCAAATAAGAGAGTGGGGGTAGAAATCAGAACAGAGGATGAGGAATGAAATGGATGATGATGTAACAGAATGTACCTGGGGATTGCTCCCAGAATTTGGTCGTGTCGTCTGTTTGTGCCCTCTCTTCGTATTTATAGCCTGGCAAGCCTGCCAAGGCCGTTAGGCAATGGTACGGCGCCCAGCAAATCACGCCACGTGTCGTCAAATCCAGACCGTCGCTTGGTGAGGACGAAATCCTCTGGATTGCTCCACGTGTCCCTCTAGGGTTTTTCCAGATGGTAAGCGTGACGCCGCCTTAGGGCTTTTCCTGGGCCTCGCTTGGGCCCACCCTCAAGCGATCCATAGCTCATCTAGCTAGTCAACCCTCGCCTGAGGCGTTGACTGCTCCTTGGGCCGTGTCTGGCCCACTCTGCATAGCATCTTTCGAGACTTTCCACACGGTCAACCCTCGCCTGAGGCGTTGACCCACTTTTTAGGTGGATCGCTTCGCCTACCGGGCCGACTCGACCCAGGGTGGTCCATCAAGAACCTTGGTCGAATCAATTGGTTCGAGACCTCGACACGACGGTTAACTCAAAACATATAACTCAAAAAGTCCAACATCCATCAATTTACGTAATTTGAACCCTCTAATTAGTAAATTAAATTCAAATTAAATTGTCGAGTTTTAGCCAACGAGGTACAAAAACCAATTTTTAATTCTTGATTGGTTAACCAAAATTGGTTCATTACAACTCTCCACACTTTAAAATGGTTTTGTCCCGAAACCACAAACTTCCGCCCGTGAGAATACCACGACTAAAAGTTTCATTACTTACCTTCATTTCTCACGCACACTCACGACTTCCAAGAGACGTTCAAAATCCAGTGATTTCCTCATGAAAAATTTATCCAACTGATTAAGGACAGGAGTAATTCTTCTTAACGTATAAACAACATCCACTGGTACTTCCTGGTTAATAAACCGCCTCAATCTCTTGGTTCACCACAATTTACTAACTGATCCCTCACTTCTATTCTTGTTGAACTCCTTACGTACTCCTTCAGCTCCATACCCCAAGCTTAACTACTATCTTTGAACCTTGAGGTTTTATCCAAACACACCCTCGTCAAGACTATATCCGTCTTCAATAAACTCGTAATTTCACCCTTTAATTGAACCATGTTGAAACCCCTTCATCCATTTACTTTAATTTTCCCATTCCCGTAGCCAGCTCTAGTATCTCTTTCTTTCAGTAAGTCATTCCTCACGATTAATTTTAACCATATTCGATGATCCAATTCATCCATGTTTTACGACGTCTATTTCCTAAAAATAAGGCTTGTAGTACTTATACCACATACTACCAACTTCCTTTAAACAATTCCTGTTCCACCACCTTACTCATTTCCTCCATCTATTTTTAGTCCACTGTTACATGAATCTATTCATCACCGGTTTGCAAAATCCAAATAACTCATGTTCCAAGTGGTGAAAACATTTACAAATTACCTTCAAATCAACTAAGTGATCAAACTCTTACAAACCCAAATTTATAAAATCAAACACCATCTTGGTTAAAATATCAAATCGCTCTCACATTCCTTAACACAAGTTACTGAAAGGAAATTAATACCAAAGCTCAAAACAAAAACACATTAACAATTTGAAATCATGAAATTCTCACTTCCTCGAAAAATAAAATCCTGAAATACATCTTTTCTTTCAAAAATTTAAATCTCAAGTACAAAAACAAGGTTTCAAAATTTCATGAATTGATTGTAAATTCTCATTTAAACACACATTTGAAATATACAACATTTTAAAACCCTACCTCCATTCTTTTCAAACCAACCAACTTAAAAGGGTTTTGAACGTGATTTAAATCATGATTTTCCATAAACTTTCAAATTATTCAATCTCTTTTCCTCAAATAATTTAAACCCCTTAAACTTCCATGAATTCAAAACTTCATTTCGAAATTCTATCCAAAATCTCGAGGTAGATTCCTATAACTCTTCTCAACCCATCGTCCTAACCAATTTCCAATTCACAACTTAAGTGTCCATTCAAACTTAACCACATAATAGAATCCAAGCTTCTGCTTTAATTCATTATCCTCATTCCACATTCAAAGCTTTGCACACATCGTTTGTCCTCCATACCTTACTTTTGAATGCTCTTCAGCAACCACCGTTTAATTGTACCAACTGGCCAACTACAAGAACTGTTCTTGAGTTCCAACACCCTGGAAACTCTTGTTGATATTTACAACAATCGTAGTTTTCCACCTGATAGAACGGTCGTTACCCTTCATAGAACACCATTTGCGGAAGATGCAACCTCTTAAGCCCTCAAGGTCTTAACCCTCTTGGAAACACTTATATCCCTCATAACACTAACTCCTACTTCCATAGTCCAACTTCTCCGTTAGCTTTACTTTAGCTCTTACCAGCATTTCAACCTTACTCACTAACCCTTTGTTAACAGACTCAACATTTCTCATCTCACCCCAATGTTAAAAATCAACTACCCTTACGTCCCTCTAACCAACTGAAGGACTCCTCTGAATGGTGACTGCTTCCTTCGTAGCTTTTTTCGTGACTTAGGAGAACCAAGAACAAAACAAATTTTAGTTGACAACTTTCAATTAACTTTCTTTCCTTAAAACTCACTTTCACTTTCAAAATCCCAACACATTTGAAAACTTGGAAATCCCTTGAATGCCAGTACTACATCGATGTTCCATCCTCTCCATTAAGAGGGTAGTTAATCCCCTAGAAGACAGAACAATTCACCTATGTAGCAGAGGCAACCAGGCTCTTATACAATGTGTAAGACCCACTCCCGAATCAACATGGTCAAACCCATGGTTAAACCAAACCAGTGCTACAGTTTCACTCAACACAGAAAACCATAATTAAGACAACATAAATCACAATAAATAACATTATTAATAGACAAACGGAGGCGCTTCCATTGTTCAATCCCAAGAATCCATTTGACAACCATAAATCCAAATCCAATTTACATTTATAATCTCAATACATTACTCAACATAATTGATCTCAAATTCCCTAAAACGTCAACTGAAATAAGATTCATAATCAACCTTCAAGTCCTCGGTCACCGTCCTTTAGCTTTCTAATGAAACTGAGTGAACCCAACTATGCATCAAACTAATTCTTAGGGGTCTCCCAACCCTTCAACAATTCAATTACAACGGAAGAGCATTTCTTAAGTATAACCAATTATTATCCCTAGTAATATTGCTAGGTGATCAACCACAATTTTCTACCCTATCATGCTCATCATCGACCACGTAAGTCATTCTCATCAACATTACCGAATTCGCCGATTCATGTTTATCATCTATAAGCAGTCTAGGTTATCAAACAGGTGCAGTTCTCTATTCTAGCATTCATCAACAATTCAATAGCAATATCACATCTCAACCACAACTTCACAATAAACCCCATCATATTCCAATATCATCACCAATCCCACCATTACATCTCATCCGTACATTCCACAAGCACACACATTCACAAAATAAAGTCAAGTAGTTAAGGCGCCAACGGAGTTGTTCCCCCGTTGGTCTGTAATACACACTTCCATATATTGGGAAGTCCTTGACGTATCCGTCGGGATCCATCTCCGTAGGAAGTTCGTCTACCCGTCGACAAACCTCACAACCATGATATTTCCCATTCCCGTATGGCACAATGATATTTCTCATTCCCAATTCCACATCACAATTCCATACTGTTCTAGACAAGTCTTCTGGCCCAATAGATGTCCGGAAGCCCAGTCGTCTGGTCTTCAGTGATGCGGGTACCTCGTAAGTAAAATGGGGAATGACAGTAAGTTCAAGGGTAAATTGGGCGACTGTAAGGACTTAGGTAGGTGAACGGAAATAAGGTACCACGGAGTTTGGTCCGCCATGTAAAAGAGTGTCCCCCTGCTGTAGAGGGGTCAGAGCTGTATTTATAGTCTGACTCATGTCGTGTTCGCCAAGGATTCATCCCAGCCATCCGTAGTGTCTTCTGATATGATGACGTGTCCTTGTTCCTCAGAATCCCTTGGGTCGCTAGGTCTGCCAGGAATGGGCCTTGCCTTACTCCGTTGGGTCGTTACTTCAGTCGCCCGCGAGTCTGGGCCAAGTCAACGAATTGCCTAGATCATTGACTGTCTTCTTGTGTGCTTCTTTGTGGGCTATTCTGGAGCCCAAGATCGTCGGAGGCTGGGGCCTATCATTTTCCCTCAAGTCCTTAGCTAAGCTCTTGCTCAGGAATGGGCTAATAATCGCCTAGTCATGGCTCCATCAATTGCCCCCAAGTCCTTATCTAAGCTTTTTGCTTAGGAAATGGCTAATAATCGCCTAATCTTGACTCCATCAATCGCCCCCAAGTTTTTTGCTTATCTGTCTGTCCAAGAATGGGGTTAGTTATTGCCAGGAAAAGGTCCTTCAATCCTCTATGGGCGATTGTCGCTTAGATTTCTCACACACCAGGCAACCACATGTTATTTTCTACCGCACGCGTGGCTCTTTGTTTCTCAGGGTGTTTATGTAACTTCCTTTTCACAAAGCTTGCTTGGGAAGGGGAAACCTTCTCTAGGACACTTTATAGGTAGCCATGATTCACCTATGATGCCTAGACTATCCCTTCCGCCGCGCGTAGGTCCAATCATCTTCCAGCGACGGTTTGTATATCCCATCTTCTAGATCCTTCTTCTGCCCCTATATAATCTCCTCTTCCCCCTTTCTCTTTTTTTTTACGCTCCCTGTCTTTCTCTCGCTTCCATTGTTCTCTGCCAAATCACAGCCGTTCTCGCCTTAATCTTTGAATCAATCCATTTCTCGCCGGTGTCATCTCTTTCCATCTTTCCCTCCTCACATCCCAGAATGTTTGGAGCTCCTCGCCGTCTTCCGGGTATGTTCATCTCTTTCTTCCTTCTTCTTCTTTTTCATCAAAGCTTCCCTCTCTGTAAACTAGCCACTCCTTTCTTACATCATGAGCCCCTCCGTCGATAGCCAAAACCAAAAGTATTCCTACTCCCTAGGCTCCGATCCTTCTTCTTCCTCTACCTCCACTACCATCTCCACTGAGGTGGTGGTCCGACCTCTTACCATTCAAATCGAACTTAGCCTTCTCCACCTACGCTCGATGAAGAGGATACTCAGGAGGAAACTTCCACTGCTGAACCCACTTTACCCTACTAGGGATCTCACCAAGTGGGCTTCTCTAAAGTCATCCACTAGTTTGTGATAAATCCTAATGCTTTTGCCACCAACGATAGTTATACCATTGATAATGGGAGATGTATGTGGCAAGGGGCTCCCTGCGATGAACGCTAAGTCATAGGACCTAGCTACTTCCCCTCTGGTACAACGGCTAAAATCTCTAAGGTTTTGCCCAAAGCTCAACTTCCTTCTAATTGGGAGTTCATCGTTGCATCCCGACTATCGACGATAGGGAACTTCCCCCAGGCTAGTATGGAATCTAGACGGAGTCTTTCAGCAACGGTCTCCGCCTGCCACCTTCCCCCTTCATTTGCTCATTACTGGAGTGCATAGGAGCCTCCTTAGGTGCATTCAACGCGGTGTCCTGGTCAATGGTCGCCGCTTTTGAATGTACATGCACCTATATGATGAATACCCCTTCCTTGTGATTATTTTGCCTGTTGTCCAACGTGAAGATGACATCCAACAGTCTAAGCTTCTCCCGGTGGAAGTAACACATAAAGGAAGGGATTCACCATTCTGCCAAGCCCCACCCGACTTGGTATCATTCTTTCTTCTATTTTAAACCCAGTGATTCAGATCACCCTTGGAATGACTTGTTACCATCCTCCCAGTCCTCTGGCGATTTGGATTGCTTCAACATTGACATTACCCCCTCCGAGCAAGAAATTGACAAACGAAAATAGATTCTGCTTGACTGCCACAACCGGCCACTCGTTCTGGTTTTAATGCTTCTCAGGAGGGAATCTGGGGAAGTATTACTATAGCCCATGAGGCATTTATTCTTTTTACTTGTTCCTCAATCGCTTACTAATCCTTTATTACTTCTGATTTCTCATAGGTGTCATGACCTTGTCTGGTTGCTTGATAAATACCCCCACTCGCGGTTCTGTTGCTGACACTCGCCCTCAACCTGAAGGCATGCCCCCGTCACCCCCTAAGTTTCTCATGATAAAAAGTCCTCCAAGAAAAAATCTGACAAGTTGAAGAAGCCTCCTTCAACTTCTGCTGATAAGACCCATCGGAAGCACAAGCCTTCTGATGGAAAGACGCCCCTAAACCTACAAAGAAGTGGAAATCGCGGGCGTCCTCTAACAAGAAATCGCAGGTGGAACCTTTAGCGAACCCTTTGGCAATCTTGGGGCACCACACCGTGATTCTCCCATTCATGTCCATGAATCGCCAAAGTCTCACCAACAAACGAAAAAAAATGAGGATGGGATGTTGGTGCAGGAACTGCTTGATCAAGCCGCCCAAGCGAATGCCAACTCCTCTCTCGCTTCCCCAACGCCTCTTCCTCCTCCACCGCAAGCAGGCCCTGAAAATCCTGAGCGCAACATGGAGGACGGGACTCGTCCGGTAGACCTCCCTTAGGATTTTGCTAGACCCCCTCGCCTGCCTCCTATCACGGTCGCCCGCTCGGTACTCTGGGCACACTAATAGCATCTTCCTGGTGGATCCTCCTGAAGGACGAGAGAAAGAGGGCCTCTTCCATCTCCCCTACTTTGCCCTGGCTCATCCCGCTTCTGCCCGCATATCGCCAGGGATGGCGAGTGACATTGTGGAAAAATATGTTGTTGGGGTCTTCCACGATCGCACGGCCCCGACGGAGAGCTCTGAGTTCATGGAGCTTCATGGCTCGACTTCCTTCGACTTCTTCAGGTATGCGCCAGCGGATTTGCCAATCTCAACCTCTTGACCTTTTGCCTTTCTCTTTCCTGCTCGTACTCATTAGTCTCTTATCTAATGTAGGCTGCCGCCAAGCTGGGCGACCTGGCCACTGCTTGTAAGAAATTCAAGCAGATGAAAGGACATCAAGAAGGAGGTGGGCGATCTGCGCGACCTGCGCCGCCATTTCACTAGCTTGTACAACGAGGAGCAGGTATATGTTTGTTTTACTTCCCTGTTTTCCTCCCCCCTAGTGCATTGCGTTTGTGCTGTGCTGAGATTGCCTTTCTTTTATTTTTCAGCGCCGCTCGAATTCGGTAGAGGTAAATGCTGAGATTTACAGGCGATCTTCCGAGGAGGCCACCGCCCATGTTAGCGAGTGGAGGCGATCGAAGCCACCGTTAAGGTGAGATAGATGTGCTGAAGGTGGAGCTGGAGTAGGCTAAAGGTAGAGCGACAAAGCTTGAGGCCGACCTCACCCTTGCGCAAAATGAGATTGCTAAGTATTGTTCTTAACATATATCATTGACTAACACGACCACAAAATATTGTTCTCTGCTATGAATATCCCCAGGAACTAATTCAAGTATATAGCAACACAACCACAAAATACTATTCCCAACTATTAACATAGCTTCACTCGACTTCAAAATGACTTCTTCTTGTATCAATAACATACTCATTCCTGAAAAATAACATACTCATTACTAAAAAGAAAATCACAATTATAGTCAAGTTCTAAAACAAAATGAGAGTATACAAATTCAAGATATGGAACAAAACCTTCATAGCGTTTGAGATGGTGACACGTGTCCCTGTTCCTCAAAAACCCTAGGGTCGCTAGGTAGCTAGGAATGGGCCTTGCCTTACTCTGTTGGGCGTTGCTTTAGTCGCCCGTGAGTTTGGGCTAACTCAACGAATCACTTAGATCGTTAACTGTCTTATCATGGGCTTCTTTGTGGGCTATTTTGGAGCCCAGGATCGCCGGAGGCTGGGGCCTATCACATACCAACCCGACTTTCAACACCAATCCCAATAACAAAATATCGGTTTCACCATGCTTTTTCCCAATCAATCACATCAACGCTTTTATCGTACTTCACGTGATTATCACAAATACTAAGGGAAAACAACTAGCCTCACCAACCACCCCACTTACGGAAACAAGAGGAATAGGGATAGTCATGTCGTGAGGTATAGGGCTATCCTCCTGTTCGTCCTTCTCAAGATAATCCTTCATTGGGATCATCCTCTTGCAACCACCATTCCACAATATACAAAACACAACCATAATATATACATATTTCAGTAATTGAACTCTCATTCTAACCACCTAGTCAACGGGTCATCACATCAAGTGAACACACATCATACACATAATCACCACATTGCATCCAATCACATCATCATCAACCAATCAATAATTTCATAAACATATCCATTTGCATCACTCTCAATTTCTTACCTTCATAATTATCACTCTAAGCCGAATTGTAATTCCTCACGTGTACATTCTAACCTATCAACTCTATCCCACACCTTAGCCTAATTTGCACACTCTAAATTTTAACTGAGAACTGATTCCTCGCTGTTCTAATTCCACAAGTTCTTACGGTGCATCGTTTGGACTTCAAACAAGCAAGATATGACCAATTGAATGATATGCAACTTTATGAAACTTATGGGGATTAATTTGGCTTTTCCATGAATTCCAGTGGCAAGCCCTCAACTAATTCCATTATGCAACAATGTCCAGATCTTCAAAAATTTAACGAAATACACCCATGTCCTCATCTGTCACAAATACAAAGTCAAAGGCTGAAAATCAATTTCCAAGAAGTTTCACAATAGAATCATTAACTGCCAAAAGACAACTCAAGTTTTATATATTGCTAGCTTCGTCTCTCTCCATCAAGCTCCGGCTCTGGCGAACTCACCGCTACCAGCGGACCTCCCAATTTATTGGAAGTTGTGCTTTCCAGTTGCTGCACCTCCGGTTTCCATCCTCGACGCCTTTGGGATCTCCTCCACTCGGTTCGATCTCGGCAAAGGGCTCCGATGGCTCACCTCTCCTCCGACTCAAATCTATCAAAGCCAACGACGTCCCAATATTCTCCTCCTCTTCGCTCTTCCTCTCTCCTTTGGCCGACTGTCGAGCCTCCTCCTTCGATCAAACTTGAACCCGCCGCTGATCCTTCCTCTGATTCCATGTTGCGATATCCCACCTTAGGCAAGTCGCCTCCCACAATTTTCTGTTATTTCTGTTATTTCTTCTTTCTTCTTCTAGTTCACTTTGTATATGTATAGACAGCTAGCGTTCCTCTATAATTCAATTAAATCAATACAATTACAGAAATCAATTCTCTCCCAACTCCATCTTTCACATGGTATCAAAGCTTTAGCTCAATCTCTCAAATTTGTTCTTCTCTTTTCCAAATTTTAATCCATGGCTTCTACAAGTAGCTCTGCGAACAGCGAGATAGCTCAGTTTGGCGCCATCGTCAATACTTTCATAGATCATTACGCCAATCTGTTGTATCTCTCACCTGGAGATAATCTCTCAGTTCCGATCATCAACATCAAGTTATCCAATGATAACTACAACATCTGGAGCAGGTCCATTACCGTTGCACTCAGCATCAAGAACAAGCTGATATTTGTTGACGGATCGCTACCGGCGCTAGATGAATCAGATCAGTCATATGTTGCATGGAAACGATGCAACTTCATTTTCCTCAGTTGGATACTCAACACCATTTCCGAAGACATTACTCAGAGCTTCATATCCTACAATGAGGCAGCTGACGTTTGGAAGGACTTCAAGCAACGGTTCAGTCCATGTGATGTTGTCCGCATCGCCGATTTGTAGTCACGAATCGCTTCTTGTGATAAAGGTAACAATACAGTGACTCAATACTTCACTAATCTGAAGTTTCTTTGGGAGGAACTTTTGCAGTACAGACCGATTCCAGCTTGTGATTGCTCATCGGGAGGGAGTTCATTGCTGTGATGAGACAGATCCTCCTTCATCGATCCCAAGACTATTAGATCCGGTTCATTAGAGGTTTAAATGCCAGTTTTAATGTCATAAGGTCTCAACTCCTACTCATGGATTCCTTACCTGACATTAATTCGGCTTTCAAGTGTGCTATTCAACTGGAACGCCAAATGAAGGGAAATGATATAGCTAACACTGTTGATTCCATAGCTCTAGCTACCGGTTATCAAGGGAGAGGGAAAACTATAGTCGAAGGAAATTTGTTTTGTAGGTACTACAAGAAAACAAATCACAACATAGAGGATTTCTGATTATCAATGGCCTATTTTGAAAAATAGTTGGTCAATCAGTTCTTAACCATGTTTTTACAACAATCATATCAGCTTCTTAAAACACTTTTCTTCCGATATAAATGTTTGTAATCTGGAAACCTACCAAGTCTTCCCATCTGAGACTTGACGAAAGCAATGCAACAGGAAGTAAGCAGCTTTGCAACATAATGGACAAAGATCACTTCCAGTTTGCCTTCAGGTATTGGCCTATTTTAATCTACAGCCCAATAAGCCTTAGTATATGACAGGACAATGAAGCTGTAGTAAAAAGGGTTTACACAAAACATGGGTGGAATTATCGAATCGTTTTCTCTCAGTAGCTAAGATTAAACTACATAAAACTTGTAGTAGGCTCTTTAAAGAATGCATCTGCATTCAAATGGATGTAGAATGCATTCTTTCATTGGTGATCTCAAGAAAAAAATTTTATATAATTTCCACCTGGATTGGTTCGACTGGATCAGGAGGAAATGTACAAACTGTTTGAATCCTTGAATGGTCTAAAACAGAAAATGTGATGTTCATAAGTTTCTAAGTTTTGAGTCGAAGATTTAACAGTTGCAGCTAGATTTTGCGTAATCAAATCCAGGACAGTCTAAGTCCGAGTTTTAGATTAGATGGTATTTTGATACATGATATACGGCTGTGAATGATTTATTCTTTCATTTAACGAATTAACGGAAACCTTACCTAACAATCTAAGTTTACCTGCTACTCATATAGGTTCTATGAATTTGTCCAATGGGCTTACAGCTGAGTCGTGTCTTGTTTGTTCCTGGATTTAGTTTCACCCTGTTATCTGCTAGTAGATTGACTCAAACCATACCTGTATCTCTTGCATTTTGTAGTCAGCTACAAGTCCTCTTTCTAGTTCTTCTCCTCCTCATTTTGATGATTCTGAATCTTCTCATTCAGCTTCTACAACACCTCAACAATCTTCTCATTCCAATCCTAAAGTGATCAGAAGATCTTCTAGGATAAGCAAACCCCCAACTACCTTTCTGATTATCAATGTGACCTTATTCCCAAAAATAGTTGTCATTCAGTTCTTAACCATGTTTCTTACAACAATCTATCACCTTCTTATAAACACTTTATCATGAATATAAATGTTGAACCTGAGCCCCAAACCTACCAAGATGCTTCACAATCTGAATGCTGGTAGAAAGCAATGCAAGAGGAGTTGCAAGCTTTGGAAGATAATGGGACATGGGTCATTGCAGATTTGCCTTCAGGTAAATGGCCTATTGGTTGCAAATGGGTGTACAGGGTCAAGTTTAAGCCTGATGGGAGTATTGACAGGTACAAGGTAAGACTTGTAGCCAAAGGGTTTACACAAATACATGGAGTGGATTTTACTGACACGTTTTCTCCAGTAGCTAAGATAAACTCAGTGAAAGCTCTGTTGGTTGTTGCGTCTGTTAATGAATGGCATCTGCATCAAATGGATGTCAGCAATGCATTCTTTCATGGTGATCTAGAAGAGGAATTTTATATAGATTTCCACCTGGAATTGAGTCGGCTGGATCAGGAAGGAAAGTGTGCAAACTGTTGAAGTCCTTGTATGGTCTAAAACAGGAAGGTAGGCAGTGGTTCATGAAGTTGTCTAGTGCTTTGAAGTCAGAAGGAATTAAACAGTCTGCAGCTGATTATTTAGTATTCATATACAAGACAGTCAAGTCCATGGTGGTGTTGATGGTATATGTTGATGACATAATACTGGCTGGAAGTGATTTATCTTTGATAGAGGAAGTTAAGAGAAAACTACAACATCACTTCAAGGTCAAAGACTTAGGGAAGTTGAAGTACTTCCTAGGTCTGGAAGTTGCAAGAACTGATGCTGGAATCTCCATGTGGTAATGAAAATATTGCATGGAATTAATCTCAGAAAGTGGTTTAGCTGAGTCTAAGCCTTCCAACACTCCAGTCGATTACAAACTAAAGTTAAGAGCTGAGGATGGTGTGTCTCTTTCTAATATCACAGAGTTCAGGCAATTGGTTGGAAGGCTACATTACTTGACGATTACAAGGCCAATATTAGTTATGGAGTTCAGCAACTATCTCAGTTTCAGCCAAATCCCACAGATGCTCATTTAGAGGCAACTCACAAGATTGTTCGATACTTAAAAAATTCTCCAGGTCAAGGATTGTTCTTTCCCAAGAATACTTCCTTGCAATTAAGTGGATACAGTGATTCGGATTGGGGTTCATGTCCAGATACACGGAGGTCAACTACAGGGTACTGCTTGCTTCTTGGTGAGTCATTAATAGCCTGGAAAACTAAGAAGCAAGGTACGGTGTCTAGGTCTTCATCAAAGGTGGAATACAGAGCCCTTGCTCAGTTGTGCTGTGAAGTGCAATGGATGGTTAGCTTGCTGCTTGATTTCGGTGTTAAGCATCCTTCACCAGTAAAGCTATTCTGCGATAATCAATCAGCACTCTACATTGCTAAGAATCCCATTTTCCACGAAATAACTAAGCACATCGAAATTGATTGTCATGTGATTCATGAGAGATTGCAGAGTGGATTGATTAGTTTACATCATGTGCCTACAGAGGTTCAACTTGCTGACCTCTTCACAAAGGGGTTGCCAGCGCCGCGATTACGAGTGTGTTAAATATTTATCAAGCCCAACTTGAGGGGGGCTGTTAGAATTAAGGGTGTGACGTCAGCTGGAAGCAAGGTAGAGTTAGTTACGGAAATTCAAATGGCCGTTACACTCTCGAATGGCGTGGCACAATCAGAAGCTTTCAGATGTCCAGTCAGCACTCACGCGTTCCTTTCTTCTTTTATGTTATTTCTTCTTTCTTCTTCTAGTTCACTTTGTATATATATAGATAGCTAGCGTTCCTCTGTAATTCAATTAAATCAATACAATTACAGAAATCAATTCTCTCCCAACAACATCTTTCATAACTTCGGCCCAAACCCTTAACCTCTCGACTTCTTTGTTCACCGACATTACGACCAACACCCAGCTCGACTTTAACCCCACTCACCCTTCTCTTTTCTGAACATTTGTTGTTGTCAAGAGGGCCTAGACCCAACCGAATCAAGTAAAAAATCATTGTTGAAAAGCCATCCGTACGAGGCTAAAGTAGCAAGGCAGATAGGCTAATAGTCAATTAAATTTACATAGCTAATTGAAGCTTAGTTGGGCCACGAACGTTGATGGGTCAGTTTGGCCCATGCCTCTTCCATCTCTTTTAATCACAAGGCCGAGGCCTCTTTCTACTGTATTAAAATGGTTGGGCCAATTATTAGAACCTTGGCCGGATCAATTGGTTTGGGACCTCGACCCAGCACTTAACCTGAAACTTATAACTCGAAAAGTCCAACATCCATCAATTGGTGTAATTTAAACCCTTGAATTAGTAAATTAAAATCATCGAGTTTTAACCAACGAGGTACAAAAATAAAATAATAATTCTTGATCGGCTAACCAGAATTGGGTCGTTACACCATGGACCAACCATCGTTAGAGACCAAATACTTTTCTTGCTTAGGGAGTACGCAAAATTGTTCATTTGGAGACCCTAGGACATGTCTAGGCTTGATCTGAAGGTCATTGAGCATGGGCTAGTGGCTAGGGAAGACAACAAACTTGTCTCTTAGAAAAACAGACTAGTGAACTGGAAAAAGGAGTTGGCATAAAGAAGAAATTGTCAAGTGACAGAGACGCCTTCATTAGGGAAGTCGAATATCCAAAGTGACTGTCAACCATCGTAATGGTAGGGAAGGAGGATGGGAGATGGCGAATGTGCATCAACTTCATGAAACTAAATGATGTGTGTCCCAGAAACCCGTATCCGCTCCCCAATATTGATCAACTAGTGGATGCCACCGCCAACCATGAGACACTGTCCTTCCTAGACATTTTCTCAAGGTATCATCAGATTCGCTAGAAAATGAGGATCAAGAGACGTCTTTGCCAATGCCCTTCGGCAACCACTACTGACGTGCCCTTTAGGCTCAAGAATTTAGGGGTCACATACCAACGGATGATAGACTCGGTCTTCTAGGATCAGCTAGGTCGTAACATAGATGAGTATGTTGACGATATCTTTGTCAAAATGAAGATCACTTGAAAGGCCTCATGAATATTTTCAACACCTTAAAAGCGTTCCTGCTACGCATCTACCATAAGAAATTCGTCTTTGGGGGGATTCATAATCACCCACGAAGGGATAGAGAGCATTAATACTTTGGTACCCCATATATATATATATATATATGGACAACACTTTGGTGCCCGCGGGTATCGATACCCGTGTGCCCGCAGGTATCGATACCCGTTGACACATGTCAATTGTCTATTGGCTGGAGAATTTTGCCTGGTTTATATGCTAGATTAGTCCCAAACATTTTCAATAACTACTGTTTGGTCACTACACATAACCAAACAATTTTTAACGTTTCGGCACTGTTTGCATTATCTGATAGTTAGATTAAAAAATAGATTTTCTTTTAATCCACTCATCCCATCCACCTCTTCCAAAACCCAAATGACGGCTCCTCTGCATAATCAGCACTTCCAGCCGACGTTTCTTCGATCGGATAAGAATAATATTCTTCCTCTCCCCCTCTCAATTGTTTATCAATTCGATTCTTGTTTAGTCGCGTGATTTCAGGTGACGAGCCGTCGGAATCATTGTTGAAGAAGGAATTCAGGGGGAGAGGTATGACTCCGACGTCCTTGCTGGAGGAAATCAAGAAGGGTGTTCGGTTTGAAATTGACGATGACAAAATGAAATTAGGGGATGGTGATAGAGTTGGGGCCAAGAGCAATGCATCTCAAATTGAGGGGAGTCGTCCATGGCCTTGAACAGCGAAGGCCTTGAAGTGAACTTTCTATCATCTTTCCTGAATCTGTTTCTTCTCCGTCGACTATTGTTTACCTCAAAAGATTTGTAGCTTTTAATTTCTGATTCCATTTCTAGGTTCCGATTCGTAGGAAATGCAGTGGCTGCTCAAGAACTAGGTTTATTTCTTATTCCTCTAACCCTCTTCCCTTCTCTAATAAATTATTGCAGGTACTTTGATTGCATCTGCGGTTATGGTGATGTACTGATATTTTAGGTTATAGGGTCAAACAAATTGCTCAATTGCTTGCTTAGAATAGAACCTTGAGATGGGATTGGTCAAAGACTTGCTGCGTGGTTGAGATGGAATTATGTTTACTACTTAATTCCTTGCCAATACATGTGGGTTTCTAGAGCTCTTTTGCTTCCGACAAGTTTACAATGCTATTAGGATCAAGATTATGCACCTAGTTCCTTAAATCTGTTCTCACGAGAAAAAGTTTTCTTGGAATAGTGTTCCAATTTTCAACTGCTTTTTACTACCCTTCTTAGCTTAACTCCTTGTTAGTGACTACTGGTGAATGTTTGTCTATCAACATTTGCATCATTATGTTTTAATATAAGAAATAGAGATGTAAGTGGATCAGGAATTAGTATTACAAGAATGAAACATATCAAGCATAGAAGAAAAGGACTTGAAGGAATAATCTTTTGTTGTATTATGGCTGCTGTAAATGTGTGAAAAAATAACATCTAAATTGCTACTGTTTCTCTAGTTACTGTTAATCTGAGCCACGCCTGATTCTAATGTCCAGTTCAAAAGTTCATTAGCATCTAAGTTTTATGTATTGTTGTGTTGTTGTCACCTGCCTGTATTAGCCTCTAATTCTAATGTCCATGTGTGTTATTATTTCAGTTAATGGAGTTACAAGACACCCCCTGCTCAAGTTCCTTCAGGTTGTTAGTTGATTACATCTTAATTTAGTTTAATAAGTAATATGTACATTTTTCGTTAATGGAGTTATAGGATCCTTTTGTATTCTAAATAAAAACCTGCCTTCACCAATCCTCTTCATTGATTACACAGATATAAGAAATACAAAGAAAATATCATTTGTTTTTGTGTTTGTAATATCCAAAGCTTCTTAAAGTTGTACATTGTTCTGCTTTTTATTCTTGAATTGGTTGTTACGGTTTGGTTTGACTTTCCATAACTTGCCATTGCATACATATAATTCTCTTACTTTTGTTGACATCTAAAAAATCACGACATGCATCCCCATGATCGTAATGACATCTCCTCTATCTTAAAATTAATAGGAGGACGTCAACTAAAGCTATTATGTTGGCTTACATGGTTATAAACCTCTTAGATACATGTTTTCTTGAAAGAAGGTCATCTCATTGCTTCTAGGATTGTTTTGGATAGTTATAATGCTTTTTATGCTTTGACATTTTTCCTAGAAAGATGACTTCATTTTTCTTTGACTCTTCTTTTAGCACAAATAACATATGTGGGCACGGAATTCCCATCCGAATGAACTTATCACAACTACAGTGAACTGTAGTCGTTGCATCATCATAAGTCACCTTCCAACTAATATCTTCTACACCAAACATACTTATTGTGTATGTGTTACAACCTCCCTCAATCTCATTGCCCTCCTTAATGCATCCCGCAGAACATTCCAACTCATCCCTGAATTTGTGGAATGCTTTCAAGCTATACACGGCAGCTACAGTTTGTTCTAGAGACTTCGGTGTTTTTGATTTTATTTCCGGTGTTGAATGAATAGATTGGTAGTCTAATTGTAGTTCCTCCTCACAAAGCTCTGACATCCAACGATCGAAGCTAACAAAAAAATCAAGTAGCTTTAGAGTGGCATTTTTACCTTCTTTCTGAGTTGTGAATTCAACCCTTCATATCTAGAAGTTGTCCTCATCCCTGCAAAAAAATTTCTTCCTGAAGTATGTGTCTGCCCAATCTTCTCGTTTCAAAGTGAGGTTTCTGTTAATCCAAGTGTTAACCGATAGTGTCTAATCTTCCAAGAATGCATTCCAGTCTGCAAGCCACACTTCAGAGGAAGGGTAGTCAGCTTTAACAAACCTCGTCCACTCATTTCTAAATTTAGGATTCTTCACATGTTGGGTAACGTTGTTGTTTAGATGCCATGAACACAAACAATGAGTTGTGATATGAACCGATCCGCAACCGTGGGAGACGACCCTATACCAATAAGCCAATGAACAAAGCAGACAAGTCTAATCTTAGTAACCGGGGGTGGATAGGACTTGGACCCACTAGCTATAGAGAGCTAGGAACCCGAAGTATCAAGTCGAAGGTGCCACACCGTGGGATGGATGCCCAAGATGATAAACCGAACCTTAAGCTATGAAACAATGAGCAAAGACTTGAAGGAAACAAGAACAAAGTTTCAAATTTATTTGTATAATTCAAGGGGTAGGTGTCTTACAAACGAGGCCAAAGGCCTTTATTTATAGGTGAGGATTCGTGAACAAGCTCTCTGAATCCTCCTACAACTCTAACTCCTAAAATAGTATAAAATAATCCTAAATAGTCTAAGTAGGAAACAAAACCGAAGTACAACACTAGAAAGTCAAAATATAGTAAAACCATGAAAGCCGACGAAAACCTAGGCCAGAGGAACACTAATCCGTAGTTGAGATGGATGGGGTGTGAAAATCCTATTCGGACTAGGATTACGTATCTCCGTGTTTCCTACTCCTAAAATGACTGAGAAACACGGGTCTTCAGCACGTGGCAGAGGTTTTCCTGATTAGGACAGGAATCCTGGTCACGAGCGGATTCCTGGGCGCCGCCGGGTTTCTGGGCACGGTTCTGAGCGCCGTCGGGTGTCGTGTCCTTGGTGTCCACCTTATTTCCTTCTCTGAACTGGAATTGGAGTAGTGGAGGTTTATCCTTAGGACATAAGGAATCATTCTGGAGGAAGGATTCCTGAAAGGAACGGCTAGAATTTTGGCTCGGCCCTAGTCGCGTCTCATACTGGCTCCGGCTTCGGCCTTGTGCCCGTGCTCGGCCGTCGGGTCCTGGCTGGGTGTCAGCATCATTCCAGAGGTGTCTTCTAGCTCTGTAACTTCAAAGATCTTTGGCTCTTGATGTGGTGCCGGCATCAGCGCTCGGCTCGGCCTTGGCATCGGTGTTGGGCCGGTACTGTCTCGGCCGACATTAGTGTTGAGGGCCGGATCGGCATTAGCATCAGGACTTGATGATGAGGCTCCTGGTCAGGCGTTTTCCCTTCCATCAAGGGGTAACCTCTCCTGGTTTCGTCATAAGTTCCTCCGCTCCAAGCCATCATGGGAAAGTTGGGGATTGGTGCCCGTGGGGGCGTGGCGGTGCCAGGCTTGGTGGTCGCGATCACTTCATTCCCCTTTTCTTGAATGGGATTCTTCCTAGAATCTCTACCTTTCCTTGGTTTGCCATTCGGACTACTCAACAGGATGGTTGAGGGAAGTGGGGCGCGGTTCGGCGATGGCTCGGAATCGTGGCGCATGTAGTGGGTTGCGACTAGGCTGGCATCGGTGCTCCTGGGGCTTTGGGCCTTACCGTGGCTGGTACGGGGGCTCCTGGCTCGTGCTCAGGGGCTCGTTCTGGGGCTTGGGCCGCGTCAGTTTGGGTCGTCGGATAGCTGCTCCTAGTGTGATGACACTCTCCAGGTGTTCTCCTTGTTCAGCACTTTCTTCGGCGATTGCCGCCATGTAGGGCACGGTATCCAACTCGGACAGGGCGTCCAGATCGGTGTCTGTGTCCAAGCTATCTTTGTCGGACAGAGTATCCTTGTTGGTCTCAACTTTTGGGATCCGGGCTCGGATGTGCATGGCTGAAAATTCTCTAGGCCTTCCATGACGACTTTCTCTCCATCATCTGAACCCGTGTCCTCCTCTTCTTCGGCCGCCTCGTCTTCATCATCAGTGATCACCTCTCCTTCTCTGACCACCATTGCCCATTGGTTTAGGCAGTCCTTGGCGACGTGGCCTCTCCCTTGACACTTGAAACATACGATTCCACTGGGTCGTGTGTTAGAATTTGGAATAGTAGGAGTAATGCTAGGGTTTACCCGGATGTCGACCCTTTAGTGTTAGGGTTTGTTCGGGCGGCGCCACTCCTACCAGCATTCTGTTTCCATGGGGTGTTTCAACGCTCGGGTTTCCTCTCCAAGGGTTGGGTGGTGTGGCCGCAGATCGCCTTCCGAAGCCATTCTTCAATTCCCTCTCCACACGAATGGCTAAGGCCACTAAGTCATCACAATCAATATAGTTGATCATGTTGACTTGGTGAAGTATGTCCTTTTGCAATCCGCTTGTGAACCTGGCCACTTTAGCTTCTTCATCCTCCTTTAGGTTTAGCCTGGTCACCAATATCTCGATCGCTTTGTTGTAGTCTTCCACCGACATGCTACCTTGCTTTAATAATTGGAGTTTGGTGTGTAGTGTGTAGGCAGCCGGTACGAATCTCTTCCTCATTTTCCTCTTCAGATCCCTCCATGTCTCAATGGGATATGCCTCATCCCTCTGGACCTGCCGCCTAAGTTGACTCCACCAAAGGGCAGCAGAGTTAGTAAACTCTATAGTAGCAATAGTTACCTTCTTCCTTTCAGAACAGTTATGGCAGTCCAGGAAGTCTTCAATGCTTCTCTCCAATCGATGTATTCGTCGGCATTGGCAAGCACCGAACGGTCTGGTTTGGACATTGAACATAAATGTCTCACGAAACAAATACGTGAATAGTGGGAGGCCAGTGCTTACGTTAATTGGGGAGATATGGCGGGATTTCATACACCAGATGCATTTGGAACATGGGGCATTTATCCTTTTCAAGTACATCGAAGATGCAAGTTTCAAAATGATGGTGCTCGAGAAATAGGGAATTGAAGGCAGCTATCCATCTGACGATCCCAACTTCAACCGTGACGGACCAAACAGGTGATGACTAACATTTACTAATACTTTACTCCTATGACTTAGTGGTGTTAAACGATATCACTACTTGTAAAAAAAAAACAGATATCACTAGAAAACCCAAAGTTACAAATGTTAATATTGAACCCATGCAACTTCACGTCAGTGTTACTCCCCTTGCTGACAATATAACTGACACACTTAATATTAATAATTTATATTTTAACGTTTGTATTTCACCCGAGCTTGTCTAATAATTTAAAAAACAAAAATTATCATTTGCAGAACCTTTGTCTGTCTAATTCATTTCTTCCAAAAAATTTTCATCACTCAAACACCCTTCATACATAAAATATATCTTAATTTTTGGATACACAATAAATATATCTTAATTTCGGCTAAGTTGTAGTGGTTAGTATGATAGATTTTCAAGATGGCACTAATTTTTACTGATAAATATTCTCTTTAAAGCCAACGTTGTTTCGGTCAATGCAGTTTTACCTTGACGCTAACATGAGAAAAATTAGAAAGAGGACGAGTACATGTATTGAAACCTTTAAGGAACAAAACAACCTTCATAAGATTCCAAAGTGGGAAAAGTCCACATGAAGAACTAACCAAAAAAATTTCTACCCAAAAGTCTAATATATGCTACAAAATTATATGCAAAACACCCTTCACAAGAATCCGAATTGGGAAAGTCCAATTTATGAACTAAGCCAAAAATAGTTGCAACCTGTGACTTCACAATTGAGTATGTTGGAGGAAAGTGGTTTTGTTAAAACCTTCACAAGAATCCAAATTGGAGGAAAGTGGTTTTGTTGAAACCTATGTGATTTTAATTGAGTATATATATTGGCTTCACCACGTGAAGCTTCTTGAATCCATCGCACTAAAACCCTCATTCGCTTATTCATCTGCTTCTCGGTGCCGTCCAACCTTCCGTTCGTCATCTTCTTGTTTCTACACCGGCCGAGCAGCCATGTATTTGAGATTCTTTTGGGGATTCTCCACAATCTCACCTAAAAGGTGAGATTCTAAATCCATGTATTTGAGCTTCTTTTGGGAATTACAATACATGGATTTTAGATAGAAAATTAAAAAAAAAACAAGACATTCACCACAATACATGTATTTTCTAAAATCACCCCTCCAAATCACAAATACCAAACGTCCCCTAAGTTCTTTTTTTGAGGAATAATTTGGCAAAGCAATGATTAACATCACTAGTGATGAATCGATCATCATTTGTATCTCATGAATGAAGTTGCAATGGGGGAAGAGAATTCACAAATTGTGGAAGACCGACGGTGGAAGAGGCCTACTACAAAAATATTGACCTTTAGCTACTGCAAAATTACAACGGCATGAAAATGCAGTAGCAAATAGTTAGTATTTGCTACGGCAATCACTATTTCATGTAGTAATTTGCAGTAGCAAATACTATTTGCCACACCACTATTTGCTACACCCAGCATCCCGTAGCAAATAGTGGTGTGGCAAATAGTATTTGCTACTGCAAATTACTACATGAAATAGTGATTGCCGTAGCAAATAATAACTATTTGCTACTGCATTTTCATGCCGTTGTAATTTTGCAGTAGCTAAAGGTCCATTTTTTTGTAGTGGGTTGAGGAAAAAATGGGGAAGCCGGTTTAGGTTATTGGTTGTTTGAAATATTTCATGAAACAACACACAAGGTTAGAACTGATTTAAATTCGTAAAAGAGATATATGGTTAATCAATTCTTCTTGTGGAGAATTCAACTTGAAGGCAATTACTATGAAATAGGTGAAAGTTTAAAATAATAGTAATGAATATATAACAATACTGGGTTTGATACTAAACCAGTTGTTACTCTCTTTGCACCACACACGAAGGAAAAAGACAGAGGAACACGTGATTTTAACGTGGTTCGACAAGCGAAGCTTGTCTACATCCACATCTCGAGCAAAGCTCGAGAAAGTCACTTGTATTAAGAAGATTCAACGCCAAGATTCACACATGGATCTTGATTTACAATAGTGCACACACACATACCGATTTCATCACAATACACACTTGTGAGTGACAGTTGGAATCTTGAGTTTCACACTCCCACTCCACACCATTGCAACTCTCATTCTCTTCGTATTTATCCATCGATGCAGTTGACTCTCAGGTTTGGAATTGCGCCGATGAATCTGCCCTAATCTGCTTGAATCTCTCTTTGTGTTTAAAGACTTGATTTATGCTTTCCTTTATTGCACCTGCAACAAAACGGCACAAACTTTCTTTTTTGACTCGATTAGCATGAGATGGGTGAGTTAAATTCAAACTGAACCACTCGATTACTCAACAATTTGTTGGCAAGGAATGAAGGGGGATGAATCATATTTAAGCAGGAAAGGCAGGGGGAATCAAAAGTTAAAGGAGGAATCAACATTAGGCGAAAGATGCAGGTTGAGTTAGAAACGAAAGATGACAACGAATTTAGTATTGGGCAATAGATATCTATTTCTTTAATTTCTAACATTTTTAGTTATATTTAGTTTAAGAACTAAAATACTTTTTTAACCTAATCAGTGGTAACAAAATATTGCCTAAATTCTCGAATTATTTTCCTATTTGCGATCATTTATTTTAATATAAATTTTTGCCTAAATATAATATGAGTTATTACTAAATAAGTTAAAATTACATAGCATTGCATAATAATTTTTTATATTCATCAAACATCAAACGGTCATTGATTAAATCGTAATACGAGTTTTTCATATTTCAAATCTAACTAGGAAATCATAACATAAGTTTTTAGTGACAAAATTTTGAATGGGTGAGTCAGAATTTGTCCATTGTTTATTAGGCATTATCCTTTAGGCCTGACCACACAAATAAACTATATAAGAGAGTTGGGCTTCAAGTCTATTTATCTTTATAGCATTAGATAGGAGTTAACCTCTTTACTATTTATGCTACACATAAAATTAAATAACAAAAATTACAAAAATACAAAGTTATCTTCAAATACTCTATACACATCTCCCTTCCTTCGCTATAAAAGAACCACTCTCCCCTCAACAAAAAAGGACACATTGGCTACGTCCAAGAATAATCGTTGCATGTGGTCATGACGTGACGATGGGGTTTGTCTTTAGAGCATTTACATTATGATAGTGGTGGATTATATGTTATGATTACATGTATGGATTTGTGGTTATGACAATGTGTAATGCCACGATATACATGTTTTTATGGTATACAAGTTTTCATGATATGTTGGTTTTCATGGTTTAAAGGTTTGGTGTTAGCCATAAGCCATTACTAGTTATGACTAGGCTAGTACGAATTTGGGAGTAATGGTGCTAGTATTCCCCTAGGTGTCATGATAGTCACAATCCTAAGGAACATCAATGGGTGTATAATGACCATGCCCAGGTCCACAGTGATCACCACAAGTCTATATTGATTCGCCTTAGTGTTTACAGAGGGATATAGGATCTGAGGAGATCATTGTAAGCTCTCTAAGGAAAAACCAATAAGGGTTCTAGTAATTCTAAAACTTATAGGTCACATTACAATTATTTCCCAAGTGGAAGCTCACATTATAGTACTGTCCAAGTGCCAAGTGTCCAGTTGATATCGTACAAGTTACTGGTTACAGTCTCAGATAATGTGTTAGGGTTTAGTTGCAGGTTTTAGTCTTAGTTACTATTTCAGATTATGGTTGTTGGTATTACTAACACCCAAAATCCAGCTATGATGTACTTAGCGCAGTAGACACTCAATGATTAGCACGTACTTACCCCTATTGTGTTATTGGTGTTTCTTGGGTTTTGTGTAATAGGGTTTGAGTTTAGGAATTGGCATAGGAGGAGACTTGGTCATGATCCCTGTGTTGGTGTTTCAATGGAATTCTAGTTGGGTTTTGTAAAGCATTTGCCCATACATGTATACTTTTAACTTTTTGGCCAATTGGAATTCTATTTATATGTTGGTAGTTATTGGCTGACTTTATAACCTTAATGTAAGGACGTGGTAAATGTATTTCTGATGTATTCATTTCATGTGTTGCTATATTTGTATTGTTTTTTATGTGCATCGTAACAACCTCGTATTAGTTTGCTACATGAGTTGAACATGTGGTTCAACTAGAGTCCATCTAGGGTGGAGTATCTCAAGTGATATCAGAGTCTGTTTTTTCCTCCTCTGCCATATAGGTGATACCTGATTTTCTGAGGCATCATGAACCTATAGGGGAGAGATATTTCATACCAACATTGGTAATGGAATTCTAGGGTTGTGGTGTCATGGAATCAACTGGTTTCATGGTCCTACAATGCATCTGATTTTGGAAATGGTTTTTGAGGTTCTGAAAAGGGTAAAAGGGAAAGAGATTTTATCTAGCATTGAAAAAGGAAAAGATCACTAAGGTCGCTCTCTCCGCAAAATCACAAGGTAAACAAGAATAAGAGAAAACTCTGAGAACCAAGTTTCCTCCTACTCTAACTTATCCTTTTAGGTTGGGTTCCTCTTGAGATAAGATGAGTTCGCAAGGTTGTGAGCAGCGAGGAAATCCAGGAGGCTATTGTAACATAAGGGTATGAACCTTAGGAGTGTGGCATATGTTGGCTCGTTCACCTAAGTATAAGTTGGACAAAAAAGGTTTCCTATGTGGAAATTTCAAATAAAAAGCAATGGGGTGAAGGTAATCTCATTCGTGTGTAAGGCAGGGCAATATATTTAAAGTCATCGAGGGATGACGTGGGTCATTTCAGAGGTGGAAAACTCATAAAGATAATGGTGAAAATTTAATGGATCGAGTTTAGAAAACTTTGTGCAGAGTGGTAAAGATGTGAAAATATTCTAACACCCTAACCTAAATGTGATACCTAACCAGTAAGTTAACGTAATCACATTAGAAGATTACTCGGGTGTTACATTATCTTGAATATTAAAGTAATATTTTTCTTTACAATCCGATATGAAGTGTTCATACAATGAGGCTAATAGTTTCCTTTAATCATATTTGCACTCCCCGATAGATGCCTAAGAATGTAGTTGAAAAATGTACCTCATTATGCCTCCAACTCCTAGATATTTTGAAGCCACAAGGGAAACTACTGCTTCTTTTGCTACTAGTAGTCTGGTCACCCATAGGGTAAGAGAGAAAAACATAATAAAGAGAAAGGGTCAACTCATAGGTGAGTGAGTCTCATCATAGCATCATGAGGTTATAACAAAGCATAACCCTAACATGTATCTAGCATATGGGCCATAACACTAGGACTGGACCTTATCCAACAAATGACTCAACCACCTTCACTTATGCATATGTGTCTTATCATATTTTACTAATTAGGCGCATGTTCACTCTCATGCTATTAACTCTATCGGACTTGCTTGCTTGATATTCAACACCACTCAAGGCATGATGATAACTTGTAAAAGAAGCGTCATCGTACCAATGGTGAGGTTATAAACATGACATGTATAAAAGAGTCTACACCATACTAAGGGTACGACTACAAACATGACGTGATAATAGAGTAATAGCATGGAGAGCCCTAATTACTATGTGAATGGTCGTGAGATCAAACTATACTTGACTTTCATTATTGTTCATGATTCATGACTTGATATTCCTTATACTTAACTTATTATCGTATGATGAACATGACTTGAAGGTTCTTGACATGACAATACTAAACTTGATCTACAAATATGCAAAGAGTCTCATAGTAGTACTTCATTGGATCAAGCCCTCGTATCGGGTCATTCTTCTCTCATGAATCCAATACCACCGCCAACCATAACATTATATAACCGCAATCAAGGCTTATCATTTATCAATAGTAATATGTATCATAACATATAATAGGGTGTTAAAAGAAAACATAAAACATGAAGTCAAAGTAGATCACTAATCAATAAATATAACAAATAAAACATATATAAATGAGGTTCCATATATAGAACGTAAGTTCATACACCACAACATTATGCGTGCACCCTGTTACTGTTTCTCTGGAGTCGGTTGTGGTTTTGGGATTGAATGGTTGTGAACAGGCTGTTGAGTTGGGTGTTTGGGCCAGTTTTGGTTTTCTGGTAAAGAAAGGGACCACAAGCGTCAAGAGGTTCCAATGGCCGTGGGATGACAATTGACAATGAGCGTATGGTAGTGTCGAACGAACTTAGGCTTTCGGTTGATAACAGTCATCGCATATGTTGCAATGGTTGTTGTATTGGTTGATCTTCGGTAGTGGGGATGTTCACTATGAAATCCATTGATATTGGCTAACAAGTATAGGTATTGGTAGATTAACTTAATGGTTGGAACTAGGTGAAAGTACAGGTGACCCACCCCTGGATTGCGCAATCCCCTAGGCTTACTGATACTGGTATTGAGGTCCTTTGTGACCAACTTACTGGGGTCCTTTTTGACCATTTATTGAGGCACATCAGACTATTATTGGCTAGAGGTTTCTTGTACTTCCAACCTAACATGTTATTAATGTTCTTGGTAACTCATTGGCATTGGCTTGAGGTACTAGTATAGGTATCAGTTACTGGTTCTTTCCTTTGGCATTCCAATTATTGGTAATGGGATTACAAGATAGCACTACTAGGTTCTGATCTTGGGTTATGGTTTCTTACCCTTGGCATTGGTCTAAGGTTCTTCTTCTTCTTCTACATGTTTATTGCTTTCTTCACTTAGTTTTTATCACTGACCCCTTTCTTCTTCTTTGTTTATTGGTACTAGGGTATGGTGAGCATTCTGTCTTGCCATCGAGAAGACCACGAGGATGAGGAGTTGGACAATGTGTCAAGTTTTGGCGTGTGTGGTAGTACACGTTCATGAGGATCTTGATTCACTTTTATCATTTGATTATGTATTTTCATGGGAAATATGTATCAGGGATTTCTTATTGTTTGATATTGGATTATTGAACTGCCCGGTTTTGGGTGTCTTATTGTATCTCTTTGGTTATTGGCTATCAGTTTTATCTTGTTATGTATGGTTTATGGGTTGCTGAGTATTGTTTATGGTTAATGATTGTCTTGATTGCTTGTACAAGAGTCGATAACACCTAATATAGCAGGGCCGTCCGTGAATTTCGGAGGCCCTGTTCTAAATTTATTATGTGGCCCTATAAAATGATAATTTAAACCCAAATTATTTGGGTACCCTAACTTGACTTGTTTGGACGGGTATACTTATTGGTTTGAGACATTAATAATATTCAATTATGATGGTATACACGTCCGATCTTGTACCCACCTTATTTTAGACCCATTGTCATTCCTAGACTATATAAAATTTATTAACAACTAAAAAAAATAAAAAGTAAAATAATATATGAAGTATAACTTAATATCATATCATACTTATATATTTAATAATAAATTTAGGGAAAACGATGATAATAAAAATAGAAAGACCACTTCAAAAATACAAACAATGTTGAATAGAACAAAAAAACTTAATTTGGTTTTGTCAAAGATGAGGATTGAACCCATGACCACCTAGAATAAAACAAAGAGCTAAGCCACTAGACCACATCAACATTTGTGTTTACTTTTTGCACACTTTATTTACAATATATATTTTAGGTATTTTTACTTAACCCAAAAATTTTGAGGCCCCCGATATTTTGAGGCCCTGTGCCGGAGGGCAGGCCAGCACACCCTCAGGGCCGGCCCTGTAATATAGTATATGCATGTGTTGAACCAGTGGTTCATTCAGAGTCTTCTAAGGTAAAGAGCGCTCTGTTTTTATGAAACAATATTTCATCTCCTAGTGGTTTTAGGTTCTGACATCAATATGAAGGAACAAAAGCTGATAGTGATTAGATATATCGATCTAGGGAAAGTGTAACGTAAAATTCCAAAATGAAATTAGGTCGATTTACCCTTGGTTGAAGTGGGTTCAACGGAGAGGGATTACGGTAGAGAGGAGAGAGTATTGCACCACGTTTCAACCTTTTTAAAAAAAATTATTATATCACATTATAATTTACCTATAAAAATATAATGTGATAATGTGTGATGGTACAATGTTTTGTCATATTAATTAATTGACACATCAGATTTGCCTAAGATTGGGGTTTTGAATAAAGTGACTGTTTCATAAAATTATGTAAATTCAAAGGACCTGATGTAATATAGGGGTCGTTTGGTTGCAGTGATATTGATATTGATAACTGCAGATATCATGATATTCAGGATATCATCGTTTTTTCTGTCCTGAATATCATGATATCTGGGGCCAAAAGTGATATCAATATCACTCAACAGATATTCATGTGGGGAGATGAATATCTTCAGAGTGATATTGATATCACAGTTTTTGGACAATTCTATCCTCACCCAACTTTCACAATTATAATGTCATAAACACCATTACCCCCAATTTATTTTTTCTCATTTTATATTATCTTGTGTTTATGTATTTTTATATTTATTTATTAATTAATATAAATAATTATGATTTAATTTTTAATTACTTAATTATAATTTTTTAGTTAGAATTAGAATTCACCATGAAAATTAGTTTAACTTTTTATTTTATTTTGACTTGAAGAGGGACATGTGTTAGCAGTAAACATAATACTAATTATTTTCTTAATGTGGCCATTTAGTATTCTAAAAGTATAATTAAATCGAGTAATTAATTTATAAATATATTCACGAATTAAAAAAGAGATATTACAAATTTTAATATCTAAACACACATGTTTTTTAATTAAATGTTAAGACTACTTTTATACTTTGTTCAAGCAAATGAGGGTATTTTGGTACATTCATCCATGCACTCACAATTGACCACTCATTTAAATATCACTACCCCAAACAGTGATATCAAAGAATCACTTTTTACCAATATCAATATACTAACATATCAATATATCTCACATATCATGATATGTAGATATCATCCAACCAAACAACCCATAGTTCTGTTGGGCATCAACACAGAAAAATCAAGGTTTAACTATCAAGCTGGAGACCAAAAACCCTGGCATCAAAGAGCTACGTAAGTTTGGAATCAACTGTCCACTTCATTTCTCCGTTTTCATTGGCAACGTTTGATTAAGCTTCGTTGAAAGCTGTGAGCTTTCATTTTGTTGTGTAAAATGGCGTCTTTTCATTCCAACAAGCTGTCGTCTTTCTTTCACGCTCACAAAGGTACCTACCTCTCTCGTCCAATGTCCTTCCGATTACCAATTCTCTGTTTAATCTCGTGTTTCCTCGTAGTGGTTTCCCATTGTCTCATAAACCGTTGGTCTGGAGCTCTCTTTTCTACAAGCATTGTTGGGGATAAGCCAATTCTGGTTAGTCCATCTCATTAGTCATTTCATTTTTTGCTCTGTTGTACCAAGATAATTTGACTCTTTTAAGGGGTTTCGTTTCTTACTTTGATTTGTGGAATTTGAAATGCAGGTCAGGGATTTCATACATTCCGCCTTGTATGATGCAGACCATGGCTACTTCTCTCAGAGGTCCAGATCAGTTGGAGTATTGGAAAAAAGCATCAAGTTTGAGCGGCTTCAAGGTATTGTCAATTATCTGCATCTCTGTGCCATTCCAAAGCGTTCTTCATTGGCAAGTATATGTTTGTTGAGATTGCTGTGAAGTTTGAGTTGTAAGCATTAAGAAAGACATTGTCCTTTCTCTGATATCTGCTGATTCCTTTTTAATAGAATGGGTTGTCTTCTGGGTTGCTTCGCTTGCAATCTCTTGGAACTTGAAAGTTTCAATTTTGGAGTTTTACGGCTTTCTTGAATGGTATTGAGAACTCAATTGGTCTGATTGCTTCAGATTGTGGCGTTTAATGGATTTTTCATAGTCCCTGATCATGACTCATGAGTGTGGGTCTGCTTCTTTACACTAGAAGCTCTTCTAATTAGTTCTTGTAAGCTTGATGCTGTCAAAGCGTTTAACTATGAAGAACTAGTGCAACTGTGGCTTGCTTTGGGTCTTGGCTCGGTACTCGTCATGATGTTTGTCCTTTGCATATCTTAGGTAGGGAAGCTTATGTTAAACACTTGGACAAAGTCTATAAGCAGAGTGATGTGTCGTGGTTTACTCCAGTGGAGCTCTTCAAGGTGCTCTTCCTCTCATCCTCATCTGTGTCTTTTACTTTTCTTTTTGTGCCGTGGTAGGAATTTAGAGCTCACTTGGTTTAAGTTTCTTCTCTTGTACAATTTTTGTTATAGTGATCCACTTCTATTTTGCAGCCTTGGTATGCTTATGGAATTGCTGAGGCCATAATGCGTTCTGCTAACTTTTCAGTCCCACTAAAAGTGAGCTCCCTGTCCTGTTAAACAACCATTTGGGCTAACATGTACTATTTGTATTGGTTGTTTTGCACGATTTATTAGTATAGTAATGTACTGAAACCTATTCTTGTATTATAGCTTGGATATAGAGATAGTGCTCAATACAAATTACAAATGATAGTTGTTTCTCTTTCTACGGTGATATATTGCCAGTGAGATTGTATTTGTTCGTGCTTGACTCAGAATGAATAGAAAAAAAATTCCGTCAATCTGCTATTTTCTTTCTGATTCATCTTTTGGACATTAATTGTTTTAAACAGAAAAATCCTCAGCTAGATGGTTAATCTTTCAGCTCTTCTATAATGCATTCAGATATATGAAATTGGTGGTGGATCGGGAACTTGTGCGAAGGGCATAATGGATTACATAATGTTGCACGCACCTCCACGAGTGTACAACAATATGACTTATACGTAGGTGAAGTTACTAACTCTTTATCTATGTACCTGTTCTCGCTTATATATGGTCTGTAGACATTTTCCTAGAACCCTGTAACTCTCTAATGCCACTTATAAAATCTTTATATGGCATTGGCATGCAGTAGATTTTTTAGTCATCCGCTTAATCCAAATATAGTACCTATATTCTAAAACTGTGGGATATCCACACATTATATATGAACATACTTAAGTTAGCGATCAAATATAATTTTCCTACAAAGTTTCTCCTTTATCATTCCAATTTTCAAGTTTATAGTTCTTACCAGTTCGTCCATACCTTTTTCTCAAGTTCCAAAACTCATAAGATAATTCACAAAAACAAAATATTAGATTGCACATGCTTGTACTTCAGATTTGAGTTCGAACATTCATAACAGTCTTAGTAATTAAATGACCAACCATTTATGTGTACCTTTGGTCATATTCATCTGGATTTTCATCTCTCCAACTGTTCATTTTTTATTTTCCCTTCGCTTACATGAAGTTAAATTATTGCAGCTCTGTTGAAATCAGTTCGTCACTGGCTGAAATCCAGAAGGCAACAGTGGGAGAGGTTCATATGCCAAAATTTAGAGTAGAACGTCGTGATGCTGCTGACCCTGGCGGTTGGGGTATGATACTTTTAATTATTGTCCTTCTGTTGTGACATGTACTCTTGCACAAGATAAGTAATTTGTTGAAGACCAAGGATACTCCCCCCAATGTTTCTAATGGGTTACTGCTGATCTTTGCAATTCACTTTTGCTAGGAAATCTTGAGACTTCTCAACAATCTTCTTTTCCTTTTTTAACTGTTCATATATCCATGCCAATCATCTGCAAGTATAAAGCATATGCACACTGCTCCACAGCTATCATTGTCCCTATCTCATATACTTCTCATATCCTTTTGATAACTACCAATTTGGATGGTGATCCTTTGCCCAGTTACAAGCATGAGAAGATGTTTGTCTAGCTGTCATCTGTATTTCATGTTTTAGCTTCTCTGTTGAATCCTGTTTCACAAAAACATGACAGAGACCTAATCCTAGGAACGCCATACTTCATCTTTTTGTTGCTCCTCTATCAGCTGCTGGAACTTATATTTGTTATCCATGTTCCATTTCACAATTCTTTAGTGATTGTATGCACTGTGTCGTATTTGGAGCTGGCTTACATATATTCATTAGTTAAATGCTGATAACTATTTATTTTCCAAACAGGGGAGTGTATCAACAGCCGTGTTGGGTGATAATGCTTGAGGTATTCCAGATAACATTTGGCAGTCTTTGGTTGATATTATTTGAAACCTTAAAATTCCTCTTTGACAAACACTTCTTTCTATGAACTGAAATGGAAGGACTAAAGGGAAAGTAGATTGGTGCGGTAGATGATGTCTTCTTGGTTGTAATATTTTGCTCATTGTCTTACATATGCAGGTTCTTGATAATCTTCCACATGATCTTATATGTTCAGAAAGTCAGGATTCACCGTGGAACGAAGTATGGGTTGAAAAGCAACAGAATGGGTAGGTGAAATGGACTCCTTTTTTTCCTGTGTTTACCTAATTGCTATGTCAAAATTTTGGTAGTAACTCTATAATATGTATTACAGTATGATCAGCAGTATTCTTCATTATTGAGTTCTTGCACTCTGTAGGCAAACTCTGTCGGAACTGTACAAGCCACTACAAGACCCGTTGATCAAGCGATGTGTTGAGATTATGGCATCAAGCAATGATCAGTCTGTCTCAAAATTGAGAAGCATGTGGTTTAAGCTTTTCCCAAAACCTCGGAGATGTTGGTTGCCTACTGGATGCTTGGTAAGGAATGAATATTTTGATGTGTGGGTATGCGATTGCCATTTTACATGAATTTGTGAACTTAATTCGTTTACTAATATATTTCACAAAGTGCAGAAACTACTGGAGGTGTTACATGAGGTATTACCAATGATGTCTTTAATTGCTTCAGACTTTAGTTACCTACCTGATGTGACTATACCAGGGGTGAGGGCACCTTTGGTCTCAACCAAGGTAACTTGTTAGATGCTGTTGTATATTGTCCCAATTCATCTTGTCTACAAATGTCAAATGGTGCCTCCATGCGAACTTATATTTTAGGAATGATCCTTTAAGACCCTCAATATAAATAAAATGCCATTATCGAAGAGTGCTAAGTAATCAGTAGGTAGACAAACCTTGTAGCATCTGAGAGACCTATTGGAACTTTTGTGCCTTTATTTGTATCCAGCACTTTATTTTTCACAGAAGAAGAAGAATAGATTTATCAGTTTAATCAAGATAACGAAGTTGATGCCCAGTTCCTTGGCAATATTTGTCAACCTCACCGTATCGATATGCATTGAAACTGATCAAAGATCTAGAATTTGTGCTTCTTGACAGTAGACATATCTTGGTCTGTAATTTTTTCTGTTGTGAACCTTTGTCGTTGGTTCATTTAGACAGCACATAGAAGTATCACGTATGTGACCGGATATGTAATTTGGTTTATTTCACATATTGCAGAAAGATGGTCAGAGCTCAGACTATAAAAGTTATCTGGATGCGAAGGTTCGTGAGCTTTCAGTTTTCTGGTCCATCTTGCTCCCGCCTTTCTAGCCAAAATAGATGTGCTCATAGTCTATCATCCTGCTACTCAACTCTGACATTAGCAAGTATTTACTATAATGATTAATTACCATATTTAACAGCTAAATGGTGTTGCAAAGGACAAGTGTGTTCTCAGAGAAGTGTTTGTCGTTATTCTTTCTTCTCTAGAACACACTTGTCAACACTTCTCTGAGAACACACTTGTCCTTTGCAACACCATTTAGCTGTTAAATATGGTAATTAATGATTATAGTAAAAACTTACTAATGTCAGATTTCTCAGCAGCAAGTATGTTGGCCATTCATTTCAATAGAGGGCATTATGAATGGAATTGCTGTTATTCTTTCTTCTCTGAGAACACACTTGTCCTTTGCAACACCATTTAGCTGTGTAATTCTTGTTTTTTTTCTTGGAAAACTCGTAATGCAGGGTGATGCTGATATATTTTTCCCGACGGATTTCTGGCTGTTGGAACGGATGGACCACTACTGTTCAGGTCTGAAACTTGGCAAAGACAAATCATCCAAGCAAGTGAAGAAAAGACGAACACTTGCAGTAAGTAGTTTTGCACTCAATTAAGTACTGCCTCTAATGAATTTTTGCTCTTCCGGCAATGGGAAAACATTGTCAAGAGCTGCTGCTGCTGCTGAAACTGAAAGGGTATAGCATATTGAAGCGAACTGCAACCCTAACCCACAAGGGAAATCACAAATTCCTGATATTACTTTGGTCGATCGCTTCTTACTCTGCAAGTGATCATGTCTATATCAATGCAGCTAAACACTTCAATGTTCATGGAGGAGTTTGGTTTGCATACAAAGACAAGAACTCAGGACGGATACAACCCACTGCTGGAGGACTTCACTAACACCAAGTTCTATATAAGTGTTCCGACACATAACATCACTAAATAGGCGTGTTGCAGCTGGAAGTGTCATCAAGACTTGTGTTGGGGACATTTGTAACATCTGTGATTCAACTACTGCAGTCATCTACTCTAGCAAGGGTACAATTTTGTTGTAGAATAAGAGTCTTTGATTCTGTACGATTTGGCTTAGTTATACCATTAGCTTAGAAGTAGGCTTCTGGAAAAAACAACACAGAAACAAGAACTACGGTCAATGCTGATATCCATGCATAATAAGTTTCCCGTTCCCTGATTATTAGAGTGCGAATTGTTCCTTATGAATGATGTTAAATCATATGGGTTTTATGTTCCATTTTAAAGGGACAGTCTTAGGGGATGAGTTTGGTAACGAGAATCAGGAATTTGAGAACTCGTTTTTTTTCTTCCAAATTTTACGGGAATGAGACTTGCAATCCCATTTTGTTTTGCGGAGTATCGTTCTTGTAAAATTGTGGGAAAAAAATCAAAATGGGTTATGGAATTCCCGATTCTTGTTCCTAAATTTTCACCCCACTTAAATGAATAGTACAACAATGACAAATAGGAAGTTTGGTATCTTAGAGGCTGAAAATTGTAAAATGTTTTCATTCTCGAATTTTAATTTTCGCTACAAAATTAGAGTTCTTGAATTTTAATTAAGGGCCCCACACCATGCATGGTGATGGGTTGTTAATTAAAATGCTAATTAGTTGATTTAAGTTTATGTGGGTGGGATACTATCCCGTCCGTGCAGCGTCATTACTGTCATCATTGTCCATTTTAGGCAATGTTGAACAATGTGTCCATTTTAGATTATTATTATTATTAGTGCATTATTGTTATTCTAACATCATTAGCTATTGTCATTATAATCATCAATATTAATAAATGATTCGGCAATGATGAACAATGTGTCCATTTTAGATTATTATTATTATTAGTGCATTATTGTTATTCTATTCTAACATCAAATTAGCTATTGTCATTATAATCATCAATATTAATAAATGATTCATGACCAAAGATTCAAATGTCTAACTAATAATACTTTTCACCAAAAAAAAAAACTAATAATACTATTCAATTTCATGCCTAAAGAGAATAAAATCCATGACTAAGGAGAATAAAATTCATGATTTTTATTTGCTATTTGGCATTTAAATTTTCGTGACTAGAGAACATGATAATGAGAGAATCCGTGACTATTAGTAATATACTGGCGCGCCATAAATCATGGACTATTGAATTGTCACGGGTAAAACCATGACTAAAATTTAAAATCGGTGAGTAAATGTATTAATTTCCATGATTATTGTCTCTTTTTTAGTCAGGGTAATTTATTTCCAGATGGCTTGGCAAAATCATTCCCCAAAATTCATGTACGGTCAATAAAAACCCATTTGCTATTGGGAATTGTCACAGTAATAAATGGAATTCATTATTATCGAATATATAGCGATTGTAACATTGAACATCCGACCTGTACTTTTTTTGGATTTAGCATTGAAATAGACAACATAAAAATGGGTTTCATAGTCTGACACAACATAAAGTCCATTTTACATAGACGATTTTAGACCAAAAATAGCCCAATATAATGACGAATTTCACTCGGAAATCACCGACTAAAAAATGCCTTTCATATGCAACTTTGCATTAACAAGGTTTAGTCTAGACATTACTCAATTAGTTCCCATCTGCCTCTCTATTTGTCTACTAGCGCTAGTATAATGTTATTTACTCATGATCAATTTTTATTTAGTCCAATTCATTTCAAACTAACCCATGACCCTAATCAATTGCACAAATTCATTTTTTTTCTTCTCTTCTCTCAACATCGACTAGCTTCCGCCTCCCTCCTACATAATACCTACCATTCTTTTTTTGACTCTTTTCCTGTCAGACTCATAATGAAACAAAAAAGAAAATAAATGGAGCTGATTTTATCTTGCTATTTTTTCAATTAAAAGAGCATGAGAGCTAAGTGAATTTCACTTCTATTAAAGTAAGAACTTCAGAAAAACTTAGAAGCGAATCCACCAAAATGCAACCTTATATCTCGCGAGTTTCAGCAGCAAATCGCAAAGGCGAGCCCAATAGAATCGAATCATCAAATGGGTACTTTCGTGTTGTGTGATGATGTTTTTATATGGAAGCATTTGCAAGTGCTAAATTGCCAACTATATTGGCGTTTTTTGGTGTGTTGTGTGGGTTAGTGTGTGAATTCCCACTTTGTTTCGTAAATATGGTTTATTTTCTGACATGTTTGTGGTCAGCAAATGCTTTTTGGGAATTGACGGTAAGGAGTGATTATGGGATTTTGGATTAGCCATTAGGACCGTTTGGGTAGAAATTCAGCTATTCTAGTCATGGTGGAGATAGCAAATCTTGCATAAATTAGTCACAGGGTTCCAGACATTGGAATTGGAGGTATGGAATTCTTATAGGAAGATGATTTAGGAGGCGACGTGAAGTTGACCTTTTTTCTTGGATATATAGAATTGATATAGAACATACAATAAAAATAATATAGAGTAGTCATATACATAACAAACATTTCATATACATAGAACGAGTTGGTTACACAAAAATAGTCACCAAACTATGACCAAATAACCCGGAAATCACCGAACTTTAAAAAATTTCTCTTCCATAACTAACTTTGGCCGATTAACCCATAAGTACTACCGTCTACGGACATCCAATTTTCCGTCCATCTGTCTGTGTGGATTTGTCTACTAGGCATACATGTTATTTAACTATGCCACATCATATCTTATCTACCCAAAATCAATCCAAACATTAAACCCAATTACCCAATCCAATTACCAAATTACCCAATTTTCCTCCTCCTCTCTCCTCTCTCCTCTCCCGCCTCCCTCCTCTCCCGCCTCCTCCTACCTCCTCCTTCTCTCCTCTTCTTCCTCTTCTTCCTCTCCTTCATTAATGAAACAAAAAAAGAAATAAATGGAGCTTGATTTTATTTTCCTATTTTTTTCAAAATGAAGAGCATGGAAGAGCTAAGGAATTCACTTCTCTACCCAACTCAAGAAGCTTCTAGAAAGAACGAGAGGAAGTTTCGAATCCACCAAATCCAACCTTAAATCTCGCCGGGAGTTTCCAGCATCGAGGACGAGCCCAAGTTAGGAATCGAATCGATCAACAATGGGTTCACTTTCTGTGTTGTGGGGTGTGATGTTTTTTTATGGAAGCATTTGCAAGGTGCTCTATTCGCCTACTATTTTGGTTGTCTTTGTCTTGTTTTGTTTGTTGTTTGGTGGATTAGTGTGGCTGAATTCCAGCTTTGGTTTCCTAAATATGGTTTATGGTTTCTGTTTTGTTTTTGTTGTGTACCCTTTGTTTTTGGATTGGGGTAGGATGATGTATGGGTTTTGGGTTAGCATTAGGCGGGTTGGGTAGAAATCTCAAGCTTTCTGCTCTTGTGGAGATTACCAAATCTTGCAAAGAGTTGAAGCACAGGGTTCCAGAGATCTGGCGTTGGAGGTGGATCTTAATGGAGAGCCGATGATTTAGGAGGCGACGATGAAGTTGTACAAGGAGAAGTGAGATTGGGAGAAGACCTAGATGCTGCACTTGCGAGAGTGAAGATTTCAAGTGTCTAATTAGTAAAGGATTGAATTAAATTGGGGTTGTATTCCGACTAGTATTGGAAAGATGGATTAAGTTGGGGTCAAAATTGATTAATCTGGAATGGGATGAGGAGGGGAGGATTGAAGGGGAAAGGTGGATGAGGAGGAGGGTAATCGGGTTGGGTGATTGGTTAGGTAATCAGGTCTGATGTTTTGGTTGATTTTGGGTAGATAAGATCTGACGTGGCATATTTAAATGACATGGACGCCTAGTTGGCAACTCCACATAGGCAAATGGACTAAAAATTGGATGTCTGTAGACGGCAGTGACCTCTAGGTTAATCGGCCAAAGTTTAGTTATGGATGGAAATTTTCTTTAAGTTTAGTGATTCCCGGGTTATTTGGTCATAGTTCGGTGACTATTTGTGTAACCAACCCTACATAGAACATACATAAAAATGACACAAAGTAGTTATATACTGATAACACATACATTAAAGAAGAAGAAAATGCATTGGCTTGTTATGGTAATGATTTCCAGGTTTCGTCTTTGTGACGGGCATTTTAGAGAACATGTTATTGAGCTTACGGGTTAGACACTCGGTGACTAGCACTGACCCTCTTCTTTCTATTTTCTATTTGTGGTTTTCGGATGGGTTTACAGGTCTATGGAGCTTGAGCTGGAGTGTGAGCTAGCAAGGTTGTTGGGGTTCTTTATCAGCTTCCTTGTATTTAAACCTAGCTTTGTACAAGCATGATGTAATGACATTTGTATGGTGTTGCTTGTTGCCGGTTTGGCTTTTGTAATGAATAATTGAAGTCCCTCTCTTAAGTTCAGTTTGTCGATTAAATTTTCTATTCTCTTGGTTGATTTTGTGTAATTGTATGCTTGGTTTGAGTCAGTAACCCCCAAGTGGAGTAATGCATGGGTTGAACCAGTGGTTCAACCGGGTATTCTAGGGTGGGGTGTTACAGATTCGACACTATCGCTTGAGTCTTAGACACATACCCTATTGCTAAGTAGCAGGAGGAAGAAGCAGATCCATGACTCTTGTCAAGATACAACTTCAACTTGACCCAATAGAAAGAGGAAGATCAATCCACAACGCTTCACCTCCTCCAAATTCCAACATCGTCGGCGACCAATCTCCGTCTTCTGGATCTATTTTTGTTTCCCACACTGCAGGTTTTGGAAGAGGAAGATGATACTTTTTAAAATCTTATAGGGGGCGTTTGTTTGAATGTAAATGAGGAAAGGTTTCTTGAAAACACATGATTTCTCAAAACTTCTGTTTGGTAGGCCCTTATTGGGCTAGTGGATTGTAATCGAAATAACCCAACGGCTTAATATTCCTCCCTAGCTTGCATTTGCAGAATATAACCTCCCCACCAATAATTCTGACTTACCTTGAGTATTGGTGGGTCCCACTCTCATTTATTCACCCACTTTCCTTTATTACCCTTACCTGTCGATTCTCTCACCAACCTCCTCCTCTTCTATTCTATCAACAACGCCGACAACGGAGAAAGGTTTATCCAAGATTTCCTATGCTCGTCGTGCCCACACGAAGATCCTTACCCTTATAGTCAATGGAGATACTGCTATTCAGCTACGATGTTGGGTTCTGACCACGCATCCTCATCTTCGTCGGCAGGTACAAACTCTCTTCCTTCCCCTTCCCCCTCGGAGTTTAGGATATTGGCCCTTTGCTCCATGGTTTCTCTCACTCTAGTTCAGCAGTCCGATTAATACCTCCCTCGATTGCAGATATCCTTTATAGGAGTCCATATTTTCCGTCAGGCAGATTCAGTTTCAGTCTCGCAGTGTCCATCCTCCAATCAGGTTACTCTTCTCTCCCTACCAATTGATGTTACATCTCTGCCTAGTCTAGAACTTTTTTGGACAACCAGTCAGTTCAGTCAATAAGTTTGTAATATGTTTTAGTTTATGAATTACGTTTCTTAGATCTTGGGGAATTAGTAGATGTTTGTGTGTTCTTACACTTTCAATGCATCCTAAACTTAGTTGCAGTTAGAAGATGATTACAATAACTTGGTAGGTGCTAAACATTCATGCTCACTCATTCACATTCAGACTCATCAAATGTTGTTTGTTGTTTGTCAAAATTTTCCTGCCTAGCTGCCATTTGCATCCTTCATAATTGTCATCATGTATAGGGCAGTTTGATCTATCTGACGATGTCCTCCAGTTCAATTGTCGAGTAACTTAGTGCCTATAATGTTCTTCATTGTATTCTTTCTGTCAGACCTCCTGTGAAACTTTCACTAGGGAAAGTCAGTCCAAGATCCATGGAAGTCTTGGCACATGTTACACTTGCACCATGCCTCGTAATGCATACTTTTGTCAAGCTCATGCTATTTGCACAAAACTTAACACAACTCCACCTTCACACAGTACAATCAACATTTAAGCTTCTATTTCTTCTAACAGGTGTTAGGAATGGCTCGAAGGACTGCCAACCAACGCCGACGCATTAGTATGTAGTCGCCATGTGCTACCACGTAATGCAACAAGTTGCTTGGCTGCTCACCGAATGTAGTGGAGGCAGTCGATCCATAACCAAAGAAGGCGAAGACATTCCTCGGCCCCTCCCGCATGGACCTGACGTGTACCAGACCGGTTTCTTGCACCATACCACACGAACCACCAATGTCAATTGCATCAACATGCTGCGAATCAGTAAGAAAATATTTTGGAACTTATGTGACTTACTAGAGAGCGTTGGCGGGTTGAAAAGGTCTAGGAACATGGAAGTCCATGAGATGGTGACCATTTTTCTAGCCACGGTGGGCATAACATCAAGAATAGGACATGTCAGATTATTTTTCATCGCTCTGGCGAAACCGTGTCACGAACCATTCATTGTGTGCTCCAAGCTTTGTTGAACCTTCATGAGATTTGCCTATCCAAGCCAACACATGTACCAGAAAACTGCGAGGACCCTAGGTGGAAGTACTTCAAGGTATGTGCCATCTACTCTCCGCGACATATGCATTACTTTTGAAATCTTCATATCATGGTCATATTCACCACACTTTCATCATTATTAATAAGTAATACACTATTGAATGTAGGGATGCCTGGGCGCTCTTGATGGAACCATAATAACTGTAAGGACGTCAACCACTAGCCAGACTCGATATTGGACTCGAAAGGGCACAACAGGTATCAACTATCTGGTCGTATGCAACACAAATCTTCAATTCATCTACTGTCTAGCCATTATAAAAAAGCTCTTCGTACTGGAGCCTTGAATGCTCTCCGCAATGGAGCCGATCTATCTTCTCCTTGGAGCGCCTTTGATGGCATGGTGGGTACAGTTGAAACATTTAATGAAGCGGGGAGTTATGATGCTCCAACTACCAAGCGAGAGAAGGAAGTGCAATGAAAGGGTTCGAGTGGAGCCAAGTGTCTGGGAAAATCATTTGCTTTCAAACATCAGGCCAAGCGCTCTGCCTCATCTCCTATTATTGTTACATCTGGCTGCGAAGGGTCTGGCTGAGATTAACAAAATGGAAGCTTCCCTGGAAGACATTATAGCGCAAACAGCCCTCCTGCATTGTGAGGAACCAACAATGGAGCTCACAAGGGAAAGTGAAAGGTCCTCGAAAATGGCTCAGCGGTCTCTGGTCGGAAGGTTTTGGGGGATAGAGAGTGCAGTGTTACTACCATAAGGAATAATGCGCAGAGGGTATGGAAATTAGAGGGGGATCTGAAGGTAAAGAAGCTGGAGAAGAATGTTTTTCTGTTCACCTTCTTCGGAGAAGAGGACAAGAAGAAGGTGAGAGGAAGGGAGTCCATGGATGGTGCTTCAGTCTCATCTCATTGTTAAGGGGTGGGAGAAAGTGAGAAGGCCAGAAGATGTCATCATTGACTCTACAGAAGCTTGGGTGTGGATGTGGGGATTGGCCCCTGATATGAGAGGATTGGAAAATATGAAAAGGATAGCAAGAATGTTCAAAGGTATGGCTGAGTACGAGGAAAGTGGGCAAGATGCTAATGAATGGAAAAGCTTTGTTAGGGTTAAGATGGAATTATTCTTATCAAAACCATTGCCAACAGGCTTCCAAAGCCCCGATGGAAGAGGAGGAAAGGATAAGGTGGAATTTGCATACGAAGGAATCCCAGATTTCTGCTATTGTTGCGGGATTATGGGTCACACGATCTCCTTTTGTGAGCTAAGAATGAAGAATGTGGAGTTCTTTGACAAGAACCCCATAAAATATGGCAGCCACATGAGGGTGGAAGGGTCTAGTGAATGAGGAGGAAGAAGAGGTGGTCGGACGATGAAGAAGGCAGAGGATTCGGGACGACCGGCGACGATGCACCCTCCAGAGGAGAGGATGACGTGGCCTCGAGACTAGCGAGGGGGACAGCTGCCCAAAACTTTTTCCCACCTATCCGAAGCGGCGGAGAGCTATTGTTGAGTGGGGAAAGAGAGCTGGGCCATGGTGGAGGCAGACAGCTGAACGTTTTGGGCCAGCAAAAATGGATGGGCCCGCATTACCCTCAGCAAATATGGGGAACTCAAGTCGATACTAATCAGAGCCTGGTAAATGCTCACGAGCCTCAGGTAGGGGATCAGACGCCCTGGCAAAGAACCGTTAGAATAGCTGAAGGGGTGAGATCAGAGGTTGAAAGGATAGCAATTAACTTGGCTATGGTTGCACCTTACAACCTCCAGTTCTTCTCAACACCTATGCTGATAAAGTATCTCTATGATATGAAGATCCCACATATAACGGAGGTGCTACAGCAATGCAGCAGTGTACATCAAGGAGTGGAAGATACGATGAACCACATAACATCAATCGCATAGAGCTCATACCATCCGGAACTGAGGGGATTGGGGGAGAAGGGGCTGATCCCAGAGGAAAGAGACCAAGTGAAGTCAGGGGAAGTGGCCCAATGAAGAAGCAGAAAGGGTTGGAAATGTACTGCCCAAATATAACAGGCTGGGAAACAACAAGATTTGAAGGAGGGGAAGCTAACGGGCAGGGCAGAACGAGGGGGATAAAACCTAAATCAAGATCAAGACGAGGGGAACAACGACCAGACATGGTAGGGAGTATAGGGGCGGTGGTGGTAAGCCAATTGCCACCCGATCAGATATAATCGTTAGCTGGAACTGTAGGGGCATGGGACAGTTCCCTATGGTTCGACACTTGCATGATCTAATCTGCAAGCACTGTCCCTCCATGGTGTTTTTTATGGAGACGAAGTAGGAGAGAAGAGCCATGGAGAGGGTTAGAAAAAAATTACGATATGGAGGAAGTTTCTACGTGGACCCCGAAGGTAGAGTATGGGGGCTAGCGCTGTGGTGGTTAAAGGACACGAATGTTAGAGTTATCAGACACACGGAGAACTTCATTGATATCCAATGGAGTGAGGAGGGCGATAGGTTCATTACTTTTGTTTATGGAGCACCAAATATGTAGGATAGGAGGCGAGTGTGGGCTGAGATTTCAGAGTTCAAGAGAGCCCTAGAAGTGTCGTGGTGCTTGATTGGGGATTTCAATGCTATATGATATAATGAGGAGAAGGAGGGAGGCAATCCAGTTCCGGGTAGAAGGCTTCAACAATTCAACAAGTTTGTTGCAGACATTGAGGTGATGGATGTGGAATGTTCAGGAGATGTATACACCTGGTGCAACAACAATAGACAAGGAAATGTGATTAAGCAACGGCTGGACAGGGGTATGTGCAATGGGGGGTGGGTGGAGTTGTACCCGAGGACGAACGTTATCCATGAATTGAGAGTGCAATCAGACCACAACCCTATTATTTTGAGGACGGATACAGAGGGTAATAGGTTCGGAAGATGACGATTCTGTTATGAGCGAAGCTGGCAAGGCATGGATGGGTATAAAGAGCAGGTGGAGGAAGCTTGGGTGCAGGGGAGGGATACAAAGGACAACCTGCTAAACTGTACTACAGCACTCAGGAGATGGAAAAAGGAGTTTATAGGAGGCTGCAAACAGCGAATCGAGACCCTAAAAGGCGAACTTGAACACCTTAATCGGATGGATTTCTCTGAAGAAGTGATGTAGGAAATTGATCTAAAACAGCGAGAGCTGACCCAGCTGTGGGAAAACGAAGAGACGTACTAGGCAAGTAGGGCGGGAATGCAATGGGCAAATTTCGGAGATCGCAACACCCAATTTTTTCACTTATCCACCATCCAAAGACGGGGCAGGAATGCATAATGAAGCTAAGGAATGATGAAGGAGATTGCATTGAGGAGATTAGAGATGTAAGGCAGCATGTTACTAGCTTCTTTCAATCTTTGTTTCAAGCTGAGAAAAAGCGTCTGTGACTACTCAATTATCAAGGATATGCCCAGGGTAATAAGCAATGACATTAGTATGAGGCTGGATCGACAGGTGGACGATTGGGAGATCAAAAAGGCGGTGTTCAAACTTGGCCCGAACAAAGCACCGGGGCCGGATGGCTATGTAGGTTGTTTCTTTCAACAGCATTGGGAGATGGTGAAAGGTGATGTGATCAGAGAAGTGAAGCGTTTCTTTCATAAAGGAATCTTCCCGGAGGATTGGAATCTAACGCATATTGCCCTCATCCTGAAGGTTCACAAACCGGAAAGAATCTCGCAATACCGCCCTATTAGTGTGGCAAATTTTAGAGCAAAGGTAATCTCGAAGATTCTGTCCTCGAGGCTCAAGCCAGTCCTCCCCGAGCTTATTTCAGAACTGCAAGCTGCATTTACAGGAAATTGATGCATACAGGATAGCATCATCCTGGTCCACGAAGTCATCCACCGACTGAAGCATAGAAGAACAGGGAAGAACTGTGACTTTATCCTGAAGGTTGATATGATGAAGGCGTATGATCGGGTTTCGTGGCATTTTCTGGATGTGGTGATGGAAAGGATGGGGTTTAGTTCAAAATGGATGGGATGGGTTCGAGCCATCGTTTGCTCTGTTAAGTTTGTTGTGGTCATTAATGGGGCATCTACAAATTTTTTCTCACCATCTAGGGGGTTAAGGCAAGGCGACCCTCTATCGCCGTTCCTATTTATCATGGTAACCAATGTGCTCTCCTTCCTTATTCAATCGGAAGTGACGGGAGGGACGCTGAGAGGGATTCAGTTGACGCCAAGATGTCCAGCTCTCACACACGTTCTTTTCGCCGATGATACGATAATGTTTGGGAAAGCAAATAGGGAGGAGGCGAGGAAGATCAAAGAAGTGCTGCTAAGGTATGCCACGATTTCTGGGTAGTGAGTAAATGAAGAAAAGTCAGCCCTATTTTTCTCTAAGAACTCGCCGGAAGATAATTGTGAGACAGTGGCGGAGGAGCTTGGAGTGAGCAGAAACAGTAATTTTGGCAAATATCTTGGGCTACCGGCCGAATGGGGGAATTCAAAATCAGAGACGTTTCATTTTCTTTATGATAGGATGATCAACAAAGCGGGGAATTGGAAAAGCCTCCTCCTATCCCACGGTGGCAAGGAGGTCTTAGCCAAGCCGGTCCTCCAAGAAATCCCGGCATATGTGTTCTCTTGCTTCATGCTCCCCGACACGTTGCTTAAGAAGCTAGATGCGGTGGTTGCGAGGTTTTGGTGGTCGGGGGATGTCAATCGGAGATCGATTACATTGGTGCTCAAAGGAACGATTGACTTCATCTAAAAAGAGTGGTGGGTTGGGATTTAGGAGTTTTAAAGAGTTCAACTTGGCACACCTTGCTAAACTTAGTTGGAAAATCATTCCACAGCCGAATGCCCTCTGGGTGCGGGTGCTTAAGGCGCTCTACTTCCCTCGTACTGATTTCTTGAGTGCAAGGGGTCATCATTGACCGTCGTGGATTTGGGGGACTATAATGAAGGGTCGAACTGCACTGCTGCAGGGATTGAGAAAGAATGTGGGTAATGGCCTTGGTACCTTCATTGACGAGCCATGGTTCCTGGCAGCGGATGATTTCCGTTGTAACCCCAGGGGAGCTGTAGGTCTCAGGATCGCAGACTTCATTCTGCAGGCTTCGCATCAGTGGGACATTGATAGATTGCGATCAACTTTCGATGAGTCGATAGTCCAGGAGATAAGGAAAATCCCAATCGGCCCCCCAATATGAGCGATAAATGGATTTGGCATCACGATGCAAAAGGGGAGTTCTCAATAAAGTCGTGCTATAGGGTGCTGAAGAACGTAAGAGAAGGGGATCACAGGGGCCAATGGCAGTGGATTTGGAGCCTGTCGCTTCCCCCTAAGGTTAAGTTCTTTGTGTGGAGGATTTGCTCAAACCTTGTCCCAACCCGAGAGAATCTGATGGAGGAGATGTGCACAAAGTCCACTGTGTCCGTGCTGTAATCAGATGGATGAATCGGTGCCCCATTTGCTGTTTGAATGTGAAGTGACAAAGGGCATTTGGAGGGAATTGATGTCAGGGTTAACTCCACCCACTGATCAGCAACCAATTGCGGAGTGGTTCAAAAATCTGGGGAATGAAGGACAGATGGAGAGGTGCTGCAAGGCAGCTCTATGCTGCTGGGTGGTATGGAAAACAAGAAATGAGTTAGAGTGTTAGACCGACACAGCAAGGAATGAGAAAGCGGATGTTTAGTGAAATTAATCTTTGGGAGCGAAGTCTGGAGCAAGGGCCCGAGAGGGGTGCGGGAAGTGCTCCGTTCGATGGTGAGCAAGGTCATCAACCACAAGATAACCAAATGTCGAGAAGCCGGATTAAGCAGGTTCTGTGCGATGGCTCCTTCAAAGGAGAGATCCAGAAGGCAGGTATTGGGGTCATAGTTGTGAGCCCCGAAGGTCGAATTGTGGATGGTGTTGCTCGTCATCTTTTGTGTAGAGGTCCAATAGTTGTGGAAGCTATAGCAGTACTGACGGCGTGTAAGCTGGCAACACAGGAGAGGGTCGAAGTAGAGGTCTGGTCGGACTGCAGAAATGTTGTCAATGCCTGTAGAAATGAAGAAGCAAGCATCCCTTGGGAGTGCTCTGCTGTAATTGAAGAGATTAGACAGATTCTGCATTCGAACCCATTCATTAGAGTAGTTTACTGTAAGAGGGATCGAGTGAATGTGGCGGATGAAGTTGCTAGGAAGGCATGTGACGGTAGATTAGAGACTATGTGGCTTCAACACCTATTAGGGGAACTGATCCCATGAGTGTTGTTTCCCTGCTTTTGTGCTTGTATTTTGTCTCCTATAAGTTGGTACCTTTGGATGATTAATAGAATTAGTCTTTTCCAGGGCAAAAAAATCTACTGTCTAGCCAGGTGGGAGGGCTCGGTGCATGACATCCGGGTTTTACGTGATGCCCTATCTCGCCCTGGAGGTCTACGAGTTCCACATGGTAGGTTACAATATTATGAACCCTCTGTATGCATCTCCTTTCAGTAGCTGTTAGTAGTTATGCTTTATAAAGGTCATAAGAAACTTCTTACCTGCTTTGGAATGTTCACAATTGATTCACTATGCATGGGTTTAGGTTGGCTGCAATGTTATGCCTAGTGTCCTATGGACTGCATATTAGGGTAGCATTGTGCATACAGTGGCACATCTCGATTAAGTTTGGTTCCATACTACTCACATAGGTTTGTCCGCTTACAGGGAACTACTACTTGTGTGACGTTGGGTACATGAATGCTAGGGGTTTCCTTGCACCATTCAGAGGGCAACGATACCACCTCCAAGAGTGGGGTGGTGCCAACCGCCCGAGAATGGCAGATGAGTTCTTCAACATGAAGCATTCGAAGGCGCGAAATGTAATCGAATGCATATTTGGAATCCTTAAGATGAGGTGGGCCTTACTACGCGACACGTCCTGGTACTCCCTAGAGATGGTGGGTCTTTTTTTCACTACCTGCTGCATACTACACAACTACATTCATCAGGTGGGAGGACCCAATGTGTTCGAGCAGGCATACTTCCCCCCAATTGCCGAAGAAACTCCATTCGTCGAGACCATGGACGATGTTCAATGTATGTGGAGTCATCTACATAGTGGAATGAGTTTAGGCATGGACTGGCGGCCGGGATGTGGGCTCATCGAGGACAGTAAATGTCCGACTTGTATCCTTGTTATAGTTATTGAGTTAGAACTATTGCTACGTGAGTGTTGTGTAGTTCTCGTACTTCTACATTTCCCCTCTAAGCTACTTCTGTAAGAGTTGAATATTTAGTTCTTGTTGAAACACTACTGTCAAGAGTTTATTAATCTAATACCTAACGAATGTAACTGAGATAAAATTGAGGTAAATGAATTAGTGAGTTGCTTCATCATATTTGTATATTGCTACGGATGAGTCCATTCAGAGCCCAAGTTGTGACGAAACTTCGTAGACTCACTTGCTGTTGAACTATATCCATGTACTGACTCTTATCTGGCTGAGTTATGAAACACATGCAAATTATCAAATAACTTCACACTGAAATGTCAGAAATATTTAATGGTTGATGGTTTGGACTCCATCTACTCACCATTACTAATTGCAATAAGTGCCTGTTGCTCAACCACTAAAGTAAATACAAATGGTTGATTTTTTTCCAATGTGTCATATTAGTATTCATTCTAGCCACTTTTTATGGAGTTACATAAGCAAGTTTGTTGGCTTATTCTTCTGCCTCTCCACACTTGTGCAAACTGCTGCTACTCTCCATATTGAGCATCTGCAGAAGGTTGATATTACTTTGCATTGTTGAGCATGCTTTATTCAATTGTCATTGGTAGTTTCGTATATGCAGCATGTTTTACCCTAATATGTTTGAATCCATTATCTGTGTACGTATGCAGATTGATTGGTAGACGAAGTAGCATGACGAAAGGAAGCATTGAGGGAACGCGGGATTACAAGATATGGCCGAGGGTTGTAGAATAGACCCTCGTCGCTTGTATGAGGGAGATAGCGATTTTAAGCTGGTGGTGAAAGGAAACTTCAGACTTCCGCATTTGAAATCATTGGAGAAGATGCTCCTTGAGAAAGTTGAAAATTGCCAAGTAGCTGTTCCGCATATAAAATCCAAGGTCTGATACTTCAAAGACAAGTTCATGGCTCTCTTAACTCTAAAACAGGCTAGTGCCTTCGGGTGGGACGCTGCTCGTGGGTGCATAGTTGCTGATGACGAAGTCTTCGCTGGTTCGGTTAAGGTAGATGTTTACTGCAGTTTTTTGTCATTTCTCTGTAGTTATTGTCATGTGTTCTGAGTTCTATGTTGTGTTCAGTTTGTATCAGCTATTCGTATAATGTTCATGTTCATCGTGTGCTCACTATTTCATTTTATGTACGTAGAGCCATCCTAAGGCTAGCGGGATGAATCACAAACCGATGTCGTATTTTGATGATTTGTGTATAATCTTCGGTGTGGATTAAGCCACAGGAGCACACACTGTTTAACCGGAGATGCTGTCAGTAGGGTCGTCTCTAGGCCCGGAGTTTTCTTCCTACATGGATGAGGATGAGGTCGAACAAGGTGACTCGTACAACATCCCCAACACTAGTGATCACAACGCGGTGATGGAAGATTTGATCAACCAAGGGATTGATATGCATGCCATAGGAATAACGCATGTTGAAGCTGAAATCACGTTGAAAAGGGATCTAGTGAAAGGGAAGGAGGCAACCACATCCTCTGGGAGCAAAAGGACGCGCCAATAGTTTACTGATGAGGATCGCTCTCGCATCGCAGCTTCCATGGTAACAACAACTGAGAGCATAGGGAAAATTGTTGATAGCTATTGCATTGAGGGAGATTTGGCTATGAAGAGGCGCTTCTTGTACCAAGAGTTGGCGAAATTCCCTGAGCTGACCAGCAACCAGCGAAGCAGGGCGTTGAGGCATTTGAACCGTGATGACGGTGATGCTTCGACCTTTTTCCAGTTTACTACAGATGAGGAGAAGCTGGAGTTCGTTTGGAAAATTTGTGAGTGATCGTGCACCGGTAGTAGGAATGTAGCATGGGATGCCCTACATTAAGAGAACACTAATGAGTCTCTTTTATTTTGTTATCATTTCGTGGGACGAGTAGGCTGCGAATGAACTTCTCAAGCTGGTTTATGTTGTAATTTTTTGCACGTATATGAACGATGAAAGCACAAGGATAGGCCAATGTCAGTATAGACATTGTGTTGGACAACGTTAATAGTATGAATGCAAGTTTGAAGTTTAACTTTTCATTTATTAATTGCATAATGTGAACAACAAAATGCGAGCAATGGAAGCTGAATTACTCGCTAGCTGATGCATCAGCAGAGTACATAAGGCCTTGTTATCCAATATATGAAGCATACTGTACGAAACATATGATTAGGCGGCTGCAATTGTGATTACTTAATCTACTTTGAACACTGCAGCGAACCGAACATGTCCTCCAAACGACTAACATGCTCAGCCAAGTTGTCTGCTTTAGTGGGTGGTCGAACCTTTCTAGCAGGGCCTGGTTCTGTTTCCTGCGATTTGAGCATATGTAATTCCGCGTATCTGAGTCGCTACTTCAGCTGTTTTTTTCATGTTGAAGTTTGGCATTCTCGAGCAACAACCCATCGATGGAGAACCCAGATGATGCTCCTTTGGTGTTGATCCTGCCGATGGTTTCGTTGTAAACTTTGTCACACCATAAAAAGAAGCTGCATCCACGTTTACCCTAGGAGTAAAGGCAAGTAACTCATGCTTTAATTAATTGTTCAAATCATGGAAATGAAACGAACGATGGAGGACGTGGAATTTGTACCTTCAGACTCTAAAGACGACATCCATAAAAGTCCCGATTAGGATTCGTTGCCATATTCGACGTTCGAACTACAACCTGAACCCCACAGTAACAACAAAGATCTGAACTCAAGCTCGTACGCACACCACCCGATTTCCTCATAGCTGTTGTGACCCAAACCCTTCGGCTATACTAGTGGGTGGGACAATGAATCTCCCTTTAATGGCGTAGAGCTGGGGGGTTCTTGATTATGAAGGATAAACCCCAGATGAAGGATATCCTATACATAATAATGGAGTTAAAAAAGGTAAGGGTAGCTTGGTCATTTCAAGGTAATCAATTTTTACATTTCTTTTTTTAATTTTCTGAATGTGAAAGTCATTCTACCAAACCAAACACTGAATTGGAAGTTTACCTTTTACTGAAGAAACATTGGAATCCCTCATTACCCAATACCCAATTCCCCAATCCTCATTATACTCAAACAAACGATCACTATAAGAAATTGTTAGTTTAATAGCAACAGATTAACAGCGGACAATTTTTTGCCGCTGTTAAATTGCTAAAGTCGTGTAATTCAACAATGACCACTGAGCCGCTGTTAAATTAGGCAGTTTAATAGCGGCCTAGTGGCCGCTGTTAAATTATGCAGGCGGATTGGGCTTTATAGCCGTCAGATTAAAGTTAAAGAAACACAAAATAGGAAATCTCAACCGTTAGATTTAAGTTGGATAGTTTAGCAGCGGTCTAGTGGCCGCTGTTAAATTATGCACACGGATTGGGCTTTATAGCCGTCAGATTTAAGTTAAAGAAACACAAAACAGGCAATCTTAACCGTCGGATTTAAGTTGGAGATCCATGGCTTCTTAATTCCCTTCCCTTCGTCACCTTCATTGAAACTCCACCGGTGACAACAACCACAACTCATCCATCATCTCCTCCACCGAACCAACTCCTCCATCGTCGAAGTCCTCCTCCGTCTCCTCCAGTCCTCCACCGAACCAACTCCTCCATCGTCGAGCTCCTCCACCGTCGAGCTCCTCCACCGAACCATATCTCCATCGTTGAACTCCTCCACCGAACCAACTCCTCCATCGTCAAACTCCTCTTACGCCAAAACAACTCCTCCATCTTCGAAGTCCTCCTCCGTCAAACTCCTTCATCGTCAAAGTCCTCCTCCGTCAAAATCGTGCACCGTCAAGATCCTCCTCCGTTGACCTCGTTCAAATCTGCCTCCATCGAACTCCTTTAGATCCGACTCTCGTAGTCTACTGGATCTACCTCTAGAGTGGGATTTTTGTTGGGTGTCGCCGGAGTTTCGGCTCTATCGGTCGGAGCTCCAGCTATATTTTTGGCCTCAAAATAATTTAACAGCGGCCTCGAAATAATTTAACAGCGGACATAGGTCGCTGTTAAATTAATACATTTAATCGCGGCCACTTTTTACCGCTGTTAATTCGTTCTAACATTGGTCAATTTAACAGCGGCTGTGACCGCTGTTAAATCTGTTAAACAGCGACCGTGGCCGCTGTTAAATCTGTTAAACAGCGACCGTGGCCGCTGTTAAATTGAAATTCTGTCGCCGTTAAATACTCAGTTTTTTGTAGTGGACCCCATAGTAAATTTAGTTTTGTTATTGTTTTTCACTTTTTAATAAAATTGAAAGAGGATTTGTTGATCTTGGAAATAAGCCCCCTCTCACTTTCTCTCAACGCCCTCAGTCAAACCTAGGGGTGGGAAGCCCGACCCGTTTGATCGAATTTTGTCCAACCCGACCCGACCGGGTCAAACTAGGTTGCGGGCTACCCGGAAACCCACTCATTTCTTCATTGGGCCGGGCCCGAGTTGGGTAAAAGTGGCATAACCGGGTTTCGGGTTTTCCAGGTAAAACCCAGCCCGGCCCGGCTCGGAGTCCATAATAATTCAAAATCAGTGGCCCCAATGTAGTCAAAATCGGAATTTCACGTGGAATCAAAAATATCGGTGAAATCATAATTGTATTTTTTAATGTAAAATCGTAAGATTTTATGAACTAATATCAAAACATTGAAGTCAACAACATATTAAGAATAAGAAGACCAAAACCCAACTTTGAAAAGTCTACATAAGAAAGAAAAAAAAGAGAATGTCGGCTCTTAAGCGGTCATTCGAGGAAGTAATAATTAGATTTTAGACACTTTTTAGTAATAACTTCTAACTTAATTAATCAAAATCTAAAAAAAAACCGTTTAATTTAATTATCTTTGTTCTGACTTATATATAGTTTTACAAACTGGTAATTTCCCCTAGAAAGTGATATCATAAAATACAAGAAAAATCGTTAATTTTATAAGATTCAAAGATTTTGATCGAGATTTTACTAGATTTTACAACCCATAGATTTTGCGTGGAATCAAGATCGTTAGAGACCAGTGAAATCATAAAATCGTAAGATTTTAAAATTAAAATCGGGATTTTGACTATATTGAGTGACCCAATTGGCCTTTTAAATGTATATTGATCTCATATAAATGAAATAAAATAAAAATCAGAAATGGTAAATGAGGCCCAGTTGGTCATTGAATTATAATAAGCCCAAATCTAATAAAAAAACATAGACTAGAGTGTGAAGAATGTGGTGGTTGCAGCGCTATTGCCCGCCTCTTCTTCTTTTTCAATTTTTTTCAAGACCGCTACTAGCTAGATAGGGCGAAGAAGAGAGGCAGAGGGTCGTTCTTCTTCTTCAAAGATATAAACCCTATGCGTATTTGCTGCTTCTTCTTCTTCTTCTTTCTCTCATTCTTCTCCTCCTCTAGTTTTACGCCGCCTCCTCCAAAGCTCCAATCTATTTCATAACCTACAAACTAATCAAATCATTTCCTAGAAAAAGAAGAGAGAGCACAAGAAAAAGAAGAGGAAAGAAGAAGAAGATGAAAAGAAGAAGTAGTCTAAGAAGAAGAAGAAAAAAGAAGCAATAGTAGAATACAAAGTGTTTGAGGATTTTTTTTTAAGTAATGGGCTGAATTTTCGGATAGTCAACCGGGTACTCGGGCCGACCAGGACTCACGTTGATCGGGCTTCGGGCTACCTGATGATTACCCCTAGGCCATGCCTGGGTTTGTTAAAAGAAGGTTCGGGCTGCCCGAAACTCAGTTAACACGAGTTGGGTCGGGCTACCCGAACTTCCCACCCTAGTCAAACCCCCCCTCCCTCTAAACCTCTCATCTCTTTACGTTATGTTTGATAAAACATGGCCATTTTACTAGTATCAAAACTAAAATTTGGAGACAAAGTGAGAGATGAAGAAAGCTGAACATTGAAGACAAAGTGAGAGATGAAGAAAGCTGCAACAAACTAATTGATAGCATTAATAAATCTTTCATTTATGGACAAACAAAAACAAACTAGAAAGTTAAACTTATATAAGGCTTACACTATTAAGGGTTTTTCTTAGTTCCCCTTCTATTTTTGTATAATTCCAATCCGGTTCGGTTCTAACTTTTTGTTACCCTCCATTTTATCTTTTCGTTGGTCTTTGTTTTGGGTGTGCAAATTATTAAATCTGTATAAACCATGTTTACACTATTCATTAAGGGTTTTTTTCTTAGTTTCCCTTCAATTCTTTTTAATTCCAATCCAGTTCGGTTCTAACTTTTTGTTACCATCCATTTTACCTTCGTTGGTCTTTGGTTTGAGTGTGCAAATTATTAAATCTATATAAATCCATACAAGTGCTATTCATTAAGGAGTTTTTTACCATGTCATTCTAATTTGCTTTATCCTAATTAAGTTTTTTTTATGAATTGGGTAATTTTTATTCATCAAATGGTAAGGAATATCAATACAAGCTAATGACTAAGACACTAAATATCAATGCAAAAGAAGAAATCCTATACTATTTCCAAGATCTCCATTTCATGTTTGTGGCACAAAGCAAAAATGTGCATCTCCTCCCTAATGAGTTCACAGAGCTCAGCATCCGTCTTTGAATCCCCCCCCCCCCCCCCCCCGGGGAATATTACATTGCACCTTTCAATCCAAACATGACAAATAAAGACTCTCCATAAAAGTAGTTTAGCCTTTCTTTTAACTGTGTTAGTCCTCCACCTGCTGACTTCTTCAATCATTCTCTTCATGCCCAACCCTTCTAGCTCCGAAAAAAACTTCATTCGCACAGCTTGAGTATGCCAGCAGTTAGCAAAAAGATGATCCCATCTCTCTTCCTCGTCACAGTAAATACATTTGGCATCCACCAAGCAGTCCCATTTCTGTACCTTGTCTCTCGTAGTGACATGATTTGTAACTATTAGCCAAGCAACTAAGGAACGTTGAGGGATTATGAAACCAGACCACACACAGCTGAACCAGTCCACCTTGCTGCTAGTAACTCGCAGAGAATTCCAGACTTTAGACAGTTTAAACTTAGGCATTATCTCCCCATCCAGGTGCCCTCTCCATCAGCATCATAGCCAATATGCACTTTAATTCTCTCTCTCATTTTCAGCAGCTGTTTCTAGTGCCAAGAACCAACTCCAAAGGTGATATCCCACAGGAGCTGTGACTTTAAACGATATTTTTTTATCCAAGCTACCTAGAGAGATCCTGACTACATTAAAAGGTTCCAGACGTGTCTTGTAACATTGGCTGCATTCCAGTTTTTCAGATCTTTTAAATCAATTCCCCCTTACAACTTAGCTGCAAGTCGATCCCAGGCCACTTTTGATCTTCCACCTTCCATTTTACCCCACAGGAACCTGTTGCATAACCCTTCTATATCTTTTAAGAAACCCGAAGGGAGCACAAAAGCTGACATCCAATATTGCAAGGTTCCTCCTACCACCGACTCCAAAAGCTGAACTTTACCTGCATAGGATAGTTTTTTGACTTTCCAATCCATGATACGAGGAGTCACCTTATCAAACGAAGATTTGCAGTCATTCCTACGAAGTTTACCAGAAATTAAGGGCACTCCCAAGTAACGAAATGGCAGAGAACCCTTCCCAAATCTTGAAGCTAACACAATGCTGTCTTCCACCTCAGTATTCACCCTAGCCATATAAATGCTACTTTTGTCAGGGTTAAACCTTAGACCAGAATAACCTTTGAACTCATCTAAAACAGCAGTACAACCTTAACAGCAGCTACATTAGCTTTCGTGAAAACCAGGAGGTCGTCTGCGAAGATTAAATGAGTTAAAGCTACCCCTTTACATTGTGGATGAAGCTGGAACCGTTTTCCTACCACTGCCTTCTCAAAAAGGGAACTCAACACTTCCATCGAGAGCATAAAGAGGAAGGGGGAAATGGGATCCCCTTGCCTACAACCTTTTTTAGCTGGAAAATAGCCACTCGGAGAACCATTAATCTTCACAGACAGCATGGAAGAACAAAAACAAGCTTTAATCCAAGCAATAAAAGTACCAGGAAATAGCATAGCCTTCAAAACATCCAAGATAAAACTCCATTCAACCGAATCAAATGCTTTTATAAGGTCGATCTTAATGGCACATCTAGCAGAAGAAGCTTTTCTTCTTGTAAGTACTTAGAAGTTCATGGGCAAAGAGAAAACCATCCCCTATATTCTGCCCTTTAATGAAGGCTGTTTGGTTCAAACTAACTAGGGAGGGCAGCACAGTAGCAAGTCTATTAGTAAGCACTTTAGATACCACTTTGTAAACTACATTGCAACAGGAAATCGGTGTGAAGTTTTTCATGTCTACTGCATTCTTCTGTTTAGGAATCAAAGCCAAAGCTATTGAGTTAACGTACCATGGCATTATACCTTGAGTGAAGAAGCTATGGACTGCTAAAATCAAGTCCTCACCAACCGTACTCCAGCTATGCTTGAAGAAGAGAGCAATATATACGTCTAGGCCCTAATTAATTTATCTTTCTCATTTCTATTACAAGATTCTCTCTTCCTTTTATTATTAAAAATTAAATCTATATAACACACAAAATACTTTGAATAAGAAAATCATTTTGTTCATTCAACGGGTGAATACACCGAAGTTAGAAATATATTTAACGAGTAGCGGCATCGCGCGACCACACAATCTATTAGTGTAGTTAAAAGGGTTGTTGTTGAAGCCATCCATCGTGATTAACAAAAGATATGCTAGTCATCTTCTCCCACATCTCTACCGGAAGTTGCTTTTCCCATTTCACCCTCTTGGATGTATCAGCTCCTGCTCCATAATTCCCATACTCTGCATATGTCACTTCTTTCTCATCAACATTCCATGAATCCCAACCCTTTGGATCTACTACATCTGTGAAATTGGACTTGTAAAATAGTACCCTTGCATACTTCCTCCATGGCCTCCCCAAATAGGTTGGACCTTTCCCTGAGACAGAGCATCCTTTGAACACGAACCCACTTGTGTCCTCCTCTTTCTCCCTTGCTTGTGCTGTAATGAACCCTCCTCCATTCACTCTAATCCCACACTCCTATCATATCATATTGAAACTTCTTCCAAGTCAGGAATCAATATTATTTCGAATGATATAGCATCTGGATATATATATGTACCTCATAGATAGACTGGCCACGGCCAAATATGAAATCAACAGCACCTTCAATAGTGCACTTCTTGAAGTAATGCCTCCCCTGACAATCCCACAAAGTGTCCTGAACACCCCAAAACCCACAACCGTAAAAAGATATCTTGTCTCCGACTACCAGAGCTGCCACCGCCGGCAATATCCTGTTCTTCGATTGTGGGTAGTTATACGAGTTCTGGTTTCCATAACATATGTTAAATATAGATATATAAATATATATATTAGAAGTTGTAAAACAGAACAGTTTGGACGTACCACAAAGCCAATGCCTCTAATAATGATATTATCAGCTAGGACAGTGAAGGTAGGGCTTTGTAACGTAGACAAGTGATCATCCCACACAATCTTAGTATTCCTCTTCCCTTTTCCCTTCAGTATTATGTATGGTTTATCTCCTGGAATCGTCACCTTCTCCCTGCAACAAGAACCAACCTTGATATATTAATATAAACAAAAGAGACTAATGGTGACTATATATATATCTACAAATCTATATAAGCATTTTAGCTTTTTTCTTATTGCCACCTAGGATTCTCCATGCCTCTCCTTAATTGTAGGAAATTGGCCAATCAATGAATTTTATATGATTTAAATTTATTAAAAATATCTACAAATCTATATAAGCATTTTAGTTTTTTCTTATTGCACCTAGGATTCTCCATGCCTCTCCTTAATTGTAGGAAATTGGCCAATCAATGAATTTTATATGATTTAAATTTATTAAAAATATTTTTTTAATAAAGGTGATAATTTTTCAGTAACTACAAGACTCGAATCCACAACCTCAAGGATAAAATTATGTGCTTTACCAACTAAGCTAGACAAATTAATTTATAATTACATTAAAACATTAAACCACATTACTCCTATGTATTTTACGGCACAAATTGAAGCACATTTCACCCTTAATGGTTAACACATTCATTGATTTTATGATAACCAATAGTTTATTGTAGAAATACACTAACAAGTTGAATAGATAGTAGAGTGAATGAAATTATGATAATAATTTACTCATATAGTTTATTCTAAGATGATGATACTTTTTTTAAATGGGCTCTGTGTTTTTTAATAATCGGGCTCGACGCTCTGTGTAGAATAATTAAATCATTATATTAGATAATGTATTTGCTCACATGACTTTTTAATAGACATTCAAGATAACTAAGTCATTGATTAATTCCCTTTAAAAAAGTCATTGATTAATGGTCAATGATCGATTTGCATAAAGCTTAAAATTTATGAATATTTAAGAGATGTATTTTTCAATTAATATATCTATTGAGCTACAAAAAACTGAACAAATAAAGTTGTACAAATTTATGAATATTTAAGAGAAGTATTTTTCAATTAATATATCTATTGAGCTACAAAAAACTGAACAAATAAAGTTGTACCTTAGTAACATCAATGGTGAGTGCAGTCATGAGTGTATACAAGTATGAGTTATGAGATCGTAAGTGAAACGGGTTACATGCCATTAAGTATTAACAAATTCAGAGTATCGATCGAGTTGTGTTCAGTTTGAGTTGAGCGTATTCATAAACATAAATGCATTCATATAATATGATCATTATTTTCAAATTGTTTTAAGTTTTAAAGGGTCAATTGAACTTTCATTTTTTATTATGTTTAACTATTCCTCTTTTTTTATATAGTGATAGTTTCTTTAGTCTCCACTTTATTTGTTTGCATATGGTTTGAGAGAATTGTAATTTTGTCTTCCATTTGTATTGAACTGAATTTTGTTGGTAAATTATTTGAAGGACTCCAAGTTTGGTAAGTCATAATTTCAATTGATCAATGATCAAACTGCTAAAATTTTAAAATTTACGAATATTTAAGAGAATTATTTGTGATTTAAAATATTTATTGATCAAGAGAAAACTAAAGAAATAAGGTCATACCTTAGTAAGATCATTGGTGAGTGAGGCCATAAGTGTATAAGAGTATGCGCCACGAGATCGTAAGTAAAGCGGGTTACATGTCAACTATTAACAAATTTAGATTATTGATTGAGTTGACTTAGTTTGAATTAGGCATATTCATTAAACTTAAATACATTCATATAACATTATCATTATTTTTAAATTATTTTAAGTTATAACAGACAAATTGATGTTTCATTTTTATTACGTTTAACTATTCCTTAAAATATTTTTTTTACAGTAATGGTTTCTTTAGTCTCGAATTTATTTGTTTGAATGCATCGAGAAAGTTGCCATTTTTTCCAATTTGTCTTGAACTAAATTTTATTGATAAATTATTTGAAGAATTCCAAGTGTGGTAAGTTATTAATTAATTTGATCAAGGATCAAGCTGCATAAATCTTAAATATTTATGAATATTAAAGAGAGTTATTTTCAATTAATATATTTATTAGGCTAGACAAAATTCTACAAATAAAGTTGTACGTTAGTAAGATCAATGGTGCTGAGTTCATGAGTGTACCGTAAGTAAAATTGTCATTAATTGTTAACAGATTAAGAGTATTGGTCGAGTTGAGTTAGTTTAAATTGGGCATATTCATTAAACCTAAATATATTCAATATAACATGATATTTATTTTTAACTTTTTTTTAAAAGTTTAAACGGGCCAAATATAATCGAAGTTTTGATTTTTCATTTGTTTAACTATTACTCAAAATAATTTTTTAACAGTGATGGTTTCTTTAATCTAGACTTTATTTGTTTGAAATGCTTCGAGAAAGTTACAATTTTATTTTTTATTTGTCTTGAAATGACCTTTGCTGGTAAATTATTTGAAAGACTCCAAGTTTGGTAAGTCATTAATTAATTTGATTAAGCTGCATAAATTATAAAAATTTATGGATATTTAAGAGAATTATTTTTTAATTAATATATTTATAATATAGAGAAAACAAAGGAAATAAGATTCTACCTTAGTAAGAGTCATGGGATCGTAAGTAAAATGGGTTACATGACATTAACTATTAAAAAATTGAGAGTATTGATCGAGTTGAGTCAGTTTAAATTGGGCATATTCATTAAACCTAAATACATTCATATAACATTATTCATATTTTCAAATTCTTTTAATATCTAACTGGCCAGTTGATGTTTCATTTTTCATTATGTTCAACTATTCCACAAAATAATTTTTTTACGATGATTTTTTATAAGAATTTTTTTTTACGATGATTGATTCTTTAGTCTCGACTTTATTTGTTTGAAAATGTTTTTCCAGAGTTGTAATTTTGTTTTTCATTTTTCTTGAATTAAATTTTGTTGGTAAATTACTTGAAGTACTCAAAATTTGGTAAGTCATTAATTAATTTGATCAAGGATCAAGCTGCATAAAACATAAAAAATCATGAACATTTAAGATAAATTTTTTCAATTAATATATTTATTGATTTATAGAAAACTAAAGAAATAAGGTTGTATCTTAGTAAGATCAATTGTGAGTGAGATCATGATGAAAGAGTATGTGTCATGGGATCGTAAGTAAAATGGGTTGCATGCCATTAGTTATTAACAAATTTAAAGTATTGAACGAGTTGATTAGTTTGAATTAGACATACTCATTAAAACTAAATATATTCATATAACATGATCCTTATTTCCAAATTATTTTAAGTCTTAACAGGCCAATTAAGGTTCCAATTTTGTTTATGTTTTTAACTATTCCTCAAAATTTTTTATAGTGATGATTTCTTTAGCCTCCACTATTTGTTTGCAAATATTTTGAGAAAATTGCAATTTTTCCATTTGTCTTAAACATACTTTTGTTGGGAGAGCATTTGAATTAATATTTGATTTAGAGGACTTCGTTAATTTGAAAAGTTTGTTTGAATAAAAAGTAAATTTTGATGTATTTTATCCTTTTGAATGATCATAAATGGACCTATTTTATTTTATTATGTAATTAAAATTAATTAATGTCCAAAATATCCTATGATTAATGACAATATTCAAATTAAATATTTAATTTTCTTGGGTATTGAATAAATAATTATATATCTATTATATGAGCATTTAAAATTAGAGAGATATAATTTAAAACTCTCTCTTTAATAACAGGATATTAACCTATCATATTATTTTATTTCTTCTCATTTTAAATCATTCAATAAATTAAATAATTAATAAATAAAATTCCAAATAGTTCTTAAACATAATAAAGTTTAGGAAAAACTGAAAAGTAAAATTATTCATTTAAATTAGTTTAATTGAAATGATTAAAGTATATTTAAAAAAACAATGTGTGGCTCACTTTTTAATTTTATTTTATTTCTATATTTTCTACTTTAAACTGTTTAATTCTCACTATGTAATATGTGAAGTAATTTGACCCATGAGTGTTCTTTTAATTTTAATCATTCAATTCAATTTTTTTGTTAATTTACAATTTATTAAAAATAATATTAAATCTATCATTATAAAATAATATTATTTACTAATTATACTAAAAATATAACATATCGGCCAACGGGCCGAAACAATGCTAGTAATATATATATATATATATATATATTATGGTGGTTTTTATTGTACCTATAAGTCCCGGAATTGAGTTGGATGCAAACCCATTTCATGTTGTTTGAAGGGACAGAGTCAATAGCAGATTGAACCTTAGTGAAACCGCCATGGCCAGACTGGTCGACTACCAGTGTCATATAAGGAAGTGGATCATCCTCGACATGGACGTAGTAATTCTGCCTTTGTGGAACATAGTTAGGTCGGTAGCGTGAAAACGTCGAATCTGATGGGCGCCTCCATGATATTGGGTTGTAGTAATTGCTACTACTCATCCCACGGTTGTACCATTGAGGTTGTGAGTCTTGTGACTGTGAGATGCCAAACAAGAGAATGGTTACCCATAGCCAAAACTGAAAACTAGTAGTGAACTCCATTTTGGATGTGAGAGAGGAAGTGTAGTGTTAACTGTATGTGTGGGTAATAAGAAGAAGATGAGGAGTAACAGTAATTAAGTTGGGAGATCAGAGAGTTGTAAAGTGATAATCATTCATATTAAATTTTGATTTCCATTAAAAGTTTACAACCTAGTTAATGCCAATAGGTTACAATGTATATAGCCATGATAGTTTGAAGAAATATTGATCTAACAATGATGAGAGGAATGGGGAAATCCATGTACTTAATGACTTTGATAGGGGTGTTTAAGGTAAATAGCTAAAGTTAGTTACTCTTTGTGAAAATGGGTAAAAATGTTGGTGGTCACCTACGTTTGGGGTTGTAACATCGTGGTCACCTAATTTCGTTTTGTAAACAAGGTAACCGAGCAACTATTTCAGTCACTTTTGATTCCGGTTAAACTAACAACCAAACATGCAACATCATCAAACATAATATTTTTTTTTTATGTGACAAACATAATATTTTTTACTCTCCCTGATCAACTCGGTTGAACCCACAAAATAAATCTTGCCGACTTAAAAATCAAACCAATACCTACAAAAATGGCTGACCCAAATATAGAAGAATGTTCTGTTACAAAATAAAGTTAGATGACCAGTGTTACAACCTCAAACTTAGGTGACGGCCAAGAAGATTATTTCCTTCCTCTTTTTAAAATTTTCTTTATTTATTGATATATTAATTTACATCCCAAAACAAGTATAAAATTACAACCCACGTGATTTAAAGGAAATTTTGCTTAATTTCTTTGTTACTTCTTCCACTTCTGATTTTCCGTTTATGGTCGTATATTATACTCCCTTTGTCTTCCAAAGTAATTATGCTCTCAGTCTACGACTGTTACTTTCTTTTATTATCCAACAACAAGCCATAAATATAAGGACACTGAATGAACGGTTTTTACTTTTTAGTGCATGTCAAGTGTTTGAATGTTGAAAACAAAATATAGATAGAAGTCTGTGTTAAATGTAGGGATGACTGCCAGAGGGTCCAACTTGGAAGTGTTCACTTTTTGGTACCTAACGTTTGGTCGAAATTTTATTTTGGTACATATCGTTTCAAAAGTTCTATTTCAGTTATGATCGTTTCATAAAATCTCAAAATGGTATTTTCGTCTAATTCCATTTAAATTTTCCGTTAAATGCTCACGTCGCAGCTGAGTCACATATCCTAGTAAGCTAAAATATTAATAAAATAATATTTTTATTAATATAATATTAAATCAATTTTTAAATTTAAATCATTACTTCTAAGATTATAATAATTAATTTTTATGAGTGGAAGTAAAATTGAAGATGGCCTCATTTGTTGCGATGACAGTAATGAGACAGAGCCTGAAGAAAGTGCAGTGGTTGAGGATAGTGAAGAGGAAAAGAGGTCTCCAAGCAAAGCAACATTTGGTGATTATTATAGTATTGGTAAGAAAATTCCCTCTAGTGGTTTGAGCGGGGCTCTAATGCCACGGGGTCGACTCAGAACTAGACGTAAATGATTTGTTGGGTATGGAAATGTTAGAGGTTATAACATGGTAGATAGACATATTGAAGTTATGAAGTATGTGAATAATTACAAAGTTGATGTAGTTGCCGTTTTAGAGCCTAGAGTGCAATGAAGCTGCACCTGTAGATTCTTGGTCATGTGGATGGAAGTTTGATTGCTGTTATGAAGGTCAGTTGGAAAAGTGTGGTCGGTTTGGAAATCGACTGTTTGTGTTACAGAAGGAAAGCTATGCTTGGTTTGTGGTTAAAGGCAGAGTTGCTACCTATGGAAAAGGCTGAATGGGCATTTACAGTTGATCTAAGCTGTAGATGATGGGTTGATTGCAAAGAGCTTATCTTTGCTGGATGCTCTTTCTTCTTAAGTCTCTGGATTAACAGGATTGGAGTTTTGATATTGTCCTTAAAGAAGGCATTGGTTTTGACTCAGGAAAGAGAAGATGGGAAGGTTGAAATGGAACGGTTGATAAGTTCAATTTGGATAGAGAGGTGCAATAGAGTTTATAGTCATATTAGTCATACAAAAGAGTTTCTTTTACATCAGATTTTTGATGATGTAAAAACTAGAATAGTGGGTTTGAACAACGAAAGGGAGTTTCTATGAAATCTCTCTTAGTTGTTCTTTCTTGTACATATATTTTGTAGTTCTTCATGTTTTTTGGTGAAATGAAACCTTTAATTCATCAAAAAAAAAATTTTAATTAAAATAATTAATTTTAACGAATTAAATATAATCCTAATTTCTAAACCCCTCTCTCGCTCCTCCCTCCTCCCCCACCTCCGACCTTCCTCCTCCTCTCCTCCACTTCCGACCGTCCCCTCTCCTCTTCTCCACTTTCGACCCTTCCATCCTCCTCCCCTCCACCTCCGACGGTCCTCCTCCTCCTCTTCCTCCTCGGTCATAAAAAAAACCACTCACTAAACCCACCCTGTCAACCCTCGCAACATCCCGAAAGGATTTCCATACACATGTGCAGAGAAAGGGCGATAAGGAGTCACCTTGTCGGAGTCCCCTCTCATTTTTGAAGTGCCCTTTCGACTGCTCAAGAACCAAAACCGAAAACATAGGAGAAGATATGCAACTGCTCATCCATTCAATCCATCTCGGCGGGAATCCCATGGAGGCTAAGGTTTAGAGAAGACATCCCAATTCACATGGTCATAAGTTTTTTCAATGTCCAACTTAAACAATAACCCCTTCTTCGCCTCGAGTCAATGACCTCATTCACAATCGAAGAAGCATCTAAAATTTTTCTTCCCCCTATAAAGGCACATTAATTCAACAAAATGACCTCGGAGATGCAAACCTTAAGTCTATCCATCAACACCTCGGAGATAACCTTATAGATGCAGCCGACCAAGCTAATAGAACGCAAATCCTTAATGTTCACAACGTCCTCTTTCTTAGGAACGAGGCAAATAAAATATGGCATACCTTAAGAGGAAGTATCCCGATATGAGAGAATTCCATCAGTGCGCCCATGAACTCATCTCCACCCAAACCCCATCTTTGAATAAAGGCCAAGCAAAACCTATCCGGCCCCGGAGCATTCTCTAGACCACACTTTTTTTACCACATCCCAAATTTCATCCTTAGAAAACACATTTGTAAGCCCAATCCTATGCTCCACAAGCAAGTCTTGGAAACTAATCCCTGCAGGAAAAGGTCTCACCTGTCCATCCTTAGAATATAAGTCCTTATAGAACTTCACCACTCGCTCTGTCATGCCATCCTGTCCTGACACCGTTACTCCATTAACAACCAACTAATCCAAAAAGTTTTATCATCACTGATCTATCGCACATCTATGAAAGAACTTAGTATTCCTATTCTCCTGAGTCAACCATAAGTCCCTTGATCGTTATCTCCAAAGATTCTCCTCCCTTTTCCACAGCCCATCAAGTCTAGATTTGATATCTCTCCACCCGCTCGACCTGAGTCAAAACCCCCTCCTTCCCATCAAGCTCCAAGATAACACCAAGGCACTCCTCTGTCTGCCTATCCACTCACCCAAAATCTCTCAAATTCCACAACTTAAGCTCGCCTTTCAAATTTTGCAGCTTCCCTGCCAACCTAAAAAACTCCCCCCTCCCCACCACCTGCCTAGCCCAAACATCAGTAATGAACCCATCAAAAGATTCATGGGAGAACCACATAGTCTCAAATCGCCAAGGTCTTCTTGCACCTTGATGACACTCAATTTGACGTGATTATCAGCCCCATTTAAGCGACATTTCATACCCTTTGATGCCATTTTGATGAGTATTTGGTGCAAATGTCTGAACTTTGTGATTATCGGCTCCTAGTGCGTACATTGTCCATTTATCGGCTATTTTTACCCTTTTTGTGAGCTTTTATGTTGAGCCCCATGTTATCACATTATATAGGACTCTCTCACGAGTCCAGCGCTTCAAACGGAGACCAAATCGGAGTTCAAAGGGAGCGGGAATGATCGAAACAAGTTGGACTCCTACCCAGCTCAAAACGCTGTGTTTTGGAGCTTACACGCCGTGTAAGCTAAATGCACTATGAGCTTACACGCCGTGTAAGCTCCCTAGACGGGAAATTCCCTTGTTTTCCAACAAGGAAAGGGTTTTTGGGGGTATTAATAGACTTTTCGAAGCCAAATTTGTTAACATTCAATTTAGAGAGATCAGCCACGACTTGAGGAGAGTTGAGAGAGTATTCCGGAGCTATCGGAGAGATCGTGACGCCATCAATCCATCCCGGAAGATGCTCGGAGCTAGGAATTGAAGATTCTCAAGATCGAGGCTTCACGGATCATCCGAAATTAGGTTTTTCTGATCCTTTTCTGTTCTTCCTTTGTATAAGATGAATCCTTCTGTCGTCTTTGATTCTTGTTTGTCAGATATGAGTAGCTAAACTTGTAGAGCTTAGATTAGATGAACCCTAAGTGACCCAGGGCTTTAAAGCGATCACGGATCATCGGTAATTAGATTCAAAGTCCAATCAGTTTCTCTTTGCATGGTTGTTTTGTTCTTGATTATTTATGTTTCTTTTCTGGTTGATCTCCTAGATTAGGTTTGTGTTGAGTTAGGGTTTGTCGCCAGACAGCTTCCCTGCTTTAAAACATTAAAACTTTTCTTTCTTGATCACCTAGATTAGATTATTGTTAAGCTGAGGATAGAAGTGAACGCTCGCCTCACTTTAGAACATCACTTCAACCAGTTAACCTATTCATTAGAGTGTGCCTTTCATAGGAACCAGTTAGCGTTAATCCGCTTCAAGAGTAACTCATTAATCATTAGTAATTGCACCAGTTAGTTTTGTCGTCGCAAGAAGCGACCGTACTCGGGCAGCTAATTAATCTTGGTAGTTAGAACGGATAGAGCGAACGTTCCCCGGTCTTAAACCTAAGGGTAAAGAGTTATGGTGGTGTATAGAAATTGATTGAATGAGAATTGAAAACCGCTGGTCTTGTGATTGTTGTTGCCTTGGTGATCTAAGGGGGATTCGAAATCTAAGCTTGTCTGTCGTCTGTCTAAACCAACCAATCATTCTGTCTTTTGATTTCATTTTAATTTTCCTGCATCTTAGTCTAGAAGTCGTGGAACTCACACCACGCACAACGTGTTTAAACCTGAATAAATTCCCTTCATATTTGAGTAGACGATTAGTAGAAACCCTGTGGAATACGATCTGCTTAGCTTTTAGCTTAGTAGTATTTGATCACTGTTCTGCAGCTCATCAAATTGGCGTCGTTGCCGGGGAACTCTTCTAATTGTTTGAAAGAAGAGTTGGCATTTATTCTTCTACCTTTTTATCTTTCATATTTCATCACATTTCAATTTTACGCCGGTTATGTTTGCTTTTGTTGCTTGTAGGTTGTTTTACAGGTTTATGAACCGCTCGCTCACTCATTCTCAGTTTAAGTCGGGTCGTTCTGCTCCGCCAAAGCAACCGCGAGTTCAGAAGCAAGTCAGAATCATTCTGCCTACACCTCCTACCCCTATTAAGATCGAGGAGTTGAAGGAGAACTCCTCATCTTCGTCCGCTTCATCCACTACTTCGAATTCACCACCACCTTCTCCTTCCGTAATGGCTGCTCAACACACCATGGCGGATTACAGTAAACCTAGTGCGGTTAATATTTGGTCTAGCATCGTTGTGCCGCACAACGATGACGAGATGTTCAGTTCGAAGGGAAGCCACAAGATAACCCATGCACACATTTGACGAACTTCCTAGCCATGTGCGAGACGTTCAAGAATGGAAACCTCAATAAGAACACATTATGCTTACGAGTCTTCCCATTCTCCCTTAAAGGCGCCGCCAAGAGATGGCTCAGTAGGAAACCACCTGGCCACTACACCGACTGGGATAATCTAGCTCAAGACTTCGTAGAGGAATACTTTCCTCCTTCAAGAACTACAGCTTATAAGGACGACATTGCTAGATTTGTTCAGAAGGAAGGAGTAAGTTTATATGATGCTTAGAATGAATTCCAAGAACTCCTTCATGATTGCCCTCATCATGGATTCAAGCAGGGACAACTAGCCGAGTTCTTTGCCCGAGGGATGAACGAAGAATCAGCTAAATGGGTCAACTTCTTAGCTGATGGAGACTACACCGCACTCGCACCAGAAGCTACTCTTCTTCACTTTGCAAACTGCGCATCTAAGTCCAGGAATTGGGAGAGCAGTTTGGAGCAGCCAAGAGCCGACCAAGCCGTGAAGATCAGATCAAGATCAAAGTACAGAAACACATGAAGGAGATTTTTGGTACAGCAAATAACTGGTCTATAAGAGAAGTGAATTTTATTGATCAAGATCTCCCTAGATTCACCAGAGGACAGCAGCCTCAGAATTATACGTTTGAGAATACTTGGGAAATCGAGATAGACAAGAAGCTCGACCTGATCTTGGCAAGACTCGATGACCACGAGGAGAAATTCAAGCTTCAAGCCATCTTAAATCAAGATCATGAAGCTCGAGGTCGGCGAGTGGAGAGCGCGGTGAATAGCATGGCTAGCATGCTAGCTAGTATCCCCTTCTTTAATCAATCATCGTTCAAGACGATCTACCATTAGGAAGGAGCACGTCAAGGCCATCTCCACAAGAAGCGGCAAGCAATTAGCTGGTCCTGCAGCTCCTGATCCGGCCATAATTCCTGATGTTATAGCCATTGACAAGCTAGAGATCGAGGAGGATAAAGAAGAAGAGGAGGAGGTGACTGCCCCGCCTCCCCTGACAAAGACATCACCTGCGCCACCACCTCCTCCATATCAGCTTCGGATTCCGTTTCCTAAGGCTTTCCAATCACAGGAGAAAGATCATGATACCTGGTACAGAAAGTGGTATGGATACTTGAAGAACACAGATATCAAGATACCAGTTACTGATGCTATCCAGATGATACCAGAGGTTGGAAAAGTCGCGAAGGATCTTGCGAAGAACAAGAAGAAAGGAGAGTTGTCTTCCGTCTCCCTCGAGGAAGAATGCTCTGCGATCCACAGCCAGACGACCGCCATACCTCCCCCAGCTAAGTGTCGCGATCCCGGTGCTTTTACTTTGCCTTGCACTATTAATGATGTGAAAATTGATCGTAGTTTAATTGATCTAGGTTCTTCCATTAATGCCATGCCTACCTGCTTGTATGAGAAATTGAACCTAGGAGAATTGAAACCGATTAGCATGCATTTAGTGTTTGCCGACAGATCTATTAAATTACCTAGGGGATTAATAGAAGACGTGGTTGTCAGTTGTGGTCCTTTTAATATTATGGTTGATTTCGTTGTTATGGATACCCGAGGGGAAGATGTCACTCTTCTCCTAGGTCGACCGTTTATGGCGATAGCCGGCATTACCATTAATGTCCCGAATGGCTCGTTGACATTAAGGGTCGGCAAGGATACCATGACATTCCGCCTCAAGGACGGTATGCAAGCCCCTGTCAAAGAAGAGGCGCATTTCTTATCTGTTGAAGCTGTGGAGTTGGCTTCGGTCAACTCCGTTACTAATGAAAAATCTAGAGTTTCTGCAGAAATCTTCTTGCCAGGTGTTGGACATCCCTAATCTGAAGAATGAGCTGCCGACACAGAAGTCGAGAAAGAAGGAGGAGCCGACGGCATCCCCTCATGAATCGCCAAAAGTTAAAGATCCTGGCGAGATAAAGAAGGAGAATAAAGAAAAGGATGCCCCTTCGAAAGAACTGTTCGGGCCATTTGAAATTTCTGGTCATCTTCTCGATGGACGAACCAAGCTAATTCACGCAAACGGGAAGAAGTTCACACTTGCCGGAGGATCCCCAAAGCTGTATTTCATGAACTCCGACTCGAGCCTAAGAGAATCCTGAGTTGGGATGTCTCTTGATCGCCATCCAGGTATTGTCCGGCTCAAGGACGTTAAGCAAGAGCGCTTCGTGGGAGGCAACCCACGGCTGGAGTCTTTTTTAAATTTATCGAGTCAGTTTTTATTTATTTTGAGTCATTTTGGGAATTTTGTGTCGAGTCGGTTGAGTTCGGATGATAGAAAATAGTCAAAAAATATTTCTTGGGTATTGTTTGGGTTGAATTTATTGTTTGCGGGAAGAGGAGTGACCAATTTGCAAGAAATTGGCCAAAATCCGGAATAGAGAACCCAAGGAGAACTCAAAAACACAGTAACCCGTTGTAAGCTCAAAAAATCAGAGGTAAGCCCCCTTCCCCTTCTCATTTTCGGATTTTTTCCTCTCTCTCTTCGTTTCTCTCTCCCAAATCCTCCCAAAATCCTCTCAACTCTTCCTCCTTCTTTGAACCAAACACCACACCACACCCCATCTTCTCATCCCACCGCCGGCCGGACCTTCCTCTCCCCCGACCGTCGGCCATCCGACGAACGCCGCCGCCGCCCCTCCTGCCGTCCGCCTCCTGTCTGACGCTCCCCCCATCGCCGAAATCGCGACCACCCGAGGCCCCACACCCACATCGACGCCGACCCACAATAGCCCTCCCCCTCATCTTGTCCCGATGCCGGCGGTCTTTCCTCTGACCAGCATCAACCACCCGCCGCCTTCACCGCCATCCAAAAGCAACTCGACGACGATAGCAGCAGCAGCCAACTCGAGTTTCTTCAGCTCGAACCAACCAACCACCCCCTCATTTTTCTTCGATTTCGTGTGTTTGAGTCGACATTCAGGTATGTAAATCACCTTCCCTGCCCTCCATGATGCTTTAATCAAGGTATTTGCCACGAAAATCGAATTTGTTGGAGCTGAATCGGATTTGAGTTCTTGAGCTGAAGAACCCTAATTTTTCAATTTTGGGGTTTTGTGAAATTGACTTGATAGATATGAAATTCATGGTATAATATTCTTGTATTTTGAATCGTGGGTCATTTCGACTTCGTTTGCCCATCCAATTGTGAAATTTCATAGACTTTCCATACCGATTTTTATCGAAATTGGGGATTTTTGCTTATGGACGAAATTGGATGAATTTTTGTTGTGTGATTGATCTTGTGATGATTATAGACATGTATGCATGCTTGTTCCCGAATATCTATACCTTAATTAGCTCGTTTTACGTATTAAGGTACACTTTTTGCATATCGATTTCATGAGTTGTGATCTTAGCTTGTGTGACTTATATGGCTGATTTGGACTTGCTATTTATTTGATTATGACTTAAGTTTGAATTGCAATTGGTTATTTGCTTCCATGATGATCTTGGCCAAGTTTGTTAAATGCCTAAATGTTGATCTTGCTAAGTGTGTTTCGGACCTAGATATGTGCTTATGGGATCGTGCCTTCACTTGTTGACATCCTACTTGCATTCCTTGATCTTGTTATCTTTGATGTTTGTTATGGTTGTCGTTGATTGATACTCCATTATTGCTCAGTTGATTCATAGGTTCAATGTCGTGATCTCTTGTGTCTCATACCATTTGCTTGCCTTATATGCTCCAATCCCACTTGTTATATGCTAAACTTGACATTCTTTGTTTGTTATTTATTTTCAGGATGGGAAAATCCAAAGGAAAAGGAGTTGCTTCCTCTTCCTCCGCCCCACCTCTGGCGAAGAAACTGAGAGGAACCGCAAGGCGCGACACCCTCCAGGTGGCTTCCACGCCGGATAACATCTCCAGCAACATCTTCAACTTCCGAGGGAGGATGATCGGGTGACATGGATGATCATTTAGAGGAAAGCAATTGGTGTCATGGGCCAGATTGATTGGGAGGCCATGGAGGAGGAAGAATGGGCTGATGGTATCCGTGCGACACTTAACCGAGCCGGTTTTCTCCCGCTATTCCAGGTCACCGAGCCGGCGTACGAGTGGCCAACCAAGGAGCTCCTCTCCACCTTCCGTATGGAGAGGGTGAATGAGAGAATTCGTTCAGTCACCACGACCAAGTGCATCTACTTCCGCCTCGGAGGGATCGAGAGGTCTCTGACTCTTGATGAGTTTGCCATCGACCTCGGTTTCTACACTGCGAAAGAGCTAGCTTCAGCTCCACCGACTGCCATCTTCCGCAACACCGAGATTACTGAGGAGTGTGAGATGTTCTGGCGTGTCGTAGCTCCGTCGGACCTGGCCAAGTATGACTCTAGTGCATCCAAGGCTAGTATGATGGAGAGGCCAATCTACCGGTTCTTAAGTTGGTCTTCTGGGAGTCTATTACTCACAGGTTGAACTCTGGTGGTGTCTGTTACGCTAGAGACCTGTTCATGTTGCGGTGCATCGAGGAGGGACGGAAGGTCCATATTGACTCTTTGGTGGCCAAATTATTTCAGCTTCAGCGCGAGCGCGGCACGAACTTCTTTTGGGTGGCTCCTATGTCACCCGTCTGGTTCACAGGTATGACGTGCTCGCTTCATATGGCGCCATCCGCCTCCATCATCGTATTCCTCAGCTCTGGATCAACGACGACCTTCCTCGGTCCAAGAAGGTTCCTGACATCCTCGCTCCCCACTGCGATCCTTTCATTGAGCGACGTGGAGGATTGACACCAGCACCAGAGCAGAGCCAGAGCCAAAAGCGACCCCAGCATACGACTTTAGTGGACTGGAGCGTGAGCTTAGGGAGATGAGAGCAGATTCCGACGCGCGTTGGGAGGCCACTCAGAAGTGGCAACAGGAGTCCGACGAGCGTTTTACCAGCTTCCAGACGTTGCAGCAGCAGATGTGCCAGTCCTAGCTCCAGTTCTTTAGGCAGTTCCAGGCTCCAGATGATCGCCAGCACCCTCCGCCCTAGTGATTTCAGGATTTTTCTTTACTTTTCTTATCATCCGGAACTCTGTACTCTTTGTTTTTGTTAGTGTCAGTTTGTATTATTTTGGGTCATTGTCGAACCTTTGTGGTTGGTCGAGTATTTTGTATTCCAACTGCTCTAATCATGTGATGGATCCTCTCTTATCAGGTTTTAAGGTTGTGAACCCGTGATTCTCTATAAATTCTATTCAGAATCACGTCTTTGGTATCTCGTCCGCGCCATCTCCGGCGCCCTCATGCTCATATTGTGGTACCCTATACACTTTTCTTCTCTTTTTGTATGGTCCTTTGAGGACAATGTCTGATTTAAGTGTGGGGTGGGATTATATCTCTGAGGGTTGCTATTCTAGAAACTTTGCATGATTTTGTCTGCCTATCTGCGATTCTGTGGCTCAATTCTTGACTCGTGATGTTAAGTTAGTTTTCAATTTCTCATAATGATGCTTAGACTGCTTAACCTAGAACCTGTAATCGACTTGCTTGCATCGATGCTAGATTTTTTGGTTAGAACAGAAAGCTTATCACTCTTGTAGTTTTTCACTTTGATTGCATGATAATGACTGAATCCGACTAGCAAACTAACTTTGAGCTTTTGATCCATTGCACATAACTTGCAATTTCAATTCTTTTTGAGTGGTTTTCTGTCTTTTTGAATGAGTTAGAATTTGCATGAGACCTATTCGAGACCACACGATGACACGAGTTCTAGAATGATAGGGGCACATAGTATTAAGCTACTAAGCCAGATAGCCTACCTAACGTTAAATCCTCTAGGTTTAAACCCTAGAGCTTGTCCTTTCTTTCGGTTCGCTATACATTACAGCCAATCCCCATTCTTTCATTCCCCGTTGATCCCCTGTGGTAGTAGTTCTAGATTAGCCTACCGGAAGTCGGTCTGTGGTAACTTGCCTATAGCCATTAAACAGGTGGTCTTAGCTATTATGTCCAGACGTGTAAACCCCTCTAGCAACTAAAAGAAAATCGGCACAGAGAGAAATTTTTTTTTTCAAAAAAACAGAAAAAATTCAAAGTTTCAAAGTTTATAGTATAGTTCAATAACGTTCTTCTCCCTACATATGGAAGAACGAAGTCAAAAGAAAATGTGAAGAAAAAATAAAGAAAAAGAAAACGTAGAATAAAGTGCTAGGTTGCTTGAGGGTATCATAGGACGAGCGTACACTATTCCACCCGTGTCTAGTTAGACGGTAGGAAGCCATAAGCTAGATTCGAGGGAAGTTAATCGAAAGCTACGCCGCACCAAAGCCATCATCATACATTCCCATCATCCATCTCATTATTAACCCTTGTAGTCTAGAATTCGTTACGGTCCTAAGCAGGGAAGTCCTTCTTGACTAGTTACTCGTGTTGTCACAGTGGTGGAGATGTGGTCGAATTGCAAACCTATGACAGAATTCAGTGACAGAAAATGATTGAGAGCATAAACATGTCCTTAAACACAGAGTGCGAGAGTTCCTGTGTACCAAATATCACCTGTGTGAGAAGTCTGGTCGGTTAGGTCAGATTCGTGCATGATTTGTGTTCGCTACTTGTTGTGTGCAGATAATTAGTGAGACCAAGTTGTTTGGTTGACGTGTAAGCATGTTAGGTCACTTGTTCTAGAAGTAGCAGTTTAATAATTCATTGTGATTGCTTGAACCTTAACTTGATCAATCGTGTCATTTGTGAATCTGAGTGCGTTCTAATTCAGTTTGCTTGAGGACAAGCAAAAACTTAAGTGTGGGGTATTTTGATGACACTCAATTGGACGTGATTATTATTTCATACCTTTTGATGCCATTTTGATGAGTATTTGGTGCAAATGTCTTAACTTTGTGATTATCGGCTCCTAGTGCGTACATTGTCCATTTATCGGCTATTTTTACCCTTTTTGTGAGCTTTTATGTTGAGCCCCATGTTATCACATTTTAGAGGACTCTCTCACGAGTCCAGCGCTTCAAATGGAGACCAAATTGGAGTTCAAACGGAGCGGGAACGATCGAAACAAGTTGGACTCCTGCCCAGCTCAAAATGCTGCGTTTTGGAGCTTACACGCCGTGTAAGCTAAATGCACTATGAGCTTACACGCCGTGTAACCTCCCCAGACGGGAAATTCCCTTGTTTTCCAACAAGGAAAGGGTTTTTGGGGGTATTAATAGACTTTTTGAAGCCAGATTTGTTAACATTCAATTTAGAGAGATCAGCCACGACTTGAGGAGAGTTGAGAGAGTATTCCGGAGCTATCGGAGAGATCGTGACGCCATCAATCCATCCCGGAAGACGCTCGGAACTAGGAATTGAAGATTCTCAAGATCGAGGCTTCACGGATCATCCGAAATTAGGTTTTTCAGATCCTTTTCTGTTCTTCCTTTGTATAAGATGAATCCTTCTGTCGTCTTTGATTCTTGTTTGTCAGATATGAGTAGCTAAACTTGTAGAGCTTAGATTAGATGAACCCTAAGTGACTCAGGGCTTTAAAGCGGTCACGGATCGGCGGTAATTAGATTCAAAGTTCAATCAGTTTCTCTTTGCATGGTTGTTTTGTTCTTGATTGTTTATGTTTCTTTTCTGGTTGATCACCTAGATTAGGTTTGTGTTGAGTTAGGGTTTGTCGCCAGATAGCTTCCCTGCTTTAAAACATTAAAACTTGTCTTTCTTGATCACCTAGATTAGATTCTTGTTAAGCTGAGGATGGAAGTGAACGCTCGCCTCACTTTAGAACATTAATTCAACCAGTTAACCTATTCATTGGAGTGTGCCTTTCGTAGGAACCAGTTAGGGTTAATCTACTTCAAGAGTAACTCATTAATCATTAGTAATTGCACCAGTTAGTTTTGTCGTCATAAGAAGCGACCGTATTCGGGCGGCTAATTAATCTTGGTAGTTAGAACAGATAGAGCGAACGTTCGTCGGTCTTAAACCTAAGGGTAAGAAGTTATGGTGGTGTATAGAAATTGATTGAATGAGAATTGAAAACCGCTGGTCTTGTGATTGTTGTTGCCTTGGTGATCTAAGGGGAATTTGAAATCTAAGCTTGTATGTCGTCTGTCTAAACCAACCAATCATCTGTCTTTTGATTTCATTTTAATTTTCCTGCATCTTAGTCTAGAAGTCGTGGAACTCACACCACGCACAACATGTTTAAACCTGAATAAATTGCCTTCATATTTGAGTAGACGATTAGTAGAAACCCTGTGGAATACGATCTGCTTAGCTTTTAGTATTTGATCACTGTTCTGCAGCTCATCAAATTCTCCCCGCACGATAAAAACAAAGGCTTATTGTTCGAGCTGGTGTGCGCTAGCACAATAACTCTGCAATTAGGGAACCTATCCATCAACTATCCGACACCAAACACCTATCCAGCTTTGACATCACGAATCGGTTTGTTTCTTCATAAAATGAGAATGAAGTTTTCGTTGGCAAAAAAAAAGAACTTTGACATCACCGCATTACTCCTCATGTCCGACAACGTGAATTCCGCCCCAAGCAAAGGTAAATCCACCAAAGCTAAATCCTCAAAAACTAGAGCTGTATATGAGCCAAGCGGAGCCGAGCTTTGCCCATGTTCGGGCTCGGATCGATAAGGTTTATGGTTGGCTCGAGCTCGGCTCATTAAAAAATTTTAGAGCTCAAGCTCGGCTCGGTCTCAGCTCGAAATGAGCGTTAACGAGCCCAAGCTCGACTCATACTCGATTTGAGCTTGGCCGAAGCTCGGTATGCTTGTCGAGCTCGTCTTGAGCACGAATTGAGCCATAAATTCTAGCTTGAGCTTAGCTCAACCTAAAAAAAATTAAGATCAAGCTCAACCCAGGTTTGATTCGAGTTTAGCTCAATATAAACTCTTAACAAACTCGAGTTGACTCGTTAAAAACACTTAACAAGTTCAAGTTAGACTCAAAACCCATAATGATTTACTTAAAATGACTTCAACCCAATACAACTCATTAAGACTAGATGATCCATGGACCATCCAAGTCTCTACATTATGCGAGACTATTCATTTAAATGTCTATGCCTTGTTATTTATAAGTATTAATAGATTCCTTCATTCCCTTAAGCCACCAATGTGGTATTCCTTTAGCTAAACCACCAATGTGGTATTACTGAGGGACTACAACAACAATACCTTATTGGCTGGAAAGTTATCCCAAATGGCAGAAACACTGATGGATTTTTTTCGTGGCTTTTGCAACTCCTTCAAAGAACCTTTATCGATTGAAAAGATGTGCACTTCTCCCAAATTTTAGGATCTTTATAAAGCGATGTAGTATATATGGTGATTTGTGATTTTTTCACTACAACCAGAAGATCATATAGGGGGTCAAAACTGAAAATAGAGGGGGCAATGCCCCCTAATTAATTTGGTCGGGGCCATGCCCCCTCCTATTTTCCGTCTAGTCACCAACTAAAGCATCCGTTACAAACATAAAATTGTCGGGGGCGAGGCCCCTGACAAATTTAGTCGGGGACGTGGCCCCTGACTAATATTGTCGAGGGCGTAGCCCCTGACAAAAAAATAGGGGGGGGGGCATTTAGTCAGGGGCGTGGCCCCCGACTATATATATATATATGGGTAGCACTTCGGTACCCAGGGGTATCAGTACCCCCATCATTAAAATTATGTCCTATTTGTGATTGAACTTTGAAGTTTTAGGGCTTTAGTTTAATGTTTAGGTGTTATAATATATTGTTAGGGGTTTCGAGGTTATTTTTTGGGTTTATGACTTTTTAATTTTGACTTATCGTCAAATGTTAGAGTTTGGAATACGATTTAGAGTTTTGAGTCTATAACGTAGTGTTTGAGGGTTAAGATTTAGTGTTCAGAGGATTAGCATTGTTAAGCGGCATTCATGGTTTATTGCAATAGGTTTAGGACTCATTATTTAAGTTTTAAAGTATAGAAATGTGAATTTTTATGCTAGCTAGGGTACCGAAGTGCTCACCATATATATATATGATAAACGCTTCGGTGCACCCACTAAAAGTGGGAGTACCGGGTACACCCACTGACGTTTGTGCTATCTAGAGTGATATTTTCATTGAACTAATCGTTTATATCAATAGATTTAATCTTAATAAGTCTAAATTGAGCTTAATTACAATTTTTAGTCATCACAGTATAAGAGTATACCTAATGTCCTTCAGGTTTCTTTCTACAGCTGCATTTTTTCTCAATATGATACATTATCATCTCTACCAAATTAGTATTTTGTTCAAATCGTCCTATATATCCTTTAACAACATGTAGATTCTTATACTCGAAAAAACAAGATATTAAAAACATGTTTATCTATCAAAACGTTAGTGGGTACCGGAGTGTTTTCCATATATATATATAATGAAATATATATATCATAATAATTAATTTATTTTTTTATTTTTATTTAATATACATATATATAGTATTTAAATTATTTTATTTTAATAATTATTCAATATGGAATAATAAATACAAAATAATAAATATGGAATAATTATTTTAAATAATTCTATTTTATTTATATATAATTATAAATATATACATTTACAATTATTTTTGCTTTTACATTTATAATAAATAATATATTTATAATATATATTACATATATATCTATTGGTCTTCGGTGGACGGTGACGGTCGTGGATGGCAGCGGTGGTGGTGGTGGTTGTAGGCGACGGTGGAGGACGACGGTGGGGATAGTGGTGATGGTGGCGGCGATGATGGTGATGGTGGCGGCGGTGCTGCATGATGGTGGTTGCGGTGACGGTGGTGGATGGCGGCGGCGACGGTGGTGACTTTAGTGAGTTGGGAAATTGAGAGAGTTAAGGGAGAGGGGAAATGAAGAGAAAGGGGACAATGAGTAGGGAGATTGAGAAAATATAAGGAGGAATTTAAATTTTAGTCGGGGGCCTTATTGTCGGGGGTCATGCCCCCGACTAAATCAACAATTAGTCGGGGATGTGGCCGCGACAATAAAGCCCCCGAATAAAATAATTAGGGGCATTATTGTCGGGGGCCGCGTCCCCCACTAAATGAGTCATTTGGTGGGAGCACGACCCCTGCCCCTGACTATTTTAGTCGGGGCTTTATTGTGGTGGGCCACGCCCCCGACTAAATGAGTGGTTTAGTGGGGGGGGGGGGGGGCGTGACCCTCGACAATAAAGCCCCCGACTAATAGTCAGGGGCTTTATTGTCCAGGGCCACGCCCCCGATTAAACCACTCATTAGTCGGCGGTGTGGCCCCTGACAATAAAGCCCCCGACAAAAATAGTTGGGGCGTTGCCCAAGACTAAACCACTCATTTAGTCGGGGGGCGTGTCCCCCGACAATAAGGCCCCCAACTATTTTAGTCGGGGCCACGCCCCAGACAAAACCACACATTTAGTCAGAGGCGTGGCCCCCAACAATAATGCCCCGACTATTTTAGTCTGGGGCTTTATTGTCAGGGCTACGCCCCCGACTAAACGACCCATTTAGTCGGGGGCGTGGCCCCCAACAATAATGCACCCGACTAAAATAGGGGTTTGGCCCCATGAACAAATATTAGTCGGGGCTAGGGCCCCGCAATGACATAGCTTTGTTGGGGGCCAGGCCCCCGAAAAAATTGCCCCCGACTATTGTTGGCCAGCCCCCCACTATAGACTATTTTTGTTGTAGGTTAGGGACAATAAGCTTACCAAGTTGATCTTCCTTCACAACTTCTCTAGCAATCCATCACAACTTCTCTACAGAATTCATTGTGGTTGAATGGAGAAAATATCAATAGTAGTTACTCTTTGTTTCTGATAAATTTGAACTGGTAAATGGGTAAGTTATGGTTGGAGGATGATATTCAATTGTTTGAAGATGGAGAGGCTGTAGAAGTACGGCTCTACATCAATGTATCGAGGGTAAACTTTGAAACGTTACTCTTACACCGTAAAACCATATTAATCTTAATTTATATAGCCTAAAACCTTAAATCGTTATTCCAAACCCTAATTGGTAACTCTAAAAATGATTGAGCACATAATCGAGCTGGTTCACGAGCTCTTCATCAAGCCTTCAACGGGCCAGCTCGAGAGCTGTATTATTCTAGCCAACTCGTGAGCCGTAAATGAGGTAGCTCGCGAGCTAGGCTCAACGAGTCGGCGAGCCGAGCCAACTCACGAGTCTACCGAGCTAAGCCAGAGTAGGCTCGGGCTCGGCTCATTTACTATCGAGCCGGCTCGCGAGCCAGCTCATTTACAAACGAGCCGAGTTTCGAGCGAGCTTTTCAGCCATTTTTCCGAGCGGCTTGACTCATCAACAACCCAACTCAACACAATCATTAAACAAATTTAATATAAATTTGTTACCTCTCAATTTTGTTGTTTGATAAGAATTGTAACTTCTTGGCCTAATACCCTCAGATGGCACGAACTATTGCGATGTTACTCGCGTATATACCACGTATAGCCTATCTGTCGGGCGTCACCAACTATTGGATTCTGAGTTCCGGATAACACGCCGTTAGATTTTTGGGATTTTCGTCGAAGTCCATCAACTGACATGGCATTTCGTGGTTATGTGGCAAGTCCAACGCACCGGCTCGAAGGATCAACCCGCCATGTCACCTAAAAAATCTTCATACCAAGCAACCGTCATCTCTCTCTCTCTCTACCCGTACGCCAAATTATACCGCCAAAATCCCTAATTCCGACGACAAACCACCGCCACCGTCACCATTACTCAATGCCAAGAAATTGATAAGCTGTAACATCAGATTCGATTTCCCCCAATTCCCAACGATGTCTTCATAGAAACGCTCTTCCCCGATCTCACTGGCGGCGAGTCCCGACGGCGATCTCAAGCCACGAGTCATAGCCTGCCTGAAGAAGCTCTCCGACAGGGACACACTCGCCGTGGCCACCGCCGAGCTGGAGTCAATCGGCCGGAGTTTGACTCATGACTCGTTCTCACCGTTCCTCAACTGCATCCACAACACCGATTCCTCGTTCAAATCCCCGGTGCGTAAGCAATGTGTTAGTCTGTTGACGCTCCTCTCTCACTCCCACAAGAACTCGCTCTCTCCGCACCTTTGGAAGATGGTGTCCACGGTGGCGCGTCGTCAGGACCCCGACTCCGCCGCCAGATCGGCCTGCGTCGAGGCAACGACGGCGATGTCATCTCGGATTTCGGATCCTCCGTTCTCTACTGTCTCCAAGCCGCTGATAGAGATGCTGACGATGGAGCAAGAACTGAACGCTCAGATCGGATCGGCAATGTGTCTTGCGGCGGTGATTGAGGTGGCACCAGAGCCTGGGGTGGAGCAGCTGAGGAAGGTGTTGCCGAGGCTCAGGAAGCTGGTGAAAGGAGAGGGATTCAAGGCAAAAGCAGCATTGTTGAGCTTGATTGGGAACATTGAGGGAGTTGGAGTTGAGAAAAATTATAAGCTATTCATAAAAAACAATCATTCAGTTAACCTTGAAAATTGAAAATAGATGAACTCAACTTGCTCGACCAAAAACGACCATTGACCAAGTAACACTGCAGCCTTCCGGAACACATTCATCAATGTTATGACGCAAGATCATTAGTTCAATTTGGGATTTCGGAGATCTCTAATGCCGTATGCGCATTAAACATACATTATCTTCAGACGATATGGAAAACTAAACAATGATAAATTTCACGGAAACCTGACTCTTGAAATGGAGTTCACACATAGAAACTACTAGTCAAGAGCAGAAACTAAAGCGACGAACAGTAAAGCAATTGAACTGATGATGCTAAATATAACTAGCACAAAATTTGATCCACTTTCTTCAAAACCGAAAATATCAAAATACATTCTCTTAAAACTTGCCACAATGTATGAAGTAATCTCTACTGAGATCATGCAAATCCTAGAAAACAAGTTTCTCTCCCCAAAATCAGTATCAGTATTTGATTGGAGCAATGACATCAAGCTGAGCACCAAGCTTCTCTTCGGCAGTCTTCTCAGCCTTGACCCTGAGCTTAGCCAACTGCTTCTTTCTCTCGTACACAACTGCAGACTTCTCCTTCCTCTTCCTCTCAAGCTCCTGCAAATTGGCGAGCAACAAAACACCAAGAAACAGTTAGTCAATACGCATCATAACACCACCTGAAGCTCCTAGCATAACTATTTCAACATCTTTTATCATAAGCTCCAAGCTACAGTCAGGCCTTTCATACGCATTAAGGATATCAGAACCCTAACTGCCAATTAGGAAATCAGAACCCACGACACAAATGGCAGAGAAACTACAGTTGTTTAAGAGTGATAAGCAGCAAATAACTCAAGTCAAGAACAAAAGGCATAAAGTGAACGCTAGATGAAAATTGATTATAACTTGACAGCGAATCCTCTTACCCAGTAGGTGATGATTAACTAGACTGGCAAAATGTGAAGTTATAACAATGCGACTATAAGAAGATGTGCAGCAAAAGGCCAAGAATTTTTGAAAACCACGAGTGCTTAACAATAGTTATTTCCTTTATCTACGAAGTTGGAAAAGAAAACAGCAAGAGACTTGAGATTGACAACTCCAAAGCTACACAGCTAGCTACTAAACCAAAATGCACAATCTAGCTTCTAGCATACACCAATAAAACACATGAATGAGGTTCACAGAGAAACAAAAACCCATATATACCTTAATGGTATCATAGTGATTCCATCCGACTTCAGATGAAAGTTTCCCCAACACGCAGTACTTGTGTCCACTCTGCAACCTCAAAACCCTAGAAATAGGAGATACAATGAATCAAAATTAACATTCCAAAACAGAATTAAAAAAAAATCGAGAAAAAGAATCCAGTCTAAAGAGAATGACTCACTTGAGAGCGTCAGGGATAACCATCCTCTTAACCTTGTCGTATGGCGGGGGGACGCCTTCGTAGGCCTTCAATCTGGCGAGAGCAGCCTCTCCACGCTTGGTCTTGTGAGGAATCATACCACGGATGGTTCTCCAGAGGATCTTGGATGGGGCGCGGAAGTGGATGGGCCCGTGGGAAGGCTTGGTGTTCATGCGCTTCCTCAGGAACCTCATGTACTTCATCTTCTGGCGAACGAGTCCGCCGGACATACAAATCTCCTCGCAGCGGACGACGACCACCTTCTGGCCATTCAAAAGCTCCTTGGCTATAATAGAGGCGAGGCGGCCAAGCATGTGGTGGCGGGCGTCGACGACCACCCTTTTGGCGCAGATCCCTGAACCGGACACCATTGTTGCTTTGGCTCAAGCTGCTGCAGCTGGTGGTTTTGTGGAAATGGGGGGGTAGGATGGAGCTAGGGTTTTTAGAGCTGGAACTTGGAGAGTATTTCCAGTTTATATATATGGTGCTGTTTTAAGGGTTGTGGGGATTTTGAGGCCTAATAGAGAATTTTGATGCAGCCCAGAGCCTTGTGTTTTGTTGTATGTGGGTTGAGCCTTTGACGACAAAGTTAGGCCTACTATAGGCAGAAGCCTTGATGAGTTTGTGCAGACTTCTTCTTTTATGGGCCGGGCTTAGATTGAAACCATGACCCGGCCCTTTCCGTCCCCCACAACATTAATTTATATTATGAACAAAGTATCCTTAATTAATCAAAATGCCTAACAATTTTATCAAGATAGTTTTCTCACACTCAATCGCGCTCCCTGACTTTCATCGACCCAAAATCCGATCGCTAGTGCAGGAGGGCGGCCCTGGGATCTTCCCCACCTCCTGATCCCCCCCTTTTTTCCGCCTGCCGCTTCTATTCTTCTCTGTTACTTTCTTCGGTTCTCAGTTTTTTCCTTACGTTCGGTGGCCTTTAGGGTCATACGGTTGTGACATGATGACAATTACAGGTTTTCCGTTGTCTGAATTACAGGCTCATTTGAGTCCTGATGGCGCCTTTATGGTGAATTTTCTCCTTTTTGGTTGCTTGGTCTTTCGATTGCATTTGCCTCCAGCCATTTTTCAGAACGTGTTCCGGAGAGGTTGTGAAGTTGCTGGCTTCCAGCGGGTACTCTTTGGGGATTGAAGCTTTGGTGGACGTTCTCTTTGCAGGATTGCCGATTTCTGATTCATGCCGCCATTGATCGGAATAGGGAGTTCTAGAGGGGAGCCGTTCATCCCGTTGGCCTCCCCCCGAGTTGTTTTCTCTTTCGTCAATCTCTTCTGGTTGGTTGATTCTTTCAATTTCGGTTTGGTCTTAGGTTTCCAAATGATCTAGGTTGGACCATTTTGTTTCGGTGGTTTTATTTTATTGTTGGAGAGGTTTATCTTTCCCATCTATTTCTACGATTTTATCTGGACTCAAGTTGCGCCGCTGCTTATATAGGGGTTTACCAAATCTGTGCCGGAAAAGAGGGAAGTTCTCAGCGAGAACATAGGAAGTTCTCGCCGAAAACCTGCTTGCAAATCACTTCTGAATGGCGACGAAAAATTCAATTAGTTTCTTCATAAGTTCTCGGCGAGAACTTTGAAGTTCTCGCTGAGAACATCCTTGTAATCTCCAGTTGAATCTCGTCGAGGAATTGGACTTAATTTCTGAACATCTTCTCGCCGAGAATGTCAATATTCTCGGCGAGAACTTAGTGTTGGGAGGTTTTACAATTGTACTTTCATCGGTTTGATTTCTGGATTGATTCCGGGTCATTTCTTGAGGCTCCATTGCTTCCCGAACACGTCTAACGGCTACATACTTGACGGCAAAAACCTGTGTACTCAACGAGACACTAGAAAACACATCAAATAAACCCGAAACTGGCCAAAGTAACCAAATCGGTAGGAAATAGTGCTAATGAGTGAAAACACACTAAACTACCCCTAAAACCGTGTTACAAACAATGAAATGTCACTTAATTAGGGCTGATAATCACGATAAATCTAGTGTCATCAGTAATCGAAATTGTTGCACCTTGTATGCTTTGTTCCACTACAAAGCTTTGTCCATTAGGTTCCTAATAATTACAAAGCTATTTACAAAGTTAGTTAAACCATGCCCTGTTTATGTTGATTTGTTGTGTTTCATGGTAAGATAATTACAAAAAATAAACCCTAAAATTATTGTATTTTTGGATTGATATTATGTTTAGACTTGGTATGAACGTATGTTTGATGTGTTTTTGTTAAATTTGTTGGTTCTTAACTATCTTATTATTTTAGATAGTAGTGCTTTGAACCTTACAATTTTGCGATTTGATTCTACGATTACAATTCCACATAGAATCTCGATTTTGACTACATTGCTTGAAGGTATGGCTGTCAGATTCTTCGCTAATCTGTTTATAGCCGACCTGATCCTTGGTCATCAAGCTCTCTTGGAGGATTTCCCGAAGGTTGTCACGAATGAGATGCAGGCTGACCTGGATAAGTGATGCACTCAAATATTGGTGTATTCAATCCCGCATTAGACGACATATTCACTGTGTTTTAGTTGTGATTGGATGAGATATTGATGATTATTTGATCGTTTTTCTTATTTGTTCTCTTGAGCCATTTTACGTTGTTTTGTATGTTTTTGATGCATTTCAGGATACATACGATGTTCGATCAAATTAATAACGACACATTCAGAGTATTAATAGAAAATCTCTTATCTCAATGTGTTTGGCATCATCGTCGGGTCATATGACCAAACCATTTTCCCCTTGGCATTAATTTGAGTGGGCTGCCATTAAGCCCATTTTTCTTTTCAGCGTATGATTTGAGTTTGGATATGAAGAAAGTTAAGCATGCCACTTTAAATAATTATCATCATCTAAGTATTGGGCTTTGGGGGAGGTATTTTAATCCCATCATCTTATTGAGGGGGATACAGAGGACGGACAGACGAAAAAAGAAAGGGGGATTAGTGTAGTCGGCCTTTGGCCGAGAGAGAGGAGTTTTCAGGGAGAGAAGAAAAGAAAAGAAAGAAAGGAAAGGAGGATGACGGGATGATTATGATGTACGAGAGAGAGGAAAATATGAGATAGAGAGAGGTAGCATGGGAGTTAACAGTTTGAAGCTCAGCTCAGAGGAATCAAGGCCAACCTTGATGAATCGGCGGTTTGCAGTTTTCTTTCTGTTTAATCTCATGAGTAGCTAGATTTTCTTTTCTTGCTTAGGTTTTGTTGAATTCTTTGAGATTATGAGTTAATACGTTGAATTGGATTGTGGATTAATGATGATTGATGATCTATTTTATTATCTTGTCGCCCCGTTCTTAGACTTCCCTGTAATTCGAGGTTTTTCTGCAGTTCTCCTGTTTTAGGTTTTCTGTTCAGTTTGCTATTGGATTGTTGGTTGAATGCGAGTTAGGGTGTGTTGCAAGTGGTTCTTGGTTGTAGAGTCGACCAACCCAACGTTAGAACCTGAAACTGATCGTCATCCATGTCCTGCCAGTTCTGTAGCTGTATTTTCTCATAATTTCTTAGAAGGATACAAACCCAAGCAAGACCTCTCCCCGCCGTTGATCCCACTTGTTGATTTGTGTTTTTGTTTTTAATTAGTTTCTACATTTTTCTAAATTAATAAAAACTCCGATCAAAACGATTTCGCTGACTAGCAGAACTAAACTGAGTAAGGTAGCTCAAGTAGACCCGTGGGAATACGACTTGAGAACTCTCAGGTTTATTTGGTGTTTGGGGCCTAAAAACCTCGTCATCAATAAGCTTGTTACTTTTGAGGAAATCTATAGTGCGGTCTTTTCTCTGGGAGTAGGGAAGTCGTCGGGGCTGGATGGGTTCTCTGGTCATTTTTACCTCAAATTCTGGGCCATTATTAACAATGACTTCTGTAAAGAGATTTTTAACTTTTTCTCTTCTGCCATGATGGGTGAAGGATGGAATGATACCCACATTGCTTTGATTCCTAAGGTGCTAAATTCTTTTTTCGTGGGACACTTTAGGCCTATAAGTTGGTGCAGTTTTAAATCGAAGATTATTTCAAAGATCATGGCCACAAGGTTGAAGAGATGGATTCCTTCCCTTGTCTCGGAGATGCAATCATCCTTTACTGGAGTAAGAATGATTCAGGATAACATAGTCATTGTCCACGAAGTTCTTCACAAGTTTAAGATTCGAAAGAAAGGTAGACGTTATGATATGATGATGAAGCTTGATATGAAGAAGGCTTACGACCTTGCCGACTGGGATTGTCTGGATGGAGTCCTGGAAGCTTATGGGTTTTATCATTGATGGCGCTCATGGATTAAAGCCGTCGTCAGAGCAGTCTGTTTCTCTTTTCTTTTCAATGGTCAAGCTATCCAGAGCTTCACGCCATCCTGAGGTATCCTCCAGGGTGATCTTATGTCACCTTTTCTTTTCATTCTCATGTCAAATGCTCTTTATTTCCCGATTGAGAAGAATGTGGCAAAGAGCGATATCCATGGGATTCGTATTCGAAGCCGATCCCCTCTCCTTACCACTGCTTATTTGCGGATGACACGGTGGTTTTTGGAAGTGCTACTATCGAGGAAGCAAACATAATTTTGGAGGTGTTATCGGAGAATGGGCGGTGCACAGGACAAGAAATTAACAAGGAGAAATCCTCTATTTTCTTTAGTTCCTCCCAATACAAAGGAGGCTATTATCTCTCGTGCAGGTTTCACCTCGCTTGCTTGCCACTCCAAGTACCTGGGTGTTCCGACTGAGTGGAGGAGATCCAGGAAAGAAACATTTTATTTCCTGGTCGAGTGAATGAAAAAACATGGCCAAGCTTGGAAGGGTCGTATGCTCTCACAATCCGGCAAAGAAACACTGATAAAAGCAGTCATCCAAGCGATTCTGACCTATCTGATGAGCCTGTTCTTTTTATCAACGACCCTTACAAAGAGAATGGACTCCCTGGTTAGAAACTTCTTCTGGTCGAGTTATATGGACAAGAGATCCATTCATTGGATCAACGGTAGGACGTTGTGTGACTCAAAACAAACGGGCGACCTCGACTTTAAGTGTTTTTTCGATTTTAATTTGTCCCTTTTGGCAAAGCAAGGTTGGATGATTTTGAACAACAACGACACTCTCTGGGTTAGGTTGCTTAAGAGCATCTACTTCCCTAAAGGTGAGTTTCGTACGGCAAAGCGCGGTTCTCGCCCATCTTGGATTTGGTGCAGTTTCTTCAAAGCTAGAGATCTAGTGTCGCTCGGTGCCATTAAGAGAATTGGGGATGGGACATCCTTCATTGTCAACTTCGACCCATGGATTCCATCTCTCCCAAAGTTCATGACCCCTTTTAATGGCTGCTCCGCGCATCACGTTTATGATCTTATTTTGCCCGAGCCCCGAAGGTAGGATCATGATATTATCAACCGGTTTTTCTCACCAAGGCATGCAAACGTAATTACACCAATATTGGTATGACAGATGATTGGAAGTGGAGCTTCTCTAGGAATGGAGATTTCTTTGTTCGCTCGGCATACCATGCAACTAGAACCTCTTCCTATAGCTCGGAGGTGTCACCGATTTATCAAGGGAATGACAAGAGCTAGAAATGGTTATGGAACTTATCCCTCCCTCCAAAGATAAAATTCTTTCTATGGCGATGCACAAATGACGCTCTAGCTACTAAATCCAACCTCTTTAAAAGGAAATGCTCTTCAGATAATCGATGCCATATCTGCAATGGAAGTATGGAGAACACCATTAACTGCCTGTTTCAGTGTCCACATGCAAGGGAAGTTTGGAATTCCTGTAACCCGTCCACTCCTCTCCCATCTATTGAGGTTTCCTTTTCCCAATGATTTTTCCTCGTTTTGTGTTTGCAGGGAAGAAGCCTATGATCCGAATTGCGACCATTATCTAGAATATATGGAAGTCCATAAACGAGTTTATTTTCAGAGGGACTTCTCCTACCCTCTTCACCACCAGTTTCAAGGTTGAAAGAGACATCAACTTGTGGACTGACTTCCCTGCCAGGGCGGCCTGTTTCCGGCACAGGGCCCCAAAATTTTCGAGGGCCTCAAAATTTTGGGTGAAAAGTATCAGATAAATAATTATTAATAAATAATTCAGAAATTGAAATATAACCACTATTGAGTATGTTGTGTAGTGGTTAGAAGATGGGTAAGAAACTTCTTTATGATAGTTAGTTCACAAGTTCAATTCACGGAGATGTTTCTTTTATTAGTTATTTTTCTCTTTTATCTTTTTGGTAGAAGCGTAAGGGAGACCGTAGGAGACTAGGAGTATTATTAATCCGACGGGGGAGGCTAACGCCAATCAAATCATAGCGAATCCAATACAAAAGAGAATTACAAGGAGAAGTAAAAATAAACGTGCCAAGTTCGAGATCATGTCCGAATTAGCGATAAAGTCCGCTGCGTTGTTCGCTTCATGGTAAATATGCTCAATGGACACCTCCCAGTTTCGGGCTTTTAGCTCCTGAAAGCTCCGAACCAAATTGAATATATTGATGATTAAGCCACAAAGCATCAGACAGCATTCTGACTGCAGTGACTGAGTCCGATTGGATCCGAAGCTTCCGGAGGCCATGGTTCCAAGCAATGGTCATCCCATCAACAATGCCTCTCATCTCTGCTCCGACGATCGAACAAGACCCCAATTTAGTAGCAAAACCGACAACGAACCGCCCTTGGTCATCATGGATTAAACCACCTCCTGCTGCCGAATTCGAGTTCGTGTGCAGAAATCCGTCAGAGTTAAGGGTGAACCATCCCTCGTCACCGAGCCGTCACCCAATCAGTTGAGTCTGCCGAGCATATCTCGGCGCTTCTCGGCTCAACTGATGGGCCTTCCAGCTCGTTGACCAAAGCTGGACCCAAAACATAGCCTGACTAATAATCTCTTGCACACCCAACGCCATCTGATCGAACACACGACGATTTCTACTACGCCATAGCAGCCAAACAACGAAACCAAAAAGCTGGCAGGAATCCTTATTGCCGAGATTATAATCCCACCACTGCCGAAAGTTCCAGTTTGATTGTGTTGGTGAAATCACTTGGGGGATAATCTTGCTCCACACAAGACATGCAAATGGACAGCTTCTCAACACATGATTAATATCTTCCCTTCCATGGTTATAGTGGCCACACTCCTCATCCTCTGTAAACATGCGCTTAGCCCTTTCAACATTTGTCATCAATTTATGATTAGAGACAAGCCACATGAAGTGTCAGACCTTGTTAGGACCATCCCAATTCCAAATAGTCTTCCAAATGATGCTGTCAACGCCTGAATCAAAATCCTTGAGCATGAAATACGCCGACTTCACCGAAAACCTTCTGCGACTCTCAAGCCCCCATACCCTCATGTCATTGCCCAGCTCAGCTCATGGAGAAGGCATACCGAAAATAGACCAAACAACATTTTCGGGTAAAACTTCTCTAAGTTTAGGTAAATACCATTCTCCATTATTAAGGTAGAAATCAGAAACAGAAAGCGAAGAGTCAACTCCCTGTAAATTAGTCGCATGATCGATAAGGACTGCTCCGCTATCCACCCACCGATCAGTCCAGAACCTCGTTGAGCGCCCATTACGAATGCTCCAGTGGATGCCATTCTGAGTATCATCCCAAACTTTCATAACTCCCCTCCAAATCGACGAAAAACCCCTTCTTCTAGCCAACATATAATCGTTATCCGTGAGCATCAAGTATTTAGAAATCAAGACTTTCGCCCATAACTTATCAGGGCGGGAGACAAGGTTCCACACAATCTTCATGAGAAACGCCTTATTCAAGTCTCTAGCACTCCGGAGACCAAGGCCACCCAGATGCTTAGGTTTACAGACAGTCTCCCAGTTAACATTATGAACCCTTCTAATACCCGCTTCTGTGCCCCAGATAAAATCTTTGATGATCTTGTCAATTTTATCGCACAAGGAAAGAGGGAGGAAAGTAGTTTGTATGACATAGCAAGGGAGCGAATTCAGAACAGAAGTTGCAAGAGTCACTCGACCTGCAAGGGAAAGGTTCTCAACTTTCCAGCTAGCCAGACGATTATTCATACGATCCAAAATATAATCAAAGGTATGCTTCGTTACTCTCCCATGCAGCACAGGAACCCCGAGATATCTGCCCAAATCATGGGTAGCTCCAATTCCAAGAATATGAGTAATATCACGAGAGATAGCTCTCGACGTGTTCTTAGAAAAATAGACCCTCGACTTATTCTTGTTAACACTTTGATCCGAGGCCCCACAAAACCGCTCAATAATATCGAGAATGACATTCGCTTGAGAAGTAGTCGCCTCACCAAACAAGATAAGATCGTCCGAGAAGAAACAGTGAGAAAGAGGGATGCCATCCTTAACCAACTGAACAGGCTTCCAGTAGCCAAAATTAACCACGGAAAGGATCATCTTGCTCAATCTCTCAATACATAAAGTAAAAAGGTAGGGAGAAAGAGGGCAACCCTGCCTTAGCCCTCTCCTTGGAACAAAGCCTTCTGAGCAAGTACCATTCCAAAGAACTTGGAAAGACGTAGAAGAAATGCATTCCATAATGATACGGACCAGCTGCGACGGGAAACCAGCTTGCTCAATAGTGTCCCTCACGAACCTCCATTCGATCTTATCATAGGCTTTCGCCAAGTCAAGCTTAACAACCATGAATCTCTTCTTTCCTTTCCATGTACGGAGAGAGTGAACCACCTCTTGAACCATAATGATGTTGTCTGTTATATGCCGACCCGGGACGAAGCTTGTCTGCGAAGGATGAGTAAGCCCTTTCATAACACTTATGATCCTGTTAGCGATACACTTCGTAATAGTTTTATACGTCACATTGCACAAGCTAATAGACCTGAAGTCACTAACAGAAGACGGGTTCGGAACCTTAGGAATAAGGGTGATGAGTGTTTCATTAATAGAAGCAATCAACTCCGGGGAGCGGAAACATCTACCAATGAAATCTACAAAGCCTCTCCCCACCACGTTCCAACACTGCTGGTAGAAAATAGGACCAAAACCATGTTTCCCTGGGGCTTTAAGCGAATCCATAGTTTTAACTGCCTCTCGAATGTCATTAGCGGTAAAACTTTTCTCCAACAGCCGCCTATCAATGTCTTGGATATGATCAGAAAAGCCCCTAAGAGTCCCCAACTGATCCGATGACTCTTGATAGAAATTCTTGAAATGAGAGGTCACCATGTCTAAAAGCTGTTCAGAATCCTCAACCCAATTTCCATCATCATCCTTGAGACGCTTAATACGATTCACCGATCTGCGTTTGAGAGTAGCGAGCTGGAAAAATCTAGTATTCCGGTCGGCCTCAATCACCCAATTCGCTCTAGATTTCTGAACCCAAAGCATCTCTTCTTGACTTAGAACCAACTCCAATTTAGACCTGATAGCGCTCTCCTTTTGACAGTTGAACTCCGAAGGGTTGGACAAAACCCAAGCTTCTGCCAGTTTCAACTCCTCAGTGAGACGTTTCTTTTTATACGCGATATTACCAAAAACCCTCTTATTCCACGTCCTCAGATCATCAGTGATATCCGCCAAAGCTTTAGGGAGGTCAGAACCTGCAATCCATTTGTTGGAAAGAACAACATTAAAACTAGCGTGAGACAGCCAAACAACAATGAAACGAAAAGGTTTAACATTGGGTGAAAACACCTGGACAAGCGGCTTAAGGAGAATTGGCCGATGATCCGACTTCACTCTATGGAGATGGGAAACTGAAGAATCCGGGCAAGTCTGAATCCAAGCCGAATTGACGAAAGCTCTGTCAAGTCTCGCAGAAACATTATTTATTGACCAAGTAAACTTCGGTCCGAGAAGGGAATATCAAGAAGACCACAAATATCAATAGTGTCGATAAAACTCTTGTTCCTAGCCCGATTAAAATCAGGTCCTCCTCGTCTATCATCCGCAGACAATACCGAGTTAAAATCGCCCAGAACATTCCAGGGGTCATGCATGCCAGCAGCCAAACTTTTCAAGACGTCCCAAAGAAGAACTCTCGACGTCGACCTCGGACTTGCGTAAATGGCTGTGAGGAAAAAGATTGACCCATCGCAATTGGTGCCTTTAGCATGAATGAATTGATTATCATGGGCAAGAATAGTGAAGGAGACAACAGCAAAGTCCCAACACAACCAGACTCCACCCTTAAATCCCACTGCCTCAGCACGGAAGAATGAATCAAATCCCAGCTTGCGGATAACAACATCGGCCCGGCTATGGCTGATCTTGGGTTCAACAATAACTGCGATTGGAAAACAGAACTCGTTAAGATAAGACTTAAAAGATGAGACGAAAGAACGGTGCGCAACACCCTGACAATTCCAAGCAAAAATACTGTGCATAGACATAAAAAAACAAAGAAGACTCCCTGAATTAGACCCTTTCCATAGAGCTGGCTGCTCCATGGGTTGCAACACCTCATTCGAAATCGAATCCACTTCCATTTCCATTCCCGAAAGAGCCGAGAACTGGTTCTGCTCAAAAGCTTGGTGGGCAGTAGCACCTTTAACCTTTCCTCCATCAGGAGGCGATTTAGCTCTTCCCTTCACATTCTTCTTCCGGCTTGAAACGGGCAGTGCCGAGCTTGCAACCTGGGAACCCGATTTCCCTTTGCCTTTTTCCCAGGTGCGATTTCGATTCTCCTGAGGCTTTCGTCGTTCCCGTGGGGTACGAAACAGCGTCAGCCGAACTGATTTTAGATGGCTTTGGGCCGACCGAAAGAGTTGGGCCGATCATTCCTATCAAGGCCCAACGGTTCAAAAACAGAAACATTGGGTTCCCTTATGTCAACCTCCTCCATCAAGACAACCATCTCCTTATTATCGTTAGAAGACCCAAGACCCGGCTCAATATTCTCCTTATCAAACACAGCTGGCTGCTTTTTAAGGCAAGAATCCTTAAGAGTTTCATCAGTGGGCTTCCCCCCCCCAGAAGTTGCCTTTCCCGGTTCTGAATTAAATTCATCAGAGCGATTTCCTTTTTTGGATTCCGTCACCGGTGTAGCGTTAGTGGCCGGAGAAGCAGGACCCGCCTTATTGAACTTGTTCCGACGACCTCCCCTCTTAATCATCATCCATGGTCCAAAGTCTTTAACCACCTCAGGCCTATCAGCATCTGCTTCTTCATGACAAAAAATGGGATTATCAAACGAAACCTCTGCATTCACCTGCTTCTCTACACCTTTTGCCGTCGGACACGAATCTTGTTGGTGACCGAAACACCCACAAGAAAAAAGATCGCGTGAAGTCCCTCGTACTCAATGCGACTCACTCTCCGTCTCAACCTGTACTTGGACAACAAGGGTTTCGATAGGTCGACCTCCACACAAATCCTGGAGAAATTCCCCCTGTTCCCCTGAAGCGTGGTATGATCGATACGGACAGTGGAGCCGATCTTATCCCCGGTTGTTTGGAGGATAGCAGCGTCAAAGTATTCAATTGGTAGACCTGGGAGACGCACCCACACTCTCAAAGTAGAAAGGGTTGAAGCTTCTGGCCGGAAGTACGACCTCCAATTTTGAAGAACCACATAGTGATCTCGAATCATCCAAGGACCCCCGAACATCGCCCGTTTTTTATCGACACCCGATTCAAAACGAACAACATAGAAACCCCGCCCAATATCGAAAACTTCAACTCTTCCAACCTTCACCCACAGCTGTGGAATCTTTCTGCTCATAAACACATATGGGAAATTCTTCCCCAAAGTGTTAATAATCACCGCATTTTCAAACTTGCGTCTCACCCTCAGTTTATCCTTGCCAGGATGCGAATTGTCGGACACGCCGGATCATCCTCCTCTACCTCCAAATCAGATTCATCCGAGAGGACGTAATGAGGATCGGGCTCCTCAGTACCCCACTCGCCTGCAACCTTATCCCGGAAAGATTGGCCCTTGAGGGGACTCTCCGGCAAGATGTCCTCAGCTTCCTTAGTAGAACTGTGATTAGATCCACCTCCATCAGCGATCCGAGCACTCTTAACCGACTTAAGCAGAGGATCGGCCGGACCCGTTTCCGGGGCCGGCGACGGAGCTTCCATCAGAACACGGTAGAAAAGACAGAAACGAGAGAGAGAGCTTAAGATAATCAGCTTATAATCTCATAGTTTAAAAATGAATATTATAATATGACCACAATGGTTCTCTTTTATCTATTGGGCATCTGAGGCCCTTTTTTATTTAATAATTCATATCGTTTATCTAGATGATATTTTTATTAGTTATTTTTTCTAATCCATCTCTTGGGCATGAAGGCTTCTCTTTTATTAAATAATTTATCTCATTCATCTGTCAAGTCATGCGCCCTTTATTTTTGTTAAATAAACATGGACTCTTATTGTTTTAATCCTTTTTAGAAATATTGTTAGGATTTTTATAATAATATATTTTGAATAATTTTATATCAATTTCTAATCGAATAGAACTTAAATTTCAAAATTAAATATATGAGCTTTACACAGATATCTCCAATTATAATTTCAGAGAAAATATATTTGAGAATAAATAAATAAATTACTTATGATTATAGAGCGTTATCTTTTGAATAATATAAAATTTAATACTCATATATCTATTAACCAACAATGTTATATTTATTTTAAATATAATAATATTTATTCAAATGTAAAATGTAAATTTTTTATTTTGATATACTTACAAAATATTTTGTCAAAATATGTTATAACGGGGCCACATCCTAATTATATCACAGGGCCTCCAAAGTTCATGGGACGACCCTGTTCCCTGCTCCATGATCGACTACTCCCTTGCCGGCAAGACATGAGACGACCTTCATCGATCACTCTGTCTCACCCCATACACTCTCTTACCACCGCCAAGAACACCGGATTTGGTGATTTGCTGTGACAGATCCTTTTTAGAGGATTCCCAGGAGGCAGCTTATGGCGTTGTCATGTAAAACAGTCACGATCAAGTGTGTGATGGAAGGATGAAGAAGCAGTTTTAGCGGTATCAAATAATTAATCTACCAAGGTAGACTAGATCGTATTCTACTCTAGGTCTCTTCTTCTTGTCTACTCAAATATGTTGGCAAATTACTCAGGTTTAAACACGTTGTGCGTGGTGTGAGTTCCACAACTTCTAATCTAATAAACAAGAAAAATAAAAGACAGAATGATTAAAAAGAACAGGAAGATAGACGAGCTTAGACTTCGAATCCCCCTTAGATCACCAAGGCAACGACAATCACAAGACCAACGGTTTTCAATTCTCATTCAATCGGTTTTTATACACCACCATAACTCCTACCCTTAGGTTTAAGACTGGCGAATGTTCGCTCTATCCAATCTAACTACCAAGATTAATTAGCCGCCCGAGTACGGTCGCTTCTTGTGACGAAAAAACTAACTGGTGCAATTACTAATGATTTATGAGTTACTCTTGAAGCGGATTAACCCTAAATGGTTCCTACGAAAGGCACACTCCATTGAGTAGGTTAATTGGTTGAACTGATGTTCTAAAGTGAGGCGAACGTTCACTACTATCCTCAACTTAACAAGAATCTAAACTAGGTGATCAAGGAAGATAAGTTTATGCGCCAAAGCAAGGCTATCTGGCGACTAACCCTAACTTGCACAAACCTAATCTAGGCGAACAACCAGAAGAGAAACACAAGAATAACGAAACTAATCTAGGCGTCAACTAGACGAGAAACGCAGTAAAACAATTAAGCACAAAACAACCATGCAAGAGAAAACTGAATGAACTTTGAATCTAATCACCGCCGATCTGTGACCGCTTTAAAGCCCTGGGTCACTTAGGGTTCATCTAATCTAAAGCTCTACGAGTTTAGCTACTCATAATGATAACAGAAGAATAAAAAACAACAAAGAAAATCATCATACAAAGGAAGAACAGATAAGAATTGAAAAGCCTAATTCTGACGACTCCGGCGAAGCTTCAATCTCCTGGATCTTCAACTCCTAGCTCCGAGCTCTCCGAGGAGGCTCTCAACTCTATCTAATCCTCTCTAAGTCGTGGCTAATCAGCCAAAATTCGTGTATCCCAAATCTGGCCTTGAAAGGTCTATATATAGCCCCAGAAACCCTTTACAAGTTGGAAAATGCTGAAAATTAGGGTTTCTGCCGTGGTTTTCAAAGAAGTTTTCACCGAAAACTTTGGAAGTTTCGCCGAAATAGTAAGCCTCCTGGGCAGAATTCCAACTTGTTTTGATGATTCCTGCTCCGTTTGAACTCCGATTTGGTCCCCGTTTGAAGCGTTGGACTCGTGAGAGAGTCCTCTAAAATGTGGTAACCTGGGGGTCCAACATAAAAGCTCACAAAAAGGGTAAAAATATCCAAGAAATGGATAATGTACGCACTAGGAGCCTAAAATTACATAATAAACACATTTTCACCAAATACTCATCAAAATGGCATCAAAGGGGCATGAAATGTCGCTTAAATGGGGCTGAAAATCACGTCAAATCGAGTGTCATCAAATACCCCACACTTAAGCTTTTGCTTGTCCTCAAGCAAACTGAAGTCGAACACACTCAAATTCACAATTGACACGAGATTAAACTGAGATTCAATTCTAATGATTTGGTTTAGACTGTTCCACGTAGAAACTTAACCTACACATGCAAGAACATCAACCAAAAAAATTTCGATCTCACTAATTTCTGCACACTTCAAGTAGTAATTTTAACAAAGCACGTTTTTTGGCAAAACAATTAATCATAATTAACGACTACGATAACACCAATTCTCTAATAAAAAAGACTTTAAGCTCTAGCCATGATGTGGACGTGGAGGCAGGAAAAGTGACGTGGCTATCGACTCGACTTCATCCGCCTTAGATCTGTACGTTACATGTTCTAGCTAGGACCAATTTAAACAAAATTTATTTCAAGTTTCAACTTCTTCCTTTAATTTATTTACTGCATATATTGTTCGATACCAAACACTTCACTTAGGTGTTGGACCTGCCTAGCTCACAATATTTGTGCCTGTTCCAGCCTTGTCGCCTGGCCCAATAGTGGAAGCCCAAGCCTGTTGGTCTTCAGGGAAGTTGTACCTCGTAAGCGATCATGGGGGTAGTTAGTTCAAGGGAGAGTGAGGCGATCAGTTTAAGGAATGGGAAGGGAGGCGAGTTACGTACCGCGGAGCGTTTGTCCGTTGGGTAAAAGTGTTGTCCTCCGGTTTATGGGGTGTACCAGGAGTATTTATAGTACCCCAGTCTTGGTCGCCAAGGTTGAATCCTAGCCACTCGTTTGTAGACTCCATAGGATGTTGACACGTGTTCGCTTTGTCTTGGAACCCTAAGAGCCGCCGGGCTGGGCCGTCGCTTTGAGCCTCCTTCTACTTCTTGTGCTTGTTTGTTTGATCCGCCTGGACTGTCGCCTAGGTCCAAATCCATCAGCGTCGACTGCTGCGTGTGGCCGCCGCCTGGGCCCTCAGGATGCTGGCGGGCCGGGCCCATCAGTGCCTATGCTAGTGCTAAACTCGAACACTTCACTTAGGTGTCGGGCTTGCCTAGCTTTACTTTCAGCACTTAAATCACTTAAAAATTAAATTGAACATTGAACTTTTCAGATTTGCAACTCAAGCACTTGATTTAATCAATTTAGCCATTTGATCCTAGCTAGTTATAACTTTATACATTAGATTTCGAATTGGATTTCCGCCTAATCTCAAGCCACAATCACAGGTGATCAAATATGGAGTGAAAAAACATGGGAGAAGCTAGCATTTATCATCTTAGAACGGTGTTATCGAGCTTTGTTATTAACAAGTCAATTAATTCAAATAATTCAAGTTTCAACTACCGAAGTGATTTATTATCTGTTCTGACCTAGACTCATTTAATATCAGTGCCGACACGCTGGTTACAGGTTCTAAGTGGAACAGTGTAGACGTCATTGTGATAAATTGAAGTCAATTTAACATCAAAAGTCAAGAATTGAGCAATTTTATGCTAGAGAAATTTAAAATTGAACCACAGAATCACAGAAAATCCAGCAAGATTATGCATAATCCTAGCCTCCTACCCCACACTTAAACTGTTATGTGTCCTCACAGAACTAAACTAGAGTAGAGAGGTACGAAGAACCTGTGACGAGATGGTCGGTGTAGGGGATGAACACGGAGCGTCCGGACGAGAGCGAAGTAGCTACCCAAGTTCCTACAAAAAAAAATAACAAAAAGATCAAAAGGATACCGGGACAAGTGACCTGGATCCACACAGAATAAAAGTTGAACAAAGACGGTTAAGGGAAATTTTGAAAAGTTTTTTACTCTGATTTTTGAAAAGTTTTCGAAAATTTTCTGTCTCCCTTAAAGTTCTCGCCGAAAACATTAGAAGTTTTCGGCGAAAACTACTTTGAAAAACCCACTGGAAAAACAGACTTGAACAAACTAAAGTTATCGCTGAAAACTTTAGAAGTTTTCACCGAAAACTACTTTAAAAACTCACTGACAGAAGGCTTGACTAAACTTTTCGCCGAAAACCTTGAAAGTTTTCGGCGAAAACTTTTGACCTGACAGACACAGATTAAAACTGACGAAAATTAAAAGAAAAACTGACACTTTGGCTCCCCGAAAACTGACTTGAACGACGAAAAGATTGACTCAAAAATTGAAAACGGACTCCAGCCATGGGTTGCCTCCCATGAAATGCTCTCTTTTAACGTCCTTGAGCCGGACGATACCTGTTAGGGACCCCAACTTAGGAGTTCCTTGAAGTCAAATGTATTCTTCAAGGTGTGCGGTTGAGTGCCATGTAGCACTCCAGAAGGGGGATGCAGCCGGTAGTGCTCTAGTAGATCGTGGTTCTGGTTGGATGACCAGTTCTTTTCAAATTCTCCTGCTTGAGGAGGAAAGAGGTAGTACGGCGTGGCGTGGTCTATGAGCTCCATCTTCTCCACCTGATGATCATCCAGATGTCTCTTGGGATCGAGTATGTAAACTTCTAAATCCATGACCTTGTTGCTTTCCACGTGCTTGTCTTTGGCTTGATCTACAGGTTGTCTCGGCGAAAGCTCAAATGAGGATGACTCCTCAATCTTTATGTGCTCCTCTTCGGCTTTAACTTTGGGATGAATGAACTCTATGCTTCCAAGATGGACGAGTTCCACGCCTTCATTAGCCACCACCGCCAAGGGTTCTTCATCGGATTCCTCTAGCTCATAATAGTCATGGATGGGATCATCATCATCTTCTTCGAACAGCTCTTGAGCATCTTCTTTCATTAATTGCTTTGGTTGCTCGAGCTCGACATCTACCGTGTTACGAGCTTGTAGAATTGAAATGAGATTATCCAAGGTAGATTCTACTCTTGCCATGCGTTGTTGGTTTTGATGAACATGTAGATCTATCTCTTGATGAACTTGTAGCTTTAAAGAGATGTTCTCCAAGACGGATTCTATTCTCGTCGTCTGTTGTCGATGCTGATGAGCCGGTATACACATCTCTTGGTGATTTTGTTGGTGGTGTGTAGCTCTTGGCTCTTGCCAGGACGGTGATGTGCAAGATTTAACTCACAACATTCAAGGTCGTATTCCACGAGGTCCTCTCATAAGCTAATACTCACAAGGTTCATGAACGTTCTAAACATTTAAATTGAGGTTTGGTTTTGAATGAGAACTAATCAAAAACATAACAAACAAGGTAAAACTAATAACTAAAATTGTAAAATTGAGGATCAAACAAGAGAGAGGGAGTTTAGTTTAGCAAGGGGTTTCTTCAAGCTCAAGATTCATGAAAGCTGGATTGAATCTCAAGCAACAATGTGTAAACTAATGACCATGCAATTCACTCAAGTAGAATCAACGAACTCTCGCACAATTGACTCTCTACTCCTAGACTAAATGCACCATGCTTTCGCTATGTGAACAAAGGGAATGGAGTGCCTTAGCTTGCTCAATGAAATGCTCAACACTTGATTTCTATGCTAACATTCATCTAACACAAGGTAATGATGCAAGACACTCTCATGAATCATATAACACTAGTCTAGCAATCAAAAGGGTCTTTCAACCTTCAAATGAAAGAAAACTAAATGCACACCAAGTGTTTGATAAAATGACAACAAGGAAAACAAGCTCAAAATGGTTGCAATTGCATAATCCAATCTCTCAAATCATTCAATTACAATCCTAATACCTTAGATCAACATCAATCAATCACTCTCATGTATTGAAAGACATAACCAATACCAAAAGAACAAGTCAAGCTCTAATGGATACAAAGCACAAGGTCTAGGATCATCATCTTACACAAATGGCTATGAGAAACTCAATCCATACAATCAATCATCTATCCTAGCTTGATCCATCCCCCACTAAACTAAAACTAAGCTTAGCCTAGCATGACCATGGAAGAAACCTGAAATTGAGTGGAGGAGACCATCCTTGTTTCCATGGAGGATCTTTTAACTTGGCTCTTCAAGCTTCAATCCAAGGCATGGAGGACTTCACTTAGCTCCTTGATCTTCAAGTTGATCAACAAAAGAAAGAGGGAGGATGATCGGATGAAGGAAGAGAGTGATCGGCGATGATGAAATTGAGAGAGAGGTGACGAGAGTCGCGTGTAAATTAATGAATGAATGTCTCTGATTTTCGCCAATTGCCACTTTAAATAGTATCACTGGAAATACCCTGAATTTTCGGCGAAAACTGTACAAGTTTTCGCCAAAAATCTCTTTGAAAAACCCCGGGCATCCTTGCATTCCTTCATAGGTTTTCGGCGAAAACTTCTTCACAAATCGAACATCAGCCTCCTGGAAATCCACTGTTTGTGCACGCCGAGGGTTTTCGGCGAGAACTTAGAGTTCTCGCCGAAAACTTCTTCAGTGGAAGGATGCATTTTTCTCGTTTTTGCAAAGGCCATATCTCCTCCGTCCTAGATCTGATTGACCTCCCGTTTGATCCTACGTGCTCCTTGTCACCAGTACTATGACACCAAGGCCTGAAAATGCACAAATAAAACTCCAATAGGCACTGAAATTTCCCTCAAAGGGGCACTTGGACAACAAAAGAGCATTTTGCATAAAACTTCCATAAAAGCATACAAGTCATGGCAGAATGAGATCAAACATGGGAGATCCCTAGGCTAATTGAGGGCTCAAAATGCACTAAATATAGTCACATCAGACGGCAAGGGTGAAGGTTCCTCATACCAGCTTGTCGTAGGTGACGGTTCTGATGCATACCATCCTTGGTTATCCTCAATATACGGTGCTTCATTGATGTACCACTCTTGGAACTGGTCATTCCACCTGTAATCCTGAATCTCAAAACTCAAGAGCACTACCCAGGTAAATCATGGAAATATGGAGGAAAAATAGATGATAGATGGAAAGGTAGAAGAATAAAATGCCAACTCTTCTTTCAAACAATTAGAAGAGTCCCCGGCAACAACGCCAATTTGATAAAGCAGTTTTAGCGGTATCAAATAACTAATCTACCAAGGTAGACTAGATCGTATTCTACTCGAGGTCTCTTCTTCTTGTCTACTCAAATATGTTGGCAAATTACTCAAGTTTAAACACGTTGTGCGTGGTGTGAGTTCCACGACTTCTAATCTAATAAACAAGAAAAATAAAAGACATAATGATTAAAAAGGTTGACTAACAGGAAGATAAACGAGCTTAGACTTCGAATCCCCCTTAGATCACCAAGGCAACAACAATCACAAAACCAGCGGTTTTCAATTCTCATTCAATCGGTTTCTATACACCACCATAACTCCTGACCCTTAGATTTAAGACTGGCGAACGTTCGCTCTATCCGATCTAACTACCAAGATTAATTAGCCGCTCGAGTATGGTCGTTTCTTGTGACGACAAAACTAACTGGTGCAATTACTAATGATTTATGAGTTACTCTTGAAGCGGATTAACCCTAAATGGTTCCTACGAAAGGCACACTCCATTGAGTAGGTTAATTGGTTGAATTGATGTTCTAAAGTGAGGCGAACGTTCGCTACTATCCTCAACTTAACAAGAATCTAAACTAGGTGATCAAGGAAGATAAGTTTATGCGCCAAAGCAAGGAAGCTGTCTGACGACTAACCCTAACTTGCACAAACCTAATCTAGGCGAACAACTAGAAGAGAAACACAAGAACAACGAAACTAATCTAGGCGTCAACTAGACGAGAAACGCAGTAAAACAATTAAGCACAAAACAACCATGCAAGAGAAAACTGAATGAACTTTGAATCTAATCACCGCCGATCCGTGACCGCTTTAAAGCCCTGGGTCACTTAGGGTTCATCTAATCTAAAGCTCTACGAGTTTAGCTACTCATAATGATAACAGAAGAATCAAAGACAACAAAGAAGATCATCATACAAAGGAAGAACAGATAAGAACTGAAAAACCTAATTCTGACGACTCCGGCGAAGCTTCAATCTCCTGGATCTTCAACTCCTAGCTCCGAGCTCTCCGAGGAGGCTCTCAACTCTATCTAATCCTCTCTAAGTCGTGGCTAATCAGCCAAAATTCGTGTATCCCAAATCTGGCCTTGAAAGGTCTATATATAGCCCCAGAAACACTTTACAAGTTGGAAAAGGCTGAAAATTAGGGTTTCTGCCGTGGTTTTCAAAGAAGTTTTCGCCGAAAACTTTAGTTAAAGCCTCATGGGCAGAATTCCAACTTGTTTCGATGATTCCCGCTCCGTTTGAACTCCGATTTGGTCCCCGTTTGAAGCGTTGGACTCGTGAGAGAGTCCTCTATAATGTGGTAACCTAAGGGCTCAACATAAAATCTCAAAAAAAGGGTAAAAATAGCCAAGAAATGAACAATGTACGCACTAGGAGCCTAAAATTACATAATAAACACATTTTCACCAAATACTCATCAAAATGGCATCAAAGGGGCATGAAATGTCGCTTAAATGGGGCTGAAAATCACGTCAAATCGAGTGTCATCAAAGGATTGACACCTTTTTCTGCTCATCAGCCATCTTTGTTGAAGCTAAAGCTCTGCACAAAGCTCTCTTGTTGGCAGCTTCTCGTCAGGTCACGACACGTATTTACTCGGACAACTTATCTTTAGTTAATATCTTCAAGAATGGTCTGGCCCTTTGGCCTTGGGACTGCTCTCTTGTTATTGCCATTATGGTCCAGATCCTTGCAGAGTGTCCCTGGATTGAGGTGGATTGCACACCTCGTTCCTCTAACTCTCATGCGGATTGGGTGGGAAAAGAAGCTCAAAGACATTCTCTGCCCGACAATTGGCTTGACGTCTTGAATTGTACGATTGTAGTGAACTGACTGTATGCTTTCTTCAGTTTGGATGATGAAGGAAAAATCGTCTAAATTTTTTTTTTTTTTGAAGCCCCATCCTCATTGAAATTTATACTTTATTAGTTTATTATTGAAGCAATTACCAGGGTAGATGCATACATTCTGGGGCTTCTGCATATATAACATTCTGACAAGTTAAACCCAACACCACTGTACTACATTATTCATTATCCTTGCTCTCCTCCTTACTATTGAATCCATATATTTGAACAATTTAAAAGTTAATAATAGCAAAAATTGTGGAGAAAAAGCTTGTAAAAAAGGTGATAAAAGTTATAAATCTTTAAATTAATTTCTGATAAAAAATTATACTTTTATATGAATGTCAACGTACGTAGACACAGACATGGTTTGTCTGTGTGTGGTTGACCTTTCATCCTCGATTATTCAACTGAATCATTGGGCAGACATTGAGATGGGGTGTGGTGGTTCATGTTTCATCTCAATCAAATGCATCCAAAGATTCAAGTCACAATCTGTGACCCAATTATGCAAAAGTCAAACCAAGAAGAAGTGTCAGCCATGGCTATGTATGTACGTATCAAGAGATCCAAAAACCAATGTCAGTATGTGACTGACTGCGTGGCTATGATGAATAACACCCCCACAAACCAATTTGCATATTCGACAGCCTTGATGGGAACCTATGCTGCATGCGCCAGCTGCCCCACTTTTTCATGCTTTCTTTATTAATTTAAATCTTTGCCCTAAATATTCACAATCTTTATTCATATACACTACTTTACTACATTCATAATTGACAAAAAGTTCAAACTAGTAAATGATGGGTCATAGCCAAAGGGCTTACCAGGACCGGAGCGATAGTTCACCTAGTCATGGTCAGCCGGCCAGGACCCTCATGCCATGATTACTAGGCTCATGGTGTGTTGGTCATAGGATTAATTAAGTTTACCCTTAGAGTGATATTGACAACCCATTGTTATACGATCAAGATATTTTTATAAACATATCGTCAATCAGCCGGTGACATATAGTGATCCGGTTTGGATTCGAGGCATTATAAATGGAAAAGTATGGAATGACATAATCCTCGCCTATTATATACAACCAGGCTGTATGCATTGGGCTCCACATATAATTCACCTACCGGAAACCCCTTCTCTGTCTCTCGTCATTCTCATATGTCTTACCTCTACCACATTACCAAACACTTACTGCATGCTCCTTCGTCCATACACTTTGCGAGGATTCGCTCAAGGATACTCCAAGGTGTCTCGGGAATAGAAGGAATCTCATATCGCAAACAAACAAACAAAATTACATAAATTACCCATTGTTTGTTTGAAATTACAAAACATCAATGATGTATTTAAATCTTTCTGATTCCTTAGTGGATATTATGGTTATGGGTGAAGTTCTTGCCCCGAAGGCCAAAATTCCAGTAATTTAATTAACGCACTGAAAAATAACATTCAGTTGACGTATATATAGTGTCGGTCCATAATCACAATTGCTAATTAATAACTTTGAAGGAATAGGACAAGAAGCAGTTCACATAGAAGTGTATTCCCCAAGCAAGGGGAAGTTCAGAAAAATGAATAACGAAATTGAAAATATATCTAGTATACAAATACTAAAATACAGTTATCTGTGAATGATTAATTATGAAATTTTGGTTGAGGGTCTATATATTCGAATTATGATTATGTATTATTCATAGAATGTAATTAAATGTATGTCGGCCCATCGGAGAGATATATATCTATGATGATCACATGCTGGTGGTGGTGCCACCGCCGCCGTTGGTATGAATAAACGTAAATATCTGTTGGACGGAGGCTGCTATTTCTTCTGCCGTCGACATTGTTGGCTCACTTCCAACCTACAAATTAAATATAGTAATTGTAAAAACCACTGAATTAAATAAACCTAATTAATTAATGAATTATCATGCATGCATGGCTAATTACTAATTACCAATTACCAATTACCAATTACCTTGACGTTAAAGGAAAAAAGGACGGTTTGCTCAATGGTAGTGATGTTGGTATGAAGGATGGTAAGTTGCAAATCCTCCAAAGCAGCAATGGCATGAATGAGCTGACCAGGTCTCCTCCTAGACAAAACCTTAATCATAGCATCTAACCCCAACACCTTCACCTCCACGTCAGCAAGACACGACTTGTTCTCAGCACTACTTTCCTCTCTCACCCCTACTAATAACCCTCCGCCTCCATCGGCCACCTCGTTATCGGTAAGGAGCTGCTGTTGTGGAAAGAATGGTACTTGTGATTGTGGTTGTGATGGTTGAGGAGGAGGGAGGAGGAGGAGGCTGATCCCCGTATAGTCTCCTCCTCTTCTGAGACTCCAAGCACTGGAGGAGCTGCTCGAGTTCCCTCACAAACTCGATGGCCCCTCCTATTATGGATGCTTGATCTCCTCGTTGAACGTAGGATCCAGGCATGAGGGAGCGAAGAACTCGAAGGTGCTCATTCATCTGCTTCCTACGGTTCCTCTCAACAGCTATGTGAGTCATCCTCTGGCTCTCTACCTCCTCGCTCGTCTTCACACTCCTTGCCCTTTTCCTCTTGTTGTTGTTGTTGTTCTTGTTACTTCCTCCTTCCACCACATTCATTTCAGCTCCACTACTAATCATCATCATTTTCTTGTTTTCATCATCTTCCATTTGGGTATTGTTATCACTGTAAACTGGAGTTGCACCTCCGTGTTGTCGAGCCTGTTGTTGGTTGTATCGGAAACCCTAGCACCGGATGTGTTGTCATCAAACCTCAGCATCTTCATGGGAGGATCAACTATTGGTGGTGGTGGTGGTGAGAGAGAAATCATCCGTAACTGAGGGTCATCATCTTCAATGTTAATCCGGTCGTTGAGGACCGGGAACTTGAGGAAGTATACCGGGTCAGTAGTAGTGTTGTTGTTGTTGTTGGTAGTCTTCTCGTGGTGCTTGGGTCCGAAATCTGCGAACTGCATAACATCGGCAAAGCTCATTAGCTTGTCGAAACCACCAGCACCAGGGGATATAATGGAGGAAGAAGAGGCGGAGGCAGAGGAGGAGGATTGGTTATTGTTGAACATGAAGTGATCCATGTTAGTGAAGCTGCTGTTGTGGTCTTCATTAGTAGTAGTGGTTTGGAGAAGCATCTGAGGATGAGGAGGGGGCTTCATAAGCAATTCATGATGATGATGGTGATGATGATCGAAGGGAGAATAGTGTTGGTCTGTGAAGCTTGCCTGCATGAGTAGCAACAATTCATCATCATCCTCGTCATAACTACGATGCAAATGGTACAGATACATGTCTGGGCTGCCTGCCTAGGAGAGATAGATGAAACCAAAAAAGTAGTGTATCTATATATATAATATAGAAGAAGAGAAGAGAAGCCAGAAGTAGAAGATAGTACGCACCGAGTAATTATGTTGGTTATCCATACTAGCAGAGCAGTAACTTTAATCAGGAAAACCCTAGGTGGGTCTCTAGCTTAAAGCTTTAGCTACAATACAGACAAATTTTTTATTAATTGTTGTTGGGTCATTGAGCGGGGTCCCCCACGATCACTGCAGCAGCAGACTGCACAAAGTAAACACCATGAATTAAAACATATATATATATAAAAAAACAAAAAAGTGTTGCATTTGCATGTATATATGGAGCTGCATGCTGGGTGGCAGATGTCAGTTTTTACCCCTTATATATACATATATTGGGATTTGGGAAGGAGAGATGCTGTGTAGCAGACAATATAACTGTGACAAAGTGATGGGTGTTTTTGAATAGAGGAGCAAACTGCAAAAGAGGAAGAAGACAGATTCAATTTCTAAGTGTTACTTATACTTATAGATGGAGAGATTGGAGATTGGAGGATAGGAGGAGGAGCCTGCAGGAGTTAAAATGAATGAAGGAAGTCACTCACAGTTTGTGATATAGAAGAAGAAGAAGAAGCAGCGTACAGTACAGCTCCTCCTCAATTTCAACACCAAAATAAGCTATCTTTGATTGGATTCATTAATGTTGATCACAGGGCTCTTTTTATTTTTTAACTTTTGAGTATGTATATATTATTATTGGTTTGCCGCCGCTTTTCATGACTTCAATTAAAGAGTCGCGGCTGCTGCTGCTGCTGCTGCTGCTTGCTGTGTTTGTAGTAATCATCTAAATAAAGTAAAATCACAAAATTCAAATATTCCAAGAATATAGGGATTGGGCCTTTTTAACATTTGGATCAGCCAATTGCCCCGCTCCCTCAACTATCACATGTGAACAAAGAAGGCCCATTTAATGCTCCGATTACTCCTTTCTTTCTTTTAATTAATCCTTTCACATGATCACCTTTCTTTCTCTTACTTTTCATTTTTTTCTAATGTAATATCACCAATAGGCTGACCCAACTATGAACAAGCCGATTACTAAGAGTATATGCACTACCACACCACATTTTGTTTAAAATTGTTAATCAAAATTGTACTATAATTTTGTGCAATTATGTGGTGTGATTAGTGGTTAATTACATGACCAAAATGCCCAAAAAATACAACAACAAAATGTTGTCTTCATCTCATCAATATCAACTCAAAATTTCAACGAATATAAACCTAATGAAGACAACTAAGAGTCTAAAATGAGTTTGGATCTGGTATAAGTCATGCATCTTTGTTTCTAAATTTTATTGATCAATATAAAATTTGGAACTCACTATTCGTGAGCTTTCAATACATTTTGTTGTTTATAATGTGTTTCAGGTCAAGTTCGTTGATCAAAATCATTGAAGGAATCAAGCAGGAAAAATGAGAGCCGAATTGGGTGCAAAATCATGTTGGTGGTCTCTTCTCGACACCATGGGCAAAAAATTACACATTTTCCAAGTAAGAAAAGAGTTTTAATAGGATTATTCGCCTTTTTTACATGGTGAAGAACTGGAGAACAAGGAGCACGTTTTTTAGAGTTCTTAGAGCAGGACTGAGATAAAGGAGACTAAATATACATCAACAATCAATCAAGGGTTGGAGATCAAAGATCATACTCGAATTTCTTGAAGAACAATGATATTTTTTTATACAGTTTTCATCTTTTTCTGTGATTTTCTTTCCTCAACCACGAGTAATTAAGTTTCTTGTTTAGATTAGATGAAACTCTAGTGGGGATTTTTCTTAGAATTTTTTTTTGAAAGGCTGATTTTTCTTGGATGATAACGAGGTTTTACTCCCTTTATTATATGCTATTGAGGTATTTTAGGATTATGATGTGTTCTTCCTAAACCTACTTCGCCAAATTGAAATTGCTTTCATTCTTTCTTTGTCATTGATCATTAACGGGTCTTCGAGGAATGTTAGTGATGCACAAATTAATGCACACCTAGTTTTAACTCACTAGAATGCTCTAGCGAGATCGTATTTCCCTAGGGTCTTTCTGTTCTATTACTCATAAGAGTGTATAAAGCTATTCGGGTTTCAAGGGTTTGGTTTTGGATTGTTTGTGAACTAATTAATTCTAAGAATGCAAAGGGAACAAGTAAACAGATTCGAGGTTCAAAGATTGATCAAGTAGGTTGTCAATACTCGAATTCACCCTAGTTGGGTTAAGATAGATAAAATGAAATGCAATTTTGGTTCAACAGACTTGATGACTTGACCCTTTCTTGGTTAATCTGTACTCCCGGGTTAGGCCGCTAACTTGTGACTTGTCAAGAACACATGTAAGGTGTTCGATAAAATGCCACAAAAATAATGCAAATAGATTAGGTCTACCGATCCATGTGTCAAGCTACCAGCAGAACCTAACGACTTCCTAAACTACAGAATGACTCACGTTCTTGGTTAGACCCGCGAAATCAAGGATGAACAATGAAACTGGCAATTGGTCAATCAATCAGATTCAAAAGATTCACAGATTCAAATTAGGGTTTAAGAAGAACGCATCAAACATCTGAATAAACCTCAATAACAATCAACGGGTTAAAAACCCAACATAATCATGGTTTTGAAAGTAATCGAAGATACAACAGAGAAGAAAATCGAAGAGAAAGACATCTTACTCCACAATAAACTAATCTTGATGATTCAATCAAACTTCTGACCAAATCCTAGCTTCCTTCCGCTCAATCATGCCTTCAAACCTCTGAATATCGCCTTCCGAGATTGTCTGGTTCGTCGAAACTTGAATAGAGGATGAATGGTAAAGTCTAATCCGAGTTAGGGAAGAAAACCCTTCTTTTTCCTGTAAAATCTGGATTTCAACCAGAAGTGCGCACGAACTACACTGAAAAGTTAAATGGCGCACTTTTGGGCCAATTAGGCGCACTTTTTGAGCTGGAACAAAAAAGTCCAGAGTGCTCATATAAAAAGTGCGCCTGACATCACAAAGAAAGTGCGAAAAGGAACTTTTATCACAAATATGAGCACTTCTTGGCCTTCCTGCTTCTTTCGATGATTCTCGCTCCGTCCAAACTCTAAATTGGTCCCCGTTTGAAGCTCATGAAAAGGTTCTCCACAATGTGGTAACCTGAAATCTCATAAAAACGAATCGAAACAACATCAAACAGGCCTAAAGAGAGACAAAGGTAAATAACACTCAATTTGCACAAAAGTTCCTAGAAACTATCACAAATAGGTGTAAACCGAGGAGAATGTCGCTCAAATGTGGTGAAATAAATACTGTAAATCTAGCATCATCAAATAACCCCACACTTAAGCTTTTCCTTGTCCTCAAGCAATAACTCTACACAATAATGCACCAACTTGAATGAGCAAACTGATAACCTCTTGGTTCCTAGAATGGTGTAAATGTTGTTTTTATCAAACAAGAGGATTACTCGACTAACCACACAGTTAAAACCAAACATTTTCCAGAGTAAAAGAGGAACATGCCTTTATCGAGCTAGTGAACAACTTGACTTGGTAAAGGAATGAAAATACTTACTTTTGCTACACTTAATCCAAGACGTAACCCGATACTCGCTAGATACTGGGAAAATAAAATTTCAAATTTGATGGTTTTCCTTTCTTTCTTTTCCTTTTTATTTATTTATTTGGTCGGTACGGTTGTGGATATTTCCAAGTATGGAGCAGTCGGGAACCTTTGGAATTTCGCGTTATCCTAGACCCTGACCACGATCGGGAATAGGTTGAGAAGAAGAACGTCACATTGGAACTTTCCTTTGCGACTAAGCAATGAGCGGACACGTATGTCAGCTCGTGGCAACCCACAACCGACACTTTAACCTTGATGGAACAAACTTTCTGAATTAGCACATTTCCCTTAATGTAAAACACACATTTTAGAAATCGCTTATCTAGACTAATCATGACATCAAAACCAGAGAATTCAAGCAAAAGATTAGATCAAGTCTTCCATAAAACAAAGTCACGTGTTCACTAATCCGATAAGGGCAAGTTCTTAGACTACGACAAGCAAGAAGAACTAGAGATGGTCATAATACGGGTTCTAATACACATGTTTGGTTGAGCCAAAATGCCACATCAATCTCACTATATGGAAGAACGTAAGAAATTCAAGAAGATATTAAACAATGTGAAAAGTTAATTGCCAAAGAGAATGTGAATCAGTGAAATTATGTGACATCCTATCTCACATCGACAAAGCACAAGAGGGATCCATGGGCTATATGGAATGGTTCAACCTTAACTGAAACGACGCGTTTTGGGGTGTAGTGGTGACGATTTGATCTTGAGAAGAGGAGGTCATGGGTTCGACTCCCACGAACACCCAAAAACAAATCTGTGAGGGTTTAGGCCCAAAGTGGATAATATATTGTCAGAAAATATTGTGGGTGTTACAAGTGGTATCAGAGCCACGTCGCATCCCTCTTGAACGATGGTGGGGAAAACCTCAACGAGGACGTTGAGTCCCTGAGGGGGGTGTATGTGACATCATAGGAAAATCTCACATTGACAAAGCAGAAGAGAGATCCATGGGCTATATGGAATAGTTCAATCTTAACTGACATGACACCTTTTGGGGTATAGTGGTGTGGGTTTGATCTTGAGAGGAGGAGGTCATGAGTTCGAATACAACCAACACCCAAAAATAAATCCGAAAAAGTTGGGTTGTTACATGAAAAACAAAGCACAATCACCACCCATTAAATGACAAGAACTCGATACATATCATGCAAAAAACCCACCCCACACTTAATTTGGACATTGTCCTCAATAGACCACATAAAAGGATAGAAAAGTTTATAGGGGTACTGACATTGACGATTCATTGGTGACGCGAGAGGGAGTGCATGTTACCTTGATGAACGGAGAGTAGATTCCAGTGACGATCTAGGAGCAAAAGAGAGGAAGACAAAATGGGGAGGTGGACACCCCTCCCCCCGTTACATCCACGATAGCACAAAAAATAAGATAGACACACATAAAAAAATTGACTACACGACTCTACCACGAACTCAACTCAATAAGATAAAAGACTTAAAGCTTGGGTTGCCTCCCAATAAGCGCTTGTTTAAGATCTTAAGATAGACGATACCTGGTCTACGGTCAGTGGCGGAGCTAGGAAATTGTTCAAGGGGGTTCGAAGTTCGGAACATTTAAATAGTCAACTAAATGATGGAAAAGTCAACTAAAACATAACTAAAAATGAATAACATAATATTTAAAATTCTTAAATAAATGAGCAATAATCATGACACAATGTTTACAACAAACCACGACGAGATTTCATATTCTGAAAACACTGTAGAACGTATTATTCGTCTCTATTGCAGCTACTTGATATTCCAACTTCCGGATATAGTTATTTGTAGCTCTCTTGTGAGTCTGGTTCTCTACAAGTAGTGTTCCAGCATATTGGATTTCTACGCAGAAGAGCTTGAACCTTGGTTGGTTATGCCCACCAACAAAATCAATTTCTTCCTGATGCATACCAAGATCACTCTCATAATGATATTTACCTCCCAAATTCCCACAAGCAGATGAAACTTCAGCTACGGTCTCTACCTTCTCAACCGGAGGAATTTTCGACCTTGTAAGCAACTTGAATCCCTTTGGTGGAGTTGTATGTGTCGTCTCAAGCTGCTTACGAAGAAGTTGCACCTCCATATGCAATTTTGAGTTTTCTTGCTCACGCAAACTACGAACCTTGTTTTCTAGCTCAAGTTTCTCAATTACAACCAGCTTACCCAGCTTCCTGAAATCCACACTCACATGACTAGTGTGGATGAGTGACCAAATCTTCATGGAAAAGTTCTTGTAGGAGGCCAAAGCTTCAACCGGAGTCATATCTACAAGTCTCTAGTAACTTGCAAAGAGAAATCCTTATTCTTCTCGAAATCCAACCCCCTCAACAATGTAGAGAACTTGTAATAATCATCCAAGCCATGATGAAGGCATGAGCAGGGGAGCTACTGAAATCTCTGCCAAGCTTTAGAAAAGTTTTCTTCAGGACCATTCTAGAACGTGGAAATTTGTGAGAGAGAAGAAATCCCTTAAGAACGTCTTAGCCAAGGCGTCCTAAGTAGTGAAGTAATTAGCCCGAAACTCGTCCATCCATGCCTGAGTTTGCTCCTTCAAAGAGAAAGGAAATAGATGAACCTTAATGATGTTATGGTCTACTCCATTATTAGAGACAGTGTTGGCAAGCCTCAGAAAGTTCCGGATGTGAGCATTAGGATCCTCATGAGGCACCCCAGAGAAAGTGTTTCCATTCCTTTTGATCATATTGATCAAGTGAGGGGGGATGGACAGGTTGCGAGCTCCTTCAGCAGGAGCCTGAATACTAGAAGTAGCTCCATCAATGGTGGGACGACCATAGTCCCTAAGTAGTCTCTGTTCCATCTTAGGTTCTTCTGGTTCCATAGTAGGAACTAAATTATCAATCGGGAGAGGAACATATAAAGCTGAAGGTGGAGAAAAAACATATTATTTTTGGACTTCAGAGTCTTTGAGGTTTTCTTTGGAGGTATTGATGTAGGGCCAAATTGAGTGTAGAAGATCATGGTCTTATCAGTTATACACTTACTAGACCGCTTGTCCTCCGTACCTGCAATCTTTTCTGAAAACCCAAAAACACGAAGAAACCAAGTAATATAACAAAGGGGGAGGTAAAGAGATGATAAGAAAATGAATGAAAAGCTGAAATGCACAATGTGTTTCATATAACTAGAAAATATCTCCGCAACGACGCCAAAAACTTGATGCACAAATTAATGCAAACATAGTTTTAACTCACTAGAATGCTCTAGCGAGATCGTATTTCCCTAGGGTCTTTTTGTTCTATTACTCAGAAGAGTGGCAAAGCTATTCGGGTTTCAAGGGTTCGGTTTTGGATTTTTTGTGAACTAATTAATATAAGAATTCAAAGGAAACAAGTAAATAGATTCGAGTTCAAAGATTGATCAAGGAGGTTGTCCATACTCGAATCCACCCTAGTATGGTTAAGATGGATAAATGCAATGCAATTTCGGTTCAACAGACTTGATGACTCAAAACTTTCTTGGTTAATCTATACTCCAGGGTAAGGCCGTAGAGAAACTATCCTATCAAATCCACAAGTTACTATTGTGAAGCTAACATGTGACTTGTCAAGAACGCATGCAAGGTGTTCGATAAAATGCCACAAAGATAATGCAAAGAGATTATGTCTACCGATCCTTGTGTCAAGCTACCGACAGAACCTAACGACTCCCTAAACTCTAGAATGACTCACGATCTTGGTTAAACTCGTGAAATCAAAGATGAACAATGAAACTAACAATCGATCAATCAATTAGATTCAAACATATTCAAATTAGGGTTTAAGAATAACGCATCAAACGTTTGAATAAACCTCAATACCAATCAACGTATTAAAAACCTAACATAATCATATAAAACTTCCCTAGGGTTTCATCTAATTTGAACAAACCAATTTAGCTGCTCACGGTTCTGAAAGTAATCAAAGATACACGGAGAAGAAAACCGAAGAGAAAGACATCTTACTCCACAATAAACTAATCTTGATGATTCAATCAAACTTCTGACCAAATCCTAGCTTCCTTCCACTCAATCATGCCTTCACACCTCTGAATATCACCTTCCAAGATTGTCTGGTTCGTCGAAATTGAAAAGGGGATGAATGGTAAAGTCTAATTTGAGTTGGGGAAGAAAATCCTTCTTTTTCCTGCCAAATCAGGATTTCAACCAAAAGTGCGCCTGGACTACATTAAAAGTGTGCCGGTGCAGTTTTGGGCCATGACGCACTTTTTAAGTTGGAATAAAAAAAATTAGTGTGCTCAGATAAAAGTGCACCTGGCAGCACAAAGAAACTGCAGCATGGCACTTTAATCACAAATAGGAGCACTTTTGGGCCCTCCTACTTCTTTCGATGATTCCCGCTCTGTATGAACTCTGAATTGGTCCCCATTGAAATGTTGAGCTCGTGAAAAGGTCCTCCATAATGCGGTAACCTGAAATCTCATAAAACGACTCGAAGGAACATGAAACGACCCTAAAAAGGGCCAAAGGGCAATAACACTCAATTCGCACAAAATTTCCTAGCAACTATCACAAATAGGTGTAAATCTAGGGGAATGTCCCTGAAATATGGTGAGATAAATGTGGTAAATATAGCATCATGAGTTAGTCAATAGGACGCCTAGGGAGACCATAGGTTTGCCGTTAGCTCGAGAGATGAGTGGTTGGTCTAGTCTTTTTGCATCGTTTATCGTTATGGCATTTCATCGAATACTTGTAGTGTGTTCTTCGAAGTTAGAGGATTATCTCGAGAGATGATTTCTCACTTTGGTAGGATAGATTCCTTGTAACATCCCGTTTCTGGCTTTCTATTTCGGGTTGAAATGAGTAGATGTGGAAATGTTGTTGTATTGCAGTAGTTGTTGATATTCTGCAGTCTGGACGAGCATAATAGGCGTTATCCATAGTGTAATGACCATAATCTCCTGTGTGACAAAGGGCGTTACATCATATGTAACGATCGTATTCTGTCTCATATAATGGGCGTTATAGTTAGGGCTGGCAGTCGGTTGCCATTTTTTTGCTTTTAAGCTAAAGATGAACCGAAAAGAAACCAACACGGTTTGGTCGTCGGTCTGAACTTTTGTGATGTTTTGGGTTTTCTCAGTTTCCGATAAAAAACTAAAAAAGTGAAACAAACCGAGGTGGCCACCGAAATTCAGTTCACAGTTCACACTTTGGTTTGGTGAGTCATTTGTCTCTCTCTCACAGCTGCTCTCCCGATCCATTCCCGTCCGACCATCCACCACCTCCAGCGCTCGACGCCGATGATCACACTCACACACTCGTCCGTGGCGGCCACAACAACATTGACAGGCGTTAGTTGACGAATCTCTCCTCTTGCCGAATCTCTCACTGCCGCCGAAGCTACTCACCGAACCTCTCTTCTCACCGATGAATACCAGTCCCTATACTTTACGCCAAAGTTGTCTTTTTCCTCTACTCATCGATGAAATCCCTAGTCTAAAATGTAAGTCCTTTAACCGATGTTCAAATTAGGTTAAACTATTCTAAGTTAGATGTGATGATTTTTAAGTTGATTCATCACTCTGAGTCTCTGATTCTGAATTCCATAGCCAGCCTTGTTGATTGTTGTTAATTAGTTAAAAGCTATAGTTCATTCATAGTTCCGTCATTTCGTTCATAATTAGTTAGAAGCTCTGTTTCTTCTTGGGGTTTGAGACTTGAGTTGTGACTGAACGAGGGAAAATGGTCTGTGTGTAAGAATAAGAAAAAGCCATAGCCATCGATGCGCCAGTGGATTTAATTTGGACCCCGTGAATTTTGATTAAGGTTGGCTAGTGGATCAAAAACCTCTCCTTATACCCTATAGCTAACTGATTTGTGTTTTGAACTTCTAGAAATTGAAAATTCACAGCATTTGCAGGCCATGTTAGTTTGCAACTGTTTACCTCGTTATTCGTTAATATTTAAATCAACTATTAGAAATCTGAACTTGTGGGGCTATGGATGGATTAATTTAAGCATATGTTATAACTTACCTAATTGCTTAGGAAATCTGTAGGGAGTGTAATAAATCAATAATAGTTTCCATAGGAACTTTGAAGTCTCAACACGAGTAGTGTTATGGCACCAATTTATTCAATACTCATCTCACTTATCAATTGCAGCTTGTTCTAAACTTTGATTTGAATCTATGTAGCCTTTGTTCTAAACTTATTTGACAATATTGTTCACTGTTCAGTTATGATGATTTGTACCCATACAAATATACAATAACTTGCTGAGTTGCTGTATTTACTATTACGAGCTTGTAACTTGCTTGTTCATATGTTAATATCAGTTTATACTTTATAGTTTATATAACATTATAAAGTTTAGAACAATATTATCAAATAACTTTGTTAATTTATGTGTTAATCAATAACTGATAATGATATCATAGCTTACGTTAACTATTCATGTTCAGAACTGAAAAGTTATTTCTTATATCATAACTTTGTGGATTGCAAGGATTCAAATCAAAGCAAAATCGAACCGGGTGTGAATATGCAAAGTGGTAACCATCAACCCAAATCATCTGCACATAAACGCATCAAGGGCAATTCTCTGCCTCTTATTCCTAAACAAAATCGGGGTGTCACTACTCCGGCTCCTACTCCTACTCCTACTCCTGAACATAACCGTTTGAATTCTAATGTTGTTGATGTTGTTGACTTTGAAATTATGGGTTATGGATGGTTGATTGGTATGCGATCTTGTGTTTTAATTTCAGGTATTATTGTGAAGAACTAAGTAGATAAAATTGTGAGGTTATGTCGCCGAAATTTGTAACAAAACTGGTCGAATTTTTTCTCAGTTTACCCATTAGCCATTACAATGTTTTACTTATTAAAGTAATCATATGGAGAGAGATTAATTCTATTAAATATGATTAAGCAATAAATTTATCATAATTTAATTTGACATTGTAGTACCAACAACATTAAAAAAATTGAGAGATTGAGACTCGGGTGGTCGGTTTAGGTCTAGAACTCAGTTTTGGCTCGGTTCCAGATTTTGTTCAGCTCGGTCTGTGTGTATTTTTCAGTCCAAAAGTGTAGTTTTTTTGTTTTGGGTTGTGGTTCGGTTCTAAACCAAAACTTATCAGTTTGGCTCGCCGAAAAAAAATGACCAAAGTCGGTTCGATCCACTACAAAAAAGTTTACCTTTTGCTACTGCAAAATTACAACGGCATGAAAATGCAGTAGCAAATAGTTGATATTTGCTACGGCAATCACTATTTCATGTAGTAATTTGCAGTAGCTAATACTATTTGCCACACCACTATTTGCTACGGGGATGCTGAGTGTAGCAAATAGTGGTGTGGCAAATAGTATTTGCTACTGCAAATTACTACATGAAATAGTGGTTGCCGTAGCAAATATCAACTATTTGCTACTGCATTTTCATGCCATTGTAATTCTGCAGTATCAAAAGGTAAACTTTTTTGTAGTGATCTCTGGATGCAGTTTTCTCAAGAATTCAGTTTCAGTCAACCGATAATTCTGGTTCGGATTTGACCGAACCAGCCTGACTGCCAGCCCTAGTTACAGTACATGCAATGGCCATTATGTCCGTTTGTATAAAACAGAGCAGTCTTTCAGTGTCAGTTACATTCTAAATTCTCACCTAAACCCTTTGACGAATAGCACGAGTGTAAGAAGGAGAATTGGGGTTTGGAGCCTTAGATCAGCGAGGGAACGTGAAGGAAGGTGCAAGGGGTCAATCTAGATCCATCGCCTAGACTCTGATTCTGGTAAACCCTTCTCGTTCAAGCAAATTAAGCTCTGTCAGTTAGGGTTCTGCAGTTTGGGGGTTTTGGCATTCTTCTCTACTTTGATCATTTCTAATGATTAAGGTGGTTTGGAAACTTGTATAGGAAGGTTGTGGTACAGTGCTCGGGATCGGAGGCTATCTCGTTCTGTTTGGGTTTAAAGAATCACCAAGGAAACTGTGAGGGGTTTTTCATTGAAATGTTGTTCTTTTAACTCCTATGATCCATACCCGGGTTTAATTTCTTAATGATTGATATTATTGAATTAAATCTATGTATTTAATTCGGGCTAGGTTGTTAGACTACATTGATTAATATCGGTAGGGATTACGTGCATGATTAGACTAATCTCACAGGTTGGAATTAGGTGTAAGCATGGGTGATCCAATTATGGATTGCGCAATACCCTAGGTTATGAAAGGGCTAAAGGGGGTCTTAATGACCGGGAACAGGGCCTATATGGCACCGAGATGGTCCGTAGACCTTACAGGCTTTATTGATCCTTTTAAAGGATCGAGATAGGGATTGCTCGGGCTACCAACCTCTAACTGATGTGATCGTTCTTGGATGATTGGTTTACTGCTTTTATAGCATGTGGGTTACTATTTCTTTTTGTTTCACTCAGTGCATGTCACTGACCCCTCTATCTTTGATTTCTTTGTCGGTTCGTCTTGAGGTATGGTGAGCAGGTCACCATGCCACCTAGGAGAGCTCCGACGGGAGGTGTTGCTGAGCATGCGACGAGTTGGTTCATGCTCGCATGCTAGGTACTACCGAATGTTCAGGTCATTTTTTACTTATTGTTTTGATCGGGTTTTAGGGATTTTCCTTAGTTATGAATGTATTGGATTGATTCTGGTTTCTCCTTCTCTTATATTCTTTGGAATTGGATGTATGGATTCATGTTCTGGTTGAGCCGGTTTGTCCATGTTTAATTGTGGTGAATCAAGTCTGTGGCGCTTCATTAGTGTTGCATGGGTTAAACCTGTGGTTTAACTGGGTCGTCTAGGGTGGGGTGTTACATTCCTAGATAGATGAAAGTGGTCTAGGATTACCTAAGAAAATTGTCAAGTCTTCATACTTGATTAACTGAAATTGCATTGTCATCTATCTATCCTTCTTTTCAAGCTAGAGTGGATTCGAGTCTAAACAACATCTCCTCACATCTTTGAACCTAGATAACTTTCATTATGCATTATAGAATTTTGATTTTTTTTCTGCTTCAGACATGTGCTTGTCACACTACAAACTTCATTGATATTCCTGGTTTAGTCATTTTAGGTTGAGTAATAAAGTTAGAAAGACTCTAGGAAGAAGGATCTCATAAGTACATACATGTGAGTTAAAACTTGTTTGTGCATATTTTGTCCATCACTTCCCTAAACTGAGTTGCATTGGAGAACGTCATACCTTGTTTCAGTTTCAATGTCTTGCGATCATAACGAGGATCATACCATGGAACACATTCACAGTAAGACACCTCTCCATCCGCCTTGTCATTTATCCCATGTCCAGAATGGGAATATATGTGGTAGTTGGACATAGGTGATAGTGGTTTGTCATTTTCATCATTTGTAGCACTCTCATCATCTGCATCGAATTACACAATCGGTGTGAGATATATCGTTAGCAACACCACCTTCTAGACTATCACTTCCTGGACCACCACCTTCACTAATGTTTTCAGTTGTTGGTCTAGTTTCTCTCCATGAAATAATACCCTCGTATTGACTCTCCATTTGAGACCCATATATCCTCAACCCAAGGTTTTTTATTGCTTCATAAAACTCTGGATCTATCCCTTGCTCGGATTCCTATCGTCATTTTGTCCTACTGTCGAACTACATATCAGTCTTCCTTCATCATCCCTCATGATTGAATCGTCTCGCTCTCAAAACTAGGGTTTTATAATTTGGATGAAGGAGGAGTGCATAACGGATAGGATAAGAGGGGAAATCAAAAGGCTAAGGTTACATTACATGGTGAGTTATTAATGGGTTTAAAATGATATCCACGTCAACACACTTAGGTTGATGTGTAACTCCACATAATAATATTTGCTTGTGTCGTCACTAACCACAAAGGACAAAAGTTAGAGATCAAACTATAAGAGCTAATAGTTAATGTTATTTTTGGAATTTCGTATAGAAAGTGTTGATTTTGGAGAGATACATAAAAGTTGAGCTTTCTGCTATCTTTTCACCTCACCTTAAAACAAATACCCACCCCTACATAGTCTTTTTCACAAGAAGAATAAAGCAACAGTAATTGCCAAACAATTCCCATTGTTTTGGCAAACTAGACACTAAATATCGGTATGGTTTTATTCCTCCTGATTATACCATAATTCTCATGGATTCAATCTTAAAATAATCTATGGGAGATCATCATATTATTTTTGCCATATAGGACAAAACTATTCTCTCAATTTTCCACCTCATCTACAAATTTTAAATCAAAAATAAAATTTATATCAACTCTTAATAAATGCTCTCACATTAAGAGCTAATTAATAATTAGGTTAATAACATTTTTGGTCATTTAAGTTAAGCCAATCTATCATATTGGTCACTTACACTTTCATCTTTGACACAAAAATGACTCAAGTTTGATTTAGGAAGAGATCGATATTTCATCCACTTTTGTTCAATTTTCCATCCAAAATCTTACGGCCAACCACGTCAACTAAAATAATAATTTTAAAATTCCATGCCATCAAACACTCAATCATTAGATCCAACTCATTTTGATTCAACCAAACCCCTTTTAGCATGATTGAAGATTCTTTTTCCTATATCTTCTTCATCTATAATTTTCATCTTTAGTAGGCTCCAATCCTTCTCGAGTTTAATACGTAAATCAATACGTTTATCATTCTATCATCTCCAACCATCACAATCTATAACGAGCCAAAATTTGGCTCAAATCTTTGCAACGAGAAAGACCGAGTCATTATGTCCATCACACAATACTAATATGTGAGATTGTTTCGGCCATAACGTCCAAGGCAGCAACAATGACTCCATTGGGTTTGCAGTAATTGGTGGATGGGTTCATTGATCAATTTCCATTGAATTATCCAAAAAAATATTCATAGATAACCTTTTAAATCAAGAGTACCAACAATTCCAAGAGTCACTGCCAACTGTAGCAGCTTCATGACCAATGATTTCACATCCTTCGTCGTTGTTATGACATTTGGAAGTGTGTATGAACACCTTACAGTCTAAGTTTGGAACTTCATAAGGAAGAGTTTTTGTGATGATAAAGATAAGTGAGTTGTGTATATTTGAAATGACTAGAGGGCGAAGATGACAATGTTTTTACTGATGGATGGTATTGTGCATAAATGGTTATTTGTGAACTCTATTAGATTTATTGTCTAACATGATTGTAAGTATGGTTAACTATAATATCTCTTTCTTATTAAATGTCCTATTTGTTGCACATATGTATTTAATTCTAAGTTTTAACTCTCATTCAAATTTTCTTTAGTACCTTAGAATTAAGTATGACTTCTATACTATATAATTTTTATAATTTGATTATTAAATTGAAATAATTTCTAATTATCTACAATTTACAATGTTATGTAATTTTAATTTATTCTAATTGGTTATATTACTATATCATAATTAGAATCCAACACCCAACTAGAAAATGATTCTTATGAACTTATTAATTAATATTAAATAATATAAATGTATTATGATATAAATTTAGGTGAAAAACTAACACAAATGTCGTGTAGGATTATTTAAAATTAGTAAATTAATAAAAAATATTAAGCCATAAAATTTATTATATTTAAGTATAGGTATGACGATGTTCAAGTATGTGAGACTCTATATATTTAATAAATTTTTATTCATATACTATAGGTAGTTCACGTGAATAGTGATGATTTGGCATGTTATGCACTTGATATGTTAAGTTCATCAAGTTATATGTGATTTGAATATTTGGTTCATATAATTATGAGTTGCTAAGTTTTTGTCAATTCAAGATTAGAATAGGCTCACTAATCGATTTGCATAAATTCTAAATTATTTTATTGATTTATGAAAATATTGTATTTGTATGATATATAAATTGTGTTTGATGATTTATATGACATCAGAGTTGGGGGTGATCAGGCTACGATCATTCATATCACAGATCAAACATGTTTTGATTTATCGAATAATGGTTGGTGTTATAGGGATCAATGATTGGTTTGCATACATCTATAATTATTATAATGAGTTTGTGAAATACAAATGTATATGACTATTTATAACATTCAAGTAATCAAGTTGCATGCTAATTGAACAACGATCAATCATATCATAGGTCAAATGTTGTGATTCATTGAATCATGAGTTGGACATGTACTAGGTTGTTTGATGATAGTCAAGTTTGGTCAGAAATTGTATGGTTGGGCTAGGTTGATGAGGTGAATTAGGTCGGGTCCTAATATATATGACGAGTTTGTCATTTTGGATGACTTATCTTTGAGTTATGATGATTTTTTTTTTGATGACGGAGAAGCCTCACAATGGGTCGCCCTTTGAGTTATGATTTTAACAAGTAATAAATTGAGTAATTTGATACCTATGAGAGAAATTTAACAACACCTTAAGTTAATAATTTATTAGATAGATTTTTTAGATTGATCATGTAATATATAATGCAGTATTATCATATTTGGAGCTTATTTTTACAATCGAGTAAAAAATATGTTATTAAACCTTAATTTATTTATATAATTGACCATTACAATATATCATCATGAGATTTATTACATATTTGTTTAGATATTTTTTATTTTTCAAAATTGAAAGAACATAATGAATACATTTGGAAATGTAAAAATACCTACAATAAATGATGTATGTAATTAAAAATTAATTATAATAAAATAAAGGACCATATATTATAAGGTTTTCCAAAATAATACTAACTAAAAATAAATACAAGCTAATATTTTAGTATTCATTGAAGAAATTATAAGATTATACGATTAATAAAAAACTATAGAATTATAATATGTTACATATATGGTTAGATACTAATTTTTCAATTATAATAAAATCACTAACTTATCAATATTTAAATGGATGATCCTTACATATAATATATAAAGATATTAAAGAAATACACTGCCATAGGGCGGTAGGTACAAAAGCTAGATTTGTCCCAAAATGTGCTAGATTTGTCCTAAAATGTGCTAGATTTGTCCCAACAAATGCGCTAGATTTGGCCTAAAAATACGCTAGATTTGGCCTAAAATGCGCTAGATTTGTCCCAAATTGCACTAGATTTGGCCCAAAAATGCGCTAGATTGGTCCAAAAATGCGCTAGATTTGGCAAAAAAAGTGCACTAGATTTGGCCCAGAATGCTCTAGATTTAGCCAAAAAATGCGCTAGATTTGGCCCAAAATGCTATAGATTTAGCCCAAAAATGCGCTAGATTTGGCTCAAAATGCGCTAGGTTTGGCAAAAAAATGCCATAGATTTGGCAAAAAAATGTCATAGATTTATCCCAAAGTGCGCTAGATTTGTCCCAAACTGATCTAGATTTGACCAAAAAATGCGCTAGATTTGGCCTAAAATGCGCTAGAGTTGTCACAAAGTACGCCAAAATTGGACCAAAAAATGCGCTAGATTTGTCCAAAGTGCGTTAGATTTGGCCAAAAATGCGCTAGATTTGTCCCAAAGTGCGCTAGATTTGGCCAAAAATGCGCTAGATTTGGCCAAAAATGCGCTAGATTGATGCGATGCCCAGAATGTGCTAGATTTGGCCCAGAGTGCGCTAGATTTGGCCCAAAAAATGTGCTAGATTTGCCCAAAATGCGCTAGATTTGTCCTAAAATGCGCTAGATTTGTCCCAACAAATGCGCTAGATTTGTCCCAAAATGCGATAAATTTGTCCCAAAATGCGCTAGATTTGGCCTAAAAATGGCTAGATTTGTCCAAAAATGCGCTAGATTTGGCCAAAAATGCGCTAGATTTGGCAAAAAAAGTGTGCTAGATTTGGCCAAAATGCTCTAGATTTAGCCCAAAAATGCGCTAGATTTGGCCCAAAATGCGCTAGATTTGACCCAAAACTCTATAGATTTAGCCCAAAATGCGCTAGATTTGGCCCAAAATGTGCTAAATTTGGCCAAAAATGCTCTAGATTTGGCAAAAAAAATGCGATAGATATATCCCAAAGTGCGCTAGATTTGTCCCAAACTGCTCTAGATTTGATAAAAAATGCGCTAGATTTGGCCTAAAATGCCATAGAGTTGTCACAAAGTACGCCAGATTTGGCCCAAAAATGCGCTAGATTTGTCAAAAAATGCGCTAGATTTGTCTAAAGTGCGTTAGATTTGGCCCAAATATGGCTAGATTTGTCCCTAAGTGCGTTAGATTTGTCCCAAAGTGCGCTAGATTTGGCGAAAAATGCGCTAGATTTGGCCCCAAAAATGCGCTAGATTTGGCCCAAAATGTGCTAGATTTGGCCCAAAATGAGCTAGATTTGTCCCAGAGTGCGGTAGATTTGGCCCAAAAAACGCGCTAGATTTGTCCTAAAATGCGCTAGATTTGGCACAAAGTGGCTAGATTTGGCCAAAAATGCGCTAGATTTGGCCGAAAAATGCGCTAGATTTGGCCTAGAATGCGCTATATTTGGCCCAAAATGAGCTAGATTTGTCCCAAAGTGCGCTAGATTTGGCCCAAAATGCGCTAGATTTAGCCAAAAATGCACTAGATTTGGCCAAAAATGCGCTAGATTTGGCCCAAAATGCGCTAGATTTGTCCAAAGTGCGCTAGATTTTGCCCAAAAATGCGCTAGATTTGGCAAAAATGCACTAGATTTGGCCGAAAAAATGCTCTAGATTTGGCCTAGAATGCGCTAGATTTGCCCAAAATGAGCTAGATTTGGCCCAAAGTGCGCTAGATTTGGCCCAAAATGCGCTAGATTTGGCCCAGAATGCGCTAGATTTATCCCAGAATGCGCTAGATTTGTCTAACAAATGCGCTAGATTTGTCCCGAAATCTAACCCATAATTTGTGATAAATCTAACCCATAATTTTGTGACAAATCTAACCCATAATTTTGTGACAAATCTAACCCATAATTTGTGACAAATCTAACCCATAATTTTGTGACAAATCTAACCCATAATTTTGACAAATCTAACCCATAATTTTGTGACAAATCTAACCCATAATTTTGTGACAAATCTAACCCATAATTTGTGACAAATCTAACCCATAATTTGTGACAAATCTAACCCATAATTTGTGACAAATCTAACCCATAATTTGTGACAAATCTAACCCATAATTTTGTGACAAATCTAACCCATAATTTGTGACAAATCTAACCCATAATTTTGTGACAAATCTAACCCATAATTTTGTGACAAATCTAACCCATAATTTTGTGACAAATCTAACCCATAATTTGTGACAAATCTAACCCATAATTTTGTGACAAATCTAACCCATAATTTTGTGACAAATCTAACCCATAATTTTGTGACAAATCTACCATAATTGGACAAATCTACCCAATTTTGTGACAAATCTAACTCATAATTTTGTGATAAATCTAACCCATAATTTGTGACAAATCTAACCCCATAATTTGTGATAAATCTAGCCCATAATTTTGTGACAAATCTAACCCATAATTTTGTGACAAATCTAACCCATAATTTTGTGACAAATCTAACCCATAATTTGTGACAAATCTAACCCATAATTTTGTGACAAATCTAACCCATAATTTTGTGACAAATCTAACCCATAATTTTGTGACAAATCTAACCCATAATTTTGTGACAAATCTAACCCATAATTTTGTGACAAATCTAACCCATAATTTTGTGACAAATCTAACCTATAATTTGTGACAAATCTAACCCATAATTTGTGACAAATCTAACCCATAATTTTGTGACAAATCTAACCCATAATTTTGTGACAAATCTAACCCATAATTTGTGACAAATCTAACCCATAATTTTGTGACAAATCTAACCCATAATTTTGTGACAAATCTAACCCATAATTTGTGACAAATCTAACCCATAATTTTGTGACAAATCTAACTCATAATTTTGTGATAAATCTAACCCATAATTTGTGACAAATCTAACCCATAATTTGTGATAAATCTAGCCCATAATTTTGTGACAAATCTAACCCATAATTTTGTGACAAATCTAACCCATAATTTTGTGACAAATCTAACCCATAATTTTGTGACAAATCTAACCCATAATTTTGTGACAAATCTAACCCATAAGTTGTGACAAATCTAACCCATAATTTTGTGACAAATCTAACTCATAATTTTGTGACAGATCTAACCAATAATTTTGTGACAAATCTAACCCATAATTTGTGACAAATCTAACCCATAATTTGTGACAAATCTAACCCATAATTTGTGACAAATCTAACCCATAATTTTGTGACAAATCCAACCCTTAATTTTGTGACAAATCTAACCCATAATTTTGTGACAAATCTAACCCAAAATTTTGTGACAAATCTAACCCATAATTTGGGACAAATCTAACCCATAATTTGTGACAAATCTAACCCATAATTTGTGACAAATCTAACCATAATTTGTGACAAATCTAACCATAATTTGTGACAAATCTAACCCATAATTTGTGACAAATCTAACCCATAATTTTGACAAATCTAACCCATAATTTGTGACAAATCTAACCCATAATTTTTGACAAATTTAACCCATAATTTTGTGACAAATCTAACCCATAATTTTGTGACAAATCTAACCCATAATTTGTGAAAATCTAACCCATAATTTGTGACAAATCTAACCCATAATTTGTGATAAATCTAACCCATAATTTGTGACAAATCTAACCCATAATTTTGTGACAAATCTAACCCATAATTTTTGACAAATCTACCCATAATTTTGTGACAAATCTAACCCATAATTTTGTGACAAATCTAACCCATAATTTTGTGACAAATCTAACCCATAATTTTGTGATAAATCTAACCCATAATTTGTGACAAATCTAACTCATAATTTGTGACAAATCTGGTTAATAACATTTTTGGTCATTTAAGTTAAGCCAATTTATCATATTGGTCACTTACACTTTCATCTATGCACAAAAATGACTCAAGTTTGATTTAGGAAGAGATCGATATTTCATCCACTTTTGTTCAATTTTCTATCCAAAATCTTACGGCCAACCACGTCAACTAAAATAATAATTTTAAAATTCCATGCCATCAAACACTCAATCATTAGATCCAACTCATTTTGATTCAACCAAACCCCTTTTAGCATGATTGAAGATTCTTTTTCCTATATCTTCTTCATCTATAATTTTCATCTTTAGTAGGCTCCAATTCTTCTCGAGTTTAATACGTAAATCAATACGTTTATCATTCTATCATCTCCAACCATCACAATCTATAACGAGCCAAAATTTGGCTCAAATCTTTGCAACGAGAAAGACCGAGTCATTATGTCCATCACACAATATTAATATGTGAGATTGTTTCGGCCATAACGTCCAAGGCAGCAACAATGACTCCATTGGGTTTGCAGTAATTGGTGGATGGGTTCATTGATCAATTTCCATGGAATTATCAAAAAAATATTCATAGATAACCTTTTAAATCAAGAGTACCAACAATTCCAAGAGTCACTGCCAACTGTAGCAGCTTCATGACCAATGATTTCACATCCTTCGTCGTTGTTATGACATTTGGAAGTGTGTATGAACACCTTACAGTCTAAGTTTGGAACTTCATAAGGAAGAGTTTTTGTGATGATAGAGATAAGTGAGTTGTGTATATTTGAAATGACTAGAGGGCGAAGATGACAATGTTTTTACGGATGGATTGATGGTATTGTGCATAAATGGTTATTTGTGAACTCTATTAGATTTATTGTCTAACATGATTGTAAGTATGGTTAACTATAATATCTGATTTATTTAACTAATAGTTCATATATATTGTCTATATAAAAATGTTATGTTATATTTTATATATCACCCATTTATTCTTTTCAAAATCCAATGAAAACTAAACTTGAAGCAATAAAATATTTTTATACATAATTTTTTCAATATATATTAATGAGTATCAACTAGGTCTTTTGTAACAATATTATTTCAGTGACGCACTATACCAGTAAGCAACGAAAGTACAATCATAATTATTTATAAATAATTATAATGAAACTTCTCATCCTCAAAGATTACATTTCCTATATTTGAATGACGTATTTCTAAATAAGTTATTGTTTCGAACTTAGCTTCTTAGGATTTTCATCACCAACTTACCTCTAAGCAACCTTTAAGGTATGAATGAAGTTTATGAATATTGAGTTTGATAACCAACTAACTGAATATGCGAAGTCTGGATAAGGTTAAATTGATTTTTGAAATTACTTTATTTTATTCAATTAAATAGAATATTCGGTTAATAAACTCTAAGATTATTTTGAAAAAATTAACGGTTAAAATATATATTTCCAAAGTCTTAGCCAAAATATTGATAAATACATATGACCATTGATTACAAATTTGGGAATATAAATATATTATTTTAATGTAAAAATACATAATAAAATAGTCATAGTCAAACAAATCTCTAAATCAATACATGATATAACATATAAATTTTTTTAAAAATAAAGTAAAAAAACACTCATTGAAATTATGTGTTAAAATTGTGAGTAATAATATAATATTTTGTGTTGAAATTGTGAGTAATAATACAATGACTAGAAATTTAAGAATAAAAAATAATAATTAATTGTATTTGAATTTTTTTATTCTTATTATGATCAAATAAACAGGTGAAACAGCACTGCCCATAGGGCGGTAGGTACAAAAACTAGTTTTTTTTTATGTTAAAACCAACATAATACAATGGTCATTAGTAGCGGGGTGGTGTAGGAGTTGAGTAGCCAATGCTTTTCCTAACTAAAATTATATGATATTGGGATTTAAAATACCTAAAACAAGGTTATGAAAGTAGCTAAAATTTAGAGTAAAGTTATAAGTTTCGAGGCTCATCGATCCCACTGAAGTTATGTTATTTAACAAAGGTAAACAAGGACTTTTTTTTTTTATAAGAGGTAAACAAGGACTACAATCGACAAATTTTTAGTTTAAGACAAGAAAAACATGTGAATTCCTATACAAGCAACTCCAAGTCTTATTTGAACAAAAAACAAGGGAGTTCGCAGTGCCTTCAGTTAGGAGATATGAACACAAGGTTTTCCATTAGACAACAATTCAAAGAAAGAGGATAAATTTTAACACATGTCTTAAAGATTAGGGAAGAAACTGGATCGATGACGTGAATGCATTGACAGAGCATATATCATGATTTTATGAATTCTTCTTCTCTGGAACTAGGCAAGTGACAGATTTTTCATTTTGCAGGAGTTCCTACAACACGTCGACCAACGCATAAATGGTGTTCTAACAACGAAAGCAGTCACGAATATTGACATAAAAACTGTTGTGTTTCAGCTCAGATCAACCAATGCACCAGGCCCCGACGACTTTCAGGGTCGATTTTTCCAAGCTCATTGGAATATGAAGAAGGATTTATGCTCTGAAGTCAAATTCTTCGTTACCACATCCACAGTACCGGAGCAATGGAATGCTACCTACATCACTTTGATCCCAAAGGTTCACCTTCCATAGTAGATTAGTCAGTTCGTCCAATAAGCGTCACAAATTTTTGGATGAAGGTGATATCTAAAATTTACTCTAATTGGCTCAAAGCTTTCTTACTGCATATGGTGTCCAAACTACAGGCAGCATTTACTACAAATCGTCAGATTCAAGACAATGTGGTGATGGTCCATGAGGTTATGAATAAATTAAAAATTAGGAAGAAATGGAAGAATTTTAGTTTCATTATGAAGGTCGACATGCTAAAGGCTTATGATAATGTGTATTGGGACTTTGTGTTCGCGATACTACAAGCCATGGGTTTCAACAAAACATGGATTGGATGGATTCGAGCTCTTATCACAACAATAAGGTTTTCTATACTTATCAATGGTGAACCTTCAAATTGGTTTCATCCAACCAAAGGTTCACGCCAAGGTGATCCTATGTCACCTTTCTTATTCATCCTTATATCCAACATGCTCTCGTTTATGATGCAACAAGCGTGTGAGACAAAAAAAATGTTATTAAATTGAACTGGTATTGGTCTATCCTCCACCACATCCTTTTTGCAGACGATATTATCCTATTTGGGAAGGCAAGTGAGTAGGAGGTTGAAAGCATTAAACTTGTCCTTGTATAGATATTGTTAAGTTTCAGGTCAGGCGATGAACACGGAAAAATCAGCCATCTTTTTCTTTATCAATACCTCTGAAGAGGTGAGAGTTACTATTCTTGCGAGGATGGAAGTTTAGGTTGACGCGAGACTGGGAAAGTATCTCAGCCTTCCTTCTGAGTGACGATCGCCAAAGGTTGACACCTTTAGATTTATGCTGGAAAGATTGGAATCGAGAGCTAAGTCGTGGACAAGTTCCTTATTGCCGCATGCCGGGAGAGAAACGATGATCAAGGCTATCCTTCAAACGATTCCTGATTATATGTTCTCATGCTTTATGGTACCTAAAACTCTGTTGAAGAAGATGAATGCTATATTGATGAAGTTTTGGTGTAATGGAAATACTCAACATTGGGTTTCTGTCGATAAATTAACGATGTTGAAAGCTGATGGAGGGCTTGGATTATGAAACTTTATATTTTTTGAGGATAGAATTCTTAGAAGCTTCGAATCACTATCGTCTATCGCGGATTTAGTCGAGTATTATGGTTGGGAGAGAAGCACTTTTTAAAGGTATCCGACGCAATGTGGGTAATGGCATGGCGACTTTCATTAACGATGTGTGGATACCAGAAGCCAAGAACTTTAGGCGCAATGTGGATCCGTCAAGTAATTGTAAGATCTCTAAGTTCATTCTTTTTTTGCAAAAGGTATGGGATTGTACTAAGCTTACAGTTGTGTTCTCAGAAGCGGTTGTGCAACAAATTCTTCGTATTCCCTGGGGGCGGCAGTTACGAGGACTGATGGGTTTGGCATTTCGATCCAAGGGTAAATTTCTCGATTAGATCTTGCTACTTCATGTTACATTGACAAAGAATGCAGTGATCTAGTGGTATGAGCAACGGTTCGTCGAAGCTGTGGAAATGGTTATAGAATTTATCATTACCGTGAAGGGTGAGTTTTTATTTTATGGAGAGTTTGTAATCGAGCGCTGGCAACTAACAAAAATTTGCATCATCGTCAGTGTGCAACATCATCGTTGTGTTTTTGTTGTGGAACAGGGAGGGAGACCTCAGAGAATTTGTTATTATTTTGTTCAAAGTTGAAGGGTCTTTGGATGAAAGCTTTGCCATCAGTACCTATGCTGGCCGTGGGTACCTCCGGTCTCCATTGGTTGATGAACATTCAGGCATCCAAATACCCAGGTATGACAGTTAATATATGTTACGTGATGTGGATAATCTGGAAGACTCGAAATAGGAAAGTGTTTGAGAATGTTGAATCATGTTAGGCAACTAGGACGAGCTGCCAAATAGCAGCTCTTTTGTCTATTGGTTTGTAATTTTATGATTAAACATGAATTCGTATTTTGTGGTTGCTCCAGATTTATAAAAATCTAGAAAATTAAAACAAGGCCGAAGAGAAACAAAAGAGACAAAAGTAGCACGGAGTCTTGTATATATTAAAGCGCTACAAAAGAATGCAAGACACAAACTTGGCTCATTGTACACCTCATTTTGTTTTTCCTTAGACCTACAGCCACAAGTTTAGCACAACAGTGTTCCAAAGTATAACAAAGGATCAACAATTGAAAATGGTTTACAGCCCAAACGTAACCAGAGAGAGGAGGAGCAGCAGGTTCATAAACACATCTCAGTTCCCAACCATATAACCCTGAACAACAAAGTGTTTCCTCAAAACCATAAATACTGCTACGCAACTGCCTCCCCCCCACCCTTTCATGGTAATCCTCAATCTAACATCTCCCTGTCACAACCTAAAAGGATTCGATGCACTTCAAATTGATTATAAGGTCCAACAAACATCTATGGCCAGGCAGATAGCTGAACCGCACAAGGAAAACCGTGTTGCCCCTCTAGTCGTCTCATTGACACTCAGCTCTATGAGGTGTATTCAAAAGGCTGAGGAGGCTGGGGTTCGTCGTCAACAGCCATTGCTGATGCTGAGCCTTGTTGTCCAGCAATGGAGCCACCAGCACCAGCACCAGCACCACCAGAAGCAGATGAAGGAGCATCGGTCAAGGACAACACCTCAGGTTCTGTTGGTTTCATGTCCCTGACAAGAACAAATCCTGAAGGTGCTAGCTTCACTGGCACATATCTGCTATCTTCCATTAACTTGATGTACTTTTCCTGGGATGGAACCACCCTGGCTGGATTCGTCAAAACTTCAAAAGAGAGCTCAGGTTCTGCTTTCTTCTCCGGTGGGTTATCAACCTTGTTACCAGACATTGTTACACATTCAGTTCAGTTATTGCATTTCTTTGAAACAAAACATCTTATGCAGTAATCACCCGTCATTGGACAATCAAGTCAACGACCAGAAAACATCTTATGTATACATTAAAAAAGGACCCATATCATTATTACCTGCATGGAGTCGCCATCCTTCTCACTGGATCCCCCCTTTTCAGTACTTGTTGCGTTTGAAGAGGATTCTGCAGTAGTTGCCTTTTCAGTAATAGCTTTCTGCTCTGCTTCCTTCTTTGCTCTAGCTTTAGCCTTAGCTGATGTCGACAAAACAGCAGTAGGCAGCTTCACGGCAGAGGTAGTGGTGGGCACTGTGGTGGGCTTTGGATATTCAAACAATGATGGTTTTGCATTTGACAGAAACTCGAACTTTGGAACTTTTAAGTCATAGTTGAGCCCAATAAATGCTGTGGGTGAGAATGCCAGGGTGATGAAATAAATAAGAGGATACCAATACCAAAACTGACTGAAAACTGCCAGACCAACCACAGCTGTAATTTTATCGTGTTTTGTCTTCGAGAGCAGTCTTATGGTTACATTCCTGCCACCAGCATCCAGTATCCCAGATGCAAGGATCGCTCCCATTTTACTCATGGTATCTTCATGTTTATCAAGGATTATTTTCTCCAATTGTCGCCTAAGAAAGGAAGTTATACAAATGATAATGTCAAGAGGGAGACAGCTAAGAGAAGGTAATACCAATCGTTTTCAGGTTATTTAGAAACAGCGAAGCACAAAAATACCTGAATGTTCCAACTCGAGAATCACCAGCTTCATTCATCTGAATCATGACCATGGCCATTGCAATAAGGGCACCTTGACGAACAAAGTCGACAACATCTGATGTCAAAGGTTCTAGCAAAGATATTGCCTCACTCAAGCCTGTGCCAGCACAAGAAATCCCTACAGCAAGGGCTGCCCCATAACGTACGTGTGGGTTGTAGGACTCTGACAGTAAAGAGACAATTCGAGGAGTCTGCAATACCGAAATGGAATATCAGCATTACGCCCAGTAGAAACACACAAAAGAAATCTATAAATCACAACCAAACAATGAATGGGTACACTGACAAGAAGACTGTCATCATCAAGCACAATACAATATTGAAGATTCATCAAGAAGAAAGGAACTAACCTGCTCTGGCTCTGAGTACATAACAAATCCTAGTGCAAGCACAGCAGTCCTCCTGACATCATCACTCACGTCTGAGACAGCAAAATGCAGAAGCTGGCGAATGGCCTTGTTGTTTGCTGTTCCACCATAGGCCAATGCTAAAGCATACATACCACCATAACGTAGTATGGGGTCCTGATCCCTAGTCAGCTGCTCAATGAGAGTGTCTGCCTCCTCTTCCCTTCCATAAACAGTTAGGGCCATGCCCAACGCCAATCCTCTGCAATTTTGGGAAACATACCATAGTTAGATTTACATACAGTCAAAACTGCAACTGAATTCTCAGACACAGAAACTTACCGGATTATTTTTTCATGCTGCGTCTCATGAGCATAAATAAGCATCTCACTTGCTTTCTCACTTGCAGTACCAACCATAAGCAAACCCATGCCAATACCAGCAGCTTCACCAGCAACAGCACTATCGGTATATAACACATTCTTGATATCTTCATAGATCTCTTCATCAGCAGTGCCTAAAGCAGCCAAACCCAGACCTAGGCATGCACCATGTTGGATTACCTGCACATGAGATTCGTGTTTGGTTAATTCATGATGCCCGTATATTATTGTCAACAGCAGAAGCAAATCATAGACGTGGGCTCACCTCAACATTAGTGCTACGTACACTATCACGAAGAAATTGCTTGATCCCTTCGCCATGGTTCGCATGAATCAGACCTAGAGCATACAAAGCACCGCCTTCAGAGTAAGGACTACCCCCACCACCAGCTCCTCCTTGGGGTAAATAGGGTGCCATCAAAGACCTCCCTTGCTGCAGATGCCCTCTATGGATAACACCAAGACCAGCTGTGGCACTGAACTTGGCCCAATTTGTAGCCCTGCTCAGCCAGTCCTGATGATTGAAACAAGAAACAAAATCTTAATACACACAATAGCCAAAAAGACATCATATAATATAAGGAACAAAGAGATAAAAAAGGATGTATGCTGACCAGGTTCTCACGAAGAAATGTATCCACAGTTGTCCCAGCATGCATGATTGCATTAGAATATATAGTTGCACTGTGACAGACACTATTCCTCATCTCAACAGATTGCTTTATCGCCTTCAGAATTAGTAGATCAGATCTGCATGCAAATGAAGCAGCATCGTTAAGACTAAGCAGATCAACTAAATACAAAGTCAGCTTAGGTAGAAGATGATTTGTCAAATGAATGTTTATAAAGCAGCAAATACAGTCTTCCTTACTTGTTGTGACTATACAGGAATTGCAGAGTCAACTGAATTGATGTCTCTCCAGATAGAATCCCCTTAATCTTCGTTAGCCTCTCAGCATATGTTTCCTCACTTTGATCAATTTCGGATGCACTAGTAGTAGAAGCAGAAACTCCTTCAGCCATTGTAGCATCTTCTGGTGTTGTAGAATTTTCAGGTTGAACGGAAGCTGGCTCAACAGGTCTTGGATTTGTGGACTCTGAAGGCTGAGACTTTGGAGCCGGAAGGCGATCTCTAACATTTAAGAGAAAAGCCTGGTGCTCATTCTCCACAAGATCAAAGGCAATTTGAAAAGCCAATAAAGCATCATCTTTGTTTTCAGAGCGTAGAAGCTTTTCCAGGATGCTTGCTACACCTTCAGGTTCATCCAAGAACATCAAACACTGACAAATACTCAAATAATCTGGGGAAGGCAACTTTTGGTATACGTTAACCAGAAGACGAAGCACCTGAAGCAAATGTAAGAAAATTTTATTAGAGCAGCTATACACCATAACTGTAAAATCCATTACCTAGTCAATGGGGACCAACGGAACCAGAAATTACCACACAAAGCTGACGCGTAGTGGGTAAATTTAAACTGTTAAAAGAGCATTGCCAATAACAATCAAGGTATTGCACACTGAGAAAACATAAAACAGTAACAAATTAGGATATCAAAGATCAAGGAGTACAGAGAAGACTTCATCACATTGGGTGCATGCATGCATATGCTCATATAAAAAGAACAGGAAATAACTAACAGTTACAGATAATAAGTCAGCTAGCATGATAACTATCATACCTCACAACGATATTCTCTGCGGTTGATGAAGGAATGAGAAACTTTAATGCAATATGATAGAGTTCCATGAACATTATCACTCCTAATGATCGCTTCTTCCAACTTATCAAGCCTTCGGCATTCAATAGCAATTCCCATAGCTTGTTGGTATTTGCCGTCAGTAATACACCTAAATCAACAAATTGTAAGCCCACCAGTAGCCATTGGAAACAAAAAATTGTAAAAGCAATTCTAGTTTACTTACTTGTCAAGCATTCTCTCAACAATTGCCTCCAACCTAGGATCTATGCTTTCTGCATCAGCACTAGATTCAATTGCCTTGGTCTTTAGACTGGCATACTCATCAATAGCCTTGGCTGACAACAGAGACCAAATCACAAGGAATAAATTGTAAAATTTCAATAGATCAGTAAGACAAAAGAAATAAAAAATGGGCTGGAAAGGAACCCAGATCCAGTTCTCATCCCGAATGAAATGCATGTGTCTTACCAAGAAGAGTATGAACATAATCAGAATCCTCAGAGACATCAAATAAGGAACCAGCTCCAAGAGCGTAGGACAATGAATCAATGAGTTCGCCGAGGTAGTAGAAAACCTGAAGGAAAAAAACAGAAGAATTTATGCAAGAGTGATGGCTGGTTTTGTTTTCAGACTTCGGTTATAGGACACCAGAAGATTTTCATTATTTCTGATATTTCAGAGTAACATGATGTTAATGAAAGTGCAAAATACAAACATAATGTAGACAAACATACAGACAACACCACGTTCAAAACTGAATGAGCACGTCCAACAGACTAGTACTACTCTCTTCATTCTCCCAGCTAACTAAAATAACACTATAAGATCATAAAAGTACACTGATTTCAATTGAAAAACTGCAGTCACATTCTACCACCAGCTAGAGAACAAATCCCATTGTAATTTTGATCAGTTCGGACTATTGAATTTGAATAGGGTAGACAGTTTTACATAGATAACTCCCTACCTTTATCCAAACTTTCACATCTTTCTCAGGTTAAGGTCACTATCCAAATAAGAGACTGGCATACTTTGAAAGCCAAAAGGGGGACAAATAAGTCCACTAAATCAATCATAAGAAGACAAATCAACTCAATCAAATCTAAGGAATGATACCCAGATATGAGGTAACAAAAGATGCAAGTAACCAAACTTCTAACAGTAAACGGCTGCGACTTTCAAAGAAGAATATGCACGCCTTTCTTTCTTGATGAAGGAAAGGAGAATAACATCGACAAAGAGAGGGTGACCTTGGATGCAACAAGTGCTGCAAGCTGTCTCTGATCAAATTCCTCATCCTCGTACAAACTCTCTCTGTAAGAAGTAAAAAGAACAACAGGAAATTCAGCATCAAAGAAGCTTTAAACAAGCAAAGATCAAATTAAACAAGACATTCCAAAGTAGTAGTTGGTCAAACATATCAGAGTTTCAGCCGAAGCCAAAGAACATAGATAGAAACATATTTATCAGCAACAAATCTCCTACATTCGGAAAGCAAGGAGCCCAGGCCAAAGCAAGCCAGTGAAGGAAATACATCCTAATTCTTATTTTCTACTCATTATCGATGAAAAACAAATAAATCACGAGAGACAGTCAGTTGCATTCCAGATTGTACTCAGGCTCGTGGCCACTACAGAACTCACATTACTTGGCGTAATTCATAACTACACCTCCTCGCTGATATAGACGAAAACACAGCTTCTTAAATCCCAGACTACAAAGCTAAAGAGATTCAACCATTATCCAAAACGCGACAGATCAAATCCAGGACCCAGAAGCAATAAACCCTAACCCCTAACTAAAAAAACAAAATCGGAAAAGAAGATTAGATAGAGAATTACATTAGAGCCACGCTAGTAGAGATCTCCGGCCAGAACAGGTCGACGAAGTTGTTGAGGGAGAGAAGAGCGTGCTGCTTCAGCAGAGGATGAGGCTCGTTGAGCATCGCGAGCAAACCGCCAGCGGAGCTGACCATCGTGGCTGCCATTACTGGAAATCGGGCAACCAAACTTGAATCCGCCTGAACCTCCGTTACTCGAAATAGATTTGTTAGGGTTACGGTGTGTGAGTGAGCGGAAAAAGGTCCGACGGTATATCGATGGCTTACGCCCAGGTTTTGCTCGATGCAAATATATTCTAATCAACTTATCGAACAAGCCAGAATAATGGGTGAAATAAGCCAGAAACCAGAAAAAAATGGAAAAGCGTAATTTTTCCTTTTTTTACGTCAAAATATCATATTATGTTTACCAAATAAAACTCGTAAATCACTACCAAAAATAAAATTCGTAAATCATAATTAGTTTTGATGAAAAGGGTATTTGTATGATAGGCTAGCGCTCCGGTACCCACTGTCATGTGGCGTTTTATAATTGGTCCACATAATTAACCAGAAAAATATGCTAGTTTGGGCCTAAATTTAATATAAATTACTGTTTAGTCCTTATAACTTTCTCAAAATTAATTTCACTTTACCATCCACTTTGCCTTATATTTAAGGCCTAATACCCTTATACATCATGAACTTTAGACTTATTACGACTCTATACATATTGTTTGCCGAATTCCAAGAATGACACGACCTTTTGAGGCATTTTCGAAATTGTTATGTGACACGTGACATAACTGCCACGTCATATTAACTCATTTTTATTTTTCAAAAATTTCATTTTTTCTTCTTCCTGCTATCTCTTCTGAACAATTCAATAAAAACCCGCCACCACTGGAGATTTTTTGATGAAAATTATATGTATTAACAACAAAGCTTAACTGTACAGAAAGAGGTCCCTTGCCGGCAAAAATTAACAGGTAACACCCCTGAAGCAAGAAGAACAAACACTAAAGCCCACCTAGTCTACTGCTGGAAACCGAAAAGGAGTCAGAAGCCCCAACTTAAAACAACAAAAACGCCTCAGAACCGAGATTTGACCCCAGGAAAACAAAATAGAGCAGCAAAAAATAGAGCATCGGAGAACAGTTCCCGGGCAAGGTCAATTGGCAAGAAACAAAACGCTAACCATTATCAAAGCAAAATCTAACCTACTCTTTCTGCTCAGCATTATTAAACAAGCCAAAAGGGTGGAGCCATCTCGCACTCGCTAACCAGATTCGCACAAACACCTTCCGCCAAAAGACTCGTCGTTGTTTCATTATCTTCGGCGGCGTCTCCTCCGTCCTCCCCCTAGAAGTTATAATCGGCGGTGTGGCTGGATTCGTTATCCACAGCCGTCAATCCGACGGCAGTAGCTCCTCCACTGATGCGGACAAGCTGCCTCCAACTGAATCTCCCGCAATATAGCTCAAGGCGGTGTGCAGCGTCACTCAATACCCTGTCTCCTGCTACTCGAGAATCTCGGAGCTCGAGGCAGGGGCAAACTCTTCCGATCTGGACCTGCTCTTCAAGCTCTCACTTCAGGTTGACATGGATGTGCTGTCGAAGCTGAAGGAGTTCCCATCCAAGATTCAGATCTCGGAGAATGACACCGCGATTAAGCAGGCTGTGGAGGTGTGCTCCATCGTGTTTGATGATAGCGTGGATCGGCTTAATGCCTTGGATTGTGAAATTTCTGGGCTTCTAGGGTTTGGAATTTGACTATAATTCGGGGTTTTTTGAGTTAGTTTAAGTACTGGGGAGAGGAGGTTGAACTTTGTGTACAGAGAGAGATTAAGGTTCGTAAGGGCTGACAAAATCTACCATTACCTCTTAGGGCCGTAGGATTTAATCTTACAGATATGAAGGCCAATATTAATTGTACATAAGCGTAATTTCAATATTTTATTTATTGCAGATTTTTAATTATTGTTTATTAATTTTCGGATTTGCAGTTACATTGCTGATTTTTTAATCCTTTTCTGCTCCTTTTTTTTGCTCCATTTAATTTATGATTAAATTAATTATCTTTTTTTAATTACTTCTTCATCTTCTTCTCTATGCTCGGCGTTTTTGTTGTGTATCTTCGGTGGTTTTTATTTGAGATTAGTTTCTAACACTTTTTTGTGGAAATTGTTTCGAATCAATTCCTCTTTTATCGTTTCGAAACATTTTCTCTTTTATTGTTTCGAAACAGTGATCCATTTTAAAAGTAAAGGAACGTGTTGAAAATCGAATTTGTTCCTTATTACCAATTCGGAACACAGGAAATCATAAAACATTGAATCAAATTGAAAATGAAACAATAATATCAAATATATGTTCCATAAGTAACTATATGGAACAATACAAACATTTTCCTAAATTGTCAAAATGGAACAACGTGGTAAGAGGGGGGAAGTTGCACAGAAAGAAGGGAGGAAAAATGAAGAAGTGGCGGCGTGGGGGCAGATCTGATGATGGCGGCGGCGGATCTGGAGCACGGTGGCAGATCTGATGATGGCGGCGGTGAATCTGATGATGACAGCGGTTGATTTGATGACGGCAGCGGGGTTGGAGCGCGGTGGTAGATTTGATGATGGCGGCGGCGGATCTGATCCTTAAGGGGCTGAAGCGCGGCGGTGGATCTGATGCAGCGGCACGACTTCCCTTCTTTTCTCCCCGATCTAGATAGTCGGATCTCCGAACGAAAGCTAGCGGTTTGAGGCAGCAGAGATGTAGATGGCGAGGCTTGCAACGACGAGGCTAGCGGTTGATGATGGCGGCGGCGAGGCTAGCAGTTGATGATGGCGGTGGGGAGGCTGGGCGGCGAGGCTGGCGGTTTATGATGGCGGTGGCGAGGCTGGCGGTTGATGATGGCGGCGGTGAGGCTGGCGGTTGATGATGGCGGCGTCGAGGCTAGCGGTTGATGATGGCGGCGGCGAGGCTGGTGGTTGATGATGGCGGTGGTGAGGCTGACGGCGGCGAGGCTGGCGGTTGATGATGGTGGCGGTGAGGCTGGTGGCGGTGAGGCTGGTGGCGGCGGCGAGGCTGGCGGCGACGGCTGGAGCTTTGAAGGGAGATGTAAAATAGAATTAGGGTTTCTGAAACCCTAATATGATTTAGTATATATAGGAGTTTCAAATTACTATTTTGTCCAGATTAATTTAGGCCATTAGATCTACCTTCTAATCTTGTGGTTGTAAAGGGTGTCCTAATATGAGGACACTAAGGGGTGTCCTAATGGTAGTAGATCCTGTAAGGGCTAATAGTGTGGCTGTGAAGAAGTTTGACAAAGAAGACAAAGAGTCTTCCAATGAGTTCTGCAGAGAGCTGATGAATTTGGGGGGATTCAGAGTAACACAGCGGAAGAAGAAGAAAGAGAAATTTTGAAAAATAAAAATAAAAAATCAGTTAATCTGATGTGGCACTCATGTCACACGCCACGTAAGAATTTGTACACAGTCAGCTAACTTCGTCAAACCACGTAGAATGATTTTGTGCGAAAACTGACGGCACGCCAATTTTGAAAATGGCCTCAAAAGTTCATGTCATTCTTGGAATTCGGCAAACAATATGTATAGAGTCGTAATAAGTCTAAAGTTCATAATGTATAAGGGTATTAGGCCTTAAATATAAGACAGAGTATATTGATCGTTCATACGGAGCGCTAGCCATATTATCGATCATACGAGGAGCATAAATACTCACAAGATCATATCTTAACCAATGGATAAGAAAATCATAAAAAAAATGAGTGTCAAGAGGTTGTGAGTATATGTGAGTGGTGGAGACCTCCCAATCTCGGCTAGTCATGAGAGAAACAAACTACTAGATCAAGCTCGCATGTTGGTGATTTGCCCTTCCTGGGTTGGAAAGCAAGTCGACCGTCACTTTGGATTCTGTTTGTATGCAAAACTTTTTTATTCCCTTCGTCTACACCAGTTTGGTACCTTTTATAATTCTTCGCAGCTCCCCGCATTATTGAGCAAAAACATGGCTACAAAAGTCCCAACGAACTGTCCACGATCGTCTCTAATTAATCCATTGACCACCATAGTATTGGAGTGAGAGCAGATGGATCGTTCAAAGTTAAGATCAAAACACATGTCACTCGTCATTTGCCATCCAATCTGTTGAGTCTGTCGAGATAAACCCAATGCTTCTCAGCTCTACGGGGAAAGGTGCACCCAAACTTAGCCTGACTACAAACATCGTTAACCGACAAACTCACCCTTCGAAAACCAGCTTTTTTCTTCGCTTCCAAAGAAGCGAATCAGTAAAACCAAAGACCAAATTAATCTTCGAATTCACAACCAGATTATCCTGGGGCTTATGAGTGTAGGTAAGATCTGGTTCCAAACTTGGCGCACAAATTGACAGTTCTTTTGGGGATTTGAGGTGTGAATGAAGGAATGAGCTAAGGGGTCGTTTGGCAAGGGCTATCTCTAATATCATGATATTCGAGATAGCTAGTCATTGAGGGGATAATGAGTCTCAAGGTCACTTTTAGAAAAACTCGTATTTGGTAAGGGGGTTTAGTACTAAGGGGATATTTGTTGTGCAATTACTTATGTGTCCTTGTTTTTGTCCTCACTCCACTATATAAGTAGCTTTCAACACAGCAACCCTATCTATTATTTTCCTACGACTGATGTCATTCTCTCATTCTTTCAAATTACTCTCTCCACCGAAGAAAAGCCACGCCGACCAAAGATTCAGTCTCACTATCTACTGCCATTTTCCAGCAGCCGGTGCTTATCAGAGGTGAGTCTGTCGCAACATCAAAATCCTAAATCGAAATCATCCCTACTCAATTTCTTGTTTATGTTTGTGGGGGTTTGTTGTCTTCTTATTCCATTGATTCAAATGTTCAATTAGGGTTAGTCTTTTTAGATCGGAAGGCTATCACTATAATTAGCCAACACTAATTCTTACAAACCAACCTTATTCTGATCCCCTTGATTCCAAAGGGTTTATGGTTTTTTTTCCGACTCCTTCATACTTACAATGTATAGTTTCATGGATGGGGCAGTGTTTCTTCGAAATATGGTTCCAATAGTTACAATTATGGTTTTTCAGCTTTCCAATTGCGTTCTTCTCTGCCAAATATGTAGGGTTTAGTTTCCTTGTTTCCCCTACCGCTGCTTCTCATATTAGCCTTTCGGCCATGAATTTTCGGAAGTCTTTGTTGAATACAAGGTCAAGTTTATGGGTCCAGTTTACGCGTTTAGAGGTTATCGACCTGTCGTGTTATTTCATTCTATGTTCCGGGTTTTAGGTTGTTGTTTAGGTGGTCTGCTTCATCTTTTATATATGCGTATCCCCTTGCATTCCGCTTGTAGGTACGAAGATCATGGATGTGGTGCTGATGTGTGCGTGCGGACGAGCAGCAAAGCTCTACGGGCTACAAGACATGTCACTCGCACCTCCTAGAGGGTGCACCCACTACTTCGCATGCCACAAGCGCAATGGAGGGTGTGAGTGCTTCATGTTGTGTAAATTACGCTCTCCGTCCGAAGATGGCGATGAGTATGTCGAGACATACGATGAAATGATTATGAGGAATGTTGATCTCGAACCGGAGAATGAGAGGCTCCGATACAGGATTCACCGCTTAGAGTCAGACATCGATTCTAACGGCGGTTGTAGTTCTTAAATATAGTTGACTTTATGTTGGTCATATCTGTATTGTTGGGGTTTAGGGTTGATGTATGTTGTTCGGATGGGTTGTTTGGAACTTGTTAGAAGGCGGATAATGTGAAATATTCATTCTAAGCTACTCTGTTCTCTAATATGAACGTACACCTCTATTATTCTATAGTCACACTCGGACTCTATTAACCAATTGTCTTCACCTTATGTTGTTAACACCAAATCCAGTGGATGGTTGCTTTGCTTGTGTTCATTCAGATCTAGGTTTGATTACAGAAACAGCCACATTACTTCATACCATAAACAACCCATACGTCTAATAACACTATAGACAGAAAACACTTGCCGCTTTGGTTTATGGCAGCATACATAGATTTACCAAACTAAAATTCAGGAGAAGTTCAAGTCTACTACGACCATACATACTAACAGACATAAACATGTTCAGAACTGCTTCCCAAACATACATACTCGTGTGTCCAACTTCACTCCCCAAAATATAGTCCCACCTCACCCCCTCGGGTAACTACTCCGATATCTGGAGGATGAAGTCCGTCTTCATCTCATCCGTGGGCAGCATGCCGAATGTCTCCTAGTCAGTAGGATCCTTCATGAGTATCCTCATGGCTAGCATACTCTGGCGATAGCTTATACTTGGTAGTCGCTTGATCTCATCAACCAAATACTCTCGTCTACTGGCCACATCTACTGGCATGCACCAATTGTTCGTGAGATGCTCGATGTTCGTAGCCATCTTCGCAATGCTCTCTTGGAATGTCCCCATCTGCTCATTGATGGAAGTTAGGTAGTCCTTCGTCATCTACTGGCGCGAGCGTTTGCTGCAAGCAGATGAAGTTCCCTTCCCCTTATCTGTCGACTCCTTTCTGGAAGTATCTTCCTCCACGTCCTTCAGCCCTTCAACGTTTATATCATAGCCCACATTTATGAAATCCTCCATCATCAGGGTCGTCTCAGCGGCGTACCTGTCGAAAGTGGTCTGTGAAGGTCGGAGCTGACCCTCTAGCCTAGAAGTCGCATCGGTCGCTGACATGCTATCCCTACCATCAGCACGGTTGACCTTGAAGATTTTGCAAAGCTCGTCCCACCTGTGCAGCTTAGTGTTGTTCATACTAGCAGCAAGTTTGTGGCTCTGCGTCCACGGTTTGAAAACAAGTTTGGAGTTGGTATCTACATGTAATGAATGTAATGTTGAAAGGTAATGAACACACGTACCTTCACCCATCCAACGAATATCTCTGGATCGCAGTCACAGCAACTCTTATCAGCGTTCCATCCCATTCCTGACGCATTCATCAAGTCAAGTTGGCGTGAAACTTACCTTTAAACTGCCTGAACTTCATCTTGATACTCTCCGCAATGTGCTTATTGTTGCGAGCCAACAATTTTAGCTGCTTCTCGATGTCCGTGTATCCACAGTCACGCAGGGTGCCTGCCTGGATATGCCTTACTTCGTGTTCAACATGCATAATATCAAACAGAAGCTATTCCTCCTTCTGGGACCATGCCTTGTACGTCCAAGACATCTCTAACTAGTTGTGCATCACAGAAGCATAATATAGGTTGAACATCCACACATAAGTTTCAGTCTTAACAAACCATACGATGTTCAAGCAAGGATAGTCTTAACAAACCATACGATGTTCAAGCAAGGATAATGAGAATGGAGAGCATTAATATGTTATGAGCTTGCATAATTTATACTCAACTTATCAGCCTTAGCATGGACAGAGAAAATTTTGAACAGATATCACGAAAATTACCTATCAAACATAAACACAGAAAACCATAGAAAACTATAACATCCCAACCTTTTCTGATGAGATATTGTCCACTTTGGGCTCATCCCTCATGGATTTGTTTTTGGGGCATTAGTGGGATTCGAACCCATGACCTCCTCCTCTCAAGATCAAACCCGCACCACTACGCCACAAAATGCGTCATGTTAGTTAAGGTTGAACTATTCCACATAGCCCATAGATCTCCCCCGTGCTTTGTCGATGTGGGATTTGCCTAGGATGACACATACACCCCCCTCAGGGACTCAACATCCTCGTTGAGGTTTGCCCCACCATTGTTCAAGAGGGACGGGGAGAGGCTCTGATACCACTTGTAACATCTGAACATTTTCTAACAAGATATTGTCCGCTTTGGGCTCATCCCTCACGGATTTATTTTTGGGCGTTGGTGGGATTCGAACCGATGACCTCCTCCTCTCAAGATCAAACCCCCACCACTACGCCACAAAACACGTCATATCAGTTAAGGTTGAACTATTCCACATAGCTAATAGATCTCCCCCGTGCTTTGTCGATGTGGAATTTGCCTAGGATGTCACAAAAACAATGTTCTATCTCGAACAAGCAAACTCCGATCAGGTAGTACTCAACTAGGCTCAACTACAATAAGGCTTCAGTTTCACAACACTCATTCGTGGTTTCGACCCCTTCTTGTCCACAAAGACTTGACCAAATCATTACGAAACACAGTCCACTCGTCAGACGACTCCACTACGGTGATTGGGGAGGGTTATCCTAGTTCAATGGTTCCCGTGAGGGGTCTAGGGGGCGTATGACTGCTCGAATATGTCAAGCCCGCCAACACCCCTGATGAAGTTATGTAGGAGGAAGCACTCATTCACGATCATAGAGACCATCTCCGGAGAGAACGAGGAAGTGTCTCGGAGGATTGCCTATTGCATCTTCATAATCTCGAATGAACACTCTATCACATTTCTAGCTCGAGAATGTCGCATGTTGTAATGTTTTTCCTTGGTTCTTGGTCGATTTTGGCCCCAATCCGTTAAATGATATCGTTGACTACGATAAGGGGCTATCAATCCTCTAGCATTTGTGTACCCGACATCGGATAGGTAATACGACCCTACACAAAACAACTTACGTTAGCAAACAGTCATTATACCATCATATATAACAGAGCATCCATGCCTCCTCAGGTGACTCAATGTTAGATGACTAAAATAATTCACCTAATCCCCACACACATCTTATCCTTCTTTAATGTATTCCACCTTTAAGCTAACCCCTGTTTCATTGTCTGAGAGTGCCCAGATCTTAACATAATTACACAAGGAAAAATAAAGGTGCACATGTACTGGTTTTGCATAAACAATGAAGCATGAAGTTGAATTCTAGTTTTGCTAATTAAGTATGAATATTGAACTAGTTTAGATATCTATCGCATATATACATGAGCAGTTAATATGAGTTATACAAGATTGGCTTTTACAATAATCATAAATTACAATTAAACCCTTCGAAATCGAGTACGAACTCACCAACGGGTACACTTAAGAAATCTCGGCGAGCAAGTGCGTCTTTCAGCACATGACTGTCGTGTGCTGATATGGGCCATCCCGATAGACAATATATGAATTTGAGATTCTGGTTGCATACGGGAAGAACGTTGATTGTTGTTTGTCCTTTACGGTTCCAGTACTTTGGAGCTGATGCGGTACTAGTCTGGACACTAGCGTGCATGTTGTCCAAGGTGCCCATACATACCTATAAAAAGACAATTAGTTATCCAAATAATGAACATGAGAACTAAAAGTCAAAGTATGACAAGTCAAATGCGCTAACGTACCTTAAAGTATTTCCATTCTTGTTTGTACAGTCTTGGCGGTACCGGGATCGGCTTTTTCCAAGAGTTGCGACTCAAGCTTGAGAATAGAGAGCATAACCAACTTGATGACTATACTTATGGTTTCGGTCGACCTTTGGAATAAGGATTGCGCCTTCCTGTTCTTGATGTTATGCCTCACTGTGACAAGGAAAATTGCCACCATTTCCTCGACGTCCAAGTTCCTGCTACGTTGCAGACCCCCCTCTTCGGTCAGCAACGTGCACAGTTTCTAAAAAATGAGATGTCTCATTCTCAACATATTGACGCACATCTAGTCGGTTGTCATTGCGTAGTGTAGAAACCCCACCCTATAAACTATCTAGGGAAGTAGCAGTACTAAGAAAGTTGGATCAACCCTACGGTTGGAAGCAAGCAGAGATTATGTAACGGCTAACTTGGAAAGCAGGACCATATATTCTTGCATCAATTGGAACCACATAGTAATTATGCTTGCGATGACCTTTTGTCGTTCCCGTAAAGTTGGTCTCCTAGCCATCCCTATATCCCGACTAAGTAAATGGTCACTACCAGCGAGTGTGATTTTTTTTTTGTATTGATCGAAGTGTCAATCCGCACAATGAATGGATGCACTAAGCAAGACTCTAGACCATGGCTGAGCTAAACTAGAAGCACATTTATCCCCACATAGCAGACAATGACAATATCACCATACCTTGAATTGTCAGAGAGAGATCCGAGCGAGCAACGTAAACCCTTTGAAAATGTCGGCCCTAAATTGATTTCCTGAAAAGTAGAAATGAGACTAGATTAATGACCATGAATATGTGTGTGGCATGTTCTAGTGGACCCCCAAATAAGATTCAGAAGTTGAAAGTACGTGTAGGATCTAAAAGGATGCAACAAGTGAAGTTGGAACCATTTAGGATGACAATGCTTAATGTGGTCGGAACCTTTACAAAAATTAACTGGTTTGACAAAGAAGTTGGACCTAAACCTTAACCTAAACCCTTGATATATGGTAGTTTGTACTCTTTCTAACCCTAAACCTTTGATATATGCAGATAACTAAACCTAAACCCTGAACTGACAAAGATACCCACATACCACAGTAAAAGTTTGCCTGTGTTCTATAAGTTTTATGGGATACTTTCGTTATTGGAGACACACATATGCAGGGTAGATGAGTTGAAGAGACTTACCGTTAACTGGTGGAGAGAACACTGAACGCTAATCCCTAACCCCCTTGAGTATGTCAAGCAACCACTTGGCATGTAATGTTAGAAATGAATACCGAATCATATATGGAATGCATTACATCATTTAGATTACACTACCATAAGTAGTTGAATCAAATTCCTACTAAAAATGCACAATGATAGCTAATTTGTAGAGCAAGCTGAACTTAAAAAAGGTGGAAAAAGAGCGGGCATCTGAAACTGAAGAACTCAAGTAAGAGCTGGCAGTTGCTCCAGGAGGTAAACGTAAATCACTACCTTCGATTGATGAGTGGCCATTAGGGGTACGGTTTTGAAAATTATAACTAACGAACCTACTTGATCCATCAATCAACTACAATCAAGGCAACCTACTAACTGTTGAAACAGAAAGAAACAAGGAATAAGGAGCCAAAATCTGGAAACTCCCAAGCATATGTATACAGGCGTAATTTAACATAGCTTCAATGTGATTCTAATATTTGTTAAACTACACTTGCATAACTATTTTATCATGAATCATGTGTGCAATCAGTTTAACCACTCTTGCACTTGCACCTTCATCCCCAATCAATATCACCTTTAATTAAATATCTTCCTATTAAAGAAGTAGATTTAGTGTTCATCATACTGCAGTATTCCACTAAGGTAAAGAAAATTGAAAAATGGGATAAAGTAAATCGAGATGGTATGTAGCTACACTGCCAATGCCAAGAAAAAGCAACATCAGTTGTATTGTGCCACAAAAACTCGCAAAGTGGAGGTTGAGGGTAACCCTATTACAGTAGAAAGATTGGCTGTGAAAAGGAACCCTCTGGAGATGAAATCTCATCCACTCAAAACAAACCCAAGTTGAAAAAAATCCAGTTTCGAAGAAGACAGAGCAACGAAAGAAGAATAGGATACAGAAAGAAGACGTACCTTCATTGATGCGTCGTCGATGCTGAGTTCCCGATCGACGAACGTGAGGTAGGCAGTGGTGCCAGAGTGGGTTGAAATCGCAGGTTGGGGAAAGAGATTAATGGCCGATGTTTTTTGTTTGGTAGTTGGGGAAAGAGACAATAAAAGGCACTCATTAATGACATGTAATAAGAGAAAGTAAGCAGGGGCAGATTTGTCCAAAAACCAATATCCCTCCTACATTTTGAGAAATCCTCCTAATAAGGATGATTTCGAACTCACCTTAATATATCACTCTTTAGCTAGCTAATTAGGTGAAGAAAAACATGGTTATTGGTAATTAGCTAGCTATTGGGTGCTATTGAATTCAATAACACCCTTACCAAACAACCCCTAAGGGGTATTTAATACCACATAACTAATTGATGGGAAAGTGGAGCTAGATATAAGAGTTCAAGCCCATTAAGGTTGGTAAAAGGGTTAGGGTGGTGATGGGCCCTCGCGCCGTCGTCGTTGCCTTACCTCAAATTTGGATTCGAATTCGCTCAAAAGATTTGATTTGATTAAATTCTTTTGCGACTCGGCCGATTTGGTTTGACCGAAAAGTAAACCAGGATTGATTCTGTTAACCTTGGGTGACGTAGAGGGGAATAAAAATTCTTAAGGATCCATGTGTCTTTGCATGCTTTGTCTGATGTTTGCAGTTTACGGCACCAATAAGTTCTTTAATGTAAGGTCTAAATCTTTACGGTGATGCTAGCATCTTGGGCATGAAGCATTATCAGTCAAATGTCCCCCTAACACATTCTTCGTTTATCAGCAGGTTGCCACAAGATATGTTTAACTTTGTTGGGTCCTTTGCACTTCCAAATCTTGTATTAGCAACTCCACTGGCGATCCAGATAAATGTCTTCGAGAAGTAAGTAAGCTGACTTGATGATATATTGTCCATTGTTTCCAATCCCCAAGCAGCGAGTCGTTTCCCAAGCTTGAGCACGATGGTGTCATCCCAACAACCTACAAAACCAAATCAGGGGGATAGGCACCTCGCAAGTCTTTTCATGTCCCAAACCCATCTAACATACAAAAATCATAAATAGATAACAAAGCTTCAAGCATGATTGATCAAGATGTCACCACTTTCGAGCTACTTGTCCATCTTATATTTAGACCATTCTTAATGCTCTATTGAATGTCATTCTGTGTATCCGCCCACAGTTTCATAATCTCCCTCCAAGCAAAAGAGAATTTGCTCTTCCTTTTAAGCCCATGCCCTCTTATCACACCTTGAAAGATACTTGGAGATGAGGATTGAAGCCCATGGCACGTCGGGTTGGTATTTAAGCCCCAAGCCACCTTCTTGAGAATGACTTTGTTTAACTCTCTCATGCTTCTCAACCCAAGACCTCGCAGTTGGCATTATGAATCTTCCTAATGCCATTTGTTGAGCCCCAAATGAAATTTTGAATCTTCCAATCAATTTTATCACATAGCAACATGGGTAGGAAGGTTTTCTGCACAACATAACACGTCAAGGAATTCAAGAGGAAGTTAAGGTGACTCTCCCAGAAAGAGAAAATTTTTTAGCTTTCTAGTATGCAAGACGATTATCAAGTAGATCAAGCAGGAAGTCATAGGTTTGTTTGGTCACCCTTCCATGCAAAATAGGAACACCTAGGTATATGCCAAGGTTGTGAGTTGCAATACAGCAGCCCTAACAAACAGGCAGTGCAACAGCTCCATAGATATAACAAACAAAGCAGGTGAAAGAGGATCACCTTGCCTTAAGCCTTTCTTCCCTTCGAAATATCCCACAGAGCCACCATTAAGACCAATGCTGATCATGAAACTATCCAGACATCCCTTAATCCAACTGACGTGTGAATTTCAACTCACAACATTCAAGGTCGTATTCCACGGGGTTCTCTCAATGGCCACTACTCACATTCCTCGTAGACGGTCTATTCGTTTGAAAGAATTTTTGGTTTGAAATAGAAATCAAAAGCTTAAAGGAAACTAAACAAGAAAGAAAAACAAAGCGGTGCAAATCAAAGATAAAAGAGGTTCACTTGGAAAGATAGCTTCATCATGCTCAAGATGAGACAATGAACAAACAAGCCAAACATGATCGAGGATGCAATTGAATGACCATGCAAATCACTTTTGTAGACTCAATGCACTCTTGTAGCACTAAATCCCTATTCTAAGACTACTCAACTTAGGCTCTCGCTCTCAAGCTAAGTGACTAAGGATGCACTAAAGGTGTTTGATGAAATGCCAAGCCACAAAATCCTCTCCTAGAACTCTATGACCACAAGGCTAGACATAATACTCTCATATCAATGTCTTAACACTAAGAGAAATATCAAAAGACCAATCAAAGTTCAATTGAATGAAAAACCAAGTGCACACCAAATGTTCGATAAAATGTCTAAGACAGAAATCTTGCAACAATGGTTGAATTGAGATGATCTAATCTCTTAGAACACACTCCCTTCAATCCCTTGACCTACAATCCATGTAATCTATGCACTCTCATGCATTACATCACATTGAATAGACCAATTTAAGCAATCATGGCATAAAATGGAATTAACAACAAGTCTAGAGATCATCTTCTTACATCCAAGATCAATCATAGCATGTTTACACAATCAACCTCTATCATAGCACAACTATCTATCAATCCAAGAAGAACCAAGGAAATCAGCCACACATGGCCAAGGAAATGAAGGAAAGAGAAAGAGAGGATCACCAAGAACACCATGGCTTGGATCCTTGGACAATCTTCAATCCTCCACTTCTAGCTTCTCTTCCAAGGTTGTGGACTTCAATCCTTAGCTCCAATTGCTCCAATTTGGGTCTTCAAATGGCCTCCTAGGGTTCCAGAGGTGTTGGGGACCAAATGGGGTGTTCTTGGGTTGTAGGTGATGAAAGAGAAGTGATAGAATCCCCTTTTAGCTCCACAAATCGTCAATATATAGAAATATGTTGGACATACACATCGTGTAGAACTACACGTTGTGTACCCTAAAATCTACACAGATCGCAATTTTGCTTCGCTCGTTTCTCCCTCATCCGAGCTCCGATTTGGCTTCCGTTTGGTCCTATGGACTCCTTGTAATCTCTACTACAACGTCCTGGCCTGAAATTTACACAAAAGAGACTAAAAAGCACGTCAAATGGGGCCACAAGTGACCCCGGGCAACAATAACTCAACTTGTGCAAAAGGGCTCGAAATGCATGCAAACTAGGACGGATGAGGATCAAATCACGGAGAAAACAAGGGCAGAACGTAGGATAAATATGTATGAAATAAGGTCACATCACCAACCAATAAACTGATTTGGGAATCTCATTGCTTTCATGACATTAAAGGCATACTCTATGTCAACTGAATCAAAGGCCTTACGCAGGTCTATTTTTATAGCACATTTAGGAGTCACATGCTTTAAATGATACCCATTCACCAGTTCATGAGCCATTAAGATGTTATCTCCTATAGACCTTCCTTTCACAAAAGCAGATTGAGTAGAACTAATCGCATCAGGCAAATAGTGTGAGATTCTAGCAGTGAGGATCTTAGTTATACATTTATAGAGAACATTGCAGCAAGCAATAGGTCTATAGTCCTTTATATTCATTGCATTAATATTTTTAGGAGCTAAAGATAGTAAGGTAGAGTTCACTAATTTGTGGAGTTTACTTGTAGAAAAGAAACTCTTAACAGCAACACATACCTCATCACCAACCAGTTTCTAGGAGTTCTTGAAAATTTTGGAGGTAAAACCATCTGGACCAAGACTTTTATCACTAGAGATATCAAATATAGCTTTCTTGATCTCCTCATTACTAATTGGCACACAAATAGCATCAGCTTTACTCATATCTAATTTCCTGCAAAGCAGTTTACCAATCTCTTCAACAAACATATGTCTCACTTCATTATTACAGGTTCCAAGCAGGGACTTATAATAGGTAACAATTTCTTTTGATATCTCCTCCATATCAGTAGATCTCGTACCATCTGACAGCTCCAACTGAGTAATTTGCTTCCTAGCCTGACGGATTTTTACTGAGTTATGGAAGAAAGCAGTATTAGAATAGACTCTTCAGCCTCCTTCAGAGTACTCCATTTAACCTGAAGATCCTTTATCTCAGACATATCCATTATCTCAGGGTCATCAAGGATAGCCAATTGAGCTAACTTCAACCCCCCTTCAGCAGCTGGCACTCTCTGACTAATAACAGCAAAATTTTCTTTATTTATTTCATCAAAGCAACCTTTACTTCTCTCATTTTCATATAAATTCTATAGAATCCCTTCTGCTCCCCATTATTCACCTTGTTCCAAGCCTCAGCCACCACCTTCTCATAGTCATTATGCTTTGTCCAACAGTTAAAGAATCTGAAAGCTTTAGGAAGAGAAGCAATAACCACCTCAGTCTCTAACAGGACCCCACACTGATCAGACCTCCCTGGTGCAAGTAGTTCCACCTTACTATAAGGAAAAGTAGTTAACCACTCCATATTGATGAGGCACCTATCCAGCTTTCTGTAAATGGGATCAGCTTCTTGATTATTCAGCCAAGCAAATAGAGGACCAGCCACTTTATGCTCAATCAGTTTATCATCATCAATCTAGGAGGCAAAATTTGTCATACTAGGGGAATAACCAACAAGGTTTGAGGCTTCATCAGGTGAGACAATTGCATTAAAGTCCCCAAGCACACACAAAGGACCTCTAATGGAGAATCTGAGCTTTTCATACATTTTCAGTCTATCAGAGGAAATATTTGAACCATAAACGAAACAGATTTAGCAGTGACTACTACCATCAGAAGCATGAATAAGAACATACTGATCAGAGTAGGAAATCACATGAACCTGCAGAGAAGGTCTCCATAGTATCCAAATCTTCCCCATATGACTACAGTCGTAGTTCATAAAGTGAGACCAAGCTGAAAAGTAACTATTTATAATTTTCCTAGAATTCTTTTCTAAAACTCTAGTCTCAAGGATACCAATTATGTTTATGCTAAATTTATTAAGAAGTAGTGACAAACTCTGTTGTTTACTAGGGACATTGAATATCATATCATATTTTGGTTCCAGGCTAAAAACTTCATATCATATTTTCCTCCCTCTCCTGTTACCTCTCTTGCCAAGCGGAGGGAAAAACTCTGGCAAGAAAGGATCTGCAAGCTACTGGGGTTTAGATTGAGCCTTTTCATCTCCACCAGACATAGTACCATCAGAAGAATCCGTGTCCAACTTACCATCAGCAGGAGAGCCAAGCTGCTGCTCACTCCCTCCTTTTGCAGCCTCAGGTGAGCCCTTCTCTTCATCAGAAGGTTTAGGATCATTGCCTGAAACTTCCTGTTCAGCTGATACCACCACCTCCTTTGCAGGTGATGCCTCCCTTGCAAAGAAGGTTCACCATCATTGCCTACAGCAGAGGCAGCAACATCCATCTTTTGCTGCCAAACAGTCTTCCGCTGCTTAACCTTCCTAACCCCCTCCACTTTCTTACTTGAATCAGTATAAGCCCTTGACTGAGGGTAAATGACTTCCACTTCGTGTTGCATACCAGCAACCGCCACCATAAGAGAACTAGGCCTATCAATATTAGCTTCCATCAGCACACACTTTGATCGTGGTCCCATTCCTTACAAATTTGCTTATCGGTTTCACTACAAGAAAATGTTAGTTTAACAGCGACAGTTTAACAGCGGCCATTTTTTGGCCGCTGTTAAATTACTAAATTCGTGTAATTTAACAACGGCCACTTAGCCGCTGTTAAATTAGAAAGTTTAACAGCGGCCGCTTCTAATTTAACAGCGGACCGTGGCCGCTGTTAAAATAAAATGTTCTGATTGGTTGAAATCGCTAGACGCGGATAACCCTAAATCTAATCTCATCCGTTCATTTAATCGTGGTCAATCTCAGTCGTCGATTTAATAAACCCTAATCATCTCCAATCTTCTATTTCGGAGCCGCTGCCGCCGGAGTTCCACAATTCTTCGTCAATCCTCAATCTCTTCATCTTCCTCGCCGAACGTCCTTTTCTTCTTCGTCCCCGATCCTCCTCTTCTTCTTCTTCTTCTTCTTCGCTGATTCTTTTTCATCTTTTTCTTCTTCGATGATTCTTCTTTTTCTTCTTCTTTGTTGATACTTCAACTTAGGGATTCTGGAACGAGGGGAAGCTGAGGAAGGGACTTGGGTGTGGGACTTTGAAAATCGAAGGGGTTCCTCCCCCATAGCCGTCATAGTCACTGGTTTCATTCGGGGGAGGAAGAAGAACAAGCAAAAATCGCCGGAGCTAGCCGGAACAAAAGGAAGAGGAAGAAGAAGCAGTGACGGAGGGAGGAGGAAGAAGAAGTAGCGACGAAAGGAGGAGGAGCTCGCCGCGTTCCGGAGTTCCTGGGATCTGGACTATCGCCGGAGTTCTGGCTCAATCGCCGGAGCTCCGGCTATTACTTTAATCGGCGGAGTAATTTAACAGCGGCTATAGGCCGCTGTTAAATAAATCAATTTAACTGCGGCCTATTTAACGGCGGCAGTCGCGCTGTTAAATAATTTTTGCATTGGTCACTTTAACAGCGGCCTCCGACCGCTGTTAAATTATTTTAACAGCGGCCCCAGTCGCTGTTAAACGTTGTTTTCTGCCGCTGTTAAATGCATCGTTTTTGTAGTGTTTCCCGATTAAACTCGCCAGATATCCCACTCCTACGTGCGTACATAGAGGAACGGGGACCTTATTGAATTGGATCCAAACAGGGACCTCCATAGGCTGCAAGTTGATATGCTCTATCTCCAAGCTCCACCTCTTCAGGAACAGAGGGAGATGATGAACATGCCACAGCCTAGCTTACACCCACTCACACATCGAGATAGTAAATTCAATCAAGAAGTTACCTGGAGAGAGTTCAGAAACAGAGACAAATCCATCATAATCCCATAGCCTGTTAGCAAGAGACTGAAAAACGTGAAGCGGCGGTGAAGGGACAAGGAATTGGCCAACCAGAGCACTCTTGAATTTCTCGATCCCAAGATCTACCACTTCCAATGGAATTTGGAGCACACCATCAATCAGGATCGGTGGAAAGTACTACAGATCCGGATCCGGATCGGATCCCACCACTGAAGCCCAAGATTTGTTTAATGGAACAGTAGCGGTCATAAGCAATCCAATACCAAAGAGGAAGAGAAGATCCGGAGGACTCTAGGAGCGGGTATTCGATTTAGATTATGATATAGTAATATAATTAAATATTTTTTTTTGTACCTTTGTATATTGTAAATAAATATAAATTATTTAATTTTTAATAATAAAATTTATACTTATAATTCCAAGGTATAAAATAGAGAATGATTGTAGAGTTAGAAATAAATACAAATGTGCATCTAATAAGAGAAATACATTGTGATTTTTTATATAAAAAATTAAAGATGATATGAAAATTTTAGAGAAAAACTAGCAGAACATTTTGGTTGATCTACCATATATATATATTTAAGATTGTTTATTGTGATAAGTAGATTCAGTTGAGAGTTTTCAATACCATACAAGTATGAACATTCAGTTCATTATTTGATGAATCACTCATCAACAAATCAGGTACAGTCACAGTGATGTATATAATTGAATGTTATTAATAAGGTTGGAGGAGCAGTTGGGTGAATGAGTTGAGTCTTGCTTTGCTTTCATTGACAAACAAACAATCAATGCTTGGTCGAAAGTTTGACAACACAAACTTGTTCTCATTTCTAGCAGAAAGATACCAGTAAAACCCCAGTGCTTTTCATTGGAAATTGAAGATTCCTTTCACCTCTCTCAACAGTCAACCATCCCATCCTTAATTAGTCTCATTAATCACTTTACTAGATAGACATAGTAATTAAGATTCACCAAACACTACACTTTCCAATAACTCTTGCTTCATTCTACTCGGCCTCTTTCCAGTAGGCTACAAAGAAAGAAAGGTGAACATGCTGCATCAGCAGCCTACAAACGAATTAAGTGCTGGAAATTTGATGCCAGATGGTGACACTGAAAATGAGATTTGAACACCCTTTCCTTCATTGCATTCAACATCAAAAGACAGGCCCTCCCTTCCCCTGTCCTACCATCATTCTGTCATATCAATCACTGCTCAATTATCATCACCCAATAATAACTGGCATACATAGAAATCAACACAAGCATGAATAATTTGATATCAGTTACCCACATCCACATGGCGAGAGCTCTAGAAGCCAGAATATGCATTTGAACAAAACATGGGGTCGGTGTCAGTCAGATTTAAACCCAGCAACGTTACGAATTCCATTACTACTGGTATACACAATGAAAGGGAGGAAGCTTTCAGTGCAAAAAACAAGAGCATAAAAAAAGGAAAATCTAGTAAATTACTGTACCAGATTACACTGGCCTAATAATAATTTACAGAAATCTACACCTGCAACTTCCTTCCTTTTCCAGAACATATCTTAGACAAAAAGGATCTGATTTGTTCATAAAGATCCTACAACTGCTCTTATCCTAAAGACCTGGATTCTACACAGTTGGCAAATATCCCCACTACTTTCTTTACAAGTAGAACAAGGCAAAAATGATGGGAAATTGGAAGAACTATCAACCATCACTACTTCACCTATAAGCTAATTCCTGCTATGTCATAATTCACAAACTCTTGATTGTCTTGCTAAGTATCCAATTTCTCCCATTCGAAACGTCCACAAGGGAGCGGCTTATCGTTAACCGGGTCAAAGTTATACCTGCCAAGAATCCACATCCACTGAATCAACCAACCATTTACACACATCCAATGCAACAATCTTCCCATGATTAATTGATCACTAACTATTATGTTCAGAGAATTCGTAGGCTTACTTGTCGATAAACCGTCTAACTTGTTCCTCTTCAGCTCCAGCAAAGAACTCATCCATTTCCTGGTCTGATGGAGTTCTCCCAGGCATTCTTGTCACAGCATCGGTTGAGCAAGTTGTTCGAGTATCTGAAACAGGTATTGCTATAGCTTCTGGGTCCCTTATCAAGCTACACGGCGTGGATTCTCTTGTGCTTCTGACAATATACAAGCATAAGCAATGTCATGTGGAAAGTGACGAAGTCACTGATGAAGGTACTCCAAGACAGACAGTATAAAACACAGATAAAGTTACTTAGGCATATACCGCATATGCAGTCAAGAGACTCGAAAAAAAGCTGTGAAAAAACGTTTGTTCCTGATGACAATGGTAGAACCCCACGAGGACAGTGCAACTTCCGAATGCGACAAGAACCTTCAATCATAATAAAGAGACCCCCAACCACCAAAATTGTCTAATTCCTTTATCTTCTTTTCCCAAAACAGTGCTCATCAGTATTCACTAATCCTAAGATAATATTAATCTTTTTATAATACTAATCTGTAATTATCTTTTATAACAAACGGGTTATGTTTAATAACAATTTATGACTGCGCAATACTAAAGGATGAAATGATTCATGAAAGCGTTAATTAAAACAATTAACTTGCATAAGCTTTACCTACCTGCTTCCCAGCTGAGTAAAATAATAAATATAGAGAGGAGAAAGCCAGGACCAGGAACTAAAATGGCCAAAAGGGGTCGGTCATGTTATTATGCAGAGTGAAACGAACAGTCACTGCCGAAGCTACATATCAAATGTAAGTTTCGAAGAAAGGAAGAAAGCAAACAGAAACAAGTTACCTATTTCCAGTCTCAGTCTCCAGCACCAAACCCCTGCTCTCCTCGGGAACCTCTTCCTGCTTAATTGCAGAAATCGACGGCTCTTCTTCCAGATTCTGATCGTCAACCCCTTGATGATCAGAGAGAAGAAGTTGATCAGGGGCTTTAAGGCTATGGTTTCGAGTGAGCACATCAGCGGGAGTGGCCTTCCGCCGGCACAACCTAACGGGGGGCTTCTGGAGGCGGCGGCGCCGGAGCTGCAAGTATGCGGCGGAGGCATGCAGCTTGCGGGATTGTTTGAAGGCTAGGGTTTTGGCGCGGGTACGAAAGCAGTGGGAGAGGGAGAGGTCCATCCGGGCGACGCTGCCATTTCTCTTGGACTTGCCCATTGTCACATTCACGAAAAGGTGGTTGCTGGTTTTCAATTTGATCAATTAACAGACCCAATAACACTTTAACATGGAGAAAGAAAAGAAGAAAAGGAGTAGGATTGGGTTTGCTAAGAGGCAGAGAAGAGGAAGAGGAGAAGGAAGGTACTAAGTAGGTTATTTCGGTTGGTAGGTTTTGGCGTTTGGTCAGTTACAACTTAGAATCAGAAAGGCAAAGAGACTGAGACAATTAAAAGAAATCAAATTAAATGAAGTGTATTGTGTAATTATAGTACCAACTATTGCGTAATCCCCAGAATATACACATCGTATTAGAAAATACTCGTTTAGCACCATCTACTTGACCCAAGTTTAAATTAGCATGACGTCAATTTTTCTCGCATTCCGTTAATCTGACTTGGCAATTTAATTGACATGGCCTATAAAGTGCATACGTGTCATCTGATGTGGCAAAAGTTAACATCCATTTGTCATAAAAAAAGCCACATCATCATTTTCAGAAACAATAAAATATGTTAATTATAAATTAAAATAATTTAATTAATTCAACCACTCTCTCTTCCACATTCATCTTCTTCGTCTTCTTCGATATAGCCACATTCATCTTCTCCGATTAGGGTTTCTGAAACTGATCCAATCAAATTGGGAGCATGAGCAACTTAATTCTGATCAACGAGCCGATTTACAAGTCCGAGAGGTTGACATGACATTGATCTAGATATACACAAATCCTCCTCCTCGACGTCGCCACCGCCGCATATGAGAAGATTCCCGGTGTTGACAAGTACGAGAGGAGGTTGGTTGTGGAGATTCGAATGGGCCAGAGATTGGATCTGGGAGCAAACTCGGAGGAAAAGAATCTGACCAGTAAACTCGGAGGAAAAGAATCTGACCAGCAAACCACTTCCAGTAACCATCCTTGTCCTTCTTGAAGTTGAAGAGTCTCTTGAAGTAATCCTTGAAGGCAAAGTTCAAGGCATGGATAGGGAAGTAACGGATAGCAGTGTTACCCCTCACAATGAACCAAATCCTTCTTCTGCAATGGTTCTCTTAAACCCGTAATCTGCTGTACGGAGGTCGGAGGAACAGATCTGCACTTCGACTCATCCCAAATCGCTGCTCAATCGAAACTTATTCTCTCTCAAATCCCATCACTAGTTCACCATCTCGCAAATCCAAACTCTTCGGATTATTAACCATCATCTTTTCTGGCCGTAGAAACTCATTTCTCTCTCAAACCAACCACCTCGGACCTCCCGCCGTACCTATCCCCGACCAGTCTCTTGGAGCAATCATTCACCTCGCCAACAACCCAAGACGGAGCTGCCTTCCATGGCAATCGAGAACTTTGAAGAGTTTTCACTAGTAGGAGAAAGATCTTTGAGAGGGTGAAGAACCGCGGCTAGGGCTGAGTACAGAGCAAGGGGAGCTGGGCGGAGGCGGTGGCGATGAAGCAGGGAGGAGAATCGGAAAAGCGGGGAGTGGTGGAGAGAGAAGAAGGAATCAGATAAGGATTAGAGTTTGAGTAAAATACTTTTTTGTTTATTTATTTATTAAATAAAATTATTTTATTGATGATGTGGCATATTTTATAGTCCAAGTAGAACCCACGTCAGCTTATTTGCAACGTCATTAACACCGTTATGCCATCTCTACAAATTAACGGAAGATTTTGACGGCGTGCTACGATGAAACTTAGTGGTCGATAGGTTGAGCTATTTCAGTATTTTCTAATACGGTGTGTATATTATGGGGATTACGCAATAATTGGTGCTATCTGAGAAAATAACCAGCAAACTTTACCCTTTTTAAAAAAAAAAAAAATACCCCAAATATCTTATCTTTTAAGAATGGGTCAAATACTTAGTAGTTCTGAAACTTTGGGCTGAGTTACAAATCAGTATTGAAATTTCAATTTGTTATAGACTCGTCTTGTTAGTACAGACTTCATTATGATGTGATACTATTCACGTCTACGGGGACTTTTTCTGATTGATTTTCCACGTTAGCCTATCCACATCACTTAAAATACAATTAAATAATATTTTGGACTGTTTCGAATTAATCCCTCTAATCAAACCGATCAATTTTTTACCCAAAAATGTTTAACCCCTAGTTCCTTCCTTCCTAACCTAATATAAAACTGCAGCAAGAGGCTTTCCAACTGCCCCTCCTCGTCTTCGTACCAGACAACACTCCTCGTCTTCCCGTCGAGCTTTAATGAAGATTGATTTTACTTCAGTTTTCACGCCCCTTGTTGTATCTTCCGAGGCTAATAAATGGGGCTTTGTTTATGAGATCTTGATCCCCTCGTGTGTATCGCCATCCCTCATTAGAGCTGTTAGGTTAGGAAGGAAGGGATTGGGGTTCAACATTTCCGGGTCAAAATTAAATTGATCGGTTTGATTAGAGGGGTTAATTCAAAACGGGCCAATAATATTATTTAATAGTATTTTAAGTGATGTGGACAACCTGGCATGGAAAATCCACCAGAAAAGCCCCCGTGGGCGTGAATAGTACCACATTGTAATTAAGTATGTACTAACGAGACGAGTTTGTAACAAATTGAAATTTCAGGACTGATTTGTAATTTGGCCCACATGAATGATTTGTACTAAGGTATTTGAATATACATGGGAGATGTTAATTTTAAATAAAAAATAAAATTTATATAAACTCTTAATAGGCTTCGGATCCGGACCCAACCTTTAACGGATCCGGACCCAACCTTTAAAGATTGGACCGGTCCAACCCAGGAGACCGGAGGGGCAAAAATGGAATATCAAAAAATTCCACCCCTGCCTTTTCCTTACACGTCCACGGAGCTTCACGCCGCCACCTCTATCTTTCTCCTTTCCTTCTGTTCTTCCTCAGTCAGCGTCCTCATAGTCATCAGATACAATTAAAACAGCCAGGATGCCGCCGATACCCTCTCTCTGCTGCATGTCGTCACCATCAACTCCTCTCAGTACCCGATCGGCTGTTCCACCGCTGCCACGACCGGATTCTCCACCACCGGATCCACCATCACCTCCGTAAACCACTGTACACCAGCACCACCGCCACCTTCAGCAATTTGTGGGGCCACCTAATTAGCATCCAAATCAACGATCGACACAATTAACGTGGTCCCACCGCCGCCTTAAAAGAACCACCGCCGAGGCTGAGCTCCACCAAGCGTTGATCAATTTCCTAGATTGGGGAGAGTTGAAGAAGAAGAAGAGCAAGAAATGATGGGATTGAGGGGAGATTAACTGTACTCGGTTTCCATTTCGTTGTTCTTATCATCAAGCACTTGGCGTTACTTTCTCGGTGATCGGAGTAGTACATGGTCCTTGCTTCCTACAGTAGAGATAAATTGATTCAGAGTCTCTCTCTCCCAATCCCTCTGATTTGAGTTTTAATCATTAAATAAGGTCTCTTTGGTTAATGTGCAAGCCGACAGTAGGTGAGTTGAAAAAGAGGTAAAAGAAAGAAGAGAGGAAAAAGGGATTAAATAAAATATATAAATATAAAGGCAAAAAATAAATTTGTAGCCAAACCTTTACGGGATATGTCAAACGTAGCCAAAGCTATTCATAACCCCAAAAATGGCAATGTTTTGTTTTCCGTTAACTTTTCCGTCCAAGTTAACGGAAATTTAACTCCCAAAGGTGATGTGTCAGCTGATGTGTACAATTCTTTGCCACGTAATTATTTAAAAATTAAAAATTAAAAAAAAACAAAAAAAACATTAAAATTGCCGCTGCATCTCTCCCCCCACCCCACCGCCTGCCATCGCCCCCCCGCCACCGTATCTCCCCCCACCACCCCGCCGCTGCATCTCCACCCGCCGCAGCCGCAACGCCTACTCCGACATCCTCCGCCCCGACGCCTGCATCTCTCCTAGACGACGTCGTTTCGGCCTCCTCGGCCGCCGCTTCGTTTCAGGACAGAAATTGGAGATTGATTAGGTTTCGGAGAGGAAGAAATCAGCTGCTCAATGGGGAGAATCTTTCTCTTGGGAAAGTGATTGTTGACATTTGGGTTCTGGTTTTGGTACGGAGTCGTGGCCGCCATTGATGGTGAGCTCCAATTCGAAGATTAGGGGTATGGTGAGGTGAGGGGGATTAGGGTGTCGGGGAACTAGGGGATTGGGGGTCGGTGAGGGGGATTTGGGGGGTGTCGGTGAGGGGGATTAGGGGGCGACGGCGGTGGCAGGTTGGAGGCCATCACTCCAGCGGCATCACTCCCATCTTCAATCCGGCGCCCTTTCTCCAATCCCGAGCTCTACGACGACGGTTACGAAGGAAGCAGAAGGGGAAGAAGAAAAGATGAGGCGGCGGTGGTTGAGGAGGTCGGAGGAGTTCGAAGGGGAAGGGGAAGAAGAGATGAGATGAGGCGGCAGTGAGAGGGATTTGGTGGAGCGACGGCAGCGGGAACGACGACGGCAGAAGAAGTAATTTTAAATTAAATTAAATTCTTTAGATTTATTTATTTATTTTTAAATAATGACGTGGCATCTGACGTGACACCTAGTTGACCGGTCAAGTGGATGCCACGTCAGCTCCGTTTGTACAGTCACTAACGGTGTTAAAATTCTAACTAATATCGGCTACATTTGTCGTAAAAATTAAAAGTTTGGTCTAAACAGTGTGACACGAATAGCTTTGGCTATGTTTGACATTTCACGGAAAGGTTTGGCTACAAATTTGTTTTTGGCAAATATAAATGAAAGGAATAAGTTTTTATATAATATTGGGAGAATAGCATATTCATTAAATGGTAGCTAGCTAGTATGGTGAGAGATAGACATAGTCTCATAGACAGATTAAAAAAATAAAACACTTAGTTAACTAGTTATAATTATATGGTATTATGTTAAGTAAAAACAACATAGCTAGATAGATAATCTTTGTTAAATAGTTATCTGATCATGATGTTAACTAGTTTACTAATTTTGATAACTAGTTATCAGGTAAATACACCCATTAACTAGTTATCTAATCATGATGTTATCTAGTTATCAAATAATCTCGTTACCTAGTTATCTTAACTCGATTAGATAACAAGTTAACAACTTGATAACTAGTTAACTCGATTAGATAGATAACAAGTTAACTAGTAATCTAAAACTGTTAACAATTTGATAAGTTAACTAGTTAACTCGGTTGGTTAACTAGTTAACAACTTGATAAGTTAACTAGTTAACTCGATTGATTAACTATTTATCATCTTAAAAAAATGTTAACTAGTTATCTTAGTCATGATGTTAACTAGTTAACTCGATAAGTTAGCTAGTTAACTAATTATGTTAATTTGATAACTAGTTAACTAATGTTGACAACAAGTTATCACCTAAATCTGTTAACAAGTTATCAAACAAAAAACGTTGTGTTAACTAGTTGTCAGATAAAAACCATGTTAACTAGTTGTCAGTTAAAAAAACATTGTTAACTAGTTAACAACAAAACAATGTGTTACCTAGTTAATTAATTTTGATAACTAGTAATCAACTAAATTTTTGTTAACTAGTTATCTAAATCATTATGTTAACTAGTTATCAAACAAAAAATGATGTAACTAGTTATCAGGTAAAAACCATATTAACTTGTTATCAGTTAAAAAAACATTGTTAACTAGTTAACAGCAAAAAAAGTGTTAACTAGTTTTTTTAAAGCAAAAAAAAAATTTAAAAATTTTTTTTCAAAAAAAAAAATTTCACCGGAGTCTCGCCAGAAAAGGCGCCGGTGACGGCGGTCGGTCGCCGGCCGCTGGAGAGCTACCGGTGGTCCCTGGAATTAAATTATTTATTTTAAATATAATAATTAAATTATATGTGTAAAGTCCTAAATACCCCTAACAATTTAGACCATTGGATTGGTCAAAGAGTCAAAGGGTGATCTAATGGTTGAGATGAAGGTTGGAAGTTTCCAACCTTAGAATTGGTTGGATGGCGATCCGAAGCCACTCTTAATAAATGCTCTCATTAAAAACTAATTAATATTGGGTTAATAACATTTTTTGTCACTCAATTTAATGTCAGATAACATATTGGTCACTCGACTTTCATTTTTAACACATTAATGACTCAAGTTTCACTTTTGAAACTAAACAATATTTTGTCCACTTCTACGAAAATTTTCATGTCATCAAACACTTAATCAGAGAGACAATCTATGTCAATCCAACCAAACCCCTTTCTGCATGAGTAAAGATTTCCTTTCCTCTATCTTCTTCATTTGTAATCTTCATCTTTAGTAGGTTCCATCTCCTTTTCGAGCTTAATACGTGAAACAATAAGCTTATCATTTTCTCATCTCCAACCATCACAATCAACGCAGAGTAAAAAACAAGCGACTCAGATCTCTACAACGAGAGAGATGATGTCCCATTACTCGAAACTAATATTCGAGGTTGTTTCATCCATGCCATCAAATGGAGAGATAAGACCTCCAATGGTTTTGCAATAATTTGTTAATGGGTTCACTAATCAATCTCCATGAATAACCATTTAAATTGAGAATACCAACAATTCAATGAGCCACCACCAACTTCCACTGATTCATGATCAACAATTTTATCGCCTTTGTCATCGCTATGACAATTGAAAGTGTATATGGTCGCCTTCCGATATAATTCAAAACTTTGTAAGGATAAGTCAAAACTTTGTGATGATAGAGATAAGTGAGTTGTGTAGAATTGAGATGACTGGAAGGCGAAGATGACATTATTTTTATAGATGCATTGATGGTATCATGCATAAATTATTTATGAATTCTATTAGGATTCATTGATCCAATATGATCTTAATCTTAATCTTAAAAAATACTATGATAGGATGTAGTCCTTTTCTCAAATTTCCACATCATTTTAATTTTTATATCAAAATTCTTAATTTATCTTTCTTATTAAATGTCCTATTAATTGCACATATGTATTTAATAACTCTCACTCAATGATTATTAAGTACCTTAGAATTATAAGTATAAATTTTACACCATATAATTTTTTATAATATGATTATTAAAAGTAAATAATTTCTATTTATCTACAATTTACAAATTTATGTGATTTATTATAGTTGGTTATATTACTATACCATAATTAGAATCCAATACTCAACTAGAAAATTATGTTTACAAACTTATTAATTAATATTAAATAATATAAAAGTTTTATGATATAACTTTTGGCTAAAAACTAACACAAATATCATGTAGGATTAATAATTTTTTATTCATATACTATTGGTTGTTCATGTGAATAGTGATAATTTGGCATCATTGGCGAAGCCAAGGGGATTCTACCCCTGGCCCGGGCCCAGGGTCCCCTGGACCCGAATAGCTAAAATACATGTATTTTTTCGTACAAAAATATATTCGGCTGATGTATTCTATGTATCGGGCCCAGGGTCTACTAGGATCATGTCTTCGCCATTTTATGCACTTGATATGTTAAGTTCATCAAGTTATATGAGATTTGAATATTTGGTTCATATAATTATGAGTTGCTAATTTGTTGTCAATTTAAGATTAGAATTTGCTCACTAATCGATTTGCATAAATTTTAAATTATTTTAATAATTTATAAAAAATATTGTATTTGTATGATATACAAATCATTTGAGTTTGATGAGTTATGTCCACTGAGTTTGGGGTGATCATGCTACGAGCCTACGACCGTTCATATCGCAGGTCAAATATTTTTTGATTTATCGAATCATGGTTGGTGTCATAGGGATCAATGATTGGTTTTCATACATCTATAATAATTCTAATGAGTTTGTAAAAGAAAAATCAATATGACTATGAAATCAATCAAATTATTAGATGGATTAAATTAATGAAGTTGCATGATAATTGGACAACGATCAATCATATCATATGTCAAATTTTGTGATTCGTTGAGTCATGAGTTAGACATGTACTAGGTTGTTTGATCATAGTCAAGTTTGACCACAAGTGGTATGGTTGGGTTAGGTTGAGTAGGCGCATCAGGTCAGGTTAGGTCATAAATATGATGAATAGATCATTTTCGATGACGTATCTTTGAGTTATATTTTAACAAGTAATAAATGAAGTAATTTGATAGCTATGAGAGAAATTCAACAATACTTTGAGTTAATAATTTATTAGATTGATCATATAATATATAGTGTAGTATTACTCTATTTGGAGCTATTTTTATAATCGAGTAAAAAAATATGATTAAACCTTAATTTATTTATAGCAGTCGACCAATTAAATATATCATCATGAAGTTCACTACATATTTGTTTAGATATTTTTAGTTTTCAAAATTGAAAGATCATAGTGAATACATTTGGAAATATAAAATTACTTATAATAAATGATGTATGCAATTAAAAATTAATTATAATAAAATAAAGGATCATATATTATAAGGTTTGACATAAATAATACAAGTTAATATTTTTTTAATTCATTTAAGAAATTATAATATTGTACGATTAATAAAAAAATATAGAATTGATAATATGTCACATATAGTTAGATACTAGTTTTTGTTAATAAAATCACTAACTTATTAATATTTAAATTGATGATCCTTACATATAATATATAAAGATACTAAAATAATACTCTGTCATATGGCGGTAGGTACAAAAGCTAGTTACTAATATAGTATATTAAAACTAATTGTCGTATCTTTCTCTCTGGTTAGTGTTTAGTGTTAGTTGCAGCAGCTGCGCTTCTCTGTTTCTCTTCCTCTACTTCACCACCACAATAATAATAACAATAATAAAACCAATGTCACCGTGGGTGGCCTCATTCCGGTGTTGCTCACTCTATTTTTGTTCTCCAACTCCATCTCCTTCGCCTTTGGCACATCTGAGCCCTATGTTGTCTTCTTCGATTTCTGTGTTCATTTCCCCGCGTTGATGGCCTTTGGGGTCAGACGGTGGTTTCCGATGCCAGTTACAGGTTTCCCGTGGGCTGTATTATAGGCTCACGCGAGTCTTGATGCCACTCTTGGAGTGTTTTTCATGCTCTTTCTTTGCAAGATTAGACTGGTTGGGAGGTCGATGTCCACCGTGATGTTCAATAGTTTCGTCCTCTGTCGGTGGTTTCATGTTCTTTCTGAATTTGTGTTTTCTGCAATCTGGGGGATTCCATGCGCGCAAGAAACTTCTTTTCAAGGTTCCGATTGTTGTAAAACATGGAAGCAATCTTCGGGTTTTGGATAATGCTTTGGAGATGAGTAGAAAGAAGTAGAACAGTAAAAACGAGTAATCACGACAAGATGCGAGATTTACGAGGTTCGATCAAATTGATGTACTCCACGGGAATGTTGAGCTCTTATTATTTGAGGCTATTGTGTTTTGTGTGTGATTTGCACAAAGAATGGGGTGCCAATTTACAGGCTTACAAAGTTTATCCTAAACTACTAAGAATGCTACTCCAACTAGGATTAGTATTTCTCCCCTTCTACAAAAAATCTATCCCACTTGGATTAGGAGACATTAACCTATCTTACTTGGTCTAGGAGACCTTTTCTAACAAACTCCACTTTGGCGAGTCATCACCCCTCTAAGTACTTGTTAGACCTCTCAAGCCTCCACCTCGAGCTCAACACTACCACAACTCCTTAGTTTGTAACTTTAAGTAAGTCCAAACAATGTTTAAACTTCTTCGGTGGTAGTGCCTTTGTTAACATGTCAGCTGCATTCTTCGTGAGGTGCACCTTCAACACCTGGATCTCACCAGCATTAGTCAACTCTCTAATCTTGTGATATCATACATCAATGTGCTTTGTCCTTGCATGATACATCTGATTCTCTATGGCTATCACGATATATCCCAAGAGCATACTGCTCAAATCCTACCTCTGAGACTAGCCCTTTCAACCATAACACCTCTTTTGCTGCTTCAGTTATGGCCATGTATTCTGCTTCTATAGCTGATAGTGCAATTACATTCTGCAAGGTTGACGTCCAACTGATTGGACCACTTGCCAACGTAAAACCATAATCCGTCGTGGACTTCCTATCACCTACATCTCCAACATAGTCTGAATCCACATAACCAGTAACATGAATTGCATCAGTTGTACCAAACATAACCCATAATCAGATGTACCTTTCAAGTAGCACAAAATCCACTTGAGAGCCTGCCAATGCTCCTTTCCTAGAATAGCCATGAATCTACCAATCACACTCACTATTTGTGCCAAGTATGGTCTTGTACACACTATAACGTACATCAAACTTCCTACCGCACTTGAGTATGAAACCTTTGACATATACGAACCTTCTTCATCTGTCTTTGGACTCTCTTGAACGAACATCTTAAAGTGTTGTGCCAGTGGTGTACTTACTGGCTTTGCCTTGTCCATTTCAAACTTCTCCAAAACCCTTTTAATGTATGCGAGAGCCATAGTCTTCTACTCTTCCTGCTCTGAGTATCTCCATGCCTAAGATCTTCTTTGCAGAGCCCAAGTCCTTATATCAAACTCCTTACTTAACAAAGAACTTTAGGTTATACACATCCTTATTGTCTCTTGCAGCGATCAACATATCATTCACATATATCAACAAATATATGAAAGAACGATCCTTCATATATTTCAAGTAGAGGCGCTATCGTACTCACTCATAGTAAAGCTAGTTTTTAACATGTATGAATCGAACCGCTTGGCTATTTATGAGTTATTTTTCAAATGGATTTCCACGAAAAAATAAAAACAACAAAGTTTTGATACAACTCTTATTTTCTACAACTTTTAATATTATTTTCTTAAATATTTCTAAAACTATATTCATAATGTTTACTGAAATCTTACTTGAGGGTGAATAAAATTTATTGCCAAGCGACTCCTCTAAGCTTGCAATAAGATGAATTCATAATTTAAATTCATAATAAAAACAACAAAGTTTTGATACAACTCTTATTTTCTACAACTTTTAATATTATTTTCTTAAATATTTCTAAAACTATATTCATAATGTTTACTGAAATCTTACTTGAGGGTTAATAAAATTTATTGCTAAGCGACTCCTCTAAGCTTGCAATAAGATGAATTCATAATTTAAATTACACGTGATTTGACTAACATGTCCCCTATTAAACTCAACTCAATCCCAATCTAATTAGCTTGTGTAACTCCTCATTATCCAACCAAAATCATGGCAAAAGTAAACAATATTTTTAACTACGTGATAATAACCGCCCCACCTATTGATAATTCAATGAACCCACAACATGTATAACTAGTGTTAACAGAACCAGACCGAACCGCCTGGCCGGTCCAACCTGAAAAACTGGGAACCAGAGCTCAGCTCGGTCCGGTGTGAGTGAAAATGTCCCCGATCTAATTAGGAAAAAATGACAGGTCGATCCAGAAAACTCGAAAAACCCGTTCGAACGGGCCAAGATAGTTTTTTTTGGTTCAAGCATACAAACAAATGATTTCGTTTACTTCGTCTTCTCCACGTCGCAAGATTTCCGAGAGTAGGAGGAGCTGAGTTGATAAGCTGCTTGATTCGAGGAAACGAAAACTAGGGACGGGGTGCTTCTCTGAATTAGAGAGTAGGAGGAGCGGACGCTGGTCGAAGAGAGATTTGGGGCTTGGTGAACCTTTGGTCTCGGAGGAATCCAACAACTACGTTGGCTCAATCAGGAGAATCGAATCGGACGTACTTGGATGCTGATGCTGCGGATTCAGGACAGACTCCGGGAGGAGAAGTGGTGGAACCGTCGATCGAGAGTTGACGGATAAGAGAAGAAGTGGTTTAGATGAAGATAAAAAATAGATGAGAGATTGAGTTTTGAGGGTCGGCGGCGTTTATAGAATCCAATTAGGTTTTTTACTTTTTTTTTAACTAGTTTATATATTAAGTATTATTGCATGTTTGGTCCCTAATTTATTTGTAAATGATGAATGATACTCCATTTTTTAAAATTAATCAATTATAACATGATCAGTTTTTTTACACCGGTTTTTACGGTCTAATCCGGTCGGACCTTAGACCCCTTAAACCTCTTGCTAGACCGGTATAATGTCATGTCCGGTCCTGTCTTGACAACATTGTGTATAACTCAATAATCTTATTAACTTGTAATATCGAATTCTCATAAATCAAAATATCTTTGTTGGTATAAATATACTTCTCCCATAATTTTCAAAAATAATTCTTACTAATATGCAATATGATCGAACTTGATTCATGACCAAAATCCTCAACCAATAAATATTAATCCGATGAAATTTTTGTAATGATATGTCAATTGAATAATTAGAGACCTATAGATTAATTTAAATAATTTAAAATAAAAAAATATGCACCACTGACACCTTCAAAAGTGTCTATGATGATTTGTTTTCAAGTATTTAATCCTTATTTATTCCTATTATCGTCATTTAACCATAGTTGATTTAAATTTTATTGAATAATTATTTATATTTAAATTTTGAAGATTTATAAAATATCATGTTTATTATTTCCATATATATAATTTATAAATATAACTATAAAGATGAATTATTATTGTCGAACTGATTAAGAAAGTGTTTTAATAAAATTTATGTATCTATAAAAAATGTAAGGGTTTTTATAAATTATAAAATATTATAATACAAAATTATTTTATTCATATATTTTATTTATGTTAAGATAATATAGTTTAACATTAAAGTACTTATTATTTCATTCATAGGGCATTTAATTTTGAGACATTTACTGAAAACAAAGAGAAATAATCTAACTTTGATTTATAAATTAATTGCTGATGTGGAAATTTGCGAGAAGGGTTATAACTTGTGTCAAAACCAATTATAATATACTACTATTAAGATTCTAAGATTAGAGTGTTTAGAAGAACAAAAAGCTTATTTGATGGATTACTAAGAAATAGTTGTAAACAATGAGGTAAAAATGCTACAGAAGAGGGAGATAGTTAAAGAGAAGTTAAAAATATGTAACTGGTATGAAGGGAAACTCTCACGTACAGTTTTTTTTTTTTGGGGGGGGGGGGAGCCCAACAGGGTCCCCTCCACTGACTTGGCCCGAGCCTAAGTGAAGTGGCGGGTAGGGCTGGGAAATTGGTTATGGTTAATTGCCAAAATCGATTGACCGACCGATTTTGGTTAACCATCGGTTAACCAATTTATATTTCGGTCGGTGTGGCGGTCAAGACTTTCTTAATTGGTCGGTCAACGGTTAAATGGCGGTTAACCCCGGTTAACCAAGCTGACCGATTTTGACCGAAATTGCAAAGTAAATTAAAAGGGCTGGGAAAAATTAGGGTTGGACTGCAGTTCACTTTGTGGAAAGGCTCAATCCTCTTTAGTCTGAATCTTCTCTGTGGTCGACGCTGTGGCGTCTTAATCCCGACAGCTTCTCCCCTCGGCGCCTTCGATAGCTTTCCCCTCGACGATTTCGTCCTCTGGTCGTCTTCTCTTGTTTCTCTGCCTAAAAAACCTTCATCCTTGCTCTCTGCCTCGATCCGACGGTAAGTACCCTTCTCTTGTTTCTTCTTCTCTTCCATTTCCTTCCTCCTCTCAAAGTCCTCTTCCCTCGTACGAATCCAGGAACTCTGGTCGCCGCGACTCCGCTGACGACCGATCTGACGAGCTTCTCCCAGCCAGGCGCAGCGACGGTAAGGTCCTCCTTTTCTCTTCTTCTTTCTTCTAGGGGTTAATAGCATGCTGTTAAGTGATAATACCCAATATGATGTTCTTCTGCAACTTCATTGTGCCAGTTAATAATATAGGAAACCACTGCTGCTATGAAGGAATGGAGTGAGCAGTCTTATTTCTAGCTGATTTGCAGAGGGCTTTTAGGGATGATGCTTAGAGGAATATCGTTCCTGGGCTTATTGTTGTTGGAACCATTTTGCCGCTAGACAGGTAGCTTCTGGAGAACTCTTGTTCATGAATTGTTGTTCTTCTGATTGGTAAATTGTGGAGCTTGTGTTGATGAGTTGGATTATGTTGTGATTACGAGTGTTGATTGTGAGTTCATGACGATTTGGATGATCAAGGGAGTGGCAATTTTGCTGAAACTGTGCAGAAGTTGAAGGCTTTGAAGCCTAACATGCTTATTGAAGCCTTGGGTAAGGGAAACTTATGCTTTCTTCATTATCATAGGCTCCCTTATCATAGGAAACTTATGTTTTGTGGGGTAGATACTAGATAGGATTTTGGGTCTGCTATAATATATTTCATTTATAAGCATGCCTCAGATTGGTTATATTTCATTTATATAAGCATACTCATTTATATTGAATCTTGGTTATATTTCAGCAAGCAAGTTTCAGCTGAGCAGAGACAACATGGAAAGGTACTTAGCTGCTTGGTGTTATGGAATACTTAGCTGCTTGTGTATGACACTACAAAAAAACAGCGTTTTGGCGTCGGTCATACACGCGTTTTAGCGTCGGTTATGACCGACGCCAAAATATATAGCGTCGGTCGGCTAGACCGACGCTAGATTCAGTGACGCTAAAGTTTAGCGTCGGTCGTTTGGTCAACCGACGCTAAAACGCGTCCAACCGACGCTATATTATTTTGGTCGAACCAATAACCGGCTCAGTGGTTAGCATTTAGCGTCGGTCGTTATATCTGACCGACGCTAAACTACTAGACCGACGCTAAAATGCGGGTGTCTAGTCAACCGCGCGTTGACCTGCATTATGATTTAGCGTCGGTCGTGACCGACGCTATTATAGGTCCGACCGACGCTATTTGAGGTTCCAGTGGGTAGAATTCTGCTTAATTTTTTCCTATTCTCATACTCTTCGAGTGCCAATACCTGCATAAATTACCCTGCATACATCAATTTCATTTTCACAATTCACTGTACCAATCAATAAACATACTGTATATAAATGTCGAATATCCTCCTAAAACATTCTACTATAGGAGTCACAACAATTTCAATTCACTACAATTCTAATAATCACAAAGTATACAATTCTAATTCTCTACAATCCTAATAATCAGAACATATACAATTCTAATTCTCTACAAAATAAACGAAATTTAAATTACAATCTAGAAATTAAATAACTTACACCGATACACAGGAAGAGATGTCAAGGAAGCACGGGTGATGAGAACAGCGTCACAGCAGCTCCTAGCTTGAATGCCGACAATTTCAGAGGATTTCAGAGAATTTGGGGAGTTGAGAGAATTTCAAGCTTTGGGGAGAGGCTGCATACTGATTTCTGCCGTCTGGGTGGGGTTTTTATATGTTCGCGGTTTAGCGTCGGTCGCGTGTCAGCCGACGTTAAGCACACGCATTTTAGCGTCGGTCAACAACTGACGCTAAAGTGTTTATACTGACCGACGCTGATCTAACCGTCCGGCTAACCAAAAAATCGAACCAGAACGGCTTATAGCGTCGGTTACCGCGCTCATTTTAGCGTCGGTCGGCAATCAACCGACGCTAAAACGCGAGGTCAACTGTTTAGCGTCGGTTGTTGACCGACCGACGCTAAAATGCTACGTTTCAACCGACGCTATAAGCCATTTTTTTGTAGTGGTAGCTGCTTGTGTATTTAGCTTGGTCTATTTAGCTGCTTGTGTATGAGCTGATTGGTATTTGTTAGCAGTAGCAGTAATGCATTGTAGTATGATGCTGTAGCTGGGATTGGTAGCAGTATGATGCTCTAGTAGTAGCATCTTATGTGTTCTCTGTTTCTAGACCTACACTTGTGTTCTAGACCTACACTCGTTAGTATGATGCTCTAGTTGGGGGTTTTCGTATTCTCTATTTCTGAACCTATTAAACTGTTGTAAATATGACTCGTTATTCTGCTGTATTAAACTGTTATGCTAATTCCCCCCAAACTGTTCGAATACCTCGTCAGTTGTAATATCCTGCAGCTGATCACCAAATTGATCCATAAATTCCAGCCTTTGTTGCCTCCTCTTCTTCTTTGCACGCCTTATGATCCTCTTTATAGCTAATCCAGTCATATTTATATTGTTGTATAGTACTGTATGACAGAAAAGAGTTAAGAATTTTGGTGAGTGGTTTATGGTGTTGCTTGGGGCTTTGGTTAATCAATTTATATATATAATTGGGTTTATTTGCTATTGAAAGTTTTAAATGTAATGTTATTACTTCATAGAGAAAGAAATAAAAGCCAATTATGTTTTCCACAACTGTCTGTACCAAACCAATGAGATGGGAATTAAATATTTTATAGAGATTGTTGTTATCAGTGCACAAAGGCTGTAAAAAATTGGTCGAATTTCGGTCAGTCGGTTAAAATTGGTCAAAATTCGGCCCGTCGGCCAAAATCGGTCGATTTTCGGTCATTCGGTCAGTCGGTCAAAATTAGTTCGGTCAATTTTTCGGTCGGTTAAATGTCAAAAAATTCGGTCGGTCAATTTTTGGTTTTGACCGAATTCGGCCAAAAACCCAACATTAAAAAATTGGTCGGTCAGTCGGTCAGAACAATCTTAAGGGCGGTTAACCATTGGTTTGACCGCACCGACTGATTCCCAGCCCTAGTGGCGGGCTTACCCATCCCAACCAGGGATTTGCGAAAAGCAACACCTTATGATTTTCATGACCAAATGGATCCTAACGTACCAGTAGGTACCAGAGGAGATTGCTATGACCGTTACTGTATCCGTATCGAAGAGATGCGATAAAGTGTTCAGATCATTGTGCAATGTCTTAATCAAATGCATAGTTAATCCATGCTAAACATGGTAGATTAAGATTACTAGGTTGCCTCTCTTGATTAAAAAAAGTTTGTGTCCATTAGATGGAAAAATGTTTTCCATGTTACTGTGTAATATTAATAGTCAATCTACATCCCAACATGTTTGTAGAACTAAGTTGTATTCTTTGCCCCTTTCAAATTCAAGTATCACCCTTCTAAAAACTAGGAATTCTTTGTTGTTTTGTATTATGAACTTGTAAGAACAGAATTCAATGTGAGTGAGATGCTTGTTCTATTCTTTAAAGTCATTACTACAAGATTAAGTAACCTCTTGGAATTAGTGAATAATGTTAGCTTGATGATGCCATCTCAAAGTGGATTTGATGAACTGATAAAATTAAAATCAACTTCTAGTAAGTTAGATGCAATGTTGCTTAAAATCAATGTAATAGTAGCAACTTTCATTTACAAAGAACCATTTCCTCTATCATGATGTAGATGGTCATCTGAGGACCCGATATCGGGTGAAATTTGCTCTTGATGATATTCAGGAGCATCTACGTTCTCGTCACCAGAGTACCCAAAATTTAACTTTAGCAATTCATCGATGGTTTGTGGCTCCATTAGTTCAAATGTGTGGTCGGGTCTATGTTGTTGATTGAAACGACCAAATATCTTGGCAGGACTTTTGTAACATGCTTCACAAAGGTCATAACCTATTTTCTCCACACAATCTCTGCATCTATACCTTGCCCCGATTATTGGAGTGATCTGTAGTCCAAGTTTACATGTTAGTGTGTATGTATTGAAAGAATTTTCAAAGAGGTTCCAAGGAACATAATTGAGATGTTAACATCTTGTAATGACTTAATTTATAAATATTAAGAAACAACAACATCAATAAAAAATGGGAATGGAACACCAAATTACCCCACAAGAATCACATCCATAGCCAAAGTGGATATTAGATTCCTTTCCAAGAAACCTTGATGCAGTAGAAATAGTAGGCAGGACAGGCGAAGATCGCCTAGTGAAATGTTGAGAGGACAATCGACCTTGAAATGAACATCCATGAAATAATTTAGAAAGTAGTTTAGTAGATGCATTTGTAACTATACATTGATTGTCCTCACTCACCTTGTTTAAGTAATTTCTCTCTTCTTTCTGTATATGCGCGAGAAAAACAACCTTCTATGACATGCTCTAGAACTAAACAGACGCTCAAGAACCTATTGGGATGAAAAATTTGGCAAATCTGACACCTTGGGTACCCATCGTCAGGGACAATCATGCAAACTTCGCAATATACTGCACACAAGATGTTATAGGTTATATAGATAAGACATTGTTGATTTATTTTCATTACTAGCTCTTTAAAGAATAAGTAAACTTCACCATGGCCGCAATTTAGAGTAACAGGCCGGAAGAGCAACTCATTGCATTCAACACATAGCAAATCAGAAATAGATGGTCGTTTTGAGGTTCCAAGTTCAAGTTCCTTTTCAGTCCATCTATCATTTTTAATTAATCCATGCATGGTGTCCTCTGAACTTTTGATTGATGTCAAATGCATCTCTTCTGTTTTACCATTACCATCTATGTTTTCTTCTTGTGATTCCATGATAGTAGATGTGTCTTTTGTAGAGCTTATTTTACCCATTAAGTGAATGGTGGAATGTAGATAGATCTCATTTGTTCTCAACGGCTGGGAATCGAATTGGGGTGAGAAATGACCGACTTTCTTTTCTTCCTCTGGAGAATCAAATGGGCAAAGTTATGAGAACTCCATTGCCAAAATCAAAATCTAGGATATAAAAGGTAGAGGTAATGAACCAACGAAACAAGTAAGATTATTTTAATGGCATCAATATCACAAATGTACTAAGGAAGCCACAAGTAAATATTGAACACAATCATACGACAAAATAATAGGATATTGGAGAACATAAAAATCCTTGTCAACTAAAGAGGTCCTACATTTCATATCTAGTTTCGAAAAAATTGAACTATCAGTTCCTTTCAACCACAGTAAAAATGATCTACAACATTTACAAACACAATTATGTCCATTAATGAATATTTGTTATATACAAAAACATAAAGGAAACAAATTTCAGCAATATGAGAAACTTTACCTCTAACTTGCATTTCTCTTTTCCTATAGGCCATAGGATACATCTTCGTAAGCAAGAAGTGTAACAACTGGCATACACTAGGGAAATGATTGTATGGATGTCGACAAATTGGACAATAGGACTCACATGATGTATCCATAGCTTTGAAGACGCACCAGAAGCATGAGAGATGACCACATGCTACAAATAGGAAAGACGAAATAAATTATCTATGTAATTATGTACAATAACTCAAAAAATATAATGAAGTTGTCAATATTTTTCCTTTGCTTACCAAGTACAACGGGCTTGTAAAGTAAGTACCTACAAATACAAGACAAAATACTAGTTGTTTGAACATCATGAAATTGAATCATAAAGAAAAATAGAGATTGAAAATCACTTACTCAAACTAATACAAAAAAAAAGGGTTATGTGATCAATTTCAAAGTTAGTGAGCATCTAAGAGAAACAAATGGCCAAACATGAAACTCGTTCTACAAATTCCTCTCAAGGTTTTTTCCCTTAGATCTATCAAGGACTTTAAGCTCATATTCATGAAATTATGTCACTCTACAAATCAACGCTTAATATCGTTTCATCAAAATGAAAATTCGAATCATGATCCATATAAGAACACCCAAAATTAATGTTATGCAAATCTAATACTGATTTTAGGCAAATAGAGATACATGTTATAATCAATGTATGATGTAGACCACTAAAATAAAATTAAGTAGTCTCTTCGATGGAACAGAATCCAAAATACAAGAAAACATTAATCAAAATCTTGGAAAGTTATATAAAAGTTAATTTTTTTAAAATGAGAAAAAAAATCACGTCACAATTAAGAAGTAAATTGAATTGCGGAAAGGAGTTACAGGCAAATGCAACACTGGAAATCTTGGAGGAACGACTCCTCCTCTTCTTCTTGTGTTGTGGAGTTTGGTGCAAAAATTTCATTGTTGTATTCCACATTTTGGTTGAAGGATTGTGCTGCAACATTTTCCATGGTTTATAATGAACGAATTGGAAGAAGATGATGACACACACGCATACGAGAGGCCATGTGCATGTTGAACATGGGTAAAAGATGATGTCAAACCCCCCACCCCCAACAAAGAAAACGATTTAAATGTCAAGTTTCTTTCTGCCCATCATTCATAAAATAACCAGCATGTTATCACACATGAATGACATAATTAATTATGATTAACAAACAATGTAGTCAATTGTTGATTAAATTAAATTTTTAGATTTTTTTTTCTAGAATTGAGTGTATGGGAGATATTATCGTCATTCACTAATTAGGATTATAGTATGTTCATCATTTACCTATTAAAGTAACGTAGATTGTACTAACTTATTTATATTATAACCTAATTGTTATTTTGTCAACTTTTCATCCAACAATTTGACAAATTCCTTTATCTCACGTTTCTCTTTTGTTAACCCACTTCAATCCTACACGTATTCCTTTTCCTTTGATACTCTTTGTTTGATTAGAACTTAATCCCGCAATACTCCTGAAAGATTAGAACTCAATCTTTTACTCAGTTGTTATGTCTCAATTTTCTTTGAATAGAGATGTTCTTAACTCGAAACGTAGATGTTTATCCTTAGAGTTTCAATCTAAATTAGTTTCCAAAATTTTTATTTTAGATAAACCACCTATGTTCATCTTCCACATTGAACACAATGACAGTTAGTCTATATACTACGGTCATTTCACATAGACTGACTACACCCATTGTGCTCAGTACAACAGCCATGTGCATAAACAATACAAAGGTCGTTGCATCCCAACAACGATCGTTGTCTTGCTTAGTGCAACGGGTGTTGGCCTCTTCCCACTCCCATAGCATTGGTCTCTTTCACAACACATTTGCCCAGTACATTCAAGCTATCCAAAACATTTCTAATCATTCCCAACTGTTTAGATTATAGTCTGGATTGAATCCTCCTTGTTCCTTAGCTTGTTTAATTATTGTAGATGGTTGATTCAAGTTCCTCGCACCGACCCCGAGGTTCGAAAATGGGAAAGCAAGCTCGAGTTCCGGAGGATGATCAGAACGAGCAAGTGGCCAATCTTCTTGTTCAACTAGAGGAGGCGATTTCAGTGGCTATCTGGGCTATTGCTGAGCAGTACCTCACCCTCGGGAAAACCATGCATCAACAACGTCTTGCCCGGATCTAGGACTTGCCTTTTAGAGGATCCGGGTAATAAATTGGGTGAGAATTTCCCCCACTCCCTTGCGTGTAGAAGGACTAGGTCACCCTATTACTTCAGCGAGGATGGGCGAGCTGTCTCTTCTCGGTGGATGAACCAGGCATGGAGGTTCTTACCCGAGAGTTCATGGCGATAGTCCATGCAAATCTCACGACATCTCGCGAGGAGCTGATTATGGAATTATGAGAAAGGTACCCTTATGATAAGTTGCAAAACAACAGTTCAAATATTAATTATCCCACAAAAGTAGGATAGATCGTATTCCACGAGGCTCTTCTTCACGTTTACTCAAAGGAATTGAAAACTATTCGGGTTTAACAAGTTGTGTGGTATGAGTTCCACGAGAATTCTACTACTAGCATGCAAGGAAAGGAAAAACTAATTAAGATTAACATATTGATTGATTGGTTTGGTTTCAATTAACGAGAAGGTAGCTTAGGTTTTGAATCCCCCCAAGATCACCAAGGCACTGACAATCACAATACCGACGTGTTTTAGACTTAATTCGTTCAATTCTTAATCAACGGCGTAGCTCTCTACCCATAGGTCTAAGTCAACGAACGTTCGCTACTTTTGAACTAGCTACCAAGATCAATTATCCGTCCGTGCGTTAGCTTTTATAACGTATAACTGACTGGTGCACCTGAATTGATTCCATGAGCTACTCTTGAAACGGATTAACCCTAAACAGCCCTTATTGGGTAGGTGAATCCTTCGCAAAGGTTAATTGTTTAATTCGACGTTCTAGAATAAGGCGGATGTTCTCCATTATCCTTTATTCTAACAAGAATCTAATCTAGGTGATCAGGGCAAAGAAGAAACAAGATTTTAAGAACGAATTAAACATGGATAAGAAAAGTCTGAATTAAAGCCTTACTTCCCGCCAATCCGTGATCGCTTTAAAGCCCCATGTCACTTATGGTTCATCTTATCTAAGCTAGAAGAGTTTAGCTAATCATATCTTATAAACAAGATTCAGAGACTAGAACAGAGGAGATATGAAAAACCTAATTCTAACGATTCTTGGCGACTTCGATCTTGAGAATCTTCAATTCCTAAGCTCTGAGCATCTTTCAGTACTCCAAAATATGCTCCAAACTCTCTCCAAATCGTGGCTCTTCTCAGAAAATCGAATCCCTTTAATCAGGGGCTGAAGGAGTCCTTTTATAGGGTTGAAATCGACCCGTTTCTGCGTTGGATCCGGAAAAGGCTACCTTCTGGCTGAGAACCTTGAAGTTCTCGGTGAGAACTTCTTCAGAATAATAATAGATTTCTCGCGTGAGGATTTTGGCTTAATTTTGGCTACCTTCTCGGCAAGAACTTAGACATTCTCGGCTAGAACCTTGCTGCTGGGAAGATTTTTGCTTTCTTCTTCGTCTTGTGGCTTCTCCGATGCTATTGGGACCTTCCTCGAAGCTCCATTGCATCCCGAGCACACTCGATGGCTACTTAATTGATGGTAAAAACCCGTGTACTCAAAGAGGGACCAGAAAATACATCAAATAGACCCAAAACGGGCCAAGGTAACCAAATCGTTAAGAAATAGCATGAATGAACCAAAGTTCACTAAACTATCCCTAAAACGTGCTGCAAACAATGAAATGTCACTTAATTGGGGATGATAATCATGATAATTCTAGTGTCATCACCTTACCATGGACGAGGTCACCCTGGCTTGAGTCTTCTACACCTAGGATGACTTAGTCGCATCCTGGTTCGAGTCGATTGTGTACTTCACTTGAAACAAGGATCTGAGTACTGTCTGGGTCGCTTCTTACATTGCAGGTATTTGTCCCTAACCCGCTTACCTGACTTGGTTTCATTTATTGCTTTTTGACTTTACTTATGCGATTTTGTAGGTACCAGCAGGGTGACCAAATTCAAGGACCCAATGCATCGCTTCCTACAATGGATGCTCACTCGTACCATCTCAGAGCGTGTATGCGCGATGATCCTTAAGGAGTTGGCGGAGATCCACTCCTTGGTGAAGTGTGTACCTCTTCACTTTGTACCCTTGTGACCCACATGATCCAACTGTTTAGGAGTCGCTCGTGGCCCACCACGTTCCCTGGAAATTCCTACGTGACTTGCTTCACTCACTTTCTAAGTCACCTGGACCGATTCAGGGACGTGAGACGGTTACCACCCTCCCACTTGGGGTTGATACTCTTCTTAATATGAAGATGTCGAAGAAGAGACATCGATCTAATGCTATTATTCTGATAGGTATTGATGCTGCTGAGCTGGCCGAGGATCGGTTGACTCTTCCCCTGAGACTGAATGGGAGGTCCCAAGTGCTACTACAGGTCTCTCATAGCAGAATCAGAGATCCTGGCAGCAATCAACCACTTGTTGATCTAGACCACTGAGAGGGATGCTTACTAGGTCAATAAGGAGGCTCACTAGGTCGAGCCAGAGGCTCGTTGGAATGCTCGCTGGGACGGGATGCTGAAAGGGCTCCAATGCCAATTCCAAAATTGGGAGGAGCCACCATCCTTCCCTCCCAGACGAGGAGTGATCAACACTTCCTTTTTACTTCCAGTTTTGTTTTCTTGATGCTCTTGACTTTCCTTTTACTTTCCATGTACTGCACTTTAGTGTGACACCTACAAGTTCCAGACTTCTCTTCTTATCCGTTATCGATTAATTTCCTTTCTTCTGTTCCCAAGCAGTTTAGCAATCCAGGTAATGAATTAAACACTTCATTTTGATGAAAACAAAGACTATCTAAACGTCCCTGCAGCTTTGCAAAGACTATTGGACCTTCAATAACGCTAATTTTCAACTCTATAGCTACGGCCGTGTGGGTTACTCGACATCGTAGCCTTAATAATCTACGACCATTACCCTACCTCCCATGCTTGTGGCATTATGATGACAACGACCATAGTGCTCGGTCCAACGCTCGTTCTCCATCCATATATTTTCTTCTTCCCACTGTTCCATAGTCTATTACCCCTTCAAAGCCACTACTACTCGTTTCCGACCATTCCATAACGCTCGCTACTAAAGAAATCGTGGAATTTCCACTGATCTGACAATAAAACTCAATTTAAAACCTTTACTCTTAAAATCTCACTTTTCCCGTCTATCAAACAAAAATACATCGTCCCCTTGGCATGTGATTTATTTTCCCTAAATATTTCTCGAGTTGGAGAGAGTGGAGTTTATTCGATACATTTTTTTGTCGAGGCAACTCCCCATGGGGAGAATCTATAGATAGCGAGCCAACCTAGGAGATAACTCAACAAAAAAGAGTGAGAAGGTTAGGAGGGGAGGGTTAGAAACAAAAAAAGACTAACACGAATAACGAGTATTCATGAATTACTAAAAAAACTCAACAAATATGTATAGAAGCAAAAAGAGTAAGAGTCATTAGAATAGAAGTATTTGGAAGGAAAATTAAATCAAATTTATTTCAAAAGAATAAATTTGTCTTACTTCTGTATTGTTACCAAATTAAGATTTAATAATAAATTTCAAATACACTATAAGACCCTACAAAGAAAATCACCCATGACAATCTCTCTAAATTAACAATAGTTTCTTCGATCCCTTACCTCCGATACCTTTGACTTGATACAAAATTTTTACTTTAAAATCCTTTGGAAAACCATTTCTAAAATTGGATATAATGCAAGAGCATGAAACCAATCAGACTCTCGAATACCACAACTATGGAAATCTAGTAGCGATACGGATATGGAATATCTTTCCCCCATTTGAGGTTTGCGACACCTCAGGGGAATCGATAGCATACCTATATGGGCAGAAGATAATCATGCTCTGTTACCCATTGTAACACCATACCCTATAAGACTTTGGTTGAACCACTGGTTCGACCCATGCATACTAAAGTTTGGTGTTACTGACTTAAAATTCACCAAACACACACACACACAAAACTTAGAAGAATCAAACATAACCGAACAATCAAAATTCACATGAAAATATCAACAACTCAAACCGGGCAACCAAGGAAACCAGTACTCCATGTAAACCAACGTAATTACTCATATATTTATGTAATACATGTGTCCTCTTACTAAAAGTAGCTTTAAAATAAATGATGAAAACTAGTAAATAACTCAAAGTGGTTCAACAAACTCATCTCCAGCTCTAGCTCCCAAAACCTGGTGAACAAACCAGAAAATATCAAATAAGAGAAGAAAAGATACAAAGGGTCAGTACTAATCACTGAGTGTCTAAACCAAGAGCAAGTCATTCCGATGAACTAGAATGAAACGTAGGGGATACATTGGCCTAATGATGATACCATGCCAATACTGTACTCATACCAATAACCAGTAACCAGTAACCAAAAAACCAGTAACCAATATAGTTCTTCATAAGAAGAACATGCTCAACCAACTTATCTGTTAGATGTGCTAGCAGCCCCTACAAGAGATGGTCCAACAAACACCAATACATGTCATTATGAACCCTAGTAAATCGTCACGAAGAATCCCAATACCAATACCAGTAAACCTATGGGATTACACAATCCGGGGGTGGGGCACCAACACTGAAATCCTACTCTAGCCTATGAATGGTTGATGCAATAATCCTTATAACTAGACGACCAAGGACTCTAGCCGTAGCCAGATCCATAACCCGTAATCCATAAGTTATTCCACACAAAACCTATGGGTTCTAACCACTACGATATTTATAACCAATGCGAATAACCAATAAAATACTATACTCAAGATACCAATACCAAAATGAACCATATCGCTTAGCTAATAACTATAAATGCTTAAACAAAATCCAATGCCATAAAACCCTCACCTCATATGCATATGATACTTAATTAGAGTCTTCCCACGTCCACCCTCTTCAGAATTCTAAACAGCATAAAAAAATATCGATTAATAGACCAGATCAGCTTGGTTTCGCCATTCCTCACATTCCAGAACCTGCAATTTCCTTTCCTCTCCTACTAAACTAGAATTGAGGTTAAGCAATTTAATAGCCCAACATGCTCGATGTTCAAGCTCTACTGGTAGATGACATGCTTTCCCATACACAAGCCAGTATGGGGAAGTACCAATAGGATTTTTAAACGCTGTCCTATATGCCCATAGCGCATCATCTAGTTTGGAGGACCAATCTTTCCGTGATTGATCGACAATTTGCTTAAGGATCCATTTCAGTTCCCGGTTTGTCACCTCAACTTGACCACTCGTTTAAGGGTGATAAGCTGTAGAAAAATGATGAGTCACTCTGAACTTCTGGCACACCTTATCGAATTGAACCTGGAAGTGAGTTCCATGATCACTAATTATAGTTCTAGGTGCACCAAAATGAGAAAAAAACTTCTTAATGAACTTTCCAACAACTCAGGCATCGTTGGTGGTAAGAGCTTGCGCTTCTGCCCACTTTGATACATAATCCACTACCACGAGTATCTTTACCAAGAGAAGTGGGGAAGCATAGAAACTTGTTGAGGCATTTTGACTCATTTAGAGATCTTACCTGCTCTCTGGCTTACATCACACGCCGTGATGAAGTCCTGGAAATCCTCGAATATGGTAGGCCATTAAAATCCGGAAGACAACACCTTTCAAGTAGTACTGTTCGCTCCATGACGGCCACCACCTGGTCCAAAATGGCAATGCTTCATGATATAACGAGCCTCACCTATCTAAAAATAGATATGGATTGTCCTAGAAATACTTCTTTTACTCATTAAAGAACTTCCTCCTTTCTTGGCGAGATAAGTCCTTCATAACTTCTATGATAGCAAAGAAGTTAGCCAGATCTGCGAACCAAGGCCTTCCACTTCATCATGATAACGAACAAATGCTCCTCGGGAAACGATCAACGAATCGCCAAGTAATCATCCTTGTTCTGCTTAGGCGCTCTACCCAGGATAGATGATATGTAGCTACATTCATGGACCCCTTCTTTTCTTGGATCTCGATGTTGAGTTTTTGTAAGAGAAGAATCCAACAAATAAGCCTTAGCTTCACATCTCCCTTGATAATTATATATCGAATAGCAGCATGATCTATGAAAACGACAACATGAGATAGCATAAGATAAAGGCAAAACTTATCAAAGCCAAAAATTACCGCCAACATCTCTTTCTTGGTAGTTGTGTAGTTGCGTTGGGCTTCGTTGAAAGTCTTGCTGGCGTAATAGATTGGTGTAAAATGCTTTTTGATTCTTTGTCCCAAGATAACTCCAAATGCATAGTCAATCGCATCACACTTAAGCTTGAATGGAAAATTCCAATCCAGATCTACCACAATCAGAGCAGAAATGAGCTTGTTCTAGAAAGTTTCAAAAGCTCTCATACAACTCTCATCAAAACAGAAGGGGCATTCTTCTCCAATATCGAGTCATAGGTAATGTGATCTTGGAAATATCATTGATGAACTGCCTATAGAACCTAGCATGTCCCATAAAGCTTCTTACTGCTTTAACGAAAGAGGGAGGCGACAACTTCGCAATGGTGTCAATCTTCGTCGGATCAACATCAATGCCTTTCTTCGAAATCTTGTCCCCGAGCACAATGCCATCTCATACCATAAAATAGATATTCTCCCAACTAAGATTTAGATTCATGTTTTCACACTTCTTGAGGACTTGCTCAAGTTTCTTCAAGCATTGAGTTAAAGAATCTCCATAGATGGAGAAATCATCCATGAATACCTCCATAATATCTCCAATGAGCTCATCGAAGATAGCCATCATGTATCTCTAAAATGTAGTCGGCGCGTTATAAAATCCGAATGGGATCCTGTGTTATGAAGAAGTACCAAACGGGCATGTGAATGTAGTCTTTTCTTGATCGTCGGGTGCAATGGGGATCTGAGAGTATCCAAACATGCCATCTAGAAAGTAATAATACTCATGCCCCGCCAAACACTCAAGCATCTGATCAATGAAGGAAAGGGTAAAGTGGTCATTTCGAGTAGCATCATCCAAGCGTTTGTATGTAATAAAATACTCTCTAACCATTCACTGTCCTAGTAGGGATTAGCTCTCCCACAACATTCGGAACGACGGTGCTACCTCCCTTCCTTGGCACACAATGAACTAGACTCGCCCATTTGCTATCAGATCTGGGGTAGATGATAACATCATTCATGAGCTTAATCACCTCTTTCTTCACAACCTCCATCATCTTAGGATTGAGATAACGTTGAGGTTATTGATAAGCTGCACAACAACTGTTCAAATACTAACCCACAAAATTAGGATAAATCATATTCCACGCGTCTCTTCTTCATGTTTACTCAAAGAAATCAGTAATTATTCGGGTTTTAATATGTTGTGTGGTGTGAGTTCCACGATACTTCTAATACTAACATGCAAGGAAGGAAAAACTAATTAAGAATAACAAATTGATTGGTTTGGTTTCAATTAATGAGAACGTAGCTTAGATTTTGAATCCGCTAAGATCACTAAGGCATTGGCAATCACAAGACTAGCAGATTTCAGACTCAATTCATTCAATTCTTAATCACCATCGTAAATCTCTACCCTTAGGTCTAAGTCCACGAACGTTCATTACTATTGAACTAGCTGCCAAGATCAATTATCTGTCTGTGCGTTCGCTTCTGAAACGGATTATTGATTGGTGCACCTGAATTAATTCTATGAGCTACTCTTGAAGTGGATTAACCCTAAACGACCCCTATTGTTCTGGTGTTTCCGCTGAATAGGTTAACTGCTTAATTCGATGTTCTAGAAAAAGGAGAATGTTCTCCACTATCCTTTATTCTAACAAGAATGTAATCTAGGTGATCAGGCCAGAGAAGAAACAAGATTTTAAGAACAAATTAAACATGAATAAGAAAAGTCTGAATTAAAGTCTAACTACTCGCCAATCCGTGACCGCTTTAAAGCCCCATGTCACTTAGGGTTCATCTAACTAAGCAAGAAGAGTTCAACTATTCATATCTAACAAACAAGATTCAAAGACTACAAGAGAATTCATCTTAGAACAAAGGAAGAATAGAGGAAATCTGAAAAACCTAATTCTGACGATTCCTGGTAACTTTGATCTTGAGAATCTTCAACTCCTATGCTCTGAGCGTCTTCCGGGATGGATTGATTGTGTATTAATCTCTCCAAATACTTCAAAATATTCTCTCAACTCTCTCCAAATCTTGGCTCTCCTCAGAAAATCGAATATCCCTTGGGAAGGCTGAAGAGGTCCTTAAATAGGGTTTGAAATTTGTTTCTATTTAGGATCCGGAAAAGGCCACATTCTCGCCGAGAACTACTTCGTAGAATTTGTAAAATCTGTGCCGAGGTTTTGGACTGCTTCTTCAACACCTTCTCGGCGAGAACTTGAAGGTTGTTGTCGAGAACCTTCTACTGGGTGGAATTTTGATTTCTTCTTCTTTTCCTTCTCCGATGTATCAAGACTCTTTCTCAAAGCTCCAGTGCATCCCGAACACGTTCGACGACTACTTTATTGATGAAAAAACCTGTGCGCTTAAAGAGACACTAGAAAACACATCAAATAGACCTAAAATGGGCCAAGGTAACCAAATCTGTAGGAAATAGAGTGAATGAACTGAAATCCACTAAACTATCCCTAAAACATGCTACAAACAACATAATGTCATTTAATCGGGGGCGATAATCACGATAATTCTAGTGTCATCAAATCACCCCACACATAAGATTTTGGTTGTCCTCAAGCAAATCAAATTCAGAAACACACTCAAATTCACAAATGACGAGACTAGTTAAATAGAAGTTCAATTTCTAATAATTCAGCTTACATTGTTTCACTTAGAAAATGTAACCTACACATACGAGAACATCAACCAAACAAATCCAAGTCTCACTATTTTCTGCACACAACATGTAGCAAACAGCCATCATGCACACTGCCAGCCGAGCCGACTAGAGTTTCTCACACAGACATATTTAGTAAAAAGGGGAAACTCTCACTCTCTGTTTAGGGCGTGTTTATGCTCGCATTCACTTTCTCAAACTGAATTCTGTCATAGGTTTATAATTTGACTACAATCTCCACCACGAGTGACATCGCTAAAACTAGTCCAAAGGACTTGCAAGGGACTCTAACGATCCTACACTACAAGGGTTTGTGATGAATGGATGAAGGGATACTTGATGATGAAAGGTATGGTGCAGCCGTGCAGCGTAGCAATCGACTAACGTCCCTCGAATCTAGACCTATGGATCTCTACCGTCTAACTAGTACCGGGATGGAATAAAAATGCTCGTCCTAGGACACCCTCAAGCAACTTTGCACTTTTTTCTTCGACTATTTTTTTCTTCTTTTCTAATTTCTTCCTATTTTTCTTCTATTTTTTTTCTTTTGGATCATTTTTTTTCGTGTTTACTTTTTCTGTTGCTAGAGGGGCCGGAAAAAAGACTTATGAGCAAAGACCAACAGATTCTAGCTATCGGGTAGGTCACCACAGGGTTTGACTCAGTTCGGCTAATCTCAAGCTACTACCACAAGGAATCAACAGGGTGAAAAAGAACATGGAAAAGGATGTAATGTAATTATCGAATTGAAAGAACAGGCCAAACACAAGGGTTTAGACCTAGGGGAATTGATGTTGGGACAATTTATGGCTTATAGTAGCGATTCTAGGTGCTTCTATCATCCTAGTCGTAGTGTTTTCGTATGGTCTCAAATCGGTCCCAAGCAAATTCTAACTCTTTCAAATAAGAGAAAGCCACTCAAAAAGAAAACAAGTTGCTAGTTATGTGCAGCGGTTCAAAATCTCACAAATGATTGCTAGTCAGACTCACATCATGATGTGCAATTCAAGATGAAGCTACAAGATGATTTTATAATATGTTCTGACTAGATTCATTTAGCATCAGTGCAAACATGTTGGTTACAGGTTCTAAGTTAAACAGTCTAATCGTCATTGTGAAAAATTAAAGTCAAATTTAACATGGCAAGTCAAGAATCGAGTGAATTTCAAACAGAGGAATCACACATGAACCACAAAGAAGCAAACATCCAACACAATTGTAACATCCTACCCCACACTTAGTCGGGACTGTGCCCTCACAAGACCAAATAAAGTCATAGCGATACGGAATACCTAGAGGGTGGTGGAGAAAATTGATGATGGTAATGGAGAGCTAGGAGCGGAGCGAGACAGCTAAAGATTCCTACATAAACAAAAACAAAAACAAAAGAAAAATCAAAAGGAAACTGGGACAAGTGATATGAACCACTGCAGCCGTGGGCGGATGACCCTAATACCGTAAGTTGGGTGATAAGGAACAACGAGTCGACCATAAGCCGGCAGAAAGTACTTGGACCCGCTAGTTGTATATAACTAGGAATCCGAAGTGTCCAGAGTCGAATGGTGCCACGCAGTTGAGGGTGAATACCTCAAGTTACGATAAACCTAACCCTAAGCCTAGCAACAATGGGCAAAGACTTGAAAGGGAACAAGAACATGTGTTCTTATTTAATAAATTCTTCAAAGTGTACCTTACAATCGAGGCCAAAGGCCTTTGTTTATAGGTGAGGATTCGTGAACAAGCTCTCTGAATCCTCCTACAATTCTAACTCCTAAAATAGCATAAAATATTCCTAAATAATCTAAGTAGGAAGAAAATCCGAACTAAAATACTAAATAGTCTAAATATAGAAAATCCTCCAAAGCCGGTCGAAACCCTAATCTGGCGGAAAACCCTAATCCATGTTTAAGATGGATGGGGTGTGAAAAATCCCTTTCTAGTTGGGATTCTACCTTCTCCGTGTTTCCTACTCCTAAAAGGACTTGGAAACACGAGTTTCAGCTCGTGGCGTGGGGTTATCCTGACCGGATAGGAATCTGGATCGCGGTTGGATTTCCTGGGCGCCGCCGAGTTTCGTGGCTCGGTTTTGGGCACCGCCGGGTTCCGTGTCTTCCGTATCCGCCTTGTATCCTTCTCCTAATCTATCTTGGCTTAGTGGAGGTTCATCCTCAGGACCTAGGGAATCCTTGTAGCTGAAGTTTTCCTGAAAGGCACAACAGGAATTTTGGCTCGGCCTAAGTCACGATTGATATGGGCTCTGGCATCGGCCCTGCGTCTGTGTCGGCCACGGCTCTGGGCCCTTGGCTGACTCGGCCCTGTGCTTGACCTTCAGGGCTAGCTAGGTGTCAGCATCATCTAGGGGTGTCTTCTGGCTATGGGGCTTCAGATTTCCTCGGCTCTTGGTGCTGCGCCGTCATCAGTGCTCGGTTCGGTGCTAGCATCGGCCGGAGGCGGTACAGTCTCAGTCCGAGACCTGTACAGTCTTGGCCTGACATCAGTGCTGGGGGCCGGATTGGCATCAACATCATAACTTGATGCTGGGGCTCCTAGTCTGGTGCCTTCCTTTCCAACAGGGTGTATACTTTCCTAGTGAACCTCTGATCATCCTCTTCGTGGCAACCCTTGCTCCATGACTCCATATATGAGTTGATCCGGTTCTTGAAGGATTTAACCTGGCTCCGGGTCAGGGGCAAATTCGGTCATGTCCACGGCATGGTTGGCTCATCATTTCCCTCTTCTTGAGAAGGATTCGTCCTCAAATTTGAATATGCATAGATATAATCATAAAAAGGAGTTAAGTCAGCAACATTAAACATGGCACTGACTCCATAGGAATTAGGAAGATTAAGGACATAAGCATTATTGTTAATCCTTTGAAGAACCGCATAGGGTCCATCCCCTCTAGGCAGCAGCTTGGATTTCCTTTGCTCAGGAAATCTGTCTTTTCTAAAGTGAATCCACACTTGATCTCCAACTTCAAAGATCTTCTCCTTTTTTCCTTTGTTTGCAATGTGGATGTATTGAGCTGTTCTCTTCTTGATGTTGACCTTTGCTTTCTCATGCAATTTTCAAACATACTCAGCCTTCTTTCGTCCATCTGCATCTAGGAACTCATGTATAGATAGTGGTGATAAATCCAAAGTGGTTAAATCCATAAACAAGTTCGAATGGTGAGTATTGAGTGGCTGAATGAACAGTCCTATTATATGCAAACTCTACGTGTGGTAATCAATCCTCCCATGATTTAATGTCGGATTTAATAACAGCCCTAAGCATTTGAGATAAGGATCTCTTCACTACTTCAGTTTGGGCATCGTTTTGTGGGTGGCAAGTGGTTGGAAACATGAGCTTAGTGCCTAACTTAGCCCACAAAGTCTTCCAAAAATAACTTAAGAATTTTGAGTCCCTATCCGAAACTATGGTTTTGGGAACTCCATGCAACCTAACTACTTCTTTAAAGAACAGATCAGCAATGTAGGATGCATCATCAGCCCTGTGGCATGCAATGAAATGAGCCATCTTAGAGAATCTATCAACTACCATAAAAATGGAATCTCTACCCTTCCTAGTTTTAGGCAATCCTAGCACAAAATCCATAAAATGATCAATCCAAGGATGCTCAGGAATAGGTAAAAGGGTGTATAAACCATAGGGTTGGAGATGGGACTTAGCTCTTTGGCACTTGGGGCATTGAGATATGATCTTTTCAGCGTCATGGCACATCTTTGGCCAATAAAAGTGCTCTTTGAGGCATGCCACGATCTTGGCCACTCCAAAGTGTCCCATGAGTCCTCCACCGTGGTCTTCTCTCACTAAAACAATCCTGCATGAATGGTTAGGTAAACATAATTTGGATTCCTTGAATAGGTAACCATCCTGCTTGTTAAACTTCCCTAATCCTCCCTGTTCACATGCTTCCAAAATGTCCTTGAAATCAAGATCAGTAGCATATAAATCTTTAATGTAATCAAAACCAATGAACTTAGTGCTTAGGACAGAAATTAGGGCATACCTTTGAGAGAGGGCATCAACCATGACATTTTCCTTACCTTGCTTGAATTGGATGGTGTAGGGAAAATATTAGATGAATTCAACCCACCTAGCATGTCTCTTGTTGAGCTTGTGTTGAGCTCTCAAGTGTTGAGGGATTCATGATCCGTGCGGATTTTGAACTCCTTGGGCCACAAGTAATGTTGCCAAGTCTTGAGGGCTCTCACCAAGGCATAGAGTTCCTTGTCGTAGGTTGGGTAGTTGAGGGTGGCTCCACTCAACTTCTCACAAAAATAGTCTATGGGCCGTTTTCTTGCATCAAGATAGTTCCAATTCCCACTCCCGAAGCATCACACTTGATCTCAAAGGGTGTTGAGAAATCCGACAGCATCAACAATGGTGCTTCGGTGAGCTTCTTCTTTAAGGCTTCAAAGGCCTCTTGTTGGGCTGTCCCCCACTTGAAACGAGTGTTCTTCTTGATGAACACCACGAGAGGGCCAATAATGGTGCTGAAATCCCTCACAAAATCGTCGATAAAAGCTGGCTAGCGCATGGAAACTTCAAACATCAGTGATGCTTTGAGGTGTTGGCCATGACTTAATTGCTTCTATCTTGTCCTCATCAACCATGATTCCTGTAGAACTAACAACAAAGCTAAGAAAGACAAGGTGATCTGTGCAAAAGGTGCACTTGGCCATGTTAGCATACAATTGTTCCTTCCTTAGAGTTTCTAGGACCGATTTCAAGTGACCTAGGTGATCATCTAGGGGTTTTGAGTAAATTAGAATATCGTCGAAGTAGACTACAACAAATTTCCCTATGAATGATCTAAGGACTTGGTTCATTAACTTCATGAAGGTACTAGGTGCATTAGTAAGGCCAAAAGGCATGACCATCCATTCATACAAACCCAGTTTAGTAATAAAGGCAGTTTTCCATTCATCACCTTCATTCATTCAGATTTGGTGATAGCCTGACTTAAGATCAATTTTTGAAAAGATAGTAGATCCATGTAACTCATCAAGCATATCATCTAACCTAGGAATGGGGTGTCAATACTTAACTGTTATATTGTTAATGGCACGACATTCGACACACATCCGCCAAGTTCCTTCTTTCTTCAGCACAAGGATGACTGGTACAACACAAGGGCTCATGCTCTCCCTCACGTATCCCTTGTGCATCAGTTCCTCTACTTGCTTCTTGATCTTCTTGGTTTCTTCAGGGTTCGTCCTATAGGCAGCCTTGTTTGTCAAGGATGCTCCAGGTACCAAGTCGATTTGGTGCTCAATTCCTCTAATTGGTGGAAACCCACTTGGAATTTCTTCGGGAAAGACATCATTGCATTCCTATAACAGAGAAACAACAACATTAGGTAGAGAAGTGTTAGGGTTAGAAATCAAACATTCCCTGTAGTGAATGACCACGAGGGGTTTCCTATGAGCTAGGGTTTGTTTGATCTCACTTCGGGTGGCTAACATGTTTTCTCTCCTCTCAGCCTCATTTTTTAAGCACTATGACCTTTTGGGTCTTTGGATTCTATTTTTACAATTAAGGGCTCACTCTTTTATTCTCTCATCTCTCGTTTCTCGAGCTCTCTCTCTCTTTCTTCTCTCGGCTCACTTTCCTATCTAGTTGATCCTTGAGGATCTTAGTGGGTGTTAGTGGATTGAGCTTATACTTCGTGTCTCCATGAAGAAGACTGTATTTATTGGTCCTTCCATCGTGTCTTGAGTACCTATCGAACTGCCAAGGACGTCCAAATAATATGTGGGAAGCTTCCGTAGGAACTATATCACAAACGACGAGATTCATGTACCTTCCAATGCTAAAGGGCACATGGGCCTACCGTGCGACTCTCAACTCTCCACAATTGCTGAGCCAATATATTTTGTAAGGCTTGGGATGCTTCTGAGTTGGTATTCCTAAGCCCTCCACCAAGGCTAGGCTGACCACGTTTGTGCAACTTCCTCCATCGATTACCATGCTCGAAATCTTGTCTTTGACGATGTATCTTGTATGGAACAGGTTGTCCCTATATTCCCATCCTTCTTATACTGGTTGGGCACTCAGGATTTGTCTAGACACGGATGAGAAACGCCTGGTGTAGTCTGGTAGTGGTTCAGCGCCGGGGGTGGTGCTGCGCCGGTGCTGGGTGCAGGCCTTGGTGCCGGGGCGGGTGCTGGTACTGCTGTTGGCACTGGTTTTGGGGCTGGGGCGGGTGCTGGTGTTCGTACTGGTACTAGTACTGACGCCGGTGCTGGTGCCTATACTAGTGCCGGTTCCGGTGCTGGTGCCTGTTTCCATCCTAATCATCGTGGCTTGGATGTTGGCTAGGGTCCGTGCCATGGTATCCAAGATTTCCTCTGACGTGGGTACTCTTCTATATTGCATGATTAGTCTCGAACAAAAAGAACAAGGCCTCTCAAATCTCTCAACCTAATAATGAACTAACCTCACACACTCTGATTTTACCACTCGTGTATAATATTTGAAATAAGCACTCAAGTAGGGTTTTGAAATCAGAACACAGTCAAGTTCAGCTCAGGTAGTTGCAAGTTTCTTCTAGGCTACCAAGTTAAGAATATTGAAACGTGTGACACAACAAGACCTATAACCTAGGGTTATATCTCTAGCCACAAGTACAATCTTTTTTATGACTCGTTGAATAGAACACACAAGCAAACAGTTTGAAAATACACTACAAGAAAATGTCAATTTAACAACAGAAGCTTAACAGCGGCCAGAATTTGGCCGCTGTTAAATTAAAAAACACGAGAAATTTAACAGCGTCCACTTAGCCGCTGTTAAATTAGAGAGTTTAACAGCTGCTAATTGGCCGCTGTTAAATTACACGTCTCTGATTGGTTGAAACAGATGGACGCGGATAGCTCCCAATTTAATTTGGACCGTTGATTTAATCTCAACGGTCCTGATTTCTTCTTTGCAAAAAACCCTAATGGTCTTCTTCTTCTTCCCTCATCCTCAACTCCGCCATCGCCGGAGCTTTGCCAGCCGCCACCACTTCTTCTTCTTCTTCTCTTCATAACTCTTCTTCTTCTTCTTCCGGAACCCCGCCCTTTTCTTCTTCTCTCCATTGCCGCCATTACTCTCTCAATTAGATCTATGGCCACAATCTTCCCAGGTAATTCAATCCTTTCTTCTCTCTCGATTTTATTTTCGTTTTCCGATTAGATCTATGGATATTGGCTTATTTCGTTTTCCATTGTTGTTTTGCAGAAGGAAGAGGAAGAAGAAGCAAGGAACAGAAGGAAGAGGAAGAAGAAGCGAGGAAAAGAAGTAAGAGGAAGAAGAAGCAACGAACAGAAGGAAGAGGAAGAAGAAGCAAGGAAAAGAAGGAAGAGGAAGAAGAAGCAGTGACGGAGGGAAGAGGAAGAAGAAGCAGCGACGGAAGGAGGAGAAGCTCCGGCTCAATCGCCACGTTTCGGAGTTCCTCTGGTCTCTGGACTATCACCGGAGCTCCGGCTATTACTTTAATCAGCGGACTAATTTAACAGCGGCCTATGGCCGCTGTTAAATTTTATGATTTAACCGCGGCCACTTTTTGCCGCTGTTAAATGACTTTGCCATTGGCGAATTTAACAGCGGCTCGTGGCCGCCGTTAAATTGGCCACTGTTAAACGCCTTTTTTGCCGCTGTTAAACGTACAGTTTTTTTTGTAGTGATAGGGGTTTGGTTCAAAGAATTGAAAACACAACGAAAGCTATTTATTAAAAAAAATTCCCCTCTTCTTAAGATCAACTTATAATGAAAACCAGTGTTCTAAAAGGCGCGATTAAGCATCCGCCTGGGCGCAATTAAGAGCTAGGCGACAACTTAGCGCCTCGCTTTCAGCAAAAGGGTAACAAAAAGCGTTGGAAGTAGCTTAAGCGTAGCTTTTTTCGATTAAGCGACGCTTTATCCGCTTAAGCGCCACTTTTTGTCGCTTAATGATTAAAAAAACTAAATAATAATTAATTAATTAACTATATCAAATGGTGCATCCGGCAAAAAGAGGACAAAATATCCAAAAACTCTAATTTCCCAACTTCTTCTCTTTCTTCGACGGATGCAACAACCTCCGTTTTCCTTTCTTCTTCGCGACTTCTTCTTCTTCTTCTTCTAATTAATCCAAAGCTCCGTCTACTTCTTCAATCCCACCGACCGGCTGTTGCTTCTGCTTCTTCTTCAATCCGACCAGCTGGTAGCTCTTCCTCTTCTCAAGAATCGGCTGCTATTGCTCTGCTTTAGTCGGTTCTCCTCTTCTTCAGTCAGTTCTGCTCCTCTACTTCAGTCGGCTGCTGCTGCTCTGCTTTAGTCGGTTTTGCTCTGCTTTAGTCAGTTCTGCTCTGTTTCAGTTAGTTCTGCTCCTCTGCTTCAGTCGGCTGCTGCTGCTGGTAGATTCCTAGTGAATCGACTGCTGCTGCTCTGCTTCAGTTGGCTGTTGCTGCTTGTTCTGCAATCGTTTCCAACTTTTCTTCTTCTTCAATCGGATGTGGCTGTTGCTACTGCTGGTAGGTTCCTTCTCCCATGGTTTCCCATTGGGTTGCTCTGTTTTGCTATGCCTTGCTGAATTTCAAGACTCCCCTAATGTTTGTTTAAAGGTTGGCAGAATATTTGTTTGTTTCAGTTGGCATTTTGGTATAGATATCATGGATGAGGAATTCAGTTCAGCGGCATCGACAAATGCCGAGGGTAACACTAACACCGTTGTCCTCAAACGAAAGTCGTCTGATATAGGGTGGCAGTATGGTACATTGGCTGATCCTCTCAACAACAAGGAATAGATAAAGTGTAATTTCTGCAAGCATATTAGCTCCGGAGGCATTTACAGACTCAAGCAACATATTGCCGACAATAACAGGTAAGTGGCTAAATGCACTTCCATGCCAAAAGAAGCTCAACAAGCATGGTTGAAGACATTCGAAGAGACGGCAAAGAAGAAGAGGGACAAGATGCTTAGGGAGCAAGGTGTGCGAGAAGATGTCTTTGTTTCTTCTAAAGTAGGACAAGAAAAAGAAGCTACTTGTATTGGTAGCTCGGAGCCTCACACATTAGGGCCTCTCGACAAGTGGGAACGTGCAATAGATCCTAAATTGTCTGCATCAGAATCACTTCAACAATAAAGGATCCATCAAGCATTGTGGGAGGAAAGAACAATCCAAGTGCAACAATACGTTGCAAGATGGGTATATACTCATGGTAAGCACTAGCACATAACTGAATTTGCACAATGTTACTTGCTAGATGCTAATTTGTTACTTAACTTATATTGTAGCCGTTGCGTTTAATGCAATCGACAATGACGAGTTCAAGCAACTGGTTGAGGCTATTGGTATATTTGGTCCTGGATTGAAGCCTCCTTCTCAGCATGATCTCCGAGAGTCATTGTTGAAATCAGAATATGCACGAACGAAATCCTTGCTTAAGGAGCGTGATGAAGAGAAGGAGAAGCATGGTTGTTCACTTATGACTGATGCTTGGACAGATATGAAGAGGAGAAGCATCATGATCATAGTCACGCACTGTGCTGAGGGAACAAGCTTCATAAAGTCTAAGGACACGTCAGGTATTGCACACACACGTGATGTCATTTTCGACTTAGTCGACAGTGCAATTGAGGAAGTTGGAGCTGAGCACGTAGTGCAAGTCGTGACAGAAAATGCTTCCAACAACATGGGAGCGAATGCACTCTTATTGACAAAAAGACCAAACATCTTTTGGAGTTCCTGTGCTACTCACACTATCAATTTGATGCTTCAGGGAATTGGCAACCTACCAAGGTTCAAAAAGGTCCTTGATCAAGCTAAAGGTTTCACAATATTCATATATAGCCATCATCGTACCTTCGAATGCATGAGATCATTCAGCAAAAAGAGAGAAATCATTCGACCAGGTGTGAATCGATTTGCATCTCAGTATCTTACTTTACAAAGTAATGGAGAATAAAGGTGATTTGAGGCGGATGGCGGTGGATAAGAAGTGGGATTATTTGAAAGATGTTCACACGAAGAAAGGGAAGGATGCAATAGCGACGATGCTTAGTGTGACCTTTTGGAATGGTGTGAACTTTTGCCTGAAAGTGTTTGAGCCACTTATGAAAGTTCTTCAAATGGTTGATGGAGATGTCAAGCCCTCAATGGGTTTTGTGTATGGACAACTTGTGATGGCAAAGAGGGAGATTCAAGAGGCTTTTGGCAATCTGGAGAAACGTTACAAGGACGTCATGGCTATTGTCAACAAGAAGATGAGTGGAAGGCTTAATGCACCATTGCATTTGACTGCATATATGCTGAATCCACATTATAGTTATTCCGAGTCATCGATCTTTGATGATTCAGATATTACTACGGCCTTCATGAATTATGTGGAGCAATTTTATAGTGGTGGTGATGATGATGTACTCGATCAAGTTGTCAACTTTGAGTTCACAAAGTTCCAAAGAAAATAAGGGCTATTCTCACATAGGCTTGCGAAGACTTGGCAAAACTTTGATTACAATCCTGGTTAGTACTTTTTTGGTTTTTTCTATTATACACAGTTCACATTCTCTTAAGTCTAAAAAGTGTTATTCCTTTCTTAGTGGCTTGGTGGCGACTGTATGGAGGAATCACACCAAATTAACAAAGGATGGTTTTGAGGATCCTCTCATTGACTGCAAGTTCATCTGTGAGAGGAACTGAAGTACTTTTGAGTCGGTTAGTCTCCCATTCTCCATATATATAATCCGTAACTTCCTAGAGATTAGTCATTATATCATATTCACAATGATGAACTAAACTTTGTAGATACATACTAAGAGGAGGAACAGGCTTACAACTAGCCATCTAAATAAATTAGTCTACATTCAGTTTAACTAGAAGTTAATGTCAAAGAAGAAGAAGATCAAGGAGAAGAAGTGTGTTGATGTGCTCTTAAGCACCGATGCAACTGAAGCGCAAGGTTTTCTTTTTGAGGGAGGGGATGATCTGACGTTGCACATGTTTAGGGATGAAGAAGAGGAAGGAGTAGAAGGCATACCATGAGATGTTCTTAATGAGGCGATGGGTGTTGATGAACAACTTCAACTCCGTAGGAGTGGAAGAGTGAGAGAGCTTTATGAAGATGAAGACTTTGAGTCGGACGATGAGGATGAGGAAGGAAGAGAAGATAATGTTTTCGGGATGATGAGAATGATGTGGTGGCTGATCACAATTATTTGGATGATGATGACGTGTGACAAGCTATGAGCTTGTTTTCGCCTTTATGGCTTATCTTTATATTCTAATGTGCTTATGTGCTTCTTGTTGGAACATGAACCTAATTAAGTTTGAACTTTGTTTGTTACACAACTGTATTTCTGTGAACTTGTGAACTATTATGCTAGTTATTAAGTATTGTGTACGCTATTCTAAATTGTTTGTTACAATTTTTGTACTACCGCTTAGTCACGCCTAGGCTCCGCTTAGGCTTGAAAAGCTCTAGTCGGAGGCTCACCGCTCGCCTAGCACCTACTTGAACATTGATGAAGACTTTGGCAAGGTGGCCTTGCTTTGGTTGGGTCAAATTTTTCTATTTTTGACCTCTTTATATTTTTTCTTTGTCTTTTCTTTAGGACTCTTTTTCTTTTGTATTTTCTTCTGATGATGGCCACCAGCTTTTACTGCCTTACAATTTAACAGAAACAAGAACAAAGAAAATCAGTAAACAACAATGAAACTTTTTAGGTTATTTTCAAAAATTTTATAAAACTGAAAGATAAAGGATAGAGTGTTCCGTGTTCCGAGAGTTGAACCGTGCTCTGATACCAACTGATATGAACCACTGCAACCATTGGCGGATGACCCTAATATCGTAAGTTGGGTGATCAGGAACAACGAGTCGACCTTGAGCCAGAGGAAAGTACTTGGACCAGCTAATTGTATAGAACTAGGAACCCAAAGTGTCCAGAGTCGAATGGTGCCACGCAGTTGAGGGTGAATACCTCAAGTTATGATAAACCTAACCCTAATCCTAGCAACAATGAGCAAAGACTTGAAAGGGAACAAGAACGTGTGTTCTGATTCAATAAATTCTTCAGAGTGTACCTTAAAATCGAGGCCAAAGGCCTTTATTTATAGGTGAGGATTCGTTAACAAGCTCTCCGAATCCTCCTACAATTCTAACTCCTAAAATAGAATAAACAATTCCTAAATAGTCTAAGTAGGAGAAAATCCAAACTAAAATACTAAATAGTCTAAGTATAGAAAATCCGCCAAAGCCGGTCGAAACCCTAATATGGAAGAAAACCCTAATCCATGTTTAAGATGGATGGGGTGTGAAAAATCCCTTTATGGTTGGGATTCTGCTTTCTCCGTGTTTCCTACTCCTAAAAGGACTTGGAAACATGAGTTTCAGCTCATGGCGTGGGGTTATCCTGATCCGGATAGGAATCCAGATCGTGGTTAGATTTCCTGGGCGCCGCCGGGTTCCGTGGCTTGGTTCTAGGCGCTGTCGAGTTCTGTGTCTTCTGTATCCTTCTCCGAATCTGACTTGGCTTAGTAGAGGTTCGTCCTTAGGACCTAGGTAATCCTTGTGCATGAAGGATTCCTGAAAGGCATGACTGGTTTTTTGGCTCAACCCATGTCGCGTCTGATACACGCTCTGGCATCGGTCCTACGCCTGTGTCGGCCTCGGCTCTGGGCCCTTGGCTGGCTCGACCCTGCGCTCAACCGTCGGGGTCTGGCTGGGTTTCAGCATCATCCTAGGGGTGTCTTCTGGCTCCGAGGCTTCAGATTCCCTAAGCTCTTGGTGTGGCGCCGGCATCAGTGCTCGGTTCGACGTTGGCATCGGCCCGGGCCGGTACGGTCTTGGCTCGGCATCAGTGCTGGGGGCCGGATCGGCATCAGCGTAAAAACTTGATGTTGGGGCTCCTGGTTTGGTGCCTTTCTTTCCAATAGGGTGTATCCATTCCTGGTGAACCTGTGATTGTCCTCTTCGTGGCCACCCTTGCTCCATGACTCCATATATGAGTTGATCCGGTTCTTGAAGGATTTGACCTGGCTCCGGTAATGTCCATGACACGGTTGGCTCATCAACAAGTGTCCCGGATCCACACAAACTAAAGCCGAAACGAAGAGGGTTGGGGGGATTTTGAGATATTTTTCTTTTTTTAAGAACAGGTCACAAGTTCTCGCCAAAGACCTAGAGGTCCTCGGCGAGAACCTCTTCAAAAAATAAACAAAAATTTGGCCGACCAAACTTTGACTAAAAAATGGCAAAGGTCTCACCGAAAACTTGAAAGTTCTAGGCGAGAACCTCTTCAAAAATTAACCAAAAAACTAGACGACACAAAATTTTGGGGAAAACACCAAACTTCTCACCGCGAACTTGAAGGTTCTCGGTGAGAACTGCAGACCTGGGCGGACAATAAAATTTTGAAACAAAAACTGACGACTTCGAAGGAACGCTCCAAAATCAAGAAATATGAGAAATATCCCAAATAAATTGGAAAACAACCGAGGGCGCAAGACACACTTAGAAAAAATAAGAACCAAGAATTTTACACGTTTGGCTCCCCTCAGATTTAACTTGAAACACAAAGAACTGACTCAACATACTCAAACTGACTCCAGCCATGGGTTGCCTTCCATGAAGTGCCCTTGAGCCGTACGATACCTGGGTACGGATCAGGAGTCCTCCCAACTTAGGACTTCCTTCACACTAGCGTCGGCATCCTTGAAAGCTTGGGCGCACCTCCATTTAAGAGAATCGCCTACCATCGGCGTGAGTAAGTTGGGTTCTACCGTCGGGGAGGGTGTCGGTGACCTTGAATGGCCCAAACCAATCATTTAGGCGTGTATTCTCGTCTAGTGGTTCAGTGGAGGGTGTAGGATTAAGTAGCTTCCAAGTCACTTTCTTCTTCACTTTACACGCCTCCTTCACATCTCCATGATCTTCAACTCGTCGACTTCCAGCAGTGGTTGCCTTCTGCTCTTCTTTCTCCCTTGTCTTCTACGCCAGAGCCTCGTTCTTTGGATGGGTAGTTTGCTCAATACCTGTTATACACAAGTTTGCAGAAACTCTAGCCTTCCCATTAGTATTAGAGATGGCCGAAACCAACTCCACATAATCTACAGATAAACAATCAGCCTCTTGAGTAGCAGAATATTGCATACCGTCCTTGAGTCACAATGTCACACTATCCTTTTCGACCTTTAAAGTCAACCAGCCATGCATAACATCAATGTTAGCGCTGGCTGTTGCCAGAAAGGCGCGGCCTATGAGAAGAGTTACATCTACCTCTCGGGTATCCAGAACAACAAAATCAGCTAGGATGGTAAACAGACCATAACGAATAACTACATCCCCTATTGTTCCCCTAGGTATCTTACCAGATCTGTCAGCTAACATAAAATGCAGAATAATAGGCTTTAGTTCCCCTAGATTAAGCTTGTCATATAAGCATGTAGGCATCACATTAATAGAAGCACATAAATCAGCTAACCTACGATCAATGTTAATACCATTAATGATGCATGGTAAAGTAAAAGAACAGGATCGCGACACTTAGCTGGAGCGGGTAGGGATGGTGAGCGGCAGAGGATGGCAGAACACTCCTCGTTAAGAGAAATAGAAGACACCTCTCCCTTCTTCTTGTTCTTCATAAAATCCTTCATGAACTTCACGAGTTGTGGTATCGTCTCTATGGCATCAGTGAGTGGCAACTTGAGCTCCGTGTTCTTCAAAACTGCGTGTCACTTTTTGCACTAGGAGTCATTGGTCTTTGACTTCAAGGTATTAGGAAACAGAATCCTAGGCTGATATGGGGGCAGAATAGGCGCAAGAACCATCTTTGTGGGGGGTGTAACATCCTCGCCCAACCGGATGGTTTAGAACTCGAGTTCGGGTGCTCAAGGCACTAGAATTAGTGCCTTTGAGGTCCCATCGAGGTTCCAGACATTCGTGTTTAAGCTGGGTTGAGGTTACAAACGAGTATGCTATACAATGAAGAACACATGCGTGTGTCTTCAAGCTACACGCCGTGTATCTGAGATACACGGCTGTGCTCTAATTCCATCATAGTTCATCGAAATTGACAGAAGGAAACACACGACCATGTGTCTGTGAAACACGTCGTGTTCCTTCATAACATACGCTGTGTGTTGTGAAATACGCCGTGTGTTTCGACTTAAATATAAAAGATGGGTTTTGACGGGATTTAGCAACTTCCAGCTCTTTTCTCTTTCCACGAAATTCCCTTAAAGCTTTGACGAACCAACTTCGGCCAAGCTTCGAAGGTTGATTCCGGGAGCTATAGATGTCCGATTGGAGATCCGTTTCTTTCTGTATGTTCCTAAAGACGAGACGAAGAGATTGATTATCTTGATTTCTGGTTTTTTCGGTGTAGGGCGAAGTCAGTGAGATGGGTTAGAGCTACGAGTTTAGAGTTGGGGAAATCATTCTTCTGGGAATCTAGAAGATGTTAGAGCCTCGTCTTCTATTCAAGGTGAGGGTTTAGCATTGTGATTTTCAATTGGTTGATTGTGATGTTCTATTGCTGTGTTTGATGCTTTGATGTCGTGCCAAGGGGTTGTTATGAAAAGAAATAAATGCTGAATTGGAGTAGCAATGAGGGATATGTGGTATTGGGGTTTGGATGTAAAATGTATGATACCGTGCGATTTGTCAGTTGTGTTTGCAGGAGGCTAGCCCTACAAATGTGGGCCGTCCTGTATAAGATGAACATGTGGGTAACACTAGACTTGTGACATGGCTACCCCTATATTCTCTTGCAGGTGGAGTAGCCGGCAAGCTAGCCGTTTACCCTTGGTTTGATTGGAATATGAAATGTGAATGTTCTGAGTATGACACTACAACAAAACCCATAAATAGTCGGGGGCCACTTGTCGGGGGCCAAATTCCCCCGACAATTATAGTCGGTGGCTGGCCAACAATGGTCGGGGGCGTATAGCCCCCGGCAAATATAGTCGGGGGCAATTTTGTCGGGGGCCTTGCCCTTGACTAATTGAGTGGTTTAGTCGGGGGCCACACCACCGACTAAATGAGTAAATATATTTAATATAGTATTTAGTTGGGAGCCACGCCCCCGACTAAATGAGTAATTATATTATTTAATATAGTATGCCCCCACTAAATACTCATTTAATGGGGGGGAAGGCGCGGCCCCCGACAATAATGCCCCTGACTATTTTAGTCGGAGGCTTTATTGTCGGGGGCCACAACCCCAACTAATCCACTCATTTAGTCGAGGGTGTGGCCCCCGACAATTAAACCCCCGACAAAAAATAGTATTCCTTCTTAAATTTTCTCATTATCCCCATTCTCTTCATTTCTCCTCTCCCTCAACCCTCTCAATTTCTCAACTAACCAAAGCCGCCGCTGTCGCCGTCCGCCACCACCACTACCACTATCATCGTTGTCGTCGTCCACCACCACCATCCACCGCCGCCACCACCACCACTATCCACCGCCGCTGCCACTACCACTAGAACCACCATCGTCACCACCACCGTCGCCATCGCCGTCCACCACCACCGTCGATGTTGCCGTCCGCCGTCCACCACCACCGTCGCCGTCCAACGACCATTAGATAATAAAATAATTTATTTATATATTATTTTTTAATATATGTAATACTTATTATATATATTATTATTTAATATATATGTAATATTATTATATAATAATATTATTATATAAATTATGTATTTATATTATATATAATAAATAATATTTAATAATTATTTAATTATAATATATAATAATTTAAAATATAATATAATATTTATATATATATATATATATATATATATATTATATTATATATAATATATATAATCTTGTTGGGGGCGTGACCCCCTATTTCTGTCGGGGGCCACGCCCCCTGACAAAATTAGCCAGGGGTGTCGCCCCCAACTAAATGGCCCCCCTATTTTTGTCAGGGGCCACGCCCCGACTATTTTTGTCGGATTCATTCGTCCCCGACAAAATATCCCTAGTCAGTGATACTTTAGTGGGTTGCAAGGCTGAATTTATGGGGGGCAGCACCCCCGACTAAATTAATTAAGGGGGCATTTCTCCCCTCTACTTTTTGTTTTGCCCCCTATTTGATGTCTTTGTTGTAGTGTGAGAAATGGTGAAATGATGTGATGTGTGGGAAGTGAGTGTGATATCATGTGTTGCGAACTTGATGTAAATGATTGAGAATGTGAATGGTAGAATCTGAAGGAGCCTGCACTGCCCCCTAAACTGCACTATGGGTGCTAAGTGCCTCTCCAGGTGAGAGAGGTGCGGTCACGTTTTCAAGGAAAGGCGTGATTTTGTTTGTTGAGTCTAGTTTACGATTCCTTCAAGGGAAAGGTCTCATTGTATCCTTCAAGGGAGAGGATGTGTCTTTGGACTTCTTCAAGGGAGAGAGGTGCGTCGGGCCGGCAGGGGCGGTGTAGGGTAAACTCCATGGTGACTTAATAACTCACATAGAAATGATTTGTGATTTGTTGTGCTTGAATGTGCGTGATGATGTGATTGTGAACCATTTTAGATATGTGCTCGGATGTTTAATTGCTGATTCACCTTTGCTATTACCGATGTTATCAATTGTGGATGTGAACTGTGAACTGAACCTATGTGATCACTTAGACTGCTTTAGGAAATTAAAATATGGTTAAGGTTTGGTGTGTTTCCACTGTCGATGTATTGTGTGGAGTTTGGAACCACTCCTTTGGACTAGGACATCGCATAGTTAGGCTTAGTGGGTTCACTCGGTTTCAATAGAAACTGATCCCGCCCCCCCCCTTCTTCTCCATTTCAGGGTCTCATGGCTAGTTGGTGAGGTTTGAAGAGGTGTTCTGTCGATTTCGATAACTCAGGCAAGCTTAGCTATAAGGTGAAGATTGGCGGACCACTCAGAGTTGACATTCTTTATTATTTATTCTAGTTTCAGTTGACATTTGTTTTGGGGAGTTTTATACCCACTTTCAGGATGTTGGTTTTGAATTATTTGTTCATCGGATTTTATCGATTTATTAATGGAGGCCTCTTTCGGATTTTGATCACTTAATAAGAGTTAATTCATTTTTGTTCTTTGTCGTTTTTTGCTTGTTTCATTTATGTTCTTAAAGTAATGATCATACCGGTTCAACCATGGGTTACTCGGGTCTGTTCGGTATGGGTGTTACGGGGGGTGAGCCAGTCACCTCCTCTTCTTCATCCTCGACCGTGATGTCCTTGATCTCTAGCATGTCAATGACGATGTCATCAGGAATCATGACCAGAGTAGTATCAGGGACTATAGGACCAGCTAGTTGTTTGCCGTTTCTCGTTAAGATGGCTTTGACATGCTCATTAATGGGATTCAGATATGTCTGGCTAGGCTGACCGAGTGGATGACCACTGTAGAGGAAGCTGATGATGTTGCTGAGTTGGCTCTCCATCCTCTGTCCTTGAGCTATCTGTCTTTGATTCAAGGCTGGTTAAGCTTTAAAATGGTTGTCATGGTCATCAAGTATGACCATGATCTGATTGAGCTTCTTGCCTATATCGCTTTCCTTGGATTCCTGTTGCACCATTTTTTGGGGTGGTTGCCCTCCGGTGAACCCAGGTGGTCCTTGATAGCGGTAGTTGTTGTTGGCATACTGATTCTGGTTGTTTCCAGTTGTTGTACGATAGTTACCTTGGTTCCGGTGCGGAGGCTGGTAGACTCCACTTGATTGATTCACCAGCTTGTTCTCTTGGAATGACCCAAACGAATCGGTTGGTCTGATTCTGATTTTGCGTCGAAGTTGTAAGGAAGATGATCTTGGAAGCTTCATTGTTGTTGCTGCTGTTGAGGCTGTCTGTACTGGCGGTAGCCAGAATATCCCTGCTAGTTGTTGGTGAAGCCTTGGCCAATAAAATCCAGTTCTTCTACAGACTAGACACTTGTTTTGCCAAAATTTTAGTAGTTTCCTCTATTGTACGCTCATGCGCCACACCACTCGTAGTCGGCGTCGAAGACAAAAGCTGATGCGGGGTGATGGGTGCTCCAACTTTCTTGATATACTTCTGGAATTCAGCCTTAATCTGCTCTTCGAGACCCAATTGGCTCTTTATTCCTTCAGATTGTGATGTGAACCCTGAAGTCGGCTGCCCGAGACCCGATCACCTCTTGGTAGGGGTAGCTCGGTCCGGGTCCAGGGAACAGGGGGCTCATCAGATTGCCTCTCCCAGTTTCTAGATTTGGAGGCACAGGTTTCAAAACGAAGAAGAGCAGCTTCCAGAGTAAGGGCGGTGAAGTCACTATCGCCCAAGGAGTTTATCCACTTGGAAAACTTGGCGTTCATCCGTCTGGCAAAGATCTTTGCTAACTTTCGCTGCTTGAAACCGTGGTGGGGAGGTATTGGAATTCATTCCAAGCATCATAAAGGCTGACTCCGTCTTTCTGTCGGAAATGGGCGATGTTGTCCCTATATGTAGTAGTAGTCTTGGAGGGAGGGAAGTAGTCCTCCATGAAGTCCTAAGCGATGGCATCCCACTGGGTGTAGTAGTCTGGTGGCTTGCTGTTGAGCCATACCTGGCGGCGCCTCTCAATGTGAATGGGAATGAACATAGACAAAGTGTGTTTTTGCCTTGACCCCCGCATTGGAATTTGGCACACATAGCAAGGAACTCTGCAAGAGGAGTGCAAGGATTGTCGTGTGGCTTCCCTTCAAACTGAATATCCCTAAAATCATGCCTAGAAACAGAATCTTGATCTCACAGTCTGGATCTGCTTCAGTAACAAAAATTACTAGTAATTGTTTCTAAAAATAATTATATACTAGTAATTTTTCGGCCCGTTGGCCGACTTTATTCGGTATAATTAGTTAATGAATAATAATTATGTAAATAAATAAATTCAGGATTATGTTTAGCCAAATAAAAATCAACTATAAAATTTTAATCAAAAGATTGAAATCAAACTAAAAATTCAAGGGTCAAAATTTATATATTTTAGAAACATCTTCAAGTCATTTTCTATTTACTTAGCTTAATAGCTCTCATATAAGATAATTTTTTATTTTAATATAGTAGAATGTGATGGAAAAAGATAAGTGACCCTATAGAGAGCATTGTTAAAGAGTTTACCAAAATAAAAAAAGTTTTCGACTATGTGATGGTTGGTCGAGGCAAATGAAAATTGCATGTTTTGTAGTTGTATTATTATATATCTTATTCACAAAAAGTGTGTATTTATTTTCTATTCAAACATTATATTATTATTATGGGTACCCTATTTTTATTAAGTGTTCTAGTCTATTTATTATTATTATTATATTTGGATATGTATGATATGCATCAATTAAATATTATAAAATGTGTACTAAATATTAAGATAAATAATCATAATTAAAAAATATTTATAAAAATAATTATCATTAAAATTCTCTGCTCGAAAAATAATTTATTTTAAGTTCATAAATAAAAAATATTTTTCTTAAACTTCTTAGCGCTTCAAAGATATTGAAATTTTATTTGTTAATTTCTAATTCTAATAATTAATTTAAAATAAGATGAAATAAAATAATATTATAGGTTCGTATCTTCAATTTAAGGGAATACCCCCTCCTCTAACTATAAGTGCTTATATAATATGCATATCATTATTGGCTCATTACTTGAGTTAATACAATGCCAAAAATATATATTATCAAATGGAATGTTATGATAAATTTAAGAATATTTTAAATATTAAATAAGTTTTATTACATACTAAAATAAAATAGGTCCACTTATGACCACTTATTAAATAAAAATTGTCATTAAAATAGGTCCACTTATTACATAAACAATCATACCTATTGTTCAAACAATTTTTTCAAATGATTAATGTCTTCTAAACCAATGTGACTTCAAAAAATTTGGTACCACTACAACATAACCTGGCTACGGAGGCACATAGAGTATTTGCCTCTAAATATACTTTTAAAGATCAAATACTATATGTGCCTCTATAGATGCAAATATATGCCTCTAATTGTTATTTATTTATTTATTTTAAGTTTAATAAATATTATTCTATAGTTTTAGAGGCATATAATTTATAACTACCTTAATAGTTGTAGGATTAAATCTTTTAGAGGCAGATAATTTATAACTGCCTCTATAAGTTACACAGAAAATTTATTTAGAGCCGGTTAATTTATAACTGCCTCTATAAGTTACATAGAAAATTTATTTAGAGGCAGATAATCTATAACTGCCTCTATAAGTTATACAGTAAATTCCTTTAGAGGCAGATAATTTATAATTGCCTCTATATGTTATACGAAAAATTCCTTCAATTTAGAGGTAGATAATTTATAACCGGCTGTATAGGTTGTACGATTAAAATATTTAGAGCTAGATAATTTACATTTGTCTCTATATGTTGTATGATTAAAATTTGCAGTGGTAGATAACTTGTAAACTATATGCATTTTGTATATATAAATTTTTTTTTTAAAAGGTGAAATATATATGCATATAATAAAGATTGATGATTTTATTTTCTAATAATAATTATAATGAGAAATTTACGTTTTCAATTTTTATTTCTTTTCTTGGCATAGTTTCTGCATATTGTTGAGTTTTGTGATTCATATTTAAAAATAGTGTAAAAAATATTAGTAAGTGCTCCTGAACCAAGTGGTAAGAACTAAGAACTTAGCATATATCCTTCAACCACCCGGGTTCAAACCCCGTAGATAGAAAAAAAAGTAGAAAATGATGTATGTAAATAGTGAGAGAGTCTAATAAAGGAAAATATCATAGTAAGAATAAATTCTTTTTAAAAGCATATATATGTGCCTCTAAAATAAGCGATTTGCTATATACAGTCCATATTTTTCCAAAAACTGACCATTATACCCTTATTACTTCGCGCAGTCCAGGTTTTACTTCCCGCGGTGCGTTTTTACTTCGTGCAGTCCAGGTTTTATTTCGCGCAGTCCAGATTTAACACAGTTCAGATTTTAATAACTTGAATACCTATAATCCTTAATTTTTTTGTTGGATATTTTTGAAGATATTTAATGGTTTATAGTTATTCAATTTATTTTGTAAAAAATGTGATTATTTTTATTTTATTAGAATATTAATTTTAGATATGAAATGTTGAATATGTATTTTATTTTATTTTCAAAATAATAAAAATAATTAATTTATTCAAATATGGTATATGATGGGCCTAGCCCGACGAAGTCCAAAGGCCCACATGACGGCCCACGAGGCAACCCACATGGTAGCCCGAACACAGCGGTTAGGGTAGGGGGCCCGGACTCAGGCGGTAAATCAGATGGGCCGAACAGGCAGGCCCAGGAGGTGGAGTAAGGCCCAAAGCGATGGCCCAGCTCGGCGGCCTCCTAGGGTTACTCGGCGACACTTAGGTTTCCAAGGCAGAGCGGACACGTGTCAACATCCCACGGGAGCCACAAACGAGTGGCTAAGATTCAGCCTTGACAACCAAGGCAGGGGTACTATAAATACCCCCGTACACCCTATTAACCAGAAAACAACACTTTTACCCAGCGGACAAACGCTCCGCGGTACGTTACTCACCTCCCTCTCCCATTCCTTAAACTGATCGCCTCCCCTTTTCCTTGAACTGACTACCCCTCACGCTACTTACGAGGTACAACACTCCCAGAGGACCAACAAGCTTGGGCCTCCATTATTGGACCAGGCGACAAGGCTGGAACAATTGGCGCGCCAGATAGGGGGACGGTCAGGCGACTTTTCAAGGCGAATGGCTTCATCAGCGATGCCCACTCTGATGGGCGAGGATGGCGAAAGAGGAGATGGAGTAACACCCGTCAAGTATGTCAACCCAGGTTCTCGAGCAGACCCAAACCTCACAAGAAACATGGAGCGCGAATTCGAGGGCGACTCGGAGTCCCAGAGTACTATTCCGACCGGCGATGCCTATGAGCTGTTGGAGCAGCGATTTCGATCCCTTGAGCAACAGAATGCTGAGCTCACACAGATGTTGAAAACGGTGATCGCTCAGCAAGCTCAAGCTCTCAGGGCCAACACTCAGGACAGGCAATCGCCACAGGACTCCCATTTGGAAGCGTTACAGCAATTCCTCCCTGCTACTCAAATCTCCCCTGCACAGATGGCGGTTCGCCAACCTCTGTCCAGGGCGATACTCGCCGAGCCACTACCTAAGGGGTTGGTTCCGCCCAACCTAGATAGGTATGTAGGTACTGGCGACCCAGACGAGCATTTGCAAGCCTTCCAGATCGCCATGCAAATGCAGCAGGCCGGCGACGCCGCATATTGCAGAGCTTTTCCGGCGACATTGGGAGGGCGAGCCAGGGAGTGGTACATGAATCTACCAGAGGGCATCATAACATCGTGGGAGGGCTTTGCGAGGATCTTCTCACAGAAGTATGAGTGCAAGAAAACAAGGACGGTCCCGTTGCAAGCGCTGGTGAGCTTGAGGCAAAAGCCGAACCAGTCGCTGAAGGAGTTCTTTGATGAATGGACTGGGGTCGTCCAATCCATCAAGAGGGTAGATCATGAAATCGCTGTGGCAAGTTTATTCCAGTCGACTCATAACGGCAGGCTGCGGGAGTCGCTGCTACAGGTGGCTCCGAAGTCGCTATCCGACTTGGAAACCAGAGTACACAAAATTATTTTGATTGAGGAGCAGTTAGCAGAACCTTTACATGGAGCGGCGAAGATGGAAGAAAAGCCCGTTACAGGGAACAAGCAGGCCAAAGGGCAGCCCTCCGAGACACGGCCATACGGAAATATCGCCCAGGGGAGCAAAGGCGTTACCAAGAGAAAGGATACCCAGGGGAGCATAGGGGTTATCAGGAGAGAGGATATCAAGAGGAGAGGGCAGATTATACACCCCTCTCAGAATCGCGAAGAAAGATTCTGCTGTACATGCAGCATAAGGGACACCCCATCAACTGGCCGGGGCCAATGTTCACCCCGGCGGATCAGCGAAGTCGCCAAAAGTTTTGCGATTTCCATGACTCTCATGGGCATACCACTGAAGACTGCAGGGAATTGAAAAATGAAATCGAAAGGTGGATAAACGAAGGACGTCTCAGGGATTTCATTGTCAGCTCAAAGTGGAAAAACAAGCCGCAAGAAGATGATCGCCGAGGACAAGAGAATCACAAGACAAGAAGGGTGATGTTTTCACCCGACTTAAGGAGCCTATGGACAATGAAGATAGCAAGAAAAAGCCTTGACCTGAGGTAAACCACGTTTATCAAACCATTTTCGGTGGGGAAAGTTGCCCGACAAAGAAAGTCAAAAAGGAGGAAACAAAGGAGGTGATGATGATAGACTAAGTCAGTCGCCCAACGTTGGGATTCTCGGAAGAAGACATGGTCAGGGTAGGAGGCCCAAGTTTGGAGGCGATGGTGATTCAAGTAATCACACACAAATAGCCGAGTGGAGCGGGTGATGGTTGACGAAGGGAGCTCTGCGGACATTATTTTCTGGGAGCTGTACAAAAAGATGAACCTGCCAGCTAGCTTGCTCAGGCAGACAAAAACTACCATCTCAGGATTTTCAGGACACATAGTTCCCATCAAGGGGATAGCCACGATGGCAATAACCATTGGGGATGGAGACTTGCAGGTCACCCGATCCATCGACTTCCATGTCATGGATTGTCAATCCACGTACAACATGATCCTAGGGCGACCTGCACTCGCCGCCTTCCAAGCGATCTCCTCCCCAGTGCACCAAGTACTGAAGTTCGCTACTAATGAAGGGATAGGTTTCGCCTGGGGACACCCGGACATCGCCAGAAGGTGTTACAGGGCGGCGACTAAAAGCACGTGCCTCACCATAAGCTTGGAGGCGGAGAATGAAGGAGAAAGAGTCGTTCCAGCAGAATCGGACGTCCCAATACCGCTGTTCGAAGAAGATGAAAGTAAGACAGTTCGAGTTTCATCCTACCTGAGCGATAACAAGAAACAGGAGTTGGTCAAGTTGCTCCAAGAGTTCTCGCACCTGTTCGCATGGTCACCAAGCGACATGCCAGGAATTGCTCCAGACATCATCAAACACTCTCTAGCGATCGAGCCCGGGAGTCGCCCAGTCCAGCAAAGGCGGCGGAACATCTGCAGAGAAAGGCAGCAGGCGGTGGCAAATGAAGTGGACAAACTTTTGAAGGCAGGGTTTATCAAAGAAGTACAGTATCCTGAGTGGTTAGCTAATGTAGTTCTTGTCAAGAAATCGTCAGGAGCATGGCGAATGTGCGTCGACTTCACCAACCTTAACGATGCTTGCCCCAAGGATCCGTACCCCTTGCCCAACATAGAGCAGCTGGTAGACGCAACGGCGAACAATGAAATGCTGTCCTTTCTGGACATGTTCTCGGGATATCATCAAATACCTTTAAGCAAGCAAGATCAAGAGAAAACAGCTTTCATGACGCCCACGGCGAATTACTGCTATCGAGTGATGCCATTCGGGCTCAAGAATGCTGGCGCGACTTACCAGAGAATGATCGACAAAGTCTTTGTCAAGCAGCTCGGCCGAAACTTGGAGGCGTATGTAGATGACCTGCTGGTCAAAAGTAAGAGATCTAATGACCATCTTGGCGACTTAAGGGAAACCTTCAATACACTACAGGAGTATTCGCTTAGGTTGAACCCTTTGAAGTGCGTGTTCGGGGCAACATCAGGAAAGTTCCTAGGGTACCTCATAACCAGGAGAGGAATTGAAGCTAATCCAGCGCAGATCGCGGCGATTACAGCGATGGCCCCTCCAAAGACTGTGAAGGAGGTTCAGGTTCTATCTGGAAGACTGACGGCAATCAATCGATTCATTCCCAGGATCGCCGACCAATGCGCTCCGTTCTTTGCGACTTTAAAGAATGCATCAAAGTTTGCATGGAATGATAAATGTAACAAGGCTTTTGAAGAGCTAAAGCAGTTTTTAATTACCCCTCCTGTACTTGCATCTCCGAAATCAAATGAAGATTTATTTCTCTATATCGCGATCTCTCCAAAGGCAGTTAGTGCGGTCTTAGTTCGAAGAGAGGACAAAGCCGAACACCCTGTTTTTTATACAAGTAAAACCTTGGTCGATGCTGAAACAAGGTACCCCGGCGATAGAAAAAATGGCATACGCTGTGGTCTGCGCGGCCAGAAAGTTGCGACCATATTTTCAGGCACACACGATACATGTGCTCACAAATCTTCCGATTAAGAATGCGTTAAGATCTATGAGCATGGCAGGGCGATTAGCTAAGTGGGCGATCAAGCTAAGCGAGTATGACATTCGATACCAACCGCGAACGGCGATCAAGGCCCAGGTCCTTGCTGACTTTGTAGTCGAAGGTGCAGTACAAGAAGATACCGAGGAAGGCGATGAATGGACGTTATTCACAGATGGCGCCTCGAGTAAAGGAGGGTCAGGCGCAGGGATAGTCCTAAGGTCTCTTGGGGGATCCTCCACGAGGTCGCATTGCGATTCGCAACCAATCGAACCAACAATGCAGCTGAGTACGGGGCATTAGAGGCTGGCTTGCGAATCGCTAAGAGTATGGGAGTTACTAACATCAGAGTTTTCTCAGACTCAGCGATAGTAGTCAACCAAGTTAATGGGGGCTTTGAGGTAAAGGAGGAGTCGCTCCTCCCTTATTTCGATGAGGTAAAACTGCTTATATCAGAATTCAAGAAGGTGGTTATATCCCAGATTGCTAGGGAGGAGAATTGCCACGCGGATGCATTATCGAAACTAGCAACGGCGACTGATTTTGAAGAAGGGCGAATGGTCACAGTGGAAAAAAGAAACAAGGAGGAAGCAGTGTTTTCACGTGATTAACGGAATTGGGAAAAGCGACTGGCGAACGTCTATTATTCAATACTTGGATAACGACATTGTACCAAGTGACCCGTTAGAAGCGACCAAGCTCCGGCGAAAAGCAGGGAGGTGTACTATAATAGGGGGAGAGCTGTATCGGAAATCAGCTATGGGTCCATACTTGCGATGCCTGGGAGAAGAGGATGCAGCTTGGGCCCTAGAGGAAGTACATTCAGGAGTATGCGGTACTCACTTAGGAACAAGAAGTTTGGAAAGGAACTTAATATACCAGGGCTTCTATTGGCCAACAATGAGAAAGGAAGCTGGCGACCTGGTGAAGAAATGTCACAAATGTCAGGAATTCGCAAGTTATCACAAGTTGCCCGCAACAGCGCTCCAGGCGAATGTCAGCCCGTGGCCATTCGCGAGATGGGGGATGGATATCCTAGGCCCATTTCCGGAAGCTTCCGGGAAAAGGAAATTCCTTATCGTGGCAGTTGATTATTTCACCAAGTGGGTCGAGGCAGAAGCGGTGGCAAGTATCACCGCCAAGCAGATACAGAAGTTTGCATTTAAAAGTATCGTCACCAGATTTGGTATATCAGAAAGTATTATATGTGACCATGGAACTCAGTTTGAATCGCAGGTCTTTAAAGAGTTTTGTGATGACCTGAGGATAAATCTGAGATTCGCTTCGGTCGCCTATCCACAAGCTAATGGACAAGCAGAGGCGGCTAATAAGCTTATTCTACAAGGATTAAAGAAAAGAGTGGATGGCTGTAAAGGCGTATGGGTCGAGGAGCTTGATCATGTACTATGGGCTCACCGAACGGCTTATAAAACGGTGACAGGGGAGACTCCCTACACATTGACGTACGGGACTGAGGCGGTCCTCCCGGTAGAAATCTCAATCCCATCTGTCCGAATACAGGAATACAGGATGAGGTCAACGAACAAGAATTGATGCTTAACGTAGATATGATTGAGGAAAAAAGAGAAAAGGCACAGATGCGGCTGATCGCTGAAAAGGAGCAGTTGGCCAGGCGGTACAATTTAAAGCTCCGGCCACATCACATCGCGCTCAATGACTTAGTGCTGCGAAAGATCTTCAGGCCGGCGGTCGGGGCGGCCAAGCTCAACCCCGGATGGGAAGGCCCATACAGAGTACGGCGAGTGGTAGGGGCCAACACCTTCAAACTAGCAGAGTTAGATGGAGCAAAGATCCCCAAAACTTGGAACTCCATGCATCTCAGGCGATATTATGATTAAAAAGACACTTGTAACCAAGGCTAGTTCTTAAGGCAACTAAGGGCCCTAATGATTGAATCTAATATATGTCTTCGCGCCATCAAATTTATCATGTAAGACCTAAGGGCATTGGGATCGCTATGTAAGACCTAAGGGCATTAACAAATCGCTGTGTAAGACCTAAGGGCATCAAATTTATCATGTAAGACCTAAGGGCATTGGGATCGCTATGTAAGACCTAAGGGCATTAACAAATCGCTGTGTAAGACCTAAGGGCATCAAATTTATCATGTAAGACCTAAGGGCATTGGGATCGCTATGTAAGACCTAAGGGCATTAACAAATCGCTGTGTAAGACCTAAGGGCATCAAATTTATCATGTAAGACCTAAGGGCATTGGGATCGCTATGTAAGACCTAAGGGCATTAACAAATCGCTGTGTAAGACCTAAGGGCATCAAATTTATCATGTAAGACCTAAGGGCATTAGGATCGCTATGTAAGACCTAAGGGCATTAACAAATCGCTGTGTAAGACCTAAGGCATCAAATTTATCATGTAAGACCTAAGGGCATTGGGATCGCTATGTAAGACCTAAGGGCATTAACAAATCGCTGTGTAAGACCTAAGGGCATCTGGGAAATCCGCCCGGTCGCCTCAGCCAGGCTTTCCTTCAGAGACTCAGCAGCAGAGGTCGCTGCATCTGCCCGTCGCTAGGATAAAAAGACAAACGAACAAACAGCAAGTGCGGGTTTAGCAAGGATCGTAAGGTGGCAAGTCGGGAAAAAGTATATATAAAAGGGGAGAAAGAAGAGGCAGACGAGTAAATACCTTCTCCTCGTTATGATAACGGGTGAGATCCATGCGCAAAGAGCGCAGATTCTCAACATCCTCCTTCAGCCTCCGATTCTCCTCCTGCATGTGTTTACATGCAAAGGAAAGATCGCCGAGCTCGGCCACGGCCTAGGCAACAAAACAAATGAAGGGGGTAAGAAGCAGCGAGCAGAGCTAGGGAAGCAGCAGAGCAAACTGACTTCGCATTCCATAAATACTTGAAGGAGGCGGCAGGAAGTCGCCCCATGCAGGTCCATAATCTCCGAGCCCTCACCAGGAGCGGTCACCCCCTCGTAGACACCTCGAGAGAACTCCTCCGTGATGTCACTCGCCATCCGGGGCGATATGTGGGATGCCACCGGATGAACGACGGCGAAGTAGGGAAGGCGAAAGGGACCCTCACCTTCGCGACCAGCAGGAGCAGGGCGATCAAAGAGGGTGTTAGCTCGCTCTGTCCAGCTGGCCCGGCGGGCACGGTCGGTGTTGACAGGAGGCGGGCGAGAGTGGTCGCGAGCAGGCTCGGTGGGACGAAGATCAAGCTCCGGAGCTGGCGTAGACTCGGGATGCTCCGGATCCCGAGGAAGGGGAATAGGTTCGTCAGGAAGGTAGGAGTCGTCATATGAGATGACGTTCCCGTCGGCAGGATGCTCTAAGGGCTCCGTCGCAGACGGATTGTCATGCGCCAGAGGCGAATGGCGACGAGAGCGGCGGAGGGGAGTTTCAGTCTCAGCATCGGCATCCTCCACCTCTATCACTGGTGGAGGCGGCGGCGGTGGATTGCTGGAGCCCTCACCTGCCTTTCTCCTCGGCTTGGAAACCCCAGCTTTCTTCTTCCTCTTTGAAGAAAGGAGGCTTTCATCCGTCTCAACCGCCTTCCTCTTCCCCTTAGATTTCTCGGGCGAAGGTTGGGCAGAAGCAGGGGCGACGGGGGCGGCCTCAGAGCGGCTGGGGCGAGTCTCGGCGACAGGACCACGCGCGGTGGTACTAAGGAGGCACCCAGCGAGGCTTACGGCACCTAGGAAAGGTACATCCAAAGATTAGTATAAAAAAAAGGGGGAAAGAAAAGAAAGCACAAAAAGGCGACAATATAAAGGTTATACGTTCCTAAGGGTTTGGCTACGACGACTCAATCACGCAAGATGAACGGCGACAGCTAGGAAGGGAGGAAAACAATCAGCACCGCCTAAGACATAAAGTATACCTCCTCGTATTCCCGCCTGGGCAGTCCGCAGGCCAGAGGTGGTCGATAGATGATGGCAATCAAGAAGGATCTGGCGACGAAGGAGTATCTCATCAGGAGTAGGATCAAGCTCGGCGTTGAAAGAACTCACGTCACCAGAAGACCAGGATGAAGGGAGCAGCGAAGCCCAATGGCGATCCGTGTCGCTGGGGCGGAAGTAGAAAAACGAATGGTACCATGTAGGGCGAGGTTTCGGTGATGAGTAAGTGCCCTTTTGTGTAAGATCAGCTCGGCGAACGAAACTGATGCCATTAGAGGTGTGCTTGGCATAATGAATTAATTGAAACAACCGAAGAGTGGGGGCGATCTTCTTGGTCGCACAGCTGCATTCAAAGGCAGAGGCCGTAGCCCAACACCCGACGTTAAAGGCGCCAAGAGAAGCGCCAAAGCACTCAAGCAGGGCGACCGTGAACGAGGATGGCGGAAGGCGAAGGCCATTGGTGAAGGCCTCGGTCCAGACGTCGTGCCACCCTGGCGGGCAATTGCCAATAGTGGAAAGCCGAGAGGCCACGGCGAATTCCCAGGTAGACGGCAGCATGGCGAACGGAAGAACGCGGGCGATCTTCTCCACCGACCCTGAAGGAATGTAGCCCGGGCCGATGACCGTGCGCTCGTCACAGGTAGCTCTTCCCCACATAGATCGCCAGTTGCCAATGGAGTAGGAGCCGGAGACTCTAGTCGCCTCAGGATCAATCTCGACCCCATGACGGGCCCGCTCGAATCCTTTTTGGTGGGGACCCCAAAAAGGCAGGACAGGAGATTCATCAAAATTCTCCTCTGCTACGTCGGAAATTTGGGCAGATGAGGTTTCGGCTGTAGATGGAGGGTTTAAGGGTGCCCGTTCAGGGGAATGACTGGAAGAAGAAGGAGAGGACGAGGAGGAAGATGAAGGAGAGGGTGAAGAATCGGTACCAGTGGAATAGGAACGACTTTGGTTCTGGCTATCGGAGGCGGAATCCATGGTTCAAAGAGAAAAAAAAAACAACAACAAGAAGCAGAAAAGAGAAGGAAACACACGGCAGGACGGCAATGGGAGTGAGAAAGAGGGGAAGAGTCACGTACCAGGTGGGCGTCGGGGGGCTCCAGACATCTGAAAAATGGCAGGAAGAGATAAACGTTTTCGGGTGATCGGAAGAAGGAGAAACGAACGTTTTTCGATTAACGGGGAAGGAGAAGATAGTGGAGGACTCGCCGGAAGGAGTAAGGAAGCAGTGGAGGCAAGAAGACTGTAAAAATGGGGAGTCAAGGTATCAGAGAAGGAGTAAAAAAAGGAGGAAGACGGTAAGAAGGGGGTTTATATAGGAGTGCAATGAGCGGGAACGGAACCGTCGCGGTGAATGAGTGAGTCACGCGCGGTTAAAAAGGCGTGTTGGCGGGAAGGTGAGCCGTCGCGACGTTTCATTGGGGGCACGCGCGGCTGAGATGACGTCTGAAGGGATAAGGTAATGATGGCTTTCTGGGCAATTACTAAAATACCCCGATTTCCCCAGCTTCTCCAGCAAGGTAGGGAGTAAAAGACCATGATGACCTGAGCGGTAGAGAGGTGCGTGAAAAACTGGAAAGAAGGGGCGCGATAGAAAGCAGCGACAAAAGAGACAAGGCGATAAGAACCAAGACACCAAGGCGATAAGAACCAAGACACCAAGGCGATAAGAACCAAGACACCAAAGCGATAAGAATCAAGACACCAAAGCGCGACAAAATGACAAAGCAACAAGGCGATAGGACAGTAATGCGATAAAGCGACACAACACAAGCGATCCGAGTCATAGGTAAACCCTCAGCCAAGCAAAGCTTGGCTAAGGGCTTGGGGGCAATTGATGGGCCTAGCCCGACGAAGTCCAAAGGCCCACATGACGGCCCACGAGGCAACCCACATGGTAGCCCGAACACAGCGGTTAGGGTAGGGGGCCCGGACTCAGGCGGTAAATCAGATGGGCCGAACAGGCAGGCCCAGGAGGTGGGGTAAGGCCCAAAGCGATGGCCCAGCTCGGCGGCCTCCTAGGGTTACTCGGCGACACTTAGGTTTCCAAGACAGAGCGGACACGTGTCAACATCCCACGGGAGCCACAAACGAGTGGCTAAGATTCAGCCTTGACAACCAAGGCAGGGGTACTATAAATACCCCGTACACCCTATTAACCAGAAAACAACACTTTTACCCAGCGGACAAACGCTCCGCGGTACGTTACTCACCTCCCTCTCCCATTCCTTAAACTGATCGCCTCCCCTTTTCCTTGAACTGACTACCCCTCACGCTACTTACGAGGTACAACACTCCCAGAGGACCAACAAGCTTGGGCCTCCATTATTGGACCAGGCGACAAGGCTGGAACAGTATACGTTAGTAAATTTGGATTGCACAAAGTAAAAAAAATGGACTGTATTAGTAAAATCTGGATTGCGCAAAGTAAAACTTGGACTGGGCGAAGTAAAAACGGACTGCACAAAGTAAAACTTGGATTGCACGAAGCAAGAACGGACTGCACGAAGTAAAACATGGACTATAAGAAGTAAAAATGGACCGCGCGAAGTAAAACCTGGACTGCACGAAGTAAAATACAATAAGGGCTTAATGGTCCATTTTTGAAAAAATACGGACTGTGCGAAGTAAAATACTGACTGTATATAGCAGCACCCAAAAATTATCAGCAACAAAAATAAGTGCCTCTAAATGGTGGCTAAGATGACAGAATAATAGTTGTTTAAAGTAGCAATTACTAACAATTATATCTGCCACTAATTCTTCCATTAGTGACAGATAACATGTGTACCGTATTTGCCTCTAAAGACTTTTAGCGACAGGAGCGTTGGTGGCACTTAAGCTATCCGCCTCTAAAACTCTATAGAGGCAGAAAAATTACTTTTAGAGGGAAATACGGTGTGCCTCCGTAGCCAGGTTTTGTTGTAGTGTACATAATATTTAATTAATCACAAAGGAGATGCATGCCTCATGGGGACTGACCATTGATATCAGTTGCCTTTTGTGATCTAATGGGGTGGATAATACAGATCATATCTTCTGTCAATGTAGGTTTGGTCGCAGTCTTTTCCAAAAGCAGAGATTATGTTCTCTGAACCTACAGACTGGATAGACCTCATGAACCAAATGCAGAACAGATGGAGAGGGAGTTCTTATGCAAGCAGGAAGGGGAGGTTGATGACCAAATCTATTATTAGTCATATATGGTACGAAAGATGCAAGCGGAAAGTAGGAGAGATTGCAGCTGGAGTTGTTGTTGTTCATAATCGTATACTTGCAGAAGTAGGATGTTTGATATAGGGATGACTTATGCGTGAGTTGGTTTTTCCTAGATTAGTGAGCTTCGGCTTCTTGCTTTGATTAGGGTGTTTTGGTGGAGTTGTTTGTTTGAACTATTGTGTGATCTTCCCCTTTGGGGTTATGTTGAATAAAATCCTCTAATCATTTATAAAAAAATTAATTAATCCTAAACTCTTGCAAAAATAAGTCTATTCAACACAAATAAAAAAATTAATAACAACTCGTTTGAAGCATTTGCAAACAAACAAAGTCAAGACTAAAGAAACCATCATCTGTCTAAAAAAGGTATGTTCAAGTGTAGTTCTACATAAAAAAAACCTCATTTGACATGTTAAAAGAATATAGAAGTAAAGATCACTAAATCATAACCATCAAATACTACATCATAAACTCTAATCTTAAATCAAACGTCAAACTCTAATTAAATAACCATAAACCCCAATAATAAACTTGAAACCCCTAACATTATGTCATAATCCTTGAACACTAAACTACAACCCTCAAACTCTAATATTGAACCACAGATATGACGAAATTTTAGTGTTAGGGTACCGGTACCCCATGTGTACTGGAGCGTTTTCCCGTTATATATATACTTAGATTTCATGAATATGCTCAAGTCAAACTAACTCAATTTGATCAATAATCTAAATTGGTAAAAGTTATTGACATGTAACCCGCTATACTTAATACATCATGACTCATACCCTTATACATTCATGACCTCACTTACCATTGCTCTTACTAAGGATTCTTGATAGTTTTTCGACCTGTTGGCCAATTCGAGATTCTTTCTCACTTCACTATTGACAGCCTAAATAAATGAACTGAATAAATAATTTCCAATATGTTCCTTAGTTATTCAAACCAAAGAACAACAGTGCAATTATATATCTAAGTATCATGTATTTTTAAATACATATGAAGAACAAATCACTACAAAAAATAGCACGTTTAGCGTCGGTCGGAACCGCTCTTTAGCGTTGGCCATTGATCGACGCTAAACTATTTAGTGTCGCTTACAACAAGCGACGCTAAAAGTAGCGACGCTAAATTTTAGCGTCGGTTCTTCCACGACCGATGCTATTATTAAACCACGACCAACGCTAATATTGAGCTGACCGAAAAGGCGCTGACCAACCCAAAATAGTTTTGTTTTTGTTTTTAATATTCATTTTATATTTTCTTTTTCAGATTTGGTCACTCCATTTTCCAGTTATGCAATTTGGTCACTTAGATTTATTAGGTCATCCTTTTGGTCACTTAAATTTTCCATTTATTCACTTAGATTTCGTACTGGCGGCGGTGGCGGCGACGGTGGCGGCGGCAACGACGACGACGAATGGCTGGGGAGAAACAAAGAAGAGAAGAAGAAAAGGAAGAAGAAGAAGGTGGATCTAGAGATCTGGAAAAGGAAGCAGAGGAAGAAGAAGAAGGCTAGAGGAGGAAGAAGAAAGAGGAAGAAGAAAAGGAAGAAGGCTGGTGGAGGAAGAAGAAAGAGGAAGAAGAAGAAGGCTGGAGGAGGAAGAAGAAGAGGAAGAAGGCTGGTGGAGGAAGAAGGCTGGTGGAGGAAGAAGGTGGTGGAGGAAGAAGAAGGCTGATCAAAAAATGGAAGAGGAAAAAGAAGGCTGGAGGAGGAGGAAGAAGAAGAAGGCTGGAGGAGGATGGAAGAGGAAGAAGAAGGCTTGAGGAGGAAGAAGAAGAGATTAGGGTTAGCGTGGCGGCTGAGAGGTTTAAATATATACGTAATTTAGCGTCGGTCGTTAACCGACGCTAAACATGTCGACACCCGACGCTAAACCTGGGTGGCTTGGTTTCTGACCCAAAACCAAATTTAGCGTCGGTTGCCGACATGTTTTAGCGTCGGTCGCTTATCGACCGACGCTAAACCCTTGGTCAAACGCGAGTCAAGGGTTTAGCGTCGGTTTTTAATCGACCGACGCTAAACTCTTCCCCTTCAAGCGACGCGAAAGAGCCTTTTTTTGTAGTGGTTCTTATGATTTTGAGGCACATGAACTCACTTAATTCTTAAAATCTTTCTACATGTCTCGAGTTAGACGAATGTTCAAACTATATTCCAACCCATGTCATGAACAAAATCCACTATGGGTTATGGAACAATACATATTATTTACTTTAAAGGCCCGATGTTTCTTTAAACATTAACTTTAAAAAGCCGGAAAACAAACCATTCTAACTTAATTTGAATGGAACAATATACACATAATTTATTATTTACTTCAAAATCATGATGTATATTTAATTATTTATACCTTTAACATGAGAATGCTGGAAAATAAAATTCTAACTAAATTTTATATTTGATGTATTATTTACTTCAAATTCACTGTACCATTTTGATCATATTATATTAATATGAGAAATCCAATTTATAATGTTGATGATCCTCTTAGTTGATTGATTAACATCTTGATCATATTATTTTTATATGAATTATTTTTATATTATATAATTATAACACTCATAATATAAAATAATCTAGTTAAAATATGACTGAATATGCTTGGAAATCAAGACTGTTTTGGACAATTAAATTTTTAGATGAAATACCATTTATTAGATCGATTTAGGATGGAATTTAATTTTAAAATTTTCATTGATTTAATATGTTGAATGAATCGTATATTAGACCTGTTGACGATGTTAGAGAACAAATTTATTGAATATGTTATGTAGATTGTAAAATTATGGAACAAATTTTAGTGTATAGTAGATTGTAAAATTATCAAAGTGTGTATTAATGGGGGTGATATTTGGTCCCTTAAGGGAAGGGTCTTGGGCGTGGAGAAATTGTTGAAGATTCGTCCCACTCTAGCATTTTATATATCTGTTAAGTCTACTTCACAATTGTGCTAGGATGGGATGGCTCATGAGAAGGTTTGGATTACCACTATCTGAGATTCTATACATGATAGTCGATTCAAAGTTAATTCCTTGGTATAGATTGGTGTTGGATTCCTATCATATCCCTCGTGATAGCTTCCTGACTTGGCTGGTTATTCTCGACAGATTGACGGCCTTGGATTGGCTTCAACATTGGGGAATTTATCTTAATGAGCTCTGTTATCTTTTTCCATGTAATATTATGGAAAGTAGAAATCATTTATAATTTAGTTGCAGATATTCTATAGCAGTTTTGGATAGAGTTTTTGCTGGCTATCTTGATACTCGCATATTGCAATATTCTTGGGGGCCTAATAGGAGCATTTTATTCTCCTTGCTAAAGGGAACAAAATCAATGACATTATCTGCAAAACTTTATGGTGTGGAGTTGTTGTAGAGATTCAGACAGAGATGTTGAAGATATCATGGTAGAAAAGTTAGTAATCCTAACATCTTATATAGCTAAAAAAATCATTCACAACTTCAATTTTTTAGTTACACCTACAATTTCATTCCCGGGGTTGTTCATAAATAGTTTATAGGTGACAGTTGGTACAGGTTTTGTTCCCTATAGGTTTTTCGAGTTGCTAGGTTGTACATAACTCTTCCTTTTTTTATTCCTTTCGTTGAATGAAAATGCATAATTCTATTCATAATTTTTTTAATCAAAGTGAGGATATTGGTTAAACTCTTTTAGTATCATTTAATATGTTATTTTAACTATATATTATATCGCTTTATGATGTATTATTTGTGTATAAAATTTAAGCTTTTGGATGAATTATGTATTCATTCCATTAACGCTACCAATGAACTATATGCTTGAATGTGTGAAATTTTTTAACAAAATCTAGATTTCAAGTTAATCATAGCGCGGGTGTGAGTTGGACAGTTTTAGCATTTAGGGCCACTTACTGTGTCACTTGAACCATATATTAGATAGATTTATGATGTCTTTATATATTTTATAACGATTAGATTTTGAATAAACAACATATTAGGCTCGTTTACATTGTAAGTGACAATATGACTGATTATGATTGGAAATTTTTGGTGTTATGTGTAGGTGTAAGTAATGTTTGATAACGGTTTGATTATCCTTCGCGTAAATTTTAATATAAGATTAATTTTTTACTAAAATATATCAAAATTGATGTCGTTGGATTCAAAAAATTAAAACAAACAACATTTGTGAAGGAAACAATATGTTTTGAGTAACACATAAAATGTTATGAAGAGAAAATTAATTAAAAGGGAAAAAAGAGGGGAGAGAGAGTTTGAAAAAAATAATAATAATAATATTAACCCTACACTTAAGGAGAAGCTTCCAAAAGCTTATATGGCAAAGAGTTTTTGTCTAAAATGCATATATATATTTTTAGATTTTAGATATATATATTATATTATATATATATATATATATATTATATATATATAATATATATATATTAAAAAACTAGCTTTTGTACCTATTGCCCTATGGGCGGTGCTTTTTCACCCATTTGTTTAATCATAATAAAAATATAACAAAAATCAATTATAATTAATTATTATTTTTTACTCTTAAATTTCTAGTCATTGTATTATTACTCACAATTTCAACACCAAATTTCAATGAGTATTTTTTTTTACCTTATTTAAAAAAAAATTATGTTAAATCATGTATTGATTTAAAGATTAGTTTGACTATGATTATTTTATTATGTATTTTTACATTAAAATAATATGTTTATATTCCCAAATATGTAATCAATGGTCAAATTTATTTATCATTATTTTGGCTTAGACTTTGGAAATATTTATTTTTATTTTTTTAAATAATCTTAGAGTTTATTAACCGAATATTCTATTTAATTGAATAAAATAAAGTAATTTCAAATACCAATTTAACTTTATCCAAACTTCATTTATTCAGCTAGTTTGTTATCAAACTCAATATTCATAAATTTCATTCATACCTTAAAGGTTGCTTAGAGGTAATTTGGTAATGAAAATTCTAAGACGCTAAGTTCGAAACAATAACTTATTTAGAAATACGTCATACAAATATAGGAAATTGAATCTTTGAGAATGTAAAATTACATTATAAATAGAAAGCTCATATGTAGTCCGCAAAACATCCTGACAAAAAATAATTATGACCGTACTTTCGTCGCTTACTGGTATAGTGCGTCACCAAAATAATATTGCTACGGAAGACCTAGTTGATACTCATTAATATATATTGATAAATTTATGTATAAAAATATTTTATTGTTTAAAGTTTAGTTCATGAGATTTTGAAAAGAACAAATGGGTGATATATAAAATATAACATAACATTTTTATATAGACAATATATATGAACTATTAGTTAAATAAATGAGATATAATAGTTAACAATACTTACAATCATATTAGACAATATATCTAATAGAGTTCACAATTAACCATATATGCACGGTACCATCAATGCATCCATAAAAACATTGTCATCTTCGGCCTCTAGTCATTTCAAATATACACAACTCACTTATCTCTATCATCACAAAAACTCTTCCTTATGAAGTTCCAAACTTGGATTGTAAGGAATTTTTTCCCAGTGGGGGTCCTTTGAAATGTTAATTACCAAAGTGGGGCAGCAGCCAAAACAATTCCAAAAAGGGGGCAAAACATGCCACATCATTGGCTAAATCGCCAATACCAATGGCGATTTTTATTTATTTATTTTTTGTAGGAATTTTCACAATATTGAATGGAGATTTTGTTTCCTTTAATATATATATTTTTTTGAACACGTTTATGTAATATTATTATGTTTAGGCATTTCAAGTTTTTTAAATATTATTATGAACATTTCATTAATAGTTTTAAAATTGTACTAGTACGTCGAATGGATGAGTCTAACGATATGTGATTTAATTAATCCCTAAAATCATTATTCGGGTAATGAGTGGTTGTATTTGAAAATTAACGGGTTGGCCGTAATGGGTCATTCAGTCGGGTTATTCGGTTAATGAGTGGTTGAATTTGAAAATTAACGAGTTGGTCGTAATGGGTCATTCAGTCGGGTTATTCGGTTAATGAGTCCATGTATTTGAAAATTAACGGGTTGGCCGTAATGGGTCATTCAGTCGGGTTATTCGGTTAATGAGTCCATGTATTTGAAAATTAACGGGTGCCTACACACGTGACTTGCACACCAAGCTTTAATCATTGAGGCAAGGAACCATGTCCGTGGAGGAATACAACAAGGAGACAGAGATGTTGTTAACAAGGCTCACAAGAACAAAGTCAGACCGCTAACGGGTTTCGGTGACCTCAGAGCCCGGCCGGCGACCCTCGTTCAGCCGGAGGAGCCCCTCTGAAGCTTCAAATACAACAACTCATTAACCGAATAACCTGACTGAATGACCCATTACGGCCAACCCGTTAATTTTCAAATACAACCACTCATTACCCGAATAATGATTTTAGGGATTAATTAAACCACATATCGTTAGACTCATCCATTCGACGTACTAGTACAATATTAAAACTATTAATGAAATGTTCATAAGAATATTTAAAAAACTTGAAATGCCTAAACATAATAATATTACATAAACGTGTTCAAAAAATATATATATTAAAGGAAACAAAATCTCCATTCAATATTGTGAAAATTCCTACAAAAAATAAATAAATAGAAATCGCCATTGGTATTGGCGATTTAGCCAATGATGTGGCATGTTTTGCCCCCTTTTTGGAATTGTTTTGGCTGCTGCCCCACTTTGGTAATTAACATTTCAAAGGACCCCCCACTAGGAAAAAATCCGATTGTAAGGTGTTCATATACACTTTCAATTGTCATAACAATAACGAAGGAGGTGAAATCATTGGTCATGAAGCTGCTAAAGTTGGTAGTGGCTCTTGGAATTGTTGGTACTTTTAATTTAAATGATTATCCATAGAATTTTATTTTACAATTCCATGGAGATTGATCAATGAACTCATCCACCAATCATTGTAAACCGAATGGAATCATTGTTTTTGTCTTGAACGCGATGGCAGAAACAATCTCAAATATTAGTATTGTGTGATGTACACAATGACTTGATCTCTCTCGTTGCAGATATTTGAGTTGCCAAATTTTGACTCATCATAGATTGTGATGGTTGGAGATGGGAGAATGATAAATGTATTGCTTTACGAATTAAACTCGATAAGGAATAGAGACTACTAAAGATGAAGATTATAGATGAAGAAGATAGAGGAAAGAGAATTTTCAATCGTGTTAAATGAGGTTTGGTTGGATCGAAATGAGTTGGATCTAATTATTGAGTGTTTGATGGCATGGAAATTTAAAATTCTTATTTTAGTTGACATGGTTGGGCGTAAGATTTAGGATGGAAAATTGAACAAAAGTGGATGAAATATCGATCTCTTCCTAAATCAAACTTGAGTCATCGATGTGTTAAAGATGAAAGTTTAAATGACCAATATGATATGTTGTCTTAACTTGAATGACCAAAAAATATTATTAACCAAATTATTAATTAGCTCTTAATGTGAGAGCATTTATTAAGAGTTGGTATAAATTTTATTTTTTATTTAAAATTTGTAGATGAGGTAAAAAATCTATTCCGGTAGATCCGGGATTTTTTTCGGTGACAAAGTCTAAACTTTGTCACCTATACAAAGTTTAATCTGGACCCTTGATCTCATATCCATATCTTAATTAATAATTTAAATCAATTTAATAATGCTATTTAAATAAAGTGTATAATTTAAATAAAAAATATTCGGCTGCAACCTTTGACTTCCATAACCGCCGCCCCTTTTAATTATTGTTTATTATTATATTTATTTTTCAATTATCTTCTCCTTAAAAAATGCTTGAAAATATTCTCTTAACAATTTTAGATAATCATAATCTTCTTCTTCATATGCTAATCACGCCATTAAAAAGAAAACTTCTGCATCATTTTTTTAACAAATAAGTCCCTAATCATTAAAAAATTCATCCCCAAGTTCAAGTTCTAGTTTTATAATGGATGAACCCGGTTTGAGTTCCCAAGTAAAAAAACCTTCTTCCGCACCTCTATTTGATCTAAATACTAGTATGCATTTTCACTGTTCAGTTCGTGAGTTTCGATTTATGTTGTTCAGTTTGTGAGTTTGAGTTTCAGTTTTTAAATTAAGATTATATTCATTGAGATTGATGCGGCTGGTCAGTATGCACGTAGTACTAGTATGCATGCAGTACTAGTATGAATTCAGTACTAGTATGAATGCAATACTAGTATTCCGAATGCAATACTAGTATTCCGAATGCAATACTAGTATTCCGGAAAAGAAATCGATGGATGAACGCCGGCCAGGGACAGCCTAAATGATTACTGGCGAGGGGGAAGATAGAGACTCGCCGGCGCCGTCAAGTGCTCCCGGGAGACCACGATGGCAGAGGAAAGAGCAGAGGAGGCAATCGATCCGCTCTCGAGAATCGAGCGAAGCCGAAGATCTGCCGCACCGAAGAGAGTCGCCGCACCGGAGAGAGCAAGCCGTCCGGAGAGAGCTCGCCGTCCGGGGAGAGCTTGCCGTCCGGAGAGAGCGCTGAATCAGTTTTCGCGGTTCAGAGGAGTGGGTGGCGATGAGGATGATAGAGTCACGCCGGCGCCGTCAAATACCACCGGGAGTCAGCCGATGGCAGGGGAAAGAGCAGAGGCGCTCCAAAAAGATGTCGCCGAATGGGATATAGCGGCGCTGCACCGGAGACTGCCGCCGCACGGGATATAGGCGCCGGACTGGACAAAGCCTGCCGTCCGGAGGGAGATTGCCGTCCGGGAGAGCTTGTCATCGGGAAAGAGGCGCCGACTGGGAAATTCGGGTTCAGAGTAGTGGGGGGCTGCAACGAAATTACCTAGGTCGTGGGTCTGCTGGTAAAAATAAAAATAAAAATAGTAATTTAGCCCTCATTATATACTAGTAATATCATCCGTTAGATCTAATTGAGGAGATCTGATGGCTGTAAACGAACTTTGTATAGGATACAAAGGTTCCCCTTTGTCACCCACTGCGCTCCGGAGTAGATCCTAGCATTGGTACTTTTCCGATTAAAAGATGTATGAATTCAGTGATTGTTGTGTAGTTACAATCAATAAGGTAGTAAACAGGTCTACATCAGAGCAATAAATGATGAAAACAACGGTTGGTTGGTTCAATACTTTAATCAATCTAATTGGAATCCAGTCATTAAGCTCAAATAAGTTAATGTAAGGCAATCTTGATCCACTCAAATTGGCTCCACAAGTAACTTTTTACATAAATATGACACATTTTGTATCATAGTCTGGGATGATTACAAGTTGAAGTGTACCGTTTAAGCATAGATATCCTGCACAACAAATAGGTCCATATAAATAAATTTGGAAGCATGAAATTCACTTATTACCTGCAACGTGATTTCTGAAGACATTGAATTAATAAACAATAATGACACACAACTACCTGAAGTTAGAAGTAGTGAGGGGGGTAAATAATATTACCCGTAGTAGTAGTACATATCCATTTGAATGGGAACTTTACCCTACAGAAATAATAATTAGTTTCTAATATAGGGGGGGGGGGGGTATAGGTAGTGGTAGTTGGGGAGGAGAAGAGAAGAGAAGAGAAGACAATAAATATCTTTGTCCAAGAACAGGCGATCCACATTTACTGCCCCTAAAGGGTGACAGTTGAGAAGAAGGGGTTAATATTTTTTTTTATTTTTACTTCATGAAAATCACTCTTTTTGCCACCCTTCACCCTTCACCCTTATAATATATATAAATACAACACAATACAGATCCCTCCCCTTCACCTCACTTGTGCATTACCAAACATGTCTCCAGTTACTCCTTTCATTCTCTTGACCGTGTTACTTTCTCTCAATGTTGCGATACTGTCTTTTGTAGCAGCTGATCAACAACAACAACAACAAAAACAACAAGATGTTGCGGCGGGCGATGAGGTGGAGGACAAGCATTTCTCTGTAGTGCCACGTCCTCTGCTCAGAGGCGGAGGGAAAGGGGTAGGCCATGGAATATCCGACAAAGGCTTTGGACATCGGAGGTTCGGCAGTGGCGGCCTTGGTGGAGGCTTTGGAGGAGGAGGCGGAGCTGGTTTTGGTGGTGGTGCTGGAGGTGGACTCGGCGGCGGTAGTGGTCTTGGTGGCGGTAGCGGTCTTGGCGGTGGTGGCGGTCTCGGAGGTGGCGGGGGTCTCGGAGGAGGAGGTGGAGGTGGTCTTGGTGGCGGCATTGGCCATGGTGGTGGTCTTGGTGGCGGCATTGGTCATGGTGGTGGTTTAGGAGGCGGCATTGGGCATGGAGGGGGAGTAGGTGGTGGGATCGGACATGGAGGAGGCCTTGGCGGAGGGATCGGTAAAGGTGGTGGTCTTGGAGGCGGTGGTGGATTAGGTGGCGGTGGCGGTGCTGGTGGCGGTGGAGGTCTGGGCGGAGGTGGCGGACTAGGAGGAGGTGGAGGTGGTGGGTTTGGCGGAGGTGGAGGGTTTGGAGGTGGGTATGGTGGTGGAATAGGAGGGGGAGATGGTGGTGAAGACATGGGAGGAGGAGGAGAGCTAGGAGCAGGTGGTGAAGATGAAGGTGGAGATCCTGGTTATGGTGGTGAGGGTGAAAATGCAGGAGGCCTTGATGAGCCTTGAAATTAAACCAATCCTAGGATAAATTAATGCATTTCGCTTCTTGTTTATCAACATGCTTTAATTAATTGTCATCCAATTAATCAGTGTACCTTTGCTACTTAGTTAATTATGTGGTGTGTTTAATTTGGATATCTACCAATTCCAAATTTCATGGAATTCTCTGCATTATATGTATCCGCCTCTTCCTTAATTAGCTTCTTTTTTTTATCAGGATGGACCCTCAAATATAAACTTCATACGTATTAACTAACCAGTATTTAATTTCTTCCTTAGGTCCTTAGTTTCGACTTACACTTACACATGCATGTATTGTCCCCAGATTATAATTAAACATTGCGAAATGCGATCAGCCAGCCCTGAATGTGTACATACTGGATAAGGCAAAGACATCATCTCACTCAGTCAATAAGAACTTATAAGAGGATTCGTGGCCAACCTATAGTGGCCACATATCTTCTCAAGGCTATCAATGCAGCAGCAGCAGTACTCTTTGGTATTCATTCCTACTCAATTATCAGAATTTAACACAAATTAAATGGATTCTCTCGCGACGTTCCCCTCTGGCGCTCCGACAAGCTTACCGGTGGCTGACCCTAGCGACCGGCCCCCAGAGAAAGGGGTGAATGACACCGTTTCTGTCCAGTTGGCTGGTACGTCTCATCGGCCGGCACCTTCTCCGTCAAGATCCTATTCGGGGGTCGTTAGTGGTCAGGTTTCTAACCCCTCTGGTGTCAACAAAGAGTGGATTTCAGTGGGAGCAAATGACATCATCACGTCAGTTTCAGAAGGGATCAAGTCTTTAAGCCTCTCAGAGAAGTTCAAAGAGAAACTTTGCAAACCTTGGTCGAATTCGGTGGTTGTCCGCCTCCTTGGCAAGACAGTCGGCTACTCTTATCTGTGTCATCGACTTCATGCGATGTGGAAACCGTTGGGGAACCTCCACATCGTGGATCTTGATAAAAATTGCTTCATGGTCAAGTTTGCCATCGATCAAGATTACTACAAGGCGCTGACTGGCGGTCCGTGGCTTATCCTCGACCACTACCTCATTGTACATCAATGGGACCATTCCTTTCGCGTCTCGAATGATTTGCCGAAGAAATTGGTGGCGTGGGTTCGCTTTCCACACCTGCCGATCCACCTATACCACGCGCAAGTCCTGACTTCGTTGGGTAACCTCGTGGGAAAGACGATCAAAATCGACTAAAACACGCAGCGTGCAGAGAGGGGCAAGTTTGCCCGGATTGCCATTGAGCTTGACTTGGATAATCCGATCCCGCCAATGGTGCTTTTGGATGGTGCTCCCCAATCGGTCGAATATGAAAGTCTTCCGAATCTGTGCTTCGAGTGCGGTAGAATTGGGCATGTAACAGGGTGTTGCCCCTCGAAGTTAACCACCGAACTCGTGCCGTTGTCGCCTGTGCTCCAAGTGGAGCCGCCCATGGCTGCCTCCTCCGGCACGGCGGCGCTGCCGCCTGAAAAGTATGGACCTTGGATGATAGTTGCTCGCCGTCATAATCGCTCAAGGAAGGAAGGTCAGCCGATTAAGGAAAATTTTAATATCAAGCCAAATCAAGGTGATCCTCCTAGCATTGATCTGGCTTCAAAGAAGGAAAGTAAGGGAGGTGGATCGACTATTGGAGATTCTGCAGGAGGAATTTCAGGAACCAAAAAAGGGAAGGGGGCGGCGGCTCAAAGCAAGGGAGTTGATTCCGCAGATAAGGCTGTGCTGAAAACCCTAACTGGCGGGCCTACTCTCTCCCATGTGGGCTTGGCGGTTGGGCCTATTCCCAAGTCAAGGGCCTGTCCAAACCCAAGAAGAAGAGAAATAGAAAGGGGGTGGCTGCTTCAGATGAATCGGGCCCGAGCCCAGTAACTCATACCAGCTTGGGCGACAGCCCCTCTGGGCCTATTTTAGTTCAGTCCAAGACTAAGCAGCCTTTGATGGACAGCCATGTGGACTCTCAGGCCTTAGATACTTCTAAGGTTAGTCCCAACCCTTTGGGCCATGCTGCCATTTTCGGCCCACCCCCTGCACCAACAGACAGCCCTAGTGCCCGGCAGAGCGATCAAAGCTCAGTTTCGGGTCGGTTCCGGCATAAATCATCAACCAAACCGAAATCAGTTTCGAAGTTGAAACCCGCCATTCTGGTAGCCAGGAGCTGTTCTTCGGGTGTTTCTAAGGGCTCTATGAAAACTATTATTTCGGATGCAGCAAAGGAGTTTGTTACGGTCAACGCCACGGCTCCGGCGGTTATGATTGTCGATCCCATCGACTTGGAGAATGCGGGTGGCGGCGTTGAAGAAAGGGTGGATGAGATGATTGTGGAGGAAGGAGGGGCAGCTGAGGACGTTCCGGCTGCTCGGCTGCCGACTGGGCTCACTCCTGATCGGGCTTGGGACCTTAATGCCCCAATGGCAGACTAGTTGCCCGGTTGTTCCTTTCTCTCTCTCTTTTTTATTTTTTATGGATTGTCTGTTTAATTGGAATTGCCGGGGTGCCGGTAACAATTCTTTTCTGGTTGCTTTTAATCACTATATGCAGGTTCATCGACCTCAGGTGGTTGCGCTCTTTGAACCGCGGATTAGTGGTGTTGTGGCTGCCGAGGTCCGTAAGAAGCTTTGTTTTAGCTCGTCCTTTGTTGTTGAAGCTGAAGGTTTTAGCGGTGGAATCTGGCTTCTTTGGAATGAGGACAACCTGTCAATCAAGATCCTTGCTTCGTCCAAGCAGTTTATTCACACGGAAATTGAGTGGGAGTCAGGAAAGAAGGTTAATGCGACCTTCATCTATGCGTCCCCTTCCCTCTAGGGACGACGCACTCTTTGGAACGACTTGCGTCAGCTCTCTTGTTCGACGTCACACGCTTGGGCCCTGCTTGGTGATTTCAATGCCATGTTCGATGCAACAGAGAAGCGGGGAGGTGCGAAGTTCAACCAAGGCCAAGCTGCTGAGTTCCGGAGCTGCATCGGTGATTGCAACCTCATCGACTCGGGCTTTGTGGGGCCCAAGTTTACCTGGTTTCGCCGTAACCTGAAAGAACGGCTTGATCGCTGCCTGGTTAATGCTGAGTGGCTTACCCTCTTTCCGGATGCGACCACCTACCATTTGGAGAGGTTGAAGTCCGATCACAGGCCCATATTGGTTCGTACTAATTCTTTTTTAAGGTACACCCCCAATCCTCGCCCTTTTCGTTTTAATGCGGCCTGGTTGGGCTATTAAACTTTCACTGACTTTCTTGATCAAAGCTGGAGGAGAGGAAGGGATTTGTGTTCTTCTTTGCAGGATTTTCAAGAGCACTGTGTCACTTGGAACAAAGAGGTATTTGGCCATATTTTCAAACGAAAAAGACACCTTCAAAATCGCCTCATCCGTCTGGAGCTTAGGAATCAGACTGGCGGGTCAATGAGATCGGCTTGGGAAGAAAATTCGGTTCGGCTTGGGCTCGAGAAGACCCTTTGGCAAGAGCATATGCTCTGGCTACAAAAGTCCAGACTGCAGTGGAATAAAGACGGAGACCGGAATACTAAGTTCTTCCATCTTTCCACTATCCGACGAAGGAAATCGAACAAGATTCAGAGCCTCAAACTTGAAGATGGGTCTTGGACTTTCGAGGATGCTGCTATGAAGGAGATTGCGGTCACCCACTTTCAGGAGCTCTTCAGAGCCGGACAGACCCGACCTTTGGAGCCTGCTGCTTCGGCTTTCTCCAACCCCCTCTCTAGTGTTGAGGGTCGGAGTCTCGCCTGCATCCCCTCAGTTGAGGAGTGCCTTTCCACACTCAAGGCTATGGGTGGACTCAAAGCTCCAAGGAAGGACGGTTTTCACCCCATCTTTTACCAGAAGTGTTGGAATATTGTGGGTAGTGATACTGCTGATTTTATCTTACAATGTTTCAGGACTCCGGAGCTCGTCGAGAAGGTTAATGAGACGATTATTGTTCTCATCCCCAAGATACCGAAACCGGAGTTGATCTCTCAGTTCTGGCCGATTAGCCTCTGCAACGTGTCTTAAAAGCGATTACCAAGTGCATTGCAGATCGCCTAAGGAAGCACATGAACAAGTTAGTCGGCGCCAATCAGACTAGCTTTGTTCCGGGCCGCCAAATCTCGGAGAACATCATCATCCTCCAAGAAGTGATCCATACTATGCGTTCGCAGAAGGGGAAAGCTTGCTCTTTGGTTATCAAGCTGGACTTAGCCAAAGCGTATGACCGTCTCGAGTGGAGCTTTGTGGAAGATACCCTCACCCAGGCCAACTTCCCTAGAAGTCTGATCTCTCTGATCATTGCCTGCATCTCTACTACTACTACAAAAAAACAGCTGTTTGGCGTCGGTTGAAACGTAGCAATTTAGCGTCGGTCGATCAACAACCGACGCTAAGTAGTTGACTTCGCATTTTAGCGTCGGTTGATAGTCGACCGACGCTAAAATGAGCGCGTCAACCGACGCTATAAGCCGTTCATGGTTCGATTTTCTGGTTGACCGGATGGTTTGCTCAGCGTCGGTCAGAAGAAACAATTTAGCGTCGGTCATCGATCGACGCTAAAACGCGTGTAATTAACGTCGGTTAACACGCGTTTTAGCGTTGGTCATCGACCGACGCTAAACCACGAACATATAAAAACCCCCCAGACGACAGAAATCAGTATGCAACTCCTCCCCAAAGCTTGAAATTCTCTAAACTCCCAAATCCTCTGAAATCCTTTAAAATTGCCAGCATTCGAGCTAGGAGCTGCTGTGACGCTGTTCTCATCACCGTGCTTCTTTGACATTTCCTCCGGTGTTTCGGTGTAAGTTATTTAATTTTTAGATTGTAATTTAAATTTCGTTTATTTTGTAGAGAATTATAATTGTATATGTTCTGATTATTAGGATTGTAGAGAATTAGAAACGTTATGATTATTAGAATTGTAGTGAATTGAAATTGTTGTGACTCCTATAATAGTATTGAATTGTATATTTTAATTTAAATTTCATTTAGTTTCTAGATTGTATGTGTCATTAGCCTTGTTGTGGATTGAAATAGTTATTCTGATTAGTTCTAATTGTACATGTTGTGGTTATTTTCTCAGTGCCCGTATCGAGTAGTTATTTTCTCGTGGTTCTGTCTTCTGCCTTTTTGTCACTACCCGCGGTGTAAGGTATGCATTTGTTGTCTTTTTTTTACACGTAAATTAATTGATTGTAATATGCATGTCTCATAAAAATGATTAAACTTGTATAGTAATATGTATGTTGTCAAGATTAATCTAATTCCTAGTAATATGTATGTTTTCACTATGATCAGTTATAATTTGTTTTTAAAATGAGATTAATTAGTAGAATTGTTTGTTATTTTTAATTAATTGTTAGAATATGATTAATATTAGAATTTATTGGTTGAGTTAGGGTTTGTTTTTTAAGTTAACTAAACTCAGTAGCATATTGCTAGCTACTTCTAATTTCGTACAAACACTAGTTACTAGTATATTATTTGGAAATACACGATTCTAAATTAATGTTATAACATCTTAGCATTTTACCGAAGTTAACTTATATATAGATTATGATCTCCAGTACTGAGAATCTATTCCCTACACTAAATCAGGTATCTCCTAATGGATAAATCTTGGATTAACACCCCAAGATTATCACCGGAGTACATGACTAGCTTAGAAAGCTTTCTGAATTTTGCTTTCTCCAACAACAACGACGGAGAGCAAATAGTCTGTCCATGTCCAAAATGTGGATTGAAGAAGTGGTTGTGTAGAGATGATGTGTACGAGCATTTACTCCGCAAGCCATTTCCGCCAGGATATACTGTTTGGGATCGACATGGAGAGCGACATGGCGAGCGTCTGTACGGATCTTCTTCTAGGACTGCAGTGCATGGAAGTGATCATATTAGATCACTTCGTTCAATGGTTAATGATGCTTTTGGTGTCGTTACTGAGGAGGTCCGCGAGACTATTACTGAAGTACTTGCTAATGAAGATGTTAATGAGGCAGGTCAAATAAATGAAGAAATTGCTAAGAGCGAAGATAATGACACCAGCATCCCTGAGCCAATACAAGAGCCGGTTGATGATGAAAATGTAAATTTGAGGGATTTACTAAAAGATGGAGAAACGGTACTATACGAAGGATGTAAGAAGTTCTCCTAATTATCTTTCATTCTGAGACTTTATCATATCAAGGGGATGCATAAAATCAGCGATAAAGCAATATCAATGATCATTGAGTTGCTGCATGAAGCTTTTGAGTTTGCCAACATACCGCCAACAGGATATAGTGCAAAGAAAATGATCAAACGGCTTAGGCTGGGATACACGAAAATTCATGCATGTGTGAACGATTTTATGTGTACTGGGGTAATGACATAGATGACACGAGTTGCAGGATTTGCAAGCAGTCTAGATACAAGGATGGTGGTGTTGATGATGACGTAGTTGATGGAAGGAAAGAGAAGAAACTTAAGGCATTGAAAATATATCGATACTTTCCAATAATTCCAAGGTTGCAAAGATTGTTCATGTGCCCTAGAACAACTGAGAGTATGGTGTGGCATTCTACAGAAAGAACTACTGATGGAATGTCGCGACATCCACGAGATGGTCAAGCGTGGATTGACTTTGACACTAGGTATCCTGAGTTTGCTTCAGATCCGAGAAATGTTAGGCTCGGTCTTGCTACTGACGGCTTTAATCCTTTTGGGAATATGAGCCTTAGTCACAGCACATGGCCAATTGTACTAATGCCATACAACACGCCTCCGTGGGAATGCATGAAGTCAACAGGTATGATATTGTCTGGTATCATTCCGGGAAAGAAAGCTCCTGGAAATGATATCGATGTCTACCTACAACCTTTACTTGATGAGCTGAAAATGTTATGGGAAGGTGTAGAAGCATATGATTCAGTGAAGAAAGAATCATTCACGTTGAGGGCAGCGCTAATGTGGACAATTAGTGATTTCCTGGACTGAGTTTATTATCATGGTGGAACACTTATACAGGACATGCATGCCCCACTTGTAATCTAGACCAGGAGCCATTGCGTTTGGCGGGGAGTGGGAAGAATTGTTTCATAGGAAGTCGACATTTCTTACCTGCAGAACATCCTTGGAGATTACAAAAATCCAAATTCAATGGTGATGTTGATTTAAGAGAGGCAACCAAACTCTTATCTGGCTCTGAAATTTTACAGCAGGTTGAGAACATCAATGTTACCTTTGGGAAGACGAAGGAGAGTGAACCGCCAAGGAAGAAAGCAAGAGGTGATGGAGGAAACAAAAAAAAAAGCAGAACAATGGAAGAAGAAGAGTTGTTTCTTTCAGTTACCTTATTGGGAGTTCAATAAGTTGCGACACAATTTGGATGTTATGCACATAGAGAAGAATGTGTGCGATAATATCCTGTACACTTTGATAAATGAGAAAGATCGAAGTAAGGATCACTTGAAAGCAAGGATGGATTTGAAACTGATGAAAATCAGAAGAGAGCTTTGGCCAAGACCAGATGGGAAAACTTGTCCAGCAGCTATATACACAATGGGTAAACGAGAAATTCAAACAATGCTCGAAACCTTGAAAGACATTGTTGTACCAGATGGATACTCAAGCAACATATCTCGTTGTGTTGATGTGGAGAACCGAAAGATATTAGGGTTGAAAACTCATGATTGTCATATATTAATGCATGAACTTCTACCATTGTCCATCCGGAATGTGTTGCCTGCACAGGTCTCATCTGTCTTAGTGGAATTCTGTTCATGCCTGAAGCAATTATGCTCGAAAGTGGTTCATGTTGATGGGTTGGATACGTTACAAGAACGCATTGTGGTAGCTCTATGTCATTTGGAGATGATATTCCCTCCGTCTTTTTTCACAGTGATGGTTCATCTAGTGGTCCATCTAGTTGAAGAAGTTAGACTTGGGGGACCAGTCTATTATCGTTGGATGTACCCTATAGAAAGGTACAATATAACAATCGGTTACATGCATTTGTTATGCGTTTACTTTATGATTTTACTAATAACAAATTCCTTGTCCAAACCAGATTTCTTGGAAAGCTGAAATCTTTTGTCAGAAACCGATCCCAACCAGAAGGTTCAATTGCAGAAGTTTGGATTTCTGAGGAGATTATTACATTTGTCTCCTTATACTACGAAGATGGAGTTGAAACTCGGTTCAACCGTGGGTCTCGACTCCATGATCAAGTGAGAGATGAATCCCTTGGCATATCCAAGTTCCCTTCAATTGGACGTCATGTTGGCGGCGAACACCCCTATAAGTTAAATGATATGGAATGGTTACAAGCACACCGACATGTCCTTATAGGGGCTAACGAAGTCAGTCCTTTCCTACAGTAAGTACATATACTAAACTGCACTTATGGTGTGACTATTATTCTATTTTAATTCTTCTCTATTGAATATGAACTTACTAGGGAGTTCCAAGCAATCACAAAACATCGATTACTAGGAAGATCATCAGCTGAAGTTGAAAAAGTTGTACATAGAGACTTTGTGCAATGGTTTAGGAGTCGTGTAAGTATACTATGAGTTTCATTAACCTTTGCATGACGACAACTTCCAATCATCTAGTTTGTGATACAGTATTATTTTTATTGTCATTTCACAGATACTAGATGATACCGAAGTAGTACATTCGAATAATCTAAGATTGTTGACGCGAGGACCTTCTCGACAAGCTTATCAGTATACTGGTTACGACGTGAATGGTTATCGTTTCCGTACAGTTAGTCGTGATAAGGGTCTCAGTACTCAGAATAGTGGTGTGTACGGCAGCTATGAAACTCATAGTTATTCTAGCTCAGTGGACAATCGACCTCACACAAGCGAACTCGCGTACTATGGAAAGTTAGAAGATATACTTGAGCTGAATTATTATGGAGATTTCCGTGTGGTATTATTCAAGTGTAAATGGGCTAACACTCACAATCCAAGGTATGTGAAGAAAGATAGGTTGGGGTTCACACAACTGAATTTCTCACACTTGCTCTACACGGGAAGTCGCTTAGATGACGAGCCATTTATTGAAGCAAAGGTGGCCCGAATGGTCTACTATGTGGAAGATAAGGTGGATAAGGGCTGGTGTATTCCTGTACATATCAAACCCAGAGATGTCTACGACATGGGTGATGAGGAAGGCAACTTAGTGCATGAGAGTGAGATGATTATGAATCCAGAGTTGACTGATTTTGATAATTCTACTGAACTACCCCTAGCCAGGCCTGGAATTGCAGAGTTCGATGATTAACTAGTGTTTGGTAAAATTATTTTGAGCTAAGTGTTATTGTTCTATATTCAATACTCGAACTATTGTTTCATAAATATTTGGATTTGGATTTGCAGATATGGCTCCTCGTTCAGGTCCTTGGATGGTAGAGCACATCGATCCAGCATGAGTTAGGACTCAGGAGCCTGTGGCTAGTAGCCAGATTTTGAGCCTTCGTGATGGCAAGAAGGTCATCATGCCTTGGGGGCCTCTAGGGCCTACGGCTGCGGGCCCCACCGCTCTGTTGGGCCAGTTCACGGGTTTGCTGGGTAATGACCAGAACCTCATCCCACTACAGTATGAGGAGTGGCCCGACGTGACGGAGGGAGTGAAGAATGATTTGAAGGCTACTGTGTTTGTAAGTATTCAAATATGAAATTCATTCCTATGTTATGTAAATTTAATAATAAGTACTAATTTGCAATCATTGAATTTGATGCAGCGTTGTATCGTGATTGAGCCACCAGAGTTGACAGACGCTGCGACTAAGTACATCATGGAGGATATTGGCAGGAAGTGGAAGGACTGCAAAACCCGCCTTTGGAGAAGTTATGTGGTTAACACATACAAGAATAAATTGAAGAAGGAAGCTGAAGAAGCGGGCCAGGACTTCGACTGGGATGAGTTTGTGGAGATCCCTAGGGCGTGGGCAATAGAACACAAGCCGGGCAGGATCTCTCCGCCTATGTGGATATCAGGCTGAGACCCGATAATGTGGTAAGTCGATTACAAAGTAAGCATTATGTAAATTTAATAATAAGTACTAATTTGCAATCATTGAATTAAATGAATAACATTTTTTAGGCGAGATCTCGCAATAATTCAGTCGCCCGGAGGACTTACACCTCACTCCACACTGGAGGGTCAAAGAAGTTGCGAGTTAGAGGAATGGAGTTGGTAATAATCCAGTTCAACTTTCCAATAATTTTTTGTGTATTAGGACGTTTTAGAAAGTGTATTCATATTGTTTATTTCGTACACTTGTAGGCAGCTGAAAGGGGAGGAAATGCCCCCAGTAGAGGTGAGTTGTATGCTATCACTCACACAAAGAAGGATCAGACTTACACTGATCCTAATGTGGTAAGTACTTGATCACCTATTCCAATCTAACAAAATAATCTCCAATAGTGTCTATTTTATTAACTTTGGTTTGTGAAACCCATTTGTGTCATCAATGTGCAGCCTCGGATTCTGGAGCTGATGCAGGATCCCACAGTCCCGACATTTCCTTCTGCGAACGATGCACTCGGACTTGTCTATCCGAAGGAGCACAGTGGTAGAGTTCGCGGTATGGGAACTGGCGTGACCCCCTCCCAGGTAATGTAATGTAGTATATGATATATGGTGTCTTTGTCTATTCTAATTAGTCAAATTCTAATTATTTGTTGTCTTTGTCTATTCAGGTTAATATGAGTAGGAGACGTGGTGGAGCAGCCGGTGGATCGAGTCAGGGTAGTAGTTCAGCTACTACCACTCACGTCTTCGGCCATTGTCCCGCCGACGATCGAGTGAGGGTGTTGGAGGCAGAGGTCCAGCGCTTGAGCCATCTGGAGGAGGAGGTTCAGCGCTTGAGCCATCTGAAGGAGGAGGTTCAGCGGCTCAGCCAGTTGGTGGGTTCATCTTCTAAGGGAAAAGGGAGTATGCCCCCTCAGACATGGACTCGTACGATGACGAGGACGATGAGTAGGTAGCATGTGTATTTAGATGTTTTTGGGGGATGTTTAAGGTGCATGTGTTAGAACAATGTTTTAGTAGAATGTTTTAGGAGGATGTTTTCGACATTTATATACAGTATGTTTATTGATTGGAAAAGTGAATTGTGAAAATGGAATTGATGTATGTAGGAAAATTTATGCAGGTATTGGCACTAGAAGAGTATGAGAAAATGAAAAAATCAAGCAGAATTCTGCCCACTGGAACCTGTAATAGCGTCGGTTGGACCTATAATAGCATCAGTCACAACTGGCACTAAATGATAATGCAGGTCAACGCGTGGTTGACCAGACACCCGCGTTTTAGCGTCGGTTAATCAGTTTAGCGTCGATTGGTGGTTCGACCGACGCTATTGTCTAACCACTGAGTCAGTGGGTGGTTCGACCGATACACTATAGCGTCGGTTGGCACGCGGTTTAGTGTCGATTGACCAAACGACCGACGCTAAATTTTAGCGTCATCAAATCTGGCGTCATTTTAACCGACCAACGCTATTATTTAGCGTCGTATGACCGACGCTAAAACGCGTGTATGACCGACGCCAAACAGCTGTTTTTTTGTAGTGTACTTCTACTCAGATCTCTTGGAACGGCAGTCTCACTCCAAGCTTCAAACCTGGCCGCGGGTTACGTCAGGGATGTCCCTTATCCCCTTTCCTCTTTACTTTATGCATTGAGAGACTCAGTATCCTGATTAATAATTCTGTGTGTGCGAATGTGTGGAAGCTGATCCGACTGTCCAAAGATGGACCGGCTCTCTCACATATTTTCTTTGCCGATGACCTGGTACTATTCGGTGTAGCTGGTCAAAGGCAAAGTAGAGTGATTACTAGCCTGTTAAATACTTTTTGTGCTGCGTCCGGTCAGATGGTGAGCGCGGATAAGTCTCGTGTCTTTTTCTCTAAAAACACGAGCACCACCCTCCGCCTTCGGCTTTGTGACCTCTTAGGCTTTCGTGAGGCCCGATACCTTGGGAGGTATCTTGGAGTCCCTATCCTGCACGGTAGGATCTCTAAGGACACTTATGGCTACATCCTGGATCGTATGAGGCGTAAACTGGATGGGTGGAAGTGTAACACGCTCTCCTTGGTGGGACGGGTTACACTTGCTCTCTCGGTGCTCAACTCTATTCCTTCCTATGCGATGCAGACTTCGGTCCTCCCTGTCTCTGTCACTAACCGGATTGATGCTATTATCTGTAATTTTGTCTGGGGTGGTTCCCTTGTTAAATCTAAAGTTCACTTAATTGCTTGGGACCGTATTTGCAGACCTAAAGACCAAGGGGGTTGGGACTCAGGAAGGCAAGAGAGCTCAACCAAGCTTATCTTATGAAGCTCGGGTGGGAAATCCTCAATCAACATGATAAGCTGTGGGTGTGGGTTCTTATGAGCAAGTATCTGAAGGAGACTGACACTGGGCCGCAACTTCGTAGGAAGACTGGAGGCTCCTCGCTCTGGAGAGGGATCCATTCGGTTTGGCATGAGATGAGAGGCGTCTGCCAGCAGAATGTTCGAAATGGGAAGGACACTCTCTTCTGGTCATCCCGCTGGCTTGATTCGGATATTATCCTTGCTGACCATGCCATTGTTGACCTTTCAGGTGATGACCTGCAGATAACAGTCGCGGAGGCTAGGAGCACGGACGGCAATTGAAACTGGGAGCTTCTTCGACGATCCCTCCCCCCCCCACATCATGGGCCACGTTGCTGGCATGGAGCCGCCACGCAACACCCTTGGCGAGGATGGCGTCATTTGGGGACCTGACCCCCGGGGAAAGTTCTCTCTGAAGACGGCCTATGAGATCCTAGCCTGTGCAGATGTCCACGCGGAGCAGGATATCTGGAGGACTGTTTGGCGCTGGAGGGGTCCAAGTCGGGTCAGACACTTCATCTGGCTGGTTACACATGACAGGATCCTGACGAACGCAGAACGTCGCAGAAGACATCTGGCGGAGGTTGATGATTGCCAGAGATGCAGGGGCTCTACTAAGGACACACTTCATGTTATCCGGGATTGTCAGGTGGCGAGAGAGGTTTGGACCACTCTTATCCCTCCTGAGTTTGTTTCACACTTTTTCTCTAACAGCCTTCAAGTTTGGCTCCGTAAGGGCCTTCAACACAGTGAGTTTGGGCTTACTTTTGGCATCACCATTTGGATTCTCTGGAAAGCGCGCAATGAGGCTATCTTTGAGAATAAACTTGTGACATGCGATCAGCTCTGCCTACGAGTCCTTCATTGGATCGCCGGGGTTGGAGAGACAATGAGAGCGGACTCGCAAGTTATCTCAGAGGGGGCCACAAGGCGCATTGATACTCACATCGGATGGAAAGCTGGGCCGAGTGACTGTATTACGATTAATACAGATGGTTCTGTTCTTCACCCCCACTCCCAAGCGGCGGCTGGTGGTATTTTGCGCACTTTCCTTGGGCGCCCGGTTAAAACCTTTGCTGCCAACCTTGGTCGATGCTCTATCATGAGAGCCGAGCTTCATGCAGCGGAGTTCGGGCTTATGATTGCTAGGGACATGGGGTATAAGAAGGTCCACCTCCAGTTGGATTCGTTGGCAGCTGTCACAGCCATCCTTGGACACCAAGAGGAGGACTCCATACATAGTCGGACACTTGGGAACATCAATGAGTTGCGTTGTAGATACTGGGATGTCACCATCTCCCACACTTACCGAGAAGGCAACAGAGTTGCTGATCTGCTTGCCCACCACGGGCATACCCTGGATTTTGGTTTTCATGTTAATTGTAACTATCCCCTTGAGGTCGATAGAGCTATCTGGAGTGATCATGTAGGGACCTGTTTTCCCAGAACTATTCCGATGAATGAGTAAGGGTGCCCGCGCCCGTTTCTCTACCAAAAAAAAAGGTATTCATTCTTACTCTGACGAATGTCCTTTTTCTTTGGGAAACCAAACCAGTAGTCCTACGCTACTGATCCTTTTTTTCAATGATTACTCAAACACATTTATGGCTGCTCACCCACCTGCTTATTGATCTTCTGTTGCTTTTGCAATTTCGTCTCAGATCATCTCTCCCTTCTACATTGCTTGTCCCTTTATACTTTTCTATCTTCCTTATATTGCTGGCTTCCTATTTGTATTCTTAACGCAATATTGTCTGGAACCACTACATGCTCAATTGACGGTTGAGCAGTTATACCAAACCGAAGAGACATGTTGGTTCAGACTTTAAACGGTTTACAAAAAACTAAATCTTGTTTGCATTTTAATTGCCAACTCTGAACGAGGAGAGCGACAAAGACTATGAGTGCGCTTGAACACTTACATCTAGCTCTTTTATTAGCTATGTCATAACCTATATTAATAATTGGAGCAGTGTTCCTCATGAAATTGAAGATAGGCTGGTCCAAGACACCTGAACCACACTACAAGTGATCACAGACAGATCACCTACCCGCCACAGGTGCTCAAGATCGACCCGACCCTCGTGCGCACGACCACAAGGATGGCCACCACTCCATTAGCCTCACCACACTCAGCACAACCCTAGACACGCCTCTAATCACCCGCAGTCGTGCCTAGTCCGCCCAGGTGTTCACCCGGCCGATCTGCCATCCCTGGATTTCGGCATCATCCCTACATTTTTGGGTTCCAATGGATCCAACTCCATGGGCCCCCATTCTCCGTGTCAATCCTTGGCCCACCTCTACCATACTCCAAGGAAGTCCCCCAACGCCCGATCCACCCAATCCATCAAAGTCCAACTTGGGTTAGAGTTTTTCCCTAATCCCTCGTGTCGCCACAACCCGAAACCCTAATCAGGTTGTCCATAAATTTGTTTATCAAAATAAATTTTTATCCAAAATAACCTCATTCAGCTATTTATGCATTAATGTATTTATAGATTTGCATCCCATGGCCTTACATCCCTTAGACCATCCGCACTCATGCAATTCACTTGCAATTGCAAAAATGGTCCCCACTGCCACCTCATTCATTTTTGCAATCTACTCACTTTTAATTTCATTCACTCTACACCAATGCAATTCATTTGCAATTTCATTTAGTGGGACCACACACTCTTTTCATTCAATTACTCACTTTTGTGTTTATCATTTTACTAATAGTTAATTATACATTTAAAGAAACAAATAAATATTAATTATAATATTCATTTAGAAATAATAAAATTTATATATAATTTATTTTATTCATATAAATTAAAATGACTACAAATAAAATATTTTCTAATTAATAAGTATGTTATAATTTAACGAGTCTGTGACTAACGTAAACACAATATTCAAACAACACATATACATATATAGTCATACGAATAACACAAGTACATATGAAGCGATAGTACATATTAGTCATCATCCTCATCGTCTCCAAATCAATTTCATAGCTCTTCTATCAAGTGTTGCCATGTCACCTTGCAATTCATTTTGCAAGTGTTGGTGTGGATGCTCTTAGGCAAGTCTATAAATTCCCACATGTGGCTTGGTTTTTATAGATTCCAGCTCACTATTCATAGCTTCTTTATAAAAAAAATAGCATCAACGAGTTTTATTTCTTCTTCATATGCCTTAGGTTCATCTTCCAAGGCATGAATATTGAAAATATTGTCATTTAAAGCATACTAGAAATTATCCCGTGCGATGCTGCGGAACAAAAAAGAAACTTCTGTATAGTTGGTCAAGTAAAATTGATAACCATCAAGTTTTTAATATACACTTTTATAACTTAATAACATAACTTTAGGTAATACCAAATTTGAAAATAAAAAATGTATTTGTCAAATATGATGGTGAATTGTTGAATCTTCTTAGATGTGGTTTCTTAGTTACGTTATGACCTCATGATAGATTAAAAAAAGTAAAAGATTTTAGAATCTTCACCGTGACGAGATAAGACTCTTGCCCCCGCCGCTGTAATGTTAAGAGTTTGCCACATACGTGAAGTCCAATTCAAAACCCCAAATTGTATATCCAACATATTACTACAATATGTTATATGTTTTACCTATGTGAAATTGAAAAATGAGAGGATGAGAAAATATATTAAGTGTTGGCTTCCGGTTAATTAGTGGTTGATGGTGAATAGGCTGTCATTGACAATTGATAACATATGTAATTTAGTTTCATTAATTAATTACATTAGTGTATATTTATCGTACCAACTAAATGAGTGATTAATTATGTCGTTGTGAGCTCCATCTATATCATGATTATAGCAAGAAAAAAAATCACAATCTATTTAGAAAACATAAGATAAAAATTTGTTCATATTTATCACTATAAAAAAACTTTCAATTGGAGAGAGAAGACTCAACAAAGTCTTTAGAAAAAATTTATTGAAAAACTTATAAAAAAATTCACATGAAAATAATGTAGGAGTTTTAGGGAATTTCATCATCATTGTATAGTAACTCCTTATGGATAAATAGTCTATCACTATTAAAGAGAGATGACTCAATAAAAGACATGTGGAAAATACTTTAGAAGAGCACACATGATAGTAGTGTAGAATTATTTTAGGGGATTCCACCCTCCTTATGCAATAGTAACTTCCCTTTCTACTTTTATATTCTTAATTAATAATTAATAATAACTATCAAGAAGCAAAGATGCCTAGATTCCCTTTTACAACAAAGTCATCAAACTTCTTAGGTGAATTAGTCCTTCCTTACTTGTAATTTGGGGTGAACTGTAACAACTCGAGTATCTCGCTCATTCTCTTGCATTTCCTCTACATCGTCGCTATTTTAAAACGAATCTTATTCCTATTGTTAATTATCAAGTTATGTGACTAAGTCAATGACCTAGTAATGGTATGATCTCATCCTGATTTATCACATTTATTATGTGTTGTTAGTGGGCAAATGAAAAATCCTAGTAGAGAGCATTAAAATGTTGTGTAGCAAATTTTCATATATCTACATGGTACGAGCTTCTAATGCTTGTTTGCAGTTTGTGAAATCTAGAGATGGACTTACTTGTTATGTGGAATCTTATTATATATGCTGGTGATTTGGACAAGAGAAGATAACACATGTGTGCACTATTGGTTGTTGTATTGCTAGTTACTAGGTAGCTTTTGTAGGCTACTGTTGATTTCTTTACCATTAAAGCTAAGTATATGGATATTTGTTAATCATGCAAATAAGTTGTTTGGTTGAAGGTCATATGATGAGATTTGAGGAGATACTTCGTGCATCGATATGTTATGTGATCATTAAGGTTTTATATGTTTTATAAAGGATCGTATGTTACAAAAGATAACAAAACACATTTATATGAGATATAACTAAATGTTAGGTGTTATTGTTGAAGGTGGTGTTAAAATCTCCAAGATTGTTACTCATGGTATAATCCAATTAACATGGAGAAAATGTCATTTCTTGTAGCTAAGTTTGAGTTTTTCTAAAGCTTAAAAGGTGTTATACTCTAGTCTAAGATGCACTTTGGCACACAATAATGATTTCATTTTGAAGGAGTGTTATTAATGAACTCTGAAGATTTTGAGGTAATATATTTCTGTATATTGAGAGAGTTCAAAATACTAAACTTTATAGGTACAAAGTAAGTTAAAATAAGGAAACTAGCTCAAGGTAGAATACATAAATAACTCCTGATTTCTAGCACTCTAATTACAGTGATTTTAGCTATCTACATCGTATCATAACTGCTAAATAATCTACAACTGTATATTTCCAGAATACTCTACACTCCCCCTCAAGTTGGTTTGTACATGTTGTAGAAGCCAAACTTGTTCCTTAATCTCTCGAAATCAGGTCCTTGTAGTGTCTTCGTGAGTACGTCTGCTGATTTTTCTCTAGTAGGGGTGTAGATTAGTTGTACTTCTGAGCTCTCTATCTTTTCGGCAATGAAATGTTGATTAATACTCACATGATTGGTCACGTTGAACTGGGTCCTTTTCCATGCTGATTACAGCCTGATTATCACACAGTAATGTTACTGGTTCCTCATTCTCCATTCCCAGTTCATTAAGCACTCTCTTAATCCATATTCCTTCACAAATTGTGTCTGCTAAAGCTCTGAAAACATATTCAGCACTACTTCTAGATACTACTGTTTGCTTTTTGCTGCGCTAGGTTAACAGATTTCCCCATACGAATGAACAGTAGCCCGTGGTTGATCGTCTATCATGTTGACTCCCAGCCCAGTCAACATCAGAGTATGAAATTACATTATTACTGTCATTCTTCTTAAATAACAATCCCTGTCCTAGAGTGTTCTTTAGTAGTTGAAAACTTCCTCCATGTGTTCTTCCATTGGATTGTGTATAAATTGACTAACCATGCTTACTGCGAAGAAAATGTCAGGTCTAGTATGTGAGAGGTAGATTAATTTTCCAACTAACCTTTGGTATCTTCCCTTGTCTACTTGTATACCTTCTTCCTTTCCAAGTTTTATTTTAGAACCCATGGGATTTCTTGTCGGTCTACATCACAACATACCAGTTTCCTTGAGTAGGTCCAAAATATATTTTCTTTAAGAGATAAAGATTCCTTCCTTTGATCGTGCCACCTCCCTTCCTAAGAAGTAGCGAAGTGGTCCAAAATCTTTCACCTCAAATTCTTCTGCAAGAACCTTCTTTATTTCTGAAATCTCCTCTATATCATTTCCTGTGAGAATGATGTCATCGACATAAACTATGCGAATTGCCATCTTGCCTCCTGATGCATGTTTTACAAAAAGTGTGTGATCAGCTTGACATTGAGTAAAACCGTGTCTTTTGACTGCACTTGAGAATCAGCCAAACCAAGCACGTGGAGATTGCTTGAGACCATACAATGGTTTTAGTAGTCTGCACACCTTCTTTTCTTCATGATTTTCCTTGAACCCATCTGGGATTTCCATATACACTTCTTCCTTCTAACTGATGGAGTGGCCAATCTAGATTTGCAGCAAGTGACTATAGAATGCGAACTGTGTTGAGCACTACAACAAAAAAAAGCTTAAACTGGCGGTTGTGGAATCACCACTATGTAATTACCATTATGGTGGTTTTAACCTCCAATGTATTTTTTTTTACCATTGTCGCGGTTATAACCTCCAGAATTCAAAAAAACTCTTCCACTATGTAATTATCAATCCGTGTCAAACCTGATCAACCAATAGGAAAAAAAATATGTTCATTGATAAAAAACCATTACCACTACAGCCCACATCCAAACCCTACCTCCTGTCTTCCCAATTTCACTACACCATCTCTCTCCCTCGACTTCGTCTAATTCTAATCCTCTGTTGCCGCCGAAATCATCACACCTCCCGTCGTTTGGAGCATCCCTTTCCTCCAAATGCTCACCTTCTTCAATTGGTCAATCAACCGGGAGGGGGATCCGTTTCTATCCCATGAACCCTACAGCGAGATGGTGGATCTCACTGGAAAGGTAAAGCTCGTCAACCTCACATGGAACATGATCAATTTAATGAAGGAGAGATCCGTCGAGATCATTGTGCATAGCTTCTCCATCCTCGTTCGCCGCCCTCCAGATGTTTTGAAGAGGAGAATTGAGCTTCTGTGGTTGATGGTAGGGCCGATTGCTGATAGGGATGAAAATGGAAATGGTGACGAGAAGAAAAAGGTGAAGAAAGCCAGCTACTTCAGCGATTAGAGTGAAGAGGACGATTGATTCTTTGAGATTTCTTTAGCTTGTAGGATTAGTGTAGCCTTTTGTTGTTTGTGATTAAACTCCGTTACAATTTTACTGATGCCGATGAATGCTATTGTTTATTCTCTACCTTTTTATTATTGCTTGATATATGTTCTAGCCTTGTCGCCTGGCCCAATAATGGAAGCCCAAGCCTGTTGGTCCTCCGGGAGTGGTGTACCTCGTAAGTAACGTGGGGGGTAGTTAGTTCAAGGAAAAGGGGAGGCGATCAGTTTAAGGAATGGGAAAGGGAGACGAGTAACGTACCGCGGAGCGTTTGTCCGCTGGGTCAAAGTGTTGTCCCCCGGTTAATAGGGTGTACGGGGGTATTTATAGTACCCCTGCCTTGGTCGCCAAGGCTAAATCTTAGCCACTCGTTTGTAGCCCCCATAGGATGTTGACACGTGTCTGCTCTGTCTTGGAACCCTAAGTGTCGCCAAGTAACCCTAGGAGGCCGCCGAGCTGGGCCGTCGCTTTGGGCCTTACTCCACTTCCTGGGCCTGCCTGTTCGGCCCATCTGATTTACCGCCTAAATCCGGACCTCCAGCCCTAGCCGCTGTGTTCGGGCTGCCATGTGGGCCGCCTCATGGGCCGCCGTGTGGGCCTTTGGACCTCGTCGGGCCGGGCCATCAATTGCCCCCAAGCCCTTAGTCGAGCTTTGCTTGGCTGAGGGCTTACTTATAACTCGGATCGCTTGTCTTGTGATCGCCGTAGGAGGGCCCATCAATTGCCCCCGAGCCTTTAGTCGAGCTTTGCTTGGCTGAGGGCTTTTGATCGCCTATGTTGTGTCGCTTTATCACTTTGCTGACCTATCGCCTTGTTGCTTTGTTGTTTTGCCGCTTTGGTGTCTTGGTTCTTATCGCCTTATCTCTTTTGTCGCTGCTTTCTATCGCGCCCCTTCTTTCCAGTTTTTCATGCACCTCTCTACCGCTCAGGGTATTATGGTCTTTTACTCCCTACCTTGCTGGAGAAGTTGGGGAAATCGGGGTATTTCAGTAATTGCCCAGAAAGCCATCATTACCTTATCCCTTCAGACGTCACCTCAGCCGCGCGTGCCCCCAATGAAACGTCGCGACGGCTCGACTTCCCGCCAACACGCCCTTTTAACCGCACGTGTGCCTCACTCATTCACCGCGACGGTTCCACTCCCGCTCATTGCACTCCTATATAAACCCCATTCTTACCGTCTTCCTCCGTTTTTTACTCTTTCTCTGCCACCTTGCCTCTCTGTTTTTACAGTCTGCTCGCCTCCACTACTTCTTCCTTCCTCCGCCGATCAGAAAACGCTTCATTTTTCCTTCTTCCGACCACCGGAAAACGTTCATCTCTCTTTACCATTTTTCAGATGTCTGGAGCTCCCCGACGCCCACCTGGTACGTGACTCCTCCCTTCTTTCTCACTCTCATTGCCGTCCTGCCGTGTGTTTCCTTCTCTTTTCTGCTTCTTGATATTTTTCTTGAACCATGGATTCCGATTCCGATAGCCAAAACCAAAGTCATTCCTACTCCGCGGGTACCGACTCTTCACCCTCTCCTTCATCCCCCTCCTTATCCCTTCCTTCAACTTCAGCCAGTCTCCTGAACCAGTGTCCTTAAATCCTCCATCTATGGCCTAAACCTCGTCTGCCCAAATTTCTGACGTAGCAGAGGAGAATTTTGATGAATCTCCTGCCCTGCCTTTTTGGGGTCCCCACCAAAAAGGATTCGAGCGGGCCCGTCATGGGTTCGAGATTGATCCTGAGGCGACTAGAGTCACCGGCTCCTACTCCATTGGCAACTGGCGGTCTATGTGGGGAAGAGCTACTTGTGACGAGCGCACGGTCATCGGCCCGGGCTACTTTCCTTCAGGGTCGGTGGAGAAGATCGCCCGCATTCTTCCATTCGCCATGCTGCCGTCTACCTGGGAATTCGCCGTGGCCTCTCGGCTTTCCACTATTGGCAATTGCCCGCCAGGGTGGCACGACGTCTGGACCGAGGCCTTCACCAATGGCCTTCGCCTTCCGCCATCATCGTTCACGGTCGACCTGCTTGGGTGCTTTGGCGCTTCTCTTGGCGCCTTTAACGTCGGGTGTTGGGCTACAGCCTCTGCTTTTGAATGCAGCTGCATGACTAAGAAGATCGCCCCCACTCTGCGGTTGTTTCAATTAATTCATTATGCCAAACACACCTCCAATGGCATTAGTTTCGTTCGCCGAGCTGATCTTACTCAAAAGGGCACTTACTCATCCCCGAAACCTCGCCCTACATGGTACCATTCGTTTTTCTACTTCCGCCCCAGCGACACGGATCACCATTGGGCTTCGCTGCTCCCCTCATCCTAGTCTTCTGGTGACGTGAGTTCTTTCAACGCCGAGCTTGATCCTACTCCTGATGAAATACTCCTACGTCGCCATATCCTTCTTGATTGCCATCACTTATCGACCACTTCTGGCCTGCGGACTGCCCAGGCGGGGATACGAGGAGGTATACTTTATGTCTTAGGCGGTGCTAATTGTTTTCCTCCCTTCCTAGCTGTCGCCGTTCATCTTGCGTAATTGAGTCGTCGTAGCCAAACCCTTAGGAATGTATAACCTTTACATTATCGCCTTTTTGTGCTCTCTTCTCTTTCCTTTTTTATACTAATCTTTGGATGTACTTTTTCTAGGCGCCGTAAGCCTCGCTGGGTGCCTCCTTAGTACCATCGCACGTGGTCCTATCGCCGATACTCGTCCCAGCCGCTCTGAGGCTGCCCCCGTCGCTCCTGCTTCTGCCCAACCTTCGCCTGACAAATTTAAGGGGAAGAGGAAGGCGGCTGAGACGGATGAAAGCCTCCTTTCTTCAAAGAGGAAGAAAAAAGCTGGGGTTTCCAAGCCGAGGAGAAAGGCAGGTGAGGGCTCCAGCAATCCACCGTCGCCGCCCCCACCAGTGATAGAGGTGGAGGATGTCGATGCTGAGACTGAAACTCCCCTCCGCCGCTCTCGTCGCCAATCGCCTCCGGCAAATGACAATCCTTCTGCGGGGGAGCCCTTAGAGCATCCTGCTGACGAGAACGTCATCTCATATGACGACTCCTATCTTCCTGACGAACCTATTCCTCTTCCCCGGGATCCGGAGCATCCCGAGTCTCGCCGGCTGCGGAGCTTGATCTTCGTCCCACCGAGCCTGCTCGCGACCACTCTCGCCCGCCTCCTGTCAACACCGACCGTGCCCGCCGGGCCGGCTGGACAGAGCGAGCTAACACTCTCTTCGATCGCCCTGCTCCTGCTGGTCGCGAGGGCGAGGGTCCCTTTCGCCTTCCCTACTTCGCTGTCGTTCATCCGGTGGCATCCCACATATCGCCCCGGATGGCGAGTGATATCACGGAGGAGTTCTCTCGAGGTGTCTACGAGGGGGTGACCGCTCCTGGTGAGGGCTCGGAGATTTCGGACCTGCATGGGGCAACTTCCTGCCGCCTCCTTCAGGTACTTATGGAATGCGTCATTTATTTGCTTTGTCCTGTTACCTTAGCTCTGCTCGCTACTTCTTACCCCTTACATTTGTTTTGCTGCCTAGGCTGTGGCCGAGCTCGACGATCTTTCCTTTGCATGTAAACACATGCAGGAGGAGAATCGGAAGCTGAAGGAGGATGTTGAGAATCTGCGCTCTTTGCGCATGGATCTCACCCGTTATCATAACGAGGAGAAGGTATTTACTCATCTGCCTCTTCTTTCTCCCCTTTTATATATACTATTTCCCGGCTTGTCACCTTACGATCCTTGCTAAACCCGCACGTTGTTGTTTTTTTTATCTTAGCGACGGCAGATGCAACGACCTCTGCTGCTGAGTCTCTGAAGGAAAGCCTGGCTGAGGCGACCAGGCGGATCTCCCAGATGGAGGGCGTCCAGGAGGACTTGCAATCTGCTAATAAGCACATTGTCGCCCTTGAAGCCGAGTTGGATGAGGCTCGTGTCAAGGTTGCTCAGGTGGAGGAGATAGCCGCCGAAAGGGACAGAGCTAAAGAGCTACTTAATGACTCTCTGGCGGCTGAATCGGCGGCGGATCGTGATCTTGCCGCTGCCAAGGCTCAGTATGATGAGACTGTGGCTTATTACACTCATGCTCTCGGCGAGAGTATGCGTGTGGTAATGCGCAGCTGTCGTAATGAGTTCTACGAGCTGTTTCCCAACAAGGGCTGGCCGGGGCGAAAAATGGTTCGAGCCGTCCTCCGAGGTCTCAATCGCTATAACTTTGGGGTTCCCGAGGAGACTTATTTTCGAGATGTTGCTCGCTTGGAGCGGGAGATAGTGGCGGCAGATGCTGAATATGTGGCGGCCACTCGCCGCAGCCGTGGCCTGCCTGATCTGAATCTCGATGGGTCAGAGGTTCAGCCGCCATCATCTGATCAAGCCCCCTCGACCAGCGGCAAAGACTTCAATTCCGCCGCTGACCCTTCCAAGGCTGGCGAGAAGAGCTCCGGCGCTAAAGACCCATGATCCCGCTTTCAACCTGTTGTTATTATTGCTATCTTTTCAGACAATCATCATGTTTCTGCGTGCTGTTGCTGTTTTCCTCTCTTTCTCCTTCTCTTTTTTTGTAAAAACTGCTTTATTAAACTCTTCCTCGCGAATTTTCAATCTTTGGTCTTTTATCTTATTACACCTCTCTTGATCGCTTTGCTTCTTTTCATCATTAACTAGATGTTATACCGATAGCTTTGATGCCCCTAGGTCTTACACAGTGATTTGTTAATGCCCATAGGTCTTACATAGCGATCCCAATGCCCTTAGGTCTTACATAGTGATTTGTTAATGGCCGTAGGTCTTACATAGCGATCCCAATGCCCTTAGGTCTTACATGATAAATTTGATGCCCTTAGGTCTTACACAGCGATTTGTTAATGCCCGTAGGTCTTACATAGCGATCCCAATGCCCTTAGGTCTTACATGATAAATTTGATGCCCGTAGGTCTTACACAGCGATTTGTTAATGCCCGTAGGTCTTACATAGCGATCCCAATGCCCTTAGGTCTTACATGATAAATTTGATGCCCTTAGGTCTTACACAGCGATTTGTTAATGCCCGTAGGTCTTACATAGCGATCCCAATGCCCTTAGGTCTTACATGATAAATTTGATGCCCTTAGGTCTTACACAGCGATTTGTTAATGCCCGTAGGTCTTACATAGCGATCCCAATGCCCTTAGGTCTTACATGATAAATTTGATGGCGCAAAGACATATATTAGATTCAAACATTAGGGCCCTTAGTTGCCTTAAAAACTAGCCTCGGCTACAAGTGTCTTTTTAATCATAATATCGCCTGAGATGCATGGAGTTCCAAGTTTTGGGGATCTTTGCTCCATCTAACTCTGCTAGTTTGAAGGTGTTGGCCCCTACCACTCGCCGTACTCTGTATGGGCCTTCCCATCCGGGGTTGAGCTTGGCCGCCCCAACCGCCGGCCTGAAGATCTTTCGCAGCACTAAGTCGTTGAGCGCGATGTGATGTGGTCGGAGCTTTAAATTGTACCGCCTGGCTAACTGCTCTTTTTCAGCAATCAGCCGCATCTGTGCCTTTTCTCTTCTTTCCTCAATCATGTCTACGTTAAGGATCAATTCTTGTTCGTTGACCTCGTCCCTGTATTCCTGTATTCGAATAGATGGGATTGAAATTTCTACCGGAAGGACCGCCTCAGTCCCATACGTCAATGTGTAGGGAGTCTCCCCTGTCGCTGTTTTGTAAGCCGTACGGTGAGCCCATAGTACATGATCAAGCTCCTCGACCCATACGCCCTTACAGCCATCCACTCTTTTCTTTAATCCTTGTAGAATAAGCTTATTAGCCGCCTCTGCTTGTCCATTAGCTTGTGGGTAGGCGACCGAAGCGAATCTCAGATTTATCCTCAGGTCATCACAAAATTCTTTAAAGACCTGTGAGTCAAACTGAGTTCCATGGTCACATATAATACTTTCTGGTATACCAAATCTGGTGACGATACTTTTAAATGCAAACTTCTGTATCTGCTTGGCGGTGATACTTGCCACCGCTTCTGCCTCAACCCACTTGGTGAAATAATCAACCGCCACGATGAGGAATTTCCTTTTCCCTGAGGCTTCCGGAAATGGGCCTAGGATATCCATCCCCCACCTCGCGAATGGCCACGGGCTGACATTCGCCTGGAGCGCTGTTGCTGGCAACTTGTGATAACTTGCAAATTCCTGACATTTGTGGCATTTCTTCACCAGGTCGCCAGCCTCCTTTCTCATTGTTGGCCAATAGAAGCCCTGGTATATTAAGTTCCTTTCCAAACTTCTTGTTCCCAAGTGAGTACCACATACTCCTGAATGTACTTCCTCTAGGGCCCAAGCTGCATCCTCCTCTCCCAGGCATCGCAAGTATGGACCCATAGCTGATTTTCGATATAGCTCTCCCCCTATTATAGTACACCTCCCTGCTTTTTGCCGGAGCTTGGTCGCTTCTAACGGGTCGCTTGGTACAGTGTCGTTATCCAAGTATTGAATAATAGGCGTTCGCCAGTCGCTTTTCCCAATTCCGTTAATCATGTGAAAACACTGCTTCCTCCTTGTTTCCTTTTCCACTGTAACCATTCGCCCTTCTTCAAAATCTGTCGCCGTTGCTAGTTTCGATAATGCATCCGCGTGGCAATTCTCCTCCCTAGCAATCTGGGATATAACCACCTTCTTGAATTCCGATATAAGCAGTTTTACCTCATCAAAATAAGGGAGGAGCGACTCCTCCTTTACCTCAAAGCTCCCATTAACTTGGTTGACTACTATCGCCGAGTCTGAGAAAACTTTGATGTTAGTAACTCCCATACTCTTAGCAATTCGCAAGCCAGCCTCCAATGCCCCGTACTCAGCTGCATTGTTGGTTCGATTAGTTGCAAATCGCAATGCGACCTCGTGGAGGATCCCCCCAGGAGACCTTAGGACTATCCCCGCGCCTGACCCTCCTTTACTCGAGGCGCCGTCTGTAAATAACGTCCATTCATCACCTTCCTCGGTGTCTTCTTGTACTGCACCTTCGACTACAAAGTCAGCAAGGACTTGGGCCTTGATCGCCGTTCGCGGTTGGTATCGAATGTCATATTCGCTTAGCTCAATCGCCCACTTAGCTAATCGCCCTGCCACGCTCATAGATCTTAACGCATTCTTAATCGGAAGATTCGTGAGCACATGTATTGTGTGTGCTTGAAAATACGGCCGCAACTTTCTGGCTGCGCAAACCACAGCGTACGCCATTTTTTCTATCGCCGGGTACCTTGTTTCAGCATCGATCAGGGTTTTACTTGTGTAAAAAACAGGGTGTTCGGTTTTGTCCTCTCTTCGAACTAAAACCGCACTAACTGCCTTTGGAGAGATCGCGATATAGAGAAATAGATCTTCACTTAACTTTGGAGATGCAAGTACAGGAGGGGTAATTAAAAATTGCTTCAGCTCTTCAAAAGCCTTGTTACATTTGTCATTCCACGCAAACTTGATGCATTCTTCAAGGTCGCGAAAAATGGAGCGCAGCGGTCGGCGATCCTGGGAATGAATCGATTGATTGCCGTCAGTCTCCCAGATAGAACCTGAACCTCCTTCACAGTCTTCGGGGGGGCCATCACTGTAATCGCCACGATCTGTGCCGGATTAGCTTCTATTCCTCTCCTGGTTATGAGATATCCCAGGAACTTTCCTGATGTCGCCCCGAACACACACTTCAAAGGGTTCAACCTAAGCGAATACTCCTGCAGTGTATTGAAGGTTTCCCTCAAGTCGCCAAGATGATCATCGGATTTCCTACTTTTGACCAGAAGGTCATCCACATATGCTTCCAAATTCCGGCCGAGCTGCTTGACAAAGACTGCGTCGATCATCCGCTGGTAAGTCGCGCCAGCATTCTTGAGCCCAAATGGCATTACTCGGTAGCAGTAGTTCGTCGTGGGCGTCATGAAAGCCGTTTTCTCTTGATCCTGCTTGTTTAAAGGTATTTGATGATATCCTGAGAACATATCCAGAAAGGATAGCATTTCATTATTCGCCGTTGCGTCTACCAGCTGCTCTATGTTGGGCAAGGGGTACGGATCCTTGGGGCAAGCATCATTAAGGTTGGTGAAGTCGACACACATTCGCCATGCTCCTGACGATTTCTTCACAAGAACTACATTAGCCAACCACTCAGGATACTGCACCTCTTTGATAAACCCTGCCTTTAAAAGCTTTTCCACTTCATTCGCCACCGCTTGCTGCCTTTCCCTGCAGATGTTCCGCCGCTTTTGCTGGACTGGGCGAGTTCCAGGTTTGATCGCTAGAGAGTGTTTGATGATGTCTGGAGCGATTCCTGGCATGTCACTTGGTGACCATGCGAACAGGTGCGAGAACTCTCGGAGCAACTTGACCAACTCCTGTTTCTTGTTATCGCTCAGGTAGGACGAAACTCGAACTGTCTTACTTTCATCTTCTTCGAACAGCGGTATTGGGACGTCCGATTCTGCTGGTACGACTCTTTCTCCCTCATTCTCTGCCTCCAAGCTTATGGTGAGGCACGTGCTTTTAGTCGCCGCCCTGTAACACCTTCTGGCGATGTCCGGGTGTCCTCAGGCAAAACCTATCCCTTCATTAGTAGCGAACTTCAGTACTTGGTGCACTGGGGAGGAGATTGCTTGGAAGGCGGCGAGTGCAGGTCGCCCTAGGATCATGTTGTACGTGGATTGACAATCCATGACATGGAAGTCGATGGATCGAGTGACCTGCAAGTCTCCATCCCCAATGGTTATCGCCATCGTGGCTATCCCCTTGATGGGAACTGTGTGTCCTGAAAATTCTGAGATGGTAGTTTTTGTCTGCCTGAGCAAGCTAGCTGGCAGGTTCATCTTTTTGTACAGCTCCCAGAAAATAATGTCCGCAGAGCTCCCTTCGTCAGCCATCACTCGCTCCACTCGGCTATTGTCTGTGATTACTTGAATCACCATCGCTTCCAAACTTGGGCCTCCTACCCTGGCCATGTCTTCTTCCGAGAATCCCAACGTTGGGCGACTGACTTGGTCTATCATCATCACCTCCTTTGTTTCCTCCTTTCTGACTTTCTTTGTCGGGCAACTTTCCCCGCCGAAAATGGTTTGATAAACGTGGTTTACCTCAGGTCGAGGCTTTTTCTTGCTATCTTCATTGTCCATAGGCTCCTTAAGTCAGGCGAAGACATCACCCTTCTTGTCTTGTGATTCTCCTTGTCCACGGCGATCATCTTCTTGCGGCTTGTTTTTCCGCTTTGAGCTGACAATGAAATCCCTGAGACGTCCTTCGTTTATCCACCTTTCGATTTCATTTTTCAATTCCCTGCAGTCTTCAGTGGTATGCCCATGAGAGTCATGGAAATCGCAAAACTTTTGGCGACTTCGCTGATCCGCCGGAGTGAACATTGGCCCCGGCCAGTTGATGGGATGTCCCTTATGCTGCATATACAGCAGAATCTTTCTTCGCGATTCTGAGAGGGGTGTATAATTTGCCCTCTCCTCTTGGTATCCTCTCTCCTGATAACCCCTTTGCTCTCCAGGGTATCCTCTCTCTTGGTAACGCCTTTGCTCCCCTGGGCGATATTTCCCGTATGGCCGTGTCTCGGAGGGCTGCCCTTTGGCCTGCTTGTTCCCTGTAACGGGCTTTTCTTCCATCTTCGCCACTCCACCGACAGGCTCTGCTAACTGCTCCTCAATCAAAATAATTTTGTGTACTCTGGTTTCCAAGTCGGACAGCGACTTCGGAGCCACCTGCAGCAGCGACTCCCGCAGCCTGCCGTTATGAGTCGACTGGAATAAACTTGCCGCAGCGATTTCATGATCTACCCTCTTGATGGATTGGACGACCCAGTCCATTCATCAAAGAACTCCTTCAGCGACTGGTTCGGCTTTTGCCTCAGGCTCACCAGCGCTTACAACGGGACCGTCCTTGTTTTCTTGCACTCATACTTCTGTGAGAAGATCCTCGCAAAGCCCTCCCACGATGTTATGATGCCCTCCGGTAGATTCATGTACCACTCCCTGGCTCGCCCTCCCAGTGTCGCCGGAAAAGCTCTGCAATATGCGGCGTCGCCAGCCTGCTGCATTTGCATGGCGATCTGGAAGGCTTGCAAGTGCTCGTCCGGGTCGCCAGTACCTACATACCTATCTAGGTTGGGCGGAACCAACCCCTTAGGTAGTGGCTCGGCGAGTATCGCCCTGGACAGAGGTTGGCGAACCGCCATCTGTGCGGGGGAGATTTGAGTAGCCGGGAGGAAATGCTGTAACACTTCCAAATGGGAGTCCTGTGGCGATTGCCTGTCCTGAGTGTTGGCCTTGAGAGCTTGAGCCTGCTGGGTGATCACCGTTTTCAACATCTGCGTGAGTTCAGCATTCTGTTGCTCAAGGGACCGAAATCGCTGCTCCAACAGCTCATAGGCATCGCCGGCCGGAATAGTACTCTGCGACTCCGAGTCGCCTTCGAATTCGCGCTCCATGTTTCTAGTGAGGTTTGGGTCTGCTCGAGAACCTGGGTTGACATGCTTGACAGGTGTTACTCTATCTCCTCTTTCGCCATCCTCGCCCATCAGAGTGGGAATCGCTAATGAAGCCATTCGCCTTGAAAAGTCGCCTGATCGCCCCCTATCTGGCGCGCCAATTGTTCCAGCCTTGTCGCTTGGCCCAATAATGGAAGCCCAAGCCTGTTGGTCCTCCGGGAGTGGTGTACCTTGTAAGTAACGTGGGGGGTAGTTAGTTCAAGGAAAAGGGGAGGCGATCAGTTTAAGGAATGGGAAAGGGAGGCGAGTAACGTACCGCGGAGCGTTTGTCCGCTGGGTCAAAGTGTTGTCCCCCGGTTAATAGGGTGTACGGGGGTATTTATAGTACCCCTGCCTTGGTCGCCAAGGCTGAATCTTAGCCACTCGTTTGTAGCCCCCATAGGATGTTGACACGTGTCTGCTCTGTCTTGGAACCCTAAGTGTCGCCAAGTAACCCTAGGAGGCCGCCGAGCTGGGCCGTCGCTTTGGGCCTTACTCCACTTCCTGGGCCTGCCTGTTCGGCCCATCTGATTTACCGCCTAAATCCGGACCTCCAGCCCTAGCCGCTATGTTCGGGCTGCCGTGTGGGCCGCCTCATGGGCCGCCGTGTGGGCCTTTGGACCTCGTCGGGCCGGGCCCATCAATTGCCCCCAAGCCCTTAGTCGAGCTTTGCTTGGCTGAGGCTTACTTATAACTCGGATCGCTTGTCTTGTGATCGCCGTAGGAGGGCCCATCAATATACAATTATAGACTACACATAGTGGTGGCCGAAGTTGGCCGGAGCAGATGAAGATGAAGAGTTCGTTGGACGGACAGAATTAGTTTTTTTTTTTATTTTTTTAAAGAATTAATACCAACAGTGCCGGTTATAACCTCCACAATGTAACCGCCACTAATGTTTAGTATTGGTGGTTCCTGACCGCCAATAAATGGTGGTTGTCTCTTTCAATAGTGGCGGTTATAACCTCCACAATTGCAAAAAATAACTGCCACTATTTAGCCGTTTTGTTATAGTTGAGTTTCACAACTGGAGCAAATGTCTCTTAATAGTCTATTCCGTAAAGAAAAGTGAAACCTCGAGCAAATAGCATTGCTTTCAATCTTTCCACAGTGAAAACCCATTTATAGGTGACAACATTCTTCCCATATGGAAGATCTGTAATAACCCAAGTTCCATTATTTTCCAAGCCATTCATCTCCTCTTGGACAACTTGCTTCCATCCTTGATTTCTTAGTGCTTCATGAATGTTAGTTGGAACATGGAATGCATCAATCTTGGCTAGGAACCCGTGATAGCTATGAGATAAATTTGCGTAGGAGATAAATTGATTAATAGGGTATTGTGTACATGCTTGGGTACCTTTTCTTAAGGCAATAAGAAGCTCTAGGATGTCAGTTTGTTATGTCTCACCCTGAACTGAATTTTCATTTCTTGTTGCATTGTTTTCTGTTGGAGTTGGGTCGACAAGAATTGATTGTTCTGTTATGAGTTGTGCTCTGTGCTCTACCTCTTCTTGAGTTCCTTTTGGTCTCCTTGTGTATACCTTCAACTCCTTGGGATGGGACTGGTCAGGTTGTGGGCTAGGATCTAGATTTGGGACAAACACTAGTCCACTTTGGCTAGGTGTAGGTGTATGGTAATTCCAAGGCTGCAGTTCGTTCATATACTCCCCCTTCAATGGAACACTTAGAATAATATGATTTTTTTTAGAGAATAATATGATTGATGTTCAAAGAAAGTGATGTCCATTGTTTCAACCAACTTCTGAGTTTGTGGATGGTAACATTTGTATCCCTTCCTTTGGGGAGAATATCCAATGAATATACACTTGAGGGACCTAGGATCCAACTTATCCTAATTGTGACTGTGAATATGCACAAAGGTAGAGCACCCAAAGACTTTTGATGGGAGATTAGATGAGAAAAAATTGGCATGGGGAATGTCTGAATTTTCGGGTTTGAAAATGCAAGATTCGTGATGGTAGTCTGTTTATTAGATAGGTTGATGTTAGAACAGCTCGGCTCGGCTCGGCTTGGCTCGTCAACACCCCTATGTGCCACATCCAATAGATGTCTATTTTTGCGTTCCGCCACATCGTTTTGTTGCGAAGTATTGACACGTGAATTTATCTGAACAATTCTTTGTGCTTCCAGATATTCTCCCAACATTGATTGAAAATATTCCTTGCCATTATCAGATTTGAGAATCTTTATCTTTGAGCCAAACTGTGTTTGAACCATGAGATTGAATTTTTGGAAGAGTTGTCCAACCTCATACTTCTCTTTCATTAGGAAAATCCATGTGAATCTTGTATGGTTGATGCTGCAGTTTTAGCGGTATCAAATAACTAACCTACCGAAGTAGACTAGATCATATTCTACTCGAGGTCTTTTCTTCTTGTCTACTCAAATATGTTGGCAAATTACTCGATTTAAACAAGTTGTGCGTGGTGTGAGTTCCACGACTTCTAATCTAATAAACAAAGGAAAATAAAAGACCGAAAAAGTAAAAAGGTTGACTAACAGGAAGATAGACGAGCTTAGATTTCGAATCCCCCTTAGATCACCAAGGCAACAGCAATCAACAGATCAGCGGTTTTCAATTCTAATTCAATCGGTTTCTATAAACCACCATAACTCCTGACCCTTAGGTTTAAGACAGGCGAACGTTCGCTCTATCCGTTCTAGCTACCAAGATTAATTAGCCGCCCAGGTACGGTCGCCTCTCACAACATCTTAACTTAACTGGTGCAATTACTAATGATTTATGAGTTACTCTTGCAGTGGATTAACCCTAATCGGTTCCTACGAAAGGCACACTCCAATTATAAGGTTAACTGGTTGAATTGATGTTTTAAAGAGAGGCGAGCGTTCGCTTCTATCCTCAACTTAACAAGAATCTAAACTAGGTGATCGAGGAAGACAAGTTTAAGCGCCAAAGCAGGGAACTGTCTAACGACTACGTCTGGCGACTAACCCTAGCTTGCAAAAACCTAATCTAGGCGATCAACCAGAAAAGAAACATAAACAATCAAGAACAAAACAACCATGCAAAGAGAAACTGATTGAACTTTGAATCTAATTACCGCCGATCCGTGACCGCTTTAAAGCCCTGGGTGACTTAGGGTTCATCTAATCTAAGCTCTACGAGTTCAGCTATTCATGTTCATAACAAAAGAATCAAAGACAGAAACAGAGTTCATCGTACAGAGGAAGAACAGATAAGAACTGAAAAACCTAATTCTGATGACTCTGGCAAAGCTTCGCTCTCCGGTAATCTTCAATCCAAGCTCCGAGTCTCCGAGGTGAAGGGATGGCGTCACGATCTCTCCACGGATCTTCGGACTCTCTAAACTCTATCTATCGACCCTAAGGTCGTGGCTAATCAGCCAAAATTCGTTTGTTTCTAATCTGGCTTCAAAAAGTCTATATATACCCCCAGAAACCCTTTACAAGTTGGAAAAGGCTGAAAATTAGGGTTTCTGCCCGGATTTTCAAAGGAATTTTCGCCGAAAATATCACCAGTTTCGCCGAAAATAGTAGTTAAAAACCAGCTCCAACTTGTTTCGATGATTCCCGCTTTGTTTGAACTCCGATTTGGTCCCCGTTTGAAGCGCTGGACTCGTGAGAGAGTCCTCTATAATGTGGTAACCTGGAGGCTCAACATAAAAGCTCACAAAAAGGGTAAAAATAGCCAATAAATGGACAATGTATGCACTAGGAGCCTAGAATCACAAAGTTACGACAAATGCACCAAATACTCATCAAAATGGCATCAAAGGGTATGAAATGTTGCTTAAATGGGGCTGATAATCACGTCAAATCGAGTGTCATCAAAATACCCCACACTTAAGCTTTTGCTTGTCCTCAAGCAAACTGAACTAGAACACACTCAAATTCACAAATGACACAAGATTAAACTGAGATTCAATTCTAACGATTTGGTTTAGACTGTTCCACGTAGAAAAAGTGACCTACACATGCAAGAACATCAACCAACAAGTTTTCGATCTCACTAATTTCTGCACACTTCAAGTAGTAGTTTTAACAAAGCTCGTTTCTTGGCAAAACAATTAATCATAATTAACCGACTACGATAACACCAATTCTAATGAGAAAAGACTTTAAGCTCTAGCCTTGATGTGGACGCGGAGGTAGGAAAAGTGACGTGGCTATCGACTTGACTTCATCCGTTTCTAGATCTGTATGTTACATGTTATAGCTAGGACCGATTTAAACGACAATTTATTTCAAGTTTCAACTTCTTCCTTTAATTTATTACTGCATATTAGTGCTCGATACCAAACACTTCACTTAGGTGTTGGACCTGCCTAGCTCACAGTATTTGTGCCTATGCTAGTGCTCAACCCGAACACTTCACTTAGGTGTCGGGCTTGCCTAGCTTTATTTTCAGCACTTTAAAGAACTTAACATTGATTTGCACAACTTGATTACTTGATTTAACTTTTTAGCCATTTGATCCTAGCTAGTTATAACTTTTTACACAAGACTTCGAATTGGATTTCCGTCTAATCTCTAGCCACAATCACAGGTGAACAAATATGGAGTGAAAACATGGAAGAAGCTAGCATTTATCATCTTAGAACGGTGTTATCGAGCTTTGTGATTAACAAGCAAAACTGTTTAATTGATTCAAATTTCAACTACAAGAGTGATTCGTGATCTATTCTGACCTAGACTCATTTAATATCAGTTCTGACACGTTGGTTACAGGTTCTAAGTGGAACAGTCTAGACGTCATTGTTTAAAATTGAAGTCAATTTAACATCAAGAGTCAAGAATTGAGCAATTCTATGTTAGAGAATTTTCAAATTTGAACCACAGAATCATAGATAGCAAGCAAGATCATGCATAATCCTAGACTCCTACCCCACACTTAAACGGTTTTGTGTCCTCACATAACTAATCTAGAGTAGACAGATACGAAGAACCTGGAAGGTGATGGTCGGTGTAGGGGATGAACACGGAGAGTCCGGAGCAGAGCGGAGTAGCTACTCGAGTTCCTACAAAAACAAAAACAACAAAAAGATCAAAAGGATACTGGGACAAGTGTCCCGGATCCACACAAAATAAAAGTGGATCGGGATCCGAAAAGAAGAAAGAAAAGAAATGGAAAGGATAGAAACAACCTGATCACTGTTTCGAGGGTGGGGGTGGGCGAAAATATGAGGCCGGAACCGGGTTAAACAGTCGAAGGACAACACAATATTTTCAACGAAAATTATGGGTAATTTTCGGCGAAAATCTCCATTAAAATCAAGATTTGGTTCGGCGAAAAATATGGGTCTTTTCGATCGAAAAGTTGGAACAGGAGGAACATGATGTTTTAAAACCAAAATTTTTCGGCGAAAATATTGGTACATTTTCGCCGAAAAAAATGCTTGAAAACGGCGGCAGTGTTTTTTTTTTCTTTTTTCAAACAAAGGGTTTCAAAACAAAACGACTCAAAATGAAAATAACTGACTCCAGCCGTGGGTTGCCTCCCACAAAGCGCTCTTGTTTAACGTCCGTGAGCCAGACGATACCTGTTAGGGGCCCCAACTTAGGAGTTCCTTGAAGTCAATCGTCTTCTTCAAGGACAGCGGTTGAGTGCCATGTAGCACTCCAGAAGGGTGATTTAGCCGGTAGTGCTCCAATAGATCGGTTCTGGTTGGATGACCAGTTCTTCTCGAATTCTCCTACCGGAGGAGGAAAGAGGTAGTACGGCGCGGCATGGTCAATGAGCTCCATCTTCTCTACAGGTTGACTCGGCGGAAGTGTAGGTGAGGGTATCTCCTTAATCTCTATGTGCTCCTCTTCGGCTTCAACTTCAGGATGGATTGGCTTTATGTCTTCATCAACTACCACCGCCAAGGATTCTTCTAGCTCATAATAGTCATGGATAAGATCATCATCTTCTTCTTTGAACAGCTCTTGAGCGTCTTTTGTCATTAACTGCTTTGGTTGCTCGAGCTTGATGTCCGTCGCGAGATGAGCTTGTAGCATTGAAGAGATATTATCCAAGGCAGATTGGGTTCTTGACGAGCATTGTTGATGTTCATGAAGCATCTCTTGGTTATCTCTAGCGCCACTTTGATGCTCTTGTTAGTGTGTCTCTTGGTAACCTTGTAGCATTGAAGAGATTTTATCAAAGAGGGAGTCAAATCTCGCCGTTTGTTGTTGTTGTTGATGTAGCATCTCTTGGTAATCCTCAATATTCGGTGCTCCATTGACGCGCCAATCTTGGTACTGGTCATCCCACCTGTAATCCTGCATAATCAAAACTCAAAAGCACTACCCAGGTAAATCATGGAAATATGGAGGAAAATTAAATGGTAAGGCGGAAAGGTAGAAGAATAATTTGCCAACTCTTCTTTCAAACAATTAGAAGAATCCCCGGCAACGGCGCCAATTTGATGCTGCAGTTTTAGCGGTATCAAATAACTAACCTACCGAAGTAGACTAGATCGTATTCTACTCGAGGTCTCTTCTTCTTGTCTACTCAAATATGTTGGCAAATTACTCGATTTAAACAAGTTGTGCGTGGTGTGAGTTCCACGACTTCTAATCTAATAAACAAAGGAAAATAAAAGACAGAAAAAGTAAAAAGGTTGACTAACAGGAAGATAGACGAGCTTAGATTTCGAATCCCCCTTAGATCACCAAGGCAACAGCAATCAACAGATCAGCGGTTTTCAATTCTAATTCAATCGGTTTCTATAAACCACCATAACTCCTGACCCTTAGGTTTAAGACCGGCGAACGTTCGCTCTATCCGTTCTAGCTACCAAGATTAATTAGCCGCCCGGGTACGGTCGCCTCTCGCAACGACTTAACTTAACTGGTGCAATTACTAATGATTTATGAGTTACTCTTGCAGTGGATTAACCCTAATCGGTTCCTACGAAAGGCACACTCCAATTATAAGGTTAACTGGTTGAATTGATGTTTTTAAAGAGAGGCGAGCGTTCGCTTCTATCCTCAACTTAACAAGAATCTAAACTAGGTGATCGAGGAAGACAAGTTTAAGCGCCAAAGCAGGGAACTGTCTAACGACTACGTCTAGTGACTACGTCTGACGACTAACCCTAGCTTGCAAAAACCTAATCTAGGCGATCAACCAGAAAAGAAACATAAACAATCAAGAACAAAACAACCATGCAAAGAGAAACTGATTGAACTTTGAATCTAATTACCGCCGATCCGTGACCGCTTTAAAGCCCTGGGTCACTTAGGGTTCATCTAATCTAAGCTCTACGAGTTCAGCTACTCATGTTCATAACAAAAGAATCAAAGACAGAAACAGAGTTCATCGTACAGAGGAAGAACAGATAAGAACTGAAAAACCTAATTCTGATGACTCTCGCAAAGCTTCGCTCTCCGGTAATCTTCAATCCAAACTCCGAGTCTCCGAGGTGAAGGGATGGCGTCATGATCTCTCCACGGATCTTCGGACTCTCTAAACTCTATCTATCGACCCTAAGGTCGTGGCTAATCAGCCAAAATTTGTCTGTTTCTAATCTGGCTTCAAAAAGTCTATATATACCCCCAGAAACCCTTTACAAGTTGGAAAAGGCTGAAAATTAGGGTTTCTACCCGAATTTTCAAAGGAATTTTCGCCGAAAATATCACCACATTTTCGCCGAAAATATTAGTTAAAAACCAGCTCCAACTTGTTTCGATGATTCCCGCTTCGTTTGAACTCCGATTTGGTCCCCGTTTGAAGCGCTGGACTCGTGAGAGAGTCCTATATAATGTGGTAACCTGGAGGCTCAACATAAAAGCTCCCAAAAAGGGTAAAAATAGCCAATATATGCACTAGGGGCCTAGTTCAGTGTAAACTCATGCTGGATCTTCAACGGGCAATTCCTTTGACTTCTTCATCATATCTTCGGCGAAAAATTTGAGACTTCTCGCTGAATACTCCAGTGTAATGGACTCTGCACAGGCGACGGTATCTGGCTCTTGATTTCTGCATAAATCTTTGGCTAGAACTTTGAGGATCCTCGCCGAGAATGTGTTGCTGGACAGGAGGAAATCACTTCTTCGCTTGGATTGATTCTGGATTCGATTACGGGAAATTCCTCGAGGATACATTGCTTCACGAACACATCAGTGGCTACGTAATTGATGGCAAATACATGTGATGACACTCGATTTGACGTGATTATCAGCCTCATTTAAGCGACATTTCTTTGCTTAAGACATGGTTTTTAGGGTAGAATGACGAATATTCAATCAAGCAGGAAAGACATTAAAAAGCTGTCGTTCAGCAGCAGAAGCAGATTAGAGCATTAAAAGCTGCTTAAACAAAGCGTAAACGCACAGATGTATGCATGCGGTCCGGGAACACTTTGGGGTAAACACCCATCCGAACAAGTAGGGTCAATAGTTCAGCATTTAGGCCGTAACATTTAGCAACAAAAAAATATTTCACCCAACAAGCCATTTAAAAATTTCTTATAATTACCCCAAGAAATGGGTAAAAAAAATGGAAAGATCGTTATAGGTCGTTGGGCGGCCGGAAGGTTTTGCCCTATCTCGTGCCATTTGTGTTACCTTGGCCCTTTTCGGGTCTATTTGATGGTTTTCTAGTGTTTTTGCGTAAGCACAGATTTTTGCCGTCAAATAAAGTAGCCATGGACGTGTCTAAGGCATAGGAACATCGAGGAACTGAACCGGAATCGATCAAAGGAACCAATCAAAGTCCAACCAAAATCCTGCCCGATTACAAAGACACGTTCGCCGAAAATGTCCTATGGATTTCGGCGAAAATATTAGTGCATTCAGACTGGTGCCAAGACAAAGGAGATTTCGCCGAAACTAAGTATATGTTTTCGGTGAAAACATTAGTGCAAACCGGCTGATGTCAAGTGAAGAAAGTTTTCGCCGAAAACTTTGAGTTTTCAGACCGAAAAGGATGAACAGAAGGATCAGTCGGCGGACGTCCATTCACACAAGAGTTTTCGCCGAAACTACCCCTATGGTTTCGGTGAAAATACCATCTCAGCCCGGCCCAACTAGGGTTAAGTATTTATACTTAACCCGGCGGCCAATATAGAATAGACAATTCATAATTCGAAAAACACAACTTTTCGAGATCAGATTTCTCTGAAGTTCTGGAGCGAAGAGTTGGAGTTCGAAGAGCCGGATAGAGATCGTGACGCCATCCCTTCCATCTCGGAGAACCGGAGCTAGGAGTGTAACTTACCGAAGATCGGAGTCTGTCAGAGTCGTCCGAATTAGGTTTTTCAGATCCTTTTCTGTTCTTCCTTTGAATGATGAACTCTTTCTTTGTCTTTGTTTCTTTTGTAATGATCATGAGTAGCTAAACTCGTCAGAGCTTAGACTAGATGAACCCTAAGTGACCCAGGGCTTTAAAGCGGTCACGGATCGGCGGTGATTAGATTCGAAATTCAATCAGTTCTTTTTCATGTTTGATTCGTTCTTCATTGTTCATGTTTCTTGTCTGGATTGATCACCTAGATTAGATTCTTGTTAAGCTAAGGATAGAAGCGAACGCTCACCTTACTTTAGAACATCGAATTGAACAATTAACCTTATAATTGGAGTGTGCCTTTCGTAGGAACCGGTTAGGGTTAATCCACTGCAAGAGTAACTCATTAATCACTAGTAATTACGCCAGTTAGCTAAGTCGTTGCGAGAGGCGACCGTACCCGGGTGGCTAGTTAATCTTGGTAGTTAGAACGGATAGAGCGAACGTTCGCCGGTCTTAAACCTAAGGGTAAGGGGTTATGGTGGTGTTTTAGTAATTGATTGAATAAGAATCGAAATCCGCTGATCTGTTGATTGCCAATGCTCTGGGGAACGAAGGGGGATTCAAAGTCTAAGTTCGTCTGCCATTCTTGTTTCCAAACCCTAATTCTCAATCTGCTTTAGCTTAATTTGTTTTAATTTTCCTGCATTCCTTAGAATTAGAAGTCGTGGAACTCACACCACGCACAACGTGTTTTCCTTGAGTAATTTGTTAGTTCTGAAGTAGCCAATCAATTGAAGGCCCGTGGAATACGATCTATCCTAGCTCTTGAGCTTGATAGTTATTTGATAGAACCAGCTCATCACAACGACGGTTCTCATCAAATTGGCGCCGTTGCTGGGGACTTCTTTTGATTGTTGAAAGAAGATCTGGCAATTTATTCTTCTATTTTCCATCTTTCATTTTTCCATCCACTTCGATTTTACACTGGTTTTGTTTGTCTTTGTTATCTGTAGGTTTACAGGTGTATGCCTCACCGTCCTTGGACTCGCTCTCAGACCGAACAGGCTAAGATTGCAGGGAATCAAGGCAGTTCTGCTACACCTCTACGATCACAGATTCTGAAGGAAGGCAGATCCAATCCATTCATCACTCCGATCAAGATCGAGGAACCGAAGGAGAGTTCCTCATCTCCGTCTTCACCACACTCTTCATCCGCTTCATACATCGAGTCACTTTCACCGCCTCCATCTCCCACCATGACCGATAGATTACCACCAAATGGCGATCAACCGCCGCCACCCCCACCTGCACAGAAGAGTCTAGCAGACTATAACAAGCCGAGCGCGACTAGCGTTCGATCTGCCATTGCCGTTCCGCTCATTGAAGGAGATCCTGACTATGAGATCAAAATTCCATTCTTGACCATGATCTCTAGGGATTTACAGTTTGAAGGCAGGCCCCTAGACAATCCGTGCATTCATCTTGCAGACTTCCTTGATCTCTGCAGTACTTTTAAAAACGGAAACCTCGACAAGAACACTCTTTGTCTGAGAGCTTTCCCGTTCTCTTTGAAAGGCGCTGCTAAGAGGTGGCTTACTGGCAAACCATCTGGCTACTACACTAACTGGGATACTCTGGCTCAGGACTTTGTTGAAGAATACTTCCCTCCGGCCAGAACGACCGCCATCAAGGACAGCATCGCCAGATTCTCCCAGAAAGAAGGAGAAAGTTTATATGATACTTGGAATCGTTTCCAAGAACTTCTCTACACCTGCCCTCATCATGGATTCGAGCAGAGGCAGTTAGCTGAAATCTTCTCTCGAGGACTTAGAGAAGAATCTGCCAAGTGGGTCAATTCTCTAGCTGAAGGGGATTGCACTACACTCACCCCTGAAGCTGCTCTTCTGCACTTCGCAAACTGTGCCTCCAAGTCAAGGAATTGGGAGCGACAATATGAAGGATCGAGGAGCAAGCTAGATTTCGAAGCAGCTATCAAGGCAGAGGTAGAGAAGCATTTGAAGAAGTCTACCACACCAATCAAGCCACCGACAGCTTCTGTCTATGTTGCCGATTGCGAGTGGTGTGGAGCTTGCGCACATAACGGAGGTCGTTGTCAGAATTTTGGTAAAGCAGAAATCTGGTCTGCCGAAGAGGTAAATTTCATTCAACAAGGCTTCGTCAATAATCAGAACGGTTATGCTGGTTACCGTAACTTCAGACAGCAAGGGACCTATCAAGACAGACCTCCCTACAATGCTGGCGCCAATCATAACCAGAACCAGAACAACCGCCCGGCTGTTCCAGCTCAGGATCAGAAGCCTAATCATCCGCCAGCAGGTGTCTACCAGCCGCCGCATCGCAATCCGGGTAACTATGGAACTGCTCCTGGCAATCGCCAGAACCAATACTTCAATAATACCTATCCAGGACAGCAGCAGCAAAGAGAGAACAATGTCAGTGACCTGGATAAGAAGCTCAACCAGATTATCACCAGACTCGATGATCACGATAGTCAGTTCAAGGCTCAAGCTCTTCTCAATCAAGAACAAATAGCATCTGGACAACGGATTGAGCAAGTCGTGAACAACATCTCGAGCATGCTAGCATCTGGTCGACCATTTGGCCAGCTTCCAAGCCAGACAGAGCCAAACTCGAGAAAAGAACAGGCTAAAATGGTAACTGCTCGAAAACTTCCGAACTTAATTGCTGATGCTTTTTCTGTTTTACGCAGGATCGCTGAAACACCGGAAGAAGAAGAAGAAGAGGAGCGGGAACCAGCGCCTAAGGATGATCCTCCTCTTGCACCATACGTCGTGAAGCCTCCTTTTCCTAGAGCATTGCTGCCAAACGCAAGGTTCGAGACTGGCATGAAGGGGAACAAGGAAGGATACCCTGACATTCGTGCTAAGAAACCCGTTTCTCCATATCCAGCTAAGTTATCTGATCCTGGTTCTTTTACTTTACCCTTGGTCATCAATGATGTTGAAATTGAACGTTGCTTAGTTGATCTAGGAGCATCTGTTAATGTCATGCCTGTGAGCTTGTTTAAAAAGTTAAACCTAGGAGAACTTGAACCACCTAGTATGCAACTTGTCTTTGCTGATAGATCGCTTAAAACCCTAAGGGAGAAATCAAAGATGTTGTTACAAAATGTGGTCCGTTCACATTTCTAGCTGACTATGTGATTATGGATACCGGTACAGAAGATTCAACCATTCTTATAGGTCGACCGTTCATGGCTACTACTGGAATGAATATTAATGTTCCTAATGGTTCTTTGACTTTAAGAATTGGTAAAGAAACAAAAACGTTCGTCTTAAAGATGACATGAAACATGACTTTAGGAATGAAGAATCTCACTGCCTTGCTGTTGAAACTGTGGAGTTGACTCCGGTCAACTCCGTTACTAATGCTTCTTCCAGTGTCTCTAGATCAGTTGTTGCTGCAGGTATTAAGCAGGTTATAAGGAAGAAGCCAGAAGCCTCGGTTCAGAAGCCACAAAAGAAGAAGGAACTGCAAGCCTCTTCGAAACCGCCACGCAAGGAATCTGGTAGATCGAGGAGGAAGAATCACAAGGAGAAGCAAGCTCAAATGGTCTGGAGACCAAAAATTCCGCCGTCTTCCACCAAGCCAGCTGCACCACCAATTCGTTCCGAGAAACCGGCGCCGGAACAAGTATGGAGGGAGAAGCCGAAAGCGTCTCCTAAGGAAGTACTAACGATCACCGATCCTGGTGATACCAAGCCGAAGACTGAAGTTAAGAAGAAGCCGACAGTCCTCATTCCTTCCATCGTCATACTCAAGAAGGATGATCTCTCTAGAGAGCTGTTCGGACCATTCAAGTTCGTTGATCATCTTCCCGACGGACGTACCAAGCTTTTGCATGCAAACGGGAAGAAATTCACGTTTACCGGAGAAGTCCCGAAGCTGTACTTCATGAACTCTGTAACATCCCCGCCCAACCGAACGGTTTGGAACTTGAGTTTGGATGGTTTAGACATTGGAAACAATGTTCTTGAGGTCCCATTGAAGTTCGGGACGTTCATAGTTGAGTCGGGTCGAGTATACAAGAGAGTACGTGAAAAATTGTCAATGTGGGCAGACCACGATACACGGCCGTGTATTACAATACACGCCGTGTATCATGATACACGCCGTGTATCATGGTCAGACTATAAAAGGCTGATTTTACACGGAAATTCATAACTTCCCCTTCTTTCTCTTTCCCCAAAACCCGTATTTGAAGAAGCCAAAAACCCTTTAGCTTCAATCCTTGATTCCGGGAGTTGTAGAGCTCCGATTGACGATCCGTTTGTTGCTACGGGTTCGTGGCGACGAGAGGAAGAGATCGCTTTTTGTGGTTCTGGGTATTTCGAATCGAGGTGCTGTCAGTAGAAGAAGGAAGAGCTACGTTTTTGGGACTGAGCCAGAAATCTCCAAGAAACTTCAAACCTCGATTCCGGGAGTTGTAGAGCTCCGATTGGCGATCCGTTTGTTGCTATGAGTTCGTGATAATGAGAGGAAGAGATCTCACCTGGAGGTTCTAGATATTTCGGAGTAAGCTGCTGTCGGTGAAGAGGAGAATAGCTACGTTTTTGGTGTCTGAGAGCTTGACTGTTCGGGTTTCTAGAAGAGTTTTAGAGCCTCGTCTTCTTGTCAGGTGAGGGTTTAGCGTACGATAGGTAGTCTGGTCGGTGTGAGGAGTTACAATTCAGACCTAGAAAAATGTAGGGCCTTGCATGAAATTGAAAGAGAGTAAAAGGGGAAAACTGTTCTGCAATTGATTGTTCTGTGAAATATGCTGTTTGATGATTGTTGGATGTTTGTTAATTGATGGATTGGTTTATGATTGATGGCTGTTTGTGATGATTTTGATTGGGGGAATTGATTAACATGGATGATAAATTGATCGAAACTAGTAAGGAGTGATAGGAGGGACGGGTCTGTGAACATGAGAATTGTGTATTTTATGCTATTGTCAGTTTGTGGTTGCAGGGGGTGGTCCTGCCAATGTGGGGTCGCCCTTAATTGATGAACAGGTGGATGGCTCCACCAATGTGGGGTCGTCCAATGAAGGATGTACAGGAGGGTAACCCTACGACTCATGACATGGCTTCCCCTGTACTTGCAGGTGGGGGTGGCCGGTGAGCTAGCCGTTTACCCTTAAACTGTTTGTGCCGTGGGAGGCGTTGAATGTCTTGTGATGTGTGGTTATGTGTGATATGGGATTATTGAATGATTTGGATTGTGTTGGGTTACATAATGTTGGGATTGAGATGATGCTTGGTGTTAATGTATGAATTATGCAACGTGCCTTTTAGGTAGAATTGATGTTGTGTGTGAAGATGGTTGTTAATGTGTTTAAGGTGGTAGACTTATGACTTATAATTGGCTAATAGAATTGGTAAGGGAATTTGTACGTGGAAGTGGACAATAGAACCGGTACGTGGAATTGACTTATGGAATTGGTTAGGGGAATTGGTGAATGGAATTGGGTAAATGGAAGGAGCCAACGTTACCCCAATTGTGTTTCACCCACCGACGGACTGGTGGTTAGGGCCTACCGACGGACTGGTAGATTAGTCTCCCGACGGGGAGTGGTATTGTGGTATTGTGGAATTGTGGAAATTGTGAAGTGTTCCCCATGCGGTAGGGGAGCACGAGGACCTCCCATGCGGTAGGGAGGTGCGTCAGGCCGGCGGGGTAGCGGGGGAACAACTCCTTATGGCGCCTAATGAACTCACATAGATAATGGAATTGAGATGCATGTGTGCTTTGTGTATGATGTGTGTTCGGACGTGTTTGTGAATTGCCTTGTGATGTGTTGTGAATCATGTTGTCATGTTGAGATGTGAGTTAGAGGTTGAATGGTCTATGATTGACGTTGTAGGTAATTGTGAATCTGTGCAATGTGAGTGGTGGTCGATGTGTGAGTGGAAGTGCTGTTAGTAAGGAGTTGAGATGTATTGTGATGTAAGGTTGATCTGTGTGCTTCATGATCTTGGTTATATCGTTGTATTTGTGAATTGATGATTTGGGTTATATGGTCGAGATTATGAGTTGTGGGTATTGATTTGGGGAGTGCACCTGTGAGATCACTTAGATAATTGAAAGAGGAAATGCAGCGTATGTGTGAATGTGCGAATGTGTATGAAGAGGTATACATGTGTGTGCTTTGATGGTAACTTGTCTTGTGATGCTAAACTGCTTGTTTGTGAAGCAATGCTAAATCGTATATATGTGAGTCAATGGTGAACCGTAGGAGTGAGGATCTTTGTTGTTATGAAGAACTAGTTCTGGTATGATGTTGATCTTATGCATGTTGATTTCTTGTGTACTATTGTTATCATGGATTGTGGAGGTTGATTTGATATTATGCTTATGTGATCGCCTAGTATCATGTTAGGAATTAAAATGAGCTGGCTGTGTCAGATTCCGTTGCTTGATGTGTGTGTGGAGTTGGGAGCGCTCCTAGGCTAGGTTCGGCGCATAGGTAGACCCAGTGGGTTCACTCAGTTTCATTAGGAAGCTGATCCCCCCCAGTTTCTCTTTTCAGGTGTTCGGTTGAGTTCGGAGGAGTTGCAGGTTGGAGTTGTGAAGTGAAGAATTAGGAAGCTATTGTGGAGTGACCATTGTTTTAAATTTAGATTTCAGTTGACACTTTTGGGTTGGAAGATTTGTAATCGTTTTGAGATTTTGTGATCGGTTGTGATCGGATTTTGGATTTCAGTTGTATTTCGGTTTTATTAAGTGGAGGCCTCCTTCGTTTTGAACTTGTATTTAAGAGTTGTTTCTGTTTCCGCTGCGTTTTACTCTTTTCTTTTAAAGCTGGTTCTTCAAGTAGCACTCAAACCGGTTCGACCACGGGTGAACTCGGGTCGGTTTGGGATGGGTGTTACAGGTGGTATCAGAGCCTGGTTAGTTGCTGCTGTGTTGGTGATTCGTCTCTTCTTCTAGAGGAGTAATTAACCTCATAGGAGGAAGGGAAGAAGCACCAGCACAGGACCAACTTTTCAGGGATTTTCAAATCGTTTTGAATTGGGTGGGAAGTTTTGAAAGGAAAGTGTTGTGAATTTGAAAGGAAAGTGATTTGAAATGAAATGTGATTTCTGCAAATTGGTCAACTGAAACGTTTTGTGTCCTCCTGTAGTGAAGAGGGTGGCGGAGTAGTTGAGAGTGGAAGTAGTAGCAGGTTGGGAAATTGGTTAGAAGAGTAGAGCCTTGTAGAATTTGGTTAAGTGAGTAGAGTGCTTGAGGGTGTGAGTTTTAGTCGAAGGTGTTAGCTTCATAGTTCTTGTTGGTGTGAGTGTGCTTTGTTGAGCTCTTGCGTTGTGGTTGTGCTCTTGAGTGAGTTTTGTTTGATTGTGTTTTGGTTGTGTTCTTGTTGTGAGTAGTGCCGTTGAGGTTCGGTTGTGCGTGTCTGTTAGGTAGAAGTTTGAAGTAGTGTGGGAGTAGTGCCCTTAGAAGGTGTGTGTTGCTAGAGTCGTTAAAAGGGAGTTTCGGGAGGTGATGTGATCCTTGTGTTGCGGCGTTATGCTGTGATTTGTGGATTCGTTGCTAGAGCGAGTTGGGTTGTGATTTCGGGGACGAAATCTTTTGAAGTTGTGGAGACTTGTAACATCCCCGCCCAACCGAACGGTTTGGAACTTGAGTTTGGATGGTTTAGACATTGGAAACAATGTTCTTAAGGTCCCATCGAAGTTCGGGACGTTCATAGTTGAGTCGGGTCGAGTATACAAGAGAGTACGTGAAAAATTGTCAATGTGGGCAGACCACGATACACGGCCGTGTATTACAATACACGCCGTGTATCATGATACACGCCGTGTATCATGGTCAGACTATAAAAGGCTGATTTTACACGGAAATTCATAACTTCCCCTTCTTTCTCTTTCCCCAAAACCCGTATTTGAAGAAGCCAAAAACCGTTTAGCTTCAATCCTTGATTCCGGGAGTTGTAGAGCTCCGATTGACGATCCGTTTGTTGCTACGGGTTCGTGGCGACGAGAGGAAGAGATTGCTATTCGTGGTTCTGGGTATTTCGAATCGAGGTGCTGTCAGTAGAAGAAGGAAGAGCTACGTTTTTGGGACTGAGCCAGAAATCTCCAAGAAACTTCAAACCTCGATTCCGGGAGTTGTAGAGCTCCGATTGGCGATCCGTTTGTTGCTATGAGTTCGTGGTAATGAGAGGAAGAGATTCACCTAGAGGTTCTAGATATTTCGGAGTAAGCTGCTGTCGGTGAAGAGGAGAATAGCTACGTTTTTGGTGTCTGAGAGCTTGGCTGTTCGGGTTTCTAGAAGAGTTTTAGAGCCTCATCTTCTTGTCAGGTGAGGGTTTAGCGTACGATAGGTAGTCTGGTCGGTGTGAGGAGTTACAATTCAGACCTAGAAAAATGTAGGGCCTTGCATGAAATTGAAAGAGAGTAAAAGGGGAAAACTGTTCTGCAATTGATTGTTCTGTGAAATATGCTGTTTGATGATTGTTGGATGTTTGTTAATTGATGGATTGGTTTATGATTGATGGCTGTTTGTGATGATTTTGATTGGGGGAATTGATTAACATGGATGATAAATTGATCGAAACTAGTAAGGAGTGATAGGAGGGACGGGTCTGTGAACATGAGAATTGTGTATTTTATGCTATTGTCAGTTTGTGGTTGCAGGGGGTGGTCCTGCCAATGTGGGGTCGCCCTTAATTGATGAACAGGTGGATGGCTCCACCAATGTGGGGTCGTCCAATGAAGGATGTACAGGAGGGTAACCCTACGACTCATGACATGGCTTCCCCTGTACTTGCAGGTGGGGGTGGCCGGTGAGCTAGCCGTTTACCCTTAAACTGTTTGTGCCGTGGGAGGCGTTGAATGTCTTGTGATGTGTGGTTATGTGTGATATGGGATTATTGAATGATTTGGATTGTGTTGGGTTACATAATGTTGGGATTGAGATGATGCTTGGTGTTAATGTATGAATTATGCAACGTGCCTTTTAGGTAGAATTGATGTTGTGTGTGAAGATGGTTGTTAATGTGTTTAAGGTGGTAGACTTATGACTTATAATTGGCTAATAGAATTGGTAAGGGAATTTGTACGTGGAAGTGGACAATAGAACCGGTACGTGGAATTGACTTATGGAATTGGTTAGGGGAATTGGTGAATGGAACTGAGTAATGGAATTGGGTAAATGGAATTAAAATGATAGAACTGGAAGGAGCCAACGTTACCCCAATTGTGTTTCACCCACCGACGGACTGGTGGTTAGGGCCTACCGACGGACTGGTAGATTAGTCTCCCGACGGGGAGTGGTATTGTGGTATTGTGGAATTGTGTAAATTGTGAAGTGTTCCCCATGCGGTAGGGGAGCACGAGGACCTCCCATGCGGTAGGGAGGTGCGTCAGGCCGGCGGGGGTAGCGGGGGAACAACTCCTTATGGCGCCTAATGAACTCACATAGATAATGGAATTGAGATGCATGTGTGCTTTGTGTATGATGTGTGTTCGGACGTGTTTGTGAATTGCCTTGTGATGTGTTGTGAATCATGTTGTCATGCTGAGATGTGAGTTAGAGGTTGAATGGTCTATGATTGACGTTGTAGGTAATTGTGAATCTGTGCAATGTGAGTGGTGGTCGATGTGTGAGTGGAAGTGTTGTTAGTAAGGAGTTGAGATGTATTGTGATGTAAGGTTGATCTGTGTGCTTCATGATCTTGGTTATATCGTTGTATTTTTGAATTGATGATTTGGGTTATATGGTCGAGATTATGAGTTGTGGGTATTGATTTGGGGAGTGCACCTGTGAGATCACTTAGATAATTGAAAGAGGAAATGCAGCGTATGTGTGAATGTGCGAATGTGTATGAAGAGGTATACATGTGTGTGCTTTGATGGTAACTTGTCTTGTGATGCTAAACTGCTTGTTTGTGAAGCAATGCTAAATCGTATATATGTGAGTCAATGGTGAACTGTAGGAGTGAGGATCTTTGTTGTTATGAAGAACTAGTTCTGGTATGATGTTGATCTTATGCATGTTGATTTCTTGTGTACTATTGTTATCATGGATTGTGGAGGTTGATTTGATATTGAGCTTATGTGATCGCCTAGTATCATGTTAGGAATTAAAATGAGCTGGCTGTGTCAGATTCCGTTGCTTGATGTGTGTGTGGAGTTGGGATCGCTCCTAGGCTAGGTTCGGCGCATAGGTAGACCCAGTGGGTTCACTCAGTTTCATTAGGAAGCTGATCCCCCCCCCCCAGTTTCTCTTTTCAGGTGTTCGGTTGAGTTCGGAGGAGTTGAAGGTTGGAGTTGTGAAGTGAAGAATTAGGAAGCTATTGTGGAGTGACCATTGTTTTAAATTTAGATTTCAGTTGACACTTTTGGGTTGGAAGATTTGTAATCGTTTTGAAATTTTGTGATCGGTTGTGATCGGATTTCGGATTTCAGTTGTATTTCGGTTTTATTAAGTGGAGGCCTCCTTCGTTTTGAACTTGTATTTAAGAGTTGTTTCTGTTTCCGCTGCGTTTTACTCTTTTCTTTTAAAGCTGGTTCTTCAAGTAGCACTCAAACCGGTTCGACCACGGGTGAACTCGGGTCGGTTTGGGATGGGTGTTACAAACTCCGACGCGAGCGTGAAGGAGAATCTTAGTTGGGATGTCTCCTAATACCGTCCAGGTATCGTCCAGCTCAAGGACGTTAATAAAAGAGCGCTTCGTGGGAGGCAACCCACGGCTGGAGTCAGTTTTGTTTTGTTTCAACCTTGGTATTTTAGAGTCGGTTCGGGAGAGCCAAAAGTGTCAGTTTGTTTGAGTTATTATTTTCGTGTGTAGTCTGTGTGTCATAGAGTCAGTAGCAAGTTGATTGAGGTCGTTCTGATTTTTCTGGATTTAACGGTGATTTTCTGAAGTTGGCCTGATTTGCGAAAATATTTTAAACCCGAACAGTTCAAAATTTTCGGCGAAACTACCAGTGTTTTCGGCGAAACCGATTTTCAAACTTCGAACCTGTTTCTTTTGTTTCTCTTTTTCGGTTCGAAAACTTTATGATTTCGGCGAAACCACTTCAACCAAGATTTTCGGCGAAACCAAGCTTAAATTTTCGGCGAAACCGCCAGTTCAAATCAGCCAATTCTTGTTAACCTGTAGTTTCGGCGAAACCACTGCCCTATTTTCGCCGAAACTGATTTGAAATTTTGCCTAATTATCCTTTAAAATTCGGACCAACTCCTCTCTCACCTTATCTCACTTTCGCTCATATCACCGAAACCCCCCTTATCTGTTTAAAATCGACGCCGACCCTCCACTAAAACCCGTCGTCGCCGCCGTTTCACCCGCCGCCTCCGTCGCCGACCGCCGCTGCTCACTCCCCCTCCTCATTCCGATCCCACCAAGCCCTAGAACAACCAAATCGGAGCTTTGCAGCTCCAGTTCACCGAAAACCTAGTTTTCAACGTTTTTCACCGATTCCTCCCAACCCGTTCAGTTTTTGCTTCCATGGCTTCAAGGTAACGTGCATAACTTTTCAATACGAATCTTTTGACATATGGATTGCTGAATTTCGTCGGGGTTGACTTTCGGTTGACTTTTCGGTTTACCTCATTTTGCGTGCCGACTGTTTCGTGTGAACTAGGACTGACTGAACTTATAGAACTGTTCCAGGATGCTTAGGGAGTTCCGTGCTTAATTTCCACATCATTTGGTCATGTGTTGCTATGCATACGATTGATTCGTTGTTTTGTTGACTTGTGAGATATACCGGTTTGCCGTTGACTTGTTATTGATCGTTTGGCTGTCATCAGTGTTTATTCTTGTTCATATTATCGTGCCGCCATTTGAAATCTTATGATGCCGTCAATTTCCAAGTTGTGATAGTCTTGCCATGATTAGGGTTCAATATGACTTAATGTTGACTTTCTAAAAATGTCGGTTTGAATTTTTGAACTCTGATTGCGCTTCCCTGATTATAGCTGTTCTTAAGACATGTGCTCTATTGTCTATGATTACCGGTTACTCCGCTTTACTTACCCCACTTAGTTTCCCTCGTTTCCTTGTGAAATTGAGTTTTTCTACTAAGTGTGGGGTAGGATCTTAGTTGACTAATCTGGTTTCATTCTGGTTTTAGGAACACTTTTGAGCGCAGGACTAAGGCACGCCTTGATGGCGCCTCGAGCTCAGGAGCTGCCGCTCCCGTCACACCCGCCATTCTGGGCCCCCCACCTGCACTCCCTCGCCCTGCTGGATACCATCCCACCATCGCCCGTCTTCCGGACTTCTACTTTGAGAACTTCCAGAAGATCGCGCACATCCGGGGAGCTGACGTGCGTCCTTTATCCATGGAGTCGCTCCAGGAGCATGACGAGGATTCCTACCGGAACGTGCATGACGCCTTAGCACCGGCCGGTCTCCTAGAGCTGACCACCATAGCCGCCGAGTTCCCAGACATTGCTCTCCAGGAGTTCTGGGCAACATTTGACTTGGACGAGCATAAGAAGAGACGGGGCCAGAAGGTGATCACTTTCTTTCTTGGTGGGGTGTACAGGCAGCTCACTTACGATGAGTTTGCCGCTCATCTGGGCATCCCCTACGAGCACTATCACGATCACCACCTCGGTTGGGGCGAGGATGATGACGACGAGGCATTGCACGCCCTCTGGAGCCACATGACAGGCGTGCCTGGCGATCGCCTCAGGAAGAACAACTCAGTTAAGTCCCTCTCTCACCCGCTCTATAAGTTTATTCATATGGTTTGGCGGAGGTCACTTTTATATGTCAGAGACAAGGATCGCCACCATATCCTTAAAGAGGAGCTCGTGCTTCACCGAGCCATCCGAGAGAGCTACCCTCTCCACCCCGGCTGGGTGCTAGCTCACATCTTCAGTCAGAGGACCAAGAGAAAGAAGCAACCACGCAAACTCTTGGGAGGCAACTTCATAGGACAGCTCATCCTCTCCTTCGGCATCGGCCATGAATATGGTCCTCACATTCCACGACATCCAGTTCGGACCGTTGGAGGAGACTTGGCGGTCGAGTACGACTTAGAACTCGACCTCAGTCCCCATGTAGCAGCAGATCCTCCACTCCAACATGCGGTCGAGTCGGAGGACGACGATGATGCTGAGGAGCAGCAGCCGCAGCCGCCGCCCGAGTTTCAAGATTACATACCCTCGCCACACCATGAGGCAGGGTACATCCACCAGTCGCCGCCATACATTCCAGATCCATACCAGGCACAGCAGCCTCAGCCTCGACCGCATCCCGCGGACATTGGTGAGCTGTACGAGCGACTGCAGGAGTGGCGCATCATCGACAACACCATTCAAGAGGCTAGGTGGACTATTATGCAACAACACATGCGCCGAGCCGACCGGCGATATGAGCGACAGCTGGAGTGGCAGCGACAGCTCGGCGATTACTTCCACTTCCCCCACCCTGACACCTCTGACCAGTGATGATCAGGTGGTGTCCTTTTCCTTATCCTTTCTTTTTATTTATTCTTTTCGGACCTCGGTCCAACTTTTTTCTGTGTGGATCCGGGGCACTTGTCCCGGTTTCCTTTTTATGTTTTATTTGTTTTTGTTTTGTAGGCAGTTGGGAGGTTCCCTTTGCTTCACTTGGGTAGATTACCTCCGCTCCGAGGATCCGTGCTCATCCACTACGCCAATCATCTCGGTCCAGGTTCTTCCATTCCACTCTGAACTCTAGAATTAGTCCTGTGAGGACACAGTCCAATTTAAGTGTGGGGTAGGATGCTAGAGAACCTTGCATGAACTTGATTGCCCTTGATTGTGTTTTGTGTGCCTCGTGATTCCATTCCAGTCTCTCTAGCATTAGAATGGCTCAGTTCTTGATTTTTGATGTTAAGTTGTTGTTCAACCTTTCATAATGATGCTTAGACTGCTTAACCTAGAACTTGAGAACCAACCTGTATGCTTTGATGCTAAATTGCCTGGTCAGAACAGAATTTTAAAATCACACTTGTAGTTTGTAGCCTTGATTGCATGAAAATGACCGAATCCGACTAGCAAACCAACTGTGAGCTTTTGATCCATTGCACGTAACTTGCAATTTAAATTCTTTCTGAGTGGTTTTATGTTTACTTGAATGAGTTAGAATTTGCATGAGACCTACTCGAGACCACACGATGACACGAGTTCTAGAAGGATAGGGGCACCTAGATTCAGCTACTAAGCCAGATAGCCTACCTTAACGATAAAATCCACTAGGTTTAGACCCTTGAGCTTAGCCTGTTCTTTCGGTTCGATAATACATTACAGCCATTTCCCATTTCTTTCATTCCCCGTTGATCCCCTGTGGTTGTAGTTCTAGATTGACCTACCGGAAGTCGGTTTGTGGTAACCTGCCTATAGCCATTAAACAGGTGGTCTTAGCTGTTATGTCCAGACGTGTAAACCCCTCTAGCGACTAAAAGAAATCGGCACAAAAGAAAAAAATGTACAAAAAGAAAGAAAAAGAAAATTTTCGAAAAAAGAGAAAAGAAGAAAAATCAGAAAAAGTTCAAAGTTTAGTTCAAATAAAACGTTCTTCTCCCTACAAATGGAAGAACGAAGTCGTAAGAAAAGTTGAAAAGAAAAATGTATGCAAAAGAAAAAGAATAAGTGCTAGGTTGCTTGAGGGTATCATAGGACGAGCGTTCATCATTCCACCAGTGTTTGGTTAGACGGTAGGAAGCCATAGATTAGATTCGAGGGAGGTTAGTCGAAAGCTACACCGCACCAAGCCATCATCATTCATTCCCATCATCCATCTCATTATAAACCCGAGTAGTGTAGATTTCATTACGATCCTAGCAAGGAAGTCCTTCTTGACTAGATACTCGTGTTGTCACAGTGGTGGAGATGTGGTCGAAATACAAACCTATGACAGAATTCGGTAACAGAAAATGATCGAGAGCAGAAACACGTCCTTAAACACAGAGAGTGAGAGTTCCCATTGTACTATATATATCCTGTGTGAGGAGTCTGGTCGGTTAGATCAAATTCGTGCATAATTGGTTGCTAATTACTTGTCGTGTGCAGTTTATTAGTGAGACCAGGTAATTTGGCTGATCTGTATGCATGTTAGGTTTCTTGTTCTAGGATCGATCTGTCTAATAATTCATTGTGTTTGATTGAGCTCTAATTTAATCTATCTTATCATTTATGAACATGAGCGTTTCTATTCAGTTTGCTTGAGGACAAGCAAAAGCTTAAGTGTGGGGTATTTGATGACACTCGATTTGACGTGATTATCAGCCTCATTTAAGCGACATTTCTTTGCTTAAGACATGGTTTTTAGGGTAGAATGACGAATATTCAATCAATTGCCCTATCTCGTGCCATTTGTGTTACCTTGGCCCTTTTCGGGTCTATTTGATGGTTTTCTAGTGTTTTTGCGTAAGCACAGGTTTTTGCCGTCAAATAAAGTAGCCATGGACGTGTCTAAGGCATAGGAACATCGAGGAACTGAACCGGAATCGATCAAAGGAACCAATCAAAGTCCAACCAAAATCCTGCCCGATTACAAAGACACGTTCGCCGAAAATGTCCTATGGATTTCGGCGAAAATATTAGTGCATTCAGACTGGTGCCAAGACAAAGGAGATTTCGCCGAAACTAAGTATATGTTTTCGGCGAAAACATTAGTGCAAACCGGCTGATGTCAAGTGAAGAAAGTTTTCGCCGAAAACTGTGAGTTTTCGGACGGAAAAGGATGAACAGAAGGATCAGTCGGCGGACGTCCATTCACACAAGAGTTTTCGCCGAAACTACCCCTATGGTTTCGGCGAAAATACCATCTCAGCCCGACCCAACTAGGGTTAAGTATTTATACTTAACCCGGCGGCCAATATAGAATAGACAATTCATAATTCGAAAAACACAACTTTTCGAGATCAGATTTCTCTGAAGTTCTGGAGCGAAGAGTTGGAGTTCGAAGAGCCAGATAGAGATCGTGACGCCATCCCTTCCATCTCGGAGAACCGGAGCTAGGAGTGTAACTTACCGAAGATCGGAGTCTGTCAGAGTCGTCCGAATTAGGTTTTTCAGATCCTTTTCTGTTCTTCCTTTGAATGATGAACTCTTTCTTTGTCTTTGTTTCTTTTGTAATGATCATGAGTAGCTAAACTCGTCAGAGCTTAGACTAGATGAACCCTAAGTGACCCAGGGCTTTAAAGCGGTCACGGATCGGCGGTGATTAGATTCGAAATTCAATCAGTTCTTTTTCATGTTTGATTCATTCTTCATTGTTCATGTTTCTTGTCTGGATTGATCACCTAGATTAGATTCTTGTTAAGCTAAGGATAGAAGCGAACGCTCGCCTTACTTTAGAACATCGAATTGAACAATTAACCTTATAATTGGAGTGTGCCTTTCGTAGGAACCGGTTAGGGTTAATCCACTGCAAGAGTAACTCATTAATCACTAGTAATTACGCCAGTTAGCTAAGTCGTTGCGAGAGGCGACCGTACCCGGGCGGCTAGTTAATCTTGGTAGTTAGAACGGATAGAGCGAACGTTCGCCGGTCTTAAACCTAAGGGTAAGGGGTTATGGTGGTGTTTTAGTAATTGATTGAATAAGAATCGAAATCCGCTGATCTGTTGATTGCCAATGCTCTAGGGAACGAAGGGGGATTCAAAGTCTAAGTTCGTCTGCCATTCTTGTTTCCAAACCCTAATTCTCAATCTGCTTTAGCTTAATTTGTTTTAATTTTCCTGCATTCCTTAGAATTAGAAGTCGTGGAACTCACACCACGCACAACGTGTTTTCCTTGAGTAATTTGTTTGTTCTGAAGTAGCCAATCAATTGAAGGCCCGTGGAATACGATCTATCCTAGCTCTTGAGCTTGATAGTTATTTGATAGAACCAGCTCATCACAACGACGGTTCTCATCAACATGTGTACTCACAGAGACACTAGAAAACACATTAAATAGACCCATAACGGGCCAAAGTAACCAAAACGGTATGAAATAGTGCAATTGAGTGAAAACACCCTAAACTACCCCAAAAACCGTGTCTCAAGCAAGAAAAATGTCGCTTAAATGAGGCTGATAATCACGCCAAATCTAGTGTCATCACTAGGCCATAATTTGATGATTTTTGGACTTCCACTTCTTGTAAGTTGGATCTGTCTTCTCAGGAATCGGTATGTCGCTAGTGAGTAGTCTTCTTTGCCTCTTCCACAGATGAACATACGGATTGATTTTGACCACTTCATATAGTTTTGGCCATTGAGCCTATGATTGGTGATGAGCAGTGCGCTAGTATATGATGTGTTTGATGGAGGTTGAGTGGCTGTAGTGTTTGGAGTGGGAGTAATAGTCTCGGAAGACATACTGACAGACAGACTGTAGGAGGAAGGAAACTAGCTAGGGTTTGTAGAAAGCCTAGGGCTCTGATACCATTAAGATTTTGAGGTAATATATTTCTGTATATTGAGAGAGTTCAAAATACTGAACTTTATAGGTGTAGAGTAAGTTAAAATAAGCTAAAAACTATACGCCGTGTTCTTTTTGATTGGTGTAGAGGCGGAACCTCAAATTCTGCGAGGTTACTTCAGGACGTTGACCGTGCCCTGAAAGTTGAATATTCAATCCCTACTCGTAATTGGGGGAGATCCGTAGGCTTGAATCTTTAAGATCTCAGGTACGTCTTCAAGAAGAAATTTACTGGAAACAGAAAGCTAGGATTAATTGGCTGGCTTCAGGGGACCGGAACACTTCCCTTTTTCATCGATTGGTAACTGCCATTCGAAAGCGCAATCTCATCGGAGAGTTACGGGACTCTGCCGGTTTTGTGCTGACCTCCGAGGCAGATAAGGGTCAATTGGCGGTCCAGTATTTCAAAGGTTTATTCTCTAGTGAACATGACGGCACCCAAGAATCAGTTTCTGAGCTGGGGTTGCCTCAAGTCATCACCCACCAAATGAATTCAGATTTAATGTCTGACGTAACAGATGAGGAGATTAGACTTATTGTTTTTTCAATAGGACCCACCCAAGCTCCGGGGCCAGATGGTTTTACTGGTCTTTTCTTCCAGCGTTATTGGAATATTGTCAATGATGTCACTTGTGCAGTGAAAGATTTTTCCGTCGAGGGCATATGCTCTGCACTCTCAATCACACTTGGCTTACTTTAATCCCGAAAGTATCAAATGTGGAGAATATGTCTCAGGTGCGCCCAATTGGTTTGTGCACTGTGTTTTATAAGATTATTTCAAAAATCTTGACTAGTCGTTTAGGGAAGGTGTTGCCTCATTTTGTTAACCCACCCCATAATGGGTTTGTTCGGGGCCGATGTATTACAGATAATATCCTAATAGCCCATGAGATGATCCATCACTTACAATCTTATGTGGCAGGGAGTCAACACTTCATGGCAGTTAAAGTAGACATGGAAAAGGCTTATGATCGGGTTGAATGGGATTTCCTCTTTCCCCTTCTACACGTCTTAGGGTTTCGACATGATTGGATTTCTCTAATACACTCATGCCTCTCTTCGGCGACGATGGAAGTTCTTTTAAATGGTACTCCGCATGGATATTTTGCCCCGTCTCGAGGTCTGAGACAAGGCGATCCTCTGCCACCCCTCCTCTTTGTTATATGTACTGAAGGACTGTCTTTCCTCTTGCAATCAGCAGTGAACTTAAAACAAATCTCTGGAATTAAGCTGAATAGTCACTGCCCAATGATAACTCACTTGATGTTTGCGGACGATACTATGCTCTTCCTTAAAGCTAATAGAACGTCCCTGGTTCACTTGCGGGCTTTATTCACGAGATATCAGCTCTTAAGCGGCCAACGAATTAATTACTCTAAGTCTTCAGTTTTGTTTAGTAAAAATGTCCCGAGGTTCCTTCGGCATGAGTATTCCAGATATCTCAAAATTGACATAGTCAATGCATCTCTGAATTACTTAGGAGCTCCGTGTGTGGTCATGAAGTCTAAAAAAGAGACTTTCTGTTTTCTAGAGGATAGAATCACCACCCGACTTCATAGTTGGAAGAGGCAAAGTATGTCCCCTGCAGGGGCCCACACCTTACTAACTTCGGTGATTTCTTGTATGCCAGTTCATATCATGTCATGCTATCGTGTTTCAAATACAGTATGTCATTCACTCGATTCTCTAATGAGCAAATTCTTGTGGGGGGGAAGTAGGAGACCAACAAAAATTAAGTGGAAGAGTTTGAAAAAACTTTGTACCCCTCTGGATCAGGGAGGTTTAGGGTTTCGGGATTTCCAACTTTTCAACCAAGCGCTACTAGCCAAACAGAGTTGGCGAATATTCACCCAGCCGGAGCTCCTTCTTTCCAGAGTATTGAAAGGGCGCTATTTCCCTTCTAGTAATTTTCTTAATGCAACCAAACGTTCTCACCCGTCCTGGGGTTGGCAGAGTATTCTACATGGAAGGGACCTTCTCGTCCCTGGGTTGTTGTGGCAGATCGGTTTACACACCCGACTCTCCATCTTAGAGCGACCTTGGATCCCATCCCCTGATGGCCCGTCTTATCCTGCTCCCAGAATTCCTGCACTCGAATTAAGAAATTTGTCGATTGCAAGCTTCATTCAAGGCGGTGCTTGGAATATAGCGCGTCTGAGAGAGTTTTTAGACCCTGACTCGGTTCAGGCAATACTTTCCATCCCGCTGCCTCATTCCATGTTTTCCGATAGACCAATTTGGTTTTTCTCCCCAAGTGGTATATACTCCACTAGTTCTGGGTATGATTTAGCATGTCGCTCTCGAAAGAAAAAGAAGGTGCCGCCGTCGCTGGCACCCGCGGATGATCCTAAATTATGGAGATCGATATGGTCTCTTCACATTCAACATAAACTTCGCTTCTTTCTCTGGAGGCTATGTCATAGGATTCTCCCAACTATAGAAGGGTTAAATGCTCGCGAAATGAACTTGGACCCCCTCTGTCCAGTTTGTCTACATCACCCGGAAACCCTGAAACATATTTTATTCTCATGCACAGTGTCTTCGCGGTTTTTCATGTCCACCTGCTTGAACTTGCGCGATATTCCCCACACTCACCCGACGATTGTTTGGCGGTTCATCACTCACTTTCGTCCTCAAGAGGCTGAACTTTGGGTTCTGGCCTGGTGGCGACTGTGGAAATCTCAGAACTGGGTGGTTTTCGAAAATGTACAATACTCGATCTCGGCGCTCCATCGACATTTCTCATTTGATCAAGACAAGCTTCGTTTCCTCCCCGTTCCACCTCAGCCAGCCGTCCAAGTCTCTCGTTTCATTCCCTGGCAAGCGCCCCGATCCCCTCGCCTTAAGATTAATGTGGATGGAGCAGTCGCAGCAGGTTCGGGCGGAGCAATTGGGATGGTGGTTCGTGACTCTTCCGGTGGTCATTTATTCGCATCAGGTATTTCTTATCCTGGTATTACTTCCCCTTTTGTTCTTGAATTGTTGGCAGTTCGGGATGCTTGTGCCCTTTGTCGTTCCATGGGCTGGAGAGAAGTGGATATTGAGGGTGACGCTACCCAAATTTCACAGGCAGTGGTTCAGCGCCAAGTGTGTGCTCGTGAAGGTGGTGTCATCATTAGCGACATCCTACTCTTGCTGGAAGGTCTTCCCCAACTGAGATTGCGGTCCGTTCCGCGTCAATCTAATATGGCAGCCCACTATGTGGCTCGCCAAGCGCTTAGTTACCTCCCAAGCCAAGGAGTGGTTAACCTTTCGGCTTGGGTAGGTACTTAATATCTATTTTTGTATGGTTGACTCCTTTTCTCCTGCGGGAGTTGTCTTCGGCAAAAAAAAAAAAAATCCATGACATATCCCAGCCTGAGGCAAAACCATTTTCAAACAAGAAATTGTTATGAGCCTCATGCTCAATACTCCAAAAGAATATACTACACGCTTCTTCAACCACCTTTATAACATTTTATGGAATCACAAAAGTGATTCGTTGACTAACTAAAATATATTTGACATTTTTTGCATCCCATCCTTGACTTTGCTTGGGTAATAAAATCCATAAGATATATTCGCATACTTTGGCAGTGAGGCGTGACTGAAATCAACAATACTCCAATTCAGAGTACCAATTTCTAAAACCAGCACAACACTATACATCACCTCCCGGATACCAGGGCTCAGCCTGGCAAAGATATCCGATTAATATGGGTTCATATAAAGTCCTTAGATCAAGTACTAGAATTAGGGGTGGCTATTCGGTTATTTCGGTCAAACCACACCGAATTCGGTCGGTCACCGATTTCGAGTTCGGGCGAAACCTAGGACCGTGACCGTGACCGATTTGAATTCGGTTTGACCGTGCCCGAATTCAAATCGGTCACGGGCAACTGAGTTAACCGGTGATTGACCGACGGCGACTTCAGCGGAGGAAGAACGGTTCCGACTTCAGCGGAATTCAAATCTTCTACTTCAGTCGACTTCTTCTTCTTCTGTCTACTTCTTCTCCTTCTCCTCCTCCTCCAATACTATGCTCTGCAGTCTTCTTCTTATGTCGACTTCAACAAGATCGGGATCTGGAACAGAGGTAATAGATCTAAGGGTTTGTTTCGGCGCCGATGAAACAGGGGAAATAGGTCGAAGGGTTTGTTTCGGCGTTGGTGAAAAAGGGGCAATAGATTGAAGGTTTATTTCGGCGGTGGGGTTTGTTTCGGCACCGGCGGAGGGAAATGGGACTAGATCCGTGAAATAGATCGGCGAATTAGAGGTTTGTTTCAAGGTTGAGAGATGTGGAAGGGAAGGTTGAGGAAGTTGTAGGGGAAGGGAAGGTTGAAGGGAAGTTGGGAGATAGAGGTTTGTTTCAGTGTGGAGGAGAGATGTGGAAGAGAAGAGAAGGTTGAAGAAGTTGAAGAAGGGAAGTTCTGGAATGTCGAAGGGAAGTTTCAAGAGGTGAGGAGGAGGAGATACGGCCAAATAGGTCAAATCTGTCAAATCGGTCAATGACCGAATTAGAGGTATGTAACCGATGGGTTAAAACCAATGACCGCAGCCGTTTTCGAGTTGGTGAAATCGGTTAATCGGTCACCGAAACCGATTTCAAATTGGTTTGACCGAAAACCAAAACCGAACCAGCCACCCCTAACTAGAATAGAATTTGTCCATCACAAGAAACACTCATTCCACATCGTATCACTGTTACTAAATAATATAAAATCAATGTTGAACTCTCTCCCATAACACAACTCAAGTGATTGGGATGCATCATTTTTATGACAGTACAAGAAATTATATATTCTGCTAAAAAAAACGATTACAGAAAGATAAATATTAATTAGTCGCCGAATGAATTACTGAAGTTATGCAAACTTCGAACTATATTGAGAGCTATTATTTGAGAGGGATATTAACGAATGATATAAAAAATCTAGGTTAAAACGGAGAAAGTAGAGGATCTCTGATTGTCCCTAAACCCCCCCACTGAATCCTTTGCCCTTCCTTCCATGAATAATACCTTTCTTTAACAGCTAAGACAGCACATAACTATGAACTCGTACGACTTGAGTTTTTTCCCTTTCCCACTTAAAACAAAAAATAGTAGTACTAGTACTAGTACTAGACCACTCCCCTAATTAACAAATAAACACTTTAATTGCACCAAATATATAGATGGGTAGACACGATTACACAAACTAATCCACTATGAAACAAATCAAATCGATCACTGGAAAAAACTGATTAAACAAGATCACGCAATTAGTAGGAGCTGTGTTTTCTCTTTCACCTGCCCTGGTATGACCATATATATCTCATACATAACATATGCACACAACAGATTTATATATTATGATATCTCTATAGGTTGCTGCTGGTGACAACATCGATTAAAGTACGTACGCAGTAGGTAGCTGATCCAAAATGAAAGATGAAGAAAATTACCATACATGCAGATGCAGAGGGTAAATTAAAAACCAAAACCAACCAATCAAGGAATAAAGCAAAGAGATGAATACTAGAGTGGGTAGGGTTTCAGTTAGATTCAGGGTTGGGCCCGCTGGGCACTTCATGTTCCTCAGCTCTGAACCTTGTGCTGCTTCCGGAAACATCTACGGTAGTAGTAGTAGTAGTGGATGCATCACCAGACGGTAAGACGTCATCGTTGGTTTCCACAGCAGAAGTGGTGGAGGGCGACGAAGATGGATCCACGGAAAGGACAAGGAAGGGAAGGATTATGTGGAAACAAAGGAGGAGGATGAGTAGTAAAATAGCTGATCTTCTTGATGATGAGGGTTTACCATAAGCCATGGGTTTTTTTGATGATTCTGAAAACTATACTTGGTGGTAGTAGTAGTAGTAGTAATGAAGAAAGCTGTAACCCACCCCCCAATGTCCCACGAGGGATCAATATCCATGAACAAACTGAAGCCGCTCCTTAGCTTCACTGATGCCCCCCCAAAATTAAGCCCAAAGAGAGGAAGGAGAAAGCAAGGAAGCAAAGTCAGAGATTATGAAACAAGAAGGTGTAAAGTTTTGTTATCTGGGTTTGTAAAATAATAAAAATAATAATATGGGTTTGATTGATTGAATGAATGAAAAGAAGAATGAATAAGAGTTGAGATGCCAGAATTACCCCTTTGGTGGGATTAGGGTTGGAAAGAGCCAAACCAAAATTCCATGCAACTGTACTAGAGTAACAATTGAAATGGGAAAATCTGAAATGAAAATATAGAGATGAGTTGAAGAAGGAAAAGGGAGTAATAATTGGTGAATAATTGGGGATAGAGAATAGACAGAAAGTGAGACAAAGGCAAGGGGGTGGGGTTTTGGGGTTTCAGGGTTTCAGCTTCCTTTCTATTTACTGAGAGAAGAGAAGAGAAGAGAGACTCACATGCTTAGGGATTATTAATGTATTTGTAATACTCAATTGGCCGCTTCTGACCTGAAACTGACTATTCCTATCCCGATTCCCCATCCACCTACGTACGTACCTTATTTCATATCAAGGTTTTCATAACCGGACCGGGGATAGAGCCGGCAAGGTTAAGGGTTCAAAAATTTAATGAGAAAATCAGGGTTGAACCGTGATTGAACCGAAATTTCTCGGTGCCGGAGAGCTGACTGGTTCACGGTTGGACCGGTCCAACCGTGAACCAGTCTACGGCATTGAAAACATTGTTTCATATTTGTATTAATACGATCAGTACTGAAAAAATTAGTTTTATGTTGTCCGTTAATCCAGACAACCAGCCCACTATGTGGCTCGTCAAGCGCTTCGTAGCCTCCCAAGCCGAGGAGTGGTAAACCTTACGGCTTGGGTGTGCCCTTAATTTTTTGAATGCATGGTTATCTCCAGCGCTCCTGCGGGAGTTAAAAAAAAAAAAAACAACCAACCACCTGGATCAACTTGATTGGGACTAGCTATTTACCCGTTTTGGTTCTGGCTTTCATTTCAATTATACGATAAGTATTCACTTTGTGCTAAGCGGTTTGGTTTTAGAGTATTGGTATAAAACCTGCCTTTTTAGAGAGGGAATGGTTTGTTGTGTAGAGTTTTTTGAGGTTGATTGAGATTCTGATTACTGATATTCGTCATTCTTAGGCGTTTGCTGCTAGAAAGGATTGAATATCTCTTCTCTATCTTTTGCTTGTTGTTCTTGATTTCTGTTATATAACTAAGAGTCTATTTGTTCTGGTTGTATTGGGTTCTTTACTCTTCCGAGAAGCTATAGTGCATATTGAGTTTGAGTCTCTACTTCCAGGACTCAGTAAACTCAAACAGTACTACCAAATTGTTGGTACTTGGTTCGTGTATTTTTTATACTTGTTTGTAGTCGCGATATTCTTTATCGTATATGTATGTTAATTTTAGCAAAGATGCAAACTGGTTATATATTCGTCGCTATGATTGTGCCCCAGTTTCCTCCAACTCTGTGTCGCGACTGAGCACAAGGACTTGTTAGCATACTAACTAGCTAGCTAGGGTCTAGCCTCTAGGAGTTTGTGTTATCGTTTTAAGTCTTATATATGGTTAGGACAGATGCCAATCAACTAGTGAAATGGCAATAAAGACTTAAACTTTTAGCGAGTACAAGAGCAAATAATAGAGAACCCACTAGATGTTCATGTTATTAGTTGTGTAAATCTAATTTGCGTCATTCAGATTTGGGCGTAAATAATGGAGATCATTATTTTATATATATATGAAAGAAAGGTAATGGAGGTCATTATCTTCATATCTAATTAAATTACCAATTATTCAAATGATGCATAATAGTCTTTGCCGCTGGTCATATTGGTAGGAAAAAGGCAAAAGAAGAAACAAAAGAATTCAGAAAGATAAAGGTAGGACTGGGACGAAAGATGGTGGCCTGGCTTTTTGTGGTTTGGCTGCTGCCTCTACAAATTCTGTGCTCTATATTGACTCTGCATGCTGCAACTTTGGAAATAAATTGTCCCCCAAGTTAGTGTATTGTCTGTTTCATTTTTCATTACTTTTTCTTTGAAATTTTGACTTCAAACTGATTTTAGGTGTCGTTTGGTATAGGAGATTGAGAATTAGGGAAATATGAAAAAAGTAGAATGGTGGAAAAGTGTTTGTTAAAAGTTGGAGGATGTTAAATTACATTGTTTGGTATGTATATTTGGTAAAGAAAATAGGAGGGGAAGACAGTGGGTCCCATTATTCTATTTGGGGGAAGTCAGAATTTCTGATAAAAGTAGAAATTGTCAGAATACACATTCTGGAGACAATAAGAAACTCTGGGTATCTGAAATACAAAACTCCAGCTTCATTAGACAGTAAACAAACAAGGATATCTCAGAATACAGAGTTTCCAAGAAACACAGTTGGATTTCCTCTATACCACGCATTTCTTTTATATCATTCCTTAAATCAATAATTATTTCATTACATTTTAAGCATAAAAATGAACATGATGTAGGGCACGAACTCAATCGGGTGGGTTCAAGGTACCCTTAACGGAACAACTTGAGTACTCGTACTCATTTAGTTTAACACCCTGGACAACACGGGTACGGCTCCGGATCAGGATCCAAAATTTAAGGTTTGGACCGTTCCAACCAAAGCCATGATAACGGTAATTGTCAACGGAGTGAATGAAAGATTGGAAAGATCTTATTATCAAAAAGTGTTTTGTATAGTAGCGGAGAAGTACTATATATACTAAAACTATAACAAACTCACTCTAACGCCGTTAGGACTAACGACGTTAACTAACCTAACTCTAACAGCCCCCCCGCAAACTTGGCATTGCTTGGATTATACAAATCAAGTAATCCAAGTTTGGAAACTAAATGCTGAAATACAGTCGTCCCTAGAGGTTTCGTTAAAATGTCAGCTAGTTGGTCCTTAGTTGAGACGTGAGTGACTTTGATCAATCCAGCAGCAACCTTTTCACGAACGAGGTGACAATCCAGCTCTATGTGCTTCGTTCTTTCGTGTGCGACCGGGTTCTCTGCCATCCTTATTGCAGACATGCTGTCACAAAAAACAGGAAAAGGCCTTGGGAAGGCAATAAGCAAATCGGAATACAGAAACTGCAACCACTGAAGTTCAGATACGGCAGCAGCTAAAGCCCGATATTCAGCTTCCGAAGAGGATCGAGAAACTGTGGTCTGCTTCTTAGACTTCCACGAAATTAAAGATCGACCAAGATAAATACAGAACCCAGTCGTGGAACGTCTTGAATCCGGGCACCCAGCCCAATCACTATCGCTATAAGCATGTAATGACAAATCAGAATCAGCCGAAAAAAACAACCCTTTACCTAGCTCATTTTTTAGATATCGAACTACCTTTAGTGCAACTTTGTAATGGACATCAGTTGGTTTGCTTACAAACTGACTAAGGTAATTAACAGTAAAAGAAATGCTGGTCTTGTACTACACAGATATACCAACCTACCCACTAATCGACGATAAACAGTAGGATCATTAAGGAGTATACCTGAAGTAGCCGATAAGCGATTACCTGAATCTACCGGAGTAGCAGAGGGTTTTGAAGCTAATAACCCTGCATCATGAACAATCTTCAAAGCATACTTGCGTTGAGTTAAAGAAATGCCAGAACTAGAACGAGCAATTTCCAAACCCAAGAAGTATTTCAACAAACCAATATCCTTGATGGTAAACTCTGCATCCAAGTCACTCTTAATCCGTTGAATGCCAACCTCATCATTTCCTGTCAAAATAATATCATCTACATATACCAAAGCTATTAAAAACAAATTATCAGTCTTCTTTGTAAACATAGAGTAATCCGAATGAGATTGAACAAAACCACATTGGACAAGGAAATCAGTGAGACGAAAATTCCATTGTTTGCTTGCTTGTTTAAGGCCATAGAGAGACCTATTAAGCTTACAAACGATAGTAGGATCAGAGGACATACCTGGAGGAAGTTTCATATAAACCTCCTCATCCAAATATCCATGGAGAAACGCTGTATTTACGTCCAATTGATGTAGTGGCCAACCTTTAACAGAAGCTAACGCCAACAAACATCGTACCGTGGTCATCTTAGCTACCGGAGCAAACGTATCGTTGTAGTCGACCCCCTCTGTTTGTGTGTATCCCTTCGCCACCAAGCGAGCTTTGTACCGTTCGACATACCCATCAGCATTGTACTTTATTTTGAACACCCATTTGCAGCCTATGGGATGTTTGCCAAGAGGTAGCTTCATCACAGTCCAAGTGTTTGTCTTTTCTAAAGCTTGTAACTCCGCAGCCATAGCATCAACCCACTTTGAGTTCGCTGCAGCCTCCTTGTAACTTTGAGGCTCACGTTCAGACAAAATATTCATGGCAAAAGAACGATAACCAGGAGTTAATCTATCATAAGACATGACCTTAGATAGAGGATACTTTACAGAACTACTGAGGACTGCTCCACATGAGAAGTCTTTTAGATACGAAGGCTGCTTCCTTTCCTGAGTGGAACGTCGAAATTGAATATTCTGATTTGAAACATCCATATTTGAGTCATCAGGAATGTCGGCTGTGCTGAGATGAAGATCATCTTGACCAGAGTCAGATTGCATAGATTGAGAAGAGATGACAGGCGCTGATCCAAGAATGGGAACTTCTGATTCCATTAGAGGGAAAGTGAACAAATTTTGTTCCTGCAAGTTAGTAACAAAGGGAAAACATCTTCCCTAAAGATAACATCTCTAGAACAAAAAAAACTATGGCTATGTAAGTCATACAAACGGTAGCCTTTTGTTCCAGGAAGAAAGCCAACAAAAATACAAGCACTAGCACGAGGATCAAATTTAAGCTTGGCAGGACCTACGATAGTGGCAAAACATAGACAACCAAAACTTCGCAAGCGATCATACCTAGGTATCTTACCAGTCAACAACTCAACAGGGGACTTGTTCTCAAGAACCGGGCTTGGAAGCATGTTAATCAAATGGACAACATGTAATACTGCCAACCCCCAAAACTCGCTAGGTAACCCACCTTGGAACAAGAGAGCACGCGCTACTGCTAAGACATGTTGATGTTTTGGCTCAACCCTACCGTTTTGCTGAGAGGAATAGGGACATGAGACCTGATACAAGATCCCATTCTGCTGAAAAAAAAACAGGCATGTTGAACTCCTGACCTCCATCAGTCCGAATGACCTGGATGGCTATGGAGAATTGAGTCTTAACCAAAACACAAAAATCAAGTAACAATTGACGAGCTTCTGATTTGAGTTTCATCAAAAAAAACCAAGTAGTCCGTGAGAAGTCATCGACTATTGTAAGAAAGTATCTGTAACCATCAAGGGCCGGAACCTGATATGGTCCCCAAATATCACAATGTACAAGATCAAAGGATTCAGAGGCACGAGAAAAACTATCAGGAAAGGGCAAACGCTTTTGTTTAGCCAAAGGACAAACAGAACACTTTATTGCTCGCAATTCAGATCCACTACAAGGAATATGAGACATAGAAGAAAGTCCAGAATGGCCTAATCTTTGATGCCAAATGAAAGGAGAAACAACAGCAGAACAAACAGAAGTGTCACGAACATCATCACGAATGGAAGAACGAAACTGATACAGACCATTCACGAGCTCAGCTGAACCAATCGTCCGCTGAGTTTGAAGGTCCTGAATTAAACAATGATCACGATTAAAGTTCAAACAACAATTATGTTGAGCAGTTAAGCAACTAACATATAACAAATTGAAAGTAAATGTAGGAATCACTAGGACATTCCTAAGTACCAACGACGGAGTTAAGAAGGCAGAACCAACATGACTCACAGAAACATGCTGACCGGTAGGCAAAGACATAGTCATATTGTGAACAACAGTACAATAGAAGAGCATATCCTTAGAGCAAACTATACTATCGGTAGCACCCGTGTCAATAATCCAAGAACAATCAGACCTAGAATTAGAACTAGAAGACTGCATATTAGAAAAACGAACTGTAAAGATACTCTTACCTGCTGCAAAATCAGGAATAACAGATGCTGGAGCAGGTACAACCAGATCAGTAGTCGGAGTACCAGCCAGACGACTGGAAGAGACATGAGCCGCCATTCCAATTGATCCACCAGCTCCTACACCCGGACCTTGCTGAGAAGTTTGAGTCTGAGAGTTCTGGGACTGAAAATAGGAATACAATGCATCCAGCTGATGTTGAGTGAATCCAGCAGATCTAGACGACTCTCCATCTGTGATAATAGCATTAGCTTGTCGAACGATCTGCTTTTCCTTTCTGCGACCATAACCAGGAGGATATCCGTTCTTCTCAAAAACACCGATCAACGGTATGCCCGATCTTGTGACAATATGAGCACACCGGCCTATTTCCAGACTTCTTGACATCATATTGCCCTGGCCTACTACCACCAGCAGTTGCAAACGCCATCGTATCAGCCATGGATGAATTAGAATTACCAACCGATTGCAGAGCAGGAACACTAGCCAAACGATTTGTGAATCCTTGCTCGTGCTCATCTTGGGAAACCATAGAGAAGACCTGATTGATGGTTGGAAGAGGAGTAGTACGAAGGATTTGAGAGCGAATTGCTGAATATCGCCCATCTAACCCACGCAAGAAACGAATTAGCTGTTCTTGCAGTCCGTAGTCACGGACCTTTACCATCGCACCACACGAGCACCTCGGCGAACAAGAGCAGGTTGGTATCGGTCGAAAAACCACATACTCGTCCCACAAGACTTTGAATCGAGTATAGTACGCCGAGATTGAAAGAGATCCTTGACGGAAGGAAGAAATCTGATCATGTAAATCGAAAACACGCACCAGATCTGATCGACTGAAACGCTCCGCCAAATCAAGCCAAACGTCTCGTGCCGAGTCGAGCCACAGAATGCTCTGAGCGATGTCTGGTGAGACGGCTTTGTGAATCCAACCGAGCACGAGTACATTCGCCCTGCGCCATACTGGATATAGAGGATCTGTCGCCATAGGTTCAGCACTAGTGCCGTCGACGAAGGCTAGCTTGTTCTTGGACAGCAGCGACATCATCATCGATCTCGCCCAGGAATGGTAGTTCAAATCGCCGACGAGAGGAATCGAGACGATCAGCAGGCCTGGATGATCTCCAGGATTAACGAAGTATGGATGCGATGAATCGACGGTTGAAGCCGCCGTCGGATTCGGGAAAGACGAAGAATCATTCGTCATCAGAAAACGAGAATCATAGAGATAAGCGGAAGAATCGAAAGAAAATCAAGAGATCTATATTTGCTCTGATACCATGTCAACGGAGTGAATGAAAGATTGGAAAGATCTTATTATCAAAAAGTGTTTTGTACAGTAGCGGAAAAGTACTATATATACTAAAACTATAACAAACTCACTCTAACGCCGTTAGGACTAACGATGTTAACTAACCTAACTCTAACAGTAATCATGTACATCGTAGGCCATGTCTATCATTTGCACAACCCTATCATTGGGGGGAGGGGGACGAGTAAAAATGATATAAAATTGTTGGCATGGCATAAGTTATACAATGGTACGAGTACCTAACAAAAATGTGAAATAGAGGGCATATTTTTTTAACGTTGCTTGGTAAGAAAGAGTCGTTTGTTTGCTTTAAAAAATAGAGGGCCAAACAAAACATCATTTTACAAAAAAAAAAAAAAAAACGAAAACTGTTATTAATTAGGAAATATGTATGGGAGAAATTGAAATTAAAGCAAGGCACGTACACATCATGCCCCACTCATCACATTTTCATGGTTGTTAAATTGTCCCCTTGATTTGATGCATCGTATCCCCACTTTGTTTGTTCTCTGTTTTTCCTTTAACACCTCCTCAAATAGACATTAATATTGGCACCATGAAAATAAGGATGGTATTGGGAATTTGATAATGAATTAAAATAAAATATTGGTGAAAAGTGTTAAAAATTGGAAGATGTTTATAATGTTGATAACCTTTATTCATATGAAAGTGTGTTAAATAAGTGTCAAATTCAGAGTTATTGGAGAATGAAGAAGTAACGTAATTGAAACAACCACAAGCATTCAATAGATAAACTTGTCAATCCAAAATGGCTAAGAATTAGTTTCACCAAGGAGGACACGTGGAGTTCTGCAAACACCGATCAAAGATATTAGTAGTTAAGGTTCTTGAATGAAACTTTTCGCACGGGGAAAGCAAACGAATAATATATTCGATTTCAGTAAGGAACAACCAGATTTAAGTCTCGAACATGACCACATGATTCGGCAAGGAATAATAGTTTTGGTTTGTTTCTGTGACAAAGAAGACTACCTGAGCTGTGTTCCAAGGACGGTAGAAAATCTTTAACTATTACATTACAGACTCTGCACGGGCACCTAAGTTCAACATCAATGCCCCCATCAAACAATTTCTACCGCATTGTAGGCTAGGTAGGAAAGCTGGTAAGAGTGACTATGACCAACGAGGAGGGAGAGAGAGCAAGGTACACACGTGTTTTCATGGAGCTCAACCTTTTTTTGCCCCTCTTGGACCAATACAAGTTATAGAAAGTGTTGTGCAAGAAAAAGAGATCACAGATACGGTAACGAGGGGGTTTAATAGGAAGAGATTAGAATATTTCAACCGATTCATAATAGAGGCCCCACTTACGAGCGTCCTTTTATTGTTCTGGAATCTTACTCCAGAGCTTTATTTCTATTGATCAGTCATGTAAGAAAAAGAGTTAGAAAACTGAAGGATACATTGTAAAGATAATAAAAAGGTGAAACAGAATTGGAAAATTCGGTTGTTTCGTATGGAATTTGAATTCTATAGTTTGGACGGAATTGAGTCAGGTCCACATTTGAATTCTACAAAAATTTGAAGGACCATTTCACTTCCATTTCGTTAGGGTCGAGGCTAAATGGACACAAAGTGTACAAGCCCACGACAGGCTAAGCCTTTCGGGCTTCTCATTTAGTTTTGGCCTTCATCAATATGACAGCAAGCGATAGACAAACGACGTCACATTACTACTCCCTCTAAATTGATCGAGGGAAATCGACTGGACAGGACCGTGGCCATCTCTGCTCTGAAATCTACAGATCGATCTCAACTTTTCCCTCGTTCCTTCCCAGACGATGATGGAGTTACGCCTGCTTACCGCTCTGCTTCTCGTCTCTTCTCTTCTATTCTCATCTGCTAAAGTAAGCTACCTTTCCTTCTGCTGATTTCCTGCTTCTCATCTGCACGATTTCTGCATTTTTCTGCGTGATCTGATATTGATGGTTGTTCCAATTCAATTCGATTCGATTCGATTTTATTTCAGGCGGAGAGCAGTGGAACGGTTTTGTTCATCGATGGCCACGACCAACAATATCTTCGCTCTGAATCGACAATTGATGGCATCCAGGTTTCTTCCTAAATCTGCTTGATTAACTTCTTTATGTTTAGATGAGGATGAAATGTTGTGTTTAATGTATGTTTTTCGATAGATTAGTGTTTACGTACACATTGTAGGTGAATGGTGGCTATTCCTTTGCGATGCCTCTTTAATTTCATTGATGGATTCAGGCGTTCTAACTTTATTGGTACTGCTTTTCTCAGTCGCTATCGATTCCAGAAGTTTCTGATGCGGTGTCTGTTTTGCTTGGTTTTGCACCTTCCGCTGCACTTTCAGAAGCTGGTTCTGCTAAGGTCTTGTGTTTAACCTCTCTTATGATACATTAGTTCTTTTCTAATAATCCAGTTTTTGCACTCAATTCTGAATTGTTTTTCTTTTGACAGTTGAATGGTGTTCTCATGCCTAACCCATTTGATCGCCCACGTGCTGTCTTCATGTTGGAAGTTACTGGAATGAAAGGTCTCCAGTCAGCATTGAAATACTATCTACAGTTCTTAAATTTCTTTGATACTTATATTGAATCAATTTTCTGTTACATCCAGGTCTCCCTCATGCAAAGATCTCTGCTATTGAAAAGTTCAGCAAGGCTTTGCGGAGAAATATGGCTTTTGGTTCAGGAAAAGCTCAAATTGAACTTCCAGGTTGGTACCGTCCCCCCTGTATTGTAAAGATGTGCGAACCAATTAGAATGTCTTTTTGTATCTTCCGTTGATGCAAGAATGGTGTCTGATGGCCACATGTCATTCTCTGTGAACCATTTCAGGTGAAGAAGTCTCTGTTGTTTATTTGGATGAAGGTGTAACAGATAGCACAGAAAAGGAAATAAGTGATCTTGTCAGTGCCTGATTATTTGAACATTGATCTAGACTTTTATCCTGCAAGTTGTGTACTCAGAATACTTTTTTGACATTTTCAAGCCATTGATAACATTCTAGGCATCAATCTTCGGAGGATCATATGTTATTGACACTTCAAGAGTAATGAATGGAGACCTTGAGATCTCTTTGCCTAGTGGGACCATGAATCTTCACATGTCAAAGGTCTTTTAACTTCCTTGTTTCCGAACTTAAATTGTTTTGAGTTTAAAAGTTGTTATGACACGCTTCCTGACACGCTCCAATTGTTACAGGAAGCTGACAGGAAATTTGTATTGAGTCTCTTGGCTCTGATGCGAAATAGCAAAAGGGCAATTCTGATGCACGAAGATCTTTCAAAAGGCACCCAGAGGCCTGCGGAGCTAACAATTGGTTGTTTTGATGGCATTAAGGTAATTACCCCTGTTCAAATTATGGATCTTAATAGGATTCAAAGACTAGTTTTTTCATTGTCTCTTGACTACAAGTAGGAATTACATCAGAGTTTTGGTAGATGCTGGATAGTTTCGTAACTTATTTTTTGTGTGGCTTGTAGGCTTTGCACGAGCAATATGGAACAGCCAACGTTGTGCAGCAAGGCGAGGAGCTGCTATTTAGCATAGTTTCACTCGTTCTTGATTCCTTGCAGGCAGCATATAAAGGTTTGTAGTCCTATTAATGGAAAATGAATTCTGCAGCAACTTGAAATTTGAAACGTTCAATTCTGAAAGAAATGCTGGGGTTATATACTTATTAGTGATTTTAGTCAATTCAGCCCATGTAAGCACCGCACTCTTGTTTTTAGAAGAATCCTTTGCATTATGAATCTGCTAGGGAAACTGAAAAAGTGTTGGTTAGGAAGTGGGGAAACGTTTGTTTCAGTAGTCTGAGCCATTGTTTTAATGTAGTTTTGGCATATTTTGCGTCAAATATGTCGCTGGCATTGTCATTGCTGTGTCTCATTGTGCTGTTTTCGCTTTAACTTCTGTAATTTTGTCAAATTAGTGGTGAACCAACCAATTGTTTGTTTTCCACAGGTCAACTTGTTGCGGTTGTTTCCTTGAAGCCAGAGTCAGAAACAAGGTTGGATGTGGTGCTGACTAATTGGCCATCTGCACGTATGTTGGCTGAAACCAATATATCCCCTCTAATTAATATCACCATTTTGGAGGTGGCCCTGGTCAGAACGACCTTGGCTTGGTTGACAGGAATTATTCTTCTCGTTTCTACACTGATCGGGTAAGAGTGCTATTCAATTTTCTCTCTTTCAGTCCAGTACTTGTATTGATTTATAAACCAGATGAAGTAAAATGGTTTGAAGTAGCCATCCATGACCTGTGTTATCGAAGTACAAAACCAGAGAGAGACACTCGTAAGTGAAATTATTCATGACATGTCCAAAATGCGGTGTGGAGAGGGATTAAGTGGACCTGAAACTTGCATGGAAGTTAGGTTTCTGTTATTGCTCTTCATGAGAGAGATGTCACCTTCCTCCGTGTCTAAATGTTGCAAAATGCAATTAGTCATATCGTTTGTCTTATTAACTGTTTTGTGTGTACTTGGGATTTACCCATTTGGCAGGTCTGCATGCTTCTTAATATGCAAGTCACAAAGGATAGCCTTCTCTATTCCAATGTCAAGCTCGACTAAGCAAAAAGGAACCAATGAATCTTCCAGCCGCTAGAATCTGTGCATTTTCACTGGACGGATTATTAGCAGAGCCTAGTTTTCTTGTAGATGTTTATCTGTCTATCAGTGGCAATATCTACGGTTTATGTTAAACCCGTAGCAACCAACCAACCATACCTTGTTTGTTTGTATTGTATTGTATTGTATTCAACAAGATAATTTGGTGGTTGGGGGAATAAGTGTAATACTCACTCTGCTGAACTAAAGGATTGGATTTGATTGGAATTTATAGGTGTTTATGTTATGTCCGGGGAGAGTGTGTAGTAGATTCCACTTTATGACCATTTGGTATATTTATTCTATGTACGAGAAACGAAAATATGTCATATGAGCTGCATTTATAGTGATCTTTTTTGAATGCCTAAAATTATAATTACTTTTACAAGTTGTTTTTATACGTAAAAATTTTATGAAATAAGATAGCGTTTAGGATGACATTTTTTTTTCATCTGTCATGTCTATTCCAGAGATTCTTGCTTTATTAAAAGATTTTCAGGTTCTTAATGATAAGAAAATTAACCTGGTAAAGCCGTTAGTGATTTACATTTTATAATTTGGAGGTGTGACTTGAATGAATACACTTTTTTATCCAAAACTTTTGTTTCTTCGAAAATAGAAATACACAAATAAGCTGATTTGGGCAAAAAAATGGTGATTTCAAAACTCAGCATTTAGCTGAGTTTGGTTGATTTGATAATGGGTGAATTGAAGGGTTTGTACAATTACCTTTATATCCAATTATTAATTCAAAAATTACAATCTATGCCACTGGTTTAATTCTCAAACTTACCACTGATGTTATAACTGCTTCATCTTTCTTCTCTTCTTCCTCTTCTTCTCCTAATACTTCTTCCTCCTCTTCTTCTTTGACGAATCCAACTTTGAGGTGAGCTCTTTCCAACTTCTCATCGTGCTAGCAAGCTCTCTCGCAACAAACTTCCCATACAGGAACTTGTAGTTTGAATTTGCACGAGATACAGTTCAGGTAAGCCCATACATATACTTCTAGGGGAGATTTCTTCCATTCATCAATCTCTAATCAGTAGGTTACCTTCTGTTAGGATAATGATGAGGCCACCCAGGAATAAACGGAAAGAAGTTGCAGCTGTTATCATGATGTATTTCAAAAAAAAAATTGAATTTTCATGTTCATAATCAAGCTGAGTGAGGAGATACATACTGACTTATTAGAGTTTAGGGAAGTTGAAATTGCTTGGGGAAACTCCAATTGCTCGACAAATAGCTAGAAGGTCTTTCATGAATGTCATTACTTCTCATGTCAATGTATCTTCTATTATGTTAATTAGGATGAACTGTCGATGCTTTCAGAAATTGTGTCGCTTGCTTGTAACTGATGGTGGGTTAAGGGGTAGCTAGAACATTGGCATAGATGAAATGGTTGTCATCTTCTTGTATACTATAACTCACAATGAAAAGAATCGTTTCCTACAAGTAGTGCTCCGTCGTTCTGGAGAAACAATAAGTAGGGTCATACATTCTGTGTTGTTTGTTGTATTGAAACTGCATAAAATTGTATATCGTAAGCCTGAACCTATTACCGAGAATTCCATGGAATAAAGATGGAAGTACTTCAAGGTTAGTAACCGACCTTTGTCATACACCAATTCAGCTTATTAGTGATATGTAACTAGTAGTATTATAGTTATATTAATGACATTGTTTTGTAGAATTGTCTCAGAGTGCTTAACGAAACTATCATTACGGTTCATGTGCCGAGGGAGAGTCAACAACGATATCGTACCTCAAAGAAACCAAGGAAGAAAGTCATTGCAATTGGAATGACTGATGAAATAGCTAAGTTTCATCCTTTGTTGGAGAAGACTATTGCAAACATAGAGACAATGGTCAATAGCTTGTGCCATGATGACGACATTAGGATTTGTCGTAGAGGCTTATATAATGAGACATCTGTTGTGAATGGGCTGTTTCATGACCATGTTGTGGCTGCATATTGGCATAATGAAACATGATCAAATTGCACAACTCTATTGTCAACTGTCGAAAGAGGAGGATAAGGTCAACTTTCTGATCAGTCTCATCAACTGAAGTTTGGGAAGAATGATGGTTTGTGTTGTAGACTGATATATTATTATGATTTGTAACCATCTTTTGGAGAGCAGGTAGTGCTAGACTACTACAACTCATATTTTGGAATTCCACAATTCTGCATATAGGAACTTGAATATGCAAAAGCAATGTAGCCTGTGTAAGCATGAAATATTATCTTTGGATTAGTAATATTCTAGTTTGATGTTTGCTCGTAATTTGAAGGATTATTTAACCATGAATTGTTGTCCCTGGTAGCACTTGCATTAAAACAAACATGTCTCTTACAACACAACAATGACTTGGCCATAATATGCTATTACAAAATTACTGCATTCAAATATCATAAAATTAACATTTTCATCCGTTCAAATATGGCCAACATAATAACAAGGGCACAATGGCAGTTTGGCTTCATTTTAAGATCCCACACCCAAATCTCAAACTTATTCACAATAAATTCCAAACAAAGGTTTTGAGTAAAAAAGTGTAATCACAAAATAGCATTTTTTTAAAACCACAATATGCTCTATTACACTATTTCCAGATACACTATTAGTGTTGATGTTTTTGATGACCTAACTTCTCACTATTCATCGTTGTTTTGAGTTGATTTAACTAGATTGTATGATTGTTATTTCGGTTTCAAATATCTAATTCTCCAATCCAAACAGGAGATGTTTCGTCACTTTAAGAACTAAGTAACACTCTAGCTGAGAATTTGGAAGTGAGATGTTTGTGATCATTAGCTATTGTACTAGCCCTTTTCTCCCATGCTTAGTTCTGGTGGGGCTCGAACAGATAGTCGGCGCATCTACTGGTTATCTTGAATCATTTATGGTTGCCACATAACCAAGGGTCGTTTGGTTGCAGTGATATTGATATTGATAACTGCAGATATAATAATATTCAGGATATCATTGTTTTTTCTGTCTTGAATATCATGATATCTGGGGCCAAAACTGATATCAATATCACTCAACAGATATTCATGTGGGGAGGTGAATATCTTCAGAGTGATATTGATATCACAGTTTTTGGACAATTTTATCCTCACCCAACCTTCCCAATTATAATGTCATCAACCCCATTACCCCAAATTTTTTCATTTTATTATTGTCTCGCGTTTATGTATTTTTATATTTATTTATTAATTAAGATAAATATTTATGATTTAGTTTTTAATTACTTAATTAGAATTTTTTAGTCAGAATTAGAATTACACTATGAAAATTATTCTAACCTTTTATTTTATTTTTTCTAGAAGATGGAGATTTGTTAGTAGTAAATATAATACTAATTATTTTCTTAATGAATGGGTGTTTAGTATTCTAAAAGTATAATTAAATTGAGTAATTAATTTGTAAATACATTCAAGAATTAAAAAAGAGAGATTAAAAATTTTAATTTCTAAACACACGTGCTTTTTTATTAAATGTTAGCACTACTTTTATACTTTGTTCAAGAAAATGAGGGTATTTTGGTACATTCATCCATGCAATCACAATTCACCACTTATTTAAATATCACTACCCCAAACAGTGATATCAAACAATCACTTTTACCAATATCAATATACTAACATATCAATATATCTCACATATCATGATATGCAGATATCATGCAACCAAATGACCCCTTAGTAATTTTTTAATCAAAGTTGTTGGCCAACTAATGATGACGTATTCTCACCCAACCTTATCTTTTACTTGTGCGAATTCTTAAGTCTACATATTCTGACTTCTTTGTTTTGGGCATGGCAGGGTATTCTTTTTTAACATTCCCTACTCCAAGGTGGGATCCGTTTGTAAATTGGATGTGGTATGCTTATTGATCCTATTGATCCTCTTCATGACCAGTGGTTAGCCTAGGCCTCAACATGGTGTCCCTCATTTATGTGAAGAGAAACCATAGGTAGGGCCATTTGTTGTGGGAATCATTTTGAATGGTTATTGAAATGTTTCCTTGCTTCACTGGGTTTTTGATGCTCTAAATGTGAGTGTCATCTTTAGTTTACCTCTCTCATGCATGGCAAAGAAGACATTAATTTATATCACATGTCTCGACTCAAGATTTCACCATTACAATTTTTTTAATAAAATAAATGGTTTCATTTCATAAAAAATAACATGAAGTTCAAACAAGAGTCTAATTCTAATTACAAGAAGAGAAAAAGGAAAGAGACACTACAAAAAAAAAACTCCTTTTAGCGTCGGTTGAAACGTAGGAATTTAGCGTCGGTCGGTCAGCTAAATGCTACTACAATAATAGTAGCTATAATAGCGTCGGTCACAACCGACGCTAAATGCTACTACAGGTTAACGCGTTGTTGACCAGGCAACGCGCTTTAGCGTCGGTCACATAAATCGACCGACGCTAAATGCTGACCACTCAACCGGTTGGTGGTTCAACCGGAACAAATTAGCGTCGGTTGGCACGCGTTTTAGCGTCGGTTGACCAAACGACCGACGCTAAGGTTTAGCGTCACCGTATCTGGCGTCGGTCATGCCGACCGACGCTATATATTTTGGCGTCGGTCACAGACCGACGCTAAAGCGCGTGTCTGACCGACACCAAACAGTGTTTTTTTTGTAGTGAACTAAAGACTATTCAAAATTTCTTGCTTGTCCTTTTTACCCATAGCAAAACAAAAAAATGTCTCTCTTGATGCTATCAACACAAACTTGAAGAGGCCTCTTAACACCGACATATAGCCTGGCACACCTCTCTCTCCAGGTCGTATTAATCAGAAGAACCCATTTGAGTCTTCGAAGCACATTCCCAACAGAAGAAGAGGACCAGTTCTCAGCAATACCAATGTTGTCATCCCATTCATGAACAAGTTGCGGCTTACGAAAGATAGCTGCAACAATGTCTTGAGAGTAAGGACAGAGAAAGAAAAGATTCTCATGGTTCTCATTGGCAGCATGACATAAACAGAAAGACTAATCCACTGCAGTATCCCACTTGCTAATAATATCCTTAGTAGCAATCCACTTCTAAAAATAAGCCAAGCCACCACACTGTAACGAGAAATTTGGTAACCACACTAGACAAGGTTATACCACCTCACTTCAAGATTGCAGAGACGAATACTATACCATATTATCTTAGACTTGAAACACTCAACCTTCTTACCATCCTAGAGGAAGTTCCCAACACTATCAATAGACATCTTACCACTTACAACCTGCCTAAGCTTTAATAGCCGCTTCCAATTCCAAGAACCATAATCATCCTTTACACTCCATAAATCCTTCTTCTTAATCCATTTACTCATTACAATTTCATTTACTCATTTAGTCTAATTTTTTAGTAAATGGGCTTTTGACGTGATATTTCTCTAGAGATCCTTTTAGGTCCTTTGTTTGCCGCCTCAGTTTGAAGTTAATATTTTTGTATGTCACTAAAAGTAAAAATATCTTATCTTCAGCCAAATTTGTGCTTTTATATATTTTTTTGAAAATAAGTGATATATCGTGTTTCCAATACTTAGCGATTTGATCGAACCAAGCCTCTAAAATTTTAGAATCTCCTTGTTTAATTGCATATTCTCCTCGGGGAGGGGGGAATAGGGAAATTTCTTCCCTTCCTACTTGAGAGTTTTTAGTCACATATGGCTCCATGATAAATTCTTTTGGGCTAACTAGCTTCTGATGTAGCGTTTTCAGCTTGGTGTTTGTTTTGTTGGGTCCTTCTGTGACTAACTGTGTGATGATTTTGTGTTGTTGGTGGTCTGGCTCTTTGTTGCCGACCGTGTTGTAAGATGTTCTTTGGTGGTTTGTGGTGTGGTCAGTTTTGGCTGCTTCCACTGCTTTTTGATTGTTTTTTTTGTTTTGGGTGGTGAGTCGTTTTGGACTACTGCTCTCTCTTGTTTTCGTGTACAGTTTTTTCATTAATACTAACCTATCATTTATAAAAAAAAAAAAAAATTGGGCCACCAATCTCTCTCATATTGAATATTGGATTATGACATTTGGTTTGGACTTCAGAAGATTTTGGGTCACATTTTAGCTTATGCAGAAGCTTTGGTGCATCCTTATATAGATTGCTCGTTCTTATAATTAGTTTGTGGTATTGATGTAGTTAAAAATATTGTGCAGTGTTTTTAGTACCTCGTGTTTTTTGTTGTTGATTATGGATAGAGCGAAACAACATAGTTTTCAGGAATCGTAACCGATTATGTTGCAGTTAAAGTATGTTACAAAGTGGGAGTATGGTTGTTGGCTCATGATATTATTGCTATAAGAGATTTTGGGAGATGGATTAGCCACATGGTGAGGGACTAGGTGTTGTGAAGGTGTTTAAGTTGTGCTTTTGTGTTTGCTGCTCGAAAGTTTGTGAATTTTCATGTTTGTTTCTGTTTGGGGTGTGAGATACTAGTTAGTGTGTGTTGGCGAAAAGTTTTGTTTCCTCCTTTTTTTAGAGTTGGTTAGCTCTTGTTGTGGTTAGCTCTAACGGCCACTAAAAAACCGCACCGCCATCAAAAGCCTATTACTAGTATGATATTGTCTAATTTGGGCCAAACCAGCACAAATTTGTTTTGGGGTTCTTTCCCAAAAGGTCTCATACTGTTGTAGTTGGGGGACACTTTTAAGTTAGGAAAACCTACCACAACTTGTCGATGTGGTACTTGGGATGTTACCCTATCAAGAACCATTGCATCCCAATAACTCGAGTTGTTGGGAGAGGGTTCTGAATAGATCTTATATTGTTTATAAACACGCCCCCCTCTAACGAATGGCTCATGAAACAGTCTAACATTTGCACAACTTTAATAAGACTTCTGCAACGATTGGGGGCCACAAAGGCTTTAATAAGCATCTATACATTGATTGGTGGTTATCGGGATTTGAAGCCTTGACCTCTTTTTGGTAAAGGCTCTAATACCATGACAAGAACTGTTGCATCTCAATAACTCGAGTTGTTGGGAGAGGGTTTTGAATGGATCTTATATTGTTTATTAACATACCCCAACTCCCTCGTACCAAAGACCACATGTTATAGTGTTCTTCTGCTCTTGTGAGACACCTTTCCGTAGACATCTTGACCATTGTTAACACTTACGAACCCGCTTGTCTGACCTTCACCTGCCAAGAAGACATTCGACACAAGTAACCACCACAAAACTCTTTAGCTAGCAACTTGAAGGTCTCCACATGTCAAAATTTCGTGATCCATATCCTGGTTTTCCAACGAAGGCTCTAACACCAACTGAAGAACCGTACTGCCCCGAAAAATCCCAACACTAGTATGATGTTGACCGCTTTGGGCCAAGGCCGCACAAATTATTTTTGAGTTCCTTACTAAAAGTTCTCATACTAATGTAGACTGTGTAGTTGGTGTACGACTTATCATAGTATTTATAATTCATTTATTGAATTATTGTCTTTCAAAGATACTTGTTAGTGGTGTATTAGATAGTGTCATGAGGTAGTGGATGCAGAGGGATAATGCAAAAATGATGCTCATGCGGTTGCATGGTTTCCAAACTTCTTGTATGCAAGGTGGTGTGGTGGTAATGGAGATTTTTGTTTAATTTTTTTTGTTTGTTTATCCCACTTTTTAAGAGCATCTCCAACGATTATAAAGTTTAAAACTTTATGGTAAAAGAAGAAATTATAGGAGAGAAATGATTTGAAATCTAACCTATCAACCTAAGATTCTCAAATAAATGTTATTTACAGTCTTTGTTAGTTGTAATCAAGGGGTGGTTACCTAAATCACCACTGAACTTTGAGCAAATAACCAGGCAGTCACTGCCACATAGGCCGCCACGTCATCTAAAAGCCACATAAGCAACCAAACCAAAACCCAAACCAAAACACTCAACCCAATTACCCAGTCTCACTTCCTCTCCCTCCTCCTTCTTACTCTCAGATCTCCCTTCTCCCTCCACTCTCCCCCACCCTCTAACCTCCACTCTCCGCCGCCCACCTCCCCCACGACGTCGATGATCAAGCAGAGCTCCGATCAGCTTCTTAGCTCCCCACCCCAAGAGAGCGTTCACGGCTCTCTCCACTGTTTCACCACTGAACTACGACAGAGTTGCCATTGAAGACCTTTCAACGTCGATTCGCTGGCAGAGGTCGAGGATAAGGTCTCTGCTGCTGGCGACGATGATGGTGGTGGATTGAATCAGAGGTCGAGGAAAAGGAAGCTCGACCAGATCGGTGGAGTAGAGGAGGGAATAGCTCCTTGAAGGAAGATTCGGAGAATCGGAGGTGGTGGAGGAGGGAATCGACGATAGCAAATCTGAATCCAAAACTCATCCCTCCACCGATCCAACTCAACAAGTTCTTTCAATTCAGTGATTCAATCTCTTCGAATTCCTCTCTTCATTTCATCAATCCTTATGCAGAGATCTACATTAGTGATCTCGATTGGTAGTTTTTCCATTCTGGATTGTTCTGTGCAGTGTCTAGCTTAGCTAATCTGAAGAACAACTTCCAACATCTTATATGCGTTCGTCAAAAAATACAGCTAGATTACATAGTGGAGGAAGAGATCGAGAGGCGGTGGTTTATTAATTCATCTTTGCTCTGAAAAATACAGCTAGATGTCACCAGAGGTGGTGGTTTATTAGTCGCCAGCGAGCGAGTTCTGTGAGGTGGTGGCGGCAGTGAGGTTTGAGCCGGCGGTGGTTGTTAAGAGGGAAGGGAGAAGCTTCTCTGCTGGTGGCGGCGGTTTTGTTAAGAGGGGAGTTTGTTTCGAGTTTGAGAGAAAAAAGGAGGTGAGACTGTTTCCAGAAAATTGAGAGAAGGTGGAAATTGGTGGGATAATTGGGTTGATTTTGGAGATTTTGGGTAGATAGAATTTGATGTGGAATATTTAAATGACATGGACGCCTAGTTGGCAACTCCACATATGCAGATGGATGGAAAATAGGATGTTCGTAGCTAACAGTGACTGTTGGGTTAAAGCGTCGAAGTCTAGTGATGGTTATGAAATTTTTTGAAGTTTAGTGATCACTGGGTTATTCGACCAAAGTTCAAGAACCATTTAACTAACCAATCCTTGTAATCAGTCTTGATGTTTCCTTTGAGAGGAAATGTCAGTAAAAAAAAACATGTTTAGGGAGAAGCTATTTAATATTATCCATGAATGAACCAGTTCAAAAGTGTGGGCCGTGGGTCTGAAATACCCTTCTAGCTTCCCGCCACTGTGACACCTGGGGCTGTTACTTAGAGATGAGTAGAGTAGAGTAGAGTAGAGTAGAGTAGATATGTTGAAAATCAAAATCCAATTCCCTCATATGTGAAAATTGCAAGATTTGAGTGGTTCCAACGTTATCCCCTATTATTATTCCCCTCCTTCCTTCATTCCTTCCTTCCTTCCTTTCCATTCCACAGAGAGCTGACCTCACTCAGTTTTCCATTATGATGCTACGCTCTCCGATGCTATCTTCCTCTTCTTTCCTCAATCCCATCCCTCTCAATCCACCGCTTTCTATCATCCCTCGCCACCATATTCCTCCTCTACTACTCCCGCTCTCCAACTCCTCCATCTCGCTCTCCAAATCACATATTTGCCTTGCTTCCTCTTCCTCTTCCAACTCCACCTCAAGCTCTAACGCCTCTGATCGCGATGCCTTGCTTTGGCTACGAGAGGAGCAACGCTGGCTCCGCGAGGAGCAACGATGGCTCCGTGAAGAGCAGAGGTGGTTTCGCGAGAGGGACTCCTTGCTCACTGAGATTCACTCCTTGAAGCTTCGAATTCAGGCATTAGAGGAGCGGATTTCGGTTTCCGGAACTGATGGCGTCTCCGAGGCAGCCGGTGCGAATGTTGCCCCACTCTTACAGGTTCTGAAGGAGAGGAGTCTGATTCCCGAGAGCGGCTCCAGTGCTAACCCGATCGTTCTGGAAGAGACGAAAGAGGAGGAGGAGGAAGCGGAGGAGCCGGAACCTGCGCTTGTTGTTGATGTGAGAAGAGAGGACAAGGTGAGGAAAGCGTTGAAGATGGGAAGCGAAGGCGAGGAGGTGCGAGAGATGCAGGTGTGCTCACTCACAAGTCACAATACATCATTGATGCATTTCTTCTAGGCATTTTAGAACCAAGGCGAGTTGTTCATCATTCCATTTATTGAATATGGGACGTTTTCCATTTGAATGCGTTACAATTAATTCGTTTCCTGAAAATTAGCATGAAAACGAACAAAAAGAACAAGTACCAAATTGTATTGGATGAACTGTATATCTTCTATATATATGCATTGCTACCGTGTGGAGATTAGGTAGAAGATCACCACTATTGCATGTCAGTGTGATGTTCTATTGCATTACAGGAAGCATTGCTGGAACTTGGATTTTATTCAGGGGAGGAGGATATGGAGTACTCCTGGTTCTCCAGTGGGACTGAGCGTGCCGTGAAGACTTGGCAGGTAAGTCTACGATGCACAACCTTTCATGTTTACATTTAGCTGTAAATAGTAGCTTATTTGTGTGGATATAGTCACTCTAAGCAATTCCAGATGGAGGTTACGAGTTATCTGTTTGTAATAATGTATTGAGCCTTGACAGGCAACATTAAGTGTTCCTGAAGACGGAGTAATGAGCAAAGAGCTCCTTCAAAGGCTGTACATGTCAACCAGTATGACTGATGTTGCAACTCCTGAGAGAAGCGCTGATAAGAAGACAGATGAGAAAAAGAGGCAATTCAATGTTCCACTGAAGGTATCCTCATACTCTCATCATTTCTGCTGCCCTACTTTAACTAGAGCCAGTAGTACTGTTTCCTTTTGTTGGTCCAGTAACAGCTTATACATGTTCAATTGCCTGATATACATCAACGCGTAGAGGGTGCAAGTACAAAGGCTCACCATGCTAAATATTTAGAAAAACAATATACACTTGGAATGCAGTAATTAGTGTAAAACATGCTTACTGCTTACTCTGACGGAAGAAGCTCTTGCAGGAAGATGGCAATGGCGCTGTTATTGCTTCCGTGACTGAAACACCAGATGTGAAGCAGAGAGTTATGAAGGAAGAAGTTGCAAAAGAAGCAGGGGTGTCCAAGCACCGAGTGTTTCTCCTTGGTGAGAATAGGTGGGAGGAACCCTCAAGACTTGTTGGCAGGAGCAATGACGCCAATGTAAATAAGATTAGGAAGGCGACAAAGTGCCTTACTTGTCGCGATGAGGGCCGTTTAATGTGCACAGGTGCATTCTCTATATCTCCTTATTCCTGGATACCGTGTCCTTATTCCTTAGTAAGAAGAAAAGTTTATGGGGCTGTAGTCTGCTAGATGATCAATTGATACTGGAAATAGTAGCAGATGGGTGTAAATGATATGATGTTATCTGTTGCAGAATGTGATGGATCAGGGAACCGAACATCGAACCACAGGTAGGGAGTAGGGAGTGCATTCAAAAGCCATTGATTTTTTTGCAGTTTAGCATTTTTGTGAACTACGTATAGATTGGTTAGGTATGTGATATGAACGTTGGATGATGCAGTTTCTGGAATGGATAGGAGAAGACACCAAGTGTGCGTATTGCGAAGGTCAGGGATTTACAATCTGTGATGCATGTCAAGGCAAAACAATAGCCTAGGGAAGACGGAGACTAGGTCAAATCGTAGAAGCCAACACGTTTACACTGTAATAATTCCTACGCTTATTTGTGTTATTGTGTATGTTAATAAACCTGAAATATTATTGATGATAAATCAAACCACGGGAAACTTCATCTGTAGGACACTAATATTTGGGAATTGAAATTTTATAGCACATTTTAAAATTTTATGTACCGTCAGTAGCAAAATGCGTAATTATGTCCAAAACTAGACGAATGTGACTGGCAGCTAGCGATGCGCTAGCAAGCGTATCGCTGGTTGTCCGCCAACTTTCAGCTGCCGTCTGCCTCCGTTGAAGGGAGGTTAGGGTTTCTTCATCCCCAAACAACGATAAGCTGGCTGGCTGGCGCATCGCTGGCTGGGACTGAAGAAATCCTAACTCCTAATTTTTTTGTATAAATACCCCTTTAAGATGCAGTTTTTTGCCACACCTCTCTCTCAAACCCTGAACTTAAAATTTCAAGCAGCCGTAATCTACCAACTCGGAATATGGCGCTCACACGTGGCTCTTCCAGTCGCAATAAGATTAAGTGAAATTTCTCATCTAATTTATGCTTTGAACTAATTAGTCTTGCTTAAACGATAAAACTACGTACGTCTGTAGCTCCCTCTCCTCAATCGGAAGGCGCCTCTGCGACTCAACTATCTCATCATCTACGCTTAGACCGGTGAGAAAATGTCGTCCTCCATGTGATGGTCGCCTCACCGTGGTACAAGTGGAACGTGCTGGTCTCGGGACGCCACCTCTCAACCAATGCGGTGATCAACTCAGGATCAGGGGTGAAATCCAGGCAGTCAGTCAACTGATCTAGACCGATGCGGGCAAGGTAAGGCTTGAACCTAGGATCGTACTTTACGATCTTCTTAGAGTGACGACAATTAAGCGTCATATGTGGATCCTAATAGTTGAGGGAAGAAGATGTAAGAAAATTAATAACTAGTACTCAAGTTTTGAGTAAGTCCTAAACATTTAAATATAACTAACATTTAAATATAAATATAACTAACATTTTAATATAACTAACATTCAAATATAAGTAACATTTCAAATATAATTAACATTTCAGTAATTACTATGTACTAATATCAATATATATCCAATTTCTTTTATTAATCTTTTAGGTTACTAATATTGGCTACTTCTAATTATCATTAGTAGGTTACTACTAATTACTATTAGTAGTCAATTAGTTTTAGTAATTACTATGTAAGTTTATAAGTGACTAATATTCGCTACTACTAATTATCATTAGTAGTCAATTAATATTAGTAATTACTATGTTATTTTTTAGGTAACTAATATTCGCTACTAATTACTATTAGTATTCAATTTTTAAGGTTACTAATATTCGCTACTAATTAATATTAGTAGTCAACTAGTAGTTAATATTTATGGTCCTAATATTGGCTACTACTACTAATATTCAAATTTGCTCCTAATATTACAATACAAGTAATTAGAATTTGCTAGTAATAATAATAAGGGTAAATATTACCAAAAAGCCTAAACTTTGGCAATATATAATGAAAAAACTCTAAGTTTAAAAAACCTCAAATCTATCCGTACTTAACACCGTTAGTCCTTGTTTGTAAAGTTTTAAACATTTTGAACCAAGTTGCTATCGGAATTAATTTTCAAGTTTTTTGTCTTCTAAAATTAGTAACCCAGGTTTTCCGAAATTGCATTTTGGACTGCTCAATTTCATCCCTTACAAATCCTCCAAAAGAAACTAATCGTTAACGCCGTTTTCAACTCCACCGTCTTCAACTATAAACTATTACATATATTCGAAAATTTGAATAACTATAAACTATTACATATATCTGAAAATATCCGAAAAAATATAGATGTTATTGTTTACATTTAGTTTGATGCTCCAAAATATTTTTCCCATAATTCAATTCTATTAGTATTAATAGATTCGAATCGAGTCACAGTTACGAACTGCGTTAGTAAAAAATGGGTTGCGTTAGTAAAAATTAGAATGTGTTAGTAAAAATGAATTGCATTAGTAAATACGGACTGCAATGGCATAATTATTCATTTATGTTAAAATATGAAATTCGTACAGTAAAACACGGACTGCAAATATCAACCCGCTTTTTGAATCACCTCATTTTATTAGTTTGTGATTCTAATCTATATTTTTAGAACCACATCATTTTCTTAATGGGAACAAATCTCAGAAAATAGATCAAAGTCAACAACTTTGTTCCAACATAATAGTGACATGGATTCAGATTGAAGTTTTAAATGAACATTGAAAGGTTGAATTATCGGGATTATGTCCATGACATTGTTCTAAGATAGAAAATAGGAACCATGGGTATCATGTTCCAAATTTATACAAAGGAACATGTTCATATGAAGACCATGTTCCAAATAACCCCAATTGGAACCACAAAAAGATATTAGCCACAAATTTGAATCGCTCTCTCTGTAACTCGGTCGGTCAAATGTCACTACATACACTCCAAGCTCCTCCACACCGTCCTGGTAAAAAATCGAATTTCCAGTTATAATCAAAATCAACAAAAGATTTTCACGAAATTCATATGTAATTGAAACAAAATTAATTATTGGGGAGAGATTAGTGATAGATCATTTGGTCGAGTCGGCTAAAGTTGAATCCGTGTGTGAAAACAATCTTGAACTTGGCAGTCTCCAAGGTACGTCATTTTCCTAGTAAGCAAGGTGCCTCCATACAACCCACATACAACCTAGAAAGTTTCACAACCCACAAACACCACCATACATAGGAGAGTAACAAAGAAGAGAGCAAAATGTGAAGGGAATTTCACCCAGAACACAGCTGCAGTACTCCGATTGTCCATTAAAGATTCCCATCGAACAAGACCTCCAAACGAATACTCCAACAGTAGAAATGTAGTCCCCAGAGTCCTAAACACTCACAACAAATTTAAGACAAACCAACGGTGAGATCTCCCAATATCGTCTCTTGAACGGACTGAATTGCCATAGGAAATTCTCAGCAATCTTTATCTCCTTCATACGTTGTTTTCCTAGCATGTGGTGGTTGGGCGTGCGGCTCTTCAAAGGCCTGCTAGTGCTGTAGCAACGAGATGAGTCGGGTCGGCAAAGAAAGCTTGAGAAAGTACAGGCGGAGGAGGTGGCTATTAGGGTTTGGAAAAATAGGGATTTTTTGTTTTGTTTGGTGGGTAATGAATGATCCACAAACCCTAATCAATCCAAATTTACTAATTTTTTCAATCTATTTCAAACCGTCAAATTTGATTCCTAATATAACGATTGTTAGTAGTGTCCTGATATAAAGACATTGTCCTTATGTCATTAGGTCCCATCTAAAACATCACCACTATTTTTTATAGCTTTCATCCTCTTTGTATTCTTTGTCCGCTTGCCAATCATTCTTTGATATTCATGGGTGCAAGCTTAATCCCAAATCTGGTCTCTAAGGTCAAGGTGTCATCCCAAACACACTAACTCTCTAAACAGTATCTCATCATTGAAGATTGATTTCGTTGATATAGCTCCGCCCTTTTAGTTCCTCCTTTAGATCTCTCCCCTCTACCCTCCATGGCTGGTAAATCAAGATCCCAGCAAATCAAACCCTTCACCTTTTTCGACGGGGGAGGTCGTTAGGTCGAGCAACAATCGAATTAGGGAGCAACGCTTGGAAGCAGAAGATGGTGCGGATTTTATGAACAATTTCACGGTGGTTTCTCAGTTCGACCACGAGGTACAGGCTTCAAAAAATCACTATATGGTCTAAAACAAGCATTATGTGCTCGGATTTCATGTCTACGAGAGTCTCTTTCTTCCTCCGGTTTTCATGGATAAAAAACTGATCATTCACTCTTCTATCTAACCCCAGTTTGTTGGCACTTTGTATGTCTTAGTGTACGTAGATGATATCATTGTTACATGCTCCTCTTCTTCGTCCATTGATGATCTCATTACCTACCCGGGCATCAATTTTCCACTCAAAGACCTTGGAGCTCTCACATACTTCCTTGGCATTCATGTCCAGTGACATCATCAAGCCATATATATTCGCACTTTGCTCAAGTGAGGAGGCATGCCGAACTATAAGCTGATAAGAACGCCTTCCACTACTACACGGGAGCTACAAGATGCCACCACAATATGAATCTCTTCCAACAACTTGTTAGTGTTCTCCAATACCTATTCATGACTAGACCTTGTAGAGATACGACTAAATAAATATCATTATTCTATATTGATTTTCTTTCCATAGTTTAGTCTCCTTAAGGAAGCTACCTATTTTATAATAAAGTCTTAATCCAATAATATAATATACGAAAATCTGGGAATCATTCAATACCTAAATATTTAGAAAACCTGATCTAGCATTCACTACAACACGTCTCTCACAATTTATGCATGTGTCGGTAGTCATGCATTGGTCTTCTTTTAAGTGTGCTCTACGATATCTTGCAGGTACACTGACACTTAGCATACACATAACACCCATGTTACCTTTGAATGGATTTTCATATGCAGATAAGGGGGGACATAAAACTAATCGTTTTTTGGTCAAACCATAAGTAGCGCACAGTCTCTTGTTCCTCCACCGAAGTAGGGATATCGAGCTCTAACCACTATTTCGGCCATAGTTCTATGGTTAAACTCACTCCTACACGAAATTGGCCACCCCCACACCTCGGCCTCAACTATATGGTGTGACAACTTGAGTGCAACTTATTTCTCGGCCAACCCAGCCTTCCACTCTTGGAGCAAGTATCTCGAGATACACTTTCACATCGCCCGAGACTGTGTGTGACCAAAGACTTAATCATCTGGTACATCTCCACCAAATAACAAGTTGTCGATGGTCTTACTAAATCGTTACCCCCACGACATGTTTTCATACTCTACGTGACAAGCTCATTGTGCATTCATCTATTGGCTTGAGGCATGATGATAAGGATAAGGGTCCACCATAGCACAATATTTTTTTATATTATGTTTGATATATGTGTACATTCCTGTTTTGTAGTTAGGATATCGACAATGTTTAGTTGGTCGATATCCTCATATCTTCCTTCCCTGATTGTGTAACAAAATCCTCTTGTACAATCCTTTCACACTATATAAAATTCACTCATCGTGGCCAAGATCGGTACGCGAGTTATTCTATATTTTTACTTCTCACAAATACATTTCGGTCACGTCAACATGGAAGTTAGATCGTCTATCGCACGAGCAACCAAGATCAGTCAATTGACAAGAAGTAACATTTGGTCACGTCAGCGAAAAATCACCTACAGTTGAAATTGGCTTATAAATCAGCCTATATTTTTTTTTTTTAACACAAACTAACAGCTTTATATTAATAATGTGAAACCACACAAACGTCTTCCAAAGTTGTCACTAACCACTCCGGAGGTCCCTCGCCTATAAAGGTTTGGGCAGAGTATCTAGAGCTACGAGCAATCGCATGTGCAACTCTATTCCTCCTAACAGCAACTACCATAGAATTAGGTTGTCTTCGGAGCTCTCGCCGGCACTCATCAATTATCCGCCCAAACTCGGTCGGCTCACTCCTCCCTTCTGTCCTCTTCACCGATTGGCAGACCAGCATACTGTCGACTTCAAAGACCACTTCCCGCAGATTTAACTCGGCGACCCAGCAAATAGCGTTACGAAGGGCAATCGCCTCCACCTCCTTCGACGGCAAAACTCCATTAAAAACATGCTTCAGCATTCCTTGGAAGCTCCCATCTGAATCCCGTAACACTGCACCCACCCCATATTTGCTGCTTTCCATAAAAATAGCTCCATCGACGTTCACCTTAATCGTACCTCGTCTCGGTGGATGCCATTTATCGCACCTTCTATTAATTTCTGCAGTCTGATTCAAATTTCTTCCTCTGTGTGCCAACTTCCATTCTTCCATTAGCTCTCTTCCTTCCTTCACAACCAACTCCTCCAGCCGGTACTCACGCTGCCACACTCTTCTGTTACGCTCAGCCCAAATGCTCCACATAACTCCTGCGGCCTGTTGTATCGCCTCGACGTTAAACAGCAACAGAACCTTGGCTAGCCATTCATTAAAGTCGGCTTGATGCGGCTGCCCAACCTGCTCCAACCACCCCGACAGATTAGCCGCCTCCCAACACCTAACCGCCACCGGGCACGTAAGGAAAATGTGCTATGTAGTTTCAGCATCTCCGTCACAGAGTCCACAAGTATCTTCCACCTCAATACCTCGCCGATAAATTGCATTCCGGGTCGGTAAGACCCTTCTTGTTGTTCTCCACAAAAAATGCTTGACCTTCGGCGGACAGTCAATCGCCCATACTTTACGCCAGTCCCCATCGACCTCCAAGGTATCTTCGATCGAGTAGTGCTCCATGATAAATCGGTAAGCTGATTTTACCGTGTACCGACCGTCTGTGGATAAACGCCAGATCCTCCAATCCGGCTCGCAACCTGTCGGAGTCATCATTCCCCTAATACTCGTCACGTCCTCCTCCGTAAATAGCTCCTCCAGGAGCTCTTCATCCCATTCCCACGTCCCTGGAATCAGTAGCTCTCGAACAACAATATCCTGATGTCCATCCACCACCTCCGCCCGAATTCGACAGTCTCCTTCATTCCTGACCCAAGCATCACTCCAAACCTTGGCTGAGTTGCCATCTCCAAGAACCCACCGATACCCCCTCTAACTACATCTTGAGTAGCAAGTACACTCTTCCACACGAAGCTCGGGTTACTACCCTCTTCAGCTGACAAAAAAAATCCCCTTTTGGGAAATATTTAGCTTTGTAAACTCTTGACACGAGAGTGTTGGAGTCGTTCAATAACTTCCAACCTTGATTGGCCAACATAGCTACATTGAAGCCAAGTAGATTCCTGAAACCTAAGCCGCCCGCCTCTTTCCTAACACACAATCGCTCCCATCTCATCCATGAAATTCCTCCTCCTCCATTCTCCTTAGTACCCACCAAAAGCTATTCATCATCCTTTCCAACTCCTCCGCAACAGTTTTAGTTAACAAGAAAGCACTCATATAATAAGTAGGTATAGATTGGACTACTGACTTAATCAACACCTCCCTCCCTGCCTTCGATATCTTCTTGTCTTGCCATGGTTGAATCCTCTTCCACATTCGCTCTTGCAGATGATTAAAAATCTTCCTCTTATTCCGACCCACACAAGAGGGTAGCCCTAAGTATTTTCCATCTTCAATCGAATTGGAGATCCCCAATATGGCCGAGATACCCTCACCGAGCATTGTGTGGGTATTATTACTGGAAAAAAAATACCCGACTTTTGATAATTGATTAACTGACCTGAGGCCTGGGCATATTTATCAAGTACCGCTTTAAGATGTCGAGCCTCCTCCACTTCCGCTCTAATAAATAAGAAGTTATCATCCGCAAATAGTAAATGAGAAACCCGAGGTGCTCTCCCACACACTCGAACGCCATGCAGTAATCCTTCCTGCTCCGCCTTTACCATTAGAGCCGTTAATCCTTTAGCACACAGTATGAACAGAAATGGCGAGAGCGGACAGCCTTGTCGCAAACCTCTAGAGGGTAGAATCGGACCAACTCTTTCGTTATTGACAAGCACAGAATAGTGCACCGAGCGCACACACATTATCAGCAGCCGCGTCCATCTCTCCCCAAACCCAACTCTCTGCAACACCGCTTCGAGGTACGCCCACTCAACTCGATCATATGCTTTGGATATATCAATCTTTACCGCCGCGTCCCCGTATTTTCCATTGTAGTTATGTTTCATACTATGAATCAGCTCAAACGCCACCATGACATTATCAATGATCGACCGCCCCCGCATGAAGGCGGACTGCTCTTCCGGAATTAACTTAGCAATAACCCGCCGAACTCTATTAGCCAAGACCTTAGCGATCACCCTGTAAAGCACACTACACAAAGAGATGGGTCGTAAATCTTTCATAGTAATCGACACATCTACCTTAGGTAAGAGCACAATATTAGTTTCCTTTATGTCGAGCGGTAACCGGCCGTTGCTGATCCACCTTTTACATTCCTCCGCCACCTCATCTCTGATGACCTCCCAGTAGTGCTGGTAGAAACCGGGATTAAGCCCGTCAGGGCCCGGTGCCTTATCCGCCTCCATAGAAAAAATAGCTTCTGTGAATTCTTCCTTCGTGAACTCTGCATTTAAAATAGAAAGATCGTTTGCATCCAGATGACCGTCAATAACATTAGTTACAGTTTCTGGTGAGCATCCACCGGTGGTAAAAATACCACTGAAATAATTGTGTGCCAACTCCTCCAGCTCCTCCTGCTTCGTCACCCACCGCCCAGTATCATCCTTCAACCTACCAATCATTTTCCTCTTCCTTCGTGCATTCGCCATTGAGTGAAAAAACTTGGTATTCTGATCCCCATCCCTCATCCAAAATTGTTTCGCTCTTTGTTTCCAATAAGTTTGCTTTTGTTGGATAAGAGCAATGTACCTCTCCTTACACTCTCTTTCCTCATCTGCCGCTCCCACACTGTTGTCCCTCCTTAACTCCTCCAACCGACTCTCCACCTGTTTCATTTCCTCCTTCTCCGCCAACGCCTTCCCCTTCCCCCATTCATCCATCTTCTCTGCACACAATTCAAGTTTACCCAGCACCCCTCTATTACCCCTCTCTCGCCAGCAGCTCTCCACCACCCCTCTTATTTCCACCTCCTCTCTCCATTTATTCTCATACCGAAAATGACGTCTCCCCAACCTCACCCGTCGACCTTGCGTATTCAGCAACAGTGGTACATGGTCCGACAAAGGCGCTGCCACCGATTTAAGTTTCGCATTATCAAAACACTGAGCCCAATGTGAGTTACCATAGCTCGGTGAAGTCTTGACTCAATCGCATGCGGCTGCCCACATGCTCTCGACCAAGTGAATTGATATCCTTCGAGTTCAACGTCCATAAGATTACAATCCGGCACAGCTCGTCTAAAACCATCAATGAGATTTTGCGGCCTATCGTAACACCCTTGTTGCTCCGTTTGATATAAAATGTCATTGAAATCGCCCACCATGCACCACGGACTCGTATTTTGTCTCGCTATATCTCTTAATATGTTCCACGACTCCTCTCTTCTAGCCCTCTCCGGACATCCATAAATACCGGTCAACCTCCAATTGCCTTTCGCCTCATCCTCAATTTCAACAGTTATAGAATGTTGATTGTAGCTCACAACACGAACCCGGGTACCCTCCTTCCACAACATCCCAAGCCCTCCACTACGACCTCTCGCATCTACCGCCAAGCACCCCTCAAACTGCAACGCAACTCGAACCTCCTCCATCTTGCCACTATTCACCAACGTTTCTGACAAAAACACCACATCCGGCATGTGAGACTTAACAAGCTCACTCAACACGCCGACTGCTCGAGGTTGGCCCAATCCTCGGCAGTTCCAGGCCATGACGATCATAATGACGGCAGGCCGCTCCCGGCTGGCCTGCCGATGACACGTTTTTTGATACCTGTCCGATCTTATTTGGTGATTTCCTTGGCACCTCTCCTTCATTAGTTACCCCTTCCATTGCCACCGCTCCTCCTTCCTCACCGCTTCCTCTCCTTCTCTTCCTATCTTCAGTTATTATTAGCGCGTCCCCCTCCGAGCTCACCACCTCCTCCGCCGCGATAATGGGTAGCATCGCCATATACTGGCTTGCGCCAAAGTTTCCCAAGAGCTCCTGCACTCCTCTCGGCATCTTCTCCTCCCCCCCCACCACTGTTTCCGGCTCTCCACTGCCCATACCCAGCTCCTTTCCCCCGCCCCACCTGCTCCACCGCGTCCTTAATTCTTAAATAGATATCTGTTCACTGGCTTGGTGCGTGTCACCCGAGGCGGTGCACACAACTTCTCATCCCACAGCCTCGTCACCTAATCAGTCGGTACACGATACAACACCTCGCAATACCTATCAATATGACCAAGCTTCCCGCATATATAGCAGAAATTGGGAAGCTTTTCATACCTAAATTTGCATGTAATACTTTCCCCTTGATTACGACGAACTTTCTTCTCTCTCTTCAATGGAAACCTGATGTCCAACGTTACTCGCAGCCTCATATATGATTCGTCGTCCACATAAACATTTCCATCGTCATAGCTAACGTACTTCCCAACGTAGTTCCCCAAACCCTTGCCTATGGTCTCTGTAAAATATCCAGCTGGGAGGCCACATACTTGAACCCAGAAATCTGCATGGCAGAGCTCGACTCGTGCCGGATGTTCACCTGGCTTCACCTCCTTCAGCACCAATAAGCTCTGATAAAAAAACCATGGCCCGCCTTCCAAGGCTCTATGCATATCAACTTCATGGGCGAATCGGAACACCAGCAGCTTACTTCCCATCCTCTCCACAGCCATCCCCCGACCTGGTCTCCAAAGTGTTGCCATCCTGTCTTCAAACGCCGGGAAGTTATAGGTCTTATCGGTGACCAGTAATCCCAATAAGCACAACGAGAAATCATCCTCCTGACCTCCATCCTCCTCGTCTAGAATTTCCAGCTCCTCCTCCTCCTCCTCCTCCTGTATCGTCAGTTGTTCGATTTGTAACTCCATTCGATTTGTTTCCATCTCTCCAACCTCAGCCACCAGCAGTCACTCAGCTTCTTGCTCACAATTTTAGGGAAATCGTGCAACTGAACAACGTCGGCAACTGGAACCAAGAAAGAAAGAGTGACAGCGACAAGACGGCGAAAACGTAAAACCCTAACCCTAAGACTGGCTTTTATTTTGGTTTTTAAAGTAGCTAAAATTTATGCATATCCAACATGATTCGCCGCCGACGCTATTGCTAGCTCATGGTTGTCATTGTGGCACATTTTGTTTTAGGTTGCAGTATGTATTACGCATGGAAAAATGCAACATTTGGATGAAAATACGATGCTTAACACTTCAACCATTCAACTGTCTACTTCCATGTCATTAAAAAATCTCCTTTGAACCAAAAGCAAAAAACAAAAAAATCTTGGGGCCGTTTAGTATCAATTTTCGTTTGATTCGAAAATAGAGACAAGTTGGAAACAAGGACAAATTGCAATCAAAGTGAAAGTTGAAAATGCAAACCTGTTTAGTTGGCACAATTAAGTTTTTGAAAAATTGAAAACTGAAATTGAAATTGTGTTTAATTGAAAATTATGAGAAGACTAATTTCATTACAAAAATAGCCTAGATAACTACGTAAGACGAATCACTGAGTCAATCAATTACTTTAATGATTATTCCATATTTGATTTGCGAATGAATCATGCATTTCGGTCATTTCTCGGATTTGAGATGAATTGTTGATATATTCTGTAACTGTGATTGCATCACGGTCTTGGTTATGGTATCACAAACAAAACAAAAAAATCTAAAAAAGTCAGAGGTTGCATTTGAATAGTGGGTTGTTTTAATAGCTTCAGATTTTTTGCATGTCAAAATCAGAAAACGAAAACAGAAATTAATTTTTGAAATCAACTTTTTTCCACTTTAAAAAATGATGATGGTTTTCAAAACTGGTTTCCAAATCAATAAAAGTAAAGTGATACTAAACATGATTTATTTTAATTTTTGAAATCACAATAATTTAAAGTGATACTTATTGTTTGATTTTTTTCTCTTCTCCCTCCGAAAGGGTGGGTGTCATCCTATATATTTCTTGTTTATATGTTTTTTCCTTTTTTTTTGTAATTTTTCTCGAATTAACTGTCGCGTTGGTAGTGTCACCCTTTGATGAAATGAAATGATTATATTCATAAAAAAATCATTCAAAATATGATATTAACTAAAAATTAGTTTAAAATCATCGTAGTTTTGAGTTATGACATCAACTTGATTCTCCTAAAGGACATGCACTTTTTATCCATGAAACTGAAGGATTTATGTCCATCGGTCCAAATCCGCATAGGAGCTAGTTAAGTGTTGGACCTGATTAATAGAATTAATTCGGGCCGGTTAGGGATTAATATGTCTTGCTAGACCAATATTAATTAGTGGTTTGGGCCACGGCTAATCGGACCGGGTCCTACAAGGTCACACGCCTATAGTATGGACCGGATCATTAATAGGCCCAATCCATGGTGGATTGGGACTACTGGGCTGGCGGCCCATTAGGGTTAGAAAGGGATTAGGGTTTCTGCCCTAATCCTATAAATAAGACTGCTAGGGTAGCAGTCAATCCTAAGCCAAATACACTTTCTCTCCGGAGAGAAAACCCTAGCCGCCATAACCCAAAAGACCGTTCTTCTACCAGAAGTTCTAGCAAGCTTTGGCGAGGAAGATCCGGATCCCAGCTAGCGTGGACTAAGTAGAGGAGCTACATTTGAAGCTCTCTGGATCGATCTAAAGGCTACGGGAGCTACGAGAGGTATTAGTTTGAGCTAATATCACGCTTCAAGAGGTTTGTCGTGATAACTCTCTTTGTTATTGATTTATATGCAATCGGGCTGATCTAGGTTGTTAGATGTTATCGTATTTCCGCTGCAATTCTTGTTTAAGCATCTAACGTTTTCCTACAGTGGTATCAGAGCCCCTCGTTTTGCATATTTTTATAACAAAACGAATTGTGTTCTTAATAAAATTATTCAATTAAAAGATGGGATTATGTCGTGTTAATATTTTGTTGAAAATTGTGTTTTCGAAAGTGTTGATGGATTTTTCTGAGTTTATATATTAAACTGATTTCAAAAAAAAAAGTTTTTTTTTAACTGTTCTGCCGCCGCTGAGCCGCCGATCGTCGATCGCCGCCGCCGCCGACCGGCGGGGCAGCTGCCGACAGTCGGGGACGCAGCAGCAACAGACAGCCGCCTCTGTAGCAGGCAAATATGGGTTTTGGAACCCTTTTATATTTTTGTTGTTATTTATGTTGGTGACAGCCCAGCCCATAAATCCCCTGGTCGGCCCGTTTGGTTCGGCCCAGACCGGGTTGAACCATCTGGTTCACCCAGTTCGGTCCGACCGGTTTTGATTCGGAATAAAAAAAAATTCTATGTTTGGGACAAATTTAATTCGATTCGGTTTATGGGCAGTTTTTTCGATTTTAATCATAGGTTTGATTAAGTATCGACAACTTTTAAATTCATAATTAATTTCCTATTTAATTTTAATAATGAGTTATTAATTTGAGTGGGAGTTTTAATTGATGGATTTTATGGGCAAATTTTGAAATCTATATCCATGAAACTTTTAAATATTAACGATAGTCCCTATAATTGAATGAATTTTATTGTTGAAGCAATTATAATAAAGGAGTTTATTATTAGGGTTTAATTAGAATAAAATTGTTTTATTCATAATTAATTACCACCTTAATTAAAATTGGTTAATTAGGGTTAAATCTATCAAGCATGCTAGATTTAAGGTCATTCACTCATGCGGTAGTGAATGAATGAATGTTCTATATTCTTGTGTATATTGTGCGTTTTGAGAATAGCGTGCAGGTTCTTGGTGATCGGATAAAAGGCCCCACCCCAATTTAAAGTTTATTTATTTTATTTTGGGAAATACGGTCTGCGTACCGTTTATTTTGTTGTAAATTTTATTATTTGGAAATTAATAAGATAGATTAGAAATCTTGTAATTAGTTTACAAAGCTATGTAATTACAACAAAGGAGAGTTGGACGCTAGTCAAAGACTCAAGGATAGGAGATCCTTCGATGATGAACATGAAGCGTTTTTTCCAAGATTAAAGGGGGCCAAGATCCGATCACCTACAAGCGTTAAATGTCTGAATGCTTAGAACCATATTTTAGGTTGTTGTGTATATCTCTTGCGCGATTAGTTCACTAGCAAACGTAGATAAAAACACATCACCTAAAATGTCCCCAAAGTAAAATTGAGGCAATGCTTTACCATAACGAGACCTGTGATGCCTTTACAAGAACTAGGCCCTTTTCTGCCAAAGTAGACTATGGACCTATTATTGCACTGGATAGCAAGGGTGGATCTTAGGGGTCCATAAGTTCGTTTTTGGTCGTACTCAACGAATACAAAAGACAAAGTTTTGGTTCGAAGCATAGTCGATTTTGTGATTGTCACATAATCAACCAAGAGTCACAAAAGGTTTGTGATTGACCAATGGGTTGGTCTACCTAAATTACAAAATTTTAGTGGCAGTGCCAAAGTACGGCTAACTTTTTGATGGATTTAGGATCTTGGGAAGTATTTCATTCAAGGGGACACACTTTTGTATGAATGAAGTACACATATGCTCTTAATTTTAGAGAAAATTATTGAGCTATGTATATTTGAAACAATAATAGTTATTGCACTTTATTTTCGTAGAATTATGGTTAGTCAACTCGTTTATCCTATCACCAAATGAATTTATCCTTATGAAGGAGAAATTCAAAGCATTATGAATGCTAAAGGCTTTTGAAGCCCTCACCACACATAGAACAAAGTAGTGTTCTTAAGGAAATGTCCTTGAAATCCATACTTCAAAATTCAAATAGTAACCTCATATGAGGAAGAGAAGACTATAAGTGAATTTTAAAAGACAATAGTTGATTGTCATGTGCCACGAGTTGTCATTCATAGAACCACTTGGAGTAAACTTTATGAATGCATACTCTATCCTTGGTACCCCAAACGACCAAATCTCTCCCAAAATTCATACAATGACTGCATGAATAAAGTGGGAGGAGAACTAGAAGCAATGGTTGCCTCTCGTCCGTAGTTGGCTGGTTTATACACATTCTTGTGAACCACTTCGGATATGGTGTTAAGGGTAGCCGCGTTTAAAAGTATTAAACAAAGGAATGAGAGGTGTCATACCCACAAAGCACTATACGAGCAAGAGATCGTAAATGAAAATGGATTTCAGACAGAATCATATTTATAACTTGGAAGAAGTTAGTGGTAGAATAAAACTCCGCATTGACAATAATGCTAGGATGGCATGCATTCCAGTGGGAGTTTTAGTTCTAAAAACACCAAGAAGCAATAGACAAACTCATAACCCACAAAACTTTTGGCATTTAGACACATTAGTTTGCTACGCATGAAACAACTTTAGACAGTTGGTGTTTCAATCTCATTTTCATATGAGAGTTTTGATACATGCAAAGCCTTACCTAATGGGAAAGATGACTAGGTCGTCATTCTTCTGCCAAAGTGAAAGAGTAAGTGATCTTTTGGCCCTCACACATACTGATGTGTTTGGACCTATGAGTTCAATAACTCGTGGAGGGTTTAGATACTTCATCACTCTTACTGATAACTTAAGTAGGTATGGGTACATCTACTTAATGAATCGGAAGTTTGAATCTTATGAAATGTTCAAAGATTCCAAAAATGAAGTACAAAACCAATTGGTAGGAAGATAAAAGCCATTCGGTTTGACCGAGATGGTGAATATCTTAGCCAAGAGTTTTTCTGATCATCCTAGGAGTTATGAAATCATTTCACAACTCAATTCTCTTGGAATGCCTTAGTTGAATGGCATGTTTAAGAGGAGAAGTTGAACCTTGTTAGACATGGTCCAGTCTATGATGAGCTTCACTAATCTTCCAAATATTTTTTCTGGGGACATGAAACTACTGCGTTTACACTGAATAAAACTCCGTCTAAGTCTGTTGAAAAGACACCATATCACATATGGACTGGTATGGTACCAGTGATATCTTTTCTAAAAGTTTGGGGTCGTGAACTTTATGTTAAACATATGCTTTTCGATAAACTAGCACCAAAATCAGACAAAGTGCCTATTTGTAGGTTATCCTAAAGAGACGAAGGGATATTACTTCTACAATCCTAAAGAGAACAAACTGTTTGTTGCTCGTGATGGTGTCTTCTTGGAAAATGAGTTCATTTTCAAGAAAACAAGTGGGAGAAATATTCATCTTGAAGAGACTCAAGATGATGAACAACAAATGGATACTAATCCAATTACATCTGAGAACTCGATTGAATAAGAAATTGTTCAAAACAGTGAAGATGTAGAGGAAACGCCAAAGGATGGGCGATATACTCAAGTTGTTGTTGTTCACTCCAAATTCGTTAGTCTAAATGGACTAGAATTCAATCTAAGAAGATTTGTAATCTTCATTATGAATGGAACTCTAGACATATTGCTTCTTGAAATTCAAGAACCAATAACCTACAATCGAGCAATGACGAGTTCAGACTCCTAATCTTGGCAAGAGGCTATGATTTAATCCATTCGGATTATCCCATCGATTACTGCATTTCATGATTATGAATATGGCAGTTGGATATCAAAACCGCCTTCCTGAATGGATTTCTGGAAGAGGATGTGTACATGACACAACCAATAGGTTTTAAAGATACTAAAATCTTGGGAAGGTATGCAAACTTGAGAGATCCATGTATGGACTTAAGTAAGCATCAAGGAGTCGAAACCTCATACTTGATGAAGCTGTCAAGGAAATTGACTTCATCTTATATATAGAGAAAACTTGTGTCTACAAGAAATTCAGTGGGAGCAATGTAGTCTTTTGGTCTTGTATGTGGATGACATACTAGTCATTTGAAAATGTGTTTTCAATGAAAGACCTGGGTGAGGTAGAGTACATATTGGGCTTTAAGATCTATAGAGATAGACCAGGGAAGCTCTTTAGTCTATGTCAAGAGACTTATACTAATAAGGTCCTTGATAGGTTCGATATGAGGGAATCCAAGAGGAGATACCTTCTTATGAACCACGACATACATTTCAGCAAAGAATCGTGTCTTTAGACACAAGCTGAAAATGAGATATGATGAGTGTTCCACATAGTTTGGCTATAAACTCATTATGTATGTCATGACATGTACTTGAAGAGATGTTGCATCATGTGCAACAGATTCCAATCGAAATCCAGGTGATTTTTCACTGGATTGTTAAGAGCATCCTTAAGAATCTTGCTAAAAACTTAGGATGATTCTCCAGTGATTGAAGTGAAAAGGAAGTTGACTATTGAATGGTATTGTGATGCTAACCATTTGACTAATCGTGATGGCACGTAGTCATAATCCAGATACGTCTTCATGGAGATGAAGGAGTAGTATGTTGGAAGAGCACCAAATGGATTTTGGTGGCTCAATCAGCTACGAAATCATAGTACATAGTTGCAGTAGAAGCGACAATGTAAGCTATGTGGATCAATAAGTTTCTGATAAAGCTTGATGTGGTTCCTTAACGTCAAAAGGAAGTAGGTCTTCATTGTGACAACAATGAAGCCACTTCTCGTTTGAAGGAACCAAGCCCCAAAGGCTAGGTTAAGCCACATTGATATGAAGTAATGTCTACTTCAAGGCTATGTGAAGAAACACTTGATCAGATTGTGCAAAGCTTCAACAGATGACAAGTTGGTTGATCTGTTGACTAAGCCTCTAAGCGGTGCTAAGCATAAGTAGCACAACTTGGCAAAAGGACTCGGACAAGTTGTTGGAGATTGTCTTGGAAGACCTTGCTTAGATTCGATGTATACATTATGTAATAGAGTTTATACATGAGATGTATGAAATTGGAGTTATTGTTTCAACAAAAGGAAATAGTTTTCCTTCTCATTTGATTTTGGCTTAGGATCGAATGAAATGTTCAATAGTTGAGTAGCATTCAATGGGATCATCACCACAAGTCGCTGATGCATGAAACCCCGTAAGTGAACTGAACCTCTCAAGCTATGTTTTGTCCCTAGTCTGGAGTTGTTAAACTGAACATAAACGAACTCCCATAAAGGACTAGTTTGTATGATGGTTGTGATAGTCGCGAGTTTCACGGACTATAGAGACAAAGTGTTGTCCTGCCATATACATGGGTATGTATAAGTGTTGCATACTGGACATGACCTGCTTTGGAAAGTAACCCAAGACTTTCTAAAGTTATACACTTCTAGTGGATTCCTCCGACATGAGTATGGTATGACCTCATTCAATGAGTGACTCACCTTTGATTCTGTCAAACGTTCACCTGAATAAGGGAGTTATAAAGGCATTGTTTTCGGGGTAGTCATGATTTGAGTGGGAGCATGATCGATACCAGACTGGAGATGTCTCTCTTGCTGCAAAGTAGGATACGGTGACCCGGGCCCCTTGTAGAGTGAGAACTGTGGAAATGCATGGTCCATGCTCAAATGGATTGTTGTTACAATCATTTGTTTATTTAAAACAGTTCAAGAATCTCAATGACAAGAAGAAAGATTTTGAGCTATAAGTGAGTAACCGCTCCATGTTATCACGTTCTCAAAATGGTCGACCAAGAGACACAGGATATCTTAACGTGCGGACTTGTCCCTCGGCCAAGTGGGAGACTGAAGGATTTATGTCCATCGGTCCAAATCCGCGTAGGAGCTAGTTAAGTGTTGGACCTGATTAATAGAATTAATTCGGGCCGGTTAGGGATTAATATGTCTTGCTAGAGACCAATATTAATTAGTGGTTTGGGCCACGGCTAATCGGACCGGGTCCTACAAGGTCACACGCCTATAGTATGGACCGGATCATTAATAGGCCCAATCCATGGTGGATTGGGACTACTGGGCTGGCGGCCCATTAGGGTTAGGAAGGGATTAGGGTTTCTGCCCTAATCCTGTAAATAAGACTGCTAGGGTAGCAGTCAATCCTAAGCCAAATACACTTTCTCTCCGGAGAAAACCCTAGCCGCCATAACCCAAAAGATCGTTCTTCGACCAGAAGTTCTAGCAAGCTTTGGCGAGGAAGATCCGGATCCCAGCTAGCGTGGACTAAGTAGAGGAGCTACATTTGAAGCTCTCTGGATCGATCTAAAGGCTACGGGAGCTACGAGAGGTATTAGTTTGAGCTAATATCACGCTTCAAGAGGTTTGTCGTGATAACTCTCTTTGTAATTGATTTATATGCAATCGGGCTGATCTAGGTTGTTAGATGTTATCGTATTTCCGCTGCGATTCTTGTTTAAGCATCTAACGTTTTCCTACAGAAACAATATTGGTTGTGCACAGTAGTTGCAATCCGTGTCCAAGTTTTTCCTTACCCAAACAAGCAAAACATGGGATAAAATAAAACTTTTGTTGTGGTAGATAACTCTTGCGTGAGATAAGGAGATAATCATAAACGAGTAAAACCTAAGTGTGCACTCAACCTAAAAGATTTATCACTCCTTAACTTAGGAGACAACGAAGCATATGACGAGCCACATAGTGGGTTGTCGTATTAGCCTGACGCGGAACCATCATCGATCTCATATGGAGAAGGACGTCCAGAAAGTTGCAAATATCCGGCATTAAGACCCTCTTCACGAATGAACAGTTGACGCTTTGAAACTAATTAGATCGCTTGAGTTTTACCCCTCAATGTCTACTTAATGCCATCCCATTGCCCGACAGAGTGCACAAGCATCCCTAGCAGCCAAACTATTTAAAAGCGTTAGATAATCCAGAGAGAAGATACCTTTAGCGAAGAGGAGACCACCACTGGAATCTTGGACCATTTGACCAATTGCAGCTCCTGAGCCAGTTAAACGCTGAAAAGAGTGCTTCATCGTCTCTTACCAAACTCCCTTCCAGCAACTACCCACTTTGTCTCTATTCTCTATTGCCTAAGTCTTTGTCATGTTGTTCCGCCACAAAAACGTCTTCATCTCCAGCTAAACATCGTAATCTCTCTAAATTCTTCTAAACCGGCGTCCAAATAGAGACCAGAGGTAAAACACCATGTACTCAACGCGAGCCAATTAGAAGATACAGAGCTTTGGAACAGGGAGAGGGGAGGAGATGATGATGGGAAAATAATTTGGGTTTTGGGTTAGGTTGGTTAGAATGAGTTAAGTTAGGTTAGGTTGGTTAATTAGGTTGAATGTGGGGTTGATTGGGTGACATGACAATAGGTGACATGGGAAAATATACTGAGTTGGATTGCTGATGATATCTTCATTTAACGAAAAGATTAGATTGAGACTTGACGGAATGACAACTCGTTACAAATTGAACAGGTTAATGACCATACTGAAACGTCTTTACAAATTGAATAGGTTAAGGTTAATGACCATATTGAAACGTTGATGACCACTATGTTGCAAACCTAATACATTAGTGACCACAATAGATAATAAGTCCATCTTCTCCCGATTGAACAGGAAAATCAAGTAGAAAAAATCAACGCACATCAATTGATTGACATTATGAAGATGAAAGTTAAAACAGAAGAGCTCAAAAGGCAAATTGATCAAAATAAAAGGGTAAAAAAAAGTGATTTATAGTACAATGAGTATTGGTTAAGTTGGGAAAGTAAAGTGCTATTTTTCCTAAATAAAAATCAACTTGGCTTTATTCACTTATTTCAAATTTTTAGGGGAAATGTATGAAATCAAATAGTTCCAAATATTTTCTAGCTACACCGCTCTTCCTAGAGCATATTGTTTCATCTAAATCCAGCATTGCATAGCAATCATTTATGGCTGAAACCCATAAATGGAACAATTCATCTACACATCTCCCTTCTAATTAACCCGTCTGGTAATGTAATGGGCCCAGCCAAAGCAAAAGCAGAGAGCATAGTTTTCTTCGTAACTTCCATGATATGGTTTATAGATTCGTCTTGGGTTTCTTAGCACCTTCAACCCGCCTGCTAAATGATCGCATCGTCACAAATTCCTCTGCAGCAGAAGGGTGTATCCCAACCTGTTGCATGACATAAAGACACAAACAACCGATTTAAACAGTGAAATCAGATTACTTTCTCTACCCTACTTGAGATGCATCACATCATGCTCAGCTTTCACCAACTCATTGCAGATGGAAATAACTCACCGTGCTGTCAAACTGTGCCTTCGTTGCTCCGCACTTGATTGCAACTGCAATGCCCTGTCAAGCAAGAAGGCAGATAAAACCAATTGTTTCAGTTGATGGAGAAATGACAAGTGTTATAAGCAACGAAATTGTACATGGCTAAAACAGGTCAGCTCGCCAGGAAACAATATGCTTTTATAGAAGGTATATTGATGAAAAAAGTTTCAGAAGTTTTATAGAAGGTATGCTTTTAATAGCCAGGAAAAAGTACAGGGGAAAGGTAAGTTAACCAGCAAAAGCTTAAAAGGAAGTAGGAAACGTGATGTACCTGCATAATTTCAGCTGCATCCGGCCCACACATGGAAGCTCCCAAGACCTTATCAGTAGTAGCATCCACAATAAGCTTCATGACTGTCTTCTCTTGTCGTCTATGAACAAAGGCAATGAAATGGCAGACATCAATCAACTCATTAAGTAAACGAACAGATGATTGTAATGGCAGTCATCATATAGCAACACCATAAGAATAGAGCAATAAAACGATGGTGCTTGGTGCAGTTTCAGTGCTAAAAAATGTAGTCACGGAACAAGACAAGCCAAAAACACTCTGACAAACTCGTGACTTGCATGGTCGTACATATTCTGCTATAGAAGAAGCTTCATGATAGGGCTATTCCTTGACAGAAGATACCACCCTTGCCCTTCTCATGCAAACATATTTTGAGGGGCAGTTATGGATAGTTACAAGGCAATAAGGGATAACAACATCATCGACATATTGCACAAAAAATTTCCCATCAAAAGAAGCAAGTTAACATGATGATTATGCCTACCCAGAAATGGTATTCCTCATAGGGTTGAAACTTGAAGTAAAAACTAATATATCACCATCTGCCTGTTCTATTGCTTCCTCTTCGCTAACGCCAACTACAGAAAGAGGTGGTATGCTGTGAAGTAGCAAAATCATGTGTTAATTATATTGGAACAAAAAGCAAGAAATGGGTGAGGACCTAAGATATGAATGGATACAAGTCATACCAGAACACGGCACATGGTATATTGTCGTAGTCAGACTTGGTAGGTTCCCCAGCAAAAACAGTTTTCTGCAGGTAACATAACCAGAAATGTGGTTATTGCTTTTGTTTCTTTAAAACTAGAAGGGCTTAGATATTGATAAAAGGGGAAGTAGGTGGGGCTGCAAGGTGAACCTACTGCAAAGTTAGTTCCCTCCATCAAGGCAACAGGTGTAAGATTCATGCGATTTGTAACATCACCGATGGCCCATATACTAGGTATGTTTGTCTGAGAGTACTCATTTACCTGGAAAAAAAAAAGATGACAAAGAAATCTGTGAATATCAATCCACTATATAGATCTATATGGTACTAATTACATGAAAATGAGAAAGTGTATCCAATTCGCTCTGCAAGGAACAATATTATTATCATGGCTATACATTACCATAGAGAACAAGTACCATACACAAGCCACAAAAACAAAATCATGACCAGTTTGATCGATCAAATTTAAAACAGAATACTGAATCTGTTATGTCTGCTTGATCAGTTGAATATATAAATGCAGAACATGTAAAGTTTAGTCATCATAAATTAAAAATAAAGCATAGTTTAAATATTCATTGTCATGATCTGACCAGCGGGCAGAAGCCTGTAGTAGAAAAACAGCTCTAGAAATATAAAATAATAAAAGTAACATTACTGACCTTGATGGCCCCCATCTTATCAACCTCGACACCTACAGCTTCCAAATTCAATCTCTTTGAATTTGGAATCCTTCCTGTAAAATTGGTGAAGACGTTTTATGAACAAAAGAACCTTGTTTATTTTGGGAGAGAGAAGAAAGACCTTTCCTACGTGACAGGATACCAGTTCAGTTCAGTTCAAAAGATTCCAAGTTTACATAAGACAACAGTGGAATGGTACAATCTAGTTTGATTAGAGTAATTTGAAGATTCATAAAACCTGCCCTTCCGATTATGAACTTAGTTTATGTTATAATTATAGAAGATTTCTATTCTTAACACTCTGAAACGTTAAATGTGAAGAATTAAATATGAATGAATCCAGATCTAATTAAGGAAGATCTTAGTAGGCATGAAAAGCTTCAGAAATCAAGCAGAAAAAATACCAGCAGCGAAGAGTACAACATCTGCGACCAATTCTTCACCATGATCCGTGCGAACTTTTATGCCATCTTCAGTTTTTATCAACTGAAATTCAAAACATGATGAGCATAATGATAAATAGACAGAGATAGTTAACAAATGGCACAGGCTACAGTTAAAAAAAACAAATGGCACAGGATACAGTTAAAAAAAACTAATGGCACAGGATAAATAGAAATATAGATTTCACATTGACACTAAATCGCTGAAATACCTCTGTCAAATTTGTTTGAGGATGCAAATTAATTCCCTTCCCTCCAGATTTCTGGCAACCACTGCTCTCATTTCATCATCAAAACCTCTGCACGAGCAATAAAAATAGGTTACAAGAAATTCAAATACAAATTCCTTCGGAACACAAAATACACGAAAGAGTACCTAAAAAAATGTATGAAAGAGTAAGATTGTTAAACTTAAAATATGGGAGACGTTAGATGATCTTTACTACCACTGGCTTCTGTCCATACTGGGATGGCAGAAAGCCAGAAACAATACACTGCCAGCCCTCAGGTATTATAACTTTCTTCTTTTCTGGTGGTGGAGGTGTGGGGAAAGGAAGGAGGCATAGATAGAAGACAAGGGATTCTCTAATGAAAAACAGATAAATCAAGTTCAACTCTTAACAACGTAACTAACGGTAATTTCATAGCCCACCATTCACTTTTCATTGTAATTGATCACTCTTCAAATGATTTCATTGTTTTTGAAGTGCCTTTTATCAGTTTATGCCCATTAAAACATGAATTATCCCTACTTATCCGTCTTTAACATATTTCTCATTGACAAATTAATCACAATACATAGTGGTTCAAGTTTTTTCATAGCATCTGCTCGATATGTTGATGTAATGAAATGCAAAACACTTGACAACAACATAAAACAAACAGGTAAGCATTAACAATAACCTCAATGGAAGTTCCTTTCTGAAAAATAGATCTACAGTCGCACCCATTCCACGCCATATAGAAGCGAACTCAACAGCAATGTACCTGAACAACAAGAGAAACAACCATCAAAATGAGAAACTTAAGTGCCCTACTCAAGGAAACAACTAAAAGATATATTTACCCTCCTCCAAGCACCACAGCACGCTTAGGCAGTTCTTCCAAACTTAAGGCCTCATCAGAAGTTATTGCCAACTCCTATATGATAGAAATAAGGAAATGATATGTGAAGCAAGAATAGAAGGAATAGAAAGAGTCACAAAATTGTTTGAAAAACAAAGAACAAGAATTCGAAATTTACGTGAATAGAAGAAGGGAAGAAACAATGTTGGTTCGCTAAAATCTCCAACATATGACTCATTAAGGTAGTTGGTAAAACGTAAGAAAATCACCTGTCCTGGAATAGCAAGACGATTTGCCCTACTTCCAGTTGCAATCAGTATATGTTTAGCTGAGTAGCGTAATTTGGTCCCATCTAACTGTGTGACTTCAACATCATGGGGACCAACAACTCTACCCTCTCCTTCATACAATTTAACTCCAGCGTTAGCCAACAGCCGCTTGTAAATTCCAGTCAATCTGACTATTTCATCGGTCTGCAAATGTGCAAGTAAATTTCCCCAATGAGTTACAGCACAGACATACATTTTAAATATAATATTAAACACATGTTGACTGACCTTCTTTTGTAACAACTTTTTCCAGTTGAAGTTGAGGTTTTCATTCAATTCCCATCCGAAATTCCTTGCATCCTACAAGAAAAACAATATTCATCAAACATCTATCCTCACAATTGTTGATATATCTTAGCAAAACATTCCTGCATTTAAACCCTAACATACATTTGTGCTGATAATTTAATACCTCTGATAGAAACCCAATAGATAAGATGATAAACTCTTGTAAAGATAAGAAAGGAATTCTATGGATACGTGACCATTCAGCATCTTTTATTGTTGCAAAACCTCACCTCAAGTTCACCTCCAAAAGATGCACCATACACCATGATCTTCTTGGGAACACAACCACGAATAACACAACTACAAGATAACAAATGGAAATCACTGACAAGCCAAGAAGACAAAATACTAGCAAGATAACATAACTTCCAGTTTCAGGAAACCTACGTTCCACCAACTCCTCCAATCACTTCCGAACTGATAGGATGAAAAGGAAGCTCACATATCCCAACCTGATAAAAGAGATTGAAGCATTAGCGGAGTACAATTAGTAAACGCAAAAATCAGGAAATTTAGCTATCTAGGGAGTTGAATGCCACAGTTTAGAGATCTCAACAGAAATACCGCGGAAGAAAGTCCAAGTTTATTCGAAGAGCATTTCTTTTCTCTGTTATTTGCTTTACGTTTCGTTTTAGGACGGACTGCCTCCGCGGCATCCCAATGAGACGCAACAGAAAAATTAACGGCCAAACAAATCGTATAACTATGGCGCCTGAAGACGCACAAAGTTTACGTCCTGGAAAGTGAGTACTTCCAGCAAATCATTTGAAGCGAAACAACGGGCAAACAATCAAGAATCTAACTTTATCGCAACATAGTAATATCTGAAGAACCACATATAGGAGTAAGATCATGGCAGGACCGCTATCTTCCAACTACTCAGACTAAGCAACGTTTGTCAGAAATGATCATAAAGTAACGGAGAAACCTCATACCTTCTTAGCTCCAAAATTAGAGGAGAATCTGGAGGCACGAACACCACCACTTCCAGCTCCAATGACGAACAAGTCGAAATCATAGTGAGCCTCCTCAGAGTCATTGGTCTGGCTCAGCTCTCCGTCGATTAGCATCTTCCTAGCCATGATCTCAAAATAGTGTTCCCACTAAACAAACATAAAATACGATTAATAGTTATTTTCAATAGTCATGAAGCGACAATCTGTGGAAGAAAAGCAGGAAGACAACATGTAAAGATGATACCTGGTGTAAGAAACTGCAGAAAGTCGATCGTGCGAGGAGGAAGGGCGACAGAAACTAGGGTTTAAGCAGAGTAGAAGGAGCCCTTGATAAAGTGTGAAGAGGGAAAGTAAATGTTAGCTATGAGTCAGTGTATATGATTCGCACACCTCCACGATTGAAGAAGGCGAAATAATGAGATCAGTCGGAGGAGAGTGCAAGAGTAAAATATAGAAGATACATCGAATTCATTTCTTTCTTACTTACCACTCAACTAATTTTCCTACACCCCGTACCATCAAATAATATTTTTCATTTTAGCGAGTACCACTTTATTCCTTTTTTGGACGAAATAATAACATATCTTGACGGTATAGTGGTACGGTCAACATATATTGTTGAGTCAGCTGCCAACGAGGTATTATTCAGCCAAAAAATTGAAATGTTGTATTTTAAATGGTCTCACGTGTTAAGTTGTAAAACCATATTGTTTTATTTTTTTTAGATGCATAATACCTCGTTGGCGACTGACTCAACAATATATGTTGATTGTACCGTCATTCCATCAAGACAAGTCATTATTTCATTTTAAAAAGGGTCTGTGTGGTAATGAGTGAAACAAAAAGTATAATTCAATGGTATAAGGTGTAGGAAAATTAGTTCAGTGGTTAATGTGAAAGAAAATGAAAGTTTGATGGTATCTCGTGTATTTTACTCGAGAGTGCAATGTGGCCTTGCTATCAAAATTGCAAATTTGGACATTTGCAAAACGGGTGCTACCTCGTGTTTTTATTTGCAGATCTAGTCCCCAACCAGACCACAATGACAAATATGTTAGGGTTAATATTTCCAAAAATCCTAAACTTTGGCAATTTATATTGAAAAAGCACTAAGTTTAAAAAACCCCAAATCTATCCCGAACTTAACGCCGTTAGTCCTTGATTGTAAAATTTTAAACTTTTGAACCAAGTGGCTAACAGAATTAATTTGTAAGTTTTTTATCTTTTAAAAATAGTAATCCAAGTTTCATTATAAATTGCCAAAGTTTAGGGTTTTTGGAAATATAAATATATAATAATAGAATAGTGGACTAATACACAAATTTAGCCAAACTTTTTGCGAAAATGTCAAATCTAGCCACTTCTTTTCTTGTCACATGACCAAACGTTTAATTTTTTGGACAGATGTGTCCAGTTGACATCATTGACCATTAAAGATAATGGTGTTCGTTGACGCCGTCAATAACACTGTTTGGAATAATGTCACGTTTTCAGTATTAATTCAAGTCATGCTGACGATGTAGTCAAGTGTGATGCCACGTCATAAAGGAGTCCATGTGGCATCCACATGGGTTTAAATTTAGGGTTTTGTTTATATTAGCTTGAGAATCTCGAGTCCACGTGGCATCCACATGGGTTTAAATTTAGGATTTTGTTTAGATTGGCTTGATAATCCCTTCCCTTCACAGCTGCCTCCCTCTTCCGTCTTCTTCCTTTCTCAACAGATTTTTATTTTCTCAACCCTTCCTCTCTCAACCGTCGACAACCTCTTCTCAAGCCCCTCTACTACTTCTCCTCCACCGTCGAGTCATCGTCATTGACCCCTACCGACTTCTCAAACCCTAAATCCCGATTTTTGAATCCCTCCGCAGATCACGAATCAAGTCATGCATCCGATTTCTAAATTTATGGTTGTTGGGGAAGATCCATCGCTTGCTATACTGATGATTCTGATAGCTACAACAAAGATAAGGGTGCAAAGTTCGGATCCTTGTGCAGATCGTGAGACCAGACATGAATCCGATTTCTAAATCTAGGGTTGTTGGGGAAGATCGAAGGCCTCATACAATTTTGATTCTGATTGTTGCGTTAAAGCGAAGGGTGCAAAGAAGAGGATTGAAGTTTAGGGTTCTTCGATTTCGGGGTTGAATCCCAAAATTTCCCCTGTTATAGATCTCCACGAGCATTTTCGGTGCTGATTGCAAGTCCGTCGAGCCTGATGCGCTACACCTCAGGTTCGAGAGCGCACGTCGTCAAGGGAACTACAACATAACATAGCTACGGAGGCAGATTCATGGAGGCACATAAAATATTTACCTCTAAATATACTTTTAAAGAACAAATACTATATGTGCCTCTATAGATGAATATATCTGCCTCTAATTGTATTTTATTTATTTATTTTAATATTAATAAATATTTTTTATAGTTTTAGAGGCAGATAATTTATAATTGTTTCTATAAGTCATACGATTACATCTTTTAGAGGCAGATAATTTATAACTACCACTATAAGTTATATGAAAGCTCTTTTAGAGGCAGATAATTTGTAACTGCCTCTATAAGTTTTTTGTCTTACACAAAAAAAAACTCTTTTTGAGGCAGATAATTTATAACTGCCTCAATAGGTTGTATGATTAAAATTTTTAGAGGCGGATAATTTACAATTGCCTCTATAGGTTGTATGATTAGCTTAGAGACAAATAATTGATCTATCTCTATATGATGAATGATTAAAATTTGTAAAGGTAGATAACTTGTAAACTTTGTACTATTTTGTATCGATAAATGTTAGATAATATATAATTAATTATATATATAATAAATGCTAACAATTTTCTTTTCTAATAATGAGTAAGAAAAAATTTTCAATTTTTCAATTTCAATTTTTTTTCTTGGCATAGTTTCTCCATATCATTGAGTTTTATAATTTATATTTAAAAACTGCACAAAAAGTATTAGTAAGTACTCCTGAGCCAAGTGGTAAGAACTAAGAACTTAGCGCATTTCCTTGAACCACCCGGGTTCCCAATAAAATATAGATAGCAAATAATGGAATAATATATGTAAATAGTGGAAGAGTCTAATAAAGGAAAATGTCCTAGTAGAAGTAAATTTTAAAGCATATATATATATATATATATGATATATATATAATATATATATATATATATATATATAATCTCTAAAAAAAATACACCAGCAACAAAAATAAGTGTCTCTAAAAGGTGGCTAAGATGACAAATAAGTGTTGTTTAAAGATGCAATTGCCAACAATTATATCTGCCACTATTTCTTCTAGTTAGTGGTAGATAATATGTGCCACCGTATTTGCCTCTAAAGACTTTTAGCCGCAGCAGCATTAGTGCCACTTAACTATCTACCTCTAAAACTCTATAGAGGCAAAAAAAAAATACTTTTTAGAGGCAAATAGTGTGTGCCTCCGTGGCCAGGTTTTGTTGTAGTGAGAGTTCGAACCTCGTCGCCCTAAACACTAAATGTTGTCCGTCGACCGGTGTGCTCGAGCGGCGGATTTGGCCTGTTTTTCCCCACTGGCGGGATAAGTTGAAGGGTGGACAGTGAAAGTCCTTTTGACTCCATGGGAGTTTGATTTTTAGAGGACAGTAAAAACCAACATGGATTGCAGTACGTGGGATGTCTGTTCAATAGTAATCTTACGCATTATTAATTTTTTTTTTGGGTTAAACGTCATTCTTATAACTGACGGACTAGACAGAAACAGACGGAAACACTAACGGCGGTTGGTCAATTGGCTAATTTGGGATTTCTGATACTAGTGGCTTGATTTGACATTTTCGTGAAAGGTTTGGCTAGATTTGTGTATTAGTCCTAGAATAATATTGTATTGTAGTGAATGTCATCATAATATTTTCATATAAGATGTTTTCTTAACATTGATCATAAGAATCAATGTCTTTCATTACTCATTATTCTCTCCAATCATGTGTAATTATATTAGCTTATTGGTGACTTATTATTCTATCCATTCATGTGTAATTATATTGGTCTATAACGGTTATGTATTATGTGCCTATATGAATAGAGCACATCATTGTATCAAGGCCTAATACACAAATTTAGCCAAACCTTTGCGATTTATGTCAAATTTGTCCACTTCTATTTTAGTGACACTGAATAGAACAAACCTTTAATTTTCGTGTCAAATCTGTCCAGTTGACCAAATTGATCGTAAACTTTTCAACACCGTTAGTGATGTGACAAATGAAGTTGACATGTCATTCATTTTACCGATCAAGTGTATGCCACATCATAATATTAATTATAAAATTATGAAGAAAAAAAACAAAATTACTAAAAACATTAATTGTAAAAATAAATTCTCTCATTCATTAAAAAATAATCTCTCTCTTAACCGCCATCTCCTCTCTCCTTCCCCGTCGGTTTCCACCAACTTCTTTCCGATAAATATGTGAGCTTCACTCCTCCTTCCCGTCGGTTTCGATCATCCTCTTTCTGATGGATCTGTGGGTTGGATATGTTGGGCCCTTTGATTGGCTTGAGTAGCTATTGATCAAAGTTGTCGAATTTCATCGTATAGCGGCCACCGTCGAAGCTGCAACGCAGATGGGGTATTCTGGTTTTCTTTCATCCTTTCTTCTCTCATTCCTCTTATTCATAAATTTTCAAGCGTCATCGAGTTTAGGGTTCATCGTTTCATCATTCTTCTGAATCGAAATCACAACCACCTAAACTTTGTTTTCTAACCCATACACAGCCCCACACAATCTCATCTATATCCTTTATTCTTCATCTCCTGCACTATTAGGTTTCGAAACTGCTATCTTTGTACAGTAATTGATTTCTCGTCTCCTCCATCATACCTTCATCAATTTCGCGTTCAGTTAGGAATCCAAACAGGGAGTTAACGAGTCGGGTTAGGAATCCAAGAAGAAGATGATGAATCGACTCACTACAAGAAAATTGCATTTTAACAGCAATTTTCTAACGGCGGACAAAAATCTGCTGTTAGAATACAAGTCTAACGGCGGATTTTTAAAAATCCGTTGTTAGATAACAGCGGACAAAAACCGATGTTAGAAATCCGCTGTTAGCCGTTTAATTTAGGGGGCGCCAAAATATCCCGCCTTAGCGGGAAATCAAAATTTTTGGGGGGAAACCTAGCAGCGGATATAAACCGCTGTTAGGTTGTCCGCTGTTAGGTTTTGCTGATGTGGCAATCCGTGTGCCCAACCCCAGCCAATCACATTCTTTTATGGATTTTTTTTCTTTCCCCTTATTTTTCTCTTCTCTTTCTCTTATTTGTTGTTAGTTTTTGTTCTTGTGTCTTAGGGATTTTTTCTTAGGATTTGTAGAAGAACAAAGAAGAAGGAGAAGAATAAAAAAGAAGGAACAAAAAAAGGAATGAAGAAGAAAGAACGAAGAAGAAGAAGAAGAGAAAAGGAACAAAAAAGGAATGAAGAAAAAGAAGAAGAAGAAGAAGAAGAAAGAAAGAAGAAGAATCTAGATCTGGAATAGAGAAAAAAGAAGAAAATAAGAAGAGAAGAAGAAGGAAGAAGGAAGGAGAAAGAAGAAGAAGAAGAAGAAGAGAAGGAAGGTGAAGAAAGAAGAAGAAAAGGAAGAAAGAAGGATCAGAAGAAGAAGAAGAAGGAGAAGAAGAAGAAAAGAAGAAGAAGGAGAAGAAGAGGAAGAAAGAAGGATCAGAAGAAGAAGGAAGAAGAAGAATGCAGAAAACCTGCTCTCCTGGAGCAGGTTTCTGCATTTTTTTTAAAATCTGATCGGAATTCTAACGGCGGATTTTAAGTGTTGTTAGACATAACCGCTGTTAGGTTTAACGGCGGTCAGCTTATCCGCTGTTAGCTCACCTTACGTTAGTCAACCTAACAGCGGATATGCAACCGCCGTTAGGATTTCTAACAGCGGCCTATCCGCTGTTAGAATCACTAAAAATCCGTTGTTAGGATGTCATTTTCTTGTAGTGACTTCAGGAATTGGAGAAGCAACTTCTACACGACGACAAGGTGGAGGAGGGAGGTCAACAACGGCGGCAGCTTTGTCGTCTCCACTAATGGCTGGCCGCAAAGCTTGATTTGTTCATTAGATATTTAGATCCATCAATTTTAGAAGATGATGTTTGGGAAAGAAGAAATAGATTTTTAGTAGTGTGTAACTGTGAGAGAAGATGAAAGGTGAGATTGGATATGCTGGTGAACTGGTGAAGGAGGAAGGTGATGTTTGTGGTGATGGTGGTGAGCAAAGGGAATGAGGTGGACGAGATTCAATAGGAGAATAAGATTTTGTTTTTATTTTTTTAATTTATTTGTTTAATTATATTTTTTTATAGAAATGCTCACTTGGTAATTTGTATTTTACAAGTGAGCAATTCCGTTAAGTTTTCGTTAATTTGGATGGAATAGTTAACGAAATTCATGAAAGTGGCTAATTCAGGTTTTCCAATAGAAGTGGCTAGAATTGACATATTCGACAAAGATTTGTGTAATAGGCCTTGTATCAATTGTGATGAATAAGAAAAAACAATTTTCATCTCGTCCTCTCTTGAGTTTCTCCCTCTTTCTCTACTCGCATTCTTTTTGGTGTTCATATAACCATCTTCATAGTTCTTCATCACTTTTATAATAAAGTCGTAATTCTTTTCTACAACTCACGACATTTTGGCATTTTCCATCACTTTTTTATTTTTCCATTATTTTGTGAGAAAATAGCACTTTGACCTTCTTTTTTTACTTTGTCAACTTAACAAATAGTCTTCTACACTAATAAATTATTTTTAGAATTTTTATATTTTGACCATTTTGTCATTTGGGTCCTTCTGTTTCAACTTGTGTCTTCTTAACATTAGATCTGAACACATATGCATACTGGTGGAGAGAGATATCGAAGGTAAGAGACCAAGAGTTAGTCAGGGTGGTAAATTGGGGAGGTATCACGAAGAGTATGGTGAAATGCAAAGAGTTTAAAACCAAAAATTTTATTCGTCGATTTTTATCATATTTAATTATATATATTTATATTTTCAATTAAAAAATGTATAGTAAGTTAATACATGACTAGTAGAGCTAACGTGGTGTACTGAATAAGCATTAATTAACGTCATGCAGATGGGCTCCGGATCCGGACCCAACCTTTAAAGGTTGGGCAGTTCCAACCCATTTGACAGGAGGGGTATTTCGGAATTTCAAAAATATTAATCTAACCCTAATTATCTCTAGCAGGCTGCCGCCTCTCCTTCCCTCCTCCTTCTCCTCTGACCAATCTTCCCAAAAGTTACCTCCATCGGCTCTTCATCAACTTCGATCGCCATTATCGCCTCCTTCTTCCTCGCCATTATCGACTCCACTTCCGACATCTACACCTCAATCGACTGCACCGGCAGCTCCGGACCTAAACTCCTCTTCACTCAAGAAACCACCACCTCTACCATTGTTTCTCAAAATACCTCCGATTGAGTTCAATGAGCCTTAAACACTCGGAGGCGCAGAACCACTCCGGTAAATGTTCAGCTCTTTCTCCCTATCGCTAGCCGCCTCTTGCTGTAGCCTCTGTTCTCTCATCAACTGTCCTAAATCCTCATTCTTAAGAAAATAATAGCGGGAAAAAAGAGTCACAGAGAGAACGGAAGCTCCGAAAGAAGGAGCCATGACTTTTTCTTTTCTCTGAACAAAGGGAAATAGGGAGAAGAAGGGAAGTGAAGTGCAGAAAGATGATGAGTTGAGCTCGGAGCAGCCTCGTGTCCAGATCGTCGGGCTCCTCGCAGATCTGTAGATAACTTTCATAGATCTGATTCCTCCGCCTCGAGCCGTCTTCGCCTCGTCGCAGCTTGACAATCTTCTCTAGCTGCCTCGAACAATTTCAAGGTGGGGTTCACTTACGGCCTCTTCATTGATACTTTCAAGCTCGCCAATTGAAGAGGATTCAGATTTTGATTGTGTAACCTTTTTAATTTAATGTAATTTGATTGGTTGGGGGCAAAAGGGTTTTGATTGATGAACGCCATTGTTGCCGTATGTGGCTTAATTGAGTGGCTCTGTTTTTGTTTCCGCCATGGATGAACGTAGTTAACTCGATTGGTTAATTAGTGATAACTAGTTAACTAATTCACTCGATTGGTTAACTAGTTAACTAAATGTATAGATGATGATGATGATGATGTGATGATGATGATGTGTAGATGATGATGTTGATTGTTTTCCGCATTTGTTTCGGTTGAATGTCGGTTTTGTTCTTGCTTTTGGTAATGTTGTAGTAGGTGTTTTTTGCCGTTTCTTGTTGGGGCTTTTGCCGACTCATGACTCATGGTTTATAGTTAGCTTGATAAATTAACTAGTTAACTCGGTTGGTTAACTAGTTAACAACTTGATAAGTTAACTAGTTAACTCGGTGGTTAACTAGTTAACTCGGTTGGTTAACTAGTTAACAACTTGATAAGTTAACTAGTTAATATTAGATAGTATGTTTTACTATTTTACCCCTTTTTTTATTTGTCAGCCTTATATATATAAGTTTCCCTGCTTTCCTTTCCTTCCTTACGACTTCTATTCTCTACAAGTTGGTCATTATACTTTCCAAACTTGCCAATATGGTATCAGAGGTAACAGATTGCTGTTACGATTCTTGATCTGATTCTTCTATTCCGCTGCTCTCTTTTCTCTCTCTTTGATCGCCTTTTCGATCGCTTTCGACGATTCCGTCGATCCGACGCCTCAGCTCAGGTCGTCGCTCCAGCTCTCCGGCGATTCTTCTCAATCGTTGCCTCGTCGCGTCTCTGGCGATCACTCCAACTTCTCCCAGCGTCTCCGTTTACTTCCTCCAGCCTCATCGCGTCTCTGTCCGGCGATTCCTCTTCCAGCATCTCCGACGATTACTTCTCCCAGTCTCGTTGCATCTCTGTCCGACGATTCTTCTCCAAGCATCTCTCAGTGTTTTGTTCGCCGTGGGTTCTTTTGTTCAAGATCCAGGCAGATTGGTTTGCTTAGAGTCACCGATTGATTCCTTCTTCAGTCTTCTTCAATGGCGATTCCAGAAAGTGATGACAGCACTCATGTAGATCTGATTGGTGATACAAGTGCTGGTGGCCAAGGCTCTGTTCTCGGCATTCTTGATGTTATGAATCCCTTCTATATCCATCCTTCCGAGCACTGGGGTCAGTGTCTTGTTTCGGAAGTTCTTACTGAGTCCAATTACTCCGAATGGTCGATGTCAATGTTAATGGTTCTTGATGGAAAGAACAAGACAGGCTTCATTGATGGCTCAATCTCGGCTCCAGATTCAGGTCAACCTCTATTTCCCTTTTGGCTTCGCAACAACAAGCTTGTTCTTAGCTGGATTCTCAGGTCTGTATCCCCGACTATTTCGAAGAGTATTCTCTACTCCAAGACGACACGTATAGCTTGGACGGTTCTTCGTCAGCGTTTCTCTCAGGGGGACTACTTCAAGATTGCTGATTTGCAGGAGCAGATTTTTGGCTTCAAACAAGGTTCTCAATCGGTTACTATGTACGATGAGTTGAGAAATTTCCGTCCCATACCTGACTGTGCCTGCTCTCCTATTTGTTCTTGCCCTTTGGCCAAGATTCGCCTCTATCAAGAACAAGATTCAGTGATTCGTTTCTTACGAGGTTTGAATGACAATTTCTCGAGTCCTCGGTCTCAAGTGATGATGATTCAGCAGGAAATGGATGTTGCTAAGCAGCAGATTGGAGAGGCTCATTCCCATGCTTTCCTGGCCAGAACTGATGGTTCTCATGCTGGTAATTCTCAGGCACTTGCTGCTCGTCCTTCCACTTTCAAGAAACAGGGCAAGAGGCCCGTTTGTTCGTATTGCGGATTTGTTGGTCATACGGTGGAGGTCTGTTATAAAAAGAACGGGTACCCACCTGGATATCAACACCGCCCTCGAGCTCCGAGAGCTAATGCTGTGACTACGGATGCTGCTGCTCTTGATACATCTGAACCAACTTCAGCAATTGTTCAGGTTTCTCAAGCTGATTGGACCACCTTTCAGCAGCAATATCAGCGAATGGCAGCGGCTTTTCAGCCTTCTTCCTCTCCAGCTGCACATCACACTGCTGCGGCTGTGCATACCAAGCGGTTTGAGGCTCCGGAACAGGCTTTGAAGAGTCCTATCCATCAAGTTGCTGCGGTGTCCACTGATGAGGTTTCCAAGCATGGTAAGCCTGCTGTGCATTCTTCATTTGATCCCACCGGTGCTGCACATTCGTCAGGTAATCTTTCTTTACCGCGATATACAAATTGGGTGTTGGATACCGGTACTTCCGACCATATTGTTTGTGATTTTTGGCTGTTAACTTCACATAGAAGAGTTTTTAACACCGTTGTTCATCTCCCGAATGGTGATTCTGCTATTGTTTCGCATATTGGTCAAGTATTATTCTCTGAGAATTTGGTTCTGCATAATGTGTTATTAGTGCCATCTTTCTCATTTAACTTGGTTTCTATAAGCCAGCTAGCAAAGTATGAAGGACTTAGTGTGTTCTTCCATAATAATCTGTGTTTGATACAGGCTTTTCCCAGCTTGAGGATGATTGGTACAGCTGAGTTACATCAGGGGTTGTATCTGATGCATTCTGTTTCTCATTCAGCACAAGTTCAGGATTTGTTGCAGTTGCAGAACACTCCTTCTTTGTTTCATCATGCTTCCACTGATTGTAATAGCAATGATAAGGCTTATAGTCTGCTTAACAATGCTAAGTCTAACAATGCTAAGTCTCATGTTTGTAAAAGTGCTGACTACTTTGAGCACAAATATGATTCAAATAGTGTTGTACTTTCTAAGCACAAACATTGTAATAGTGCTGACTACTCTGAGCACAGATATAATTCAGATAGTGCTGTCCGTTCCAAGCTTGCTGTCCATTCCAAGCCCAAACATGATTCTCCGCACAAATACAATTCTGATCTTAGCCTTGATATTTCTCCCTCATTTTCTCATATTAATAGTATCAGTAGTCATCTTTTAGATACTACTTACTCTACCAAGATTCATGACATTGATACTTGGCATTATAGACTTGGTCATATGGGTGCGAATACCATGCGTCAAGTGATTAAAAGTGACAACACGATTCACTCAAAATCAAATTTTCATTGCAAAATTTGCCCTTGTGCAAAGCAAAAGCGGGTAGCCTTTTCTCCTAGTTTAACCAATTATACTAAACCTTTTCAATTGGTATGCATGGATATATGGGGACCGGCTTCCACTCCTTCTATATCGGGTTGTCTATATTTTCTCACTATTGTTGACGCATTCTCTCGTTTTACTTGGGTTTTCCCATTAAAACTCAAATCCGAAGTTCGACCTCTTATCACTAAATTTTTTGCTTCTGTCAAGACTCAATTTGAGGCATCTATTCAAATTCTGCGAACTGACAATGGTAAAGAATTTCTTTTACCCGACTTTTATGGTGGACAAGGTACCATACATCAAACTACTTGCGTCCAAACATCTCAACAAAATGGTATAGTTGAACGTAAGCATCAACATATATTAGCTATATCTCGAGCTTTAATTTTTCAATCATTCCTTCCACCTTCTTATTGGAGTTATGCAGTAATCCATGCAATTCATCTTATTAATCGTGCTCCAACCCCAATTTTAGAAGATGGAACTCCTTATGAAAGATTGTATGGAACACCACCTGTTTATTTTCATCTCAAGATTTTTGGATCGCTTTGTTATAGTTCTACCCTTGCTCATCCTCGGTCCAAGCTCTCTCCTCGAGCACTTCCGTGTATTTTTTTGGGGTATCCCGCGAATAAAAAGGCTTATCTCCTAATGACACTCACAAATAATGAAATCATTATTTCTCGAGATGTCACCTTTTATGAGAATATATTTCCCTTTTATTCTAAGGACAAACCTATAAGTTCGTCACTGATTCCCTTACCCGACTACATGGGACCCCTTGATGACTCTTCTACGTCATCACCACCAATCATTCTATCTCCTTCGCAATCTTCACTTAATATTTCACCATCTTCGAGTGAGATACCTCCTCCAAATGAGGCATCACCTCTACATCCTAATTCTACCATTCCCATGGATGATAATTCTCTTCATCTTAACGCTACCTCTACTACTCTCATGGATAGTGTTCCTCATCCCTTACCAGTTCGAAGATCCACTAGAACTAGTACCAAACCTCATTACTTGAAAGATTACAAGTGCAACATGGTTTCCCAACCTCAAGTAAGGTATCCCATTCAAGACATTTTGACATATAAAAAATTATCCGAAAAAGCATCGTCATTATGTTCTTTCTATATCTTCTGAAAGAGAACCAACTACTTTTATCCAAGCATCCAAATCTGAAAATTGGATAAAAGCCATTCAGTCTGAGCTCAATTCGCTTGAGAAAACAAAAACATGGGTATTATCAGATCTTCCCCCAAATAAAAAGCTCATTGGGTGTAAATGGGTTTTTCGTATCAAATATAAACAAGATGGAACGATCGATAAATACAAAGCTCGTTTGGTTGCAAAAGGTTATACTCAAATGCATGGCATAGATTACATGGATACTTTTTCTCCTGTAGTTAAAATGACTACCGTACGAACTCTACTTGTCGTAGCTGCAATAAAGAAATGGCACCTTGAACAACTTGATGTCAATACCGCTTTTCTGCATGGGGACTTAGACGAAGAGGTCTATATGGTTTTACCACCTGGATTACCAGTTCCTTCTTCTTCAAACCAACAGGTTTGCAAATTAACCAAATCTCTTTATGGTTTAAAGCAAGCTAGTCGACAATGGCATGCAAAACTATCTGATACTCTTATAACTCTTGGTTATGTACAATCTAAATCTGATTATTCTCTGTTTACAAAGAATAATTTTGAAGGGTTCACGGCCTTACTAGTCTATGTTGATGACATTATCCATGCTGGTTCTAGTATCAATGAAATTTCTCATGTCAAGCGACACTTGGATACTACATTTACCATCAAAGATTTGGGCCCGTTAAAATATTTTCTTAGCATGGAAGTCTCTCAAAGTAATTCCGGGATCCATTTATATCAACGAAAATACGCTCTAGACTTACTCACAGATACAAGTTTTTTGGCTAGTAAACCAGCCTCCACACCTGCCATCCCTGGTATCCATCACACTTCTCTTGGTACCCCACTATCATCAGATGACACCAATCATTATTGCCGACTTATTGGACGTCTTCAATATCTGTGCACAACCCGACCAGATATTTGCTACACTATTAATCAATTAAGTCAATTTGTTTCTTCTCCAACTACCATTCATGAACAAGCCACTCATCGTCTTCCTCGCTATCTTAAAGGTTCTCCAGCTCATGGTCTTCATTTTTCAAGTACTTCCTCATTACGCATAAGTGCTTTCTCCGACTCTGATTGGGCTGGATGTCCCGATTCTCGACGATCGGTCACAGGTTTCTGTACCTTCCTTGGTGATTCTCTCATCTCTTGGAAATCCAAAAAGCAACCAACAGTTTCACGATCATCAGTCGAAGCTGAATATCGTGCCTTAGCAAGTACAACTTCAGAACTACAATGGCTTCATGGATTATTATCTCATTTTCCTATCCAATTTCCGCAACCTTATGCACGATATTGTGATAGTCTTTCTGCGGTTAAAATGACAGAAAACCCTGTTCAACATGAACGAACAAAACACATTGAGTTAGATTGTCATTATATTCGTGAAAAGGTACTTGATGGCTTGATCAAAGTTTACCATATTTCTACTCACAATCAATTAGCTGACCCTATCACTAAATCCTTACAAGTGAATCAATTCACTCACTTAATTTCCAAACTTCACTTGGATGCTATCCATGCTTAGTTTGAGGGGGGTATTAGATAGTATGTTTTACTATTTTACCTTTTTTTTATTTGTCAGCCTTATATATATAAGTTTCCCTGCTTTCCTTTCCTTCCTTACGACTTCTATTCTCTACAAGTTGGTCATTATACTTTCCAAACTTGCCAATAGTTAACACGATTGGTTAACTAGTTAACACGATTGATTAACTAGTTAACAACTTGATAACTAGTTAACTCGGTTGGTTAACTAGTTAACACAAATAACTGTTATCAAGTAAAAAATTTGTTAACTAGTTAACAACTTGATAAGTTAACTAGTTAACACGATTGGTTAACTAGTTAACAACTTGATAACTAGTTAACTTGGTTGGTTAACTAGTTAACAAAAATAACTGTTATCAAGTAAAAAATTTGTTAACTAGTTAACAACTTGATAAGTTAACTAGTTAACAACTTGATAACTAGTTAACTAGTTAACAAAAATAAATGTTATCAAGTAAAAAATTTGTTAACTAGTTAACTATTTACTAATAAAATAACTAGTTAACATCAGAATAACCTGTTAACTAATTTTGATAACTAGATAACTAATATTGATAACAAGTTATCCCATAAAAAATGTTAACTAGTTAACAACAAAAAATAACATGACTAGTTAGATAACCTGTTAACAAAAAATCTTGTTAAAAATCTGATTATATAATTATTTGTTAACTATTTATCAGGTTAAAATCTGTTAACAAGTTATCAAACAAAAAACGATGTTAACTAGATATCAGTTAAAAAACATGTTAACTAGTTAAAAGGAAAAAAAATTTGAAAAAAAAAATTTTGAAAAAAAAATTGAAATTTTTGTTTTCAACCGGAGCCTCGCCGGCGACGGCGGCCAGTCGTCGGAGAAGACCGCAGCCGGTCGCCGATCGCCGGAAAGTACGGTCCCCTGGAAATATTATTTTTTTATTGTTTATTGAATTTAAATATAAAAAATAAATTATGTGTGTAAAGTCTTAAATACCCCTAATAATCTAGACCATTGGATTGGTTAAAAGGTCAAAGGGTGATCTAATGGTGGAGAAAAGGTTGGAACACTTCCAACCTTTGGAAAGGGTTGGAGTCTGATCATTTGCCATCCCTAAATACAAAATGATTGAAACAGGAAAAGTAAAATAAAAAATGAACAATTTTATAGTTAAATTGACAAAAGTAGATGGTGCCGCCAAAGTAAAATATTTCCTTATTTTATTAGCCAAAAGTAGTACCATTTTGAAACTTTGAGGCCAGTTGGCAGTTGCATCTCTGCTTTTGCCTGGGAGATTTTAAGGTGAGAAATCTTAGATATTTCTTATTTAAAAAATTGAATCTGGACCGTTGGATTTGTATCTTTAATCAAATGGTACTAAATGTACCAAAGAATATATTGGTAAATGTATAATAATAAAAAATAACCACTCACCTCTCCACTTTCTACATTTCATGGTTCCTACGGTTATTTTATTTATTTTATATTTTTCACATTTTACCTTTTCTTTTATTAAAAATTATTCAATGTGATGGTACCATTCATCACGTAGTTGTACCATTCGTTTATATACTGTACTTTTGTATATAATGTGATGGTACCATTAATTATGAAATTGTACCATTCATGTATTTTTATGAATGGTACAATCTAACATCGAATGGTACAATTAAAGTATACATTGGAATTCTACCATTTATGTTCGTCATGCATTAATAAAGATTGTGTTATTATTTTGATTATTGAAAATTATAGTTTTTGCATATTTTAAGTGGTATGATCACAATGTTATTATGTGTGGTACCATTCGTTGTTAAATTGTACCATTCATGAAATAAATGAATGATACAATTTAGCGACTGAGTGGTACTATAGCTGTTTCTTATATAAGAAATTTCCTCAATTTCTCACCATACATAATCCGGCCTAGGAGAGACGCGAGTCTGTAATCTGTATGCAGCCATGAAGTCGGCCACGTTCATATCGGAATTAAGTTTGGTCAAAATTTATTAAATAAAAAGTTTTCCTTGTTTAGTTTAATGTAAAATTGACACAAAAAATTGTTACAAATACCTAAACGGTCACTTAAATTATAGAGATGTAGCTTATAAGTTACTAAGAATAAATATTAGAACAAAAGTGATGAGTTTATGTTTATCTACTACTTGATTTTAGTGAGGTTAGATTCCATATTTGTAGTCATTTAGGAAAAGGCCAAACCAATTAGATTACTACGATACTTGTTAGTTAGTTAGTAGTACTTAAAATCAAGAGAAACATAATCTTGATGGTGTGCTGTTTATAGGTCGGATATTCCCTTTATGGAAAGGGTGCAATTACTCTTGTATGGAGGATTTCTGGAACGTGATTAGCTTGTGCCTTGTGGTGGTTAACGACGTGGTCATTTAATTAATTAGAATGTGAGGTTGTCATTTACAAATTGGTCTGCTCAAATCCTCAATCTTTATTTCAATTGCCAGCCGTCGTGACCCCTCGTATCTAGGACTGAAAACTGGTGTCATTGTTGTTAATTGTAGTGCATTTTGTCCAAATTTGTAAAGAGAGGGAATGACTCACCTGCCAACTTTGGCCTGGTGATGTTCTATTTATAGGAATAATAGTTACAGAATTTGAGTATAAACACAACTAACAGGATATACTCAACAATTAAACAAGGTATGTTGAGATAATCCTAAATAGGAAAACATAAAGAAATAATTACAAATTATTTTATTCTTTATTACCCTCCCGCAAGCCAAACGGCAGCTGGACTTTGAGCTTGGAACGCAAATCAGTTAGTCGAGAAGTGGATAGAGACTTTGCCAAGGCATCCGCCAGTTGATCCTTGGAATAGATGTAAGCAACATGCAAAGAACGATTAGCCACCTTCTCACGGACAAAATGAAAATCAATCTCTAGATGTTTCGACCGGGAGTGGAAAACGGGATTAGCGGACAAGTAGGTTGCACTAATGTTGTCACACCATAAGGTTGGAGGCGCGACAAGTTTATAGCCAATCTCCTATAGAACCGATGCCAACCAAGTAATCTCTGATGCAACAGTGGCAAGGGCGCAGTATTCGGCCTCCGTGGAAGAACGAGAGACAGTTTTTTGCTTTCGACTAGACCAAGAGATGATGTTGGGTCCATAGGACGTCACATAACCGCTCGTCGATCGAATGACCACCCCAATCAGCATCAGAAAATCCCTGAAGGCTGGTTGAGAGAGATGGTCGAATAATAAGGCCAAGTTCGGCCGTTCCTCGTAAGTAACGTAGAGCCCGCTTGAGATGCGACCAATGGTGGTTCGTGGGAGCATGCATGGACTAGGATAGGCATGTCGTCGTATAAGCCATATTCGGCCTCGTCATAGATAAATACTGAAGACCACCGACAAGCTGGCAAAACAACGTCTGATTATGGAACTCTGTCGTATCATTTGGCAGAGGAGATGTCACCGAGGGAGTGGAATTAGGCTTTGAGGAGGACATCCCCGCTCGGCGTAGCAACTCATTGATATATTTAGTTTGACGAAAGTGGAGACCTTGAGAAGAGGACGAGACTTCAATACAATGGCGGAATGAGGATTGGTATAAGGGGGGAGTCAAATTATAAACTGAAAATGGGTGCCACCGACAAAAAAATTTCTTCGGATTTGGATAGTAGTAGAAAAATTTCATGAATCTAATACTACGTAAAAATACACAATAAATTGTTTGATTATAAGTTGCTTAATTAGTAAAAAGGAATTATATGTACCACCGATAATTTTTTCTTCAAATTTGGATGATTTATGATCAAATATTGTAATTATTACATATTATAAGTTGATTCTGAGTAACTATTTCGAAAAATTTAAGACAACATTTCACTGAAACATCGTAGTGGGGGAGCCGAACTTCAAATACCCCGACACCAAACTCTGAAAATACTAAATATTACATATAATTTTACACTCGATACCGGGGGAGGGGGTGCCGTGGCTCCCCTAGCTCCCCTATCTCCGCCATTGCTTCGATACCCAAGAAGTAATGAAGAGAGTCGAGGTCCTTGATCTTAAACTTGCCCGAAAGATATGCTAGAAAATCGGACATTTGAGACGGATGAGAGCCTGTAAGAATGATGTCATCAACGTAAACCAAGACAAAAAGTGAGACATTATTCACGTGGTAATTGATGTGAACCGCTGCAACCGTGGGCAGATGACCCTTGAACACCGCAAGTTGATGATCGTGCAACGAGGTAGAAACCGTCGGGAATCGGGATGGAGAGGACTTTGACCCGCTAGCTATAAAGAGCTAGGAACCAGAAGTATCAAGTCGATGACGCCACTTCAGAAGATGGATGCTTCTGACGATAAGTCGATCCTTAAGCAATGCAACAACGAGCAAAGGCTTGAAGGGAAGAGAACATATGTTCTAACAGAAGTTTATTGATTTCAAAAGTTGTGCCTTACAAGGGTGGCCGACGGCTTCCTTATATAGGTGAGGGGACAAGCTCTCCTCCCTAAAGACTACTTCCTAAATAAGAATAAAATAAAGACTCCTAATCCTAATTAGGGTCCTATCATGCCTAAACAATCCGACTAAAAAGGAATAAAACGTAAAATAATAGCTGATGTCTTTAATGTTGAGTTAAAGACCTAATTAGGTCAAAACCCTAATCCGGCGGTGATCGGCGGCTTTGGGCCGGTTGAGCTTCGGTGCCGGCCCGGCCGGTGAGCTTCGGTGCCGGCCCGGGGGCTTGCTCGGTCGGGCTCCGGCTGGTCTTGGCCTTGGCCCGAGGCTTTAGTGACCTGTCTCGGGCCCTGCTCCGGGTGTGTGTCCTGATGTCTTCTTGTATTTCCAAGAGGGTGTAGCCTTCCTTGACGAATCAATCGGCATCCTCTTCATGCCCTTCTTTACTCCAGGATTATATGTAGGTGTTAAGTTTCTCTCCGGAAGGCCTTGGTCTGGCTTCGGGTAAATGGAGGCTCAGGTCGGGTCCAGAGTTTGTTGGGCTCATCATCCCCCTCTTCTTGTGGAGGATTCGTCCTCGAATCCTGCCCTACATATTCATCATCATAATGAGGGGTTAGGTCAGCCACATTGAAGGTTGCACTTACCCCGTAAGAGTTTGGTAGGTCAAAGACGTAGGCTGATGACACTCGATTTGACGTGATTATCAGCCTCATTTAAGCGACATTTCTTTGCTTAAGACATGGTTTTTAGGGTAGAATAACGGATATTCAATCAATTGCCCTATCTCGTGCCATTTGTGTTACCTTGGCCCTTTTCGGGTCTATTTGATGGTTTTCTAGTGTTTTTGCGTAAGCACAGGTTTTTGCCGTCAAATAAAGTAGCCATGGACGTGTCTAAGGCATAGGAACATCGAGGAACTGAACCGGAATCGATCAAAGGAGCCAATCAAAGTCAAACCAAAAATCTGCCCATTCACACTTACACATTCGGCGAAAACAAGCCCACATATTCGGCGAAAATAATAGTGTAAACCAACTGATGTCAAGAGAAGAACATCTTCGGCGAAAAGAGCCCAGGGTTTTCGGCGAAAATGCAAGGGAAAATCACTGGCGCCAACAGAAGGTATTTTCGGCGAAATTGATTAACTCTTCGATCCGAAAATAGAGTACAGAGAAATCAGCCGGCGGTGTCTTCAATTGCAAGAATATTTTGGCGAAAATACTTCATTATTTTCGGCGAAAATCCCTTCCAAATCCGGCGCTGTATTGGAAACCCTAAAACGTATCTATTTAAAGAAGCAGCCGACAACAATTGAAAAAAAACAACAATTCATTATTCTTATTTTCACAAATCAGACTTTTGAGAGTCAGCCGACTCTAGGGTCGATAGATAGAGTTTAGAGAGTTCGAAGATCCGTGGAGAGATCGTGACGCCATCCTTCCACCTCGGAGAACTCGAAGCTTAAAGTTGAAGATCCAGGAGATTGAAGCTTGTGGGAGTCGTCAGAATTAGGTTTTTCAGTTCTTATCTGTTCTTCCTCTGTATGATGATCTTCATTGTTGCCTTTGATTCTCTTGTATCTGATATGAGTAACTGAACTTGTAGAGGTTAGATTAGATGAACCCTAAGTGACCCAGGGCTTTAAAGCGGTCACGGATCAGCGGTAATTAGATTCGAAGTTCAATCAGTTTCTCTTTGCATGTTTGATTCGTTCTTCATTGTTCATGTTTCTTGTCTGGATTGATCACCTAGATTAGATTCTTGTTAAGCTAAGGATAGAAGCGAACGCTCGCTTTACTTTAGAACATCGAATTGAACAATTAACCTTATAATTGGAGCGTGCCTTTCGTAGGAACCGGTTAGGGTTAATCCACTGCAAGAGTAACTCATAAATCACTAGTAATTACACCAATTAATTAAGTCGTTGCGAGAGGCGACCGTACCCGGGCAGCTAGTAAATCTTGGTAGTTAGAACGGATAGAGCAAACGTTCGCCGGTCTTAAACCTAAGGGTAAGGAGTTATGGTGGTGTATATAAAACCGATTGAATTAGAATTGAAAACCGCTGATCTTGTGACTGTCGTTGCTCTGGTGATCTAAGGGGGATTCGAAATCTAAGTTCGTCTATCTTCCCGTTAGTCAATCTTTTAATCTTTCTGTCTTTTGTTTTCCTTTGCTTAATAGATTAGAAGTCGTGGAACTCACACCACGCACAACGTGTTTTGACCTGAGTAATTTGCCAGCTTCTTCAAAGTAGTCGATTAGAAGAAACCCCTGGAATACGATCTGCTATACGCTTTTTCTTAGCATTAGTAGTTTTTATTTGGCTGAATCCCGACCAACGACCGGAGGTTACACCAAATTGGCGCCGTTGCCGGGGACTCTTCTAATTGTTTGAAAGAAGAGTTGGCAAATTATTCTTCTACCTTTCCACCTTACCATTTAATTTTCCTCCATATTTTCATGATTTACCTGGGTAGTGTTTTTGAGTTTTAATTATGCAGGATTACAGGTGGGATGACCAGTACCAAGAGTGGTATGTCGATGAAGCACCGTATATTGAGGCTAACCAAGAGATGTATATGCTAGTTCATCAGCATCGACAACAGACGACGAGAATAGAATCCTTCTTGGAGAATATCTCTACAGAGCTACAAGCTCACAAAGAGATAGACTCACAAGTTCATCAAAATCGACAACAGACGGCAAGAGTAGAATCCGCATTGGGTGATCTCATTTCGAAGCTGCAAGCTCGTAACGTAGTGGATATCGAGCTCGAGCAACCAAATCCACTAATGGAAGAAGATGCTCAAGAGCTGTATGAAGATGAACATGACAATCTCACCGATGACTATTGCGAGCTAGAAGCATCTGTTGAAGAATCCTTGGCGGTGGTGGTTGATGAAGACAAAGAGCCAATCCATCTTGAAGTTGAAGCCGAAGAGGAGCACACAGAGATTGAGATACCCTCACCTACACTTCCGCCGAGTCAACCTGTAGAGAAGATGAAGCTCATTGACCATGCCACGCCGTACTACCTCTTTCCTCCTCCAGAAGGAGAATTCAAGAAGAACTGGTCATCCAACCAGAACCGCGATCTACTAGAGCACTACCGGTTACATCACCCTTCTGGAGTGCTACATGGCACTCAACCGCACACCTTGAAGAAGACGATTGACTTCAAGGAACTCCTAAGTTGGGGTCCCTAACAGGTACCGTCCGGCTCAAGGACGTTAAAAGAGAGCGCTTCGTGGGAGGCAACCCACGGCTGGAGTCCGTTTTTGAATTTTTGAGTCAGTCTTTTCGTCGTTCGAGTCAGGTTCGGGGGAGCCAAAGTGTTAGTTTAATTTCGTTTCATTTTGATTTGTTTTCGGTTGGGTTTTAAAAAAAAAAGTATTTTCGGTGAAAAATAATAAATTTCTATCCGAAAACTGCAAACAGTGAACTTCTCATTATTTTTGCCAGTTTTCGAAGATATTTTCGGCGAAAATATTATGAAATTTTCGCCGAAAATTTGTTCTGTTTTGAAAATCAGATTCCTTTTTTCGGCCCGATTCTAACGCATACTTGATCGTCCAAATCGGAGCTCTGTAGCTCCAGTTATGCCCGAAACAAGTTTTTCACGTTTTTAGCCAACTTCGTCGCTTTCCGTCCATTTTCTTGAGTCGTGTCTAAAAGGTTAGTTGTTGGGTTTTCAATTTCGAATCTTTTGACATATTGATTGTTGAATTTCGACGAGTTTAATACCGGTCTACCTCGTTTTGCGTGTCTGCTATTTCGATGTGATTTTTTCTGAACTAATTGAGCTTGGATGATCTAGATTGCTCTAGGAGTGTCGTGCCGTGAATTTGAAAAAAAAATAGTCAAAATATTTTCAAAATTCCCCTTAACCTTCTCTGTTCGACTTTTATTCTGTGTGGATCCGGGACACTTGTCCCGTATCCTTTTGATCTTTTTGTTGTTTTTGTTTTTGTAGGAACTTGAGTAGCTACTCCGCTCTGCTTCGGACGCTCCGTGTTCATCCCCTACACCGACCATCACCATTCAGGTTCTTCGTATCTCTCTACTCTAGATTAATTCTGTGAGGACACAGAACCGTTTAAGTGTGGGGTAGGAGTCTAGGATTCTACATGATCTTGCTTGCTATCTATGATTCTGTGGTTCAGATTTGAAAATTCTCTAGCATAGAATTGCTCAATTCTTGACTTGTGATGTTAAATTGACTTCAATTTTGAACAACGACGTCTAGACTGTTCCACTTAGAACCTGTAACTAACGTGTTGGCACTGATATTAAATAAGTCTAGGTCAGAACAGATCACAAATCACTTCGGTAGTTGAAACTTGAATTAATTGAATTGATTGATTTGTTAATAACAAAGCTCGATAACACCGTTCTAAGATGATAAATGCTAGCTTCTTCCATGTTTTTCACTCCATATTTGTTCACCTGTGATTGTGGCTTGAGATTAGACGGAAATCCAATTCGAAATCTTGTGTAAAAAGTTATAACTAGCTAGGATTAAGTGGCTAAATGGTGAAATCAAGTAATAAGTTGTGCAAATCAATGCTAAGTTCTTAAAAGTGCTAAAAATAAAGCTAGGCAAGCCGGACACCTAAGTGAAGTGTTCGGGTTGAGCACTAGCAAAAGGCACGAATACTGTGAGCTAGGCAGGTCCAACACCTAAGTGAAGTGTTTGGTATCGAGCACTAGTATGCAGTAAATAAATTAAAGAAAGTTTGAATCTTGAAAGAAATTGTTGTTTAAATCGGTCCTAGCTAGAACGTGTAACGTACAAATCTAGAAGCGGATGAAGTCGAGTCGATAGCCACGTCACTTTTCCTGCCTCCGCGTCCACATCATGGCCAGAGCTTAAAGTCATTTTGATTAGAATTGGTGTTATCGTAGTCGGTTAATCATGATTAATTGTTTTGCTGAGAAACAATTTGGGTTAAAACTACTACTTGAAGTGTACAGAAATTAGTGAGATCGAAAACTTGTTTGGTTGATGTTCTTGCATGTGTAGGTCACTCTTTCTACGTGGAACAGTCTAAACCAAATTGTTAGAATTGAATCTCGGTTTAATCTCGTGTCATTTGTGATTTTGAGTGTGTTCTAGTTCAGTTTGCTTGAGGACAAGCAAAAGCTTAAGTGTGGGGTATTTGATGACACTCGATTTGACGTGATTATCAGCCTCATTTAAGCGACATTTCTTTGCTTAAGACATGGTTTTTAGGGTAGAATAACGGATATTCAATCAATTGCCCTATCTCGTGCCATTTGTGTTACCTTGGCCCTTTTCGGGTCTATTTGATGGTTTTCTAGTGTTTTTGCGTAAGCACAGGTTTTTGCCGTCAAATAAAGTAGCCATGGACGTGTCTAAGGCATAGGAACATCGAGGAACTGAACCGGAATCGATCAAAGGAGCCAATCAAAGTCAAACCAAAAATCTGCCCATTCACACTTACACATTCGGCGAAAACAAGCCCACATATTCGGCGAAAATAACAGTGTAAACCAACTGATGTCAAGAGAAGAACATCTTCGGCGAAAAGAGCCCAGGGTTTTCGGCGAAAATGCAAGGGAAAATCACTGGCGCCAACAGAAGGTATTTTCGGTGAAATTGATTAACTCTTCGATCCGAAAATAGAGTACAGAGAAATCAGCCGGAGGTGTCTTCAATTGCAAGAATATTTTTGGCAAAAATACTTCATTATTTTCGGCGAAAATCCCTTCCAAATCCGGCGCTGTATTGGAAACCCTAAAACGTATCTATTTAAAGAAGCAGCCGACAACAATTGAAAAAAAACAACAATTCATTATTCTTATTTTCACAAATCAGACTTTTGAGAGTCAGCCGACTCTAGGGTCGATAGATAGAGTTTAGAGAGTTCGAAGATCCGTGGAGAGATCGTGACGCCATCCTTCCACCTCGGAGAACTCGAAGCTTAAAGTTGAAGATCCAGGAGATTGAAGCTTCGTGGGAGTCGTCAGAATTAGGTTTTTCAGTTCTTATCTGTTCTTCCTCTGTATGATGATCTTCATTGTTGCCTTTGATTCTCTTGTATCTGATATGAGTAACTGAACTTGTAGAGCTTAGATTAGATGAACCCTAAGTGACCCAGGGCTTTAAAGCGGTCACGGATCAGCGGTAATTAGATTCGAAGTTCAATCAGTTTCTCTTTGCATGTTTGATTCGTTCTTCATTGTTCATGTTTCTTGTCTGGATTGATCACCTAGATTAGATTCTTGTTAAGCTAAGGATAGAAGCGAACGCTCGCCTTACTTTAGAACATCGAATTGAACAATTAACCTTATAATTGGAGCGTGCCTTTCGTAGGAACCGGTTAGGGTTAATCCACTGCAAGAGTAACTCATAAATCACTAGTAATTACACCAATTAATTAAGTCGTTGCGAGAGGCGACCGTACCCGGGCGGCTAGTAAATCTTGGTAGTTAGAACGGATAGAGCAAACGTTCGCCGGTCTTAAACCTAAGGGTAAGGAGTTATGGTGGTGTATAGAAACCGATTGAATTAGAATTGAAAACCGCTGATCTTGTGACTGTCGTTGCTCTGGTGATCTAAGGGGGATTCAAATCTAAGTTCGTCTATCTTCCCGTTAGTCAATCTTTTAATCTTTCTGTCTTTTGTTTTCCTTTGCTTAATAGATTAGAAGTCGTGGAACTCACACCACGCACAACGTGTTTTGACCTGAGTAATTTGCCAGCTTCTTCAAAGTAGTCGATTAGAAGAAACCCCTGGAATACGATCTGCTATAACGCATTTTTCTTAGCATTAGTAGTTTTTATTTGGCTGAATCCCGACCAACGACCGGAGGTTACACCATAGGCGTGGAGAGGAAGTGGAGATAAATCCAGCGGGGTTAGTGGATTAAAACCATAAACAAGTTCAAACGAGGAGTATTGGGTAGCTGAATGCACAACTCGATTATAGGCAAATTCTACATGTGGTAGACATTCCTCCCAGGTCCGGATGTTACTCTTAATGACTGCCCTTAGCATTTGAGCTAAGGATCGGTTTACGACTTCAGTCTGCCCATCAGTTTGGGGTGGCATGTGGTGGAGAACATTAGTCGGGTGCCAAACTTAGCCCATAAAGTCTTCCAAAAGTAGCTTAGGAACTTTGAATCCCTATAGGAGACTATAGTCTTTGGAACTCCATGCATCCTAACTACCTCCCTAAAGAATAGGTCAGCAATTTGAGAGGCATCATCAGTTTTATGGCAAGCCATGAAGTGAGCCATTTTGGAGAACCTGTCAACAACCACAAATATGGAGTCTTTCCCTTTCGAGTTCTAGGTAGTCCTAGGACAAAGTCCATGGACAAGTCTACCCAAGGATGCTCAGGTATGGCCAAGGGGGTGTACAATCCATGGGGCCTGAGTTTAGATTTAGCTTTTGGCACTTGGAGCATTGAGATATGAACTTCTCGGCATCGTGTCTCATCTTGGGCCAGTAGAAGTGCTCTTTGAGGGTGGCCACTGTTTTAGCTACACCAAAGTGTCCCATGAGACCTCCACCGTGGGCCTCTAGGGTTAGGACAGTCCTGCAAGAATGGTTAGGGAGACACAGTTTTGATCCTTTAAATAAGTAACCATCTTGTTGGTAGAACTTACCAAATCCTCCTTGTTGGCAAGCTTCAAAGATACTCTTAAAATCAGGGTCAGTGGCATAGAGGTCTTTGATGTATTCAAAGCCAATGAATTTAGTTGAGAGGACTGAGATTAAAGTGTACCTGCGGGAAAGGGCATCTGCCACGATGTTCTCCTTACCTTGCTTGTATTGAATGATGTAAGGAAATGATTCTATGAATTCTACCCACCGAGCATGCCGCTTGTTGAGCTTGTGCTGAGCCTTGAGGTACTTGAGTGATTCATGATCCGTGTGGATGATGAACTCTTTAGGCCATAGGTAGTGTTGCCAAGTCTTCAAAGCTCTTACCAGGGCATACAGCTCTTTGTCATAGGTCGGGTAGTTGAGAGTGGCACCACTGAGCTTTTCACTGAAGTAGGCGATGGGCCTCTTCTCCTGCATGAGGACATCTCCTATCCCTACTCCGGATGCATCGCACTCGATCTCAAATGGTTTGGTGAAGTCGGGCAACATGAGCAAAGGGGTCTCGGTAAGCCTCCTTTTGAGGGCTTCAAAGGCTTCTTGTTGCGGGGCTCCCCACTGGAAGGGGACATCCTTCTTTAGCACGGCTGTGAGAGGGGCAGCAACGGTGCTGAAGTCCCTTACAAATCTTCGATAGAAGCTAGCCAACCCGTGGAAGCTCCTAACATCAGTGATGTTTTGAGGCGTGGGCCAGGATTTGATGGCTTTCGATCTTGTCTTCATCAACCCTTATACTTGCAAGCTAACAACAAAGCCAAGAAAAACGAGGTGATCTGTGCAAAAGGTGCACTTGCTCATGTTGGCATAGAGGTGCTCCTTTCTCAGGGTTTCTAAGACAACCTTTAGATGCTCTAAGTGATCTCCTAAGTTTTTGGAGTAAATAAGAATATCATCAAAGTAGACCACTACAAATTCCCCTATGTAAGCTCTAAGGACTTGGTTCATTAATCTCATGAAGGTACTAGGTACATTGGTTAGGCCGAATGGCATGACCATCCACTCATACAATCCTAGTTTAGTTTTGAAGGCAGTTTTCACTCATCACCTTCCTTCATTCGGATTTGATGGTAGCCAGATTTAAGATCAATTTTGGAGAAGATGGTGGCACCATGTAGTTCATCCAGCATGTCATCTAACCTAGGAATAGGATGGCGATACTTAACTATTATGTTGTTGATAGCTCGACAGTCAACACACATCCTCCATGTGCCTTCCTTTTTGGGGACTAGGATGACGGGGACAGCACAAGGGCTCATGCTCTCTCGGACATATCTTGGTGTTGGGGTCGGGCAACGAAAGCCTATCTTCTATCCCCTCTTCTTAGGGTTGATCTTACTATCTCGGCAAGGGTGGCCTCTTTTTAGTTGGGTCTTTATATTTTCTTTTGACCTCTTTTCTTTTCTTTTTCTTGAACTCGACTTAGGGTTTTGTCGATGGTATGATGGCCACCAAGTTTTCTTTGCCTTACAACTCGAAAAGAACTAAATACAGGAATTGAAACAATAGGGATTTTTTCGAAGCTATTTTCTAAAAAGCAGTAAAGGATATGAATCCAGGGTAACCTGGAGACTGGGATAGATTGTGGTCCTTGAGCTTGAACCGTGCTCTGATACCAACTGATGTGAACCGCTGCAACCGTGGGCAGACGACCCTTGAACACCGCAAGTTGATGATCGTGCAACGAGGTAGAAACCGTCGGGAACCGGGATGGAGAGGACTTTGACCCGCTAGCTATAAAGAGCTAGGAACCAGAAGTATCAAGTCGATGACACCACTTCAGAAGACGGATGCTTCTGACGATAAGTCGATCCTTAAGCAATGCAACAACGAGCAAAGGCTTGAAGGGAAGAGAACATATGTTCTAACAGAAGTTTATTGATTTCAAAAGTTGTGTCTTACAAGGGTGGCCGGCGGCCTCCTTATATAGGCGAGGGAACAAGCTCTCCTCCCTAAAGACTACTTCCTAAATAAGAATAAAATAAAGACTCCTAATCCTAATTAGGGTCCTATCACGCCTAAACAATCCGACTAAAAAGGAATAAAACGTCAAATAATAGCTGAAGTCTTTAATGTTGAATGAAAGACCTAATTAGGTCAAAACTCTAATCCGGCGGTGATCGGTGACTTTGGGCCGGTTGGGCTTCGGTGGCGTGGGCTGGTTGAGCTTCGGTGGGCGGCCCGGCGGGCTTGCTCGGTCGGGCTCCGGCTGGTCTTGGCCTTGGTCTGAGGCTTTAGTGACCTGTCTCGGGCCCTGCTCCGAGTGTGTCCTAATGTCTTCTTGAATTTCCAAGAGGGTGTAGCATTCCTTGATGAATCGATCGACATCCTCTTCATGCCCTTCTTTACTCCAGGATTCTATGTAGGTGTTAAGTTTCTCTCGGAAGGCCTTGGTCTGGCTTCGGGTAAATGGAGGCTCAGGTCGGGTCCAGAGTTTGTTGGGCTCATCAGTAATAAAATAAAGAATGATCGGTCTTGGAACCACGAAAGCTATATAGGATGAGAGCATCACGTAGACATGAAAACCAAGCACGTTGCGCCTGTTTGAGCCCATACAGAGATTTCTTGAGTAAGCAAACATGAGACGAGTTATGCGGATCTTGGAACCCAGGTGGTTGTTCCATGTATACAATTTCCTCCAAAGTGCCATGTAAGAAGACATTCGAGACATCGAGTTGCTTGATCTGCCATTTGTTAGATATCACAATAGATAATATTAAGCGTACACATGCCGGTTTAATAACCAGACTAAAGGTTTCCAGATAATCCACACCTTTAGTTTGATGATACCCTTTAGCAACGAGGCGAGCCTTGTAACGTGAAATAGACCCATTCAGATGTCGCTTGAGCCGGAAGACCCATTTTATTGCCAAACACACGATGATGAGTCGGTCGGGGAACAAGCTACCAGGTGTGATTGTCGAGCAAGGCATTGAATTCCTCTACCATCGCAACACGCCATGGTGGCAATAGATTGGCCTTACTGAAGCAAGTGGGCTCATCCACGTCGAGGGAAGTCTGTTGGGCAACCCAAGCCCGAGACTTCAAAGAACTAGTACGCAATCGAGTAAATATCAGATGTGTTGACTGAAGAGAGGGCGGAACAGGAGCTAGGCCTGGAAAAGAAGTAGCAGGCGGCCCAGAAGGTGCTGAGTCCGGAGCGGCTGGCGAAACGAGCCCAGTGGAGGCAGGAGGCGGCCTAGCAGACAAAAAAGGAGCAAAAACTCCATGTTGGGCCATTGGAGCAATATGCAGATCCGTTTGGGCCGAAACAAGGGTCTGGGCCGGCGATACTAGTGGGAAATTGGGCCTCAACACAATCGGCCTGTAAAATAACAATGCGTCAGGGGCATGAGGAATGTTCGAGGGCAGCGAGCTTGAGACCTGAAATGGGAACACCGATTCGTTAAAAAAAAACATGACGGGAAACATGAATCTTATTAGTGACCGTATTCAAGCAATAATATCCCTTGTGATGAGTGTTATATCCAAGGAAAATACTAGGTGCTGACTTAGCATCCAATTTATGCATTGCGTAGGGTTTGAGCCAAGGAAAGCATAAGCAACCGAAGACACAGAGAGAGCTATAATCAGGATCAGTGTGAAACAAGTGATGATAAGGCGTATCATAATTCAGCATAGATGAAGGAAGACGATTAATAATATGAACCGTCGTCTAAAAAGCATACGACCAATATTGAAGAGGAACCTTAGCCTGATGAATAAGGGTGCGTCATGTCTCAACAATATGTTAGTGTTCCCGTTCCGCACATCCATTATGCTTGGAGTATGCGGACACGAAGTTTGCTCCAGAATATCCCGTTCCTTTAAGTATTTAGATAGACGTTGATATTCGCCTCCTCAATCAGCCAGGAACGATCGAATCGGATGCCCGAAACATTTTTCCACCAAGGTCTGAAACTGAATGAACACATTTAACAGATTAGACCTGTAGCGCACAAAGTAGATCCACAAATATTTGCTATAGTGATCATAAAACAAAATGTAGTATCTCTGATTAGAAACAGAATCAACCGGTGATGGCCCCCAAACATCACCACAAATTAAATCTTTAGGTCTAGCAGCAGAAAAATGTGAAACCGGAAAAGGTAGTTTGTGCATTTTCCCTAGACAACAACCCAGACAAATAGCAGGAAAACGCTTATTAGGAAAAGGTAAATTATAGTGTTGAAGCACTCACTTCACATTATCCAAATTCGCATGCCCAAGTCACTGATGCCACGTCGGAAGAGTGATGGAATGCACCTGCGGCCGAGAGACTTCGGAGAACAAAGCTAACGGAATCGGATACAACCCATCCTTACTCTAGCCTTGAAACAGAATGCGACGTGTGATCTAGTCCTGTATAATCACCAAATTTCGATAGAAGAGAATAACCACATTATTATCACGAGTTAATGCACTCACAGAAAACAAATTCTAACAAGACCGTGGGACATATAACAATTGGCGTAAAGCAATAGGCGAAGTAGATAAGGACATCATCGAGTGACCAGAATGAGAGATAGGAACATGATTACCATCACTGAGCTGAACTTGATCCGTCCCTTGGTATTTCGAATGAAGAGAGGATTGGCTAAATCATTAGTCAAGTGATGATTAGCACCGGAGTCCAAAGTCCAGGACTGAGAGACAGATGAATTCGGGGAAGTGGCATAATGAGCAGTAGGCGGCAATTGAGAGTGATGTTGGCGAGGCGATGGACAAAAACGATAGTGATGTCCCAGACCTTGGCTATTGAAACAGATGAAAGGTGGACTAGAACCATGACCATGCTATCGTGGGCATGTGGAAACAGCTGGCCAATCACTAGTTTTCCCATAAGTCTGTCGTGGGCCTTGTGAAGTAGAAAGCCCATAAGTGAACTGTTGCTGGCGTCCACCTGGAGTAGGAGAAATGGGCCACCTCGGCCCATGAGAGATGAAGGAGGACGGGCTCGGTCACCACGTCTAGGCCGGCTACGCAGCTACTGCTGCTGCTGGCGGGAAAATTTGGCTAGGGGAACGCCAACGCCGCCTAAATCGTCGGCTGTCAGATCGTTCTCTTCAGCTGTTAGAAGACCATGCAATTCTAGGAATTGAACCGGTACCGACCGATTTCTTATGCTTTGAACAAATGGCCTGAAGGAGGGGCTTAAACCACACAATAGTAAATCAACAAAATCATCCTCAGGAACATCAGCTCCGAGGGAAATTAAACAATCAAAAATCGACTTAGCACGTTGCAAATAATGTGTGATGAAATCTGAGTTTTATCTGTGATGGACTGCCGGCTCCATAGGCAACGACAAGGGCCTTCCAAGCATCACGAGCTGCTGAGATTCCAACAAGGGTGTGCAGCACAGGTTAGGACAACGAGCTGATAATCCACCCAAGCACGAACTTGCACGACGACACCATGTGTTGAACGCCGGATTTTCCGTCCCATCAGCAAGTACTTTGGCAGGAGTTGGAAGGCTTCCATCTATATGACCATATAGGTCGTGGCTGGCGAGGAGAGGCTCGAACTGGAGCTTCCAGATCTAATAATTTTCAGTGGAGAGATTGTTTGGTAGAGACGGGTGAGTGTTGGTCATGATTTGATTTGTGGGATCGGAGGAGAGATTGGAGGCGGAGGAAGGTGGCGTGGTGGTCGTTAGTGGCGGCTAGGGTTAAGAAAAGAATAGAGGAGAGAAGGAGAGTCACGGTCAAATTGGACAGTGATTAGAGCTCTAATACCATAAAGAGAGGGAATGACTCACCTGTTAACCTTGGCCTGGTGGTATTCTATTTATAGGAATAATAGTTACAGAATTTGAGTATAAACAAGTAACTACAACTAATAGGATATACTCAACAATTAAACAAGGTATGTTGAGATAATCCTAAATAGAAAAATAGAAAGAAATAATTACAAATTATTTTATTCCTTATTAATTTGATAATCAAAATCACGTCATAATCAAAATGTCCAAAGAAATTAATAAAATATTCGGCTAAAATTGTTAAGATGAACTCAAAATTTTAAAGATTACAAACCTAATGAAGACAACTAAGAGCATCTCCAACGGTCCTGAATTTTAAAGCTTTATGTTAAAAATTCCAATTTGATTGGTTGATATTAAAAAAATTAAAAAATTAAAAAAATTAAATTATAGGAGAGAAGAATGATTTGATTGGTTTATTTTATAAAACTTTATGCAAAAGCTCTACGTACATAAAGCTTTTGCATAAAGCTTTATAAAATAAACCAATTAAATCACTTCTCTCTTCTATAATTTCTTATTTATTTATTTAATTTTTTTAATATAAACCAATCAAATTGAAACTTTTAACATAAAACTTTAAACTTTAGGGTCACTGGAGATGTTCTAAGAGTCTAAGAGTTAGAATTTGATATAACCAATGAATCTTGGTTTCTAAATTCTGTTGATTATATTAGAGTTAGAAGTCTCAAGTCTTGAGCATTCAATAAATAAATACATTGGGTTGATTATTAAGATTATATGTGTTGTTCAATGAAATAAAATATGTAGACATTGAATGTAGTTTAACTCCTTTGTAACAAATCTTTGTAGGTTGAATTAGTTCGATTAATTGAGATATTGTCAGTTAAGATTTAGAGTATGTTTTTAGGTGGGTTGAATTTTACGGTTAGTTCTGGTTAACTACGTCAATTTTGTGTTTAAGCACTAACCATATTTGTAAAAAATAATAACTACTAATTACAAGTGTGGTTAATATTTAACCACAAATCCTAAATGCGGTTAATGGTTAACCACGGACCCCATAGTTTGATGTGATTAGTAGTTATAATCACTAACCACTCACCAAGAGTTAAATGTCGAATTAGAATTAAAACTTGTTACTTTGTTCTCATCATCAACTACCTCATTCCTCTCTATTAACCATGGCCTACTTTTAGGCATATATCTATATATCTAAATACACATGCTCATCTAACACGGAATTGGGTTAATGGTCATATTTAAGGAAAAATCTATCGTCATGAAACATGATTTGTCCTCAACTCCTCATATGAGGACACCAATATCTACCACTTATTTTTTTGTTTAATCTAAAGGTCCTTATTAAATGGATAGCAAGGTAATTGTTTTTTTATTTTGGCATATTTATATTAACTATTTTTTTATAACATCCCATTTAATGAAAGATTATGTCAGTTATTTTTCATGATTTTGGCGGTTAGTTAATTGAAATTTACTTGTGGTTTTTAATTTAATATTACATAGGTTTTAGCACTGGGTTTTTTTTGGCTTCTTTGGTTGTATTCTCCGGCCATACTTTTTCGATCATCTCCTCTCGTTCATTGTTCATTTTTCATATTTATGAACAATCATACATGCAGCCGTTGTATAATATTTTTGTTCACTGTGCCCTTTTCATTTTTAGGAACATTTTCATACGTAAAATTAGTTTTATGTATGGTTCCGTTTTCATATTTAGGAACAATTTTATAGGAAGCTTTTTTTTTATAAATCTTGTAGGAAGCCATTGTATAATATTTTTGTTTATTGTTCCTTTTTTCATTTTTAGGAACATTTTCATACTCAGAATTAGTTTTGTTCATTGTTCCTTTTTCATATTTAGGAACAATCTTCTCGTAAAAAAAGAACAATCTTAAAATTAGTTGGAACATTAGTTGAACCTTGTTCCTAATTAGGATTTTGGAACACAAACCCAAAAGAAGAAGATGATGAAGATGAAGACTTTGTTACTAATTCAAATTTTGGAACACACATCGAAGAAGAAGATGAAGATCTAGACCCTATTTAGCCAAATCACAAGATATAGATTTAAAATTCGGTATCAAAATACATATTGCCAAATCGTCAATAGTAATAACTTATTATTGAATTACAGATCTGAAAATATGAAAAATAATACACTGGGTCATCTCTCTTTCTCTCTCTTCCATTTTCATTCTTTCTACATCTTCGCTTACCCTAGAAATCCATGGCCATGACCGGAGGGAAAATAATACATTGGGTCAGCTCTCAGTCCCTATCTACATATCTGACCTTATCCATGGACATAACATCGAACGTCTACGAGCAGGAGAGTAGAGGACAAGGAAGAGTGGAGCCAGGACACGGTGCTGTCCCACGCCAATCTGAATCTTCAGATCGCGCACTTAATACAGTGCAAGCCGCTCTACGAGCAGGCCAGGGCTGTTCTCGTTGAGGAATGGAACGTCCAGCCGGTTAAGTGTCCGGTGACGGTCTGCGGTGACATCCACGACCAGCTCCATGATCTTGTCGAGCTCTTTCGTATCAGAGGATGACATGGAGTGCGTCATGGTGGCTAGGCGTGCGATGCGACGGTGAGGACAACAAGGGGTGCGACAGTGGCGGCTGAGCATGCGACGCGACGGCGAGGGCGTGGAGGACGGGTGACGGCGGTTGGGTTTCGCAAGTTGAGAGCGTCATTTTTTCGTGGCTGATTGTATTTTTTTAGGGTTTGTGGGAAACCCCTAATATTATTTACTATATATACTAGTTCTCAAATTACTATTTTTTTCATTTTAATCTGGTACATCAGATTTGTTAACTAATCCTATGGTTCTAAGAGGTGTCCTCCTCCTAGTAGATCCCTTATTTTAAAGTGTGGGTGGATGACAAAATTTGTTGTGAGAACACCTATTTTGTTCTCAGTATGAGAACATTGATCTCCACCATTAGTTTACATCAGTTAGAATTAATTAAATACGATGGTCTATATTAAAAGGGTTTAAAAGTAATTAAAATTTTCAATTTATTACAATTGGTTATTTTAATTATGCAGATGACAATTTTTAATATCCAATTATTTTTGGCTTAATATTAATTTTGGTTAGGGATAATAGTCTGGGAGGCCCCTGTACTATTGAAAGATAACAAACAAGCCCTCTTACTATTAATTACACCAAACAAGCCCCTCTACTTAGAACATATAACAAACAAACCCTTCCGTTACAAATCCGACAAACAACGTTACTGAATTTTGACACAGTTGACCCGTAGGTTGTTAGAGTTTATACGTCAGCCAATTGGAATGTCAGCAACCCTAAACGGTGTCATTTTTTACTATTTGGATTATCTGTTGCTAATAACCCTAAGTCAAAATGGAGCTGTTTAGGGTTGCTGACATTCCAATCGGCTGACGTGTAAACTCTAACAACCTACGTGTTAGTGAAGTGTCAATTGTGTTAACAATTCATTAACGCCGTTTGTAATGGAAGGGCTTGTTTGTTAAATGTGTCAGTTGTCACATTTGTAATGGAAGGGCTTGTTTGTTATATGTTCTAAGTAGAGGGGCTTGTTTGGTGTAATTAATAGTATAGGGGCCTGTTTGTTATCTTTCAATAGTACAGGGGCCTCCCGGCCTATTATCCCTTTTGGTTATTAACATATGAGGGTTGTAACAAACTGGTCATTATTTTTTAATTTGTAACCTACTTGTCATTAACCTATGGTGTTTGTACATTTTGGTCATTCCGTCAACTCTCCATCCAAAAATTTTGTTAAGTGGTGATATCATCAACCCAACTCAAAAAAAAATTCCACGTCACCCGCTTGCCATGTCATCTAATTTAATATTAACTCTCAACCCAACAAACCAACTCAATCCAACCTATCCTAATTTAAACCAAACAAAACCAATTTTATTTCCTTCTATGTTCATCTTCCCAACACAATCAATTCCTAGATCTCATCTGATCCATTTTCCAGATTCTGAGTAGGTTGTTGGAGACGTCCAAGAAGACGAGACTCTGGCCACCGAATTTAGGAGGCAGAGATCCATTCAACATATTGGAAGAGACGTCCAAAACTCTAATGCAACCAAACCCACCGGGGATCTCGCCAGATAATTGATTCTGTCGGAGGCGTACCTCCTTCAAATTCTTCAACACCGCTGGGATACTCCCGAAGAGGCGGTTGTTGGAGAGGTCAAGAAACCGGAGGTGGGTATTGTTGAAAATGGAGAAAGGGAGAGACCCATTGAAGGAATTATTGGAAAGGTTTAACGAATGGAGGTGCTGAAGGGAGCCGAGATCGGCAGAGATGGAACCTAGGATATTTGAGCTGGAGGGAGAGAGAAACGACGTCGTAGTTTGAATAAGCGACGGTGTTCCGGGTGTTACACTACAAAAAAACAGGTTTTGGCGTCGGTTGAAATGAAAGTGATTAGCGTCGGTCGACCGGACGACCGACGCTAAATAGTTTCTCGCGCTTTAGCGTCGGTCGTTTGGTCGACCGACGCTAAATCTAAACCTAATAAGCTGAAACCCTAACTCTCCCCTATGCAGCCGCCTCTCAACTTCAATTTTTGTTTCTACCCTAACTTTTCTTCTTTTTTCTGTGGCCAGATGAGAAGAAGAAGCAGCAGATCAAGGAAGAGGAAGAAGAAAGAAGATCAGAGGAGAAGAAGAAGAAGAAGGAGAATAAGAAAGAGGATGAAGAAAGAAGAAGAAAGAAGAAAGAAGAAGAAGGACAAAGAGAACAGAGAAGAAGAAGAAGAAGAAGAAGAAGAAGAAGAAGACGAAGAAGAATAGAAGAGAAGAAGAAGAAGAAAGGAGAAGAAAAAAGAAGAAGCAGAAAGAAGAAGAAGGACGCAGAAGAACAGAGGAGAAGAAGAAGAAGAAAGAGGATGAAGGACGAAGAAGAATAGAGGAGAAGAAGAAGAAGGACGAAGAAGAACAGAGGAGAAGAGAAGAAGAAGAAGAAGAAGGACGAAGATGAAGGAAGATCGGAAGAAGAAGAAGGAAGATCGGAAAAAAGTAGCTGCTGCTGCAGCTACTTTTTTTGTGATTTCCAAGTGGCTTTAGCGTCGGTCGGTCCGTGTCTTAGCCTCGGTCGACCGAAAACCGACGCTAAAGTTTAACGTCACCACATCTGGCGTCGGTTCCATCGACCGGCGTTATTCAATTTAGCGTCGGTTGGTGACCGACGCCATAACGCGCGTCTGACCGACGCTAAACCCCTTTTTTTGTAGTGTTAGAACCTACGTTTCGATTTACCGAGTACGGAAAGTGAGGACTTTCCTAAGAACGAATTCTTGTTGACGATACACGACGTGAGTTCGTGTACCCAGATTGGAAAGGGGGATCACATGATCACTTAAGTCCCTTCAACCTTAGAATTTGCTCGCTTACGACACTCTAGTCGAAAGTAGAGAGGCTTTGGCTTGTAATCAACTTGAACCAAGTTGTGGCTCGGATTATAGTAGAGTCCTGAACGAACTCACTTTCCGTAAAGAACATTCCTACCCTTTTTCAAAGCCTAGGGTTACAAGGTATTCCTTTATGGGATAAAACTACTAACACCTTCAAAATCAAGGATTATGAAATTGAATAACCTTTGAGATCTTTGAGAGGAGATGGAGATGTGTCAATTGGTGTGTCTAGAAATGAGGAGAAGGCCTCTTTATATAGGCCATGGAAGGGTATGAGGGTGAAGAGTTGTGTTGGTTCATCCATGGATCAACACAACCCTTCATTCAAATCAAATTGAAATAAACAAACACATGTTTAAATAATTTAATATTTCCATCCCTTCCTTCCTCAAGTTGGCGGCAGCAAAGGGGTTACTGGGCCTGATTTTTTTAACCAAACGTCAACCCAATAATGACCCAATAATCAGCCAAAAAGCCGGTCAAAAAATCAGACCAAGAATTGGTTCATTTGGATTTCGAATCTAACCGAATTTTCATACCGCAAAAATTTGAATTTGAATTCAAGATTCAAAAAATCCAAAAGTTATAAACTTTGGTTTATTAATATATTTTACCATTCAAGCCATCACTAATTTTAGTGTTGCTATGAATTCATATTTAATAACATAAGTCTTCTTAACCAACCAAATCACATTCACCATGTGACTACCGTGGAATCCAAAATCTCGACAATCCTCCCCCATTTTAGTGTATTCTTGGAATCCACTAAAATCACCACAATGTCACAAAACACATGTGACACCTTAGGTAATCATTCCATCATTCCTGATTCATAAAACATATGCATAAATGAAAATGTCGTGGCGATTGAATTTTTGTCTTAGTATATCACGCTTGACAAGTATTCGAATACATGGGTGTCAAATACGATTGAACCTAATAACTCATTTGAATACTCGAAGGTAATAAACACATAAGTTCTATAGCTGTCTCAAAAGGTAACCTTGACACTATTCCAACCATGTGTCCCAATCCGTCACATGAGCGCACACGAAACCAAAGTCCAAGTTTCTTGAAGCGGCAACACTTCATGCTCACGTAGGTTTATTCTTGTATTCGTGTATCTGCATACGTACACTTTCTCAAAGAATGAATTAAGAAGTATCTAAACTTCATCCTCTCCTTTCATGCAGAGTAAGAAGCACATCCTTTCGGGATGATGTATTTGTGTGCTTCAATTTCTAAGAATGAGCTGTCCACATTGAATTCAGCCTCTAGCGTTGTACTAGAGGGGAATTGGGTATCCCACGATTAGAAATTTAATTGGACTTTTCCCATCCCTCGTCACTAGACTTGTGCACCAAGTCCCTAATAAGCCACTTTGTCAAGTCACTCATTAATAGTGATAATAATCAAAACTAATTTCACCCAATGAGTCAACTTACTTACCTCGTTAAACTAAACGTGGACAAGTTCCAAGACTCAAACTGATATATTTAGTTATAGATCATAACTATAATAATCTTTGGTGAAACTTAGTTTAAAAGAAAACTCGTAAGTCAAACCTTAGTTATTCAATTATTTCTTGACATGACTAACTTTCATTAATCTGTTGAAGATGCAAGATTCGCTTCTTTGAGATACATAATACGGCACCTCCCCCAAGCAACAACACATTAAAACTTATAGAGTAAACTTTCTATCTTGGTAACCTATCTTGCAAACCTTAACATCTTTTTAAACCAAAAGATAATTTCCATCATAACCAAACATGATTTTCATGATTTTTCTCGAAAAAATCCAAGCATTTGTCCAAGTAAATTAAACTTGTCACAAACAGCCATCACTAAAACTTAATGTTGCTACTTGTGACACTCATTAATTTGACTTTTCAAATTACTTACTAGTAGTGGAACAAACTTACTTAGTACACCACTCACATTTTTTACCAACTCAAAACACTAGTGTAATTGCTCTCCTGTGGTAAAAACTAAGTGGTCTTAGTACACCACAAACAATTTTGACTATGTTTTGATGACACACTTACAATCATGAAAAACACTAGTCTAATTGTTATCCAATGATGAAACTAGGTTCGCTAGCTTACCATTAACAATTCAGACTCTCTATGTTATCACAATGCACGTATCTTCCCATGAATATCATGAAGAGGGTCTTATGATGATTTACTTTGCACTTTGTCTTATTGTTTTACCAAAGGTATTTAACTCCTACCTTTAAACAATTTCAACTATATGCTAAGACCAACTTTCAAGTATTCGATACATATCCCAATACTTGAAAACCAATATTACTAATAGACTAATAATATTCAATATTTTGATCCAAAATATTCAATATCGGTCTAAACCAGATATTAGAAACTAACAATATTATTAACATGTTAATAATATTTAATATTTTATTATCATGAAATCAAACATCACAGACCAATATTATTAAAATATAATAATACTAAAAATTTGATTATATCCAAACCAAATATTAGAAAACAATATTATTAATGGTTTAATAATATTCATATTTGGTTTATTCTAAACCAAATAAACCAAATATAAGTAGCCCCATATTATTAATAATATTCAATATTAGGTTATCGAACCAAATATTGGTAAACCCAATATTATTAACAATATCCAATATTAGTTTTTTTTCCAAAACTAAATATTAGTGACAACAATATTATTAGTACCTTAATAATATTTTAACAATATTATTAGTACCTTAATAATATTTTAACAATATTATTAGTACTTCAATAATATTCAGCATAAAAATGTTAACTTACTCCAAAATTTAGATAAATTTTTAAGTAATATATATACTAATATATAATTAGTATATATTTTTATGATAACCATTCTTAGAGTATGTTATCACACAACCTTTTGAATTGCTTCAAAAACTATAGTAACTTTTGCATTTGCACCTCAATCGGTCAAGACACACATTTTGAAACTTTTAAAGTTTCCCACCAAAAACATCTTACTAGAGTGTCATTCTTTTGTTCAAGTCATCACAACGGATAATGTTCTTTACGACTGCTGGAACCTACGTTTTGATTTACCGAGTATGGAAAGTGAGGACTTTCCTAAGAACGAATTCTTGTTGACAATACACGACGTGAGTTGTGTACCCAGATTGGAAAGGGGGATCACATGATCACTTAAGTCCCTTCAACCTTAGAATTCGCTCTCTTACGACACTCTAGTCGAAAGTAGAGAGGCTTTGGCTTGTAATCAACTTGAACCAAGTTGTGGCTCGGATTATAGTAGAGTCGTGAACGAACTCACTTTCCGTAAAGAACATTCCTACCCTTTTCCAAAGCCTAGGGTTACAAGGAATTCCTTTATGGGATAAAACTACTAACACCTTCAAAATCAAGGCTTATGAAACTGAATAACCTTTGAGATCTTTGAGAGGAGATGGATATGTGTCAATTGGTGTGTCCTAGAAATGAGGAGAAGGCCTCTTTATATAGGTCATGGAAGGGTATGAGGGTGAAGAGTTGTGTTGGTTCATCCATGGATCAACACAACCCTTCATTCAAATCAAATTGAAATAAACAAACACATGTTTAAATAATTTAATATTTCTCTCCCTTCCTTCCTTAAGTTGGCGGCAGCAAAGGGGTTATTGGGCCTGATTTTTTAACCAAAAATCAACCCAATAATGACCCAATAATCAGCCAAAAAAAAGGGACAAAAAACCAGACAAAGAATTGATTCATTTTGATTTCGAATCTAACCGAATTTTCATACCGCATAAATTCGAATTTGAATTCAAGATTCAAAAAATCTAAAAGTTATAAACTTTGGCTTATTAATATATTTTACCATTCAAACCATCACTAATTTTAGTGTTGCTATGAATTAATATTTAATAACTAAAGTCTTCTTAACCAACCAAGTCACATTCATCATGTGACTATCATGGAATCCAAAATCCCAACAATTATTAGAAACCAATATTATTAATGCTTTAATAATATTCATATTTAGTTCTTCATTATCATCTCTTAGTACGCTTTTGTTTTTCTCTCGAGCTGAGAGTTTTGTACCCCTATTGAGGGTTCGGCTAGGGTTTCTTACCTTTTCCACCGCCGCCGCCTCTCCGCCGTCCAGCTGAGCATAGCTTCGTTGTTTGTTCTGCCTTCCCTGCTTGTTTTATCCGTGTCTCGGATCAGTTCAAGGCTCCTTCAGGTTACCGTCAGTAAAGTGACGGCGCTGCTAGGGCTAGGGTTGAAGGCTCTCTCTAATCACAACGTGCTCATCCTCTCGGAGTAGCGATGTCGGATAATCCTGATGCCACAATGGAAAGAGAACTCGCAGCCTTGCGACAGCTTGCGCTTGATGAGGAGGAGCTACTTATCCCTGAAGAAGAGGATGATGCCCCGCCTCCATGGATTTATGAGCATTGCTTGGCTGGCTTCTTCCTCACGAATAAACGTTACAATTTTAATGTGATGAAGAATCGCATGGCGACGATCTGGCAACCGGGACGGGGACTCCAGGTCCAGGATCTCGGAGATGGTCTCCTCTTGTTCCGCTTCTTTCATGCCAAGGATGTTCAATGGGTGACAGATCGTGGTCCTTGGTCCTTCGACGACATGTTGTTAGTGTTACATGAACTACAATATGGGGAACTGCCATCTAAAGAAGGCATGGTGTATGCTGATTTTTGGATCCAAGTCTCCAACCTGAGTATGGGTTACTTCTCGGAGACGGTTGCGAAGTCCCTTGGGAATTACATCGGCACCTTCGTCTCTTATGACGAGCGCGCGGCTATCCTCACTGGGGGCTTGATTATGAGGCTCCGTGCTCGTATTGATTCCGAGAGCCACTGAAGAAGGAGAAAAAGGTCAAGAAGCCACGTGGTGAATGTTTGATGGAAAAATTCCGCTATGAACGTCTACCAAACTTCTGTTTTATATGTGGACGGATAGGCCATACAGATCGTCATTGTGAGATCTACTTCCGCCTACCCGATGACAAGATTGTTCGACACTGGGATATTACCCTTCGAGCTCCACCTTTGAAGTCATCGATGTTAGGTGGTGAGAGGTGGCTTGTGGAGTAAGAAGATACCGAAGGTGTAAAGGATGGTGTAACGCTGCAGGAGATTGACAACAATATACGTAGCTCATCCACCCCCATGCAGCAGGATTACTGGCCAACTTGGGAGCCTCCAGAGGTACCCAATTCCTGCCCCTCGAAAAGATGTACAAGCTGCCACATCAGGATACTTCACCGCTCACATTCTCGGACGACAGGAAGCGTCCATGTGTCTCATCGAATGCTCGCTCAGGTTCTGAAAACATGGACTTCGAGATGTTTCGGCAGAGCACTAATGGCTCAACAACCAATGGGATCCAGGTACCATCAAACCCGGCAATAGCAGGACTGCATGGGAGCAGTTCCTGCCCAAAACAATGAATATATTAAGCTGGAACTGCCGAGGATTGGGCGAACCTCGTGCAGTTGATGTTGTTTGTGAGCTAGTTAAGACTCACAGGCCAGATGTACTTTTTCTTATTGAAACTTTAGTTTGTAGTTAGAAAATGGAAGAAATAAAAGTGAAGTTATGTTATGATGGGTGTTTTACGGTAGATGCGCAAGGGCATAGTGGAGGTTTATGTGTGTTATGGAAGGACACGTCGCAGATCTCAGTTCTGAATATCTCTCGACAGTTTATAAACTTACAGATGGACGAAATTGCTGGGGTAAGTGTTTTTGCTACTTGTTTCTATGGTACTCCGGATCGTAGTCGTCGGCGGGAGTCTTGGAGTCTACTTCGCTCTCTTTCTCGGGGTGAGCCGTGGCTTTGCATCAGAGATTTTAATGATATACTTTGTTCTGATGAGAAGAAGGGCAGGGTTGAACATCCTCAATGGTTATTCAGGGCTTCCAAGAGACTGTTGAATCTTGTGGTTTGGTCGACATTACCCTGGAGGGATATCCCTTTACGTAGTGGCGCTCTAGGGGTCGGTCGAATGCTGTCGAAGAACGTTTAGACAGAGCTATGGCTAACACGGTCTGGCTCGATCTATTCCCGGAAGTGAGCCTCACAAATCTCATTGCTCCGATTTCGGATCATTCTCCAATTTTTCTCTGCATGACGCCGCAAGCTCAATCTCACACTACGCACAGTTTTAGATTTGAGAATCGATGGACTACGGAGCCGACTCTTAGGCCATTGGTGATGCGTACTTGGCAATTGCATAGTCATTTGTCTCTTGATGAGCGCTTGCTCAAATGCACTGATGCCATGCAAATTTGGGGAAGAGAGCTTGATCATAGCTTCCGTAAAGATTTAAACTCTACTAAGCGGCGTCTTGAAATCCTCCGTCCTATGGATGACCCAGCATCGACTTTGGAATATGAGGACTTAAGGAAGCAGATGGCTGAGATTCTTGAGAAGAAATCGATCTTTTGGAAACAACGAGCTAAGCAGCACTGGTACAGGGATGGGGACCTTAACACCAGCTTCTTTCACTCTACAGCCACGGGTAGGAGGAAGAAGAAAACTCTCACGAAGCTCCGGACGGATCAAGGCAGCTGGGCCGAAGACGATGATGTTATGGGAACTGTAGCAGCAGATTATTTCAGGAATATATTTCAGCGAGGTAATGTGACCCTTGCGCCTCTGAATAATTTGATTCCGTGTTTGGTTACAGATGTAGATAATGACATGTTAACAGCCCCCTTTACGGATGCCGAGTTTCATACGGCCATCTCTCAGATGAGTCCGAACAAAGCTCCGGGTCCTGACGGGTTAAGTCCTTGTTTCTACCAAACTTTCTGGACGGAGATGGGTGGGGTAATTTCATCGAACTGCCGTGATTGGCTTGAGCAGTTTTTAATCCTGGATCCGGTTCGTGAAACCAATATCATCATGTTGCCTAAGAAATCTAATCCCACGGCCATGTCAGATCTCCGTCCGATTTCTCTTTGTGATGTCAGGTACCGTCTTCTATCTAAAGTCCTTGCCAATCGGTTGCGACGAGTTATACCAAACATCATTGGAGACGAGCAATCTACTTTTGTACAAGGACGCTCCATTGTTGATAATGTCCTTGTGGCGGCCGAAACTCTGCATACGATGAATACGAGGAGGTATGCAAAGTTTGGTGAAATTGCGGTAAAAATTGATATCTCTAAAGCTTTTGATCGGGTAGAGTGGGACTATCTTGAGATGATTCTTCGGAGATTGGGTTTTGCGGATAAATGGGTAAAATGGATGATCATGTGCGTGACTTCTGTCCATATTCAGTCGTCGTCAACTCCAAGAAAGGGGGCCGGTTATCCGGAAGGGGTCTTCGTCAGGATGTCCTTATCTCCTTTCCTTTTTATTTGTGCGAAGGTCTTTCTTTTCTTATTCGTAAGGCTATTACTGATGGTGCCTTACATGGTGTTAATGTTTGCCAGAGAGCTCCTCGGATTTCTAATCTTTTCTTTGCAGATGATAGCTTCTTTTTCTGCAGAGCTCAGATTGACGAAGTCCGCACACTCAAAGAAATTTTCAACACTTATGCTGCCGCGTCGGGTCAAATTATTAACTATGAGAAATTCAGGATTTTCACTAGCAAAAGCACGCACCCAATGCTCGCCGAAGGAGTGGCTATGATTATGGGTATTACCGCGGCCTTTGGCTCTGATCATTACTTAGGTATGCCTTATCTGATCGGCCGAAATAGGAAGATGGCGTTCAGGTACCTTAAAGAACGAGTCCGGCAGCGCCTTCAGACTTGGAAAAGCAAGAAGGTGTCAAACAGTGGTAGAGAGGTACTTATTAAAGCTGTTGCTCAGACGATTCCTACTTACTGCATGAGTGTCTATTATCTGCCAAATCTGCTTACTGCTGAGTTAGAGCGAATGATGAATTCATTATGGTGGGGCTCGAACGGCAGAGGAGGGGGAGGCATTAACTGGATGTCGTGGGAAAGGACGTGTGTGCGTAAGGAAGCTGGCGGCATGGGCTTCCGAGACTTGCGAAGCTTCAACTTAGCGATGTTGGGGAAACAAGGGTGGAAATTCCAAACCCAACCTAATGCTCTTCTCACGAAAATTTTCAAAGCTAGATACTTCCCAAGAGGGGATTTTTTGTCTGCAACCAAAGACAATGGCCCGAGTTATGTATGGCAGAGTATTAGACGATCGCAGTCGGTTGTTCAGCGCGGGTCACGATGGAGACTTGGTGATGGCTCAAAGGTTTCAGTTTGGGAAGATCAGTGGCTTCGAGATGATGCTAATCTCTCGATTGTGACGGAGAAAGATGATGAGCTGCATGGGTTAAAGGTCTGTGATTTGTTAATACCTGGTCTTTTCGAATGGGACCAAGAATTGCTTAAGAGCCTGTTTGAGCCGCGCGATGTTCAGGCAATTATTGACATCCCGTTAGGTGTTGGTGGAACAACGGACAAGCGGATTTGGCATTATGACAAGAAGGGTATCTATTCTGTCAAATCTACTTATCGGGTGCTCACGAGTTATATTAATCCGAGGCCTGATCTTAATGTAGACGGCGCCTGGCCTCAGGTCTGGAATTTGACAGCTCCTCCACGCATCAAGACGTTTCTTTGGCGTCTCGCTCGGTCAATTATACCCACCCGTGCAGTACTGCGTCGGCGACACATAGCTGTTCCAGCTTCGTGTGGTGTTTGTGCTGGGGACCCGGAGGAATATAATCACTACAAAAAACAGAAGATTTAACAGCGGCAAAATAAGCATTTAGCGGCGGCCATAGTCGCTGTTAAAACAATTTAACAGCGGCCGCTGGCCGCTGCTAAACTGGCCAATGCTAAACCAGTTTAACAGCGACATAAAGTTCTGTCCTGGGCTTTGGCCGCTGTTAAATTGAAACAGATTAACAGCGGGGTTAAGCCGCTGTTAAATTGTTTTTTACTGGACAGAAAATTCTGTCCAGCTATATATTTTTTCTTCATTTATTTTGTATAATCCCCGCTCGTTTCTACATTTGACGAACATTGAAAATTTAGAATTGAGAACAATTTTAAACAAAAGAAACAACTTCTTCATTGCACACAACTAAACATCATTGTTTAATACATAACACATTGTTCAAAGTTACTAAACACATTATACCCTAACATGTTATACCTAATTGTCACCAATTTGATCTTCATCATCCGCATCTTCATCATCCAGACGTACGACATCATCGGTAGCAGGGGGTAGGAGTGCTTCCACTGCATCCTCCTTGACTTGCAAACATTCTTCGCATTTCCTCCAAGTCCGGAGATAAGCCAATGGATTTGTCCAAGTGCTCCAAGACCATCGCGCCAAATGTCGCCCAACTGGGGAGGGTTGGGTTGAATGATTCCTGGGACCCAGAAGAAGAAGAGGACCCACGATACACCTGCAACAAACAATTCCATACGAATTCAGGAAAAAAAATCACCATGACCTATTCGTATCTAATACTAATCTCATACTCTTCAACCTACAAAATGAACAAACACTACTTGGGATTCACAAACTTTGAGAAACTAACTGGTGAACCCGTCGTTGTGCTAGTTCAATCAAATAACTAACAAAGCTAACAAAAGCTAGGGTAGATCGTATTCCACGGGCCTTATAATGATTGACTACTCAAATAAGCTAGCAAATTACTCAGGTTTAAGCACTTCGTGCGTGGTGTGAGTTCCACAACTTCTAATTCTAAGAAATGCAGAGAAATTAAAAAACTGAAACTAAGAACAGATTGGAAATTGGTTGATTAAAACAGAGATGACAGACGAACTTAGACTTTGAATCCCCCTTCGTTCCCCAGAGCATTGGCAATCAATAGATTAGCGGATTTCGATTCACATTCAATCAATTCTAAGACACCACCATAACTCCTGACCCTTAGGTTTAAGACCGGCGAACGTTCGCTCTATCCTTTCTAGCTACCAAGATTAATTAGTCGCCCGGGTACGGTCGCCTCTCGCAACGACTTAACTTAACTGGTGGAATTACTAATGATTTATGAGTTACTCTTGCAGTGGATTAACCCTAACCGGTTCCTACGAAAGGCACGCTCCAATTATAAGGTTAATTGTTCAATTTGATGTTTTAAAGTAAGGCGAGCGTTCGCTTCTATCCTTAGCTTAACAAGAATCTAATCTAGGTGATCAATCCAGACAAGAAACATGAACAATGAAGAACAAATCAAACATGAAAGAGAAACTGATTGAACTTCGAATCTAATCACCGCCGATCCGTGACCGCTTTAAAGCCCTGGGTCACTTAGGGTTCATCTAGTCTAAGCTCTAAGAGTTTAGCTACTCATGTTTATCACAAAAGAATCAAAGACAAAGAAAGAGTTCATCATCCAGAGGAGGAACAGAAAAGAATCTGAAAAACCTAATTAAGACGACTCTGGCAGACTTCGATCTTCGGTAAACTGCAATCCTAGCTCCGAGTCTTCGAGATGGAAGGGATGGCGTCACGATCTCTTTTCGGCTTTTCGGACTCTAAACTCTCTGCTCCAGAACTTGAGAGAATTCTGAAGTTCGGTATTAGTTGATAATTATGATGTGTTTCTTGATATGGGCCACCAGTTAAGTATTTATACTTAACCCTAATACCGCCAGATTTTAACTGATATTTTCGCCGAAAATTATAAGGAATTTTCGCCGAAAATCTTAGTGTAAATGGATGGTCCATCGGCTGCTTTTCTTCTGTGATTTTTGGATCAATTGTTCTCGGCGAAAACTTAGGGTTTTCGCCGAAAACTTCCTTTGATAAGCATCAGTCGATTTGTGCTGGGATTTTCGCCGAAAACACTAAGGTATTTTCTGCGAAAACTTTAGTGTAAACCGGGCAGACTTTGGTTCGACTTGATTGACTCCTTGGATCAATTCCGGTGCAATTCCTCGAGGTTCCAACGCCTTAGACTCGTCCTTGGCTTCTTTATTTGACGGCAAAAACCTGTGCTAACATAAAAACACTAGAAAACCATCAAATAGACCCGAAACGGGCCAAGGTAACACAAATGGCACGAGATAGGGCAATTGATTGAATATTCGCTATTCTACCCTAAAAACCATGTCTTAAGCAAGGAAATGTCGCTTAAATGAGGCTGATAATCACGTCAAATCGAGTGTCATCACTAACGTACTTACTAATTCACAAGTACACAAACTAACTTATTATATAATCCACATCTTCACAAACCAACTCCTAACAAACTAACGAGTTCACATTACACACAAATTAATTAATCATCTAACCAATTCATATCAATATTAACTACTACTCACCCGTTTGGCCTTCGCCCCAAAGCCAAGATGACGTACTCGTCCTGATTTTCCTTCTTCTCGCGTGCTCGATACGCCCTCGACACAGCATCATTTCGGCTAGTCCCCGAGTCAGTGGTAGGATCAGCCTGGAAGCCTCTAACAGAATCCTGCATTCAGTTTTATACATGTATCAGTAAATAAAAATAACTTGCATAATTAAGTTTAATGCATGGTAATAAACTACAACACGTACAACAAACGCTTCTGTGGCAGCGTTAGCAGACCGTCCGGGTTCTTTCTCATATCATCTAATAAAGAGTTCAGTTCTACTAACTTCCTCCCCTTCTCTTTTTCCTACAAAATAAAGAAACGGTGTTTTGTAAAGATTTAATTGCAAACAAAAACACTTAAAATTCTATAGATGAGTTGGGTTACTTACCATTACTTCACGCTCCACATTGAATGGCCTTGATCCCTTCGTATGATAGATGTTTTGATTTGCTCGGTTGGTTTTGCTCCTTGCACATGCTAGCTGTAAACAAAAGATGCCAATAAACATGCATTTTGATTAGTGAGATATAAAATATGTATTATTGATCATTGTCCTTACCAAGGTTTCAGTCTTCAACCTGTACCTACAAAACATATCCCAGTCTCGTTCATCAAGTCCCTGTGGCCTCAGGGACAAGTTATGATCCACGCCTTGAGAAGCATCACACCCTGCTTTTTTCCATATTCGACCCCTTCGTTCCCTCCACTTGACGCCAAGGTTCTCCATGATAAAAGTCTCCATTTTCTTATCATCAGCGTCATCCCAAGTGAATGTGCGTTGTCACGACATAATATAACAAACAATTAATGCAATGAAATGATCCTCAAATTTAACAAGATTTTAGAAATACTTACCCGGATGTAGGTACCCCATAAATGACTCTTGTCACACTCTGGGACTGTTGTCCAATCATCAACACCAATAGGAACAATGTTGGGTTGTCCAATAATTTTGCCAAGATATTGGTGCAAGTACCTCCCCTCATCACCACAGGGCACACCATCTCTGTCCAACTTAACCTCGATGTACACCCCCTCCTCTACTACAGTAGTCCAATCTTTTATCTTCGCCTTCTCCACCTAACGTCGACCACTATTAAACTCTACACTGAATTAACAAAGAAATAATGTGAGAGTATTAAATAATAGTTACAATCCTAAATGTCTAATTTTTTTTAATCTTATTGAAACTCACCAATCATATGGAGTTTGTAATCCTCTGGCGGGGGCTTCTTTGGGCGACGATTTTCATCACCGCCATCTCCACCAGTGCCACCACCCATCACACCAGCTCCACCAGTCATCACATTTGTCATCTATCATCACACCAACAAAATTACACACCAAAACAACCCTAATTTCGCATAAGCGAAAGAAATTCAAAACCCCCAAAACATCATTTCAAATTAAAACCTCAACATTAACTCTAAGTAAGGCCTAATAGGAAATCTGTAAATATATGTTCAATTAAACAGCCTAAGACCCTGAAATATATGTTCAATTAAGAGGATTTCATGACTATAACATAAGCAAATTAGGGTTCTATGTCCAACTTGAGAACAACACAGTGACAAAAATGTATTTATTTTATTCATTAACAATGAAACTAACAAAGCTTTCTGTGCCATCTGCACAACTCAATGAGGAGGAACATCCAAAGAAGCTGAAATACCAAATTAGCTCTAAAACATCCAATAAAGCTCAAAACATCTCCCTAATAAGCTGAAATACCGTCTGGAAATTAGAAAGAACTCACAACCTAACATCTAAACACTACCAGACGAAGATGTAACAAAATCCCCAATTTACGAAATTAGGGTTTACCTTAGCTTCTGTTGCATGGGAGAGGGAAAGGGTTGGCGTGGCGGCGGCGTGAACAGGGGTTGACGGTGATGACAGGCTGGCGGTGATGATGGATTCGTGGCAGCGGCTTGCAAATGGATTCGTGGCAGCGGCGGCATGAAGAGATGAGGGACGAACAGAGAAAATGAGAGAGAGAGTTGTTGTCTCGCGAAATGAGGAAGAAGAAGCTGCTGCAGGTATTCATACGAAACGTTTAACAGCGGCCACTAAGCCACTGTTAAATTGGTACATTTAACAGCGGCCACAAGGCCGCTGTTAAATTAGTTCATTTAACAGCGGCCAAGTGGCCGCTGTTAAATGTCCGCTGTAAATATATTTTAACAGCGGCAAAAGTGTGGCCGCTGTTAAACATCCGACGCTAAATAACCAGTTTCTTGTAGTGAATCACCTATTTTTTGACTGCTTTTTCACTGAGGATTGTTGGGAGCATGCTTCGCTGTCAAATTGGGTTAATCATATCAAGCTAAACGCCCTTTCTTTCGATGATCGGCTTGTGGCATTCTTACGCCACCCATCTGAGGATTGCCGAACAAAGGCAGCCACTGTACTTTCGGGCATTTGGAAGGAAAGAAACAGAAGGGTGTGGACGAATGAGGCTTGCACCGCCCGAACGGCCACAAAGCTAGCTCTCAACGACATCGCCGATTGGGAGGCTGCGCAGACACCGGCCCCGATCCTTAATCAGCAGCCACGACCTGCTTGTGAGAAATGGAATGCCCCGCCATCAGGATCCATGAAATGTAATTCGGATGTTGGCTTTCTCGCGAGTGAAAACAAAATGGGGATGGGCATTGTTCTCCGAAACAGTGAAGGTCGGGTTCATGGCTACAAACAGTGGCACGGGATAGGTCAATGGAAGCCACGCGAGGGAGAGGCAGCAGCTCTCCTCACTGCTTTGCGTTGGGTAGAGGAGGAGGGACACAACGACGTCATTTTTGAAAGCGATGCGGATGTAATCCGTCACGCATTGGCTGGCACTGGTGAGGATTTATCCGAATTTGGGTGTCTTATTGCTCAATGTCGCGACATTCTTCGCTCTTTCCCTCATTTTCGAGTCCAGGTAGTTCGGAGGAATAGGAATCAGGTTGCACATCTCTTGGCGTGTCAGTCTTTTTCCTTAGATGTATCTCTCACGAGTCACTCTCCACCGATCGGGATGGACAATATTAAGCCTATTGCCACCAAGTGCCCAATGATTATGAGCTGGAACTGTAGGGCATTGGGCAGTCCCCTACAGTCGACTACTTACGGGAGCTGATCCGTAAAAACTGCCCATCCATCGTCTTCCTAATGGAGACAAAAAATAAAAGGGAGACGATGGAGCTTGTAAGAAGGAGAAATAAGTTTACTAATGCCTTCTACGTTGAGCCGGAGGGACTTTCGGGTGGCTTAGCACTTTGGTGGGTGAGCGATGTCCAAATTGATATCCTTCACTCCTCGAAGAATTTCATTCACGTAAGATGTAATGAGGGTTCAAGCTTTGTTATGACATTTGTTTATGGCGCTCCGGCTGCTGCTGATCGGAAGGACGTCTGGCAAAATATCCTCGGTTTTGCATCTCAGAATCACGAACCATGGGGTTTGGTGGGAGATTTCAATGCTGTACGAAACTCGGAAGAAAAAGAAGGGTTGTTACCCCCCAACGTTACGTCGGTCAGAGATTTCAATACATTCATTTTTCAAGCGGGACTCATCGACCTCAGGAGTGAAGGCTGCAGATACACCTGGACTAACAACAACTCAGTTGGGAACTTGGTCCGACAAAAGCTCGATAGAGGCCTTGGAAACGCGGGGTGGTTCAATTTGTTCCCACAGTCCGTGGTGGTGCATAAAACGATGCTATGTTCTGACCATTGCCCTATATTATTGCTTTCTGAATCGAATTTTAATAGAGGCAAACGACGGTTCCACTTCGAAGCAGGATGGATCGAAAAACCGTCCTACCAAGAGGTTGTTGAAAGAGGATGGATTCGAGGTGTAGGTACTTCGGAGAACCTCCGAAGTTGTGCGAGCAATCTCTGTTTATGGAGAAAGGACACAACCATTCATAATGGAGAAAGAGCTAATCAGCTGCTCGACAAGCTCAAAATTCTCAGCGAGAGACATGTTGTGATTCCAGGGGACACTGAAGAAGAAGATATCAGGAGGGAAATTGTCCATTGCTGAAAAAGGGATGAGTGTTTCTGGGCGCAGCGATCATGAGTTAACTGGTTGAAATTGGGTGATAAAAACTCAAGGTTCTTCCACCAGTCAACCATCCAACGCAGGAAGCGAAACACCATCAGTAGCCTTAAGGCGGATAATGGGACTTGGTTGGAGGAGCCGGACATCGTGAAAGAGCATATAAAAAGCTTCTATCAGAACCTATTCACGGCACCGAAAGAAGTGACCGATCTCTCAATACTGAACGACTTCCCTATAGTCGTAAGTGACAGGATGAACCAGGTCATTGGCAGAGAGGTTACAGACGGTGAAATAAAAGCAGCTGTCTTCCAAATGGGTCCCCTTAAGGCCCCGGGCCCAGACGGATTCCCAGGTCGATTCTTTCAGAAACACTGGGACATGATCGGGGACGATCTTTGCGCGGAGGTTAGGGATTTCTTCAGAACCTCTAGGTTTCCGGCGGAATGGAATGATACGAATATCACTTTGATTCCGAAGGTCCAAAGCCCAGAAATGATCTCGCAATTCCGACCGATAAGTGTCACAAACTTTAGGTCGAAGGTAATTTCAAAGATTTTGGCTACGAGAATTAAACCTTTCATCCCCTCCCTTGTTTCGGAGCTCCAGGCTGCTTTTACGGGAAATCGAACAATTCAAGATAACATCGTGGTGGTACACGAAGCTGTCCATAGAATGAAGCTCAGGAAAAAAGGTAACAACTACTGCTTCCTCCTTAAACTTGACATGCTCAAAGCATTCGACAGAGTCAATTGGGACTTCCTTATTGCTACGCTTAGAGTGATGGGCTTCACTGAGCAGATTGTGGAATGGATGAGAGCTTTGGTCACGTCTGTGAGATTTAATGTGCTGCTCAATGGCTCCCAATCAGGTTTCTTTAAGCCTACGAGGGGACTCCGTCAAGGGGATCCCCTCTCACCATTTTTATTTATCATTGTGTCAAACGTACTCTCCTATGAACAGGGCTGTTTCCAGGAAATACATTTTGGGGGTGAAATTGAAGCCTCAGAGCCCGGTGATTCACCATATTCTATTTGCAGATGATACTGTGCTTTTTGGTAAAGCTTCGGTTGAGCAGGCCACTAGAATGAAGAAGGTTCTTGAGCTTTATTGTCGACTTTCGGGGCAGGCCGTGAATGAATCTAAATCAGCTATAAAGTTCTCTGCCAATACTCCAGAGAGGATTAAAAGTCAGGTCATTGATGTATTCAGCCTCAATCCGGACAGCAAGCTTGACAACTATCTGGGCTTACCTTTGGAGTGGGGAAGATCTAAGGTGGATGCTTTCCATTATCTTGTTCAACGGATGCAGACAAAAGCACAGTCATGGAAGAGTCTTTTTCTATCTCAAGCGGGAAGAGAGACACTGGTGAAGCCTGTCCTGCAAGCCATACCAGTGTATATCTTCTCATGCTTCTTACTACCGAAGAAAACCTTGAAGGAAATGGATGAGACAGTTGGCCGGTTCTGGTGGGCAGGTGACGGGGAGAGAAGGTCAATCCACTGGGTGAGCAAAGAACATGTGCAGATGCGCAAAGATCATGGAGGTTTAGGTTTTAAAAATTTCGAGGACTTCAATTGCGCTTTCTTGGCTAAGATGGGTTGGAGAGTGTTGACTCAACCAGATGCGTTGTGGGTCGGTTGTTGAAATCTTTGTACTTCCCGAAATGCGAGTTTATGGCGGCAAGGAAGGGGTCTCGTCCCTCTTGGTTGTGGTCGAGTATTCTAACGGGAAGAGATACCCTGGAGAAGGGTTGTAGAAAGAGTATTGGCAATGGCCAACATACTTGGCTAGATGAGCCTTGGCAGGCAGACACTCCCAATTTCAGATGTGATCCCCTCCCACCAACCAACATTTTGATCAGTGAGTTTATCATGCAGCCTCAACGTGTGTGGAATGGTCCGAAGCTTAGGTCAGTCTTCTCGGAGGAGGTGGCAAAGCAAATCGAGCTCATCCCGCTTGGCCCTCCCACCTTCAATGACCGATGGATTTGGCACCCAGATTTAAAGGGAAAATTCTCTGTGAAATCATGCTACAACATCCTTGCTACTGAGCGATGCCCACATCCCAGAGGTCGATTCCAAAGTAGAGATAAAGAGTGGCGTTGGTTGTGGAAGCTTTCGCTTCCGCCGAAGATCCTTTTCTTTATTTGGAAGCTCTGTCGCAATGTTTTGGCAACGAGAGAAAACCTTCTAAGAAGGATGTGTTCTAATAATGACATTTGCCCTTGCTGCGACACAGTACGAGAATGTTGGAGGCACTTGTTGTTTCACTGCCAAATTCCGAGAATGTTCTGGAAAAAACACTTCCCCAACATCCGGCCACCTTCCCAAGAAGAGGATTGTTTGACTTGGCTTTCAAATATGGCTGATACCCACAACAACATTACTCCTGTTATTGCATTCGCTCTTTGGAACCTGTGGAAAAGCAGAAATGCAGCAATTTTCAAGGGGGAGATTCCCACCCTTGAAAGTGTGGAAGCAAAGCTTGGGTTTGAGGTTAGAATGTGGGAGCTGGCATCCAGCCAAGATAATACCCCAATGCACAGCTTGGGAACAGATTATTCACCTGTGGTACAACCGCCAATTAGGTTCCGGAGGAAACTAATGTGTGATGGATCATTTATTGACGACATCCAGAAGGCGGGAATCGCTGTTGTTATGTACAATAACGAAGGACAGGTGGTGGATGGTCAAGCTGACACTATTTTTTGTCGAGCTGCAATTGTTGCAGAAGCGGAAGCTGTCTATAGGGCTGCGGAGATGGTTAGTGCCGAGACTGACCCTTGCCTCATTATCTCCGATTGCAAGGTCCTCATTGACGCAATCTTGTCCCCTGATCAAGCTTGGCCGTGGGAGTGTGGTGGAATCATAGCAGCTATTTGCGAAATCCTACGGAGAACACCAAACCTGACAGTGCGTTGGCAAAAGAGGGAGCATGTTTGGAGTGCTGATCTAATAGCTTCGTTGATTAGAGATAATCGGTTACCAACTAACTGGATAGCCGAGTTAAACTCTATGGCCTAAGTTTCTTGGCCGATTTTGTATTTTGTTCCGCAATCTCGAAGATTTATAAAATCTACCATTCTCATCAAAAAAAAAAATGTATGATGTGTGCTTTAATAGCAATCATTAATAAGAATTGACTACTTGCCTAAAAAAAAATTCATATTTGGTTTATTCTAAACCAAATAAACTAAATATAAGTATTATTAAAGCATTAATAATATTGTTTTCTAATATTTGTTTATATCTCCATCTCCTCTCAAAGATCTCAAAGGTTCTTCAATTTCATAAGCCTTGATTTTGAAGGTGTTAGTAGTTTTATCCCATAAAGGAATTCCTTGTAACCCTAGGCTTTGAAAAAGGATAGGAATGTTCTTTACGGAAAGTGAGTTCATTCACGACTCTACTATAATCCGAGCCACAACTTGGTTCAAGTGATTACAAGCCAAAGCCTCTCTACTTTCGACTAGAGTTTCGTAAGAGAGAGAATTCTAAGGTTTAAGGGACTTAAGTGATTATGTGATCCCCCTTTCCAATCTGGGTACACGAACTCACGTCGTGTATTGTCAACAAGAATTCGTTATTAGGAAAGTCCTCACTTTACGTACTCGGTAAATCAAAACGTAGGTTCCAACACCGGGGGCAGGGAGTTTGGTCGTTGAGGATGGAGAGCTTGAAGGTGAGTAAGAGAATTCCGTCAGTGTTAATGGGGGAAGAGAGGTGATGAAGAGAAATGAGTACAAGAAGGATCTGTTATGGAAGGCCACCTTGATTTTTTATTGTGAAGAAGATCAAAATGAATTTTTGATCCATTTTTCCAGATTCTGACTAAGAGGCAGAGGATCAATGATGCTTTTGATCTTGGGAGAAAGATGGTTGAATGAGATTGTGATGACTGGTGACAGTAACATACACTGACTCTGAATCTGGAAAATCGATCATATGAGATCTGAGAATTGATGGTGTTGGGAAGATGAACAGGTACGAAAACAAAACTGGTTTGGTTTGGTTTAAATTAGGATAGGTTGGATTAAGTTGGTTTGTTGGGTTGAGTTTAGATTGAATTAGATGACATGACAAGGGGGTGACGTGGAAAAAAATGTTGAGTTGGCTTGATGATATCAGCACTTAACGGAATTTTTGGATGGAGAGTTGACGGAATGACCAAAATGTACAAATACCATAGGTTAATGACAAGTAGGTTACAAATTAAAGGTTAATGACTCGTTTGTTACAAAATCCAGACGTTAATGACCAAAATGTATATCAAGCCCATGATTTTTGGAGTTTCTATCTCCAACACGGTTCTAATCAGTATTCCTAATTTACTAATTTGAAGCTTATACGATTTTATTGCCAATCAATTGTACAAGATGTGATCCGATTCCAAGCCATTGCTAAGACATACATATTCACTCATCTGTCTGTCACCCAAAACCAAAATTTTCTATTTCCGTGGTTTAATTTTGTTATATTCCATTTACACTCCTTCCTTTTCCTTTTCCATATTTCTTCGTTTTTCTGTCAATGGTTTTGTCCACTTATTCCATTTACCAAACTAATGTTCAAGTAGGCGCTAGGCGCTAGGCGAGCGGTGAGCCTCTAACTAGAGCTTTTCAAGTTTAAGCAGAGCTTAGGCGTGACTAAGCGGTAGTACAAAAATTGTAACAAATAATTTAGAATAACGTACACAATACTTAATAACTAGCATAATAGTTCACAAGTTCACAGAAATACACTTATGTAACAAACAAAGTTCAAACTTAATTAGGTTCATGTTTCAACAAGAAGCACATAAGTACATTAGAATATAAAGATAAGCCATAAAGGCGAAAACAAGCTCATAGCTTGTCACACGTCATCATCATCCAAATAAGTGTGATCAGCCACCACATCATTCTCATCATCCTCGAAAACAATTATCCTCTCTTCCTTCCTCATCCTCATCGTCCGACTCAAAGTCTTCATCTTTATAAAGCCCTCTCACTCTTGCACTCCTACGGAGTTGAAGTTGTTCATCAACACCCATCGCTTCATTAAGAACATCCCATGGTATGCCTTCCACTCCTTCCTCTCCTTCATCCCTAAACATGTGCAATGTATGAGCATCCCCTCCTCAAACAGAAAACCTTGCGCTTCAGTTGCATCGGTGCTTAAGAGCACATCAACACACTTCTTCTCCTCGATCTTCTTCTTCTTTGACATTAACTTCGAGTTAAACTGAATGTAGACTAATTGATTTAGACGGCTAGTTGTAAGTCTGTTCCTCCTCTTAGTATGTATCTACAAAGTTTAGTTCATCATTGTGAATATGATATAATGAATAATCTCTAGGAAGTTACGGATTATATATATGGAGAACGGGAGACTAACCGACTCAAAAGTACTCCAGTTTCTCTCACAGGCAGATGAACTTGCAGTCAGTGAGAGGATCCTCAAAGCCATCCTTTGTAAATTTGGTGTGATTCCTCCATACAATCGCCACTAAGAAAGGAATAACACTTTTTAGACTTAAGAGAATGTGAACTGTGTAGAATAGATAAACTAAAAATGTACTAACCATGATTGTAATCAAAGTTCTGCCACGTCTTCGCAAGCCTATGTGAGAATAGCCCTTCTTTTCTTTGGAACTTTGTGAACTCAAAGTTGACTACTTGATCGAGTACATCATCACCACCACCACTATAAAATTGCTCCGCACAATTCATGAAGGCCGTAATAATGTCTGAATCATCAAAGATCGATGAGTCGGAATAACTATAATGTGGATTCAGCATATATGCAGTCAAATGCAATGGTGCATCGAGTCTTCCACTTATCTTCTTGTTGAAAATAGCCATGACATCCTTGTAACGACTCTCCACATTGCCAAAAGCCTCCTGAATCTCCTTCTTTGCCATCACAAGTTGTCCATACACGGAACCCATTGAGGGCTTGACATCTCCATCAACCATTCGAAGAACTTTCACAAGTGGCTCAAACACTTTCAGGCAAAGGTTCGCACCATTCCAAAAGGTCACACTAAGCATCGTCGCTGTTGCATCCTTCCCTTTCTTCGTGTGAACAACTTTCAAATCATCCCACTTCTTATCCACCGCCATCCGCCTCAAATCACCTTTTTTCTCCATCATACTCTGTAGAGTAAGATACTAAGATGCAAATCGATTCACACCTGGCCGAACGATTTCTCTCTTCTTGTTGAATGATCTCATGCATTCCAAGGTGCGATGATGGCTATATATGAATATTGTAAAAACTTTAGCTTGATCAAGTACCTTTTTGAACCTTGGTAGGTTGCCAATTCCCTAGAGTATCAAATTGATAGTGTGAGTAGCACAGGAGCTCCAAAAGATGTTTGGTCTTTTTGTCAATAAGAGTGCCTTCGCTCCCATATTGTTGGAAGCATTGTCCGTCACGACTTGCACTACGTGCTCAGCTCCAACTTCCTCAATTGCACTGTCGACTAAGTCGAAAATGACATCACTTGTGTGTGCAATACCTGACGTGTCCTTAGACTTTATGAAGCTTGTTCCCTCAGCATAGTGCGTGACTATGTTCATGATGCTTCTCCTCTTCAAATCTGTCCAAGCATCAGTCATAAGTGAACAACCATGCTTCTCCTTCTCTTCATCACGCCCCTTAAGCAAGGATTTCGTTCGTGCATATTCTGATTTCAACAATGACTCTCGGAGATCATGCTGAGAAGGAGGCTTCAATCCAGGAATATACCAATAGCCTCAACCATTTGCTTGAACTCGTCATTGCCGATGGCATTAAACAGAACGGCTATAATATAAGTTCAGTAACAAATTAGCATCTAGCAAGCAACATTGTGCAAATTCAGTTATGTGCTAGTGCTTACCATGAGTATATACCCATCTTGCAATGTATTGTTGCACTTGGAGTGTTCTTTCATCCCACAAGGCTTGATGGATCCTTTGTTGTTGAAGTGATTCTGATGCAGACAATTTAGGATCTATTGCACGTGTCCACTTGTCGAGAGGCCCTAATGTGTGAGGCTCCAAGCTACCAATACAATTAGCTTCTTTTTCTTGTCCTACTTCAGAAGAAACAAAGACATCTTCTCGCACACCTTGCTCCCTAAGCATCTTGTCCCTCTTCTTCTTTGTCGTCTCTTCGAATGTCTTCAAGCATGCATGTTGATCTTTTTTTGGTGCGGAAGAGAATTTAGCCACTGTACTGTTATTGCCGGCAATATGTTGCTTGAGTCGGTAAATGCCTCAGGAGCTAATATGCTTGCAGAAATTGCACTTTATCTTTTCCTTGTTGTTGAGAGGATCAACCAATGTACCATACTTCCACCGTATATCAGACGACTTTCGTTTGAGGGCAACGATGTTAGTGTTACCCTCGACATTTGTCGCTGCCGCTGAACTGAATTCCCCATCCATGATATCTATACCAAATTGCCAACTGCACAAACAGATATTCTGGCAACCTTTAAACAAACAGTAGGGGAGTTTTGAAATTCAGTTCAGCAAGGCATAGCAAAACAGAGCAACTAAATGGGAAACCATGGGAGAAGGAACCTGCCAGCAGTAGCGACAGCCACAGCCGATTGAAGAAGAAGAAGAGTTGGAGACGATTGCAAAACAAGCAGCAACAGACAACTGAAGCAGAGCAGCAACAGCCGATTCACTAGGAACCTACCAGCAGCACCAGCCGACTGAAGCAGAGCAGCAGCAGCCGACTTAAGTAGAGCAGTAACAGTCGACTGTAGCTGAGCAGCAGCAGCGTGAATCGGAGTAGCCTTGGATTGATTGGAAGCTGATTCTTGGATTGAAGAGAAAGAGCTACCAGCCGGCGGATTGAAGAAGAAGTAGAAGCAGCAGCCGTCCGGTGGGATTAAAGAAGAAGACGTAGGCTTGGATTGATTGGAAGAAGAAGAAGCAGTAGAGAAGAGAAGAAGAAGTCGCGAATAAGAAAGGAATAAACGACGGCAGTTGCTTCAGTCGAAGAAAGAGAAGAAGTTGGGAAATTAGGGTTTTGGATATTTTGTCCTATTTTTTCAGAACTCACCGTTTGATAGAGTTAATTAATTAATTATTATTTAGTTTTTATTTAACCCCATTAAGCGACAAAAAATGGCGCTTAATCGGAAAAAGTGGCACTTAATGGAGAAAGGCGGCGCCTAAGCGAGTTCCACCACTTTTTGTTACACTTTTGCTGAAAGCGAGGCGTTAAGCTGTCGCCTAGCGCTTAATCGCGCCTAGGCGGACGCTTAATCTCGCCTTTTAGAACACTGATATCTTTAATCAATAATCTTAACATGAAATAAGAGATTAATTTAATTATTTATTTTTCTTTTATGATTTGATTAATAATAAACAGTTCCAGTTGATCCCTACAGAATGACGGTAGTCAACGGCGACATTTCATTACAGTTTATCAGCGACGGCAATTCATAGTAGTGTATTGGCAACGATGGTTCCACAATTAGATTTTTGGAACAAGAACAGTGACTTGGTACTAATATCAAATTTTAGGAACAAGAACAATAGTTTGGTACCTATATCAGATTGTTTGTACTTGTAACAGATTTGAGGTACCAAGAAGAAGAAGACGGACTCCTTCGATCCAATATTTTTTCTCATTCACCAACACATAAAGCTTAAGATCCAAAATGGTACCACCAGTCCTAGGAACAAATCCAAGGTACCAATAACGAATCTGAGGTACTTTGTTTTCATAAGTTTGTACCTGTAACAAATTTGAAGAACGAAGAAGGAGAAGGAGATATCATGTTTTCTTAAGTCTGTACATGTAACAGATTTGAGTTACGAAGAAGAAGAAGGAGGAGGAGGTTTGCACCTGTAACAGATTTGAGGTATGATGAAGAAAAAAATGAAGAAGAAGAAGGATGAGGAGGATGAGGAGGAGGTTCGTACCTATATCAAATTTGAGGTATGCGGAAGAAGTAAACAAAGAAGGAGGGGAGGAGGAGGAGGAGGAGAAACTCATTAGCGATGAAAAAACGACGATAGAGGATCTACAAAATTGAAGGCGATAGTGGAGATTTCATCAGCATGTACAAGTTAGTTAGGATAGGGTTTCCCCCGATAATTAGAGGTCATTTTATTGCTCAAGGAAGGAAACAAGAGGAAGCCAACCTCTGTTCCACACAGTACAATCAAGTTCTTAAAACTGGAAAACAAAACACACAAAGACTAAACTTTGAGGACTCTTAGGTTACTATGCTTGGTTCACATAATTCCCAACTCAAGTCTAATCCGACTTAGCAGAGCATCAGCAGCCATACTCCCATTCTCATACGCCCTACAACATCTCTCTTCCCAAATATTTGAGACTACTACTCTCCAAGCAATTCTATTCCAAGCGGCACTCTTTGAATTATCACTGCACTTTGCTACAAACCAGTCGACCTCACACTGCCAGTTTTGGAACTCTATAGTCTGCAAAAATATGAGCTTTAATACCTCTAGAGTAACTGCATTCACCGATCGTATGGTCTTTGGAATCAGTCCCAAAACTGCAAAAGAAGCAGTTTGCAGGAACATCAATCCCCCATTTGATTAGTTTGTCGTTGAAAGGAAGCCTATTATGGCAGATCTGCCAACTCATGAAGCAGAACTTTGGAATGGTTCACTACAAAAAAATGAGAGTTTAGCGTCGGTCGAAACCGCGCTTTAGCGTCGGTCATTGACCGACGCTAAACTATTTAGCGTCGCTTACAACAAGCGACGCTAAAAGTAGCGACGCTAAATTTTAGCGTCGGTTCTTCCACGACCGACGCTAATATAAAACCACGACCGACGCTAATATTGAGCTGACCGAAATGAATCGCTGACCAACCCAATTTTTTTTTTATTTTTAATATTCATTTTATATTTTCCTTTTCAGATTTGGTCACTCCATTTTCCAGTTATGCATCTTGGTCACTTAGATTTATTAGGTCATCCTTTTGGTCACTTAAATTTATTATGTCATCTTTTTTTGGTGCTTTTAGATTTATTAGGTCATTTTTTTTGGTGCTGGCGGCGGCAACGGTGGCAGCGACGGCAGGGGCGACGGTGGCGACGACGGCAGCGGCGACGATGGCGGCGACGGCGGTGGCGATGGCAGCAACGACGGAGAAAAGGAGAAGAGGAAGAAGAGGAAGAGGAAGAAGAGGAAGAAGGTGGATCTGGAGATCTAGAAAAGGAAGTAGAGGAAGAGGAAGAAGAGGAAGGCTGGTCAGAAAAAGGGAAGAGGAAGAAGAAGGCTGGAGGAGGAAGAAGAAGAATGAAGGTCAGAAAAATGGAAGAGGAAGAAGAAGGCTGGAGAGGAAGAAGGAAGAAAATGGAAGAGGAAGAAGAAGGTTGGAGGAGGAAGAAGAAGGCTGAGAGAGATGAGATTAGGGTTAGGGTGGCGGCTGAGAGGTTTAAATATATACATGATTTAGCGTCGGTCGGTAACCGACGCTAAAACATGTTGGTAACCGACGCTAAAGCTGGTTGGCTTCGTTTTCGACCAAAAACCAAATTTAGCGTCGGTTACCGACATGTTTTAGCGTCGGTCGATAAGCGACCGACGCTAAACCCTTGGTCAAACGCGAGTCAAGGGTTTAGCGTCGGTTTCTAATCGACCGACGCTAAATTCTTCCCCTTCAAGCGACGCGAAAGAGCCTTTTTTTTGTAGTGGTTGGAGGTTCCCACACCAGTTTGTCCCAGGTGACCTTTTCTCGAGATATTATGATCGAATCAAGCACCATCTTCATAGAATACTTAACCATGATCTCACCATCCCACAACCAATTCTGATCTAGGTCCTGAGTTATATGAGAAGTAATAGCATCCCTGCATTTCAAGACACATTTCCACATCCAAGAATCAGAAGCAGCAGAATTATAACTCCAGAAGTCTTTCCTTCTCAGCCTGCTAGTTGAAATAAAGCCAGGAAACCCAAAGAGAACCGCTTCGAAGCAGGAGATCCAAATGTTACAAGCCAGGCAAGCTTTATTCCAGTACTTCAAGGGACAAGCATTAGCTCCTCCTTCCTCATATGGAGCAGTGACTGTGTCCCAAGTAATTCTAGCTCTTTTAGCTCCTGAGGGCCCGCTCCCATAGGAAATCCGAAAAAATTCTCTCAATGTCCTTATGACACTTTGAGGGAGATAAAAGATATTCATCTAGTAGGTGGCAATGCTCTGTAACACAACTTTGACAAGTTGCAATTTTCCAGACTTTAGCATGCCAACCTTTCACCCTAGCAGTGATTTTATCTATTAATTTCCTGCAATCAGTTGCTTTTAATTTCCCAGAGATGAGGGGAATACCAAGATAAGTAACTGGAAGAGAGGAAAAATGAAACACAGTAAGAGCAGTCATCCTAGCCCTCTCATCATTCGGGACACTGGCAAAGTAGAATAAAGAGGTTTTTGAGGGGTTGACTTGTAGACATGTTATAGTGTAAAAAGTCTTCAAAGTTTGATGAACCTGTTGCACCCCAAAAGAAGTCGCATTTGTTAAATATAAAAGATCATTAGCGAAGCATAAGTGGGTAATACCCATATTTTTGCATCGGGGATGAAGAGGGATATAACCCGCTGCGGCCCTTCTAGAGCTGATATAGTGTAAGAGCTCCATTACTACCACAAAGAGAAGGGGGAACAAGGGACCCCCCTGACGAAGTCCTTAGTTTTGCAGTTTGAAGACACTTTGAGATCCAATTGATCATCTTTTCTTGGAAGCACATAACCTTTAGAATCTTTAAGAGGGCTGTCCAATCTATAGAGTCAAAAGCCTTCTTCAAGTCTACCTTGAAAACACATCTAGGACTCACTTTCTTGTCATGGTAAGAATTGATAAGATCCGGAGCTAGCAAAATATTGTCTGCTATTAGCCTCTCTCTAATGAAAGCAGTCTGACTAGTACTAATTAACAAGGGCAAAACATCCCTCAGTCGATTAGTAATTATTTTCGTGATGCACTTGTAAAGTGTTACAACAAGCAATGGGTCTGAAGTCAACCATTCTGCAAGCAATAGGAATCTTTGGAATTAAAGCAATTATTTTAGAGTACCTGAGGAGTAAGCTCACAAGTAACGAATAACTCCTGAAAAGCCTTAGTGACAAGCCCCCCCCCCCCCCACCCGACATATGCCAAGAATGCTTAAAAAAGGCATTAAAGCTGTCTGGTCCAGGACTTTTGTCCCCCTTCATGCCAAAAATAGCATCTTTGACCTCTTTTTCTATGACAGTGCTACTAAGGTTATTTTGAACATCGTTAGACAGTTTATTAATGATCATCTTATCAAAGTAACTTTGAGGGATATCCTTGACATTTGAATCCTTTTCTCCTAGAAGCTTCTCATAAAAACCGACCACCTCCTTTGAAATACCTCCAATATCATTTAAATGCTCACCCTTTCCAGACACAAGATAAGAAAGCAGCTTCTTGTCATTTCTAGCTTTCACCTTGTTAAAAAAATAACTAGTGTTAGAATCACCCTTCGTAATACTCAAACTTCTAGCTTTTTTGCTTATAGAACATTTCTTCCATACACTTGAGGTTGTTTTAGTTTTCTGTAGCAGCCTTCAGCAAGTGGAAGAAGTCCCCATCATTAGATCCGAGAGCTCTAGCTTGAGTATGGAGCATACTAGTCTCAACATCTTTTACTCTCTTACTAATTTCTGCAAAAAGACTTCTTATTCAGGAGCTTAAGGGCATCTTTAACTCTGCGTAGATTGGCATAAAGATCAACCAAGTAACTTCCAACCCTTCCCTCCTTCCAACATCCCTTATAATCTTGTCATAGCTAGGATGCTTAGTCCAGAAATTGAAGAATTTAAAGGATTTCAGAATATTCCCAATAGAGCAGTCAGTATTGGTCAAAAGGCCACAATGATCTTACAAACACGGAAGTGTCTAGTAACCCTACTGTTAGGGAATTGTCTCAACCAACTTTGATTAACTAGCACACGATCTATACGCTTGGAGATAGGCCTTCTTTCTTAATTATTTAACCATGTGAACCAACTCCTGTGAACCTTATGATCAATAAGACAAAGGCTATCAATCCAATCATTAAAATCTTTGTTGTTTCCACCTCCATCCGAGCCATTGGAGGCTTCTTCGTAGGGCTGGCTAATGGCATAGTGGGTGGGTACCCACGATCCCGGCCAGTACCCATTCGGGTAGTGGGTACCCATTACCCGAACGAGTTCGGGCTACGGGATGGCTTTGGAGGCTTATGGGTACCCACTACCCGAACGGGTAATACCCGTAGGTACCCATTAACCCCGTTTAGCCCGATTATATAAATAATAATGAAATAAAATCATAAACCTAATTACTTATCAATTTCATATTCTCAGTCATTATCATTCTCATTCAGTCATTCTCTCTCCTTCATTCACAACATCATCCACGAACAACACTTTTATTTCCCCTTTCCTATTTCCCTAAACCTAATTTCTAAACGGTTGATCTGCTACATACACGAACAAGAAATCTTCAATCAATTCATCACATCTTCAAGTCTAAGGAAGTCGAAGGAGTAAGCTAAGGATGAACTAATCGTTCGGAACGATTGACTAACAAAGGAAGCTCTGCCGGAACAGCCGCTGGGTAAGCCATCCGCCTGCTCAGCCGATCGACGACGGGTATTTCTTTCACTCCTCTGCTACTGGATGGATACCGCTATTTTAGTTGAGATGATATTAGCCTTGATATGCTTCTCGACGGATGTTGATATTTTATCTATTGAGGCTCAGTTAGAGATCAGAAAGTGATATTTTAGCCTATTCTCATTAGCCTCTGCTATTCTCAGTACTATAGCTGATAGTCCATCCATTTATTTAATTACTATCATCCATTTATCATTCTTGTTATGATTATTTCTGCACACATTAAGAATTGCTGGGGACAAATCAGCTATTTGCTCTTTCTTTTTTCTGCCCACTGATTCTCGGTATCACCTCTTTGAGTTACCATGTCAATGTACTGATTTTTCTAGTTAATTTGAATCCACAGACCACTACTGACTTAGTATGTTGGGAGATTGTTTTCAAACGATTTATTGTTTGAATTTTTCTGTTTAATCCGAATCCACCGACCATTGCTGAGTTACCATGTGCATAGCTGATTTTTATGGTTAATCTGAATCCACAGACCACTGCTGACTTAGTGTGTTAGGAGATTGTATTCGAAAGATTTATATTTTTCTTAGAGTGTATGTTGTTGTTTTTTTCTGGTTAATCTGAATCCACAGACCACTGGCCACTGCTATGTTGTTGTTTTGTTTTCAAAACTCAAAAGATTGTATTTTGTTTATTTCAGTAAGATGGCAAGTAATGCTGCAGCTCCACAACCTACACCACCACAAGAAGATGCGCCAATAACAAATGAAGCTAGTAATGCAGTACCAGTTGCTGGTGCACATGTTGAGGAAAGTGCTGCATCTGGCTCTTGGGGTATTCAACCAAAGAAAAGACAATTGAAGTCTCCGCATTGGGATGGTTTTACTGCAATTTATTGTATGGAAGGTAATCCACCGAGAGAGGTCTGTTATGGGAAATGCAACTAGTGTGAGGCAATCATCAAAGCTAACTCAAGCAATAGTGACACTAATGGATTGAAGAATCACCATGAGTCATGTGAGAGGAAGTTCAAAGACTTAAAGACACAACCAAAATTGAGTTATCAAGTGAGGAAAGATGGTGTTGTTTCAAAAGAGGATTGGGTATTCAATGCTGAAGAAGTTCGTCTCGCGTTGGCTGAAATGATAATTTTCTATGAACTCCCATTTAGATTTGTTGAGAGGCTAGATTTAACACGATTTATGGCTCGTTGTTGCCCGATGTTTGAGATTCCAGGTAGGAGGGCCATTAGGGATGATTGTGCGAGGCTATTCTTGGAGAGAAAGGACAGTTTGAAGTCATTCTTCCACTCAAAAGGGAATGGGGAGGATCTCAATAACCACAGATTGTTGGACCAATCTTCGAAACCAAAACTTCATATGTGTAACTGCTCATTTCATTGGAAGGAATTGGCAGTTGCATAAGAAGATCATCGCATTCAGGATGATCATTAGTCACAAAGGAGATGATGTGGCTGATTCAGTTATGGAGGTACTAAGTGAGTGGGATATTAGAAGTTTGATGTGTTGTACCGTTGACAATGCTTCTACAAATGACGTTGCAATTCGTCATATGCAGGAGCGTCTTCAATTATTGGGGGGGGGGGGGGGGGGGGGGGGACACTCTCGGAGGGAGATATCTCCATATGCAGTGCGTAGCGCACATCATTAATTTGATTGTGCAAGATTGGTTAGAGGAGATTGGAATTTCAGTCAGAAGGGTACGAGAGGCGTGTAAGTGGATTAAAGGTTCATCGGTGAGCACTGAAACATTTAAGCGTGTTGCTGCGAATATGCTATTAACTTGCAAGCAGGAGTTGCAGGTAGACATGCCTACAAGATGGAATGCAACGTACACTATGTTAGAGCATGCTGAGCCATATGAGAATGCATTTAGGTGTTATGAAAGCATGGTGCCCGCATTTGTCACTGATTTGAACAAGGTGTTGCATGCTGGAGTTGTAGTTGGCCCGCCAGGACCAAATGATTGGATTAAGGTACGATGGATGATGGAGTATCTCAAGAAGTTTTTGACCTCACTTGCCTGGTCTCCGGCACTTCGTACGTCACATCACATCTATTCTTTAAGGATATGTGTGATTTGTTTGATTTCATTACTGACATTGGGGAGAATGAGGATGAAGACATACAAGGAATGACGGTGAGGATGAAGGCTAAAGTTGGTAAATATTGGTCGGAGGAGTTTGACACGAATGTGAGGATGAATAAGTTCTTGTACATCGCATCCATTTTAGACCCCCGACATAAAATGAAACATGCTGAGAAGTGTTTGAAACACATATATGGAGCACAAAGGGCATCTAAATTAGTTGGAGAGATGAGGAGCATTCTTACAGAGATGGTTGATGCCTACAAGGCTAGGGCGTATCCACCTCGACCTCCAAGAAGTGAAGGTGGTGCTTCTGAGGGTTCCTCTGCTACCGGAGCTGGAAAGAGGAAGGCTACGAATGAGCTGAAGCGGCGATCTGGTCGAGGCTCATTGAGTTCGTTGAGATCAGAAAGTGATGAGGAAGAAAACCACTCGGATATTTCAAAGTTGTCTTTATACTTGGCTGAGGGTACACTCAAGGAGCGTAGGTTTGCAATTAGAGGAGATGGTAATGAAATGGACATAGTTGACAAGTTTGATGTGTTGAAGTGGTGGTCATCTTACGGTATTGCCTATCCAATTCTTTCTGAAATCGCCCAAGATGTACTTGCCATACCAATTTCTACAGTTGCTTCAGAGTTTGGGTGGGCGAATCATGAACGAGTTTAGGACCTCTTTGACTCCTTCCATGCTTGAGGCCCTAGTATGTGCGGCGGATTGATTGCGGAGCAGAGAAAGTGCTCCCATTGATGAGGAGGATGTATCGGAAGAAGAACAAGAAAGGGAATATCGAAAGGGTAAGTCTTATAATTACATGTTTGTTGATGCTTTCAGTTTCCTTGCACGATTGGACTAACTATAGTTTGTTTTATCTTTGTAGTGTTGAATAAAATTGGACTTATTAGCTTCAATGTCTTTCCAAACCCGGAACCAGAACCTCATGAAAGTGGAAGTGCGAGTGGAGGTGGTGAACGTGGATTTGAAACTGCAAGTACAAACACTAATGAGACTATTTAGTGTCTGCTTGATTTTGCTATTTGATTTGTTACTTTAATCTCAGTGATCTGTGGTGGACTATTGACTGTGCAGTCTGTCTGTGAGTCTATGATTGATGTAATGTTGTTGCTGTACTATTGTTGTTGCTGTTTGGAGTTTGAACTTTGGTATTTTGGAGGTTTCTAGACGTTGAATTAGTGAGGTTGATTTTGAATTTGTCTGTGGTGAACTTTGTAATGTTGTACTGTTGTTGCTGCTGTAATGAGTTTGAACTTTGCAGCGCTGCAGGTGTTCCATGTTTGGGGTGCTGCAGTTTTTGGATTTTATCATATGTGTAGTTTAGAGACTTTGGTTCATCTTATGGGGTTTTGTTTTGAGTTGTTGTCCGATTTGGGAATTTTTGCCCTGGTGTTCGGCTGTTTCACTGTTTCATCTCAATTTTTCTGCTGAGTTTGCTTTGCTGCTGTTTGTGGCAAGGGTTTGCTTTGGCAGGCGGCTGTGGCCATTCTTGAACATTTGCTATTTGGTTCATTTGTTTACAAATTGTGCAGCACTATAAAGTTCTTTCTACTGTACATTTGTTTAGTCTCCACTGCAAGAGACTATTTAATTACATTCATATTTAGTGGAATCATATTTAATTACATTTTTTTGATGAATCATATTTAATTACATTTAATAACAAAAAGAATGAAAGTGGAATCACATTCATATTTACTATTTATGCAATTAAATAAATTTTAATTATATATTATTTTTGTTATTAGTGGGGTTTAGTGGGTTTAGTGGGTACCCCGGCCCGATCTCATTTTCATTAATGGGTACCCACTACCTGAACGGATTCAGACTACGGGATGAGTTTCGAGGCTAATGGGTACCCACTACTCGTTTCTTAATGGGTACGGGTACTCAAGCCCTTCCCATTAGCTAGCCCTCGCTCTTCCTGATTGCATTGAAATCACCCGTGAGTAAGAGAGGCCATCTGCTATCTTCTAATTTTCTAAACATGTTCCTCTCGTCATTTTCTTTATTTGAGCTGTAAACAAAACCTATATAAAAATGTTCTTGTCATCAGCCCTGAGACCACCACAAACTGGTCTGAATGACTAACCACTTGAAGTTTGATGTGGGATCTCCATAAAATCCAGATCCTACCTAGGGGATGATCCGTATAATTGACAAAAAAATCCAATCAGAAAAATGTGTCTTTACAATATCTACAACCTTCTTTTCCTTCACACGAGTTTCTACAAAACCAACTACATCAATATTTACCTTGAGGATGAAATCCTTCCAAAACAACTGCTTACGTACGGGGGAGGTTGAGACCCTTAACATTCCAAGAGAGTACTAACATTTCTTACTTAGAGACCATCTCTTCTTTACTCTTTCACTCATCCTCCTAATATCAGCTTTCAGCGGAGGGAAAATATATGCAGAGAGGGAATCGTCACCCCCTAAATCATACAGAATATTAAAAATGATTACTAGTGGATGCCTGCTTCACATTATCAACTTTTGTTCTAGTAACCATGACTTCACTTACTTGCTCAATACTTACTTCACTAGATATCTATCATACACTTAGTGCTTTTATCAATCTCAACTTCACTTACAGGAATATTCTGCACTACCATGTCCACAGATGGACTCTGCACTTGAACTTCAATCTCTTCCCACTCAGGAGGATTCTGCACTTGAACTTCAATCTCCTCCCCTTCAGGAGGATTGGTAACTTCTAACTCTCTATCCCCACCAGTAGTGACTGGCTCATCTTGAATCTCCTTCTAAGCATCTTCTTCATGCATAACAGGTTCACCATTCTTCTCAGATTCCTCACCCTCATCATCCTGTACCACTTTCCAGACTTTAGCATATGTCCTCTTTCCCCCCTCTACATAGGTTCTAGCTTGAGGATATTCCACTTTGATCAATATAGGGGGATCCTCCTCCATGGTTACACTAACTTCATCGATCTCAACCGCGTCAGCATCACGGAGCAAACAAACCTTTACATCCAGACCTCTTCTAACAAATTTATTCACTGGTTCCCCCAAGTTACTTGAAATCCAACTAATCCCATCATCTGCGATCAATGTAGGAGGCACGTTCCGAAAAACCACCCAGATTAGAACGCTTCCAGGAGCTAGCTCAATTGGTTAAATATACTTCTTCCGTCTCTTCAGGATCATGACCGAATTATGAATATGCCAGGATCTCTTTAAGACCCAATTCGCCAGATTCTCAGATGCAAATTCAAGTAGAAAGAAATCATCAGCGAGACGTGTGACAAAAACTTCACCCTCATATTCTCAAATCCGATTAGCGATAGCCGTGATAACCCTAATTGGGGGCACAACCCCGATGAATTGCACAACTAGGACCGATTTCATCTTTAGCAGACCTTTGTTCACAACAGATTGCGGAATACAAAAAGATCCATTCACCATAGCAGAAGAGGTATCTACAAACCTCAGGCTCGTGCCATTATCTCCAACCACCGATGCCCAAGATTTACCAGAGGCCATAGCGAAGAAAAGCAGAAAAAACACAGTAGACGCGGAGTCGCCAAACGACCACCAACAAGCAACTCATGGAGCACACCCACTACAAAACGGCTCAACAGAGCGGATCACAGTCTCAACGAGAATTTACCAAAATAAATCGCGATCTGGACAAGAAAACTCAGCTAGAGAAGAGGAAAACTTAGCCTCTAGGAAGCCTCGTCGTAGGGAGCCACTGAACACGCCCGACCGGAGCGCACCCACAGCTAGGGGTGGAAAATGGGTTGGGTATGGGTACCCATACCCATATATCGTGGGTACACATACCCATAATTCCGAAAAATCTATCCCAAACCCCATACCCATATGGGTAGTGGGTACCCATTACCCATATGAACTAGGTAGTGGGTAACCCACACTACCCATATTACCCATAATAAAAAACATACGATGAAAACTAATATTTCAATCAACTTCAAACCCGTCTAATCTCCGTAGTTGATAGTCCCGTACAAGCTTCATCACATAACCACGTCCATTAAACCATTACATGAATCGACAATTCCACTATCAAATATCAGTTTCAAAACAAAAAAAAGGTGGCGTGCTCTTCTGAGTTCCTTCCTTTCCATGCTCATGATTTGAGTGGTATTAACCAACAACAAAAGGAAATCGAAGGAAGAAATAGAAACGACGAAACGGGAGAGCGGGGTCGGGAGGGAGAGGAGACTGGAGAGAGTGGATGTGGCCTGTGGGTGTGGTTGTACTGCTGAGGAGTGAGGAGCGAGGAGGAGTCATGACTCAGTAACTCACGACTGAATTAATTAAGAATTAGTTAGGACTTAGGTTAGGAGATTGGTCTAGGAGGGGATGTGGGTTGTTACTGCCTAAATGATAATGGGTAATGACTAATGAAAACTAAATTATTGTGGGTATTATGGGTACCTATGGGTAAACCCATATGGGTAGTGGGTACCCACAACCCAAAAAATGAGTAAAATCAATCCCAAACTCCAACCCGTAGTGGGTTATGGGTACCCATTACCCACAAAATTTCGGGTTGGGTATGCGGGTACCCACTACCCCAACCCCAAGTTCCCACCCCTACCCACAGCCGAAGCTTGAACCACCAGACCTAGCCACAGAACTCAAGGGAGGAGGTCTCCCCTAGGGAGCAAGATTTTCCCGTCAAAATCACCATCAGAGAGAAAGAGCCTTTCTTCTGTCATTCTTTCTAGGTTATTAAATAGAATAGAAAATAATAATTAAATTAGGTATTAATTTTACATATTGCCATTTTAATTTCAACCTTCAGATCCTGGTACTTAATCTAAAAGTTTTTAACTACGTTCTCGTATGAGAACAATTTATAGAGTTCTCACAACAGTTAACCGGACCACTCATTTACTTGGGAAGCAACGAAGCGAAAGGTGAGTCACATAGTGGGTTGTCATAATAGTCTGAAGCAACGCCGTTATCAGTCTGATCTGAACAATCTTAGAATAAAATAAAACTTAATAATAATATATTGTAGAAATATTATAACTATGTTCTGTATAGAATTATTTGAGGATAAAGTGAACTAGGACATGGCATAGTAAAGATCCATGCCACCCCATTCATTACAGTGAAGTGAATGGACACAACTATAAAAAATATATAAATGTATATCATTGCACTATTTTTTTTTCCTAACATTCATATTTCAAATCAAATCAATTTCTTCACAAATTTCTTTTTCCAAAGACACTATTTTTCCAACTTCTTTATGTCAAAATATCAATAAATCAAAAAGAATGTTCTTGACATTGTAGGCAATTGTATAAGAGAGTTGATAAGATATGATACCCAAATTTAACCTCCCATAAGATGAGATCTACAATGATGATGTTTTTTAAACTTTTATACTAAATTTCTAATTTGACTGGTTGGAATTAAAAATTAATAGTAATAAATAAATAGAAAAAAAGAAATTATAAGAGAGAGAAATGATTTAGTTAGTTTATTTTATAAAGCTTTTGCATAAAAACTTACATAAAACTTTATAAAATAAACCAATCAAATCATTCATTTCTCCTATAATTTCTTTTATTTATTTATTTAATGTTATTAGTTTTATTTCCAACCAATCTAAATAGAGTTTTTAGTATAAAACTTTTTAAAAAAATGACCATGGGAAATACTCTTAGATTGAGAATTGGATCATCTTAAATATTGTGCACATTCATTGGCCATTTATGGAGTCCTCTCAATTCGGCAAAAGATAGAGGTTGTTTGTATTAGAGATTTGGGAGGAAGATTTTGGGTGATTTGAGGCTCAAATCCTTACTCTAAATATTTCAATAAAATCACTTGTTTTGCCTACAAAATTGTAAGGAGACTATCAGAGATTTTAAATATTTAAGTGAGCCAAAAGAGTGATTTTAAAATCACTACAAGACATTCTAGAAGGGAAAGGCGCGTGGGGCGCGTAAGGCGATTTTTTCTCTCTGAAATTGCTTTGGCGTTTTCTCGATTCCTTCCGCCGGTGAGGGTTTTTCCCTCTGTGGGTGAGCTCCGGGGGGACTTCACCGGCTGGGAGTGGATTGCCGGTGGACCTCTGAGGTCTCCGGGGACCCATTCGTGACCGTTTCCCTTACTGTTTCTTTCGAGGTTGCTGATTTACTGTTCCATTGGTGGTAAGGAGTGATGGATCGTAAAAATGTAGGAAAGGGGGCTAAGAGTTCGGTGACTTGGGCAGATCTGGTTTCCGATCGCCAATCGGACCTCAGCTTTGTTGATATTCCAGAGTCAGCTGTTGTGAATGATGTGTTGAGAATTCCCAAGGAGGTGGTAGACAAAGGCCGGGAGAAACTGCAGAGTGCGGTGGTTGCTCAGTTTATTGGGACGCCGCCACCTCTACGGGTTTTCGCTGCTATGGCGAGGCGCCTTTGGGGTTATGAAGGTCCGGTAACTATTTCAGTTCTAGCGGTAAACTTTTACCTTATTGAATTCCAATCGGTTCAATTGTGTGACTGGGTCTTAGATAGGTTCTGGCATATCCATAATTCTGGGTTGGTGTTAAGAAGGTGGTATAGTGGTATTAAGCCGTTGAGTTTTACCCCTGAAGCTACGCCGGAGTGGGTCCTTCTTAAGAAAGTTCCACCGGTTCTTATCACGGTAGACGACATCAGTTGGGTTTCAAGTAAGATTGGTAAGCCTTTGAACAAATATGTTAGGGAGGGAGTGAATGTTCGAGTCTGTGTTTTGAGGGATCAGATGAGGGCATGACCAGAAGTTATTAAGGTTGAGGTGGAGGAAAATGAAATAGAAATTATTGAGGTGCAAAGCTTTCAAGCTCGGGAATATAAGCAAACTGATGATGCAAAAGGTAAGGAAGTTGTGCCTGAGAAAGTGTGGGTTGTTAAAGAGCATACACATAAGGAGGTGATCTCTGAGGCTTCTGTTTCTGGGAAAAGGCACTGCCAGATATCCCAGTGGAAGCTGCTAAGGTTTGTACTCCTGGCAATTCTGAGAATGTTACTGCTATATCTACTTCGAGTGCAGGGTCAGGAACTAGTAAGATGAAAAAAAGAAGGAAAAATAGGAAGAAGAATTTGGATAAAGCTTTGCAGGCTGTATCTGCATCCCAACCCAACGTTTTTCCTGCCTCTGATGCTGGAACTGGCAATGCTTTTGCATCTCCATTTGGAGGGACGGAAGCACCAGGATCTAGTATTGTTGTGCAGGGGGTTGGAGGGGGGCCAGGCAATGACTCTGAGGCTTCTGTGCAAGTGGAGGAGTCACCTGGCCAGCTTGGTAATCCAAGTAGCCCTGAGCTGGAAATAATTCCTGAAATTGAAGGTCAAATTGGTAGTTGTTCGGAGGAGGAAGTTGAGGCTAGCAGTGATGAAATGCCGGATAAGATGGTGGAAAGTAAGAATTCCAAGAAAGTGTGGCAGAAGGTGTTTTCAGGGGTTAAAACCAGAAAGAACAAGCGTAGGTGAAAGTGCTAGCCTGGAACACGAGAGGGTTCAATAAACCTAGTAAATATTCAGCTGTTATTTCCTTTATTAAATACTAAAAGTTAGACATAGTTGCTATTCTGGAACCTCGAGTCAGGAAAAATAAAACTATTGATCTTTATGAAGAAAGGTTTGAGGGCTGGAATGTTGAATTTGCATTTGATGGTGATTTGGGGAAAATTTGGTTACTATGGAAGAAAAATGTCCCACTTCAAGTGGAAGATGTTAATTCTCAGTACATTCATGTTAAGGTTAATTTGCATACTCCTCTGTACTTTACCTTTATCTATGCTTTTACGGATAGAGGGGAGAGGAGAAGACTTTATGACAATCTGAGAACGCTAAGACAGAATTCTATGCCTTGGTGGACTTCAATGCTTTCTTTGATCCTTCGGAAGCCTCTAATGTCCCTGCAAGCTCTGATAGCATGGATGAGTTTAGGGACTGTGAATTTTTAGACCATATTTCAGATGGCCCTGCATATACGTGGATAAACAATAGGACTGATGATCTTATTGCAAGGAAGTTGGACAGGTTTCTTGTTAATGTTGCTTGGCAGAATACTTTGCCTCGGAGTAAGGCTAATGTCCTCCCCTCTAGTGAATCTGATCACTGTGCACTGTATTTGGACACTGCATTTGATAATGATACTCAGCCGAAGCCTTTTAAATTCTTTTCTTATTGGTCAGCTCATCCAAGTTATAGAAGCATTGTGGAGAGAGTTTGGAATACGGATTTGCGTGGTGATATTTTTTATAGGATTTGCAAGAAACTCAGGCTCCTTAAAGTAGAGTTGAAGAAGTTAAATGCTGAGTGCTTTTCATATATTCAGCAGAGGGTCAAAAATGCAGAAAGGGAAGTCATCAGTGCTAGAACTATTTTATTCAATGCCCCGTCAGATGATAATTTGAGGAGAGTGCAGGCCTTACAGGAAGATTATGTCCAGCTTGTACAAGCTGAAGAGAGTTTTTTGAGGCAAAAATCACGTGTGGATTGGATTAAATTGGGAGATAGCAACACAAGGTACTTTTTTAACTATGCAAAGTCCAGATATGCTATGAATACTATAAGGCAAGTTAGAAATGAAGATGGTGATATGGTTGATTCTTTGGATGATATAGCTAAGGTAGCAATTGGTTTTTACACTAAGCTCCTAGGGAGTAGTGCTGGAATCTCTAATGTGAATCTTTCTGACTTAATTCAAAGAAGGTTGACAGAAGCTCAGCAATTGAATTTGATTTGCCCTGTGACTTTTGATGAAGTTAGAAAGGCTGTTTTTGGTATGGCTGGAGAGAAGGCCCATGGGCCTGATGGTTTTAATGCTTTTTTCTACAAGAACAGCTGGGGATTGATTGGTGGTGAAGTGGTAGAGGCAGTGCAGTATTTCTTTGAGAAGGGGGTGATGCCTCTATCTGTAAACTCTGTTATTTTGGCTCTGATTCCTAAGAAGACACAGGCTGCGGATATGAAAGATTTTAAACCTATATCTTGTTGTAACGTTTTATACAAGATAGTGTCTAAAGTTCTAGCTAATAGACTGTCATTGGTGCTGCCTGATCTTATAAGCAAATCACAAACAGCTTTTGTCAAAGGGAGGAAGATAGGGGATGGTGTTCTGTTAGCCCATGAGTTGCTGAAAAACTATAAGAAATCAGGTGTCTCCCCGAGATGTGCTATGAAGGTTGACCTCATGAAGGCTTTTGACTCGGTTGAATGGGAATTTGTACTGAGTACCCTTAAAGCTATGAAGTTTCCAGATCAATATGTAGGGTGGATTGAAGCTTGTTTTAAATCAACCATGATATCAATTAATGTGAATGGTACGCTTAAGGGTTACTTCCATGCTAGGAGAGGCTTAAGGCAAGGAGATCCAATCTCCCCTTACCTGTTCGTGATCTCAATGGAAGTCCTGAGTTGTCTGTTTGCTCAAGCTATTAAGTCAAAAGCCTTTCATTTTCATCCACAATGTAAGGCAGCTGGGGTTTCTCACCTGAGCTTTGCTGACGATTTGCTTATCTTTACCAAAGCAATTGAAGGGGTTGTGAAGAAGGTAACTGATATTTTGCATGAGTTTCATGAGATTTCAGGTCTTCAGTTTAACCCAGAAAAGAGCACTATTTACTTGGCTGGTGTTCAACAAGCAGATGGGGAGAGTTTGGTTCGGATCTCAGGATTTTGTAAGGAAGAATTACCATTTAGATATCTTGGAGTCCCTTTAACTGCTGGTAAACTCAGAAGGTGTGATTGTAAGACTTTGGTGGACAGAATAACTCGTAGAGTGGCGGATTGGAAAGCTAGGAAGTTGTCATATGCAGAAAAAATTCAGTTGATTGAATCTGTTATAGGAGGTGTGCTTCAATATTGGATGTCTAATTTTGTGATCCCTTCTGCTGTTATTAAAGAGGTTGAAAAGGTCTGTAGCAGTTTCTTGTAGGGCTATGAAGTGGGTCATGGGAAGGCAAAGGTTGCTTGGAATATTGTTGTTACTCCTAAAGAAGAAGGAGGATTAGGAGTGAGAGATTTCAGAACATGGAACTCGCAAATATTGTTAGGCATATATGGGCTATATTGGCTAAGTCAGGATCATTGTGGATTGCTTGGCTAGAGGCTTATAGGTTGAAAGGGAGAAGTTTCTGGGATGTCAGGTTCACCTCTGGATCATGGCACTGGAAACGCCTCTTGAAACTGAGAGATTCTATTCGATCATTTGTGGATGTTGATACTGAGGGGGAGCTACTGTGGAATGAAAAATATATGCCAAGGTTTAAGTTAACTGAAGTATGGGAGGTGATCAGAACTAAAAAAAGTGAGACTGATTGGCACAAACTAATTTGGACGGGTTATGTTATTCCTAGAAGGTCTATCACAGCTTGGCTGATATATAATGACAGGTTAGCTACAAAGGATAAAGTTAAATGCTGGAATCCTGGAGTTGATGTCATATGTGTGCTGTGTAGACGGTTGAATGAGACTAGGGAGCATCTGTTCATAGCCTGTGATTACATCAAGGAGTTATACTGGGAATTTCTGCCTGAGATTGTAGGTTGTGCCTGGGTGGACATGATTGCAGTGGCAAAAACCTGGAATGGTGATAGTGTGGCAATGAAACTTAAAAGGCTGCTTTGGAGGGTTATTGTCAGCATGGTATGGTTGGAAAGATGTAAAAGAGTGTTTACAGGAGCTGAGAAGCATAGTGCAAATATAGTGGGACAGATTCGAGAGGAGATTTTGGTCTTTGCTGAAGGAAATAGAGATGAGAATAGAATAGTAGCATACCTATAATTGTAAATAGGTAGAGCATAGAGTTGTGAGTAGTTTGTTAGAAGTTTTTGTATTGGGATTCCTTGCTTTTTGGTGAATATAATCAACTAATTCATCAAAAAAAAAAATCACTACAAGAAAAAGACGAATTTGAGAAGTTTGTGAGAGATTTTGGACAATTTTACTGAGTTATCCTCAAAACTAATTATCTTTTCATAATTTTAATTAAGGATATTTCAATCATTCGTAATGTGAATATAATTTTTAGTTTTCAATTATTTGAATTTCTTACTCCAATAATCCCTCAAATTACCTTCTGCATGTTCTGTCAACTACTGATCCCAAAACTTTAGAGAATCCCCTTTCATGATCATTAACATAAGTATTGGATGAACAGAGTCGACTGTCGAGATATCTCACCCTGAAACCAAACTGGCGATTGTATAATCTTCGGCAAGGAAATCAAGTCTCTTTTCTTCACTTACAACAATAAAAGTTCACCCATAAGGTACACAATTCAATTCGACAAGGGATAGGACATATTGGAGCTTTTCGAGGTATCATGTCCTCTACATACATGTTCAGTATAAACTTGTGTCTATGCCTACATCAATGAAGCATTACTAGTTTCCATGGCACATTCCTCGTCCACGTCTACCCCCTAGGAGGTGCATATATTCAAAATAAGCTCAAGTTACAGCTTACTTATAGCACACGTTGAAATCCCCTAGCATCATAGCATTAAGGAACGAAGATGATTCGAGGTAGCTGAAAGATCAAAAAGAAAAACATCTTTCTTTTACTTTACAAAGGAGACAACTTACAGGTAATGTGCGTACCTCAGCAGTCAACAGGCACATTTAAAGACCGAATTCCCAAAGCATTTTGCCTTGGCCGCTATCCTCCTCACTCCACTTTCATTTTGCGAGAATCTCGCACTCGGAGATAGGAGCAATCTCTCCATTATGTTGATCTTTGGCGCGTCAAGAATTGCTTTTGGTAGTGACAGTGCCCATTGCATCCCCCAGATTGCAAGCGGCCTCATGTAGATAAGAGACCGGTAGTGCCCATCTACAGTCCACCCTTCTGGTGTTTGGAACCCGTACCTAATGTTTTCGACAAGAAATAGGTCAGTTCAGCGAAACATTAAGTCTTCAGGGTATCTGTTTTAGTGAGAAACAGGAAAGGAACCATACCCAAAACCTTCCTCTGACCAGCCAGCGGTGAAAATTCCTTCAGCAGTAGCAAATGCCTGGTCCTCCATCCCAGCGAGGATCATGGTAGCTGCCACACCATAGGTAACACCAGTCCATATTTCACGAGACTGCATACACGTCTCATCCACCTTTCCATTTGGATGCATTCCATTTACAGCTCCGAACTTGCCACCTTTAATTTTCATGACATTGAAATCATAGATTTTCTGGAGGGCATTTTTGATCTTGATGTCATCAAAAAGCGGAGGCAATCCTGAAGATGCAGTATACCATTGCCCAGCTAGCTGATCTGCTTGTATAGACTTGCTGTTGCTACTTGACCCACTGTCATAGTTGAAGTATGAACCGTTCCATAGTTTTGATTCAAATGCCACTTTGGCCTTCACAAATTTGCTTTTACAAAGTTCAGCAAAATATTTGTCTCCTAATTGAAGGGCCATTGCAGCCGCAGCTTGAAGAGCAGCTAGCCAAAGGCCACCACAGTAGGCACTGACTCCATGGACAGTCCAAGTATCATATGTTTGATCTGGGAACCCGTCATTCTCAATGAGACCATCATCATCTTTGTCAAACTGTTCCATGTATTCCATGGCAGTACGAACTGCAGGCCATACATCAACTCCAAAAGACATGTCCCCTGTTGCAGCAAAGTCCCTGTACACCTGAAGTACAAACTTTGGGTTCAAATCCTTCCACTTGCTTGTATCATGAATGTTGTATGCGTTCATCTCATTCCAGGGATCATGCGTTCCAAGGTCGTGAGGAATTGCACCTCTAACCTTACGAATTCCAACATTACCCTCTGCAAGATATTTGACCTTCCTTCCATCCTCACATAAGACAGCTTTAGCAAACTCCCGCTGAATACTGAGTTCAATTTTCGGGAATAATTCCAAGAGGGCAAATGATGCATAGAAGTGCACATCATATGTGCACCACATAATATATTCCACTCCTTCCAAATAGAGAAACCTGCCTACATCATCACTGTCAATAAAAGGGTCTGGAACTGCAAGAGGATGTAATGAATGGTTAGGTTTCCTTTCATCGTCAACTACTTGAGTCTCATTAGGAGAGGGGTTATCTTCATGAGATGATTCATCACTGTCTTCAGCGCTAGCACTGTGCACACTAAAGCCATCAACTGCGTCATGCTTGACACCATCCCCGTCACTCCCGGCTTGGGTTTCAGTCTCCCTGACATCTGCAGCTTCTTCATCAATTCGTTCGCAACGGCCATTTGCCAGTCTTTCTGGCAGGGTGGCGTCTGGATTAAAAAAGGCACAACAACCACATGTATTTCACAGGTCTGAGTAGATGACAAAATTGTAACTTTACACAGAAAACTGTGTGTTAAGGACTAACTGAATTTGTAAGTCTTTCACTAAATTATTATGATTATATGATGAGAACCAGCAGGAGCCCGCATGTTACCCACAAGGCTGTATTAAGTTCGGATAAAATGGAACAGATAATGAATACATACCAATCCAAACGGTTCCACCAGCCACCAAAAAGTAGAGCTCATTAAACAAAGTGAATTTGTACCTGTGAAGAAAAATATACAGTAAGATGTAACTAGAGAAGAAGGCATATGCAAAACATCAAAGCATTAGAACATCAGAAAAGTACATAGCTATAGAGGCTTATCAAAGTGACTAAGTGAGGGTGCCAAGGTTCCTAGATCTTATAATCAAGTCCACAGCTTATTTGGCTCAATGACGATCATCTTAGCTATTCATCACACATATATTATTAAGGTAAAGAAGTAGAGTGTAACTGTGCAGAAGAATTCCTATGGTGTGCAATTCTGCAACACAATTATTGAAGGATAGATAAAGTACTTAAAACCAAAATTACCATTCTGGTAATCTTTCATCCCTAAGGATAGGATTTTGCCACTTTTCTATGTCCTCCTCCCATTTTTTGTAATCTGGGAAAAAGAGTTCAGACTGTTTTAGTAATGCAGAATAGAACAAGAAGGAATCAGACTGCAAGTAAACAACTCCAGAATCCATTAGGAATGTTCAAAAAGATACAAGAAACCATCCCATAAAAACTGTGCATACCTGTCAATGCATCATGAACCAATTTCTGTGCCGCTCTCTCAGAAGTACCGTAGAACTTTGTATATCTCCTGCAAATGAACAAGATGGGCGGAATTAAAGTTTCCATCATCAAAAGGCAACTTTGATAGCTACAATGTTCAGAAGTCAAATAACTATTCACCAGAAATAACAATGTAAAATACTGTAAATTATGATCATTGGTTTAGCTGTTGTAATTATGTTTATTTCCTTCCTTTTCTAGGTTGAGTTAATTATAGAAAGTAGATAAAGGAGAATCAATTGTGATCTCCTTGATAGTGCAGGCCTCTGTATCCAACTCCTATAATAAGGAGTTTAGTTTAACCTAATAAAATATATGAAGGTAATACACCTCGTTCTTCATGGTATCAGAGCTCCAGTTTTTAAACCAAGACTGTTCTTCTTCTTCTTCTTCTTGCTTCCTTTCCAGTTTTATTGTCAACAATGACAAAAACTTCTGAAGTCAACTCCGGCTCTACAGAGAGCACAGGACACCAACAGAATCATGAGTCCTATACAGGGACCATGGTAACCCACAAGCTAGATGGGAAAAACTATCTCCAATGGTCACAATCTATCCAAATGATCATCGCGGGACGTGGCAAAATTGGATACCTAACGGGAACTACGAGAAGCCGGAGGAATCTGCCGCAAACTATCAAACTTGGTTCGAGAATCACATGACTGGATTTAGCTGGTTATTCAAAGATTTAAAACCTTATCCTAAGCAAGCAGGAGTGCGAATTGCAGATGGTACACTTGCTCCAGTAGTGGGAATTGGAACTGTTCAAATATCACCACATATTGTGTTATCCCCTGTCTTATATGTCCCCAAGTTAAACTGCAGTTTATTGTCTATTAGCCAGCTCACCCATGATTTAAATTGTAAGATCTCTTTTGGCTCCAAACATTGTGAGTTGCAGGAGGTGGCATCGGGGAAGACGATTGGCAGCACTGAGATGTGTGATGGTCTATATGTCCTCAAGGGAATGAAGAGAACTACTACTCATGAAGGAAATGTGACTGGGACTGCTCATACTGCTAGTAGTATAGGGCTGTTAGGTAATCCAATAATGTTATGGCACCATCGTTTGGGCCATCCTAGCTTTAGTTATCTACAGAAACTGTTTCCAGATTTATTCCATAATAAAAAGTCCCAATTTTTCCACTGTGAAACATGTCAGCTAGCTAAGCATACTAGAGCTACATATCCAAGCTTAACCTACAGTCCCACTCGACCATTCACTATTATTCATAGCGACATATGGGGACCAACTCGAGTAAAAAACATCAATGGAGCTCGTTGGTTCCTCACCTTGATTGATGATCACACTAGAGCAACCTGGACGTACCTTATGAAGGAAAAATCAGAAGCCTCCGACATCATCAAAGCTTTCCACTCTATGATTCAAACACAATTTCAAACCAAGATCCTAGTGCTACGGACCGATAATGCCAAAGATTATTTTAATTCTATTTTAGGCTCGTTCCTCACCAAACATGGCATCATTCATAGTAGCTCATGTGTTGATACTCCTCAGCAAAATGGGATAGCTGAGAGAAAAAATCGTCATTTATTGGATGTCGCTAGAGCCTTGCTGTTGGCCAACAACGTACCCACATTTCTTTGGGGAGAAGCCATTCTTACAGCCACATACCTTATAAATCGTATGCCTAGCCGTGTCCTACAATTCCAGACTCCTAGACAAGTTCTTTTAGCCACGTATCCCCACATTGCCTCTTTCACAACAGACTTGTCTCCTAAAGTCTTTGGATGCACAGCATTTGTTCATATTTCCCCATCTCAACGTTCCAAGTTTGATCCTAGAGCCCATAAGTGCATCTTTATTGGGTATTCAACTCATCAAAAGGGATACAAATGCTATTCTCCTCATACTCGTCGTATCTACAACTCTAAGGATGTGACCTTCTTTGAATCGGAGCCATACTACCCTAAATCTGGTCTTCAGGGGGAGACACTATCTCAAGAATCCCAGATTTGGGACTTAACTATTCCCCAAGATGAAACTCTTACAAACCCTAGCCATAATTTGACCCTGCCTATTCCTGATCCAACCATTGAACCAAACCCAACCATGGTGAGAAGCACACCACAAATGAAGGTGTATCAGAGGAGGCAACGGACTCAGGACATCACACATTCTCAGGACAGTCATGAGTCTAACTCGGGTCACATGGCAACAGAGTCAGGTATGAAAGAGGCTGATCTGGAAAATGTTGTTACTGCTATTGAAAATGCTGATCTGGAAAATGTTGTTGATCATACTGCTACTGTAAATGGTGATCTGGACATTCCTATTGCTCAAAGGAAAGGGGTAAGGTCAGGTACAAAGCACCCAATTGAGAGATGGGTGTCGTATGGAAGGATGAGTAAGGATTACAAGGCTTTTATCTCTGCATTAGATGAAGTGGAAATTCCTAGAAACATTCAAGAAGCAATGGAACGTCCAGGATGGAAGGCTGCAGTAATAGAAGAAATTCGAGCTCTTGAAAAAAATCAGACTTGGATCATAACTGATTTGCCTCCGGGAAAGAAAGTTGTAGACTGCAAATGGATCTTTACAGTGAAACATAATGCTGATGGAAGTGTTGAAAGGTTGAAAGCAAGATTGGTAGCTAGAGGATTCACTCAATCATATGGAGAGGATTATCTAGAGACGTTTGCACCCGTAGCAAAATTGAACACTGTTAGGGTGTTATTATCATTGGCAGTAAATCTAGATTGACCATTGTATCAATTGGACGTGAAGAACGCATTCCTAAATGGTGATCTAAGTGAAGAAGTATACATGAACATACCTACCGGAGTGGAAGTGAATGTAAAACCCAGATCAGTTTGTAAGCTTCAGAAGGCCTTATATGGACTGAAGCAGTCACCAAGGGCTTGGTTTGAACGATTTGCAAAGGCAGTAAAATCGTTTAATTACTACCAATGCCAAACCGATCATACCATGCCTTATATGGACTGAAGCAGTCACCAAGGGCTTGGTTTGAACGATTTGCAAAGGCAGTAAAATCGTTTAATTACTACCAATGCCAAACCGATCATACCATGTTCGTAAAACATGAAAATCATGGGAAAGTAGCAATTTTGATTGTGTATGTGGATGATATCATCATTACAGGAGATGATTCTGAAGAGATACAGTCCTTAAAGAGAAGATTGGCTGCTGAGTTTGAAATTAAGGATCTTGGAGGGCTAAAATATTTTCTTGGTATTGAAGTAGCTCGGTCAAAACACGGAATAATACTATCGCAAAGGAAGTACGTAATGGATCTCCTAAAGGAAACCGGAATGCTGGGATGCAAACCAGTAGATACACCAATGGAGGTAAATCTGAAATTTAATGTAGAAGATGGAGTAGCTACAGTAGACAGGGGGAGATACCAAAGGCTGGTAGGAAAACTGATATATCTATCACATACCAGACCTGACATAGCGTATGCAGTGAGCATTGTGAGCCAGCACATGCACAATCCAAATGAGAACCATCTTGAAGCAGTTATGAGAATTCTGCGTTATTTAAAGACAACACCTGGCCTTGGTCTACATTTCCAGAAATATAATGCGAGAGATGTAGCAGTTTACACCGATGCAAGTTGGGCAGCAGAAATCACGGACAGGAGGTCAACTTCGGGCTACTGTACTTTCGTTTGGGGAAATCTAGTTACATGGAGGAGTAAGAAACAATCAGTTGTTTCTAGAAGTAGTGCAGAAGCAGAGTATAGAGCTCTAGCTGTTGGTATATGTGAAGGAGTTTGGCTGCAGAGGGTCCTAAAAGAACTTCAAATTTCTGCTGAAGATCCTGTAACTATGTTCACTGACAGTCAATCAGCAATAAGCATTGTGAAAAATCCTGTCCATCATGATAGGACAAAGCATGTTGAACTAGATCGACACTTCATCACTGAAAAGGTTGACCATGGGATTATTCGGGTCAGCTATGTACCCTCAAGACAACAACGGGCAGACATACTCACCAAAGCTTTGAATAGAGACCTGTTTGAAGAATTAGCATCCAAGCTTGGCCTACTAAATGTTTATCGCCAAGCTTGAGGGGGAGTGTAAAATACTGTAAATTATGATCATTGGTTTAGCTGTTGTAATTATGTTTATTTCCTTTTCTAGGTTGAGTTAATTATAGAAAGTAGATAAAGGAGAATCAATTGTGATCTCCTTGATAGTGCAGGCCTCTGTATCCAACTCCTATAATAAGGAGTTTAGTTTAACCTAATAAAATATATGAAGGTAATACACCTCGTTCTTCAAACAATAAATAACTGCAGTACTCTTGATAAATTACCTATTGTAGGAGCTTCCCTTCTTAAATTTTACTTTTGGAGATGACCAAGCGAGAGCAAATGCAACTGTGCATTTTCCTTGAGGTTCCACCCATGTACTAGCAGAAACTGCAGCACATAGCGTCTCTCCAACTGATGAAGGCATGCTTGGCCCACAATTAAAATTCTCTCTATCAAATTGCCCATCCTTCAGGTGCACAAGAAAAAGATGATTATTCAAATGAGAATCTGATGGAAACTGACAACATAGGAAGGAAACCACAGCGATGGTGTCCTCGTATTTAATTCCTACAACAGAAACTTGACAGACAAGCTAACTATCACCTTCACCATCTGAGTCCACATGCCCTTTGCAGTGACGTGGCTCCCTTCGGACAACCCAAAGCATGGAAGAACAGACACATTCACATTCTGTGTTTCACATGCACCAACGGCAAAGGTAACAGGAGGATTGCCCTTTGCAGTCCTGAAAATTATCATTAGTTGTTGTAATACAAATAATTTGGTCATAAAGTCAAGCTGATGAATAAGAAACCCTTTCACGGCAAGGAAAAATCAAGACACTTTCTTTTAAAAATTTATTAACAAAAGATCCTATCTTGGTAAGTAAACAGAGAAGAATAAATGGTCACATTCCAGCTACCACTGATGATATAAGGAACTCTGACTATACAGGAGCTTCCACTCACAGACAGAAATGATATCGAGAAGCCTTGATGTTAGAAAACCACACAACTATCTAGAAATTTACGTCAAAATAAATACCAGCCGAATGAATCATGTCTAGTCCTCAAGTACTCAAACATGGCGTTGTACAATCTGCATGTGTTCATTTAGTTCATTTTTCATGTGAGCTGACTGACTGGCTCTTTAACTCTGCATCCTGATTTCTCGAGAGCATTTTATATAGCCAAAAATAATGGGATGTAGATTTAATCTACAGCTAGTAGATAGATTACAAAGACCTATACTCCAGAACACATATTTTAGCATGGTAATTGTCTTCAATTACATTATCCACCGAAACTAGTGACTAATTGCCGTTCCACTCCTTGCGAGCAGGTTAACTAGTTCATTTCTTGACATGCCCTATGACACCTATACAACCAAGAGAAAAATGCAAACCAACCGTCATATAGATCTACTAAGGTTTGATGACTTGCTTGTGATGTAGAAGTACACCAGAGACTCCATCCTCGCCCCTGTAAACAAACAGGGACAGATTACAACGTGTCTAGAAGAAAAGTGAGACATACGATGTCCCTTCAGTAACAAGTGAATTACGCAGCAAAGTATTTGGGCAAATATACTTACACAAATGGTTCATTCATGTGATCTCCTGACAAATGCGAGACACCTCCAACAGAATTCTGTGAACAAAACACGACAATGGCTGCATATGTGAGGGCCTGAGGGATGCTAAGTAGCACAATTTGCAACTAGGAAAGAACCCAAGTGAAAAAATAGGGAAGACAAACTTACCGCCCACGTGAATAGAAGGCTAACTTTTGCTCTTTCTTTGCCTGTGTTTGCCAACTACAAATTGTCAAAAGCACAAGTGAGAGCGTGAGGTAACCAAACAGGTGTCTCAAAGAAACGAATTCCAAGCCAGGTGCAGGTATGAAGAATTTATGAACCAACATAGAGATCGGACAGGGTACTAAGACATTTCATGTTCGAATTCTAAAAGGTTCCATGTTCGAATTCTAAAAGGTTCCAGAAACATAAATTTTCATGCAACTACAGCTTCGACGCATGGTGAATACACGTACCGTGTATACAAAAACAGCAGTGGGGAGACTGCTTTCTCTATAGTTATGTGGTATAAATGGTGATATTTGCCTACAAGAGATTTTCAAGTCTGGATCTGGTTCACCTACAAAGCAACAACAGTAACATTTAAGGCAATAATTGAACACCAAAAAAAATAAAAACTACTCTCCTGTAAAATGTAACCACAAGCTAACCATCATATATTGTCCAAGCCCTTGGAAAAAGTGCATGGTACGTAGAATGCTGGCCATTTAAGTTCCAGTCCCATGAGGATATACCATGATCACGAGCTTTCCTGAGAAAACATTAACCAGAATCACGAGGATAGGTCACCAACTTGCAAGCATTATAATAGTTGTTACAAAATATACAATGCTTCTTTTTATCTCCGGATCTAAACTACATGATATACAACTGCTTGCACAACAGCGACAAAAGGTTTAGTTGGTATTATCTCTTACCCTATACAATCATGCTGCCCAGGAGCCAGGACAGATGCGTAGCTTTTATTTCCTCCGTCCCGTGAGACAAATATCTGTTGCCACAGAGAACCAACCACTGTTATGCAAAGTAAAAGCTGAAAAGCTAACAATGGTAACGATGCACCATAAATTTTTTGGTACTTATCCTTGTCCTAAAAAGCTGGAGTCCTTAGTTTAATTATATCATCATGACATATTCAGGATGTACCATTCAATTGTTAGCATTATAACCTCTCGGATACTTTCCTGATGCAATCCATTAAAAGATAAGCAGAAAACTGTTTTAATTTATGGATTCCAATTGCTTTGCTGCTTAGAGTTATCCTGAGAACAAACTGTAGAAGTAAGCACACTACTAGCGGGCTAAGTTTGCTTAGAGACAAAAGCAGCAGCATTTACTAGCCAGCAAAGCTTCAATGCATTTACAGAGTCCAGGACTACTTTTGCAATCATGTTCTTGAGTCTAAAAACATAAAGAAAAAGTAATTTATAAAGTAAAACAGCTGGACAAGATGTTTCATACATAATGATTAATGAGCAATAACGCAAGCAGAAATGCAATCAGAGCAAGTACAGCAGACCAACTATCATATCTTGATCTTAAATCTCCAAAATTAGGAAAGCAAACAACAACATGAAGGAAGAGTGAGCCCAGAACTTTACAGAGAACTGATTTGCCATGACAGGGGAAGGTTCATTTGAACCAGGTACAATTTGCCACTGTCTGAACTCTCCCTAAAACCTCTGGATATGCTTCCGCTTCTGAGCCATAAAGTGAGGAACAAAGTCAGACCAGCTGACAACAGAGAAACCCATATGAAAATGTCGAATGAATGAACCATATTTGAATCTCCTACGTACCCCATTCCTCCTAGCGGAACCCCTTGGGATGCCGATGGTTTGCAGCTTTCTCTGGTGAAGGGATCTATTGGTGCTTTCTACAGCGAACAAGAGAGGCACACTATGAGTCAGCAGTAGGAATTTCTTATTCATTTCGGGATAAGAACAAGGGCAGAACAGAGAATTACCCTGCCATGTGAGGCTTCCTCTCTAACATAGGACCATAGGCGTATACCGAGTCCTACCTAGCACATCAACCCAGTACGTCCTCAAATAGTGAAGAAGAAAGCAAATGAAGAATTGGAACAGCATACTGGAAACCAAAGACACCCACATATTTTGTTTAAAACCATATAAAATTTCTTACCATCTTTATTGCTTCTGCAAACGTAACACTAAATTCTTTGAGTAAATTGGCATTGCTGTTCAATTTACGTCTCCAGGCTTGTTCCGGAGGCGCAGCACTATCAAAATCAAACTGCATGACAGGGAACAAAGGAATGGTTAGTTTGAGTAGTGAGTTGACTTCATTGCAAAAATTCAGTTGCATCAGAGGTCGGCAACAAGTCCGGAATTCTCGGACAGCCGATTGGTAGCACGTGAAATGGAACTGTACGAGCTAATTTGTAGCAATCATTCAGAACAAGTCTGGTATACAGTCCTAGAAACGGTCTGCTATCGATGACTTGTTGCCGGCGGCAACAAACAAGGGCAAATCATCAACAAGGCACAGAAATTGCTTACCAATTGCAAGGTGGCTTTGTTGATGAACTCCTCGGGAGGCCATGAATGCTTTCTACGGTGGAACAAAGTGCCAGTGACCATTTCGAGTCACAACGCTTCTCTCAAAATCCAAACAAGAAGAAGCACTAAAACTCCCTATTCGAACTTCCACTACCAACCTAAAAACGGAATTCCTACTCCGATCGCCAGAGCTAAATTAACAGGAGGCCTTCCCCTTAAGGTCCAAAAAACGAAGGAAAATAAGAAAGAAAAGGAGTGGACTAGAATCCAAGCAAGCTTCACATCCAAAGAAAGTAGCCGCCAATCAAAAACTAACTTCGCTTCTAAGATCCTCCAAAAATTGACCAGATCAAAAATTGAAAGCAGAGTCAAAGTTCTGGAAACCACAGCCGGCGGTGGAATACGATTTCAGAAACGGCAGGCCCACCGGCAAATGGAAGTGCAAGATTGAAAACAAACAACAAAGGCGGTGGTAAGTGGTAAGAGTGAAGGACTGTGATTGGGTAGCGTGAAGAAGAAAAGTCGATACAGGAGAAAAAGATCTCCGGATAGAGGAAGTCAGATTTAACGAGGATTGGGCGGCGGTGGAGAAAGCGTGGCGAGTGGAGGGATGGTACGGCTGGACAGCAAGTCTGCCTCCGTGAGCGCCAGGTGGTTGGGTGGACTGGTGGTGCGTACAAATGCTGAAACAAAATATGAAAAGAAAAGAAAAAAAGAAATGGAGTGGTAGAATAATGGTGGGCAGAAAAAGAAGAAAAGTAGAATAGTATTTGCAGAAACTGAACTAAAGGGAGTCTGGGAGAGAGAAAGGAAAGGAAGGATGACGTTTGATTAGGCTCCGTAGGCTGTATGGAAACGGACGGGAAGAATGGTTTGATTGAATTTTCTTTTTTCTTTTTCTTTTTTCATGGAGAAGGATGTGGACTGATTTCAAAGGGTAACAATTTGCTTTTTTATTTGGAAAATAGCACTTTGCCCCCTTTACTTTTCCAACTTAACAGATAGCCACTATACTAAAAATCCCTTCTTTTTAATCCCTCATATATACTTTGACAACTTTGTCGTTTAGATCCTTCCATTCCAACAATCGCCTTATTGAATTTAATTCATGCACATCCAGTACACTATGTTAGCTCCAATAACCATTTATTAGCTTACTAAGATTTTTTAATTGGGAATATAAATATTATATAACTGGATATGATGAAATTGATGAGCAGATACTCCATTTTCTATGGTCTGGTCCTCATTACGACCTGTTTATACTCTGGTAGATTGGTGGCAAGTCGTGTGGAAAGCTCCAAGCATTCCGCGACACTCTTTTATTTGCTGGCTGGTGGTGTTGGACAGGCTGAGCACGAGAGACAAACTGCTAAAGTGGGGCATTCCTTGCCCTTCTTTATGTGTGCTTTGCGATGTAGATGCTGAATCCAGAGAACATATATTTCTACATTGTTCATACTCTATACAGGTACGAAGCAAATGTAGTTTCCTCAGTAGTCTCCCGATTACTAGCTGGAAAGACGTGATAGAAGGGCTTATTTGATACTCGCATGATGGAAGGCTTTCCTTGTGGTTCAAATGGAGGGCGCATATTTATCATATCTGGAGAGAGAGATGCTGTCGAACGCATGGTACTCGAGTCATACCTGCAACTGAATTGGCTGATATTGTTTTGAGAGATGTAAGGTCCATGACCGGTTCTACTAAGGTTATGAGAGTTGTTAGTAGCTTATAGTTGCTTTTTTATAGTTTGAGTTTGATTGTACTGAACTTTACTGTCTCTCAAGTTTGGGAGGTCAGTTACTTTTGATGAATGAGGATGAGTGCCGCCGTTCATAAAAAAAAAAAAATTTGACGAATAAAACGTGTGGCTTTAAAATCCTTCGTATTTCATCATACTCTTCACATTATCTTCTCAATTTACCTCTCTGACCAACTCATCGTATCCTATCTCTGATATCTCTCTTCGTCGCTATGCAGATGTGTCCAGATTTAATGTTAAGAACCTCATCGCTATGCAGATGTGTCCAGATTTAATGGTAAGAAGATGATAGTTGGAACGGAAGGACCTAAAGTGCAAAGTGACCAAAGTAGGAAGAGTAAAAAATAATTTATAATATAAGGACTATTTGTTAAGTTGACAAAGTAGGGGAGACAAAGTGCAATTTATTTTTTTTTTTAATTAGTAAGAACATTTCCCTATATGAAGTGTGAACTCCGTTTTTTTGCTTTTTACTGGAGTCTTTCACCACACCAATAAGTCTCTTTTTCTATATATAGGGGTCGTTTGGTATAGGGGATTGAGAATTAGGGGAAATATGAAAATAGGGGAATGGTGGAAAAGTGTTTGTTAAAAGTTGGAGGATGTTAAATTACATTGTTTGGTATGTATATTTGGTAAAGAAAATAGGAGGGAAAGACAGTGGGTCCCATTATTCTATTTGGGGGAAATCAGAATTTCTGATAAAAGTAGAAATTGTCAGAATACACATTTTGGAGACAATAAGAAATTCTGGGTATTTGAAATACAAAACCTCAACTCCATTAGACAGTAAACAAACAAGAATATCTCAGAATACAGAGTTTCCAAGAAACACAGTTGGATTTCCCCTTGTAATTTTAATTGACTTTCACGGACATCAAATTTTTTTCATTTCTAAACTCAATAAATATGCCAATATCCATTCTTTTGTGTTAATTGGTGTGAGAATATTCGTCATTAATTGTCATAGTCTTTATGGCAGTATATAAAGTTAGGAAAAATAGCACTTTGCCTCCTCCACTTTGTCATCTTAACAAATAGCCTCATATATTATAAAGTGTTATTTTTACTCACTTTTATTTCAATTATTTTTCCGTTTGGGTCCTTTACATTCCAAATTTCTTCTTCATAACGTTAATTTGGACACATCCGCACCAGACAAAGAAGGATATCAGAGGTAGGAGACGAAGAGGTGGTCAGGGAAGTAAATTGGGGAGGTATCATGAAGAGTATGGTGAAATACGAAAGGTTTTAAATCACACATTTTGATTTTGTTCGTCTATTTTATCCGATTTAATTATATATATATTTATATTCCCACTTAGAAAATACTTAGTAAGCTAATACATGATAATTGGAGCTAATATGATGTGCCAAATGCGCATTAGTTGAAGTTACGAAGATGAAAGTTGGAACAAAAGGACCCAAAAGACAAAGTGGTCAAAGTATGAAAGGGATAAAAAGAGTAATTTATAGTATATGGGGTTATCTATTAAGTTGGCAAAGTAGATGGGGCAAAGTGCTATTTTCCCATAAAGTTATGAGTTAACTTGTAAATTTACCCAAAATGAATGATCTGATATACAGATTTAACCAACATTTTCAGAAGAAAATGTTTCATATAGTCACTTCTTAATTTATTTATTTTTTTCATGAAATCTTTTTCATTTATTTGATGCTATGTTTTAAGCTTTTTTTTAGTGAGCTATGTTTTAAGCTAAATTTATTTATTTGACGATAAATTTGGTTAATGCTAGTTATATTTTAATATCGTTAGTGGCTTATTTTTAAGTGTTGAAGGGGTGTTTAAGCACCTTACAGAAGGGTGTTGAAGCACCCCAGTCATCTGATTTATCGCGTAGGGATAATGGGGAAAAATTTGTGGAGGATATTTTCGAAACCCCTCATGTAATATGAACTATCAAAGCTAGATCAATGTGATGACTTTGCTTTTTGGCTACCATGACATATATTTTTTATGAAATAATGCTTCAACATGTTATTATTAGGGTTGAAAATCTTATAAATATCGTGTGCAGTTGCGAGAAGAACGTACCTGGTGGGCGTTTCATACGAGGCAGGCGAAGAACCTTCAGATTCGCTGGTGTGCGAGAGGTTCAAATCCTTGTTGGAAGCCCGCACCTACAAAATACTCTGACGTCGTCAAGGGTGTCCTTTTTCAACGTATTTGGTGGGCCTGCCCGCGCAGGGATAGATGAAGCCATCTTGGCATGGGGGCGTCGGGATAGGACAAAGTAGAAAGCGGAAAATGGGTGAGCTTTGGAGTCGAATGTAAGAGTGAGTGATTATAAAGTGCTTACTGTGGGGGCTATACAGTAAAAGTGCTACTTATATGGAGTTAGACCAGTTTATTTTTTACTATTGAAAACTTGTTTACCAAACAGAGTTGTTGGCCCAAAAGTGGAGTTTGAAAAGCACCGTTTTCAAAACGTAGTGGTTTGTTGAATACACATGTTTTCGACCTACGAAAAGCAAACGACTCCCTAATGTCACCATTATAATTTTTGTGATTAATAAATTATAGTGGTTCATTGTAGCATATTTTTAACCAACATTGTAAGTTTTTTTTAGTAAAACGTCAGTTCTTCTCTTATTAATGTAAGGTCATGCACTTATCAGAAAGTGCAGAATCGAGCAACTCCGGAGATGTATGCCACACAGATGGCGATACTAAGGAGAAAGACTGACGAGCAAGCTCATGAGTAGCTTTATTCATATCTCTCCTAACTACTACTACACAACAATCTCGTCTAAAAAAAACAAAACTTTCTTGCACCTCTCAATGATACCACCGAATTCTAACAGATCTACCTCGCTTCCATTGACAGCACTAGCGACAACCTCGGAGTCCACCTCAAACTTACCAACTTTGTAAGCTTATGCACACCATCAAGGGGTGGTGGCGCAGTTGGCTAGCGCGTAGGTCTCATAGCTAAGAGTAATCCTGAGGTCGAGAGTTCGAGCCTCTCTCACCCCATTGTTGTTTTTTACTCACAACACAATTTTGACAATGAACTAAACTTAACATACAGTCATATACACAATCAACTAGATCTGAATAATCAGTGCCACTCTATTCCACCGAAACAACACCTTCCATGTCAAAGTCCTAAACCCCCCCTTAATTTTTCTTGGGTGATGATGGGGGGGGGGGGGGGGTTGTCCGCATGAATAAACAAATCGAGTCATCGATCGAAGGACTTCATATTAAACCAAATTTGTACAAGGCAAATTTCCACTGGCTCCTCGAGGTCTAGGTAGAAGATTTGAACAATGACTTGATATATGCACTTATCTAATCCTTCGACCCAACAATGAAGCATTTCAATGTCAGAGGGTAGATTTTGACTATTGATTCTGAAGATGTGAAAAGCAAGCACCAGGAAGGACGTGGGCATCATAGAGTGTCCAACTTGTGACATGAACAGTTAGGTAATGCACCACTTGAATTTGTGGACACACCTGAATCAGGGTGTCGTACTTGGATGGTTGTTCGTGGGAACAATGTGACTACGTACGTACTTGTGTTTTCTGCATGTACCACTGTCATGTAAGTTGTGTTGTGTCTACTTTGTCCCCAGCTTCATTTTGTCATGGATCAGGTTCTATTCCAGTGCACGGTGGGGGAAGAATTCAACCAATGTATGATCGTGCTGGAGAAATCCTCGAATAGTGGCATTGCAAGACTCCACGAGTTGGGTAGAAACCATGCCTATTGTGTAGTGATTTTTCACCCAAACAGAGCTTCATTACACTTGGAAAGCCCTAATGTACTTACACCATTTGTGACCTTCCTCACCATACGACATGAAACATTCCCTAAACATAAGATTCCAAACATCATCAAACTTAGCTTCGTTGTCCACATCGTAGAAAAGCAAGAGCAGCTTCCGAATGAAACTGTGGGTGAATAAGGACCCTAGATTTCTCCTAGAGTCCTGGAGGATGTGAAAGGTACAAAGTGCGTGGAAGGTATCAGACAACACCTCTTTGATTGTTTGGGTCATTGCTTGGTCTTTGTATCTGAATATCGTGTTTGGGACTTTGTCGTGCATGCATCAAATGAATTCTTTGAACAAACATATGAACGACGGGATGGTCTCGTCGTATAGGAGTGCAGCGCCAAACATCATGCCTTGGCGGTGGTTGTTAAAGTCGACAAACAGTGCTACAAATATACCTACATACATGCGGTTAGAGATTCCGTATAGGTCAGGTAATGGATAAATATTGAAATTACTAATATGATACGAGTAATGGAACGCACCTAAGGGTCGATAGTGTCGATCAGTCCTTTATGTCATTTCAAACGTAATGGAATCACCAAAGCAAGAATAGTCATCCCCATTCGCTAATCAACCCAAAAAATGTTAACAATGTTCTCTTTTGCATCCACTTTTATTTCGTGCCAAAACCCGAGGTATATCTTTGACTTCTCCTGTAAGTACTCTGCGATGGCAGTTGCTTCTCTGTGCACCATTTATCGTTGTCGTATTCTCCCCAGGCGATTTCGGTGGTCGATTTTCAAGCACCCAACATTCTCGATATCACATTTGGTAGCAACTCAAATGATGACTTCATACTAATTCATGTCGCAACATTCATCTCCATCATATGGCCAGTAACAGGGGTCACTGTTCAAGTAGCCACGAATTAGTGAGCACACTACTTCGGGTTAATATGATGGTATTGATCGTCAACCCAATTCGTGATGTTGTATTTATCTTCATGTTCGTCCAACTGAAAGCGAATTTTGGCCTTGCAACCAATCCTCAGTTCAGACTTTTGATCCTCGGCATGGTATGAGCTTTTGGATCTCTGGCGGTCCTACCAATAAAAACCTTAGACTTCTATGTTCCATTGGATTGATATCCACTTTTGTTGAAAACAAACACAATGTATGTCAACCTCTCATTGTTGCTTACTTGGGAAGGACGCTTTCTGTAATCTATACGAGTACTATACCCAATGCGATGTGCAAAGTCGTTGTAGAATGCCCTTGCTTCTTCCTTCGTATCAAATGTTAGCTTCTCTCATTGGTCTTTCTCATGTGGCCAAATTCGAATACATGTACACAACCCACTTTAGTATTCCATACAAACATGTTACATAACTCATCTTCTACCCTTACTATACTTACACACTGCATGCATACTCTAACCACAGATACAAACTTCTTTCACTTCTGTGTTATGTCTTGTGTTTACTCCACGCATATCAATTGCAACATGAGAAATAAATGCAACATTTACTACCATCACCAAACCTAGAACCCATGCATGCAAACCCTAGATTTTCCACCATAACACAAAAAGTTGGGAATCTTCTTTTTTTGGGGGCCACCACTCACAAGTCAGCCAAACACTAAACAACAAATGTCCACACAACTACAAAATGAAAATGATTTTATTCCATTAGTTTAGTCTTCTCCTTCACCCCCACTTTATTTTTTCCTCCATCGCCTTCTCCGTTTTGATCATCTTCACCCTACTCTGCATTTTGTCCATCTTCATCTTCCCCTTATGCATAGTTTCCTGAAAATGATAAGTTCAGATCAAACTCTTGAATCTCTTCATCCTCCTCCATGATTGTATCCTCGCCTCGCATATTAGCAGCCCCTAAATGTCTGTTGACACCAGATAATAGCTCCTCGAAAGTTATGGTTTCCCTATCGTAAAGTTCGAACTCATCCATCCGATCCTAGTTTTTTAGTACGAAACTACTAATGTTTAGGAAAATGATCACTTTTTACTAAACCCTAATACATCTATCTCTGTCATTAGTTTCCTGCCTATCAACAATGAAATTTTCCCTCCCAAGAGAACTTCTCACTTTCTCGCTCGGTGAAAATATTATTAATGAACTAAACGAACGAATTCTAATTCATGAAATTTGATATTATGATGATAAATGGAGAATACAAGCTCGATTCCGCCACTTTTTACCAGGGTTGGCAATGGGTAGGATATGGGGTCAACCGTACCCTTACCCTCAGGGTATAACTTTGGAAAATACCCGACCATTTATCCTACAGGTTTTCAACTATCCTACTCTTACCCTACCCTACAAATACCCATAGGGTTCGTGGGCACCCTAGATATTTTAATATATTCTTATAACACAATTTTATCGATAATGATTATACCAAAACACATCGTTCTCAACCACATAAATAAAATAAAAAATATTATATAAGCACTAAAGTAATGTTATTACGATCAATTTCTACTATCATCATTATACATTTTAAATCAAAACTTGAATCATGTGTAAGCAAATAATTAATGGTTATAATGTGCTTTTATATTAGTTAATGGTGAATCATCTCACGAATCAACCGTCGACAATAGTTTGTTTGGTAATTTTACATAAAAAATACTTAGATTCATAGTGAGGTTAAGGGTAGGGTATTTTGCGGGTAGGGTTTTGGTCATATCTTACTCTATCCTTACCCTACTTTTTCAACTAAGAGAATACTCTTACCCTACCCTTACCTAGTCAACACAGGGTATTATCCTCGTTGACCGGGTAGGGTAGGGTAGGGTATCAATTGCCATCCCTACTTTTTACACTAACCATTGGATAAAGTGGATTGTTAGGGGCCGCTGGATGGGGAATTCCACTAGGGTGGACAAACCCTCCATCAACACTCAAGAGAAAATTGTGTTGAAGCTATAGAAGGGTGTTGAAGCACCCATATCCGTCTGATTCATTGCACAGGGGGACTGGGGACAAACCTGTGAAGGGTATTTTTGGAACCCAAAATATGAACTATCAAAGCTAGATTGGAAGCCAATGTGATGATGTTGCTTTCTAGCCACCACGACATATATATTTTCTGAAATAATGCCTCAATAATCAACATGATATTATTAGGGTTGAAAATTGTGCGAATACCGTGTGTAGTTGCAAGTAGAACGTACTTGGTGGGCGTTCCATATGGGGCAGGTGAAGAACCGCTAATTCGGATTTGCTAGTGTGCGAGACGTTCAAATCCTTGCTAGAAGCCCGCACCTGTAGAATACTTTGGCGTCAGATGTCTCTATTCAACGTATTCGGTGGTCTCTCCTCGAAGGGCTAGATGAAGCCATCTTGACATGGGAGTGGGGACTTTGGGATAGGACAAAGTAGGAAACAAAAAATGGTTGAGCTTTGGAGTCAAATATTAAAGTGAGTAATTATAATGTACTTTTCACGAGGGCTATATAATGGAGTTTTCACCATAATAAATAAAAAAATGAAACTATGTACCAAAATAAATATCTTTTCAAACTATGTACAAATATAGGTATATACGCTTAGGGCCTGGGCGAGGCGTTAACGCCTAGACCACATGCGTATTCGCCTGTCATTCAAATACTGATGCAAAACTTTCATTTCTTAAAATAACTTTCATTTCAGTTTGCAAATTGGTAAGCCAATTTTTTATACTTACAAAATGATCACTAGTTTATGTAATTTTGTAAAATAATCATTGAAGTTTGAATTTCAATAATGAATTTGACCGTTCTACCTTAATCGTAACTAAATTGAATTTAATCCTTACTCACGAGTTTGTCGCTAATTAATTATTTAACAAGCTAACGAGCCAAACTTAACGAGTTGACGAATCGAGCTCGTTCGAGCATCGAGTTGAATCGAGTAGGCTTGAACTCGCTCATCGATTCGAACAATATAGACTCGACAAGTTAACAAGTTTTTTGAATTTCAATAAATGAGCGAGTTCAAGCCTATCCGATTCAACTCGATGCTCGAACGAGCTCGATTCGTCAACTCGTTAAGTTTGGCTCGTTAACTTGCTAAATAATTAATTAGCGACAAACTCGTGAGTAAGGATTGAATTCAATTTAGTTACGATTATGGTAGCACGGTCAAATTCATTATTGAAATTCAAACTTCAATGATTATTTTACAAAATTACATAAACTAGTGATCATTTTGTAAGTATAAAAAATTGGCTTACCAATTTTGCAAACTGAAATGAAAGTTATTTTAAGAAATGAAAGTTTTGCATCATTATTTGAATGACAAGCGAATACTAGGCTTGACAATGGGTAGGGTAGGGTCAGGGTATGGGGTCAACCATACCCGTACTCTCAGGGTATAACTTTGGAAAATACCCGACCATTTACCCTACGGGTTTTCAACTATCCTACCCTTACCCTACCCTACAAATACCCATACGGTTCGTGGGTACCCTAGATATTTTAATATATTCTTATAACACAATTTTATCGATAATGATTTTACCAAAACACATCATTCTCAACCATATAAATAAAATAAAAAATATTATATAAGCACTAGATATATATAAATTAGTCAATAAAGTAATGTTATAAAAATATTACGATTAATTTCTATTATCATCATCATTATACATTCTAAATCAAAACTTGAATCATGTGTAAGTAAATAATTAATGGTTATAATGTACTTTTATATTAGTTAATTATGAACCATCTCACGAATCAACCATAGACAATAGTTTGTTTGGTAGTTTTACATAAAAAATACTTAGATTTATAGTGAGGTTAAAGGTAGGGTATTTTACGGGTAGGGTTTTGGTCATATCCTTACCCTACCCTTACCCTACTTTTTCAACTAAGAGAATACCCTTACCCTACCCTTACCCTGTCAACACAGGGTATTATCCTTGTTGACCGAGTAGGGTAGGGTATCAATTGCCATCCCTAGCGAATACGCCTGTGGTCTAGGCGTTAACGCCTATGGCCTGGGCGATTTCGCCCAGACCCTAGGCGTCCAAATCTATATTTGTACATAGTTTGAAAAGGTATTTATTTTGGTATATAGTTTTATTTATTTATTTATTATGGTGAAAACTCCCTATATAGTAAATGTGCTACTTATATGAAATCAGACCACTTTATTTTTTACTACTCGTTTACTAAACAGAGTTGTTGGTCCAACAATGGAGTTTGAAAAACACTGTTTTCAAAACATTGTGGTTTGTCGAAGACACCTATTTTCGACCACGAAAAGCAAAGGAACCCTAATTTTTTTTGTTAAAAAAAGACCCGTATATTAATAAATTATTGTTTGAATACTAGTGGTTCTTTGTAGTCTATTCTTACTATTTTAACCAACATTGTAAACTTTTACCCACCAACAAGGGGTGGTGGCGCAGTTGGCTAGCGTGTAGGTCTCATAGCTAAGAGTAATCCTGAGGTCAAGAGTTCGAGCCTCTCTCACCCCATTATTGTTTTTACTCGCGACACTATTTTGACAACGAACTAAACATATAGTCAAATATGCAACCAACTGAATCTAAATAATCAGTGCCACTCTATTCCACCGAGAGTTGTAGATCCAACTCCTTCCCACACTTCACCAATTCCTACTTCCTCTGAATCAACACCTTCCATGTCGCAGTCCCACCAACCATTTCCATTTGCATCTGCACACAACACGGAATACCTTCAAATCATTGTTAAGGGAGAGACAAACTGACATTTCATAAACTCTTTGGTTCCAACTACAAAAGAAAAGGTCCACTTCTATCACTCACAATGATTGTACAGTTTTCTCCGCTTTTTCTTGCTACCGAGTGTCTCCTGGTCTGGCTTTCGTCTGCTTCGTTGAGCCTTTCCAACCGCCAAGGGCTGCTTTGGAACAGCATCATGCTTCTTCTCACGATCTTGCAACCCTGATGAGATACAGAGTTAAGATTATTGTAGCTCATAATCACAAGATGGAAGCTACAGCTTTAGACATTGGAAAACCAGTGAAGTTCACAACTCTGCAGCCGAAAAATAAACTGATGATGGTAAGTGCAACTTGAACAACATCATATATGCATCCGTTGGAACCAGTGAAGAGCCCATATAAAAAAAAAAACAGAGTTTAAGCAAGATCTATATAATACTAATAGAAAGGGGTTTCAAACAAGCTACTTCATATATGATCAAGACAGGGTAAGGGCGTGAGCATAGAACATGCTTCGCCAGACAATACTAATAACATGAGTGCCATCAGGATCTGCACAAATCGTGTGTACAGTCAATGGACCATCAAATTGTGAACTGTGAAGCATCATGCTAGGTACACAATTAGCTCAGCAACATTTTACTATGAATGATATGAATCGTCCCTTAGAGTGGGGCCCAGCAGTCACCTAGTTTGTAACGCATATTTACAGTTCTATTTAAATTAAGGCATGTGGGGAAACCAACAGGGAGATATGCTATGAAACGGCTATTGCCTGCCTTGAACAAAAATCAAACACAAATCATTTTCCTTACCTGGTCTCTGCAAATAAGCTGATTCAGAAGGTCCCCATTTGCCAACAAAACTAGATTGTACACTATGTGAAATGCTGGAATCAGCCCCGTTTCCCGTAGTACCAGCTGGTCCATTGCTACACGAATCAATATCAATTCCATTTTCTCCAGCAGCAGGCTTCTTAAACTGCTGAAAAAACACTTCATTCACCTCCGATTTCCTCTCTTTATCTTCGAGCTTAGATCCAATCCGACCATCGTTTGAACCGTCGACACCGCAGCTGTCAGTTTTACGACCTAAAGGCGATAGAAAAGGCTGGGACTGCCCATGATTCCGAGACCCAAACAACGAAATTCAGAAACCCTAGCCCAACTCGATCAAATTGCAAATTCAACCAAAACAAAACCCTAGCAATTTTCCCAGCAAACAAAAATTGAATGGAAGCGACTTTTCAATACAATGAACGTCAAACCTTGACTGATCTGGGTCGAGTCGAGGGTTTCTGTAGCTTCTTGTTCAGGAAATCAGAGAGGGATACCGGAGAGTCCTTGTTAACGTCTTTACTCCGGTCGCTGGACTCTAAATGGTGAGCACTGATTTCATTCCGGGAAATAGTTATAGAACAGTAGAACAGAAATTGCAGTAATAGAAATTGATGGTGAGTGAAGGTATGAACTTACGGGTTTGAAGAAGGGAAAATGAAGGAAGAAATAGTTCTCTGGCCTAAAGGCCTGATTGGATTGTTGTTTGATTTCATATCGTACTTCTTTCAACGGCCGCTTCTTTAGTCTCTTTTTCCTCCTTCGTCTTCGTCGGAAGGGTTTTCAGTGAGTGAGTCTGGGTATTCTGCGAGACTTGGTTTTGGCGTCTGAGTCTCTGGAGTCTCTGAGATAGAAGATGGTTTCAAAACTTCTGGTTTTGGCGCGCCTTGGAATCCCTCCTTCTTTTGGCGTCGGTACCCGCTTAAATCCAATCTCGGAAAATCTCTAGTTTTTTTTTCTTTTCAAAATAGCACTTTGGCCCCTCTACTTTGCCAACTTAACAGATAGCCCTACACGGTAAATCGCTCTTTTTACCCCTCCTACTTCGAGCATTTTTTAATTGAGAGTATAAGTATATATAATTAGATAAGATGAAATTAACGAATAAAATGTGTATTTTTAAAATCCTTCGTATTTCACCTTACTCTTCGCGATACTTCCCTAGTTTACCTTCCTGGCCAACTCTCGTATCCTACCTCCAATATCTCTCTTTGTCGGTGTGCGAATGTGTCCAAATTTAATGCTAAAAAGATAATAGTTGGAACGGAAGGACCCAAAAGGCAAAGTGGCCAAAGTAAGAGGGTTAAAAAAGAGTAATTTAGAGTATATGAGGCTATTTGTTATGTTGGCAAAGTAGAGAGGGGTAAAATGCTATTTTTCCTATTAAATAACTGATTAACTAAAAATTGGGGGAAACTACTATGTGATTGTTGATTGATTGATTGTTGTGGATTGATGTGTTCTATGTTGTGATGAAGGATATATTAGTAATGTTAATAGACCACAGATAGAAGCGAGTGTTAGGATGAAATGGATCTTTATCATGAATTATATGATTCTGTGATTGTTAGTTATTTTGCAGGAGGATGATACCAATGAAGGATCATCCTGTGAAGGACGATCAGGAAGGTAGTCCTAGACCTTATGACATGACTACCCCTATCCCCATTGTTTCTGTAGGTGGGGTGGTCGATAAGGCTAGTTGTTTACCTTTGAAGTGATTGTGACCTTATGAAATGTTGATGGATACTAGAAGGTTGGGAATGGTGGTGATGTTGTGATGTTGTGATCTTGTGTCGGAAGTGGTGAAATGTGGAATTGAGATGTTTGTTTGTTGCTAGAGATAATGAATTGTTAGAAACTAAAGGAGCATGCACTGCCCCCTAAACTACAATGTGGGTGGTAAGCATCTTTCCAAGGGAGGGAGGTGTGGCCATTTATTCAAGGGAGATGCGTGATTCATTGTTGTTGTTGTTGAGTCTGGGCCCTGGAGCCTTCAAGGGAAAGGGTGCGTCTTGGACCATTCAAGGGAGGGTGTGTCTGGCCGGCATGGGTGGTGCGGGATAAAATCCTTGGCGCCTATAATAACCACATAGAATTAATTGTGATATGTCGTGATGTGGCTTGTGATCTCGATTGGATTGTTGATTCCTTGATGGTTGATTGTTGAGACTTGTGCAATAACTGTAACTTTGTGATTTGAGATTTGGAATGAATTGATGTTGATAGATAGAATTGCACATGGGTGATCAGAAAGACTGTTTAGGATTAACAATTGGCTAGACGAAGGAATGAGTCTCATTGCTAGTGATGATTGTGGAGTGTTGTGACAGCTCCTTATGGTTTAGTTCGACGCATAGTTGGGCCCCATGGATTCACTTAGTTTCATTAGGAAACTATTCCTCTCTCAAATCTTTGTGGCTAGGTGTTGAGTTGTTGGAGTTGCAGTTGGTGTTGAGTTGCTAGAGTCGTACTTGGTGCGAGTTGAAGTGGCAGCATGAAGAATGAAGTTGACCATTGGAAGCTTGGACAAGGAGTTAACTTTTTGTTTCACTTTCAGTTGACTATTTTGATTTGGGATATCTCAGTATCAGATTTAATTTATGAACTTTGGTTTGTACTATTGTTTTAGAGTTGAATGTTCGGATGTTGATGAGATTTTGGAATTAAAATAAAGGAAGCGATTTTCTCTTGTCTTTTGATCATGTTAATTTTTTTATTGTAATTTGAGTTGATTATTATTCGATTTAGATTTTAGGTCAAGCTGTAGCACTGGTTCTGATGTGAACGGCTAAACTAATTCCACAACTAGACCACTCATCACTTGGGCAATCATAACTCACGAGCTAAACCTTAGACTATAGGGTGGAGACCGGCCAAGAGATCAATAGCTATTGAGCTAAGAATCCAAAGACAATCTTTAATACGAGAGGTGCCACGAATTAGAGGTGAATACTCTAACTCGATAAACCTAATTCTAGACGACAATCAATTCCATGAAAATCGTAAAGAAATAAATTGTAATTCCATGCAAAGAAAAACCAAAGTTTTTTTTCATTCAAGTCAGTGTCCCCGTTTGAAGTACAAACGGGTTCTATATATAGGAGGAGGATCGTCATAGGGTTACTCCGACTCCTTCTCCTATTCTAACTCTATAACAATAAAATAATCCGAAAATCTAACTAAGAAGGAAAGAAATTCAAACTAAAAGGGGAAAACAACTAAAAGGGAATAAAAACCCTAATCCGGGTAAAAGTCCTAAACCGACAAGGAAACAGCTTGTTCCGGCACTCCTTCTCCAATTAGGATTCGAACTCTTTGTTCTTCGGACGCGACACCATTAATCCGGGCGTGCTGCAGACTCCTTGTTGTGGACGGATTCGTGGTGATCCGGCCCTGGCGCTAATTCGGCGTGTGGCGTTACGGTCGGGTTGGATGTCCTGTCTCGACCTGGCATCAGCATTCTGCCTCGGTCCGACATCATCATCTTGTCTTAGCCCAAAATCAGCTTCTGGACTCGGTTCGACATCAACATCTGGGCTCGGTCTGGCATTAGTATCTGGTCAGCATCCGGATTAGGATTAGGTGGTGGCCTGGTCTTGGCGCCTAGCATCGGCTCGGCAGCAATGCTTTGGTCAGCATCAAAGTCCAGGTCGGCCACAGCCGACATCAGTGCTCTCGGACCTGCATTGGTGATGTCGCGCTCGGCATCAGTGAGTGGCCACTCCAAATATTGTTGATGCCGCGGCTCGGCATCAAGCACTCGACAATGCTCGACATCAGTGGTAACGCCGAGTAGGACTTGGTCACTACTCCGACCATGGTCACGTCATTCTCTCTTTCTTGAGAAAGATTCATCCTCGAATATTCGTGGCCATAAGCTTTGGCTCCGACATCCTCTTTGGCATCAGTCTCGGTGTCCGTCTCGGCATCAGTCTCGATGTCCGTCTCGGTGTTGGTTTCATCGTCGGTCTCGACATAGGAGCGCATGAGAAAAAAAACTTCTGGCTCAAGCGTACATCTGGGTAGCCGCTCCCACGCCTGGTTCAACATCAATGCTTGACATTATTGGACCCAATGTCGAGTATAGGAGTAAATCGGCTGGTGGCACCTCGACACCTAATTTTCTTCCAAGTTTGACTAGATTCTCCTTCATGGACGCCATGTAGGCCTCCATCCTTGCGCACCTAGTATCATCCATCAGTCGTGTTTGGGGGTGAAACTATTTAGGGTTTTTTTGAGAATTTTCTATAAAAAATAAAAACAAGATACGCAGTCCAAGAGTTGAACCGAAGCTCTGATACCAAACTGATGTGAACGGCCAAGCTGATTCCACAACTAGACCACTCACCACTTGGGAAATCACAACTCACGAGCTAAACCTTAGACTATAGGGTGGATATTGGCCAAGAGATCAATAACTATTGAGCTAAGATTCCAAAGGCGATCTTTAATACGAGAGATTCCACGAATTAGAGGTGATTACTCTATCTCAATAAACCTAATTCTAGATGACAATCAATTCCATGAAAATCATAAAGAAAGAAATTGCAATTCCATGCAAAGAAAAACCAAAGTTTTTTCCATTCAAGTCTGAGTCTCTCTTCAAAACGTGTACACGGGTTCCTATATATAGGGTCAGGATCATCCACAAGATTTCTACGTTTCCTTGTACGACTCTAACTCTAAAATATTAAAATAATCTGAATAACTGTCTAAGAAGGAAAGAAATCCGAACTAAAAGGGAAAAACAACTAAAAGGGAATAAAAAACCGAATCCAGGTAAAAGTCCTAAACCGGCAAGGAAACAGCTTGTTTCGACACTCCTTCTCCAATTAGGATTCAGACTCCTTGTTCTTCAGACGTGACATCATTAATCCGGGCGCGTTGTAGACTCCTTGTTGCAGACGGATTCGTGGTGATCCGGCCTTGGCGTGGATTCGACATGTTACGTCGCGGTCGGACGAATGTCCTGTCTATGCCTAGCATCAACATCCTGCCTCGATCCGACATCATCATCTTGTGTCGGCCCGACATCAGTTTCTAGACTCGGTCCGACATCAGCATCTGGGCTCAGTCCGACATCAGTATCTGGTTAGCATCCAGATCAACATCCGGTGGTGGCCTGGTCTTGGCGTCTAGCATCGTCTCGGCAGCAAAGCTTTGGTTAGCATCAAAGTCGTGGTCGTCCACGGTCGGCATCAGTGCTCTCAGACCTACATTGGTGATGCCTTAGCTCAACATCAGCGGGTGGCCGCTCCAAATATTGTTGATGCCGCAGCTCGGCATCAGGCACCCAGCAATGCTCAACATTAGTGGTAATGCTGAGTAGGGTTTGGTCTCTGTTACAAGTGGTATCAAAGCCTGGTTGGTCTCTATTGGGTGGATGTGTAGTCTTCTCTTCCGGAGGATTGATCAACCTCTTAAAGGGTGGAGATGACACAACTATGCAATAATGACCTTCCAAGGGTCTTTCAAACTATTTTAAACTGTGTTGGGGTTTTGAAAGTGAAAGTAAAAGTGGTTTGAAAATTGTCAACTAAAACTGCTTTGTTCTCGATCCTCTCGAGTCACGAAGAAAGCCAAGAGAGGAATAGTCAACGTTCGGAGAAATCCCTTTAGTTTGGATAAGGGATGTGGAGGTGGGGTACGAGAAGCATGCGATCCGCAATGACACACTACTTCTTCACTTTCGAAGAGGAATTTTTCCGAGTGGTGTCCGGTTCAAGTACCCGAATTATGGGTTATGTATTATAAACTTTGAATGGTGAATGATGAATGGATTATGCATTATGGATCATCAAAATTTTGTGTTATGTAGTGACCAATATTTTATACTGACTTTTTTACAATATGATCCCGGTCGAACCTCAAACTCTTGAACCTCTTGTTGGACCGGTTCGATGTTCGGTCTGGTCTTGAAAACATTGGTTAACACACCCTGCTTCTGGATTTCAATCTAAATGGATTAGGGCTCCTCGAGGTCAAGTATCAGTGGCAGATATTATGGAAAATGAAGGCATCTAGCTAAGGCAGTTCATTAGGCGTTGCCAAAAAGAGAACAAATATCAGCCATTGATGCTGCAGTTTTAGCGGTATCAAATAACTAATCTACCAAGGTAGACTAGATCGTATTCTACTCGAGGTCTCTTCTTCTTGTCTACTCAAATATGTTGGCAAATTACTAAAGTTTAAACACGTTGTGCGTGGTGTGAGTTCCACGACTTCTAATCTAATAAACAAAGGAAAATAAAAGACAGAAAAAGTAAAAGGGTTGACTAACAGGAATATAGACGAGCTTAGATTTCGAATCCCCCTTAGTTCACTAGAGCATTGGCAATCAACAGATCAGCGGATTTCAATTCTAATTCAATCGGTTTCTAAACACCACCATAACTCCTTACCCTTAGGTTTAAGACTGGCGAACGTTCGCTCTATCCGATCTAGCTACCAAGATTAATTAGTCGCCCGGGTACGGTCGCCTCTCGCAACGACTTAACTTAACTGGTGGAATTACCAACGATTTATGAGTTACTCTGGTAGTGGATTAACCCAAATTGGTTCCTACGAAAGGCACACTCCAATTATAAGGTTAACTGGTTGAATTGATGTTTTAAAGAGAGGCGAGCGTTCGCTTCTATCCTCAGCTTAACAAGAATCTAAACTAGGTGATCAAGGAACACAAGTTTATGCGCCAAAGCAGGGAAGCTGTCTGACGACTAACCCTAGCTTGCATAAACCTAATCTAGGCGACCAACCAGAAGAGAAACATAAACAATGACAAACAAAACAACCATGCAAAGAGAAACTGATTGAACTTCGAATCTAATTACCGCCGATCCGTGACCACTTTAAAAGTCCTGGGTAACTTAGGGTTCATCTAATCTAAACTCTACAAGTTCAGCTACTCATAACGATAACAGAAGAATCAAAGGCAACAAAGGAAATCATCATACAGAGGAAGAACAGATAAGAACTGAAAAACCTAATTCTGACGACTCCGGTGAAGCTTCAATCTCCTGGATCTTCAACTTTAAGCTCCGAGCTCTCCGAGGTGGAAGGATGGCGTCACGATCTCTCCACGGATCTTCGAACTCTCTAAACTCTATCTATCGACCCTAAGGTCGTGGCTAATCAGCCAAAATTCGTGTATCTAATCTGGCTTCAAAAAGTCTATATATAACCCCAGAAACCCTTTACAAGTTGGAAAAGGCTGAAAATTAGGGTTTCTGCCCAGATTTTCAAAGGAATTTTTGCCGAAAACATCACCAGATTTTCGCCAAAAATGTTAGTTAAAAACCAGCTCCAACTTGTTTCGATGATTCCCGCTCCGTTTGAACTCCGATTTGGTCCCCGTTTGAAGCGCTGAACTCATGAGAGAGTCCTCTATAATGTGGTAACCTGGAGGCTCAACATAAAAGCTCACAAAAAGGGTAAAAATAGCCAATAAATGGACAATGTATGCACTAGGAGCCTAGAATTACATAATAAACACATTTTCACCAAATATTCATCAAAATGGCATCAAAGGGGCATGAAATGTTGCTTAAATGGGGATGAAAATCACGTCAAAATGAGTGTCATCAAAACCCCACACTTAAGCTTTTGTTTGTCCTCAAGCAAACTGAATTAGAACACACTCAAATTCACAAATGACACGAGATTAAACTGAGATTCAATTCTAACAATTTGGTTTAGACTGTTCCACGTAGAAAGAGTGACCTACACATGCAAGAACATCAACCAAATAAATTTTCGATCTCACTAATCTCTGCACACTTCAAGTAGTAGTTTTAACAAAGCACATTTCTTGGAAAAACAATTAATCATAATTAACCGACTACGATAACACCAATTCTAATCAAAAAGACTTTAAGCTCTAGCCATGATGTGGATGCGGAGGTAGGAAAAATGACGTGGCTATTAACTCGACTTCATCCGTTTCTAGATCTGCACGTTACATGTTCTAGCTAGGAACGATTTAAACAACAATTTATTTCAAGTTCAACTTCTTCCTTCAATTGATTTACTGCATACTAGTGCTCGATACCAAACACTTCACTTAGGTGTTGGACCTGTGATGACACTCGATTTGACGTGATTATCAGCCTCATTTAAGCGACATTTCCTTACTTAAGACATGGTTTTTAGGGTAGAATAACGAATATTCAATCAATTGCCCTATCTCGTGCCATTTGTGTTACCTTGGCCCGTTTCGGGTCTATTTGATGGTTTTATAGTGTTTTTATGTTAACACAGGTTTTTGCCGTCAAATAAAGTAGCTAAGGACGTGTCTAAGGCGTTGGAACCTCGAGGAATTGCACCGGAATCGATCCAAGGAGCCAATCAAGTCGAAACAATTCCTGCCCGGTTTACAAAGGAATTTTCGCCAAAAATATCAGCACAAATCGGCGATGCTCATCAACAGAAGTTTTCGGCGAAAATGTTAAGTTTTTGACCGAGAACTATGAGACCGAAATTTACAGGAGAAATCAGCCGGCGGACCATCCAATTACAAAGGAATTTTCGCCGAAAATTCTTCAATAATTTCGGCGAAAATATTAGTCAAAATCCGGCTGAGTTAGGGTTAAGTATAAATACTTAACCGGCGGCCCAATAAAAGAAAAAAAACAAAAAACATACTTTTCGATAATCAGAATTTAGAGAATCCTCTCAAATTCTGGAGCAAGGAGTTAGAGTTCGAAGAGCCGGAAAGAGATCGTGACGCCATCCCTTCCATCTCGAAGACTCGGAGCTAGGATTGCAGTCTACCGGAAGATTGAAGTTCTGCCGGAGTCATCTTAATTAGGGTTTTCAGATTCTTTTCTGTTCTTCCTTTGTATGATGAACCCTTTTTTTGTCTTTGATTCTTTTGTGATGAATATGAGTAGCTAAACTCTTAGAGCTTAGACTAGATGAACCCTAAGTGACCCAGGGCTTTAAAGCGGTCACAGATCGGCGGTGATTAGATTCGAAGTTCAATCAGTTTCTCTTTCATGTTTGGTTTGTTCTTCACTGTTCATGTTTCTTGTCTGGATTGATCACCTAGATTAGATTCTTGTTAAGCTAAGGATAGAAGTGAACGCTCGCCTTACTTTAGAACATCAAATTGAACAGTTAACCTTATAATTGGAGCGTGCCTTTCGTAGGAACCGGTTAGGGTTAATCCATTGCAAGAGTAACTCATAAATCGTTAGTAATTCCACCAATTAAGTTAAGCCGTTGCGAGAGGCGACCGTACCCGGGCGACTAATCAATCTTGGTAGCTAGAACGGATAGAGCGAACGTTCGCCGGTCTTAAACCTAAGGGTAAGGAGTTATGGTGGTGTCTTAGAATTGATTGAATGAGAATCAAAATCCGCTGATCTGTTGATTGCCAATGCTCTGGTGAACGAAGTGGGATTCAAAGTCTAAGTTCGTCTGTCATCTCTGTTTTAATCAACCAATTTCCAATTTGTCTTTAGTTTAAATTTTTAATTTCTCTGCATTTCTTAGAATTAGAAGTCGTGGAACTCACACCACGCACGAATTGTTTAAATCCGAGTAATTTGCCAGCTTATTTGAGTAGTCGATCAAAGAAGACCCGTGGAATACGATCTACCCTAGCTTTGTTAGCTTTATTAGTTATTTGGTTGAACGTCCGCACAACGACCGGGCGGTTCACCAAATTGGCGCCGTTGCCGGGGACCTTCTTTTGATTGTTTGAAAGAAGAACTGGCAATTTATTCTTCTACTTTCCATCTTTCACTTTTCCACCCACTTTGATTTTACACTGGTTTTTGTTTGTTTTTGTTATTTGTAGGTTTGTCACAGGTGTATGCATCGCCGCCCTTGGACTCGCTCTCAAACCGACAAGGCTAAGAGTATAGAGAGACCAAGCAGTTCTGCTCCACCTCGACAATCACAGATTTCAAGGAGAAGCAGAATCAATCCACCTCCACCCGTCACTCCGATTAAGATTGAGGAACTGAAGGAGAGTCCCTCATCTTCACCGTTACCGTCGCCTACATCCGTTTCATACACCGAGTCACTTTCACCTCCTCCATCTCCTACTATGGGTGATCAATTACCACCACCACCGCCGCCTGCACAGAAAAGTCTAGCCGATTACAACAAGCCAAGCGCGACTAGCGTTCGATCTGCCATTGCCGTACTGCGCATTGAAGGAGATCCTGACTATGAGATCAAGATTCCATTCTTGACTATGATCTCTAGGGATATGAGATCAAGATTCCATTCTTGACTATGATCTCTAGGGATCTACAGTTTGAAGGCAGGCCCCTAGACAATCCGTGCACTCATCTTGCGGATTTCCTTGATCTCTGCAGCACTTATAAGAACGGAAACCTCGACAAGAACACTCTTTGCTTGAGAGCTTTCCCGTTCTCTCTAAAAGGCTTACTGGCAAACCACCTGGATATTACACTAATTGGGATACTCTGGCTCAGGACTTCGTTGAAGAATACTTTCCTCCTGCCAGAACAACAGCCATCAAGGACAGCATTGCCAGATTCTCCAGAAAGAAGGAGAAAGCTTATATGATACTTGGAATCGATTCCAAGAACTCCTCTACAACTGCCCTCATCATGGATTCGAGCAGAGGCAGTTAGCTGAAATCTTTGCTCGAGGTCTTCAAGAAGAATCTGCCAAGTGGGTCAATTCCCTAGCTGAAGGGGATTGCACTACGCTCACACCTGAAGCTGTTCTTCTTCACTTCGCAAACTGTGCTTCCAAGTCAAGGAACTGGGAACGACAATATGAAGGATCAAGGAGCAAGCTCGATCTTGAAGCAGCTATCAAGGCAGAAGTAGAGAGGCATTTGAAGAAGTCTACCACACCAGTCAAACTGCCGGCAGCTTCTGTCTATGTTGCCGATTGCGAGTGGTGTGGAGCTTGCGCACATAACGGAGGCCGATGCCAGAATTTTGGTAAGACAAAAGTCTGGTCTGCCGAAGAGGTAAACTTCGTTCAACAAGGCTTCGTTAATAATCAGAATGGTTATGCTGGCTACCGCAACTTCAGGCAGCAAGGGAACTATCAAGACATACCTCCCTATAATGCTGGCGCCGTTCATAACCAGAACCAGAATAACCGCCCGGCTGGTCCAGCTCAGGATCAGAAGCCTAACCATCCGCCAGCAGGTGTCTACCAGCCGCCGCACCGCAATCCGGGTAACTATGGAACTGCTCCTGGCAATCGCCAGAATCAATACTTAAATAACACCTATCCAGGGCAGCAGTACCAGAAGGAGAACAATGTCAATGACCTGGATAAGAAGCTTAGTCAGATCATCACCAGACTCGACGATCATGACAGTCAGTTCAAAGCTCAAGCTCTGCTCAATCAAGAACAGATAGCAGCCGGTCAAAGAATTGAACAAGCTGTGAACAACATCTCGAGCATGCTAGCATCTGGTCGACCATTTGGCCAACTTCCGAGCCAGACAGAGCCGAATCCGAGAAAGGAGCAAGCCAAGATGGTATCTGTTAGAAAATTTCCAAGCTTATCTGCTGATGCTTGTGCTGTTTTACGCAGGATCGCTAAAACTTCGGAGAAGAATGAAGCACTACAAGTGGCGCCTAAGGAGGATGATCCTCCTCTTGCACCGTACGTTGTGAAGCCTCCTTTTCCAAGAGCATTGCTGCCAAATGCAAGGATCGAGACTGACATGAAGGGGAATAAAGAAGGATATCCTGATGCTCGTATCAAGAAACCATCCTCTCCATATCCAGCTAAGTGCTCTGATCCTAGTTCTTTCACTCTACCTCTTGTCATTAATGATGTTGAGATAGAACGTTGTTTGGTTGATCTTGGCGCGTCTGTTAATGTTATGCCTATGAGTCTATATGAAAAATTGAACCTAGGAGAACTTGAACCGCCTAGTATGCAACTTATCTTTGCTGATAGATCACTTAAAACCCCTAGGGGAGAAATCAAAGACGTTGTTACTAAATGTGGTCCTTTCACGTTCTTAGCTGACTTTGTTATCATTGACACTAGTAAGGGTGATTCTACCATTCTCATAGGACGACCTTTCATGGCTACTACTGGAATGCAAATTAACGTTCCAAATGGTTCTTTAACTTTGAGAGTTGGTAAAGAAACTGTCACGTTCCGCCTTAAAGACGGATTGAAATATAATCCTAAGAATGAAAAATTTCATTGTTTAGCTATTGAAACTGTGGAGTTGACTCCGGTCAGCTCCGTTACTGATGTCTCTTCTAGTGTGCCTAGATCAATTGCTGTTGCAGGTGCTGGACAGATTACAAAGTAGAAACCGAAATCTGTTCTTCAGACGCCAAAGAAGAAGGAACTGAAAGCCTCTTCTAAGCCACAGAGCACAAAACCTAGCAGACCTCGAGGAAAGAACAAGAAGACAAAGACTCACATGGTCTGGAGACCAGTTTGCCGCCACCGTCTACCAAGCCAGCTGCACCACCAATTCGTTCCAAGCTACCGGCGCTGGAACAAGTATGGAAGGAGAAGCCAAAAGCATCTCCTAAGGAAATACTGACGATCACCGATCCTGGTGATATAAAGCCGGAGGTTACAGAAAAGGAGGAGCCGATCGTTCTCATTCCGTCCACTGTCTTCCTTGTAGAAGATGATCCCTTGATAGAACCGTTCGGACCCTTCACAATCACTGACCACCTTCCCGATGGACGTACCAAGCTCTTACACGCGAACGGGAAGAAATTCATGCTCACCGGAGAAGCCCCGAAGCTCTACTTTATGAACTCCGATGCTAGCATTAAGGAGAATCTGAGTTGGGATGTCTCCTAATACCGTCCAGGTATCATCCAGCTCTAAGGACGTTAATAAAAGAGCACTTCGTGGGAGGCAACCCACGGCTGGAGTCCGTTTTTGATTCGTGTCAACCTTATTGTTTTAGAGTCGGTTCGGGGGAGCTAAAAGTGTCAGTTTGTTTGATTTCATATTTTTCATGTGTAGTCTGTGTGTCATAGTGTCAGTTGCAAGTCGTTTGAGGTCTTTCCAATTTTTGTGGATTTAACTATGATTTTCTCTACAGGTTGACTCGGCGGAAGTGTAGGTGGGTATCTCCTCAATCTCTATGTGTTCCTCTTCGGCTTCAACTTCAGGATGGATTGGCTCGATGTCTTCATCAACCACCACCGCCAAGGATTCTTCTAGCTCATAATAGTCATGGATAGGATCATCATCTTCTTCTTTGAACAATCTGTCATTAACTGATTTGGTTGCTCGAGCTTGATGTCCGTCGCGAGATGAGCTTGTAGCATTGAAGAGATATTATCCAAGGCAGATTGGGTTCTCGACGAGCATTGTTGATGTTCATGAAGCATCTCTTGGTTATCTCTAGCGTCTCTTCGATGCTCTTGTTGGTGTATCTCTTGGTGACGTTGTAGCATTGAAAAGATATTATCAAAGAGGGAGTCAAATCTCGCCGTTTGTTGTTGTTGTTGATGTAACATCTCTTGGTAATCTTCGATATATGGTGCTTCATTGATGTACCACTCTCGTACCGGTCATCCCACATGTTATCCTGCATAATCAAAACTAAGAAGCACTACCCAGGTAAATCATGGAAATATGGAGGAAAAATAAATGGTAAGGCGGAAGGTAGAAGAATAATTTGGCAACTCTTCTTTCAAACAATTAGAAGAGTCCCCGCAACAGCGCCAATTTGATGCTGCAGTTTTAGCGGTATCAAATAACTAATCTACCAAGGTAGACTAGATCGTATTCTACTCGAGGTCTCTTCTTCTTGTCTACTCAAATATGTTGGCAAATTACTCAAGTTTAAACACGTTGTGCGTGGTGTGAGTTCCACGACTTCTAATCTAATAAACAAAGGAAAATAAAAGTCAGAAAAAGTAAAAGGGTTGACTAGCAGGAAGATAGACGAGCTTAGATTTCGAATCCTCCTTAGTTCACTAGAGCATTGGCAATCAACAGATCAGCGGATTTCAATTCTAATTCAATCGGTTTCTAAACACCATCATAACTCCTTACCCTTAGGTTTAAGACTGGCGAACGTTCGCTCTATCTGATCTAGCTACCAAGATTAATTAGTCGCCCGGGTACAGTCGCCTCTCGCAACGACTTAACTTAACTGGTGGAATTACCAACGATTTATGAGTTACTCTGGCAGTGGATTAACCCTAATCGGTTCCTACGAAAGGCACACTCCAATTATAAGGTTAACTGGTTGAATTGATGTTTTAAAGAGAGGCGAGCGTTCGCTTCTATCCTCAGCTTAACAATAATCTAAACTAGGTGATCAAGGAAGACAAGTTTATGCGCCAAAGCAGGGAAGCTATCTGGTGACTAACCCTAGCTTGCATAAACCTAATCTAGGCGACCAACCATAAGAGAAACATAAACCATGACAAACAAAACAACCATGCAAAGAGAAACTGATTGAACTTCGAATCTAATTACCGTCGATCCGTGACCACTTTAAAGCCCTGGGTCACTTAGGGTTCATCTAATCTAAGCTCTACAAGTTCAGCTACTCATAACGATAACAGAAGAATCAAAGGCAACAAAGGAAATCATCATACAGAGGAAGAACAGATAAGAACTGAAAAACCTAATTCTGACGACTCCGGCGAAGCTTCAATCTCCTGGATCTTCAACTTTAAGCTCCGAGCTCTCCGAGGTGGAAGGATGGCGTCACGATCTCTCCACGGATCTTCGAACTCTCTAAACTCTATCTATCGACGCTAAGGTCGTGGCTAATCAGCCAAAATTCGTGTGTATCTAATCTGGCTTCAAAAAGTCTATATATAACCCCAGAAACCCTTTACAAGTTGGAAAAGGCTGAAAATTAGGGTTTCTGCCCGGATTTTCAAAGGAATTTTCGCCGAAAACATCACCAGATTTTCGCCGAAAATGTTAGTTAAAAACTAGCTCCAACTTGTTTCGATGATTCCCGCTCTGTTTGAACTCCGATTTGGTCCCCGTTTGAAGCGCTGGACTCGTGAGAGAGTCCTCTATAATGTGGTAACCTGGAGGCTCAACATAAAAGCTCAAAAAAGGGTAAAAATAGCCAATAAATGGACAATGTATGCACTAGGAGCCTAGAATTACATAATAAACACATTTTCACCAAATATTCATCAGAATGGCATCAAAGGGGCATGAAATGTTGCTTAAATGGGGATGAAAATCACGTCAAAATGAGTGTCATCAGCCATCCTAATCAAGTAGCGAATCAAATATGTCTACACTTAAATTCTTCAAATGGAGTTTCTTAAGACTCTTGATTATGAAAAACAATGCTAGGTCCTTGTTGAATGATAGTTCTCGTGTTTCCATCTTCATCATTGCTACATAATTGTATCTTTATTTTGCAATGATTATCTTGTTGTATTGAGGTATAAAAAGGTAGCAATAGTATCTTCGATGTTAAAGAATTACTTGGAAATCATTTATTCTAATTTTGATTTATGACAACAAAGGATTAAATGGTTGAACTTAATCATGTAGATTGGATTCATTATTTTGAATGCTGACAACTTCTATTGGCATTGAGGAAGTAAGAACAAAGATAGAATGTCAGTGCTCGTGCCTATAGTGTTTGTGTTAATTGACCTTCAATTCACGAGTCCAAGACGGGAATACCACAATATGTCAACCTCTCTCGTCTCAGTTTGTGAATTGTTGGATGATATTGACGATTGATATCGTGTGTCGATTCGAGAGTGTTGATATAGCTTTGTACTTAGCATGACGTGGTTGACTTTTGCCTATCTTTGTGTTGTGTTGATATTGTAGTTATTTCGGTTGCCTATGCTTGTTATATCATGATTTGCTCGTTCCTTATTGATTCGATATCATGATAACATTTTGACATTTCGTTTAATTAGTCATGATAAATGTGGGGTGATTCACTCTTGAATTGTGATATGTTTAATTTATGGTTTAATTTCATGTTTTATTAGTAAGAATTCCTAATTGTACTAGGATAGCGGTTGCACTTGACTTGTGATTTTTTTATATATACAAGTAAATATTTTTTTGTAGAAACTACATTATTTAATACTAACTTCAATTATTATATGTATGCAACATATATTTTGCTTTGTAATGATAAAAGATAACCATTATACTAACAATCAAAGTAATTTTTAAATATTTTTACATATATTCACTTCATAAAATCATAATTATATACCAACAATGTGACATTGACATGATTATTATATTAATTTTGTACAATAATGGTGGTATACAGAATAATTGTGGTGATATGACCACAAATTATATATATATATATAACATTCATATTAATAAATTATGATTGGATCACTACGATTATAGATATGAGTATAACAATCGGGCGTTGCAAAAAAGTGAATAAAATTTGACCATCCTAATCAGGTAATGAATCAAATATACCTACACTGATTGAGATTTCAAAATTTTCAAATAGAGTTTCTCAAGACTTGATTCTGAAAACAATGTTAGGTTCTTGCTGAATGCTAGTTCTCGTGTTTTCATTTTCTACACTCCATTGGAGCCCAACAGTTACATTTTGTTCTCTGCCCTCTCTCCTTTTCCGCCGGCGATAGCTCGCCCTTTCTCCACCGTGAGTAAGAAAACTATTCTAAATGAATCTCAATCGATCCTATATGGATCTGAAATGGAACTTAGCTGCCAGCTGCTAGCCTTTGGTGAAGGAGTTTTCCTGGAGAACCGGGACAAGGAAAATAAATGTAAGAAAGGCTTTGTCGGGAGGATCTGGAGAACTAAAGGCAAAAGGAAAGGGAGGGGGACGGTGAAGTGCATTAATGGAGGATATTACCTTATCTATCATAGGAATAGGGTCAAACCTAAAAGGAGAACTTGGAAGGATAAGAAGAAAACCCAGGGAGCTCCACAGTAACATTTTGGTGAAAGAGGAGGAAACAGAGGATGGAATGCACCTAAGGGAAGACCACCAGGAGGAAGGTGGCGTGCAGAGGAAAATGAGACCATTTATGGGTATACAGCAGGGGAATTTACTCCCAACCCAACCACCAGTGCCGATCTGATGAGCTTAAGTAGGAACAATTTAGTGGCCTTTCTCTCCCCTGCACAAATATCTCCATCTACAAAGAGTATTCTCCCTATCCCCTCTCACAGTAAAACCATTCCCACTGACTACCAACCCATTACCACGAAGATGGACCTGACTGAGCTGGTGTTGAAAACGAAACAATGGAGTGTAGAGGAGCCAGTTGTCAGGGGCATGCTAATGAGTCCGGATGGAGGTGCTGGAGAACTCCAAGTCCTAGTGGGAAAACTGATGTCGTCCAGGAGAATCAATTCTCAAGCTATGAAAGGTTATGTGGCTTCGACTTGGCCTCTCATTCGCAATATCAAAGTCAGCGAAGCAGGGCACAATCTCTTCGTGCTGAATTTCTCAAAGACGGCAGACATGGACAGAGTGTGGAATGGGAGACCCTGGAGGATGGCTGAGACGATCCTGAACCTAAGGAGATGGAATTGTGAAGGTAAAGCAACTAACTTGGATTTCAGATTGTGTGATATGTGGGTGCAGATCCACGATCTCCCCATGAGCATTCGGCAGAGACAAATCCTCCTCCCCGTTCTGCAGTCGACTTTCGAAAGTGTTATTGAGATCGAACCAAATGGAGTGAACACCTCTGTATGGGTTAAGTTCCTTCAAGCCAGGGTGTCGATCGATGTTAATCGACCATTACCATACGACTTCTTCTCAGGGGACAATGAAGAGGCGGCCTAGGTGAATTCCAAGACAGAGAAGCTTCCGTCGGCCTTCTGCTATACGTGTGGTCGGATTAGCCACCAGAAAATGACTTGTGAATTCCAACACGAGCTGGTGGAGAATCAGTACGGAGACCATTCCACGGCCGACACCCACTCTCCACCAGCCCTGACTCCGGGATGGCCGACGACAAACTTGAAAGGGAGTGGAAGAAAAGAAGACGAAGGATCAGAGGAGGGTCTGAGGAAAAATAGACCAGAGCCGGAGGGAAGAGATGATTCGGTTCGTCCTGAACCCTTTTGGGCGGGTCTCCAGGGATCTATCACAAGATTTAGGGGGCTCCAATACTCCTCCCACGTAGAAGGGAGGTGGTCGACGAACGGGGAGTTGATGCTGATCATCCCGCCGGGATTTGAGGAGGGGGCGACGGCTAGGGTTGATGGGAGAAGTTGAAATGATCCCGACCGACTGAGAATGCCTATTCTTATACTCCGCCGGGATCACCCGCGAAAGGGAGGACCTTAAGGCCTTATAAGAATCGCTTGGAGCCTCGCCAGCCCCCTAGCCTAGCCCCACGAAAGTTTATAAAGCCTCAGCAGGTGGTGAGGTTCAAGTACAGCCCTCCCCGAAGGGCCCAACAAGCAAGGATAAGCGTCCGGACCCATCCGGCCCTAACTTAGGCGCCGACGCTCGAAGCTACCCAGAAGGCGGACTTGCCTTGCAGCTCTGGTACTAAGCCTAAGGACCCAGGAGGTGTTATACAACCCTGGGATCCCCTAGATGCTTTTCTGGAGCAGTACCGGCGGAAGAAGACCGAGCACCACCCGAAAGAGGCACCAGCCAACCCCGCCCCGAGCGCCCCGACAACTCTAGCACCAAGACTCGGCTTCCAGGAACTCAAGGAGCGGATGACCACATTAGGAGAACCTCTAAGGACCTTCCTGGACAGCTAGGAGAAGCACGCAAGGAAAGGCCTGGATGAGAATGAAGAAGGCCCGAAGGAAGACCTCATCCGGGCGCCAGCACCGGCATCGGAAGGCCCCGATTGGGCCTTAACACCCAGTCAACAAGGGACTCGAGCCTTGGGAGGTTTATCACCGACCCTCAACTCCATACAAGGCCAGGAGCCAAGCCTAGGAGCTGCTACCCTAGGAGCCGAGAGGAAATGGGGAGAAATGAAGACATGGGAAGAGGAGGACCGAGCGAGCCGGTCACGCAGGAACCCCGGATGCCGAGCGGCATCAGCATCAGACCCCACAGAGCCCGGCACCTGGAGCCCCATGCATTTCCAAGCCCGAACACCCACCGCCGCCCCAATTCCAAGCTCGACATCAAAGGCGGCGCCGGCTTTCCTAAATCGGCCCGCGCGTGAGCATCAAGCCCGACCGGATCCGCCGGTTTAGGGTTTTAGCACATTTTCTTTGTTTTTTATTCCTTTTAAGTATTGAACTCGGATTTCTCCTTTAGTTTCGTTTATTTAGGAATATTTAAGTCCTTTTTAGTATTCTAAATAGGACTCTAGGTTATTATTTTATTATTTCGAGTTCTAGCCTAAGTAGGAAGCCGCGGGGATGTCCCGGCTCCTCTAGTATAAATAAGAGGCTTCAGCCTCATTGTAAACTCAACCTTTTTCGAAATCAATTATAAATTAGAACTTTTTTTCTTCAAATTCCTTTAAGTTTTTGCTCTCGTGCATAGCTTAGGAAGACGGTGTTATCAACAGAAGTATTCCCCTTCTGTTGTGGAGCCATTCTACCGGACACTCAGGGTTCCCGATTATATACAATCGACGGGTCCTAGTACTTTCCCGCCCCGGTGCTGACGGTTCGATCAAGCTAAGGTTCAAGACTTGCGGTGGTTAGGGTCGTCTGCCCACGGTTGCAGCGGTTCACATCAGAAGTGGAGGAGGCTCAGGCCTCCCTAGGAACCTCCTAGGGGCCCTTAATGCAGCTGCGACCCATAGAAAAGGGAAGGAGCCAGCAGGACCAAGTGAGCAGACCATGCAACTCTTTTCTATGGGTACAAATTTCAGTGTGGAGGCCAATGGGATTTAGGGGCTGGCAGGAGCCCAAGCCCACAACAATTAAAGAAGAAGAGGAAACTAAAGGGGCCCATTCTGACCGAAATTTATGATGACAGTGAAGCTATCCAACAAGTCAGTAATAAGGGCAATTCTCACCATATGTGCCGATGGAACCAACAGATTATCCGGGTTGGGCAAGGATGTACGGGATTGGAGATGAGGCTAGAGATATGGAGGGAATGATGGAAGAGGTGTGGGTGGACAACCAAAAGCCACCAGAGTCGCCATGATCACTATATGTTGGAATTGTCGTGGACTTGGGCCAACCACGACAATTGATTATCTCAAGGGCTTAGTCCTAAAATTTAGCCCTTCCATTGTATTTCTTTCGGAAACAGAAAATCCTAGTGGTGAAGTAGATAGGACTAGGAGAGCGGCAAAGTACGCAAAATTTTGATATCAGGATCCCATTGGGAGGAATTAGATCCGCGTCCAAGACTTTCCAGGTTTGGAAAGTTCCAAACCCCCCTCCAACCATTAGATCTAGTTTGACTCTTTGACTAATCTAATGGTCCAGATTTGTCAGGGGTATTTAGGACTTTACACAAATAATTTAATTTAAATATTTTATTATTATATATTATTATTATTTTTTTATTTTTAATGTTTCTATGTGTTTTCTGTTTATAGTCGCCGGCATTCGTCGTCGTCGTCGCCGACAACTTTTTCGACGACCGTCACCAGCGATTTTTCTGGTGACTTTTTTGGTGACTTTTTTCGGCGACTTTTTTGGTGATTTTTTTCGGCGACTTTTTCAGCGAGAACAAGTTAACTAGTTAACATGATTTTTACTAATAATTTGTTATCATGATTTTTTTTATTGATAACTAGTTAACTATTTAACTTGGGGTTTTACAGTTAACTAGTTATCTAATCGAGTTAACTAGTTATCTAATCGAGTTAACTAGTTACCAAGTTGTTAACTAGTTAACCAATTAAGTTAATTATTTATCAAGTTGTTAACTAGTAATCAAGATTTTTAGTTAATAACTAGTTATCAAAATTAGTTAACTAGTTAACTTATCGAGTTAACTAGGTAACATCATGATTTAGATAACGAGTTAACTAGTAAACCAATCGAGTTAACTAGTTATTTAATCAAGTTAACTAGTTATCAAGTTGGTAACTGGTTAACCAATTGAGTTAACAAGTTATCTAATCAAGTTAACTAGTTATCAAGTTGTTAACTAGTTATCAAGTTGTTAACTAGTTACCAATCGAGTTAACTAGTTATCCAATAGAGTTAACTAGTTAACTAATCGAGTTAACTAGTTAACTAGTTATCCAATCGAGTTAACTAGTTATCTAATCTAGTTAACTAGTTAACCTATCGAGTTAACTAATTAATTTATCGAATTAACTAGTTAATATATAGATAAAGATTAGATTAGATAAGAAGGGTTGTTAGTTGATTGGACCTCTTGCTCTTTGTGAGCTGATGATGTCAGTCAATGATAAGCTTGAATGGAAGAGAAAAGAGGGGATGGGTGATGGGTGGTTCAAATTTGGTCAGAGGAGGAGATACAGTCTCGAAAGCTTCAACAAGTAATGCAACTTTCCTCTTCCTAGCTGTAGCAAGCTTGGTGACAGTTTGTTGAAGTGAAGGATCAATCATCCATTCCTCAGAGTTCCTTCTTTCATCCATCATCTGATGCTTCAGATCTACTTTCTCTCCCTCTGCCTCATCAACTAGTGGAAGGAAGTTTGGATTTTTAGGATTGAACTCTTTCTCATTTACCTCCTTTCCTCTCCTAGAACCTATCTTCCATTTCCACTCCATACACGAATCTTCAACCTCTTCCTTGATGCTCTTTCTTCCCATCCATGTTCCTTGATTTGCTATAGTACTGTCTCTGTCTTCTGCATCTTCAGCTTTCAAATTGGCTTCCAATTCATCAATTTCAGCTTCATCCTAGCAATCCAATGAACTTGTGTCGACATTCTCCCCTTTTTCTGCCTCCAGCTCCTCAAATGGATCATCATGGTCTGAAGTGGCGGCTTCAGTTTCTTCATTGAACAGATCATGTAGCAACTCCTTATCCTCGGTACAGCTGCTTGCAATCTCATTTGATCTAGCAGGAGAGAGAGAGAGAGGAGTCGACGGTGCTGGATGTGTTATTGGTGACGTCGGAGTCACCTGAACGAAGGAAGGATAGTGGCGGAGGTTTTGAAAGTGATGGCGGTAGTCCGACTAGCCGGCAGTGACAAGGGAACCATGTTCCCAGTTCGTCGGATTGACAGACGGCGGCGGCGGGATAGAGATAGGTGGTTGTTGGGTGGAGCGAAGGGATAGAGATGGGTTGGATTAATTGGTGTTTTTCAAAATACCTAAAATGCCCTCGGTGTATGGAGTTTGGAACGGTCCAAACCGAAAAATCATGGACGCAAATCATGTTTTCCATTGGGACTAGCGGGGGTATGGCTCTTTGGTGGGTTAATGATCTAGTCATCTCCATTGTTGCGTCTAGTGCGCATTTTGTTCACATTAGTATTATCTCGGATGTTTCATACTATATCACCTTTGTCCACGCACCAAATGATGTAGGGCAAAGAAGCTTTTTTTGGGAAGAAATTGGTAACCTTAACCCGGGTGTTAACAATCCTTGGCTCATAATGGGTGATTTTAATGCTATTACGGACCCTAGCGAGAAATTAGGAGGGCTTTCAAAGACTTCATCTTCAACAACCACCTCTTCGACCTAGGCTTCACCGGAAATAAATATACTTGGTCCTCCAAGAGGGAGATGCTAATATCAAAGTTAGGTTAGATCGAGCCCTTTGCTCTACTCCTTGGAGAACCTTGTTTGATAAAGCCGTGGTCCACCATGAACCAATTATAGGCTCCTACCACTCCCCCATCCGCCTCCAATTTTTCGGAGATAACCCAAGAGGTAACACTCCATTCAGGCTTGACGGCAGGTGGATAAAGAACCCTAATTGCAAGGAGGTTATTATGAATTCTTGGAACCCCTCAGTGTCTTGTCAAACTAATCTCGCCGCCATGCAACCGATCATTAAGAGATGGGCTAGAGCTAACAACCATAACTTGGGTATCCAAATCAGAGTGATCCAAGAAGAATTGAATCGGGTTCAAGCATCCCCGACCTCGGCCGAGATGATGATGTAAGAGCGAAACCTTCTCATCAGATTAGATGATCTTTGGAGGGAAGAGGGAAAATTCTGGAAGCAAAGGGCGAGAACCAGTTGGCTTGACTATGGAGATAGAAACACAAAGTTCTTTCACGCAACTACTGTCCAACAGAAAATACGAAATGTTATCATTAAACTTAAGACCGACGACGGGGAATGGATAGAAGGTAATTAGGGAATCGAGAAGCATGTCTGTGAGTTCTTTAAAGACCTCTTCTCGAAGAGGTGGGAGGTATACCACTAATTAGAGGAAGCATGGGACCTCCCCAGAGTAGTAACAAGCGACATGAACGATGAATTGTGCAAGCCCATTACTAACGAGAAAGTTAGGACATCGGTCTTTCAAATGGGTGCGAGCAAATCTCCAAGACCTGACGGATTCCCCGGTACTTTCTATCGGAACCTGTGGGACAAGGTGGGGGACCGATTCTGTGAAGAGATTAAAGGTTTCTTTAACTCAGGAGGGATGCCCGAAGGCTGGAACGACACAAACATAACCCTCATTCCCAAGGTACACTATCTGGACACTATCATGCAATTCCGACCCATCAGTTGTTGCAATTTCAAATATAAGATCATCTCGAAGGTTATGTCCTCAAGATTGAAAACATTCATTCCCTCTTGAGTTTCTGAGATGCAATCAGCCTTCGTGGGAGATAGAGTGATGACACTCGATTTGACGTGATTATCAACCTCATTTAAGCGACATTTCCTTGCTTAAGACATGGTTTTTAGGGTAGAATAGCGAATATTCACTCAACTGCTCTATCTCATGCCATTTGTGCTACTTTGGCTCGTTTCGGGTCTATTTGATGGTTTTCTAATATTTTCATGTTAACACAAGTTTTTGCCATCAAATATAGTAGCCAAGGACGTGTCTAAGGCGTTGGAACCTCGAGGAACCGCACCAGAATCAATCCAAGGAGTCAATCAAGTCAATTAAAATCCTGCCCCGATTTACACTGCAGTTTTCGGCGAAAACTCCCAAGGTTTTCAGCGAAAACTCATGAAGAAATCGGCAGAGCTTACAAAGAGAAGTTTTCGGCGAAAAGTCCAAGTTTTCGCCGAGAACCCTAATCTTCGAAAATCACAGGAGAATCAGCCGACGGAAGTCTTCATTTACACTCAAGTTTTCGGTGAAAACTTAGCAAGCTTTCGGCGAAAACTCAAGGCAAAATCCGGCGGTATTAGGGTTAAGTATAAATACTTAACCGGCGGCCCAAAAAGGAAGATACCTCATAATACATCATATTTTCAGAATTCTCCCGAGTTCTGGAGCAGAGTTTAGAGTTCGAAGAGCCAAGAAGAGATCGTGACGCCATCCCTTCACCTCGGAGACTCGGAGCTAGGATTGAAGATTACCGGAGAGCGAAGCTTAGCCAGGGTCGTCTTAATTAGGTTTTACAGTTTCTATCTGTTCTTCCTTTGCGTGATGAACTCTGTTTCTATCTTTGATTCTTTCGTTATGAACATGAGTAGCTAAACTCGTAGAGTTTAGACTAGATGAACCCTAAGTGACCCAGGGTTTTAAAGCGGTCACGGATCGGCGGTGATTAGATTCAAAGTTCAATTAGTTTCTCTTTGCATGGTTGTTTTGTTCTTGATTGTTTATGTTTCTCTTCTGGTTGGTCGCCTAGATTAGGTTAATGCAAGTTAGGGTTAGTCGCCAGACAGCTTCCTTGCTTTGGCGCATAAACTTGTCTTCCTTGATCACCTAGTTTAGATTCTTGTTAAGCTGAGGATAGAAGCGAATGCTCGCCTCTCTTTAAAACATCAATTCAACCAGTTAACCTATTCATTGGAGTGTGCCTTTCGTAGGAACCAGTTAGGGTTAATCCGCTTCAAGAGTAACTCATAGATCATTAGTAATTGCACCAGTTAGTTGAATCGTTGCGAGAGGCGACCGTACCCGGGCGATTAATTAATCTTGGTAGTTAGATCGGATAGAGCGAACGTTCGCCAGTCTTAAACCTAAGGGTCAGGAGTTATGGTGGTGTTTAGAAATTGATTGAACGAGAATTGAAATCCGCTGGTCTTGTGATTGTTGTTGCCTTGGTGATCTAAGGGGATTCGAAGTCTAAGCTCATCTATCTTCTCGTTAGTCAACCTTTAAATCTTTCTGTCTTTTATTTTCCTGCTTTATTAGATTAGAAGTCGTGGAACTCACACCACGCACAAATTGTTCAAACTTGAGTAATTTGCCAACATATTTGAGTAGACAAGAAGAAGAGACCTCGAGTAGAATACGATCTAGTCTACCTTGGTAGATTAGTTATTTTATATCGCTAAAATTGCTTCATCAAATTGGCGCCGTTGTCGGGGAGTTTTTCTATATTGTTTGAAAGAAGAGTTGGCATTTTGTTCTTCTACCTTTCCATCTTTCATATTTCACCACACTTCGATTTTATGCCGGTTATGTTTGCTTTTGTTGCTTGTAGGTTGTTTTACAGGTTTATGAAACGCTCGCTCACTCATTCTCAGTTTAAGCCGGGTAGTTCTGCTCCGCCAAAGCAACCGCGAGTTCAGAAGCAAGTCAGAATCATTCCGCCTACCCCCATTAAGATCGAGGAGTTGAAGGAGAACTCCTCATCTTCGTCCGCTTCATCCACTACTTCAGATTCACCACCACCTTCTCCTTCCGTAATGGCTGCTCAACGCACCATGGCTGATTACTATAAACCGAGTGCAGCTAATTTTCGGTCTAGCATCGCTGTGCCACACAACGATGACGATCCTGACTATGAGATCACGATCCCCTTCCTGGAAGCGATCTCTAGGGATGTTTAGTTCGAAGGAAAGCCGCAAGATAACCCTTGTACACATTTGGCGAACTTCCTAGCCATGTGCGAGACGTTCAAGAGTGGGAACCTCGGTAAGAACACATTATGCTTACGAGTCTTTCCATTCTCCCTTAGAGGCGCCACCAAGAGATGGCTCAGTTACAAGCCACCTGGCCACTACACCGATTAGGATAGTCTAGCTCAAGACTTCGTAGAGGAATACTTTCCTCCTTCAAGAACTACATTTTACAAGGACAACATTGCCAGATTTGTTCAGAAGAGAGGAGTAAGCCTATATGATGCTTGGAACGAATTCCAAGAGCTTCTCTACGACCGCCCTCATCATGGATTCGAGCAGAGATAGCTAGCTGAGTTCTTTGCCCGAGGGATGAACGAAGAATCAGCTAAATGGGTTAATGCCTTAGCTGATGGCGACTACACCGCACTCGCACCAGAAGCTGCTCTTCTTCATTGCAAATTGCGCATCTAAATCCAGGAATTGGGAGAGACAGTTTGGAGCAGCTAACAGCCGACCAAGCCGTGAAGATCAGATCAAGAGTGAAGTTCAGAAACACATGAAGGAGATTTTTGGTGCAGTAAATAACTGGTCTAAAGAGGAAGTGAATTTTATTGATCAAGGCTCCACCAATAATCAAAGGGGCTACCCTGACTACCGACAGTTCAGACAACCTCCTCAACAACAAGGAAGCTTCCATGAGTGTCCTCCTTACAGCTTCGGATTCACCTAGAGTCAGAGTCAGTACTTGAGCAATAATTATCAAGATCCCCCTGGATTCACCAGAGGACAGCAGCCTCAGAATTATATGTTTGAGCATACTTGGGAGAGCAAAGTGACCCAGAAGATTGACCTGATTATGGCAAGGCTCGACAATCACGAAGAGAGATTCAAGGCCCAAGCTGCTCTTAACCAAGGACAGATCGCTCAGGTGTGAGCGAGTGGAGAGCATGGTAAATAAAGTTGCTAGCATGATTGCTAACCATCCTCTCTTCAATCAGGCACCGTCTCAAAACAACCCAGCCATGAAGAATGAGCATGCTAAGGCCATCACCACTAGGAGCAGTGAGCAGAACAGCTTGGAGAAGAAAAATGAAGCACCTCCCACTCCCTCTAAGGGAGAATGCTCAGCTATCAATTCTCGATCATCTCCCATACCTATTCCAGCTAAGTGCTCCGACCCTGGTTCTTTTACGTTACCTTTAATCATTAATAACATTGAGGTCGAGCGTAGTTTGGTTGATCTAGGTGCATCTATAAATGTTATGCCTATGTGTTTATATAAGAAACTGAACCTAGGTGAACTACAACCTGCTAGCATGCATTTAGTGTTCGCTGGCAAATCTCTGAAAGAACCTAGAGGAATAATCAAGGATGTAATCACTTGTTGTGGTCCTTTCACGTTCCTAGCTGATTATGTAGTAATGGATACTCAAGGGACATATTCTACTCTTCTCTTAAGCCGACCATTTATGGCAACAGCTGGCATTAACATTAATGTCCCAAATGGCTGGTTAACATTAAGGGTTGGAAAGGATACTGCTACATTTCGTCTCAAGGACGGTATGAAATACATTCCTAAGGGAGAAGCGCATTGTTTATCCGTAGAAACTGTGGAGTTGGCCTTGGTCAACTCCGTTACTAATGTCATTTCAAGTGTTCTTCCCAAGATATCTGCAACAGGTGCTGCACATGCTATCCAACAAAAGGAGAAGACGACCATGAAAAAATCAAAGAAGGAGGAGGAACTGAAATCCTCCTCTTCTAATTCACCACGAACTAAGGATCCCGGCGAGACGAAGAAGAAAGGGGCAAGGAAGAGCAAGGAGATTTGGGGGCCAGTCATTAAACCGCCTTCTACTAAGCCACCGGAGAAGAATGATCCTCTGAAGGACGCTTCTTCGAAAGAACTGTTTGGGCCATTTGAAATTTCTGGTCATCTTCCCGATGGACGAACTAAGCTAATTCACGCAAACGAGAAGACGTTCACACTTACCGGAGGATCCACAAAGCTGTATTTCATGAACTCCGACTCGAGCTTAAGAGAAATCATGAGTCGGGATGTCTCTTGATCGCCATCCAGGTATCGTCCGGCTCAAGGACGTTAAGCAAGAGCGCTTCGTGGGAGGCAACCCACGGCTGGAATCAGTTTTTAATTTGTGTCGAACTCGTTGTTTTAGAGTCGGTTTGGGGGAGCCAAAAGTGTCAGTTTGCATGATTTCTTATTTTTCGTGTGTAGTCTGTGTGTCATCGTTTCAATTTCAAGTTGTTTGAGGTTGTTCCAATTTTTCTCAAATTAGTTGTGATTTTATGAAGTTTGCCGGGATTGCGAAAATATTTTCAATCGTGCAGGTCAAATTTTTTGGCGAAAACTGGCTTTTAAATCCCACTGTGTTTTCTGATCGATTTTTGATAAACTTTTTGGTGAAAACTTGCTGAGTTTTCGGCAAAAACTGGCTTTGAAAACTGCCAGACATTTTGAACTGGAATTTTTGGCGAAAACTTGCACTTCTTTTCGCCAAAAAATCTAAGAAAATCAGTTTCTCTTAAAAAAAAGGGGTCAAAATATTCTCAAAATTCCCCTAAACCGTCTTTGTTTGACTTTTATTTTGTGTGGATCCGGGACACTTGTCCCGGTTTCCTTTTGATGTTTTTGTTGTTTTTGTTTTGTAGGAACTCGAGTAGCTACTCCGCTCCGCTCCTGGCTATCCGTGTTCGTCCCCTACACCGACCATCACCTTCCAGGTTCTTCGTATCTGTCTACTCTAGTTTAGTCCTGTGAGGACACAGAACGGTTTAAGTGTGGGGTAGGATGCTAGAGAACCTTGCATGAAACTTGATTGCCCTTGATTGTGTTTTTGTGTGTTCTGTGGTTCCTTTCTAGTTTCTCTAGCATTAGAATGGCTCAATTCTTGATTTTTGATGTTAAGTTGTTGTTCGATCTGTCATAATGATGCTTAGACTGCTTAACCTAGAACTTGAGAACCAACGTGTATACTTTGATGCTAAATTGCCTGGTCAGAACAGATTTTGAAAATCACACTTGTAGTTTGTAGCCTTGATTGCATGAAAATGACCGAATCCGACTAGCAAACCTAATGTGAGCTTTTGATCCATTGCACGTAACTTGCAATTTCAATTCCTATTGAGTGATTTTCTGTTTGCTTGGATGAGTTAGAATTTGCATGAGACCTATTCAAGACCACACGATGACACGAGTTCTAGAATGATAGGGGCACCTAGATTCAGCTACTAAGCCAGATAGCCTACCCAACGTTAAATCCATTAGGTGTAAACCCTTGAGCTTGGCCTGTTCTTTCGGTTCGATATACATTACAACCATTCCCCATTCTTTCATTCCCCGTTGATCCCCTGTGGTTGTAGTTCAAGATTAACCTACCGGAAGTCGGTTTGTGGTAACCTGCCTATAGCCATTAAACAGGTGGTCTTAGCTATTATGTCCAAACGTGTAAACCCCTCTAGCAACTAAAAGAAAGAATCGACACAAAGAAAAAAGAGAAGGAGAAAAACAAAAGAAAAATCTCGAAAAAAAAGAAAAAGAAAAAGAAAAGTTCAAAAGTTCCAAAGTTCAATAACGTTCTTCTCCCTACATATGGAAGAACGAAGTCAAAAGAAAAGTCAAAAGAAAAAAAAATATGTAAAGAAAATAAAGTGCTAGGTTGCTTGAGGGTATCATAGGATGAGCGTTCACTATTCCACTCGTGTCTGGTTAGACGGTAGGAAACTGTTCCAGCCTCGTCGCCTGGCCCAATAGTGAAGCCCAAGCCTGTTGGTCTTCAGGAGGGTGAGTACCTCGTAAGTGATGAGGGGGGTAGTTAGTTCAAGGAAAGGGAGGCGATCAGTTTAAGGAATGGAGAGGGAGGCGAGTTACGTACCGTGGAGCATTTGTCCGCTGGGTCAAAGTATTGTCCCCCGGTTAATGGGGTGTACGGGGGGTATTTATAGTACCCCTGTCTTGGTCGCCAAGGTTGAATCCTGGCCACTCGTTTGTAGCTCCCGTAGGATGTCGACACGCGTTTGCTTTGTCTTGGAACCCTAAGTGTCGCCGAGGGAATCCTAGGAGCCTGCCGTACTGGGCCGTCGCTTTGGGCCTTCCTCCACTTCTTGGGCTTGCTTGCTTGGCCCATCTGAACTGTCGCCTAGGTCCAGTCCTCCAGCGCTAGCTGCAGTGTTCAGAGCGCTGCGTGGGCCGCCGCTTGGGCCCCTGGGACTCTGGCGGGCCGGGCCCATCAATTGCCCCCAAGCCCTTAGTCGAGCTTTGCTTGGCTGAGGGCTTACTCATAGCTCGGACCGCTTGCCTTGTGATCGCCGCAGGAGGACCCATCAATTGCCCCCAAGCCCTTAGCCGAGCTATGCTTGGTTGAGGGCTTCTGGCCGCTTGTGCCATGTCGCTTTGTCGCTCCTGCCTTTCTTCATCGCTTTGGTTTCTTGGTTTTTGACCTTTTGTTAGATCGCCCTTGTCTCGTGTCTTATATCGTGTTAGATTGCCCTTGTTTCGTGTCTTATATCGCCTTCGAACCTCTATCGCTGCTGCCAACCACACTTGACCTTCGCTTCTCAGGCGCCCTTCTATCTCCCAGGGTATTATGGTATTTCACTCTCTAGCTTGCTGGAGAAGCTGGGGAAATCGGGGTATTTCAGTAATTGCCCCAAAAGTCATCATTACCTTATCCTTCCAGACGTCATCTCAACCGCGCGTGCCCCCAATAAAACGTCGCGACGGTTCCGTTTCCCGCCAGCACGTCCCATCAGCCGCACGTGCTCCCCACTCATCAACCGCGACGGTTCTGTTTCCCGCCTAGTGGACTTCCTATATAAGCCCTTCTTTTACCGTCTTCCTCCTTTTTTTACTCCTTCTCTGCTGCCTCATCTCACTATTTTTACTGCCCCTTTGCTTCAACTGTTTCCTCCTTCTTCCGACGAGCCTTCCACTGTTTCCCTCCTCTTCCAACGACCGAAAAACGTCCCTTCTTCCCCCTTACTCCTTTTTCAGATGTCTGGAGCTCCCCGACGCCCACCTGGTACGTGACTCCTCCTTTCTTTCTCACTCTCATTGCAGTCCTGTCGTGTGTTCCTTTTTCTTTTCTGCTTCTTGTTATCTTTCTTGAACCATGGATTCCGGCACCGATAGCCAGAACCAAAGCCATTCTTACTCCGCGGGTACCGATCCTTCACCTTCTCCTTCATCCTCTCCTTCATCTTTCAGCCAATCCCCTGAACGGGTGCTCCTAATTCCTCCACCCTTGGCCGAAACTTCTTCTGCCCAGATTTCCGACGTGGCAGAGAAAACTTTTGATGAATCTCCCGCCCTTCCTTTCTGGGGTCCCCATCAAAAAGGATTCGAGCGGGCCCGCCATGGGGTCGAGATTGACCCTAAGGCGACCAGAGTCACCAGGTCCTATTCCATTGGCGACTGGCGGTCCATGTGGCAAGGAACTGCTTGTGACGAGCACACGGTCATTGGCCCATGCTACTTTCCCTCAGGGTCAGTAGAGAGAATCGCCCGCGTTCTACCATTCGCCATGCTGCCGTCCTCCTGGAGGTTCGCTGTGGCCTCTTGGCTCTCTACCATTGGCAATTTCCCGCCTGGGTGGCACGGCATCTGGACCGAGGCCTTCACCAATGGCCTTCGCCTTCCGCCATCGTCATTCACAGTTGATTTGCTTGGATGTTTTGGCACTTACCTTGGCGCCTTTAATGTCGGGTGTTGGGCCACATCCTCTGCTTTTGAATGCAGCTGTGTGGCTAAAAAGATCGCCCCCACTCTTCGGTTGTTTCAACTAATTCACTATGCCAAACACACATCAAATGGCATAAGTTTTGTTCGTCGTCCTGATCTCTCCCCAAAGGGCACTTACTCATCTCCGAAGCCTCGCCCCACCTGGTATCATTCATTTTTCTACTTCCGCCCCAGCAACACGGATCGCCACTGGGCTTCGCTACTTCCCTCCGCCTGGTCCTCTGGCGACGTGAGCCATTTCAACACCGAGCTCGATCCTACCCCTGAGGAAATACTTCTGCGTCGCCAGGTCCTTCTTGACTGCCATCACTTATCGACCACCTCTGGCCTGAGGACCGCTCAGGCGGGGATACGAGGAGGTATATTTTATGTATAGGCAATGTTGATTGTTTTCTCCTTTCAGCTAGCGTTGTCTATCTTGTGCAATTAAGTAGCCGAAGCCAAATCCCTAGGAACACACAACCTTCACATTACTGCCTACCCTTTTTCTGCCACTTATATGTGTTTATGCCCTCCTTGCGCTTTTTCCCCCTTTTTTTATATTAACCCTTAGGTTGTCTTTTTTCCAGGCGCTGTAAGCCTCGCTGGATGCCTCCTCACTACCGCCGCACGCGGGCCTGTTGGTGAGACTCGCCCTAGTCGCTCTGAGTCTGTCCCCGTCGCCCCTGCTTCCGTCCACCCTCCGCCTGACAAATCTAAGGGGAAGAGGAAAACGACCGAGACAGACGAAAGCCTCCCTTCCTCAAAGAGGAAGAAAAAAGCTGGGGCTTCCAAGCCGAGGAAGAAGACAGGTGAGAGCTCCAGCCATCCACAGCCGCCACCCCCACCGGTGGTAGAGGTGGAAGATGACGACACTGAAACCCCGCTCCACCGCTCTCATCGCCAATCGCCCCGAGCAGACGATGATCCCTCCGTGAGGGAGCCTACTGATCATGGGGATGCTCTGGCTTATGACGACTCTTACCTCCCTGACGAGCCTATTCCTCCTCCCCGGGACCCAGAACATCCCGAGTCAGAGCCTGCTGCGGAGCTTGATCTTCGCCCCACTGAGCCTGCTCGCGACCATTCTCGTCCGCCCTCTGTCAACATCGATCGCGCCCACCAGGCCGCCTGGACAGAGCAGGCTAATGCTCTCTTTGATCGCCCTGCTCCTGTCGGTCGCGAGGGTGAGGGTCACTTTCGTCTTCCTTACTTCGCTGTCGTCCATCCGGTGGCATCCCACATATCGCCCCGGATGGCAAGCGATATCACGAGGAGTTCTCTCGAGGTATCTATGAGGGGGTGACCGCTCCTGGTGAAGGCTCGGAGATTTCAGACCTGCAAGGGGCAACCTCTTGCCGGCTCCTCCAGGTACTTATGGAATGCAACCATTTATTTGCCTTGTTCTGTTGCCTTAGTCCTTCTCACTGCTTCTTATTCCTCTCGTTTGTTTTGCCGCATAGGCCATGGCTGAGCTCGGCGATCTCTCTTTTGCATGTAACCACATGCAAGAGGAGAATCAGAAGCTGAAGGAGGATGTTGAGAACCTTCGTTCCTTGCGCATGGATCTCACCCGCCATCACAACGATGAGAAGGTATTCATTGGATTGCCTCTGTTTTTCTTTGTTCTTATCAAGCTCATTACCTCTGCTGAAACCTTTCACTTTTTTATTGGTTCCAGCGCCGAGCAGACGCAGCGACTTCTACTGCTGGATCTTTAAAGAAGAGCCTGGCTGAGGTGACTGAGCGTATTACCCAAATGGAGGGCGTCCAGGAGGACTTACAGGTTGCGACTGACCGCATTGCCGCCCTCGAAGCCGAGCTGGAGGAAGCTCGCGGCAAAGCTGCCCAGGTGGAGGAGATAACCGCCGAAAGGGATAGTGTGAAAGAGTTGCTGATCGACTCCCTGGCGGCACAATCGGCAGCGGATCGTGACCTCGCGGCTGCCAAGGCTCAGTATGACGAGACTGTGGCTTACTATACTCATGCTCTCGGCGAGAGTATGCGTGTGGTAATGCGCTGTTGTCGCAATGAGTTTTACAAGCTGTTTCCCAACAAGGGTTGGCCTGGGCGAAAAATGGTTCGGGCTGTCTTTCGTGGCCTTAACCGCCACAGCCTTGGGGTTCCCGACCTACCCGACGCCGAGGAAGAGACTTACTTTCAAGACGCTGCTCACTTGGAGCGCGAGGTAGTGGCGGCAGATGGTGAATATGTGATGGCTACTCGCCGCAGTCGCGGCTTGCCTGATTTGAATCCCGATGGCTCGGAGGCTCAGCCGCCATCCTCTAATCAAGCTCCTTCGACCAGCGACAAAGAACTTGACTCCGCTGCTGAGCCATCGAAGTCTGGTGGCAAAGACCCCAGTGCCAAGGATTCCTGATCCCGCCTCTGACCTCTTGTTATTACTGCTTTCTTTTCAGACAATTGAAGTCATGTGTTTGCTTTTTGTTGTTATTGCTCTCTTTTTTTGTATAGCACTTGCCACTCGGCTTCTATTTGTGCATTTTAGCCTTGGTCTTACATCTTGTGACGCCCTTCCTTTCTTACTTAGCATTTTTCACCATCGTTAGTCGTTACATTGGTAGTTTCGCCGCCTTTAGGTCTTATACGGCGATTCATTAATGCCCGTAGGTCATTATATGATAAATTTGATGCCCTTAGGTCTTACACAGCGATTTGTTAATACCCGTAGGTCTTACATAGAGATTTCAATGCCCTTAGATCTTACATGATAATTTTGATGCCCTTAGGTCTTACACAGCGATTTGTTAATGCCCGTAGGTCTTACATAGCGATTTCAATGCCCTTAGGTCTTACATGATAATTTTGATGCCCTTAGGTCTTACACAGCGATTTGTTAATGCCCGTAGGTCTTACATAGCGATTTCAATGCCCTTAGGTCTTACATGATAATTTTGATGCCCTTAGGTCTTACACAGCGATTTGTTAATGCCCGTAGGTCTTACATAGCGATTTCAATGCCCTTAGGTCTTACATGATAATTTTGATGACGCAAAGACATTTTGGATTTAAACATTGGGGTCCTTGGCTACTTTTAAACTAGCATCGATTACAAGTGCTTTTTAATCATAATACCGCCTGAGATGCATGGAGTTCCATGTCTTGGGAATTTTCGCACCATCCACCTCTGCCAGTTTGAAGGTATTGGCCCCCACTACTCGCCGCACTCTATACGGTCCTTCCCACCCAGGATTGAGCTTGGCCGCCCCGATCGCCGGCCTGAAGATCTTTCGCAGCACCAAATCATTGAGCGCGATGTGATGTGGTCGGAGCTTTAGATTGTACCGCCTGGCCAGCTGTTCCTTTTCAGCGATCAGCCGCATCTGCGCCTTTTCTCTCCTTTCCTCGATCATGTCCACGTTAAGCATCAATTCTTGTTCGTTGACCTCGTCCATGTATTCCTGTATTCGGATAGATGGGATTGAAATCTCCACCGGAAGGACCGCCTCGGTCCCATACATCAATGTATAGGGAGTCTCCCCTGTCGCCGTTTTATAAGCCGTACGGTGAGCCCACAGTACATGATCAAGCTCCTCGACCCATACACCCTTACAGCCATCCACTCTTTTCTTTAAACCTTGTAGGATAAGCTTATTAGCCGCCTCTGCTTGTCCATTAGCTTGTGGGTAGGCGACCGAAGCGAATCTCAGATTTATCTTTAGGTCATCACAAAATTCTTTAAAGATCTGTGAGTCAAATTGAGTACCATGGTCACATATAATACTTTCTGGTATACCAAATCTGGTGACGATACTTTTAAATGCAAACTTCTGTATCTGTTTGGCGGTGATACTTGCCACCGCTTCTTGCCTCAACCCATTTGGTAAAATAATCAACCGCCACGATGAGGAACTTTCGCTTGCCTGAGGCTTCTGGAAATGGACCCAAGATATCCATTCCCCATCTTGCGAAAGGCCATGGGCTAACGTTCCCCTGGAGCGCCGCTGCTGGCAGCTTGTGGTAGCTTGCGAACTCCTGACACTTGTGACACTTCTTCACCAGGTCGCCTGCCTCCTTTCTCATTGTTGGCCAATAGAAGCCCTGATATATTAAGTTTCTTTCCAAACTTCTTGTTCCCAAGTGAGTTCCACATACTCCTGAATGTACTTCTTCCAAAGCCCAAACTGCATCTTCCTCCCCCAAACATCGCAAGTACAGACCCATGGCTGATTTCCGGTATAACTCACCCCCTATTATCGTACATCTCCCTGCTTTTCGCTGGAGCTTGGTCGCCTCTAGCGGATCGCTTGGGACTGAGTCGTTTTCCAAGTACTGAATAATAGGTGTTCGCCAGTCACTTTTCTCAATTCCGCTGATCATGTGGAAACACTGTTTCATCCTTGTTTCCTTCTCCACTGTGACCATTCGCCCTTCTTCAAAATCTGTCGCCGTTGCTAATTTTGACAATGCGTCTGCGTGGCAATTTTCTTCCCTAGCGATCTGCGATATAACCACCCTTTTGAATTCTGACATAAGCAGTTTTACCTCGTCAAAATAGGGGAGGAGCGACTCCTCCTTCACCTCAAAGCTCCCATTAACTTGGTTGACTACTGTCGCCGAGTCTGAGAAAACCTTGATGTTAGTAACTCCCATGCTTTTAGCGATTCGTAGGCCAGCCTCCAATGCCCCATACTCTGCTGCGTTGTTGGTTCGATTAGTTGCAAATCGTAGTGCCACCTCGTGGAGGATCCCTTCGGGAGACCTTAGGACTATTCCCGCGCCCGATCCTCCCTTACTCGAGGCGCCGTCCGTAAATAACATCCACTCATCGCCTTCTTCAAAATCTTCCTGTACTGCCCCCTCTACTACAAAGTCCGCAAGGACCTGGGCTTTGATCGCCGTTCGTGGCTGGTATCGAATGTCATATTCGCTTAACTCAATCGCCCACTTAGCTAATCGCCCCGCCACGCTCATAGATCTTAACGCATTTTTAATTGGAAGATTCGTGAGTACATATATTGTGTGTGCCTGAAAATATGGTCGCAGCTTCCTGGTCGCGCAAACCACAGCATACGCCATTTTTTCTATCACCGGATACCTTGTTTCGGCGTCGACTAAGGTCTTACTCGTGTAAAAAATAGGGTGTTCGACTTTGTCCTCTCTTCGAACCAAAACTGCACTAACTGCCTTTGGAGAGATTGCGATATAGAGAAATAGATCTTCATTTAACTTCAGAGATGCAAGTACAGGAGGAGTAATTAAAAATTGTTTCAGCTCTTCAAAAGCCTTGTTACATTTGTCATCCCAAGCAAACTTTGATGCATTCTTCAAGGTTGCAAAAAACGGAGCGCAACGATCAGCGATCTTTGGAATGAATCGGTTGATTGCCGTCAGTCTTCCAGATAAAACCTGAACTTCCTTAACAGTCTTTGGTGGTGCCATTGCTGTAATCGCCGCGATCTGCGCTGGATTAGCTTCTATTCCTCTTCTGGTTATGAGATATCCCAGAAACTTTCCTGATGTCACCCCGAACACACACTTCAAAGGGTTCAATCTGAGCGAATACTCCTGCAGTGTATTGAAGGTTTCCCTTAAGTCGGCCAGGTGATCGTCAGACTTCCCACTTTTGACCAAGAGGTCATCCACATACGCCTCCAAGTTTCGGCCGAGCTGCTTGGCGAAAACTGAGTCGATCATCCTTTGGTAAGTCGCGCCAGCATTCTTAAGTCCAAATGGCATTACCCGGTAGCAGTAGTTCGCCGTGGGCGTCATGAAGGCTGTCTTCTCTTGGTCTTGCTCGTTCAACGGTATCTGATGATAACCTGAAAACATGTCTAGGAAGGACATCATTTCATTATTCGCTGTTGCATCTACCAGCTGCTCTATGTTGGGAAGCAGGTACGGGTCCTTGGGATAAGCGTCATTGAGGCTAGTGAAGTCGACGCACATTCGCCATGCTCCTGATGACTTCTTCACAAGAACTACATTAGCCAACCATTCAGGGTATTGCACTTCCTTGATAAATCCTGCCTTCAGAAGTTTTTCTACTTCGATCGCCATCGCCTGCTGCCTTTCTCTGCAGATGTTCCGTCTTTTTGTTGTACTGGGCGACTCCCGGGCTCAATCGCAAGAGAGTGTTTGATGATGTCTGGAGCGATCCCCGGCATGTCACTCGGTGACCACGCGAACAGGTGTGAAAATTCTCGGAACAACCCAACCAACTCCTGCTTCCTTTCGTCGCTTAGATAGGATGATACCCGAACTGTCTTGCTTTCGTCCTCCTCAAAGAGTGGTATTGGGACATCCGACTATGCTGGTACAACTCTTTCTCCTCCATTTTCCACCTCCAAGCTTATGGTGAGGCAGGTGCTTTTAGTCGCCGCCCTGTAACACCTTCTGGCGATGTCCGGGTGCCCCCAGGCAAAACCTATCCCTTCTTTTGTGGCGAACTTCAACACTTGGTGCACTGGGGAGGAGATTTCCTGGAAGGCGGCGAGTGCCGGTCGCCCGAGGATCATGTTGTACGTGGATTGGCAATCCATGACATGGAAGTCAATGGATCGGGTGACCTGTAAGTCTCCGTCCCCGATGGTTATCGCCATCGTGGCAATTCCCTTAATGGGGACTGTGTGTCCTGAAAATCCTGAGATGGTTGTTTTTGTCTGCCTGAGCAAGCTGGCTGGCAGGTTCATTTTCTTATACAGCTCCCAGAAAATGATGTCCGCTGAACTCCCTTCATCAACCATCACTCGCTCCACTCGGCTATTGTGTGTGATTACTTGAATCACCATCGCCTCCAAGCTTGGGCCTCCTACCCGGGCCATGTCTTCCTCTGAGAACCCCAAAGTTGGGCGACTGACTTGATCTATCATCATTACTTCCTTTGTTTCCTCTTTTTTGACTTTCTTTGTTGGGCAGCTTTCCCCACCGAAAATGGTTTGATAAACGTGATTCACCTCGGGATGAGGCTTCTTCTTGTTATCTTCATTGTCCAGAGGCTCCTTAAGCCGGGCGAAGACATCACCCTTCTTGTCTTGTGATTCTCCTTTTCCGCGGCGATCATCTTCTTACGGCTTGTTTTTCTGCTTTGAGCTGACAATGAAATCCCTGAGACGTCCTTCGCTTATCCACCTTTCGATTTCATTTTTCAATTCCCTGCAATCTTCAGTGGTATGCCCATGAGAGTCATGGAAATCGCAGAACTTCTGGCGACTTCGCTGATCCGCTGGGGTGAACATTGGTCCCGACCAGTTGATGGTATGTCCTTTATGCTGCATGTACAACAAGATCTTTCTTCGCGATTCTGAGAGGGGGTGTGTAATCCGCCCTTTCCTCTTGGTACCCCCCTCTCCTGGTAACCCCTTTGTTCCTCCGGGCGATTTCTCCTGTATGGCGGTCTCTCGGAGGGCTGCCAATTGGCCTGCTTGTTCCCTGTAACGGGCTTTTCTTCCCTCTTCGCCGCTCCTTGTAAAGGTTTCGCTAAATGCTCCTCAATTAAAATAATTTTGTGCACCCTGGTTTCCAAGTCGGACAGCGACTTTGGAGCCACCTGTAGCAGCGACTCTCGCAGTCTGCCATTATGAGTCGACTGGAATAAACTTGCCGCAGCGATTTCATGATCTACCCTCTTGATGGATTGGACGACCCCAGTCCACTTATCAAAGAATTCCTTCAGCGACTGGCTCGGCTTTTGCCTCAGGCTCACTAGTGTTTGCAACAGGACCGTCCTTGTTTTCTTGCACTCATACTTCTGTGGGAAGATCCTCGCAAAACCTTCCCACGATGTTATGATACCTTCCGGTAGATTCATGTACCACTCCCTAGCTCGCCCCCCAAGCGTCGCTGGAAAAGCCCTGCAATATGCGGCGTCGCCGGCTTGCTGCATTTGCATGGCGATCTGGAAGGCTTGTAGGTGCTCGTCCGGGTCGCCTGTACCTACATACCTATCTAGGTTGGGCGGAACCAACCCCTTAGGTAGTGGCTCGGCGAGTATCGCCCTGGACAGAGGTTGGCGAACTGCCAACTGTGCGGGGGAGATTTGAGTAGCCGAGAGGAATTGCTGTAATACTTCAAGATGAGAGTCCTGCGGCGACTGCCTGACCTGAGTGTTGGCCCCAAGGGATTGAGCTTGCTGAGCGATCACCGTCTTCAACATCTGGGTGAGCTCAGCATTTTGCTGCTCGAGGGACTGGAATCGCTGCTCCAACAGTTCGTAGGCGTCGCTGGCAGGAATAGTACTTCGAGAATCTGAGTCGCCTTCGAATTCGCGCTCCATGTTTCTAGTAAGATTTGGGTCTACTCAAGAACCTGGGTTGATATGCTTGACAGGTGTTACTCCATCTCCTCCTTCACCATCCTCGCCCATCAGAGTGGGAATCGCTGATGAAGCCATTCGCCTTGAAGAGTCGTCTGATCGTCCCTATCTGGCGCGCCAATTGTTCCAGCTTCGTCGCCTGGCCCAATAGTGAAGCCCAAGCCTGTTGGTCTTCAGGGGGTGAGTACCTCGTAAGTGATGAGGGGGGTAGTTAGTTCAAGGAAATGGAGGCGATCAGTTTAAGGAATGGAGAGGGAGGCGAGTTACGTACCGCGGAGCGTTTGTCCGCTGGGTCAAAGTGTTGTCCCCCGGTTAATGGGGTGTACGGGGGGTATTTATAGTACCCCTGTCTTGGTCGCCAAGGTTGAATCCTGGCCACTCGTTTCTAGCTCCCGTAGGATGTCGACACGCGTTTGCTTTGTCTTGGAACCCTAAGTGTCGCCGAGGGAATCCTAGGAGCCTGCCGGACTGGGCCGTCGCTTTGGGCCTTCCTCCACTTCTTGGGCTTGCTTGCTTGGCCCATCTGAACTGTCGCCTAGGTCCAGTCCTCCAGCGCTAGCTGCAGTGTTCAGAGCGCTGCGTGGGCCGCCGCTTGGGCCCCTGGGACTCTGGCGGGCCGGGCCCATCAGAAACCATAGGCTAGATTTGAGGGAAGTTAGTCGAAAGCTACACCGCATCAAAGCCATCATCATACATTCCCATCATCAATCTCATCATAAACCCTTGTAGTGTAGAATTCGTTACAGTCCTAGCAGGGAAGTCCTTCTTGACTAGTTCCTCGTGTTGTCACAGTGGTGGAGATGTGGTCGAATTGCAAACTTATGACATAATTTAGTAACAGAAAATGATTGAGAGCATAAACACGTCCTTAAACACAGAGAGTGAGAGTTTCCCGTTTACTAAATATTTCCTGTGTGAGGAGTCTGGTCGGTCAGGTCAAATTCGTGCATAATTGGTTGCTGTTACTTGTCGTGTGCAGTTTTTAGTGAGACCAGGTTGTTTGGCTGATCAGTATGCATGTTAGGTTTCTTGTTCTAGGAATTATCTGTCTAATAATTCATTATGTTGATTGAACTTTGATTTAATAGATCTTATCATTTGTGAACGTGAGCGTTTCTATTCAGTTTGCTTGAGGACAAGCAAAAGCTTCAGTGTGGGGTATTTTGATGACACTCGATTTGACGTGATTATCAGCCTCATTTAAGAGACATTTCCTTGCTTAAGACATGGTTTTTAGGGTAGAATAGCGAATATTCACTCAACTGCTCTATCTCGTGCCATTTGTGTTACTTTGGACCGTTTCGGGTCTATTTGATGGTTTTCTAGTGTTTTCATGTTAGCACAGGTTTTTGCCATCAAATATAGTAGCCAAGGATGTGTCTAAGGCGTTGGAACCTTGAGGAACCGCACCAGAATTGATCCAAGGAGTCAATCAAGTCAATTCAAATCCTGCCCCGATTTACACTGCAGTTTTCGGCGGAAACTCATGAAGAAATCGGCAGAACTTACAAAGAGAAGTTTTCGGCGAAAAGTCCAAGTTTTCACCGAGAACCCTAATGTCCGAAAATCACAGGAGAATCAGCCGACAGAAGCCTTCATTTACACTCAAGTTTTTGGCGAAAACTCAGCAAGTTTTCGGCAAAAACTCAAGGCAAAATCCGGCGGTATTAGGGTTAAGTATAAATACTTAACCGGCGGCCCAAAAAGGAAGATACCTCATAATACATCATATTTTCAGAATTCTCCCGAGTTCTGGAGCAGAGTTTAGAGTTCGAAGAGCCAGGAAGAGATCGTGACACCATCCCTTCACCTCGGAGACTCGGAGCTAGGATTGAAGATTACCGGAGAGCGAAGCTTAGCAGAGTCGTCTTAATTAGGTTTTACAGTTTCTATCTATTCTTCCTTTGCGTGATGAACTCTGTTTCTATCTTTGATTCTTTCATTATGAACATGAGTAGCTAAACTCGTAGAGCTTAGACTAGATGAACCCTAAGTGACCCAGGGCTTTAGAGCGGTCACGGATCGGCGGTGATTAGATTCAAAGTTCAATCAGTTTCTCTTTGCATGGTTGTTTTGTTCTTGATTGTTTATGTTTCTCTTCTGGTTGGTCGCCTAGATTAGGTTTATGCAAGTTAGGGTTAGTCGCCAGACAGCTTCCTTGCTTTGGCGCATAAACTTGTCTTCCTTGATCACCTAGTTTAGATTCTTGTTAAGCTGAGGATAGAAGCGAACGCTCGCCTCTCTTTAAAACATCAATTCAACCAGTTAACCTATTCATTGGAGTGTGCCTTTCGTAGGAACCAGTTAGGGTTAATCCGCTTCAAGAGTAACTCATAAATCATTAGTAATTGCACCAGTTAGTTTAATCGTTGTGAGAGGTGACCGTACCCGGGCGATTAATTAATCTTGGTAGTTAGATCGGATAGAGCGAACGTTCGCCAGTCTTAAACCTAAGGGTCAGGAGTTATGGTGGTGTTTAGAAATTGATTGAACGAGAATTGAAATCCGCTGGTCTTGTGATTGCTGTTGCCTTGGTGATCTAAGGGGGATTCGAAGTCTAAGTTCATCTATCTTCTCGTTAGTCAACCTTTTAATCTTTCTGTCTTTTATTTTCCTGCTTTATTAGATTAGAAGTCTTGGAACTCACACCACGCACAACTTGTTCAAACTTGAGTAATTTGCCAACATATTTAAGTAGACAAGAAGAAGAGACCTCGAGTAGAATAAGATCTAGTCTACCTTGGTAGATTAGTTATTTGATACCGCTAAAACTGCTTCATCATAAAGCTATCCAAGACAATATTGTGATTGTCCACGAAGTCCTCCACCACATCAAGAATAGAGCAAAGAGAGGAGGGATGTGGGATATGATGCTGAAAATGGACATGAAGAAGGCTTACGACTTAGTTGAGTGAGATTGCCTTGATAAGATTCTACGTTCCATGGGGTTTAAAGAAATGTGGTGAAATTGGATTAGGGCTTGCGTGCAAATAGTTAAGTTTTCGATTCTTCTTAATTGGTGCCCGACAGAGCAATTCAGTCCGACCAGAGGCATCCGACAAGGTGACCCTATCTCACCCTACCTCTTTATCCCGATGACAAACTCTCTATCTCATCTTATCCAGAAAGGAGTGAAAGGAGGTAAACTCAAAGGTTTGAGACTCAATGCAAGGTCCCTACTCTCACTCACATCCTTTTTGCGGATGATATCATCTTGTTCGGGGATGCTTCAGTGTTGGAAGCCTTGGAAATTATGGACACTATGAAGAAGTATGGGCATATCATAGGTCAGGAGATCAACTTCCAGAAATCTTCGATCACTTTCAGTCGTAATACCCCTCTGGGTCTACAAAACCTCATCAAAGACAGACTTGGATTTGATCGGAACCCAGACTTTGGAAAGTACCTGGGCATTCCGTCGGAGTGGGGAAGGTCAAAGAAAGACATGGTCGCAAACCTCCTTACTAGTAAGGACAAACTATACCAATCGTGGAAGAGCCAGTTACTGTCACACGCAGGAAAGGAGACGCTGTTGAAAGCGGTCTTCCAAGCTATCCCGACCTATATCATGTCCTATTTTCTCATTCCTAAGAGAGTTACCAAACTGATGAACGCCAAACTAGCAGCTTTTTTTTAGGGAGGGACTCCCACATCGAAGACCATCCATTGGAGAAATGGGGAGGTGCTTTGCCACCCTAAAGGGTTGGGAGGATTGGGCTTCAAGGAGTTTAGAGCCTTTAACTTAGCCCTAGTTGCTAAGCAAGGATGAAGACTTTTGCAAGAACCAGATAATCTATGGGATAGACTCCTTAAAAGTCTCTATTTTCCAGAGACTACTTTCCTTGATGCAAGAAAAGGGGAAAAGGCCTCGTGGATTTGGACGAGCATCTGTGACGCGAGGACGACTCTCCTCATAGGGGCTAGGAAAAACTTGATGAATGGCCGATCCATCCACCCGTTAAAGGACCCCTGGATACCGACGCTGGGTGGTTTCAAAATAACTTCGCCTAACCAAATGGTTGACTCTCCCCCCACCACTTGGATGAAGCCAGGTCATGATCAATGGGACCCTGGGAAACTTAGAGAAACTTTCTGCGAAGAGGAATCGAAGGAAATCAAGAGGATCCCCATCGGCCCGCCGAACATCGAGGATCGTTAGGTTTGGAATTTCACCAAAGACGAGAGATTTTCTATTAGATCGACTTATCACTGTAGCAGAGACCGAGACATAATGGATAGGGACATTGATAGGCATCTGTCGGCTGACCCACATTGGGATAAGCTCTGGAAAATCCCTTGCCCTCCTAAATACAGGTTCTTTCTGTGGAGAAGTACTCAAAATGCACTGGCTACAAGGAAAAATCTCTGGACAAGGAAGTGTGCGGATTCACCCGAATGCAAAATTTGTGGGGTTTAAGAGGAAAGCATTTCCCATTGCCTGTTCAGGTGCCCCCATGCTAAAGAGATGTGGGAAAAAAAACCTTCTTAGGCCTCTCCCCTCCCCACTCAAGGAATGGGATTGATCCAGTGACTACTTAAAGCTAAGAATGACAATGAATGTGGAATTTAATCGAACAAGTTTAGTGCATTTTACAAAGTTAAAGATTAGCTCGAGAGATGAGTCTTTAATTTGGTAGGGTAGAGTTCTAGATTCGTGAAAGTGGTCTAGGAATATATACCTAAGGAAATAGCCTAGTAATCTTATCTAAATGAATTGATTCACATTCTCATCAAACACACACACACACATATATATATATATACAACTATATATAGTGGATTCGAGTTTAGCAGACCCCATTCTCATACTTTGATACAAACATCGTTTGCTTTGAGCTGATAATATGCACTCTAGAATTATGATTTTCTTTTCGGCTTCAAACTTGTATTTGTCATTTTACACAACCCAAATGTTCTATCGGATTAGAATTCATATCTAAGATGATTTATCCACTTTAAATTAGACTAAGTTGAATGATAAGCCTTTTTAATTTTTGATAAGGTCGATAAACTGAATCACAATACGTGCATCAAGAGAAATGCAATATACGATATACAATAACCCGAACAAGAACACACAATAAAGGATCAACCAACCCAACTCAACTCCAATAATATTAAGTACTCATCAATCATCATGCAGTCATCACGCTTCGAAGAACCACAGTTTCAATAGTAAGTCCAGGCCCAAATCCAAGAAGAACTCCCCATTCAAGCCCTTCTCCAGTTGTTCCCAACTCATTGTTCAAAGACTTCTTCCTCATTTCATCCAACACAAACATCACACTTCCACTCCACATGTTTCCGTACTCCGCTAATACATGCCTCGTAGCCTGAAGCTTCTCAGGCTCAAGATTCAGTTCCATCTCCATCCTATCTAGAATTTTAGGCCCACCTGGATGCACTACCCAAAACATGGAGTTCCAATCTAAACTCATCCCCAAAGGTCGGAATGCATCCATTATGCATTTCTCAACGTTCTTGGATACAAGTTCAGGTAGCCTCTTGGACAAGAAATACACTAGCCCTGCTTCCCGCGTGTACCCTTCTATTGCTCCAACTGAATCTGGCACTATAGTTTGTGACGCTGAGACCAGTTCAAATAAGGGCTTTTCTATCTCAAGATCTAGATCTGAGCCCACTATGACAGCAACTGCACCATCTCCAAAAATGGCTTGACCTACAATTGTGGATATGTCTAACTCGAAGTTTGGAGGTGGCCCACGAAACCCAATGGTGGTAATTTCAGACCAAACTACAAGGACTCGGGCATCTTTGTTGTTCTCGGCTATGTCCATGGCGAGACGAAGTCCAGTGCCACCCCCAAAACAACCTTGTTGGTATATCATGAAGCGGTTGATACAAGGGTTAAGGCCCATAAGATTAGTGAACTGATAATCAGCACCAGGCATGTGTGAGCCAGTGCTTGTGCTGAAGATCAAGTGTGTAATTCTGGACTTGGGTTGACCCCATTCTTTAATGGCTTTTGTGGCTGCTTCTTTCCCTAGTTTTGGAACTTCCACAACTACCATGTCTTGTAGGACGTTCAATGAAGGTTCCATGTAGGAGCTCAAGCTGGGGTTTTCTTTGATGAGCTCTTCCGTTAAATGTAGATATCGCTTCCTTATTTTTGATTTTTCACCTGAAAATATAGCTTAGCTTGAATAGTAAATATTTACATGAAATATATACAGTGCGCATCATTTTCAATTTATTTTAATTAATTCGAGTCATCGAGTGTGTTTTGTTTTTATATGAATTATTATATATAGTTGATTTCTACGGAACAAGTGTCATGTGTAAGAGTTAAGGAATAACCTTAACTGACATCATAAGTTGCGGCAGCTAATCCCCATCCAACCATTTCCAAGGGTTGGAAACTTCCAACCTTCATTTCAACCATTAGATCACTCTTTGACTCTTTGACCAATCCAATGGTCTAGATTGTTAAGGGTATTTAGGACTTTACACACATAATTTAATTATTATATTTAAAATAAATAATTTAATTTCCAGGGGACCACCAGCGACTTTTCCGGCGAGACTCCGGTGAAATTTTTTTTATTTTTTATTTTAAAAACATTGAATTTTTTTTGCTTTAAAAAAACTAGTTAACACTTTTTCGCTGTTAACTAGTTAACAGTGTGTTTTTAACTGATAACAAGTTAACATGATTTTTACCTGGTTAGTTGATAACTAGTTATCAAAACTAGTTCACAGATTATTCACTTATAACTAGTTAACAAATTTTCATGATGAATTTTTAACAAGATTTTTTTGTTGATAGGTTATCTAACTAGTACGTTGTTGTTAACTAGTTAACATCATGCTTAAGATAACTAGTTAACAACATATTTAGTTGATAACTAGTTATCAAAACTAGTTAACAAGTTTTTTAGTTTGATAACTAGTTATCAAAATTAGTTAACTAGTTAAGAAATTATCATCATTAGTACCTAGAGTTTTTGTTAATAAATTATCTAACTATTTTTAGACAACATGATTTAGATAACTATTTAACTAGTAATCTAATTGAGTTAACTAGTTATCAAGTTGTTAACTAGTTATCTAATCGAGTTAACTAGTTATCAAGTTGTTAACTAGTTAACTTATCGAGTTAAGTTAACTAGTTATCAAGTTGTTAACTAGTTAACAAGTTGTTAACTAGTTAGCAAAACTAGTTAACACGTTATCAACGACCATATTATATAGTTATAAAGTTTATCTAACAATATTTGCATTTAAATGTTTACAAAATGGCCAAAATTCTCAAATAGTCAGCAATTTAATTTTTAGTGACTGAGAATGTAACTTTCAATAGTTGTTAAAACATCCCAAAGCAGTCACCCAGATTACCTAAGTAATAAATCAATCACCTAACTTAACTAAATAACAAACTAGTCATCTAACTTAACTAAACGACAAATCGGTCATTCTTCTTCAACCCCTGCCACTCTGCTCCCACGCACCTGTTTCATCGGCGATGTCGCTGACGCTGGTTTTATTATCACCGATGACAGCCACCGACGAAGTCCACCTCTGCTCCGACGAACCCCAAATGTCTTCTTCCGATCCCGATAAACTGTAAGCCTATCTCTCTCTCTCACTCTCAATCATCCGATTTGAAGAGGACAGGGGAGGAGCTGAGCCGGGTCGGAATCAGAACGTCTGGGAAGAGCCGGAAGATCGGAAGTTCGACTGGACGGCGGCAGTGGCAAGATCGGAAGTGGAAGAGGATTAGGGTTTAATTAATAATTTATGAAATGACGATTTTATCCCTCCGATTATTGGTTGGAGCCGGTCCAACCCCAAATGGGTTGGACGTGGATCACGTCCCATAAGTTGCTGAGGTCGACAACAAACATATATATATTATATATATATATATGGTGAACACTCCGGTGCACCGGGTGCACCGAGTGCACCCGCTTCCGTTTATGCTATCTAGAGTCGTATTTTCATTGAATTGAACTTTTAAATCAATAGATTTAATCTTAATAAGTCTAAATTGAGCTTAGTTGAAATTTTTAGTCATCATAGTATAAGATTATACCTAATGTTCTTTAGGTTTCCTTCTATAACGTATTTTTTCCCAATATGATAGATCATCAGGTCTACCAAATTAGTTTTTCGTTCAAATCGCTCTATGTATCTTTTAACGACATGTAGATACTTATCCTCGAAAAAACAAGATTTTAAAAACATATTTATCTATCAAAACGCAAGCGGGTGCACTCGGTGCACCGGGTGCACCGGAGTGTTTTCCATATATATATAATTAAATAATTTCATTTATAATTAATTTAGAGAGCTAATAATTGTTAATCGTGTAGGCCCAATGGGCTCAGGTATATGTTAGCCGAATTAGTTTTAGTGTTGGAAACCTAATTCGACTAATATATAAAACTTACCTTCTCCTTGTAATAAAAAAAACAATCATTTTTGTCTAATAAAAATCAGAAAACTCACTTAAAAAAAAATCAGAAAACTCTCTTTCTCGTGAATTAGCTAACACCACGTAATCTCGTTTGTCTTGTTTCTTGTTTCTCTTGATCTTGCTCGATGTCTAACAATAATAAGTGTAGATGTAATATATAATTGTAGAACATATATTATATAAACTAGTTTTGTACCTACCGCCCTATGGGCGGTGCTGTTTCACCGGTTTCTTTGATCATAATAAGAAGAAAAAAAATTCATATACAATTAATTATTATTTTTATTTTTTTAAATTTCTAGTCACTATATTATTACTCACAATTTCATCACAAAATATTGTTTATTGCTCACAATTTTAACATAAAATTTCAATGAGTGTTTTTTACCTTATTTTTAAACAATTTATATGTTAAATCATGTACAGATTTAGAGATTAGTTTGACTATGATTATTTTATTATGATTATTTATTCTTATTATCATCATCATCTCATATTAGTTTAATTATATTCAAAAACATAAATTTTTATTATTTAATTCATAATATATTTAATGTTGAAGTACTTAATACATGAGCATTTAATAATAGGGAAGATAAAATAATTAAATTTTAATTTAAAAATAATGTGATGATATGGAATTTTGTAAAGAAGGTTCTATCTTGTGTCAAAACCAAATCTACCATACCACTATTAAAATTATTAAGATCCTAGGGCCATCTTACTGCTATTTATATTTCTTGCATGCGCTGTTTCCTACCGTATAACCCCACATGGCTATGTTATCTTAAGCAAACATCCATACTTAAAACAAGTCAAGGAGAAATAAATTAAATTGAAAATAGACCATTGGCTATCATATTTTAAAGTAAAATGGGTAAAATAATCCAATCTATATATGGTGAACGGGGCTCAGGATCCGGACCCAACCTTTAAAGGTTGGACCAATTTCCAACTAAAAACCGGAGGGGCAAAATCGGTATTTTAGAAAAAAAATTAAAGTAACCCTATGAGCCTCCTTCCTCCTGTCTCCTTCGGTCCTTCCCTTCCCCAAGCATATCACAGCCGCCGCCGATCCCGAGCTCACCCTTTTCCCTTCCTCTTCAATTCTTTCTCAGCCAGCGTCCTAGCGGTAAACTCGTCGACGTCGGTGCCCGCCCCCTCCTCTTCCCTTCTTGCTCAACCGACGTTTCGTCGCCGCTGCATCTTCGTTATCATCGCCAATCTAATCTCCCACAACCACAACTCGTGCAACTCCTCTCCGAAAAGGCCTCATCGGAATTAACATCGAGTGGCGGAAGTGGACTCACAAAACGCACCAACTCGCCGTGAACAGCCACGATTACGATCCGGTAAAGGCAAGTCTCTGTTGGCGCAGCAGAGTATTTCCCAGTAAAGGCAAGTCCGTCCCTTTCGAAACTAATCGGATCATATTTATGCTTGCTTCCATCTCTAACAGCAACTTTATGCTTGTGCAGAGCTGTTGTTTGGTGATGAGACTGAATCTTGACTGCAACTCCTGGTGCAGGAAAGCAAGGCAAGTCATCGTCCAAATTAAAGGTATGCAGAAACAAAACCAACACTTGAGACTTTTTTCCGATTAATTAGGGTTTCATCATTTATGATGATGGGGAAAGAACAGGGGTGGAGATGCATATCATAGACAAGGAGCAATGCATGGTGACAGTGTGCGGGAGATTCAGGGCATCCGATATGGCCATCAAACTCCGCAAGAAGATGAAGCGGAGAGTCAAAATCCTTGAGATTCAGGAGTTTGGAGGCGGCGGCGAAGGAGGAGGAGGAGGTGGAACCTAATAATCAGTACTCAATTGGTCCTCCTCCTCCGACCTTCTTTGCTAACGCTAATGGCGAGTGATGAATCTGGCAATGGCATGCACAAATTGGGATTAGACTCCAAGCCTTGGAGATTGTACTATTTTGCTGCACAGGGGTTCAGCAAGTTCAATGGACCATTGGCAAACCATCCGTCTGGAAGAGTATTTGCCACAGTAGCCACAACATAATAAAACTGTGGATTAGCTTTGTATTAAGTAGTAGTTTTGTTTCCAAGGAATTTTGATTGGGTTGAATGTTGGTTCTGTTCTTACTTTTGGTAGTGTTGTAGTAGACGTTTTTTGCCATTTCTTGTTGTGGTTTTTGCCGACTCGTGATTCATGGTTTATAGTTAGCTTGATAAGTTAACTAGTTAACCACGGTTAACTAGTTAACAACTTGATACTAGTTAACTCGGTTGATTAACTAGTTAACAAAAATAATGGTTATCAATTAAAAATTTGTTAACTAGTTAACTCTATTAGTTAACTAGTTAACAACTTGATAAGATGATAACTAGTTAACTAATTTTGATAACTAGTTATATCTTAAAAAAATATTAACTATCTTAATCATGATGTTAACTAGTTAACTCGATAAGTTATATAGTTAACTAATTATGCTAATTCGTTAACTAGTTAACATCAGAATAACCTATTAACTAATTTTGATAACTAGTTATCAGGTTAAAAACTATGTTAACTAGTTAACATAAAAAAAAGGTGTTAACTAGTTAAACTAATTTTAAAAAAGGTGTTTATCTAGTTTCTTGAATGGTTAACTAGTTAACAATTTGATATGTTAACTAATTAACTCGGATGGTTAAACTAGTTAACAACTTGATAACTAGTTAACTTGGTTGGTTAACTAGTTAACAACTTGATAACTAGTTAACTCGGTTGATTAACTAGTCAACAAAAATATTGTTATCAAGTAAAAAATTTGTTAACTAGTTAACCGGTTGGTTAACCTGTTAGTAAAAAATATGTTAACAAGTTATCAAACAAAAAACATGTTAACTAGTTATCATTAAAAAAACACTGTTAACTAGTATTTTTTTTAAGTAAAAAAAATTATTGAAAAAAAAATTTAAAAAAAAATTTTCGCCGGAAAAGTCGTCGGCCGGTCGCCGGAAAAGCCGCCGGCGATGGCGGCCGGTCGCCGGAGCTGAGCTGCTGGTCGGTGGAAAATTAATTAATTAATTTATATATAATAATTAAATTATATGTGTAAAGTCTAAAATACCCCTAACAATCTAGACCATTGGATTGGTCAAAAGGTCAATGGTGATCTAATGGTTAAGATGAAGGTTGGAATTTCCAACCCTTGAAAAGGGTTGGATGGGGATCCACATCCGTGAACGAGACGCGATCAGCGTCCAACAAAAAAAGATTGGAACGGTCCAACCATTCAACCGGAGGGGCAATTTCGTCCTTCCAATAAAATAATAAATAAACCCTAATTTTCTAGCGGCTGAAATTATGTGGGGTACGGCTGCGATTTCTCCCCGTCGAATCTCCGATCGGAGCTGTGATTTTCCCACCGCCAAATCTCCGATCAGCACCACAAATCTATCTTCTGGTTGAAATACTATGAATAAATTGTTGTCCAGCCGCTGCCTCTTTCAATTTCCCATCTCTCCTTTGCAAAAGCCGACTTATATCTTCAGAGTTTCGATGCAATCGCCTCTGACTACGCAACCATAGATGTCGGTCGATGTACATTCTCCAACGAGATCTCCTCCTCTCGCACTGTCCCCAAATGCTCCGCCGTCGACTGCTGCCCAACTTTCTCTCAGCGTGTCGGCTCCTCTTACCTCGTCGCCGTCGAGGAAGAGTTATTGACGGGGTTTCGAAAGGTGCTGACTAAGACACTCGAGTTCGTCGGAAATCGGACGAGCGATCAGACGGGGCTTTTCATGGAAGATTCAGCCGAACAGAGGGATGGAAGATTGAAGAAGAAGGATGCTTTTGTGATCTACTAAAGTTGAGTGACTGATTTGTAATTTAGATAATTGTCAGGATTATTTAGTAATAATTGAAAGTCAATTAGTTTGTATAAATTAGTTTACTTTTTTTTTGGTGGAAAAAAAATTAGTTTACTAGTTATGTACTTATGTTAGTTAACTAGTTATCCAATCATGTTAACTAGTTAACATGATGTTAACTAATTTTAAAAACTAGTTAATACGTTATGATGTTAACTAGTTAACTAACTAAGATTTTTAGTTGATAAAAAATTTTGTTAACTAGTTTTGATAACTAGTTATCAACTAAATATCTTGTTAACTCGATAAGTTAATTAGTTAACTAATTTTGCTAAATAGTTATCAGAAAAAAATTGTTAATTAACAATACGTTTACTAGTTATCTAATCATGATGTTAAGTAGTTAACTCGATTAGATAACTAGTTAATAACTTGATAACTAGTTAACTCGATATATTGGTTAACTAGTTAACTCGATATATTGGTTAATTAGTTAACTCAATATATTGGTTAACTAGTTAACTCGACTGGTTAACTAGTTATCATCTTAAAAAATATTAACTAGTTATCTTAGTCATGATGTTAACTAGTTAACTCGATTGGTTAACTAGTTATCATCTTTAAAAAATGTTAACTAGTTATCTTAGTCATGATGTTAACTAGTTAACTAATTATGTTAATTTGATAACTAGTTAACTAATGTTGATAACACGTTGTCAAACAAAAAACGTTGTTAACTAGTTATCAGATAAGTTTATCAAAAAAAGTTATCAGATAAAAACCATGTTAACTAGTTATCAGTTAAAAAAACATTATTAACTAGTTAACAACAAAAAAATGTGTTAACTAGTAATCAACTAAATTTTTTTGTTAACTAGTTATCTAAATCATGATGTTAACTAGTTATCAAACAAAAAATGATGTTAACTAGTTATCAGGTAAAAACCATGTTAACTTGTTATCAGTTAAAAAAAACACTGTTAACTAGTTAACAGCAAAAAAGTGTTAACTAGTTAACAACAAAAAAAGTGTTAACAAGTTTTTTTAACGGAAAAAAATTTAATTAAAAAAAAACATTTTCGTCGGAGTCTCGCCGGAAAAGTCACCGGCGACGGTGGCCGGCCAACGACAGTCTGAGATTAAATTATTTATTTTAAATATAATAATTAAATTATATGTGTAAAGTCCTAAATACCTCTAACAATCTAGACCATTAGATTGGTCAAGGGTCAAAGGGTGATCTAATGGTGATCTAATGATTATGATAATTTGTTAACTAGTTATAAGTAAAATAACCTATGAACTCGTGCACATACCTAGTTATCAGCAAAAAAATATGTTCACTACTTAACAATAAAAAGACATTGTTAACTAGTTATCAACAGAAAAAGGTGTTAACTAGTTAACATGTACTCTCCAGAAAAGTCATCGGAGTTTGGTCGACCGTCGGAAAAGTCGCATGAGTCTTGCTGGAAAAGTCACCATACGTTGAACCGGAGAAAGCAATGTAAAATTTAGTTTGTCGAAAAAATAATAGAACTGAAATTTGAGTTGTAGATTAGGACCAAAATTATTTTTTATTATTTAATAAAAAATGTATTTATTAATGATCAGAAATTTAATTATCAATTTGTGATATTTTGTGGTATTGTATGTTTAATCTATGCTATTATTATGTACAAATTAATTATTATCGAATGCTTATGTCATTTAATCACTTAAGTTACTTGGCTCAAATGGTAAATGAGTTGTTGTTTTACTTTGAGGACTAGGGTTCAAATCTGAGGAGTTACAATTTTACTTTCACATTTGATAATTTTGTAAAAATCAATGGAATTATGCAGAATTGGGCCAACCAAAAATATGCAGAATTGGGCCAGCCGAAATTATGGTTCAACCGGTCGGCTGGTTTGATTAAAAAAAATTAAAATTAAAATATATGTGAAATGTCCTAAATACCCCTAACAATCTAGACCATTGGAATGGTCAAAGGGTCAAAGGGTGATCTAATGGTTGAGATAAAGGTTGGAAGTTTCCAACTCTTGGAAAGGGTTGGATGGGGATCAGCTGCCTATGGTGAACGCTTTAGTATATCTAATACTAAAAATTAACATTTTTAAAAATTTAAAACTCAAAGAGTTCTAAATCCATTATAATAAATCCTGAATCTTAATGAATAATGCTAATCTCCTAAATACTAAATCTAGCCTCAAACATTATATCATAAGCTCACCCAAATTTTAAGTTTGACCATAAGTCCAAATTAAAAAAATCATAAACTTGAAACCCATAACAATATATCCTAACCCTTGAACACTAAAGTAAAACCCTCAAACTCTAAAATTTAAACAGAAACATAACAAAATTTTAGCGTTAACCAGGATGCTAAAGCGTAATTGTCTGTACATATGCACTCTCGCATGTATGAGTTTTTGGTGGTCTATGGATAAAGGAAATTAGGAAGAGAGGTGGCCTTTTGAAGCTAATCTACTGTTTTTACTTTTTAGCATATTTATAATGATTTTTTTTTTTTTGTGTGTATTTGTTGTTTGTTTAGGTAAAACTAATTAAAATCCTTTTTCATTTTTTTCAAATTACCAAGTGAATCATATCGAAGAGGCTATTGCAAGACATGATGAAATTCTTTTAAGTTGGTGATTATGAAATTCAAACTTTGGAACAATTCCAATTCCAAACCGCAAACTAGTAGTCCTGGGAAAAGAGCTCTGAAGAAAGCTGTTTGGAGGATTTGCGGTACCAATAGCCATTATGCTTGATTTCCCCTTCCCCATTTCTGCGCCCAAGCTTCAAAACTAATGACTAATGAAGTGGACATGCATCCCCTTTATAATAGCCCTGAGTCTACGTAGTTGGTAAGCTTAATATCATTCTTTATTAATTTTTTTTTTCTACAGGTTGTAATTACTAATATTTTATAACACAATAAAAATGATTTAAACTACTGTACAGTGCAAATCTAGATCCACATCATTAGATCCATTTGGTGGCCGTCCTCTCTCTCTCATTCTCACCTTTTTCTTTTTCAATCATGACATTGAAACGAATTATCATTTAGGTTTTGAATAAATAAGATGAAGATTCGACTTGAAAACCTCTTAAGGGGATATTGAAAAATAGTTTCGTCCGCGGCCATCCAAAATTTTCATCAATTTGTGCCACATTGACCTACCATGTTCCTGTTAAAAACAAAAAGACCTACCATGTTGCTGCTTAGCTAACTTGCCACGTCTGCCGATGTCGAATCATCAATGCCCAGTCGCCAAATATTGGTTCAATCGTATTGTGTAGTATGACCCTCTCATTCAGACACGTACGATTGTTTACACTTTACATCTAAAAAATATTTAAGGAAATATCACATTGAAAAAATACAAAGAATCAAATGGCTTTATTAGACCATTAATTACCTTAGTAATTAAACAACATAAATCAAGCCATGATGTCATCTTTTTTGCCAATTTTCGTGCTAATTCTGTCCAGTATTATTTTGGCCATAAATCCTTCATCCGAAATCCGATTGATGCAAGGTCGATGACGATGGAAAGATAATTTCGTTATCTTTCCATCCATATGTAGTGGCAAACAAAGTTCGACCAGACTAGTGAGATATGTCCTCTGCAAGATGATGACCACATACCACATTGCTTATTTATTGAGGTTTGTGAGACTTTATTAAGCCTTAGTTGTCTTATTAATTGCAAAGTATTAAGTTAGGCCATGAATTTACTATTTTGGCCTAACATGTCGACCCATCGAAGTGAAGATCTCATGTCGACTCATCAAGATGGAAATTTCATGTCGACCCATCGAAGTGAAGATCTCATGTTGACCCATCAAGAGGGAAACCCTAAGGTTAACTCAATGGGGACGGTGTCATCATGTCGATCTCCTCATTATGACGAAACCCTAAGGGCTAACGTGATCATATCAAACCCTACCGAAGATATAATATCATGCAAGGACATCCTCCATGACAAGGACACACACCATCAAGGCAACCCATTTTACGATGATAGCCAAGGCAAGACCTCTCCATAGACAACTTTCCATCATCAAGGAAACCCTACTTCAGGAGTACAAGCTTCTAACGTCACTACTCCACCAAGGCAGTTGAAGAGAGGAAACCACCACCACCACCACAATGATAACCACATTCAAGAGATAGGAAGTAACCTCCATGACAGTTATTTCCTCCAGCTGCAGTTACCACTCACATTTGTCTACAAAGATGAGAGGTATTTGACAGAGACGAGGCCTGCACAAACACACAAGCAGTACGAAAAGCATAAGTCCAGTAGGATAAAGGGAGTTTAGCCTGGTGTAATAGGGTGCGCCCGAGCTCCGTTACATGTCGATGTTTCCTTTCCACACATCCATTTTGTTCCGGGGGTGTGTGGACACAAACTTTGGAAAATTATTCCTTCCTTGGCCAAATATTATGACAACTTTTGGTACTCTCCACCCCAATCTGCACGAAACGATCGAATAGGACAACCAAAAAAAATTTCTACCATGGCACGGAAATTAACGAATATAGAAAGCAGGCCATATCTATATCGGAAAAAATAAATCCAACTATATTTGCTATAATGATCATAAAAGAGTATATAATATATGTGATTATCCACCGAATCAATAGGAGTCGTTCCCCAAACATCACTGCAAATTAAATCAAGTGGTCCTGAAGCACGATAATGAGATAATGTAAAAGGTAGCTTATGCATTTTGCCAACACAACAATCTTGGCAAATATGAGGTAAGCATTTATTCGAAAAAGCAATATCTGATGTCTGTAGCGCTCGTTTCACACTCTCCATGTTTGCATGTCCCAACCGTTTGTGCCAAGTCGTTAGCGTCGCCGAATTGACTTGTGGTCATGCTCGATGAAAGAAAGCTAACGGGATGTGATAAGGGCCATTCTTATTCCGGCCTTGGTAAAGTATCTGACGGCTGCTCAAGTCCTGTATACATACCCGATTTTGATAGAGCAATATAGTCACATTGTTATCACGAGTTAATGCACTGATAGATAGTAAATTCTAACAAGCAGTAGGCACAACAAGGATATCATCAAGGCCAATACGAGAACCATTAATTGACGAAATAGCAGAACCAGAGTGTGAGATAGGGACGACATTACCATCGCTGAGTTGTAGCTGGTCGGTGCCTTGGTACTCGGTATGCAGCGCGAGATTGGCTAAGTCGTTCGTGAGATGGTGGGTAGCACCAGAATCTATCGTCCAATTGCCAGCCAGAGAAGTCGAAATCGAGGTGTAGTGTGCTTGGGGTGATGACTGATTCTGACGTGGTGAAGGACACATCTTGTAATGGTGCCCATGGCCATTACAATTGAAGCAAACGAGAGGACGAGGCGGCGGAGCCGGTTGCTGGGTCCGTCGCACCTGGTAGTATTGTTGTGGATGAGTCTGCTAACGTGAGGCATATGGCAGCGCTGCTGGATATCCGCCACGTGCCGGCTGTGCACTGAAGGGCTGCTGACCGCGGTAGCGGCTAGGGCGAAGGTTCCGGTCACGGCTTCAAATCGCTGTCGTGTAATTGGCTTGTGACTGTAGAGCATTGGCAGCCTCTTCTAGCGCTCGGTCTAACTCCTCAGATAGGAGTAGGCCATGGAGTACCAGGAGCGTCACTTCTTATGTCCGATTGTGGAGAGATCGGATTAAGGGGAGATAGCTTGGAGGGAGGCCGCACGTGACGTACTGAACCAAGTCTCTGTTTGCAATCGGCTCCCCCAGGCCTGTAGGCGATCGACAATACCCTTTGCCCTTTGTAAGTAGTCCGCGACCTTATCAGTGTTCATACGAATTTTGAGATGCTGGGTTTTTAGCGACCTTATCTGCGACGGGCTCTCAGAACCGAAAGTCGTGGCAAGCACCGTCCAAGCGGCACAGGCTGTCTGTAAACCGACTAGTGTATGGATTACTGTCGGTGACATGGAGTTAATTATCCACCCTAGGACAAGTTGGTCCTGTCTATAACATCTCGTGTACGCCGGCGTGACGACTCCTTCGGCATTGACACGAGCGGGGGCAGCGATGTTGCCATCAACATGAGAGATTAGATCGTAGCCAGCCAATAATGGATCGATCTGTAACTTCCAGAGAACATAATTGGACGAGTCGAGTTTGACGGAGAGTTGAGAAGGAGGGGGCGGCAATTGCTGTTGGGTGGCGGCCAGTGTTGCGGCTGCAAAAAGCTGGAAGAAGGAGTTTAGGGGTCGTTTATTTGAGAGATTTGGGGTGGAGATTTGAGGCTCAAATCTCTGCTCTAGAGATTTGGACGAAATCTCCTGTTTACTTCACAATTGGAGATAGAGATTTGGGGAGGATTAGAGATTTCGAGGTGGGCCCCTAGAGATTTGGGGAGCTTTCTGAAATCTCTACTAAGACCAGAGATTTGAGGGGGATTCGAGAGATTTGGGGCTCACTTTACGAAAATAACCTCAACTAACTTGTCTAATATCAAAACGGAGATGATGAATGAGGTCATTTTGGTCTTTCATAATATGTATATTTATTATTTTTTATATTTTTAGAATTCTCTACACCAAATCACCCAAGTGAACATAGCTTTTTGAAATAGCTAGAGAATCTCAAATCTCTAGAGATTTGAAATCCCCTAAATCCAAATCTCTCAGGTGAACGACCCCTTAGTGTTTTTTCGGAATAGGAGAGAGAGAAATAAAAGTTTGTTTATTTAGGGTTTTCAAAAAAGAGAGAGAATTAAGAGGAGGCTCTGATTACCATGTAGGATTGGTTGGAAAATATTTACCCGCACCCAACCGTGTGCAATACTTCTATTATTTATACAGGAGATTAGTTACAGAATAATAGTTATATAATACTATATATGGAAAACACTCCGGTGCACCCGCTTGCGTATCGCGATCTCATCCGTCCGTTCAATCAACGGATCTCGAGCCTTTGAATAAAATATGATTAAATTAATTAGTTTTATTATTATTTTATTCCACACAAAATATATTACATGTCATAATAGGTACTTAAATGTAATATGTCCTTTGTGGAATAGAATAATAATAAAACTAATTAATTTAATCCTATTTCATTGAAAGGCTTGAGATCCGTTGATTGAACGGACGGATGAGATCGCGACACGCAAGAGGGTGCACTTAGTGCACCCACCTAGCTAGGTGCACCAGAGTGTTCACCTACTATAGATAGATACAAGGTAACAAGAATTATCTAGAAGATATTCTAATCCTTATCTTGTACAAACATCAATAAAAAATGTATACAATTTGTAAAATGACATACAAACTGTACGACTAGCCGCCTAAAACTTTGTAAGGAAAATATTTTTTTATCAGAAAGATAAATCTAATGACAACAATCATGTGGTTGAAAAAAATTTCGTCAACGAAGACCTGTGTATTCGGGAAATTCATCAGGATAAATTTCAGTAAAGAATTATTGAAGAAAACTTCAACAAAGTAGAATAACTCCCAGAGTTATAAACAAAAAATTAAGACTACAAGACTAGGTCAAATCACTAATTCAGCACGAATATCATATGTTATACATTGTCTACTACTACTGCTATTTGTATATATACAATTTATCTATGATGTTTGTTTATTTATTTAAGCTCTTTTACTTGCTGTCCACCCACATTTAAAATTCTAAACACAAACATCCCTCATTTTGTTGTTTTGTTGATGAAGAATGAAAACGACAATAAATTTGATAGGGACACTATACATACCCTCTCTTCCTAGGATCTACTACCGTTAGGACACCCCTTAGTGTCCTCATTAGGACACCTCTTAGAATCATAGGATTAAGAAACAGATCCAATGGACCAGATTAAAATGGACAAAATTGTCATTTGGTACCAATATATATAGTAAATAATATTAGGGTTTTACCACAAACCCTAAAAATACAATCGGCAAAAAACAAATCGTGCTCTCAACTTGCGGAACCCAACCGCCGCCATTACCGCCGTCACACGCCTAGCCGCGCCGTCACACGCCTAGCTGCCGCCATCGCCTCGCCATCACACGCCTAGCCGCGCCATCGCCACGCCGTCACACGCCTAGCCGCCGCCATCGCCCCGCCGTCACACGCCTAGCCGCCGCCATTGCCTCGCCAGCCTCGCCCCGCCGCCACACCATCCTCGCCGCTAGCCTCGTCAAACCAGATCTACCGCATCAGATCTCACCAGCCTCGCCGCCGCCTCGCCGCATCAGATCTACCGCCGCATCTCGAGGGAGTGGCGGCGGCAGCGAAGGAAGGGAGAGCGGAACCAAGGCGTAGCCACCGGTGGAGGCTGGTTTAGAAGTCGGGGCGGCGGCGTTGTTTCCACGGGTTCCAAGAGAGTGGGAGCGGCGCTGACGGTCGGAGAAGACAAGAAACCTGGTTGAAGTTTCTTGAAAGTTCAGTGATTGTTCTGTCATTTTTAGAAAGATAAGTTACCCAACTGTGATTTTAGTAAATCTGTGGTGTGTTTGGGAGTTTGGCTTTTAAGGGTTCGTTTGGCAGGTCAGTGAGGAACCTTCGATTGGTGATTCAGAGTTTCAGCCATAACTCCCTCGTTAGAGCTCCGATCGATGAATCGTCAGGACCGGTGGAATCAGGACGACGAGACGGATGTTTCTAGGCATTCAAAGTTGTTTTTGTCGATTTCCAGAAACAAAACCTCACTTGGACAAATTTCATGGATCGTTCTGTTAGTTTCAGAAGTTAAGTGACACTTGGGTTGGTTCTGTAACTTAAGTGGTGGTTCTGTAATTCCTATGAAAAATGCTTAATTTCTTCGGTTTTCTTTGGAGTTCTTGTTTGAATTGAAATGAAATCGGTATGGTTGTTATTTGATATTATGGAACAGATATTGTTCCGTATAGTTACTTATGGAACATATATTGTTTCGTATTTGATATTATGGAACAGATATTGTTCCGTATAGTTACTTATGGAACAAATATTGTTCCGTATAGTTACTTATGGAACATATATTGTTTCGTATATTTTGTTCCATTATCAAAATTGATTTTCAACATGTTCCATTACTTTTGAAATGAATCACTGTTCCGAAACAATAAAAGAGGAATTGTTCCGAAATGATAAAAAAAGGAACTGATTCGAAACAATTTCCACAAAAAAGTGTTAGAAAACTAATCTCAAATAAAAACCATCGGAGATACTCAACAAAAATGGCCGAGCATAGAGAAGAAGATGGAGAAGTAATTAAAAAAAAGATAATTAATTTAATCATAAATTAAATGGAGCAAAAAAAGAAGCAGAAAAGGAATAAAAAATTAGCAATGTAACTGCAAATCCGAAAATTAATAAACAATAATTAAAATCTGTAATAAATAAAACATTGAAATTACCCTTATGTCCAATTAATATTGGCCTTCAGATCTGTAAGATTAAATCCTACGATTCTAAGAGGTGTCCTCATATGAGGACACTTTGGGGGTGTCCTAATGATAGCTTTTCCCTCTCTTCCTACCCAATAAAAATTCTTGTTATATATTATTATTTAACATATTGATTGTCGATATATATAAATGAGTAACATGTGCCACCATTTAATGCACCCACTTATAATACCTTCATCGTGTTTTCTTCAACTTTCGTTTTACAGGTGCAATTTTAACTAAAATCGTAGATTATCATCTCTATGACGTTAGTGTTTTGTCCGTATCGATCAATACACTATTTTTGAGTCTTATCCTCTAAATATTTGGATATTTATTAACGATAAATGAATGGAATTAAAATGAAATTCGTACAAGGGCTATACAAACAGAAAGGCCATACAAACCCAAAATCACAAAGTTTATGACCCAATCCTCGTGCATATTGTCGGCAAGGGTTCAGATCTGCAAGGATTAGCCCCTGGAACTAATTCCCAGTCTCAAATCGTCAACTCACCATCCAAAACCCATCACTTATAACACAACGAGATAAAACAAACCACATTCTCGAGACAAACAACAATCAAACCCACAACAGACTTCAAAAGCCCAAAAAAAGTTCCAGTGGTGGTACCAAGTGGGTGCACTATAGTGCTCGCCATATATAAGGGAGACTTATATTATGTTTACTAACAATTATCTTAATTTTTTTTTTTTGATGAACAATTTTTTTCATTAAAAAATTAGAGGCGATCAATTGATCCGACCCTCAAAGCGACGAATACAACCAAACTAGAAACTGTAGAATAATTACAAAATCAAAATGTCAAAGAGAAACCAAAAGAGGCAATGGCTGCTGAAAAATTTCCATTGCCTAACGCTTGAAAAGCAACCTCCTTGAGGATACTTTAGCTAGATCCATCGCCCCGTCGGGGTCCCACCATGGGTCCGAATACAACGTTCTCTCCAGATATGAGCTACCACTGATGACCAAACAGCACGGGAAATAATTCCACCAGCCTTTTAGCTGTTACTGAGACGACAAAAAACAGACATAATATCACCACCATCGCCAGTTTGGATTGCTGCAAATCTACCAGGATGAGCTTGCAGATCGACAAAGAGTATTCACACTCAAAAAATAAGTGTGAGTGCGATTCGTGAAAACCAGCGCTACAAAAAAACAATCCGGACTTGCAGCAATCCCCCAATTAATCAGTCGATCTTTGGTTGACAGTCTACCAAGAACATATAGCCAGGCAATGAAACTATTGCTCGGCCTATTTCCAGAACCCCAAACAAGCTGGAACCACGAAACCCTTGGACGCTTAGCTCGAATAGACTCCCATATGACTGAGACCTTCATCTTAAGATAAGAAACATTATCCCATTTAGGTGTTTCATTATCAAAAGAGAAGTGACTAAGGAAAGAAACCCTATGTTTCAGGAGCCTCCTCCATACCCAGGAACCTGAACCCGTGGATAGAGTAGCCAGGTCTCTCCCCTTAGTCCTGTAATGTCGAAACCAAGCAACCCAAATAGACCCTTGGCAAGAAAAGATATCCCAAAGAAGACGGAAAACTAGAGCCTGATTCCACTTCTTCATGTCTCTCAGCCCTAATCCTCCCTCTTGCTTAGGAAAAGTAACATCCGTCCAAGCTACTTTACCCCCCCCATAAGTAAGAAGCACATAACTGTTGAACTCTTTTAATAACACTTAGAGGAAAAGGGAACACGCTCATCCAAAATTGAGATTAACTAAGCAACACTGCATTTATCAACTACAGTCTACCTGCAAAACTTAAAGTTTTTGTCGACCAACCTCTTATTCTCATAGTGATTTTCTGAATAAGGCTATGACAATCCCGAAGGGAGAGTTTGCTAGCAATCAGAGGCAGGCCTAAGTACCTTACAGGGAGAGAACCAAGCTTAAAGCCAGTAAAAGAACACATATGATTCAGAGCACAGTTAGGGACACCTGCGCTAAAAATTTCACATTTAGCTGGGTTCACTTTGAGTCCTGACCAACCTGCAAATTTCCCAAGGACAGAGAAGATAGTCTCTAAACCATGAATACTTCCATTGGAGAAGATCATCATGTCATCAGCAAAAGCAAGATGGGTGAGTTTCAGCTTCAAACATTGAGGATGGAAGGGAAGCCTTCTATTTATACCTTCAATGTCAAGAAGCCTAGATAACCCTTCAATTGCAATTACAAAGAGATAGGGGGAAAGGGGATCCCCCTGTCTCACTCCCTTCTTTGCAGTAAAAAACCCATGAAGTCCCTCATTTACAGAAACACTATAAGAAGCCGTAACCACACAAGCACGAAGCCAGCCAATAAATTTATCAGGGAAACCCATTGCAAGCAGCATGTTAAATAGGTAACCCCAATGAACAGAGTCAAAGGCCTTCATAAGATCAATTTTGATAGTGCTACGAGGGGAAACTCCTGCCCGACTATACATTCGAACTAATTCTTGAGCCAAAAGAATGTTATCAACAATTTTCCTGCCATTAACAAATCCTGATTGAGAATCACTAATAACATCTGGAAGGACTAATTGCATCCTAACAGAGAGGAGTTTTGCAATGCATTTGTAGAACAAAGAGCAGCAAGAAATTGGTCGGTACTCACGAACCTGAGATGGATTAGCAACCTTGGGAATGAGAGTTAATGATGTAACATTAAACTCGAGGAGCATTCTAGAGGTGCTGAAGAACTCCAATACAGCTTCCACAAAATCATCCTCAATAATCCCCATGTACGCTTATAAAATGTGGCATTGTAACCATCTGGACCTGGACAACGATTGCCATCCATCTTAAACATCACACTGTGAATTTCATCCCTAGTGACTTCCTTGCATAACAAAGTGCAGTGGTCATGTGAAAGAAACTTGTTAAGAACATTTTTTAGAGAATCAACTGCAGGGGGAACAATTGAAGTATCCTCTGTTCCCAACAAACCCTTATAGAAGCTGACAAACTCACTAACAAAAAGCGCTGGATCAGTAAGATTAGCCCTGAAGCAGACTGAATTTTTTGAATGGTAGTAAAAGCAGTACGTACCTTTCGAATACGAGCTTTTTGTCGAAAGAAAAACTCCTCAGCTTTTTGGAAAACAATTAACTTTTCCACTGCTTTCTTTTCACTAGACATCAGAGATTCTAAAGGATTAGAGAGGAGTTGAGTCTGAATAGAAACTAAGTCCAAACTGGCTTGAGCAACTCTCTTCGAAATATCACTAAAAGTGTCCGAATTAAACTTTTTTAGAGCACCTTTCAATCTCCTCTGCTTTCTGAACAATCTAAGCATAGGGTCACCGGGAGTATATTCAAGCCACACCGATCTAACACAATCCAGATAATCTTTGTGAGTAGCCCAAAAGTCAAATAATCTGAACGGTTTCGGAAAGGACTTGATGGTAACATCCAATTGAACCAAGATAGCAGCATGATCAGATAATATCGGTGGCAAAACAGAAACCTTAAAGTGAGGAAAGGAGACAAACCAATCAGCATTCACTAGAGCACGGTCCAAACGGCAGCAATGAGAGAGGAAGACGGCTTGTTGGTCCAAGTAAAGTATGAACCATAATAAGGCATCTCAAGCAGAAAACCTTTATCAATAAATTCGTTAAAGTCCTGCATACTAGAAGAGAAACTAGGGCTATTAGAACCATCTTGGGGACTTCTGATAGCATTGAAATCCCCCAAGACAATCCATGGAGAACCTCGGATCACCCTTTGCAGGAGAAATTTGAAGAGGTATTTCCTTTCTTCCTCATTATTGGAGCCATAAACGAAGGAAACAAAGACTTTTCTAGTCCTGTATGTCACTTCACAGCAGACACATTGGTCATTAGCAAACTTGACATCCAAGGCAAGTTCCTTCTTCCATAAAACCGAAACTTTACCCAAGTCAGAGTAAAGAGAATTGGCAAAGAAACTAAACTAATCAAAGCTTTTAGAGTAAATGGCGGCTTCATTACTACTATGAACCCTAGTTTCCAGAATCCCAACTACATCCAAGTTGTGGAGCTTAATATGATCGAGCACCATAACCTGCTTGCGGGGGTCATTTAGACCCCGCACATTCCATGCTGAAATATTCATTCAGATGGGGTGGGAACACCCCCGCCACCCCCACCCTTTCCTTATCTTTTCTCGTTTTCGCTTGTAATAGATGGTGGCACTTCCTCAATATTCTATAAACTTAGAGCACCGAAAACATTACCAGCAATCACAACTGGAGGGATCGCTGCTTTGATAATAGATTTAGCTTTCTGAAATCCAGAATCATCAAATAACTGTCGCGAGGTTGCTGATGTCCCAACTGGAACTTCAGGAGTAGTGACCTTCGGAGTGACCACAGGACCATCAGAGGCCTTTGCAGCCTGCACCTCAGGTAACTACCCCACAACCCGCTCAACGGATTTCGGAGTTACCGGGATGGGAACTCCCTGAGTTTGCCCCTTGGAAGCACTCCTTGGACCATCAGAGGCCTTTGGAGGCACTACCTCGGGGGTACGCTTCTGAAACCGTTGAGTACCAACTACCTCAGCAACACATTTGCCAGCTTCATGACCAAAACAATTGCAAGAAGAACATAGACTCGGCATATTAAGGTAATCCACCCCTATGTTTAGCAAACTACCTCCCTCAATAGATATAGGCAATGAAGCAGGGAAGGGCCTATTAGCAGACATCAGAACACAGATTTTCAACTTTTCCTACCCAACAACCATCCTCGCTGAGACGTCCATATTCAAAGGTTGTCCTAACATGCTAGCAATCATGTTCAAGAATTCCTTCGACCTTAAATCAATCGGGACCTGACTCAAATGAACCCAAACCGGAGCAAAAACTGAAGCCGGCGGGATTAGCTTAATACCTGGTGCCCATCGACGAAAGACGACCGGGGAATTAGCCATGTGCCACGGACCACTGGATATCACCCATCGAGCAACCTCCACTGTCGGGAATTGGAAAAGGAATAGCTGCCCATTACTATCTGGAAGAACCGAGACTCGACAGATCCCATCGCGCCCCCATAAGCGATTCGCAATGAGATGAAAATCTCTCTCCTTCGGCGCCACGCCAGAGAACTGCCCAACTAAGCAGACGTTCAATCGAGCACGACCAGCAAGGAGAACAAATTTGGGTACCTGCAGGACCCCATCAACAACCTTGAAGCGAGAGATCCCGCGGAACCCCAAAGACATCAACCCAGCTCTTCGCGTCGTCCGGGGTAGAAGAAGGGGTTGACATGAAAAGGAAGCTAATAGAAGAGGGAACCAAAGAAAGAAAGACCAAACAGGTATGAGACCTGAACGGCGACCAAGGAAAGCGCCGGCCGAAGCGGCCGACGATATTGAGAACACGAAAACCTAGCTCCTTTTCAGAGGAAAGTCAACACCTCTGAAAAAATATATATATATATATATATATATATATATATATATGGTGCACACTTCGGTGCCCGTGGGTATCGGTACCCTAGCTAGCATAAAAATTCACATTTCTATACTTTAAAACTCAAATAATGAGTCTTAAACCTATTGCAATAAACCTTGAGCGCTACTTAATAATGCTAACTCCCTAAACATTAAATCTTAACCCTCAAACACTATATTATAGACTCAAAACTCTAAATCGTATTCCAAACTTTAACATTTGACGATAAGTCCAAATTAAAATATCATAAACCCAAAAAATAAACTCAAAACCCCTAACACTATATTCTAACACCTGAACATTGAACTAAAGCCCTCAAACTCCAAAGTTCAATCACCAAATACTGCAGAATTTTAATGCTAGGGTACCGATACCTCGGGGTACCGAAGTGTTACCCATATATATGGTGCACACTTCGGTGCCCGTGGGTATCAGTACCCTAGCTAGCATAAAAATTCACATTTCTATACTTTAAAACTCAAATAATGAGTCTTAAACCTATTGCAATAAACCTTGAGCGCTACTTAATAATGCTAACTCCCTAAACATTAAATCTTAACCCTCAAACACTATATTATAGACTCAAAACTCTAAATCGTATTCCAAACTCTAACATTTGACGATAAGTCCAAATTAAAATATCATAAACCCAAAAAATAAACTCAAAACCCCTAACACTATATTCTAACACCTGAACATTGAACTAAAGCCCTCAAACTCCAAAGTTCAATCACCAAATACTGCAGAATTTTAATGCTATATATATATATTTTGCTTCATTATAAAATTTTATAATTTAGAGAATTTTATAATTGAAGTAATTATAATTCATAATTGAAATTTTATTTACGTGTTGTTTTGTAAAATATGAAATTATAACATTTAAAAATAATATATTTGATGATTAATTATGCATATGTGTAGAAGCGCGTATGCTATTTTTAGTCGGCACCAGCTTGCTTTAGTTGGCTTCGCTTCCGCCTTAATCATAAAGCAACTTCCCTAAGGTCCATCATTCTCATTACATGGCAACTACTTGATAAATGAAAATGCCTCCTTATATTTCCTTTTGTTTTTCTCATCCGTCGGATATACTTGAGATTTAAGTGCTATGTCGGCAATCGAATCTCCCAAATAGGCCTCTAGTAGTACGGGTCAGCAACCGTGGGAAAGTGAAAGAGTCATTCAAAAAGAGTTTAATCGAGTTGCAGATGAAGATGATGGAGACAAGAGAAGCTGAAGCTGAACAGATGCATTAATTTGTGAAGCTATTGTTTGTGCTTTTGCTTGTACAGTTCGTTCTGTAGACATTTCATATGGGAACTGTAGAATTGGTAAGTTCATTTGATGGGCTAGTTAATGTTTTCTTATGGTTTGTGCAGGAGTTGAACAACAAGAAGGTTAAGAAGAATGAAAATTGCAAGTTGAACAAAATGGGAAGAAGAAGGAGAAGAAGTTGAACAAAATTGCAAGTTGCAGGATCTGTGGCTGAAGATGTTGTTGGGAATTGCAGGATTGTGAAGCTATTAGGATTTTTGTTTGTTGGGAGTGGGAATTGAAAGGTGGAAGGAATTTCTATAATCCAGGTCTCCATATTATAAAATTTGGATTTTAAAATTTTTGAAAGTTACTTTTTTCACTTTTTAATATGGACGAAATTATATATAATTATAAGGTGAACACTCCGGTAACGCGCGTCACCGGTTACGTTGTCACATGGTAGCATCTCATTGGTCCGGGGAAAATAATAATTTTAATTCATATTTGCTATCTATAATTTTAAAAAAGTGCAACAAAGTCCTCATATTATCGAAATAAGCATCTTCTGTTTTCCATCCAACTACTGTAACACCATTCACCATCTTCACTGATTCATTACTTTAAAGTTAAACAATACTACTATTTTACCAAGAAAAAAAACAATACCATTATTTTCATCTACCCATCAAAACAGCTGGGAATTTACTCGAACAGTTGGTGTTCAAAACAATACTAACGAGAAAAAATCAAAAAACCCCAACACCCAGAATCGGAAATTTCATCCTCTAACCTTGGGAATCACGGAGTTCTTAGAATTCCCGCGGGTGGGCAAGACGGCGTCGGCGATCAGGAGATAGTTTGGGAACTCATCGGATGTGTGGGTTCCGAGGACGAGCTTGTGTACAGTAAACAAGGAAGGCTCAACGGCGCAAGGCAACAGAGCAGCGAGAGGAACCTAGTGAGCGGTGAGAGACGGCCATTCGAGTGGGTGCGAGATTACTAAGTCGTCGGAAAATAGAGTGTTCTTCTTCCACACACTGAAATCTTCCTCCACCACCTGGCCTGAGCTCTCCTGCTCCTCCTCTTTCGCCGCCATTGATTTGCTTTCCCTTGCTTACCGCCAACTTAAGGAGTCATTACCTTGGTCCCCGTCTATGCCGTGGACAAGCTCGGCCGCAGGATGCTTCTCCTCCAGGCCTGTTTTCGGATGTTCATCGCCTAGGTAATCATTTTTACTAAATTGCACGGGTAATTAGGTTAAAAGCAAGTTCAATTCGAAAGTAGACAGTGAGCAATTCTTTAATCCAAACAGGAAATCTAGAAATGCTCTATCAAGCTAGCAGCAAACTATTTATGCTTGGTTTGCTTGATAATGCCCTATCAGTTGTGAATTCAACCTCTTGTTCATCAAGACTTCAGTTCAGCAGTCTTTAGCAATATGGCATTGTGTCTGATCAATTAAGCTTTACTATTTACAATATTTGCCCGAGATATGGTATTTCGTGTTTTGCTGATGTTAATCTACAGACTTGATGTTTCTTTTATTCAGGTTACTATACTTTATGACTCTGTTTGATTTAGATCTTTGTCAAAAAATTTCTTTTATCGCTAATGCCCTTTCAATAGCTCGATTTTGACAGTCTAGATTGACGAGCATTTCGCTTTCGCTAATCAGGAAATTAACGACAGACACTCTTTCAATTAGGAAGAGTTGTTTATGCTTTCTCGATGTTTGAGCCTTATCAGAGCTTTCTCGTTGCTGGTAACCTAAGACACTAGCGTGCTTTCGAACATTTCAGATAGTGATTGGGCTTCTGCAGGCAGCAGGACATCTGAATCTTTTCTCCAATCTGTCTTCCGAGATACAATCCCATGGCGTTTTTGTATGCTTATGTGATGTGTCCATTATGTTGACACGAGTGAGATTTGTTTGTCCCTTAACAATACAATGTGTGACCGCTATTAAATGGTGGCAAACTCTTTGTTTATTGTGTTGTTTATCTCGTCGCTCAAGATATGTTGTCTCATTCACTTGCTCTTCTGACAGGCTGACACGTACCTGATACTGCTAACAACCTGTTCAAATGCGTTCTACTATCCGAAAGACTGTGGTAAGTTTGTGATACAATCTGGAACTTCTTCTATTTTTTTTGCTTGCATTCATGATTTCCTGTATATATTATGACAGTGACGAATTTTATAGGATTCGCATGGAAACAGTTCTTCTGAAGTCAAATGTCCCGAGCGAAGTTCAGAGATCCATGATTGATGGTGGAATGCTCGTTGAGGATTTATCTATCGATCCCTTGTTACAGGTTGGATCTACTTCTCGTGTAGGCCAAGATAAGCTACCAATTGAGACTCGTGAAGCAATACAAGAATCATGTGTTGGATGGGCAGTCCAGCTGGACTTGCTCAAATTTTAGCTCTGTGTGAATTGAGTAGTTAGTTCTACATAGTTGATACCAGCTTTACATGGAACCTAAACTAATGGAAGAGTGGTTCTCATTATACGATACATTATTTCAAGTATTGTTGCTTGTAATGAGTAGTAAATTATTTCATATAGATGGCTTGGTTGAGAGGTTTTAAAAATCCTATGAAATACTTATCTTGCTACATTATTCTATGCAAATTCCTAACTAGTTTTCAAGTACTATTGCTTGTCAAAACCCATAACACTGTTACAAAATAATATGAACTCATTGATTTGTTGTAGCCGAAATCTAGACAAGCTAACTGCAGATGCCAGATAAGCAGTGGAGATTTCAGCATAAGCACACAAAGAGGTAGCATTGCTTGCCTTCTAACCAATTGGCCACGACTAATGTCAGTGTGCCATTTTATTTTAGAGTAAAACTATAACTGCCTCAGTGCCTCTGTAAATGGCATCAATTCAATGTCACCTGTACGAGTAACTGCAGACTAAGCTTAATTATATAAAAAATAAAAACAATAACAGCAGACTAAGCTTTCTTGTCTCAACTCTCAAGTCAAACTGCAGAGGGACATTTACATTGAATCAAATTATCTATTTTCAGGACTCGCCCACAGTTCCTACTGATTATTGCACATTCATAATTCATCTTGATTGTTGTTCCTTCTGCTTCAGTATCTACGAAGAAGAGTTCAGCAACACCAACTCCACCAAAGTTTCAATGTTGAATCCTGTCAGCAGCTCACTTCTTGGCACAACTCCTCTGCGGTGTCAATGTGTATCCATTGAACTTTCTCGTCCACAAACTGATGCATTAACCGGTAGAAAAACACAAGTATAAGATGATGTTCGCTCATTAGCTAACAAGTAACGATGACAGTACGAGAAACAGGTCAAGTTCACCTGTTTCAGAAATAGAGCATCAGTTATAATTCCTCCCTGACAACCACCGGTGTTGACCATATCAGCACCAATGAAGTCGTTCATACAAAACATGATCCAAACCAAGACAAGAAGTATCACCTGAACTGTCTTTCCCAGATAATCCCCTCTTTTTTCCTTCTCAATAACAAACTGAATAAACCCAAAATAGAAAAATAATTCAGTTCATATTGCATAACTTGTCAAATCCACATACGAAAACTAATCAACATGTATGCATTTGAGTATCAAAGTAACTGTAAGTGAGTTGAAGAATCAGATTAACAAACCTCTAACCATCATCAAGAACAAAGTCCTCCCGATGCTCAAAAGGGAACATGGTACCAACATTAGTGTTCATGTAAGTATCTGCGAATAAACCAAAACAGGGGGTAATTAAGCAGCATGAAACTATGTGGAGCTAGGAAGATGCATTCAACTGAAAAATCGATTCCAATCAAAATCCAAATGGCGGAGGCAAGAAACAGAACCTATTTTGATGGAGGTGACACAGAGCTCGCAAGCTTTGAGGACGACGCCGATGACGCCCTTGCCAAGCCCACTAACTACTACTCCGCTGACCAGCACGTACTTAATTGAAGATCCAGTCTTCCGGCATATCATCACGATTCAGAAGAGAGCAACGTCGTGGATGGTGTCGACATGTTCAACTGGTGGTGGTGGCATATGCCGCTGCAGCGTGTGGATGAATCTGATTGAGTTTTTAAGGTGGAAGTGAAACCCTAGATCTGTCAACAACCGAGAAGTCGGGAAGTGAAAGCTTACCGAAAAAAAAACGGGAAGTGAAATGAAAATGAAAGATGAATAATCAGTATAACCTAAACTAACGGCCAATATGGGTTTGATCTAATGGTGAATATTGCCAATCCGTGTGGTGTAGAATCCACCAATAAGAAATAAAGAATCCTTGTCAATTAATAGTGGCTAATAGAAAATCAGAATTTAATTTAATTGATTAACCACATAAAACCAAAATAACATGTTTTTGGGACCTTCGTGAGCTGCAAATTCGTTCTTGGGACCTTCAGTTATCCCATGTTTATCACGAAGCTAATTATATAGCGGATTACTCATCTAATTTAGGTCATTCTCTTGATATGGGTTGTCATTTGTTTTAAGAACCAGACCCTCTTGTTATCGGTTGGTTGAGATATGATCTTATCTCAACCACATTTAATTTCTAATAATACTTAGGATTTTATCCGTCTTTCACCAAAATAACATGCGTTTTTTAAACCATCATTTTGAAAATAAAAAATGTTACAACATATTCAAATTTAAAATCAATTTTATATTTATTTAGTCATTGTCAAATTATGTTATACTAATTTTGAGGTAATAACAAGGACATGGGTATCATGGTGGGATTTCGATGGGAAGACGCAACAACCCTTCGACCTCATGACACACATAGATCTTTAAAGTAATTGAGAAAAAAAAATGAATCAAAGGAGATCATTAATAAGAGCGGATTGAGATATTGGAGTCGACACCCTCAATAACGAGGATATAAAGTTTCAAGGTGTGAGTTTAGGGTGATATTGTAGGTTCATCCATCATTGTGAGTTACAATTAAGGTCTATGATAATAGTTTATGATTTAGTATTATGCTTAAGGTGTTGGGTTAGGGTATTGATACATTTGGAGGTGTATAGTTAGAGTTTACATAATTACGGGTCCATTCATATTGTGGGTAATGTTGAAGGTGTATAGTAATGGTTTGGGGTACGGATAGGGTTTGATGTGTATGGTTAATATGGGTTCATTCATTTTGTGGGTTATGATTAAGTTGTAGGTATGATTGATGTTAGGAAATTATCTAAAAGTGGTCGAATATGGTCCAAAGTGTTGATCTCCAAATACCATTGTGATGGACTACAGAATAGCGGTGCGTCAAATAACTACGAAGCTAGAAGCTAAGTAGATCGTATTCACGGGTCTTCTAATGATTGATTACTCAAATATAAAGGCAAATTACTCATGTTAAACACTTTGTGCGTGCTGTGAGTTCCACGACTTCTAATTCTAAGAAATGCACGGAAATTAAAAATTAAAACTGAAAACAGATTGAAAGATTGGTTGAAAACAAAGATGACAGACAAGCTTAGACTTTGAATCCCCTTCGTTCACTAGAGCATTGGCAATCAACAGATCAACGGATTTCGATTCTCGTTCAATCAATTCTAAGACACCACCATAACTCCTTACCCTTAGGTTTAAGACTGGCGAATGTTCGCTCTATCCGATCTAGCTACCAAGATAAATTAGTCGCCCGGGTACGGTCGCCTCTCGCAATGACTTAACTTAACTGGTGCAATTACTAATGATTTATGAGTTACTCTTGCAGTGGATTAACCCTAACTGGTTCCTACGAAAGGCACACTCCAATGATTAGGTTAATTGTTCGATTTGATGTTTTAAAGTAAGGCGAACATTCGCTTCTATCTTTAGCTTAACAAGAATCTAATCTAGGTGATCAATCCAGACAAGAAACATGAACAATGAAGAACAAACCAAACACGAAAGATAAACTGATTGAAATTTGAATCTAATCACCGCCGATCCGTGACCACTTTAAAGCCCTGGGTCACTTAGGGTTCATCTAGTCTAAGCTCTACGAGTTTAGCAACTCATGTTTTTTTCACAAAAGAATCAAAGACAAAGATAGAGTTCATCTTGAACAGAGGAGGAACAGAAAAGGATCTGAAAAACCTAATTAAGACGACTCTGGCAGAACTTTGATCTCTGGTAATCTGCAATCCTACCTCCGAGTCTCCGAGATGAAAGGGATGGCGTCACGATCTCTTCCTCGCTCTTCGAACTCTAAACTCTCCTTCAGAACTCCTGAGAATCCTTGAAGTATTTGGTATTAGTTGTAATTATTCGCTCTGTATGTGTATATTTGATTTAGGGCCGCCTGTTAAGTATTTATACTTAATCCTAATACTGCCGGTTTTGCCTGGAATTTTCGCCGAAAATCTGATGGAATTTTCGGCGAAAATCTCTTTGTAAATGGGTTGACCGCCGGCTGTTTTCTCTTGTGTTTTTCGGGCGCTGGGTTCTCGGCGAAAACTTGGAGTTTTCACCGAAAACTCTCCTTGGTTGACATCAGCCGATTTGTTCTTGAGTTTTCGCCGAAAACTCCAAGGGATTTTCGCCGAAAACTTCAGTGTAAATGGAGCAGGAATTGGTTCGACTTGATTGACTCCTTGGATCGATTCCGGTGCGATTCCTCGAGGTTCCAACGCCTTAGACACGTCCTTGGCTACTTTATTTGACGGCAAAAACCTGTGCTAACATTAAAACATTGGAAAACCATCAAATAGACCCGAAACGGGCCAAAGTAACACAAATGGCACGAGATAGAGTAGTTGAGTGAATATTCGCTATTCTACCCTAAAACCCATGTCTTAAGCAAGGAAATGTCGCTTAAATGAGGCTGATAATCACGTCAAATCGAGTGTCATCACATTGAACTTAAGTTTTCATTACGCCGATTACCAATTTGTTTTATTTATGGATGAAACTTTTTTTCTTGTATTTGAATTTCACATGTAGTATCTTCTAACTTTGTTTATGAACAAGTTGTAGTTCTAACTTTGTTGATGAACAAATTGTTGTAATTTCATTGAGTTTACTTTTGTTTGTGCAACTGCAAAAACAAAAGTAAACTCAATGGAATTACAACCATATTGAATGGATCATCTTTTCGTATGGATCTAACCAACAATAATTTTCTTTTGCTCATCAATGTAAATATCACCTAACTTATCAAAGTTTCATGATGCTTGTGGGATCGTCTACCCGATCTCCCAACCCGAACCATAGGTGATATACTTTTGAGAGGATTTATGTTATAACTTTCTGATCTAGATGGTATGCATTATGGACCGTTTCTCATAGGAGTTGCTGAATTAAACACTGAGGGTGATCCAAAATTATGGGTGATTGTCAATAAACTACTAAAAAGGTGCAATCCAAACTATGTGCATATTATTGCAGGTGTTGGCTATGAATATGCTATAGATCGACATCATTATTTTGTTGAGTCGTGGAATGCTGTGCATTCTGAGTCGATGGATTTTTACATGTCATATATTATTTACCAACAATAACGCGATGAAATCGTCAAATACCAGTGGTGGAAATCTAATATGCAATGAGAAATATAAGAAAATTCACAGGTTCGTGTACGGAAGAACTTGGATCTTGGGTCTCGAAAAGCACTCCAAAAAACTGTGGTTCGTTTCAGGACACATAGATTTCTTTCGCTACTACTCCATTTCTCGAAGGCAGATCATTCTTTTCAAGTACTGCGATTCCAACAGCCTGAAGGTCTTCATCTGCAGCTCATCGTCAATGGAGATCAACTATCCGGCCAACCCTCCTGAACCTGAAATTGAATCCCCTGACAGCGAGGTGTGTAAGAAGCTAGACCGTTCGCTGATCATTGGGAGCACGAGATTCGCTTCGGTATTCTGGAAGGCATCCGCGGCTACGAAGATGGCGATCGGGAGAGCTGTGGATTCGAATCCGAGAAACCTTTCTGCAATGGCGATCATGGCAAAATACAACTACACATCTGGAGTTGCAAAATACAACTACACATCTACACATGCGGATTACAAAAAAAAATTCTATTTTTAGTACTTATTGGTTTATTATATGTGGATTTTTTCCGAAAGTAGGGTCAAATGAAATTTCAATTCTCATAGTAGGGTGGTTTGAAAATTAATTTCCAATGTAGGACATTTTGGCTGACTGGGATCACATAATCGTCAATATAATTGGTGATTTAGTTACTTTAAAATGTCTGACACCTATATCGCCAATACAAGTGGCGACATATATACATATATTTGCTATGTTGGATATATGATGATGTTCCCATCATGTTCATGCTATGATGCTTTGTTCATGTAGCAATGTTGTATTTATTTAGTAAAATGGGATTTTCGTTGTGTATTACTATTTATATTTTATGATATATATTATGATTATTTCTTTGTTAAATTTATATTTTTTTGGTTATGGTATAAGTATTTTTGTTTTAAAATCATATTGTTATATTGAATTTGTGAGTTTAACAGTACGTGATTCGATTGCATAAACCTAATAAATCATAGTTGAACCATCGTTATATCGGTTGTGTACACGTTTTTAATGATAGTATGACTATAATTTATAAAGGTTTAAGCGGTTGAACAACGTTCCGTTAGACTCACGATTCAACATACATGTATGATTTTAAAAACACGCAGAACACTAATATAATGATTGGTCAACTATGATTTATAAAGGTGTAAGCGATTGAACAACATATCGTTAGACTAGCAATTCAACATAGATGTGTGATTTTAAAAACACGTACAACAATGATATAATGATGTTTCGACTATGATTTATAAAGGTTTAAGCAATTTAACAACATACCGTTAGACTCACGACTCAACATACATGTATTTAACATAACAATAATATGATCTTAAAAACCCAAACACTTATACCATAACCAGGATTTGTAGGTTCAACAAAATAAAAATTACAAAAATATATAATAAAATATGAATACACAGTAAAAATTTAGTTTACTAAATAGAAACAAATGGATAGTTAGTCGACAAAAAAAGACATTGCATGAACATAGCATCATAGCATCAACATGACAGAACATCATCATATATCCAACATAGCAAATATATGTATATATGTCGCCGCTTGTATTGGCGATATAGGTGTCAGACATTTTAAAGTAACTAAATCGCCAATTATATTGACGATTATGTGATCCCAGTCAGCAAAAATGGCCTGCATTGGGAATTAATTTTCAAACCACCTTACTATGAGAATTGAAATTTCATTTGACCCTACTTTCGGAAAAAATCCACATATAATAAACCAATAAGTAATAAAAATAGAATTTTTTTTTTGTAATCCACATGTGTAGATGTGTAGTTGTATTTTGCCATGATCACCATTGCAGAAAGGTTTCTCGGATTCAAATCCACAGCTCTCCCGATCGCCATCTTCGTAGCCGCGGATGCCTTCCAGAATACCGAAGATGAATCTCGTGCTCACAATGATCGGCGAACTGTCCAGCTTCTTACACACCTCGCTGTCAGGGGATTCAATTTCAAGTTCAAGAGGGTTGGCCGGATAGTTGATCTCCATTGACGATGAGCTGCAGATGAAGACCTTCAGGCGGTTGGAATCGCAGTACTTGAAAAGAATGATATGCCCTCGAGAAATGGAGTAGTAGCGGAAGAAATCTCCGAGTCCTGAAACGAACCACAGTTTTTTGGAGTGCTTTTCGAGACCCAAGATCCAAGTTCTTCCGTACACGAACTTGTAAATTTTCTTATATTTCTCATTGGATATTAGATTTCCACCACTGGTATTCGACGATTTCATCGCGTTATTGTTGGTAAATAATATATGACATGTAAAAACCCATCGACTCAGAATGCACAACATTCCACGACTCAACAAAATAATTATGTTGATTTATAGCATATTCATAGCCAACACCTGCAATAACATGCACATAGTTTGGATTGCACCTTTTTAGTAGTTTATTGACAATCACCCATAATTTTGGATCACCCTCAGTGTTGAATTTAGCAACTCCTATGAGAAAACGGTCCATAATGCATACCATCTAGATCAGAAAGTTATAACACAAATCCTCTCAAAAGTATATCACATATGGTTCGGGTTGGGAGATCGGGTAGACGATCCCACAGGCATCATGAATGTTTGAGAAGTTAGGTGATATTTAAATTGATGAGCAAAAGAAAATTATTGATGGTTAGATCCATACGAAAAGATGATCCATTCAATATGGTTGTAATTTCATTGAGTTTACTTTTGTTTTTGCAGTTGCACAAACAAAAGTAAACTCAATGAAATTACAACAATTTGTTCATCAACAAAGTTAGAACTACAACAACTTGTTCATCAACAAAGTTAGAACGTACTACATGTGGATTTCAAATACAAGTAAAAAAAGTTTCATCCATAAATAAAATAAATTGGTAATTCATAAATAAAGGAGACATGAACAATTGTATGGAGACTTGACCATCTCACTTCATGCCACATTGTCATTTCATCCATAAATAGAACAAATTGGTACTCGGCGTAACGAAAACTTAAGTTCAATGGTATTTGGAGATCAACACTTTGAACCATATTCGACCACTTTTAGATAATTTCCTAACATCAATCATACCTACAACTTAATCATAACCCACAAAATGAATGAACCCATATTAACCATACACATCAAACCCTATCCGTACCCCAAACCATTACTATACACCTTCAACATTACCCACAATATGAATGGACCCGTAATTATGTAAACTCTAACTATACACCTCCAAATGTATCAATACCCTAAACCCAACACCTTAAGCATAATACTAAATCATAAACTATTATCATAGACCTTAATTGTAACTCACGATGATGGATGAACCTACAATATCACCATAAACTCACACCTTGAAACTTTATATCCTCGTTATTGAGGGTGTCGACTCCAATATCTCAATCCGCTCTTATTAATGATCTCCTTTGATTCATTTTTTTTTCTCAATTACTTTAAAGATCTGTGTGTGTCATGAGGTCGAAGGGTTGTTGCGTCTTCCCATCGAAATCCCACCATGATACCCATGTCCTTTTTATTACCTCAAAATTAGTATAACATAATTTGACAATGACTAAATAAATATAAAATTGATTTTAAATTTGAATATGTTGTAACATTTTTTATTTTCAAAATGATGGTTTAAAAAATGCATGTTATTTTGGTGAAAGACGGATAAAATCCTAAGTATTATTAGAAATTAAACGTGGTTGAGATAAGATCATATCTCAACCAACCGATAACAACAGCGTCTGGTTCTTAAAACAAATGACAACCCAGATCAAGAGAATGACCTAAATTAGATGAGTAATCCGCTATATAATTAGCTTCGTGATAAACATGGGATAACTGAAGGTCCCAAGAACGAATTTGCAGCCCACGAAGGTCCCAAAAACATGTTATTTTGGTTTTATGTGGTTAATCAATTAAATTAAATTATGATTTTCTATTGGCCACTATTAATTGACAAGGATTCTTTATTTCTTATTGGTGGATACTACACCACACGGATTGGCAATATTCACCATTAGATCAAACCCATCTTGGCCGTTAGTTTAGGTTATACTGATTATTCATCTTTCATTTTCATTTCACTTCCCGCCTTTTTTTTTCGGTAAGCTTTCACTTCCCGACTTCTCGGTTGTTGACAGATCTAGGGTTTCACTTCCACCTCAAAAACTCAATCAGATTCATCCACACGCTGCAGCGGCATATGCCACCACCACCAGTTGAAAATGTCGACACCATCCACGACGTTGCTCTCTTCTGAATCGTGATGATATGCCGGAAGACTGGATCTTCAATGAAGTACGTGCTGGTCAGCGGAGTAGTAGTTAGTGGGCTTGGCAAGGGCGTCATCGGCGTCGTCCTCAAAGCTTGCGGGCTCTGTGTCACCTCCATCAAAATAGGTTCTGTTTCTTGCCTCCGCCATTAGGGTTTTGATTGGAATCGATTTTTCAGTTGAATGCATCTTCCTAGGTCCACATAGTTTCATGCTGCTTAATTACCCCCTGTTTTGGTTTATTCGCAGATACTTACATGAACACTAATATTGGTACCATGTTCCCTTTTGAGCATCGGGAGGACTTTGTTCTTGATGATGGTGAGAGGTTTGTTAATCTGATTCTTCAACTCACTTGCAGTTACTTTGATACTCAAATGCATACATGTTGATTAGTTTTCGTATGTGGATTTGACAAGTTATGCAATATGAACTGAATTATTTTTCTGTTTTGGGTTTATTCAGTTTGTTATTGAGAAGGAAAGAAGAGGGGATTATCTGGGAAAGACAGTTCAGGTGATACTTCTTGTCTTGGTTTGGATCATGTTTTGTATGAACGACTTGATTGGTGCTGATATGGTCAACACCGGTGGTCGTCAGTGAGGAATTATAACTGCTGCTCTATTTCTGAAACAGGTGAACTTGACCTGTTTCTCGTACTGTCATCGTTACTTGTTAGCTAATGAGCCAACATCGTCTTATACTTGTGTTTTTCTACCGGTTAATGCCTCAGTTTGTTGACGAGAAAGTTCAATGGATACACATTGACACCGCAGCAGGAGCTGTGCCTAGAAGTGAGCTGCTGACAGGATTCAACATTGAAACTTTGGTGGAGTTGGTGTTGTTGAACTCTTCTTCGTAGATACTGAAGCAGAAGGAACAACAATCAAGATGAATTACGAATGTGCAATAATCAGTAGGAACTGTGGGCGAGTCCTGAAAATAGATAATCTGATTCAATGTAAATGTCCCTCTGCAGTTTGACTTGAGAGTTGAGACAAGAAAGCTTAGTCTGCTGTTATTGTTTTTATTTTTTATATAATTAAGCTTAGTCTGCAGTTACTCGTACAGGTGACATTGAATTGATGCCATTTATAGAGGCACTGAGGCAATTATAGTTTTACTCTAAAATAAAATGGCACACTGACATTAGTCGTGGCCAATTGGTTAGAAGGCAAGCAATGCTACCTCTTTGTGTGCTTCTGCTGGAATCTCCACTGCTTATCTGGCATCTGCAGTTAGCTTGTCTAGATTTCGGCTACAACAAATCAATGAGTTCATATTATTTTGTAACAATGTTATGGGTTTTGACAAGTAATAGTACTTGAAAACTAGTTAGGAATTTGCATATAATAATGTAGCAAGATAAGTATTTCATAGGATTTTTAAAACCTCTCAACCAAGCCATCTGAATGAAATAATTTACTACTCATTACAAGCAACAATACTTGAAATAATGTATCGTATAATGAGAAACCCTCTTCCATTAGTTTAGGTTCCATGTAAAGCTGGTATCAACTATGTAGAACTAACTACTCAATTCACACAGAGCTAAAATTTGAGCAAGTCCAGCTGGACTGCCCATCCAACACATGATTCTTGTATTGCTTCACGAGTCTCAATCGGTAGCTTATCTTGGCCTACACGAGAAGTAGATCCAACCCGTAACAAGGATCGATAGATAATCCTCAACGAGCATTCCACCATCCATCATGGATCTCTGAACTTCGCTCGGGACATTTGACTTCAGAAGAACTGTTTCCATGCGAATCCTATAAAATTTGTCACTGTCATAATATATACAGGAAATCATGAATGCAAGAAAAAAAAAGAGAAGAAGTTCCAGATTGTATCACAAACTTACCACAGTCTTTCGGATAGTAGAACACATTTGAACGGGTTGTTAGCAGTATCAGGTACGTGCCAGCCTGCCAGAAGAGCAAGTGAATGAGACAACATATCTTGAGCGACGAGATAAACAACACAATAAACAAAGAGTTTGCCACCATTTAATAGCGGTCACACATACATTGTATTGTTAAGGGACAAACAAATCTCACTCGTGTCAACATAATGGACACATCACATAAGCATACAAAAACGCCATGGGATTGTATCTCGGAAGACAGATTGGAAAAAATATTCAGATGTCCTGCTGCCTGCAGAAGCCCAATCACTATCTGAAATGTTCGAAAGCACGCTAGTGTCTTAGGTTACCAGCAACGAGAAAGCTCTGATAAGGCTCAAACATCGAGAAAGCATAAACAACTCTTCCTAATTGAAAGAGTGTCGTGTCGTTAATTTCCCGATTAGCGAATGAGTGAAATGCTCGTCAATCTAGACTGTCAAAATCGAGCTATTGAAAGGGCATTAGCGAAGTCTCTAGTAAACAACATAACTAATCAGCCACCACAACATTTTGCTAAAGAAACTGAACGAAAGGGGACTAAAGACTGTTAAATCGAATCAATCCTCGTGAGATTAGACATATCGACATGTGAACAGCGATAAAAGAAACTTTTTGACAAAGATCTAAATCAAACAGAGTCATAAAGTATACTAACCTGAATAAAAGAAACATCAAGTCTGTAGATTAACATCAGCTAAACACGAAATACCATATCTGGGCAAATAGCGTAAACAGTAAAGCTTAATTGATCAGACACAATGCCAATTGCTAAAGACTGCTGAACTGAAGTCTTGATGAACAAGAGGTTGAATTCACAACTGATAGGGCATTATCAAGCAAACCAAGCATAAATAGTCTGCTGCTAGCTTGATAGAGCATTTCTAGATTTCCTGTTTGGATTAAAGAATTGCTCACTATCTACTTTCGAATTGAACTTGCTTTTAACCTAATTACCCGTGCAATTTAGTAAAAATGATTACCTAAGCGATGAACATCTGAAAACAGGCCTGGAGGAGAAGCATCCTGCGGCCGAGCTTGTCCACGGCATAGACGGGGACCAAGGTAATGACTCCTTCAGTTGGCGGTAAGCAAGGGAAAGCAAATCAATGGCGGCGAAAGAGGAGGAGCAGGAGAGCTCAGACCAGGTGGTGGAGGAAGATTTCAGTGTGTGGAAGAAGAACACTCTATTTCTCGACGACTTAGTAATCTCGCACCCACTCGAATGGCCGTCTCTCACCGCTCACTGGGTTCCTCTCGCTGCTCCGTTGCCTTGCGCCGCTGAGCCTTCCTTGTTTACTGTACACAAGCTCGTCCTCGGAACCCACACCTCCGATGAGTTCCCAAACTATCTCCTAATCGCCGACGCCGTCTTGCCCACCCGCAGGAATTCTAAGAACTCCGTGATTTCCAAGGTTAGAGGATGAAATTTCCGATTCTGGGTGTTGGGGTTTTTTGATTTTTTCTCGTTAGTATTGTTTTGAACACCAACTGTTCGAGTAAATTCCCAGCTGTTTTGATGGGTAGATGAAAATAATGGTATTGTTTTTTTTCTTGGTAAAATAGTAGTATTGTTAAACTTTAAAGTAATGAATCGGTGAAGATGGTGAATGGTGTTACAGTAGTTGGATGGAAAACAAAAGATGCTTATTTCGATAATATGAGGACTTTGTTGCACTTTTTTTAAATTATAGATAGCAAATATGAATTAAAATTATTATTTTCCCCTGACCAATGAGATGTTGCCATGTGGCGGCGTAACCGGTGACGCGCGTCACCGGAGTGTTCACCATAATTATAAAATTCAAATTTTAAATTTACAACTAAAAATATTTTATGTATATTTCGGAATTAATTAAGTTGATTATGAAATTTTAATAATAAGTGAAATTTTTTTTTAGGGAAAGCATCATAACTTTTCATTTATCAATCAATGAGATGGGTCTACACAAGTAGCAAGTATGATCCGATAAGAAGCAGGGATGATGTTCCGACACGCCTTGATGGTAACTTTGAATTCCGTAACGTCGTCCTCCATCCCATTAATCGCCTTAGCCACCACTTGAGAGTTTGTTTCAATCACTACATTTGACAAGCCTTTATTTCTCAACCAGGTTAGCGCTTCCTTAACTGCCAGTGCTTCGCACTCATTTGCCGCCGAACAGCTTGGGGTTTTCTTCATCAAAAACTCGATCAGGTCCCCTTCATGGTTCCGCAAAATCATTCCTGATCCCCTAGACTGATCCTCCTCGAACCTGACACAATCAACATTGCACTTCAAACAACCCAATTGCGGCGGATGCCATTTCGGACATCGCACCTGAGCTTGAGTAGGGGCTGCTTGCTGCTGTACTCTCGCTCGTTGCCAGTCCCGTAAAAGCTCTATGGCCAATCTCGTAACCAATAATAATAAGTGATAGTGAGCATAATATTAGTTTTTTTTATATTGAGAACAAGATTAGCCCCCAACTTGTTATTCTAAAATTTTTGGACGATTTATATTGGTTTTAATTATTTACATGATATTTTTATTTTAAACTGAAAACTAATTTAGGTTTAAGGTCCCAAGTTTATATACATTGCAATTTACTTCCATGTAAATACCACATATACCAAAATTTAGGTTTTGCCATGCTAATATGATCTCTGCTTGCCTATATTGGTATTCACTTTTTGTCATTCCATCTTTAGTTTTATAATTGTTGGCTTGAATAGTATGTGTTTGTTTCATATGTCTCCTTCAATTTTGCTATTGACGTGCATGTTCTTTTAGTCAGTAGTTAGTCTACAAGTTGTTTGGTCCTTCGGGATCATTATTCGTTTCTTATACGTGGATAAACTATCTTACGATTTATATAGTTTCTGCGTATTACTTTTTGTTGTGATACACATTTGTTGGAGACTAAAACTTCAGATTTCTACTCCTACCCAAGAATAGAGTCTTCGTGACTCTCTACTCTCCGTGATTAGAGTCTTCGTGACTCTCTACTCACCCTGAGATTAGAGTCTTCGTGAATCTCTACTCACCTAGATTAGAGTCTTCGTGACTCTCTACTCACTGAGATTAGAGTCTTTGTGACTCTCTACTCAACCCGTGGAGACTAAAATCTTTGGATTTTCAACTCCGTTGAGATTACAGCTTTTATAGTTGTCTACTCGAACCTATTGGTATTTGCTACTAATAGTTGGTTGTTGTTCTATTTTTCAGTATTTAGCTGAAAGATGAGTGGACTCGAGATTCCATATGGATCGATCTCCCACCAAGGCGGAACAAGCCAAGTTCTACATGCCCCAGCGCCGACAGAGAAGCCTGGCAAATTTGGGGGCGCCGACTTCAAGCGTTGGCAACAAAAAATGTACTTATATCTTACTACATTGGGATTGCATAAATACATCATGGAGTCTGTACCAACTCCTGATGAACAGATCCTAGAAAAGGACAGATTTCTTGTTATAGAAGCTTAGAAGCATTCTGACTTCTTGTGCAAGAACTATATTCTCAATGGGTTGGTTGATACGCTATATGTGACATCCTAGGCAAATCCCACATTGACAAAGAATGAGAGAGATCCATGGGCTATATGGAATAGTTCAACCTTAACTAACATGACGCATTTGAGGTGTAGCGGTGGGGGTATGATCTTGAGAGGAGGAGGTCATGAGTTCGAATCCCAGCAACACCCAGAAATAAATCCATAAGGGTAAGGCCCAAAGCGGACAATATCTTGTCAGAAAAGGTTGGGATGTTACAAGTGGTATCAGAGCCTCTCTCCGTCCCTCTTGAACGATGGTGGGGCAAACCTCAACGAGGGCGTTGGCCAAAGCGAACAATATCTTGTCAGAAAAGGTTGGGATGTTACACTATATACCGCATATGCTCCCTCGCCACTTCCAGAGAGTTGTGGGAGGCGTTAGATACAAAGTGCAGGGCCGAAGATGTCGGGCCTAAAGAAGTTTGTTGCAGCAAAATTTCTTGACTACAAAATGGTTGACTCTAAACCAGTTGTAGAGCAAGTTGATGAGCTTCAAATAATAATCCATGAACTTCACAATGAAGGAATGGCAATCATTGAAACATTTCAGGTTGCCGCCTTCATTGAGAAGTTGCCTCCTGGATGGCAGTTGTTCAGAAATTACTTGAAACTCAAACGCAAGGAAATGACGCTTGAGGATCTAATTGTCTGTTTGAGAATCGAAGAGGACAATCGCCTGGCGGCAAAGGGACACAATGTTCAAGGGGCGAACATTGTGTAGTCTTCTTCCAAGAAGAGGAAGAGGAATTCAGGGTCGTAAGTGGTTCTGGGACCAACCCCCAAAAGAACACGAAGAAGCAAAAGTTCCTTGGAAGTTTCTACAACTGTGGCAAGACGGGACACCAGGCTTCTGCGTGTAAGGCCCCTAAGAAGCAGAACAAGGGCAAGGGTCAGACCAACGTGGTGGAAGAAAACGTCGATGACCTTTGTGCTTTTCTCTCGGAGTGCAACATGGTGGGCAATCCAAAGGAGTGGTGGATTGACTTCGGAGATACCCGCCATGTATGTGATGTAAATGAGATGTTCTCCTCATACGCCTCATCTGATGCCGTTGAGAAGCTGTACATGGGGAACTCTTCAACCGGTCACGTTGAAAGTTCCGGGAAGATTTGTCTGAATATGACTTCGGGTAAGGCTGTCACACTCAACAACGTTCTTCATGTACCTGAAATCCGCAAGAACTTGGTCTCGACTGCGCTCTTGGTCAAACATGGATTTAAGGTTGTGTTTGTTTCTAATAAAGTTGTAATAAGTAAGAACGACATGTTTGTCGGGAAAGGTTATCTATGTGATGGCCTTTTCAAACTTAATGTAATGACCATCAATAAAAATGATGCATCATCTTCCTCTTACTTACTTGAGTCGACCACTTTGTGGCATGCTCGTTTGGGACATGTGAATTACAAATCTTTACGAAAAATGATGAACATGGAGATATTACCTAAATCCGAGTGCATTAAGTCAAAATGTCAAGTATGTGTAGAATCAAAGTTCACGAAGCATCCTTATAATCATTGAAAGGAATTTGGAGCCATTAGACTTAATTCACATGGACATTTGTGACATGAAATCTACACCTTCTTGCGGTGGGAAAAAGTATTTCATTACTTTTATTGATGATAGTACTCGATATTGTTATGTGTACTTGCTTCAGCAAAGACGAGGCGATTGATGCTTTTAAGAAGTATAAATCAGAAGTTGAGAATCAACTTAAAACAAAGATCAAAATGATCGAAGTAATAGAGGTGGTGAACATGAATTCCCATTTCGAGCCAAGAGAGTGGCATAATTCACCATGTGACGGCTCCTTATACTCCACAACAAAATGGAGTTGCCGAAAGAAAAAATCACACATTAAAAGAAATGATGAATGAGTTGCTCATAAATTCTGGTCTTCCACGGAATTTTTTTTTTGTGGGGGCTATTTTGACAGCCACCCAAATACTCAATAGAGTGCCTTACAACACGATACAAACCATTCCATACGAGAAATGGAAAGGGCGTAAACCTAGCTTGAAATATTTTAAAGTGTGGGGGTGTCTAGCTAAAGTGCAAGTTCCTAAACCGAAACAGTTTAGGATAGGACCAAAAATTATTGATTGTATCTTTATTAGGTATGCTAATACGAGTAAAGCATATCAATTTCTGGTCCACATAGTCGGATGTTCCCGACATTAATTCTAATATGATATTAGAATCAGATAATGCAGAGTTTTTTGAGAACATCTTTCCTTATAAGAATGTAAGTGAAAGTGTTGGTGAGAGCTCCAAGTGACCTCGAGATGCGACTATGGATGTTGTACCTCAGGTGGAGGACACAACAATGGATGTTGTACCTCATGTAGATGACCTACGATGGAGTAAACGTTAGAGGGTCCCTACATCTTTTGGTCCTGATTTTCTGACTTTCTTGTTAGAAAATGAGCCTCATACTTATGAGGACGCAATAAACTCTTCTGAATCTCATTATTGGAAAGAGGCGGTCAATAATGAAATTGAGTCCATTTTGCATAACCATACATGGGAGTTGGTAGATCTTCCTGCAGGAAACAAACCCCTTGGTTATAAATGGATATTCAAACGAAAATTGAAAGATGATGGTACTACTATTGACAAGTATAAAGCGAGATTAGTGGTCAAAGGGTTTAGACAAAAAGAAGGTCTTGACTTTTTTGACACTTACTCACCAGTCACAAGAATTACGCCAATTTGATTGTTAATTGCTTTGCCTGTTGTGTATGGTCATCAAATCCATCAAATGGATGTTAAAACCACATTCTTAACGACGACCTGGAGGAAGAGATCTACATGGAATAATCCGAAGGGTTTGTCGTTCCATGATAAGAACACAAAGTATGTCGCTTGATCAAGTCTTTGTATGGACTTAAACAAGCTCCTAAGAAATGGCACGCGAAATTTGACTCAGTAATGTTGTCAAATGGGTTCAAGATTATTGAATGCGATAAATGTGTTTACATTAAGGACACTCTTAATCATGAAGTCATTGTTTGTTTGTATGTAGATGAGATGTTGATAACGAGTAAAGATATTATTGACATTAAGTCTACGAAATGAATGCTTTCGAAGGCATTCGATATGAAAGACTTGGGGGTGGCTTCAGATTCAATGTTTTAACAGTTTCAAAACACTCCACAAAATATGATTCCCTCGTTACGGTGCTAACTTGAGAATGTTCTATGTCTCAACAGTGCCAGTTACGACCAACAGCCTCCCCCTCCTCCACCCGTGCGACCAGTAAGGGTGGTACCTAACTCCAAAGGTTTTTGAGACCTGGGGGTGGAAGACTTCTTTTACGACGATCGAGACCCTGTCGTCGTTGAGCGATGGTTAGGAAAGGTTATTCACACACTTCAGGAGATGCAAGCTGCCGATGAGGATAAGGTCCTCTTAACCTTAAACCTCCTTCAGAGCACTGCGTATCACTGGTGGCTCACGCAACCCGCTAGTCAGCAGGACCCACCAGAGATCACGTGGGAAGAATTTCTACGAGCCTTCAGGGAGCGCTTCCTTCCACCATCTTATCATGAGGATAAAATGCAAGATTTCCTCACCATCAAACAGGAGTGGGGAAGTGAGGATCGGGAATCGGTGGCTGACTACACAGCTCGGTTCGAACAGCTGTTACCTTATGGAGGACCCCTCTATTAGGACCCGGTAGCCCAGCGAGATCACTATCTCAATGGATTAAGGCCTCAGCTCTACAAGTCCTTGTGCACCATCGCCTGGAAGGATCATTGGGAAGCCTACCATGCGGCGATGAACTTGGAAAGGGCCGACCAGAGAATTCTAGAACAAAAGGTTGCAAGCAAGGAATCGGGAAAGAGGAAGGTGGTTGGGTCACGTGAGGAGTCACCACAGACCTCTCGCTAAAAAAAAAAAAGCTAGGACCTCTAACCAGGGTTACGCTTACCCTCCTCCAAGGCCAATCAGGAGGGCCCCCTCTCCAGGAGCCCCACCCAGCTGCAATTTTTGTGTAAGACCACATCTCGGCGAGTGAAAAATTCGCACCGGCACCTGCTTCGGATGCGGAGGGCAGGGACATTACAAGCGTGAATGTCCTAATAGAGTAGTTCAAGGAAGGGCTACGTCGGAGCCAACCGTTAATGGCGGAAGGGCACCATCAGAAATCCAATCTGGAAGCAGGCGAGATCGAGGTCACAACAATGAAGGAGGGCACGACCGCCGAGACCAAAGCCAGGCGTCTCGAGTTGGAGGACAACCAAGACTCTTTGCTGTGCAGAGGGAGGAGGCCAACGCAGCTCCTGATGTGGTTACTGGTATGATTACGATTTTTGGTCATCCAGCTTTTGCTTTAATGGATTCTGGGTCTACGCATTCGTTTATTTCTAGTACGTTTGCTCATAAACTAGGAATAGAACCCACTCCTCTAGGTCAAAATTTAGGAGTGCGAACGCCGGTCGGTGATACCTTGATCGCCGATTCAGTTTTTCGAAGATGCGTTATCGTAATAGTTGGATACGATACGATAGTAGACTTAATCCTCCCCTTTCTATGAGATCGACATAATCTTGGGTATGGATTGGTTGTCTTGAAATCACGTGAAAATGGACTGCTTCAACAAGGAAGTAAGCTTTAAAGTAGAAGGCCGATGCACCGCGCTGTTCAAGAGAATTCGGAGGCCCGTTCCTGGAGCTCTTATTTCGGCTACTCGAGCTTTCACCTTAATTCGAGAAGGATGTGAAGCTTATTTGGCACACGTGGTGGAAGCACCAACCGTAGAGCTTAAGGACGTACCTGTAGCAAGGGAGTTTCCTGAAGTCTTCCTAGAAGAATTTCTTGGTCTTCCGCCCTTAAGAGAGGTGGAGTTTGACATAGAGGTGGTTCCCGGAACCGCACCAATTTCAATGAGTTTCCTGAAGTCTTCCTAGAAGAATTTCCTGGTCTTCCGCCCTTAAGAGAGGTGGAGTTTGACATCGAGTTGGTTCCCGGAACTGCACCAATTTCAATTCCACCTTATCGGATGGCTCCTGTGGAGCTGAAGGAATTGAAGGAGCAGCTTCAGGAGCTACTTGACAAGGGATTCATCCCACCCAGCGTTTCACCCTGGGGAGCTCCAGTGTTGTTCGTAAAGAAGAAGGATGGAAGTTTGAGGTTGTGCATCGACTATCGGAAGTTAAATAAGGTGACCATCAAAAATCGATTCCCGCTACCAAGGATAGACGATTTGTTGGACCAACTTCAAGGAGCAACGATTTTCTCGAAGATCGACTTGAGGTCTGGATATCATCAACTGCGGGTAGCCGAAGCTTCAATTTCAAAAACCGCTTTCCGAACTCGTTATGGTCATTACGAATTCTTGGTAATGCCGTTTGGGCTAACCAACGCACCTGCTGCATTCATGGCTGATGACACTCGATTTGACGTGATAATCAGCCTCATTTAAGCGACATTTCCTTGCTTAAGACATGGTTTTTAGGGTAGAATAACGAATATTCTATCAATTGCTCTATCTCGTGCCATTTGTGTTACTTTAGCCCGTTTCGGGTCTATTTGATGGTTTTCTAGTGTTTGGTGTAAGCACAGGTTTTTGCCGTCAGATAAAGAGCCAAGGACGTGTCTAAGGCGTTGGAACCTCGAGGAATCGCACTGGAATCGATCCAAGGAGTCAATCAAACCGAACCAAATCCTGCTCCCATTTACAAAGGAATTTTCGGCGAAATCCCTTGGAATTTTTGGCAAAAATTCATGAAGAAATCGGCAGTGCATCCAAGAAGAAGTTTTCGGTGAAAACTTCAAGTTTTCGCCGATAACCCCGGCGTCCGAAAATCACAGGAGAATTCAGCCGGCGATCAGTCAATTTACGAAGAGATTTTCGCCGAAAATCCCTTCATATTTTCGGCAAAAATGTCAGGCAAAATCGGCAGTATTAGGGTTAAGTATAAATACTTAACTGGCGGCCCTAAATCAGGAGATACAACATAATTCCAACTAATACCAAATACTTCAGAATTCTCTCAAGTTCTGGAGCAGAGTTAGAGTTCGAAGAGCCAGGAAGAGATCGTGACGCCATCCCTTCCATCTCGAAGACTCGGAGCTAGGATTGCAGATTACCAAAGATCAAAGTTCTGCCAGAGTCGTCTCAATTAGGTTTTTCAGATTCTTTTTGTTCTTCCTCTGGATGATGAACTCTTTCTTTATCTTTGATTCTTTTGTTATGAACATGAGTAGCTGAACTCGTAGAGCTTAGATTAGATGAACCCTAAGTGACCCAGGGCTTTAAAGCGGTCACGGATCGGCGGTAATTAGATTCGAAGTTCAATCAGTTTCTCTTTGCATGGTTGTTTTGTTCTTCATTGTTTATGTTTCTTTTCTGGTTGATCGCCTAGATTAGGTTTTTGCAAGCTAGGGTTAGTCGCCAGACGTAGTCGCTAGACGTAGTCGTTAGACAGTTCCCTGCTTTGGCGCTTAAACCTATCTTCCTTGATCACCTAGTTTAAATTCTTGTTAAGCTGAGGATAGAAGCGAACGCTCGCCTCTCTTTAAAACATCAATTCAACCAATTAACCTATTCATTGGAGTGTGCCTTTCGTAGGAACCAGTTAGGGTTAATCCGCTTCAAGAGTAACTCATTAATCGTTAGTAATTGCACCAGTTAGTTAAGTCATTGCGAGAGGCGACCGTACCCGGGCGGCTAATTAATCTTGGTAGTTAGAACGGATAGAGCAAACGTTCGCCGGTCTTAAACCTAAGGGTAAGGAGTTATGGTGGTGTCTTAGAAATTGATTGAACGAGAATTGAAATCCGCTGATCTGTTGATTGTTGTTGCCTTGGTGAACGAAGGGGGATTCGAAAGCTAAGCTTGTCTGTCGTCTGTTTAAACCAACCAATCATTCTGTCTTTTAATTTCATTTTAATTTTCCTGCATCTTAGTCTAGAAGTCGTGGAACTCACACCACGCACAACGTGTTTTAACTTGAATAAATTGCCAGCATATTTAAGTAGACGATTAGAAGAAACCATGTGGAATACGATCTATCTTGCTTCTAGCTTGGTAGTATTTGATCACTGTCCTGCAGCGTATCAATGAACCTCATGAATGGAGTGCTGCACGAGTACTTAGATAAATTCGTCATAGTCTTCATAGACGATATCCTGATTACTCAAAGAATCGGGAGGACCATGAGGAGCACCTAAGGACCGTCCTACAACGGTTGAAGGAGGAACGACTCTACGTAAAATTCTCCAAGTGTGGATTTTGGTTAAGGGAGGTCCGTTTCTTGGGCCACCTCATCTCCGGTAAAGGTGTAGAAGTAGACCCAAGAAAGATCGAAGTCGTAGTTAAGTGGGCACCCCCAAAGAATGTGTCTGAGGTACGAAGCTTCCTGGGCCTGGCAGGGTACTATCGGAAGTTCGTGGAAGGATTCTCACGCATTGCTCGACCAATGACTCAGCTGCTTCACAAGGGAGCAACATTCATCTGGGATGAGAAGTGTCAAGAAGCGTTTGACGAGCTAAAAAGGAAGCTGACCTCCGAGCCTGTCCTCACTCTTCCACAAAGTGGGGAAGTGTACTTGGTTTATAGTGACGCGTCACACCAAGGCTTGGGATGAGTACTAATGCAAGCAAAGCGGGTTATTGCCTATGCCTCTCGACAACTACGCCCCCATGAGGTCAATTACCCCACCCATGACTTGGAGTTAGCAATCGTGGTATTCGCCTTGAAGTTATGGAGACACTACCTTTACGGGAAACGTTCACCATTTTTACGGATCACAAGAGCTTGCAACATCTAACCGAGCAAAATGAGTTAAATATGAGACAAAGGAGGTGGATCAAATTGCTCAATGATTATGACTGTATAATCAAATATCATCCCGGGAAGGCCAATTTGGTTGCAAATTCCTTAAGTAGGAAAAAGGATAGCCCACTACCAGAACTCACAGCACTTCGGACTCTGAATGTTGAACTTCACGTAGAGGGAGTCACAACTCTCGTAGCAAATTTGAAGATTCGTCCGTTACTCTACGACAAGATCAAGGAGAAGCAGGAGGCTGACCCAGAAATAAGGAAACTTAAGGAGCGGCTCAAGGAAGAAAAGGCTTCAAGATTTCTTCTGGTTAACGGCTTACTAACCTGTCAAGGACGGGCTTGTGTCCCAAACGTAGACAAACTTCGTCAAGACATACTCGATGAAGCCCACTCGGCACCTTACGCAATGCACCCGGGAGCTACCAAGATGTACCGAACCTTGAAGAAGCACTATTGGTGGCCTGGCATGAAAAAAGAAGTAGCGGAGCACGTTCATCGTTGCCTTGAATGTCAGATGATTAAGGCAGAACATCAGGTCCCATCTATCCAGCATTTACCTCTGGAGATTCCTGAGTGGACATGGGAGAAGATTACCATGGATTTTCTGTACAGGCTACCAAGGACTCCTAAGGGACACGATGGCGCTTGAGTCATAGTGGATAGATTCTCGAAACTGGCCCACTTCATTCCCATCAAATTCAAGCCGGACCGAATGAGCTGGCAGAGTTGTCCATTCGAGAAATTGTGCGGTTGCACGGAGTTCCGGTCAGCATTATGTCGAATCGAGACCCTAGCTTTACCTCTCGATTCTGGGTGACTCTTCAGAAGGCCTTGGGCACAAAAATGCACTTCTCCACGGCGTATCACCCCCAAACCGACGGCCAATCGGAGAGGACCATTCAAACATTGGAGGATCTCCTTCGCACTTGTGCCCTAACCATGAAGGGAGCATGGGATGAACATCTGCCGTTGATAGAATTCGCTTACAACAATCAGTATCACAGTTCGATAAAAGCTGCGCCTTATGAAGTACTCTACGGGAGGAAATGTCGAACTCCGTTATACTGGGGCGCAGAGGGAGTAAGGCAACTGGAAGGGCCTGAGATTATTCAGAAGACGGTGAAAAAAGTCGAGGAAATACGACGGAATCTTAAAACTGCTCAAGACCGTCAGAAGAGTAACGCAGAAAGGCCTGGGCCACCGCGTTCAAACGAAGTAGGAGAGCGAGTATTTCTGCTGGTGTCTCCGTGGAAGGGAGTCATGCGATTTGGAAAGAAAGGGAAATTAAGTCCCCGGTACATCGGCCCGTATGAGATACTAGAACGTATCGGTCCACTAGCATACCGGCTGGCGTTACCTCCTAGCTTGTCTCGAATACACGATGTATTCCATGTAAGCATGCTTGGAGCTTACAGATCTAGCCCGGATCACGTACTCAAATTGGAAGACGTTCAGTTATCTGACGACTTACCTATGATGAGGTTCCGGTGCAGATAGTAGATCGACAAGAGAAGGATCTACGGAAGAAAAAGATTCTTATGGTTAAGGTCGTATGGAGGAATCAGGGAATGGAAGCTGCAACCTGGGAAACAGAGAAGAGTATGAGGGAGAAGTACCATGAGCTCTTCTTGGACTAAACCGGGTTGGTAATCTTTACTCGTCTAAGTTATAAATCCCTTTTTCCTCATAAATTCATTCTCTTTCAGGAACTAGAATTTCGGGGATGAAATTTCCTGAAGGAGGGGAGAAATGTTACACCCCAAAAAATTTTTTAATCGTTCTTAGCAAAAAGGGGGGAACACGAGTTCATTCGAGGTTACACTTAAGGGTTAATCGAGTTGGTCGTTGGTAGGATCTAATTTGGAAAGGTGAATCAAACCAATCAGACCGAGTTAACAGCTAGCTGGGTAATACTGATTGATGAATGACCTGTAGCCTGGCTGGTTTTGGAACCAGACCAGCACTCAGCCAACCCAGGTTGAAATCCAGCCTTGACATTTCATTTTATTTTATTTTTTTAATCCGCCCAGCACCAAAACGACGCCGTTTTGGGTCGTCTTCTTCCTTGGCCCATCAGTTCGACGACCAGCATTTTTTCGGCGACCGGAATCACTCCAGTGACTCTTCCCAATAGCCAAGAGGCATGTTTTTAGTCTATTCGGGACAAGGAACCCCACCAGAACGTGAAGGAACACGCGGGAATCGAGATTGGAGCTTGCAGTCCATTCAGAAACAAACAAAACGGATAAGGAGTTGATTTCACTTCGGCGGAAATCTCAAAACGACGGCGACTTCTACAGAGTGCCACTCAACCTGTGAACCTTATCTCTTTTGGCTCTAATCGACTCCCTGAAGCCTATAAAACCCGGCTCTTTCTTTGAATCAAAGCATATCGCATCCTAAAGCCGTCTCTCAGTCACTCTGACACCATCTCCGACCAAAGATGGGTTTAAGGGTTCCAGGAAACCCTCTATCAGCTCGTTTCAAACTCCTAAAACTAACCCCAATCTCATAATTGAGTTCCCATTCACCAAAATCGTGTAATATGCTTGTCGAAAATTGGCAGAATCGCCTGTGCATGAACAGGGAACATGTAAATTACCTGTGCAGTCCCTCCTTCTTTTTTCATTGTTATTTCGGCCCTTGAAGTTTTCCCTCGTGACAGTTTGATCCTTAACTGTCAACTTTTTGGCATTTAACTTCTTTTCAGCTTTGACAGTTTGATCCAGGAAGTTGCGTAGCCATTAACTCCCTATCTTCCAGTCGACTCTTTAGGTGGGTTGGTTTAAGGGGGTAAATTCTTTGGATTATTTAATTCCTCAATTTAAATAGCTATTTGGTTAAACTTTGTCATTAACCAAATATTGTGATTATTCTGAATTAATCGTTTGACAAGAACTGGATCAACGAGTGAGGTACTCGGGCCTCATTTTGGACTCGTGCATGCTTAAATTAAGGTCCTTATAATTCTCGTGGTGATTTACTGCTAACCGAGCACTAACCCATCTGAGTTGGTTTCCCGATAGGTTAGATTATTTAGAGTAAGGAGTGACGCGGACCTCATTAATTCTGATTTATAAAGTTATGATGCCTAAGGTTAGAGGGACTTAAGTAGTCCGAGTGACACCCCTACTTACCTGGAAATTAAGACGGAAAGTCTTGGTTTTGACAACAAGGTGTCGTTTCTACGGAAATTTCTATCTTTCTGGAACCTATGGTTTTATACCTAATTGTGTTTGATTCGGTTATGGTTAAACCGTGATGTTATCTGATGATGTTTGGCACCTAGTGTATACAGGTGGAAAGTAAAGCCTCGCTAGCTAGTCTTCCGCCGGGAACATCGATGGATACGGGTTCCTACCGGGTGATGGGAGTTGGGTATTGTTAGCCCCAATCGAATCACGGTAGATGAGTACGGATAGCCCCAACCGGATGATGGGAGTTGGGTGGAATTAGCCTCGACCTGATGATGGGAGTTGAGTATTGTTAGCCCCAATCGATTCATGGTAGAGGTTAGCTAGGCGGGAAGAGGGGACGCCCTATTCGATGTTAATTGTGGTGTTATTGTTGAACTAACGGTTATACAATTTTCTCGCAGTTCGGCCATGAAATTGAGGACCATGCCAGTTTGGTCATAAGCCCTTTTTTACTTTTAACATTCCTTTATACTTGAATGTTAAGGACTGACCCCTGGACCACCCACCAGGTCACTTCGCAGCTAATCAGGAGTAAGCAGTGCAGAAGGAGCCTTGGAAATCATGTCGGGAGACTCTCAGTGAGTGGTCAAGGATGTTGGACGAGTGTTTCTATTTATGTGAAGTGTGTTTTGAAATTGTGTGTTTGGTTTGTAATAACTACAACTCATGTGTTGGTTTTGCCCATGCTTTGGGGCCCGCTTTGCGTTTCTGCCTTTGAACGTTTGCCAATGACTTTGGTATTGTGTTTCCTTCTACTTTAAGCAATAAAGGTTGTTTTCAAAGGTTTAAAGTTTGGGACGTCATAGAAATCCTCCAAGCAAACCTGCATAGCTCGTTCAACAATGGCATCTGAGTTCATTGCATTGGACAAAGATGGTTGAGGAAGCCGAATGGCTTCGGAATTTTTTGGAAGATATTCCATTTTGGCCCAAGTCGTTATCACCAATAAGTATACATTGTGATAGTCAAGTGGCGATTGGAAGGGCGGAAAGTTTTATGTACAATGGTAAATCTCGTCACATTATTCGACGACATAACACGGTTAGACAACTAATATCTAGTGGTGTTATCTCAATTGATTATGTGAAATCAAAGGATAACGTGTCAGATCCACTTACAAAAGGCCTAACTAGAGATGTAGTTGAGAAGTCATCGAGGGGAATGGTGAAGTGATCCCGATCGACCGACCGGCTGAGAATGCCTATTCCTATACTCCGTCGGGATCACCTACGAAAGGGAAGACTTTAGGGCCATATAAGAAGCGCCTGGAGCTTCGACAGACCCATAACCTGGCCATGTAGAGGTCTGTAAAACCTAAACATGTGGTCAGGTTCAAATACAGCCCTCCACCGCTGGCCCAGCAAGCAAGGATGAGCGTCCGGTCCCAGCCAGCCTAACTTGGGCACCGATGCCCGAAGCTACAATGAGGTCAGGCTTGCCTTGTAGCCCTGGCACTATTTTTAAGGTTCCAGGAGGTGCTATACAACCCTTCGACCCTCTACATGCTTTCCTAGAAGAGTGCCAGAGAAAGAAGACCGAGCACCACTCCAAAGAGGCCCCAGCCGACCCTGCCCCGAGCGGCCCGACGGCCCTAGCACCTAGACTAGACCTTCAGGAGATCAAAAAAAGGGTTACAACACTGGGAGAACCTTTGAAAACCTTCCTGGACAGCTAGGCTAAGCAAGGATGGAAAGGCCAGGATGAAAATGAAGAAGGCCCGGAGAAAGACTCCCTACGGGCGCCAGCACCGGCCCCGGAGGATCCCGATCGGACCTTAGCACCGAGCCAAAAAAAGCTCGAGCCTTGGGAGGTTTACCACCGGTGCTAGGCTCCATAGGATGTCAGGAGTATAGCTAGCAGCCGCCACCCCAGGAAATGAGAGGAAGTGAGAAGAAATGAAAAGGCTGGAAGAGGAGGACCGATCGGGCCGATCGAGTAAGAGCCCCGGAGCTCGAGCAGGATCAACATCAGACCCCACAGTGCCCAGCATTTGGAGCCCGTGCATTCCCCAGCCTTAGCACCGACGCCGCCGGCATCTCCAAGCCCGACACAAAAGGTGGCGCCGGCTTTCCTAATCCGGACCTGCCTAATTAGGGTTTCCCGACCGGCAATCTGCCGGATTAGGGTTTCGGACGCGTTTCTGTTTTATTCCCTTTTAAGTGTTGGACTCAAAATTCCCTTTTAGTTTTCGGTTGTTTAGGGATATTTTAATCCTTTTAGTAGTCTATTTAGGACTCTAGTTTATTTCTTTAATATTTAGGAGTTATTTTCCTAGTATGAATCGTCGAGCCTGTTCACGATTTCCTTAGTATAAATAAGAGGCTTCGGCCTCTCATTGTAATCAACTTTTTTGAATTCAATTACAAATCAGAACTTTTGTTCTCAAATCCTTTTAAGTCTTTGCTCATCGTGCATAGCTTAAGGAACAGTGTTATCAACAGAAGCAGTCATCTTCTGTCGTGGAGCAGATCGACTGGACACTTAGGGTTCCCGATTATTTACAACCGACGGGTCCAAGTACTCATCCGCCAAGGATCCATAGGTGAGCATAGAGACGATTCTCAAGACTAACGGTGGTTAGGGTCTTCGTAGCAGCCGAGCCGAGGTTCCTCATCCAAGAGGTGAGCGGGTTACGGACAACCGACTACAAGGTTCACATCAAATGGGATTATGGCCAAGGACATAATCAACATGATAGGATCTCTACCTAGTTGACTAGAGATCCCAAGATCTAGGTTCAAGAAGAAAACAAAGTTGTGTTTGATGGTCCGACATTGTTAAAACTTCTCAAACCCATTCTCATGATGAGACAATGTTTAACAATATGGGTAAGCTATAAACGAAAGGCTTTTAATGGTTTCCAAGTTTGACCTCAAGTTGGTCAAATGATGTATTTACGAATACACGTTAGAAATCACCTATGTGAGTATGAAGTGGAGCCGCTTCAAGGAGAACTAACGTAGGCCAAGTTCTCTACGCACAATGAGACCAGGAGGTGTTCAGGGCTAAAATGAACACAACAGTGAGAACCAATGGACGATTAAGGATTAGCTCTTTGACATACGTTGTCTTAGTATACTGATGCTGCGGTTTTAGCGGTATCAAATAACTACCAAGCTGGAAAGCTAGGGTAGATCGTATTCCACAGGGTTTCTTCTAATTGACTACTCAAAGAAGCTGGCAATTTATCCAAGTTTAAGCACGTTGTGCGTGGTGTGAGTTCCACGACTTCTAGACTAAGATACAGGAAAATTAAAATGAAATTAAAAGACAGAATGATTGGTTGGTTTAGACAGACGATAGACAAGCTTAGATTTCGAATTCCCCTTAGATCACCAAGGCAACAACAATCACAAGACCAGCGGTTTTCAATTCTCATTCAATCAATTTCTATACACCACCATAACTCCTGACCCTTAGGTTTAAGACTGGCGAACGTTAGCTCTATCCGATCTAACTACCAAGATTAATTAGTCGCCGGGTACGGTCGCCTCTCGCAACGACTTAACTTAACTGGTGCAATTACTAATGATTTATGAGTTACTCTTGAAGCGGATTAACCCTAACCGGTTCCTACGAAAGGCACACTCCAATTATAAGGTTAACTGGTTGAATTGATGTTTTAAAGAGAGGCGAGCGTTCGCTTCTATCCTCAGCTTAACAAGAATCTAAACTAGGTGATCAAGTAAGACAAGTTTTAATGTTTAAAGCAGAGAAGCTGTCTGGCGACAAACCCTAATTCAACACAAACCTAATCTAGGCGATCAATCAGAAAAGAAACATAAACAATCAAGAACAAAACAACCATGCAAAGAGAAACTGATTGAACTTTGAATCTAATCACCGCCGATCCGTGACCGCTTTAAAGCCCTGGGTCACTTAGGGTTCATCTAATCTAAGCTCTACAAGTTTAGCTACTCATATCTGACAAACAAGAATCAAAGACGACAAAAGGATTCATCTTATACAAAGAAAGAACAGAAAAGGATCTGAAAAACCTAATCTCGGATGATCTGTGAAGCTTCGATCTTGAGAATCTTCAATTCCTAGCTCCGAGCGTCTTCCGGGATGGATTGACGGCGTCACGATCTCTCCGATAGCTCCGGAATACTCTCTCAACTCTCCTCTAGTCGTGGCTGATCTATCTAGGTTGTATGTTCACAAATCTGGCTTCGAAAAGTCTATTAATACCCCCGAAAACCCTTTCCTTGTTGGAAAAGCTGAGAATTTCCCGTCTGGGGAGCTTACACAGCGTGTAAGCTCACAGTGCATTTAGCTTACACGGTGTGTAAGCTCCAAAACGCAGCGGTTTGAGTTGGGCAGACTTCCAACTTGTTTCGATCATTCCCGCTCCGTTTGAACTCCGATTTGGTCTCCGTTTGAAGCGTTGGACTCGTGAGAGAGTTCTCTATAATGTGGTAACCTGGGGCTCAACATAAAAGCTCACAAAAAGGGTAAAAATAGCCGAGAAATAGACAATGTACGCACTAGGAGCCGATAATCACAAAGTTACGACAAATGCACCAAATACTCATCAAAATGGCATCAAAGGGTATGAAATGTTGCTTAAATGGGGCTGATAATCACGTCAAATTGAGTGTCATCAAAATACCCCACACTTAAGCTTTTGCTTGTCCTCAAGCAAACTGAATTAGAACGCATTCAGATTCACAAATGACACGATTGATCAAGTTAAGGTTCAAGCAATCACAATGAATTATTAAACTGCTACTTCTAGAACAAGTGACCTAACATGCTTACACGTCAACCAAACAACCTGGTCTCACTAATTATCTGCACACAACAAGTAGCAAACACAAATCATGCACGACTCTGACCTAACCGACCAGACTTCTCACACAGGTAATATTTGGTACACGGGAACTCTCGCACTCTGTGTTTAGGGACGTGTTTATGCTCTCAATCAATTTCTGTCACTGAATTCTGTCATAGGTTTGCAATTCGACCACATCTCCACCACTGTGACAACACGAGTAACTAGTCAAGAAGGACTTCCCTGCTAGGACTGTAATGAATTCTACACTACAAGGGTTTATAATGAGATGGATGATGGGAATGTATGATGGTGGCTTTGGTGCGGTGTAGCTTTCGACTAACTTCCCTCGAATCTAGCCTATGGCTTCCTACCGTCTAACCAAACACGGGTGGAATAGTGTACGCTCGTTCTATGATACCCTCAAGCAACCTAGCACTTTATTTTGCATATTTTCTTTTTCTTTTCTTTACATTTTCTTTTTGACTTCGTTCTTCCATATGTAGGGAGAAGAACGTTATTTGAACTATACTATAAACTTTTTGGCTTTTCTGATTTTTCTCTTTCTTTTCATTTTTTTTCGAAATTTTTTTCTTTTCTTCTTTTCTATTTTTTTTCTTTTGTGCCGATTCTTTCTTTTAGTTGCTAGAGGGGTTTACACGTCTGGACATATTAGCTAAGACCACCTGTTTAATGGCTATAGGCAGGTTACCACAAACCGACTTCCGGTAGGTCAATCTAGAACTACAACCACAGGGGATCAACGGGGAATGAAGGAATGGGAAATGGCTGTAATGTATTATCGAACCGAAAGAACAGGCCAAGCTCAAGGGTTTAAACCTAATGGATTTATCGTTTGGTAGGCTATCTGGCTAAGTAGCTGAATCTAGGTGCCCCTATCATTCTAGAACTCGTGTCATCGTGTGGTCTCGAGGTCTCATGCAAATTCTAACTCGTTCAAGCAAACAGAAAACCACTCAAACAGAATTGAAATTGCAAGTTACGTGCAATGGATCAAAAGCTCACAGTTGGTTTGCTAGTCGGATTCAGTCATTATCATGCAATCAAAGTGAAAAACTACAAGAGTGTAAGCTTTTCTGTTCTAACCAGGAAATCTAGCATCGATGCAAGCAGGTTGATTACAGGTTCTAGGTTAAGCAGTCTAAGCATCATTATGAAAAATTTAAAACTAACTTAACATCACGAGTCAAGAATTGAGCAATTCTATGCTAGAGAAATCTCACAAATACCACAGACGAATAGCATCCCTCAGAAATATAATCCCACCCCACACTTAAATCAGACATTGTCCTCAATGGACCAGACAAAAAGAGAATGAAAGTGTACAGGGGTACCGTAAAATGAGCGTGAGGGTGCAGGAGATGGAGCTGGCGAGACATCGGGGGTATAGACGTGCATAGAACCATAGAGAATTCTGAGATCATAACCTGAAAACATAATAAGAGAGGATCCATCATACGATTAGAACAGTTGGAGTACAGAAGACTCGACCGATCACAAAGTTTCAACAAAGACCCAAAACAACATAAACCGACACGAACAAAAACAAAAAGTATAGAGTTCTGGATGATAAGAGAAATAAAGAAAAATCCTGAAATTACTGGGGCGAAGGGTGCTGGTGATCATCTGGGGCCTGGAACTGTCGAAAGAACTGAAGCTGTGACTGGTACATCTGCTACTGCATCGTCTGGAAGCTGGTAAAATGCTCGTCGGGCTCCTGTTGCCACTTCTGAGTGGCCTCCCAGCGCGCGTCTGAATCGGCTCTCATCTCTCTAAGCTCACGCTCAGTCCAATGAAGTCATATGCTGGGGCCGCTTCCGGCTCTGGCTCTGGTGCTGGTGTCGATCTTCCACGTTTCTCAATGAAAGGATCGCAGTGGGAAGCTGAAGATGTTGCTCGAGGTGTTATCCGCGGGGAAGCCACCTGGAGGGTGTCGCGCCTCGCGGTTCCTCTCATTTTCTTCGTCGGAAGTGGGGTGGAAGAAGAAGAAGCAACTCCTTTCCCTTTTGATTTTCCCATCCTGAAAATAAATCACAAACCAAAATGCCAAGTTTAGCATAGAACAAGTGGAATTTGTGCATATAAGACAAGCAAATGGAATAAGGTATGAGACACACGAGAACATGGCATTGAACCTATAATCAACCGAGCAATAAGGGAGTATCAATCAATGACAATCATAACAAACATCAAAGATAACAATATCAAAGAATGCAAGTAGGATGTCAACAAGTGAAGGCACAATCCCATAAGCACATATCTAGGTCTTAAACACACTTAGCAAGATCAACATTTAGGCATTAAGCAACTTGGCAAAGATCATCATGGAAACAATTAACCAATTGCAATTCAAGCTTGAGTCATAATCAAGTAATAAGCAAGTCCAAATCAGCCATATAAGCCACACAAGCTAAGATCACAACTCATGAAATCGGTATGCAAAAAGTGTACCTTAATCCGTCATACGAGCTAATTAAGGTATAGATATCCGAGGACAAGCATGCATACATGTCTATAATCATCACAAGATCAATCACACAGCAAAAATTCATCCAATTTCGTCCATAAGCAAAAATCCCCAATTTGATAAAAATCGGTATGGAAAGTCTATGAAATTTCACAATTGTAAAGGCAAACGAAGTCGAAATGACCCCCGATTCAAACTACAAGCTCATTACACCATCAATTTCAAGAATATCAAGTCAATTTCACAAAACCCCAAAATTGAAAAATTAGGGTTCTTGAGCTCAAGAACACAAATTCGATTCAACACTTGCAAGTTCGATTTCCATGGAAAATATACTGATTAAAGCATCATGGAGGGTAGGGAAGGTGATTTACATACCCGAATGTCGACTCAAACTCAAGAAATCGAAGAAAAATGAGAAGAGTGGTTGGGTCGAGTTTTTAACTCGAGATGCTGCTGCTGCGGGTCGGGGGCGTCGTCGGCGGCTGCAGCTGGAGGAACGTCGGAGCTCGGCGCGGCGGTTGTCGGATGGAAGGGGAAGGCGGCGGGGTCGCTGCTGCTCGGTCGGAGGGGATGAGACGAGGGGGGTCGGGTTTGGTGCGTCGGGAGTGATGTGGGTTGGGTGGAGCTGCTGGGTGCGTGGTCCTGCGATGGGGGAAGGGCGGCGGGTGGAGTGGAAGGTCCGGCCGGCGGTGGTGGGTTTGTGTGGTGGTTGGGTGTTTGGAGGTGTTAGGTAAGAGGAGGAGTTGAGAAACGAAGAGAGAGAGTGTGAAATCCGAAAATGAGAAGGGGGAAAGGGACTTACCTCTGATTTTTCGAGCTTACACGGCGTGTAAGCTCCTTAGTGCAATAGCTTACACGGCGTGTAAGCTCTTACACGGGTCTTTACACAGCTGTGTAAACCCAATGTGTTTTTAGCTCTCCTTGGGTTCTCTATTCCGGATTTTGGCCAATTTCTTGCAAATTAGTCACTCCTCTTCCTACAAACAAAATATTCAACCCAAATAACACCCAATATATATTTTTTTTGATTATTTTCTATCATCCGAACCCAACCGACTCGACACAAAATTCTCAAAATGACTCAAAATAAATAAAAACTGACTCGATAAATTTAAAATGACTCCAGCCGTGGGTTGCCTCCCACGAAGCGCTCTTGCTTAACGTCCTTGAGCCGGACGATACCTGGACGGTGTTAGGAGACATCCCAACTCAGGATTTCTCTTAGGCCCGAGTCGGAGTTCATGAAATATGGCCTTGGGGATCCTCCGGCAAGTGTGAACTTCTTCTCATTTGCGTGAATTATCTTGGTTCGTTCTGGTGGCTCGGTAGACGAGGGCTGAGCAATCGGCTTCCAAACCGCCTTCGTCTTCTCTTTATTCTCCTCCTTTATCTTGCCAGGATCTTTAACGTTTGGTGATTCATGAGGGGACGCCGTCGGATCCTCCTTCTTTCTCGGCCTTTGTGCTGGCAGCTCATTCTTCACATTAGGGACCTGTCCAACACCTGACAAGACAATTTCTGCAGAAGCTCTAGATTTTTCATTAGAACTAGAGTTGACCGAAGCCAACTCCACAGCTTCAACAGATAAACAATGCATCTCTTCTTTGACTGTGACTTGCATACCGTCCTTGAGGCGGAATGTCATGGTGTCCTTGCCGACCATTAATGTCAACGAGCCATTCGGGACATTAATGTTAATGCCGGCTGTTGCCATGAATGGTCAGCCTAGGAGAAGAGTGACATCTTCCTCTCGAGTATCCATGACAACAAAGTCAGTCAGAATAGTAAAAGGACCACAACGGACAACTACGTCTTCTATCAATCCCCTAGGTAGTTTAACAGATCTGTCGGCAAACACTAAATGCATGCTAATTGGTTTCAACTCTCCTAGGTTCAATTTCTCAAACAGGCATGTAGGCATAACATTGATAGAAGCACCTAGATCAATTACACTACGATCAATCTTCACATTATTAATAATGCAAGGCAAAGTAAAAGCACCGGGATCTCGACACTTAGCTGGGGGTGGTATGGGTGTCGCATGGCCCTGGATAGCAGAGCATTTTTCCTCAAGGGATACGGAGGACAACTCTCCCTTCTTCTTGTTTTTCGCAGGATCCTTTGCGATTTTGTCAGCCTCCGGTATCACTTGGATAGCATCAGTAACTGGTGTATTCATATTCGTGTTCTTCAAGTATCCATGCCACTTTCTGTACCGAGTATCATGATCTTTCTCCTTTGATTGCGCGGCCTTAGGAAACGGAATCCGAGGCTGATATGGAGGGAGAGGTGGCGCAGGTGCTGTCTTTGTCAGGGAAGGCGGGGCAGTCGCCTCCTCTTCTTCTTCTCTATCCTCCTCCTCGATCTCTGGCTTGTCAATGGCTATAGCATCATGATTTATGGCCGGCTCAGGAGCTGCAGGATCAGCTGATTGCTTGTTGCTTGTTGTGGAGACAGCCTTGACGTGCTCCTTCCTAATGGTCGAGTCGACTTGAACCGATGATTGATTCAGGAGGGGGCTACTAGTTATCAAGCTACACATGTTATTTATCATGCTCTCCAATCGTTGACCTCGAGCTTCATGTTCTTGATTTATGGCGGCTTGAAGCTTGAATTTCTCTTCATATTTATCGAGCCTTTCCATGATCAGGTCGAGCGTCTTGGCTACCTCGATATCCCTTGTGTTCTTTGATGTAGATCTCTGAGGTTGATCTTGATAACTATCGCTCAAGTACTGATTCTGACTCTGGTTGTATCCGAGGTTGTAAGGAGGACGCTCTTGGAAGCTTCCTTGTTGTTGAGGAGGTTGTCTGAACTGACGATAGTCGGGGTAGCCCTGTTGACTGTTAGTGAAGCCTTGATCAATAAAGTTCACTTCCTCTGAAGACCAGTTACCGAAAATCTTCTTCATTTCTTTCTGCACTTCAATCTTGATCTGATCTTCACGGCTTGGTCGGCTCTTAGCTGCTCCAAACTGTCTCTCCCAGCTTCTGCACTTAGATGCGTAGTTTGCAAAGTGAAGAAGAGCAGCTTCTGGTGCGAGTGCGGTGTAGTCGCCATCAGCTAAGAAGTTAACCCATTTAGCTGATTCTTCGTTCACCCCTCGGGCGAAGATCTCAGCTAGCTGTATCTGCTCGAATCCATGATGAGGGCAGTCATAGAGAAGCTCTTGAAATTTGTTCCAAGCGTCATATAAGTTTACTCCTCTCTTCTGAACAAATCTGGCAATGCTGTCCTTGTAAGCTGTAGTTCTTGAAGGAGGAAAGTATTCCTCTACGAAGTCTTGAGCTAGACTATCCCAATCGGTGTAGTGGCCAGGTGGTTTCATACTGAGCCATCTCTTGGCAGCGCCTCTAAGGGAGAATGGGAAGACTCGTAAGCATAATGTGTTCTTACCGAGGTTCCCACTCTTGAACGTCTCGCACATGGCTAGGAAGTTTGCCAAATGTGTGCATGGGTTATCTTGCGGCTTCCCTTCGAACTGAACATCCCTAGAGATCATTTCCAGGAAGGGGATTGTGATCTCATAGTCAGGATCGTCGTCATTAGAAGGCACGGTGATGGAAGACCGAATGTTAGATGCGCGCGGCTTATTATAGTCTGCAAGACTCTTTGGAGCGGACATTGCGGTAGGGAAGATGGAATGGGAGTGATTCGATTCTGTACCTGCTATGATCTGCAAGGGACAAAAACAAGCACAACCGGTGTAAAATCGAAGTGTGACGGGAAATGAAAGATGGAAAATAGAAGAATAAAATGCCAACTCTTCTTTCAAACAATATAGAAGAGTCCCCGGCAACGGCACCAATTTGATGTTGCGGTTTTAGCGGTATCAAATAACTACCAAGCTGGAAAGCTAGGGTAGATCGTATTCCACAGGGTTTCTTCTAATTGACTACTCAAAGAAGCTGGCAATTTATCAAAGTTTAAGCACGTTGTGAGTGGTGTGAGTTCCACGACTTCTAGACTAAGATACAGAAAAATTAAAATGAAATTAAAAGACAGAATGATTGGTTGGTTTAGACAGACGATAGACAAGCTTAGATTTCGAATTCCCCTTAGATCACCAAGGCAACAGCAATCACAAGACCAGCGGTTTTCAATTCTCATTCAATCAATTTCTATAAACCACCAAAACTCCTGACCCTTAGGTTTAAGACTGGCGAACGTTCGCTCTATCCGATCTAACTACCAAGATTAATTAGTCGCCCGGGTACGGTCGCCTCTCGCAACGACTTAACTTAACTGGTGCAATTACTAATGATTTATGAGTTACTCTTGAAGCGGATTAACCCTAACCGGTTCCTACGAAAGGCACACTCCAATTATAAGGTTAACTGGTTGAATTGATGTTTTAAAGAGAGGCGAGTGTTCGCTTCTATCCTTAGCTTAACAAGAATCTAAACTAGGTGATCAAGTAAGACAAGTTTTAATGTTTAAAGCAGAGAAGCTGTCTGGCGACAAACCCTAATTCAACACAAACCTAATCTAGGCGATCAATCAGAAAAGAAACATAAACAATCAAGAACAAAACAACCATGCAAAGAGAAACTGATTGAACTTTGAATCTAATCACCGCCGATCCGTGACGCTTTAAAGCCCTGGGTCACTTAGGGTTCATCTAATCTAAGCTCTACAAGTTTAGCTACTCATATCTAACAAACAAGAATCAAAGACGACAGAAGGATTCATCTTATACAAAGGAAGAACAGAAAAGGATCTGAAAAACCTAATCTCGGATGATCCGTGAAGCTTCAATCTTGAGAATCTTCAATTCCTAGCTCCGAGCGTCTTCCGGGATGGATTGACGGCGTCACGATCTCTCCGATAGCTCCGGAATACTCTCTCAACTCTCCTCCAGTCCTGGCTGATCTATCTAGGTTGTATGTTCACAAATCTGGCTTCGAAAAGTCTATTAATACCCCCAAAAACCCTTTCCTTGTTGGAAAAGCTGAGAATTTTCCCGTCTGGGGAGCTTACACGGCGTGTAAGCTCACAGTGCATTTAGCTTACACGGTGTGTAAGCTCCAAAACGCAGCGTTTTAGTTGGGCAGACTTCCAACTTGTTTCGATCATTCCCGCTCCGTTTGAACTCCGATTTGGTCTCCGTTTGAAGCGTTGGACTCGTGAGAGAGTCCTCTATAATGTGGTAACCTGGGGCTCAACATAAAAGCTCACAAAAAGGGTAAAAATAGCCGAGAAATAGACAATGTATGCACTAGGAGCCGATAATCACAAAGTTACGACAAATGCACCAAATACTCATCAAAATGGCATCAAAGGGTATGAAATGTTGCTTAAATGGGGCTGATAATCACGTCAAATCGAGTGTCATCATATACACAAAAAGTCTACGGTTCAAAGATATCAAATCTACTGATGGACGAGTATACTCGATGTATGTTCACTACGAAAAGTTCAACGGAAAACCTACTTATTTAGATGCAGCTAATTCTTGCGAGCAAATCACACAGTTTTTGCATAGTTTTCAAAACTTAGCATTCTCCATTCATGTGGGGGATTGTTGGGGATTTGAGGTGTGAGTGAAGGAATGAGCTAATGGGTATTTAATACCACATAGCTAATTGTTGGGAAATTGGAGCTAGATATAAGAGTTCAAGCCCACTAAGGTTGGTAAAAGGGTTGAGGTGGTGATGGGCCATCGCGCCATCGTCGTCGCCTCGACCTCGAATTCGGATTCGGATTGGACCGACATGTTTGTTCGGTTCAAACCGCTCAACTGCCAGAAGGCACCCCTTCATTTACTATAAATATAGATCAGTCCCTGCACTTTCCTTTCACTGATTTCCCCTCTCTCTAAACTTATTCTTTGCACAGAAAAGCTCTGCATTCATTCTTCCAAAGAAAGTAAAATCGATTAGTGTGGTTTGCGCCGTTCATTGTGTTCGTCATTCACTTGTGTTTGAAGCATCGCTACGCTTGTGAGGTAAATCCGTTTTATCCTGGAAGAATTGATTCCGTTACCTTAGGTGATGTAGATGGGAATAACAATTCTCAAGGACAAATCGTGAAGTCGATTGACTCGGATTAGTCCTTCTGTCTATGCATGCTTACTTTGATTTCTTGTTTTGCAGTTTACGGTTCCAATACTTTGTTCTTCTTTCTTTTTGTTAATTGGCTTTCTGTTTTCTATTGGATTGGTCTGTACTATTTTTTTTTTGAAGGGGAAAATAGCTATATTATTACTGCTCATGAGTTTCGGTACATTGTTCTGTTAGGGCATTAGCAAGCCAATCCGGAACATCACTCCCAACAAAAGGTGAACTCGGCATAATAGAATGTCTTCTAATCAAATGAGCAACCTTATTCTTCTCCCGTCTATTGAACGTGGCTTCAAAGCCTGGATTCCGAGCCATGATCGCACGACACGCACTACAAGAAAAAGGACTTTAGTCACGGTTTTTAGCACTTTTAGTCACTGTAAAAACCGTGACTAAAAATTTTAGTCACGGTTTCAGAAACTGTGACTAAAACGACCATTTTTTGTCACGGTTTCAATAGAAATCGTGATTGATTTTAGTCATGGTTTCAATAGAAACCGTGACTAAATTTTGTCACGGTTTCTATTGAAACCGTGACTAAATTTTGTCACGGTTTCTATTGAAACCGTGACTAAATTAGATGACCAAAGTGTTCTATTAAAATTTTCAGTGACCCATTAGTTAATTTCATGAATTACAGGTCCAGACCCTTAACCTTTTCCTTTATGCAAAATGATCCGTAAAATTAAAATGTTAACAAGATCTCCCAATTAATTGCAAACCATTCACTCAATTTATTTATTGTGTCAAACAAAACTAAATTACAATTTTAATTAATACAAAAAATGAAAAATTACAAAATATATAAAATGTTATGATTCTGCCGCCGGTCGCCGCCGCCTCGATTCCCACAGCTGGTCGCCGCCGCCTCGATTCCCACAGCTGGTCGTCGCCGCCTCGATTGCCACAGTCGGTCGCCGCCGCCTCGATTCCCACAGTCGGTCGCCGCTACCTCGATTCCCACAGCCGGTCGCCGCCGCCTCAGCTCCCCGCCGCCACAGTTCTCGTCGACCCCGTGCTCCACAGCTCCCCGCCGTCACATTTCTCGTCGACCCCGTGCTCCACAGCTCCCCGCCGTCGATCCAGATCCAGGCCAAATAATTCGCCACCTGTAAAGTGGAGATGGAGAGGGAAAGGGAAGAAGAATGGATCTGGAGAGGAAAGAGGAACAGGAGGAAGGAAGAGGAGGAAGAATGGTGATGGGGTTGTTTGGGGAGAGAGGGTTCAGGAAAGAAGAGGAAGAGAAGAGAAAGAAGTGGATTGGTAAAAAAAATGAAGATGAAACCGTGGATTGCCAGCCTGGAAATTTTGTCACGGTTCCTCACAGAACCGTGACCAGTTTAGTCACTGTTCTTTAGAACCGTGACTAAATTGGTCACGGTTCTTTGAAACCGTGACAAACCAGTCACGGTTCCATATGAACCGTGACAAATTAGTCACGGTTCTTAAGAACCGTGACAAAGTAGTCACGGTTTCTTATGAACCGTGACTAATTTGTCACGGTTTCAAAAATCGTGACTAAATAACCTTGACTAAATTGGTATTTTCTTGTAGTGACGCCTCAACCATCTCCCCCAACTCCGTACGATCGGCGTTGCTAGAGTTGATGGCGTCAACCACCTGCTTGGCATCAGTCTCAAAAATAACTTGCACATAACCAGCTTGTTCCACCCAACTCATTGCTTCCAAGATGGTTTTGCACTTCGCTTCGACAGGCCGCCACATTTCGTTCCACGTAATTGATCTATAACACAACAAATCACCTTGGGAGTTACGTAGAGCCATACCTCCTCCTGATTTACCCTCGTCATTGAAATTGGCAGCGTCGGTATTGCATTTTAGTTTGTCTCGTATAGGCGGGTGCCACTTACCACACTCATGGTTGTCTCGATCATGATGCCTCTAACCTTCGTCCCGAGCCTCCAACCACTCTTTTAGCTCCTCTTTGGCGAGCGTACCAACCACTTAATCGTCGTGCTTTTGTTCTCCCAGACTCGTAGATTACGCTCCTTCCAGATTGCATCAAGTATCATAAAAATTAATTACGTCACTCCCGTCGTCGTCCGATTAGGCACGTCCATCAACCACTCTTTGAAACTTTCATACTCGTCCAGCCTCTCCCTGATTAAATTATGAACTCTAGCTTCCCTCCAGTAATCTTGTGACACCTGGCAAGTAAGGAAAATGTGCCAAGACGTCTCATCAGCACTCCCACACATCCCACACTCCCGTGGTACCAAAATCCTTCTCCTGTGTAAATTTTCCTTTGTAGGAATTACATCTCTGCCTATCCTCCAAATGGTGTGTTTAACACGAAGCGGGACTCACACGTTCCAAAGAGATCTCCAATCACCCGTCACGTTCAAATGAGCTCGGTTGGCAACCCTCTCCATCGCAACTCGATATGCCGATCTCACTGTATATTCTCCATCCCGGCTGAAGTGCCAAATAAGTTCATCTTCTCTATTCATTCTCGGCAAAGGCATCACAGCTATGATTCCTGCATCACGGTCATTAAATAGGGAGTCAATTAATTCAATGTCCCACTCAAGCAAGTCGGGTATTATCAAATCAGCAAAAAAAAGGTTCTCCATCCCCTCAGGTGGTTCGGCCATAGGGAAGAAGCTTTCATCATCTCGGAGCCATGGTTGCTCCCAAACCCGTGTACTGACCCCATTCTCTATCTGCCATCGAGTACCACAATGCATGACTTGTTGGGATGACCATATGCTCTTCCAAACTAGGCTCCGGCATGATGCCTCTTCAGCCGTCAAGAAACTCCGTCTAGGAAAATATTTTGCTTTGAAGACTTTAGTAACTAGAGCATTAGAGTCGGAAGTGAATTTCCAACCTTGTTTTCCCAACATCGCCAGATTGAAGCCTGTCAGGTCCCGGAAACCTAACCCCCATGCTCCTTCCTCGGACACATTCTCTCCCATCTCATCCACGTCATCCCTCCTCCTCCGCTTCCTTTTGTACCCCACCAGAAGCTATTCATCATCCTCTCAATCTCAGCCGTAAGTGTCTTGGGAAGTAAGAATGCATTCATGCTATATGTCGGGATTGCTTGGAGAACAACTTTAATGAGTACTTCCTTACCCCCTTTTGACAAAAATCTGCCACACCAACCTTGTATTCTTCTCCAAATGGAGTCTTTGATATGTGCAAACACCACCCTTTTCCTCCTTCCCACCAGTGATGGTAGCCCCAAGTACATCCCTGTGTCAATCGGGTTGTGGATTCTAAGGATCGTCGATAAACCTTCCTGCAACGTAACATGAGTGTTTCTACTAACAGTTGATTGCAACGTAATTCTACTAACAGTTTTGAAGCTATTTACTCTATCCTTTCTTTCAGATGACTTAAACTTGGGTCAAATACTTAAAAAGTCCACGAACTATAGGCTGAGTTATAAACTCATCCCAAAAGTTTAATCCGTTACAAATTGATCCTATTACTATGAAACGTGTTACAGATTAGTCCTAATGACATCATCCATGTACTTTTTCAGTCATTTTGCTACGTCACCATTGACATTTCATCAAAATATAATTTTAAATTAAAAATTTTGTTTCAAATGTAAATCTAAACTCATCTAACTCATAATTTTTTGTGCAAAACTAAATCTGGTGAGTTAGATTGATTTAATTTTAGATTTGAATCAGTTTAAGCTAAATTTTATATTATATTTTCGATGACATGACAAAATGGCTGAAAAAGTTCACTGATTACGTCATTAGGACTAATCAGTAACACATTTCATAGTAATAGGATTATCTTTTAAGGAATTAGAATTTTAGTACGAGTTGGTAACTCACCTATAGTTTCGTGTATTTTTCCCATTTAAAAATCTAGTAAAATCTCACATAATTTTTCAATTTAGAATTACTATTTTATCCAAATCTCATTTTTTTTAAAACTCAACAAATTACTTTGAAAATTCCAAAATAAACCAACGCTGAGAAAACCCGAATAACTGCGCAAAACAGGGACATGTGGCCATTGGATCATCGTCATCTTCTACAATTATATTTAATTGCATACTAAGGGTCGTTGATTAGTAATTGCTACATTAATACTAAATAAATTGCCTTACAGCTGGAACTAATCTGATCCACGCTCATCCCAGTGGTCAAAGGCCTCTTATTCTTGGTTGGCAAGGCACAGCTAATATGTCCCTATATATAAAAATGGTTAACCTTCCAATAATGTGGCGTAACCAATAACGTTGACATAATGATACAATGAAAGCAAAAATAGCAGTGGCGGTTTCAACCCATTTAGAAGGGACAAGACGGTCGGTGCACACCATGAGACGGACCTGTCGACCCAATGTTTGGGATCTGACGTGAATGATCCAAGATAACATATTATCTTAAATTCTTAATTTGTAACATGTTACACTTGGTATTCTTGTTATATTATCTTGTAACAAGTTACACACCTACAAAACCTGATATCTTAACTTATAACAGATTACACACACCTTGATAAACTGTTTTCTCAACTTGTAGATAACATGTTATCTCAACTTGTAATGGGTTACACATTTCGATAACATGTTACCTTAGTACTTATAACTGGTTACACTTCCGAAAACATGTTATCTCACCTTATAAAAAACTACACATCTCGATAACATATTATCTCAATTGGTTACTCTACCGGGATTAAAAAAGTTGTCAGAAAGTTATTCCTAATAATGGATAAAAAAGTCAACACTTCATTTAATAACTTAATGAATTTAAAACCCTTAATAAAAAGGATTGGTGGGAACATCGTGATTGAGTAGCCTAGAAAGAGGGTCGATATGTCGATTGTTTAGGAAAGCATAGGTGGGTGGGAAGTTGAAAATAAACTCAAGATGACAGCCACGACGACTGAAGAAGAAACAGACATCGCCAATTACCTTCCAGAAGAGTGCTTGGCTCACGTCATCTCCTTCACTTCCCCTGCAGATGCTCCTCTGTTTCTCGTTCATTTCAATCCGTTGCCGACTCCGACCAAGTCTGGAACAGATTTCTGCCGTCCGATTATGAGGATACCCTCGCCGCCTGGGCGGAGGAGCTTTCCCTTGTATCTAAGAAGGAACTGTATCTTCATATCTGTGACAATCCTATCCTAATCAACAACGGTACCATGGTAAGTAATCCTAATCCACCTCCCACTTTACGATTTCGGTGTTACTTTTCACATCATCTTCATATATAGCATCTGTGTCATCAATGGTAGTAATTTTAAATACAAAATTACAAAATTCAAAAAAGACGTAGTACCACCTTAGTTGAATTATGAAATTTTGAACTTGAATTGGTTTTGACAAATCAAAATTCAATTTGGCTGGTTGAAAAAACAGAGCTTCACACCGGAGAAGAAGAGTGGGAAGAAGTGCTACATGATAGGAGCCAGAGGGCTCGCCATTGTATGGGGAGACGACCCTACTTACTGGACTTGGACATCCTTACCCTTTTCCAGGTAACTTCCTTCATATCATATCATGTCCTAGACAACTAAATTAACAAGTATGCCAATTAAATGAACAGGTTTGAACAAGTGGCTGAGCTGAATTATGTGTGGTGGTTTGACATAAAGGGTAGAATACAGACCAGAATGTTGTCAACAATGTCCAACTACGGGGTATACTTCGTGTTCAAGTTTACTTGGAGAAGGTATGATCTTTACGGATTCAGTGAGCGCCCTGTGGAACTAGGAGTAAATCTGGAAGGTAGTGGTAGCGAGAGGAAAAGGGTTTCCCTTATTGACTCTGTGGAGGGTATGCCTAAACCCTATAAGGAGAGGGAAGATGGATGGTTGGAGATTGAGATGGGAGAATTCTTTAATGGAGATGGAGATGGAGATGGAGATGCTACTTTGCTCTGCAGTTTGATGGAAACTGATGGTAATGTCACCAAAGAAAGCCTCCTTGTCTACGGCATTGAACTCAGGCCCAAATAAATTAACACTAAGGAATAATGGAATTGTTTAGATCATCATTTCTTCTTTCTATAAACTCACTACTGTGTGACACTTTCAAGGTTTGTTCATTGCTTGTTTCAACTTTCAATGGCAAGTGGTTTTAGATTCACGTCCAACCTCAAAATTGGAGGCATTTCCATCTTTTTTTTAAGGTATCTACTATTATGAGGACCACATTTATATGAAGACACTTCTTACAATCGTTGGATGATGATACTAATTTAACGATGGGGAACCAGCACTACAAGAAACTGTCATCTTAACCGGACTAGTTTAACAGTGGCCAAATTTTTGCCGCTGTTAAATTTGTTTAACATTGTTAATTTAACAGCGGCCAAGTGGCCGCTATTAAATAAACCAGTGTAACAGCGGCCACCAGCCGCTGTTAAATTTTCGCACACGGATTGGGCTTTCAAGCCGTCAGATCGATCCTTAGGAAACACAAAATGATTAATCTCAACCGTTCATTTTACTGACTCTTCTTCCCATCTTCACCTTCCTTCACTAATATGTCATCTTCTTCCCATCTTCATCTTCCTTCCGTCTGACCGATCCTCTGGAAACTCCAACGAGGGAGGGGCGACGGTCAATAATGGAGGAGACTCCGACGGTGGTGACGGATATGGCTTCTTTCTTCTTCTCCCCATCCCTCCTTCTTACTCCTTCTTCTTATTCTTCTTCGTTCTTACTCTTTTCGTCTTCGTTCTTACTCTCAATTTCAATCTCTGTGCAATTTATGGAAGTTCAGCTCCTGACTAACTTTCCCTTCTCTTTAATTGGTCAGGACAATGGAGGAAAGACGACTTGAAGTAGTTCCAGTGCAGAAAGCTAAGACGATCGGAGCTTCCTTGAAATCATTCGTGGTCGACGATCAGGCTTGTTTGTTGGGTGTCGCCGGAGTTTTGGCTCTATCGCCAGAGCTCCGGCGATTAATTTCCATCAACAGACCGATTTAACAGCTGCTATAGGCCGCTGTTAAAATATTTAGTTTAACCGTGGCCACTTTTTGCCGATGTTAAATTCATTTGCCATTGGCCAATTCAACAGCGGCGTGTGGCGCAGTTAAATATTTTTAACAGCTACAACCGTTGTTAAACTGGCAGTTTCTTGTAGTGCGGATATGGGCAACATGGGAAAATGGGTAATTAATTAGAAGTGGAACCCTCAACCAAGGAGAGAGAAGCAGTTACCCATTAAACAATTACCCTAATACCCATTTCATATTAACTATAAAACTCGAAACATTGATATCAACCAATATAGCTAATTGACGCCGTTTTATATACCGGTTATGGGTACCTGATAACCGAATTTAACTAGTGCGGTTACGGTTTAACCAAATATAACTTTTCCCATTTTCCAGACCTATCTGATACCATGTTAGACACATCTAGGATTAAGTTACGAGAAAGAAAACGCAAGGTTTAAGCTGGTAACAAAGGAGCTGGCGGTGGATCCTAGCGCGTGGACGCGTGAAAACGCTCTCAAAGTTAGGTCCTCTTCTGATTGGGTTTTCCCCGGCGGCGCTTAGCGCGCCTCCGGCTCCGATCGACTTCACTGTTCTATTGGTCTTCTTCATGGTGGCTGATTCAGGATCGTCTTCCCCTTCCCCGAAAGCTTGGACGGATCTTTTTGACTCTGGTTCAGATCTTTCTTTGAGGTATATTAAGCTGGTGCTAGTTAACGGCGCCCTTCATATTCCTCAATCGGTCATGAACCAGGGTCTGGCAAGGATGAAGCGCTGCTTGCTGGGTCAATTTCTTGGTCCTTCTCCCCCGATCAGGGTTTTCCAGTCGGTTGCTACTAGATTGTGGGGGAGGGACGGGGGTGTTCGTATCTCGTTGCAACAGAATGGCCTCTTTCTGATTCAATTTCCTTCTGCGGAGGATAGTTCCTGGGTTCTCTCTAAGGGTCCATGGCATATTCATAACACGCTCCTTCATCTGAGGCCATGGAAGTCGGATTTGAAGCCGCTCGCGGTGGAGGATTCGGTTTCTCCCTTATGGGTCAAGATGAATGGGATTCCTCCTGCCCTTTCTTCAAAGGATGGGGTGAGTATGATTGCGAGTCTCTTGGGAACCCCGGTTCAGACAGATATGCATTCTATTGCAGTTGATGGCTTAGGTTATGCGAAGGCTTGTGTGTTGGTAAGTAAGGGGGCTGAGCGGCCGTTGGTGCTTAATGTTGTACCAGATGGTTTTGACCCTATCACCATTGAGCTAGAATACTTGCCGCCGCGTGACTATTCTAGGAAGGCTTCTGCTGTGGTATCTAAGTCTAAATGGAAGCAAAAGGGTATTGTTGGGTCTAGTTCTGTGGATCCTCTGCGGAATGCGGAACCTCCAATTCAGATCCCTACTAGTAAGGTGCCTCAGCAATCTTCTGGTAGTAAGGTGGTTCTTGAGGAGCCTCAGCAGTCTTCTGCAAGTATGGTGGTCTCGGAGGAGCCTAGCAGTCTTCTGTTGGCACCTCTCCCAACAAGGTGATCACTGGTGTGGCTTCTGACCTTCGGAGCTCGCAGGTTGGGGGGATTGCTTTGACAGGGAGTCAGTTTGGGGCCCTTGCTCTTGATGACCCTGAATTCCCTGCATTGCACTCGTCTCTTCCGCCAGCTGCTAACAAGAGAGTCACTCGAGCTCAAGGAGGTAAGGGGAGTATTCCTCCAAAACCCCCCATAAATGAAGATAATGTGTTGGAATGTGAGGGGGTTTAATCCCTCTCACAAGCATGATGGGGTCCTTCGTTTAGCACTTTCCAATAAGATTGATATTATCTCTATTATAGAATCTAGAGTTTCTTTCAATAAAGCCTCTGAGCTCTTTACTACTACTTTTTCTTTATGGAATACTGCACATAACTACAGCTGCTCCCCCCTTGGCAAGATATGGATCTTATGGAGGCCTTCGGTTCCCTTGACGGTGATCTCTATGTCTGATCAGCATATTCTGACCCTTGTGGGTGGTGACTCTCCTTTTCATTGCTTATTAGTTTATGGCTCGAACAAGGAGAAAGATAGAAGGTTCTTTTATGATTCCTTCTTGCTTACTCCTCCTGGGGCTTTCTTAACTATGGGTGACTATAATGCTACTGTTTCTCCTGAGGAAACTTCCAACAGAGATTCCCCTACCTCTAGCATGAAAGATTTCAAGTCTTGGATTGACAATTTGAGTATTTTCGATCATAGGGTGATTGGCCCGCATTTCACCTGGACAAACAGTTCTGTTGTCTCTCCCATTGCTCGGAAGCTGGATAGGGTCATGATTAATGTTGACTGGGTTCAATCCTTCCCTAGGAGCTTGGTTGAGATTCGTCCCCCTGGATTCTCTAACCACTGTTGCTTAATGCTTAACACTGATGTGGAGGTTAGTTCCCCTCCTAAACCCTTTAAGTTTTTCAGAATGTGGACTGCTCATCCGGCTTATGGTGACATTATAAGGACTGCCTGGGATTGTACATCTGATGAGGATCTTGAAGGTCTTTATTGCAGACTCAGAAATGTTAAGATGGCCTTGAAAATTCTTAATAAGGAAGCTTACTCTGACATCCGTGTAAGGGTTAGTTTGCTTGCTTCTGAGTTGGATACGGCCCATATGGCTAGTATGGATGTTCCTTCTGTTGAGAATATGGAGGCTGTTGCTGTCCTAACTGACTGCTGGAACTCAGCTAGGAAGGCAGAGGAATCTTTCCTTAAACAGAAAGCTAGGGAGAATTGGGTTAATTTGGGGGACTCTAACACCAAATTTTTCCATTCTTCTCTCAAGTGCAGAAAAGCCTGTAACCAGATTGTTAGTCTAACCACTGCAGATGGCAGAACTGTCACGGATTTTCCTGGGATCATTAATGAGGCGGTTGGATTTTATGAAAAGCTCTTAGGCACTCCAGACTGTTCGTTGATCAAGCAGACAGATGCCTACTTTGAGGAGTTGCTTATTCATAAGATTCCTGATGCTGATGCAAGTTCTCTTTGCTCTCCAGTTTCTGATGAAGAAATTAAGTCTGCTCTCTTTTCCATGAGGGGGGATAAGAGTCCGGGTCCTGACGGGTTCTCAGCTTTTTTCTTCCAAAACTCTTGGGGTCTGGTTGGTAAGGATTTTACTGCGGGGGTTCGCTTCTTCTTTGAATCTTCTTCCATGCCCAGGAAGGTAAATGCTACTACTCTTGCTCTCATTCCTAAAGTCCCAAATGCTTCCTCTATGGCTCAGTTCCGGCCTATCTCGTGCTGCAATGTAGTTTACAAGTGCATTACTAAGGTTTTGGCTAATCGACTCGGTGGAATCCTGCCCCTCATAATCAGTAATAGTCAGTCTGCATTTGTCAAAGGAAGAATTATTACAGATAATGTCCTGATGGCTCAGGAGCTGGTAAATTCTTATCATCTGGGTAATGTTTCTCCCCGTTGTGTCATTAAGGCTGACTTAATGAAAGCATTTGACTCAGTAGATTGGCATTTTCTCTTCTCTGTCCTTCGAGCCATGGGATTTCCGGACCAGTTTATTACTTGGGTTGAAGTTTGTTTATCCTCTGCTATGTTCAGTGTTTCCATCAATGGAGGATTATGTGGTTTCTTTCAAGCTAAGAAAGGGCTGAGGCAGGGAGATCCTCTCTCTCCCCTTCTCTTTGTCATAGCTATGAAGGTCCTTCACTGTCTTTTTTATAGATTGGCTATTGCAGGGTTTTATCCTTTTCATCCAAGATGCAAGAAGTTGGGGATTACTCATCTTTGCTTCGCGGATGACCTTATGATCTTCACTACTGGGTCTGTGGACGGGGTTAGAAGGGTTTGCAGTGTCCTTCACTCTTTCTACTTACTCTCAGGGTTGAAAGTGAACCCAGCAAAGTCAGAGCTTTATTGCTCAAAATCAGTTCCTGTGCTGATGGTCGATGCCATGGTTTCTATTACTGGTTTTGTGAAAGGTTCCCTCCCTGTGAGGTACCTGGGAGTCCCCTTGATCTCTGGTCCCTTAGCTCTAAGCATTGTCAAAGCCTGGTGGATAGAATAATCAAAAGGGTTACCTCTTGGTCTGCAAAGTTGCTTAGCTATGCTGGAAAAGCCCAAATTATTCACTCAATCCTTCTCAGCATGTGCCAGTACTGGATGAATGTTTTTATCTTACCAAGAGCAGTGATTAAAGAAGTGGAGAATGCCTGTAATAGATTCCTTTGGGGGTTACAGGGACAAGTAAGAGAGCTAAAGTTTCATGGAAAGTTATTGCTCGTCCTCGTTCTGAAGGAGGAATTGGGCTCAGAGAACTTCAGTTTTGGAATTGTGCTTGTGCTTCTCGCCACATTTGGTCTTTCATTCTTTGCTCTGGCTCCCTCTGGGTAGCCTGGGTAAAGACTTATAGGTTGAAGTAGAAGGACATCTGGACCTACTCTGCTTCACCGAGTGCAGCGTGGTTTTGGAAGCAGCTCCTTAAAGCCAGAGATATAGTCTTCCCTCACATTACCCAGAAGCTTGATGGCTCTTACTTATGGAATGCTACTCCCCTTCCTAAGTTCTCTATCACTAAAATCTGGGAGGTTATTAGGCCAAAAAGTGATAAAGTATTCTAGAGTGACTTCATATGGCAGAACCCGTCAATTCCTAGTCAGAGTTTTATCAATTGGCTCCTGGTCAATGATAAAATAGTCACTAAAGATAAGCTTATTTCCTGGGGGGTTGTGGTCGACCCGACGTGTTTGTTGTGCTCCTCTGGTCTGGATACAAGAGACCACATTTTCTGTGAGTGCTCTTATATTAAGAAGGTCAGGCAGCTTTGTAATGTCGCCAATGTTTCCAGCTCTAGCTCTTGGGATGGCTGTCTTCAGGAGGTAATCTCTGCTTCTTCTCACGGAGGGGCAAAGGCTTCTACGTTACGAGTCGTGTGGCGTGCTATTAACAGCCATGTGTGGAAGGAACGCTGTAGGAGGGTCTTTGGAAATTCCCCGATGGACATCAATTCTCTTTCAGTATTGATCAGGAAGGAGTCTTTCTGTGTTTTTGGTATTACTCCCAGCTTGTTGGGTTTTTGATGGTTTTTGTTTTCGTCACTCTCACGCTTGTTTTGCAAGATTGGGGGGTTTTTTTACAAAGGCAATGATCGGATGCTTTCATAGAAGGAGTATGATCACCTTTGGGGCTCTTCTCTCTTTGCTAGTGGGGTGTCCAACTTGGCAATGTCTTACCCAAAGTTTCCTAGAAACGGAGGGGACACCAAGTTGATAAGGTTTTGCTTGTCAAGTGTGCTAAACCTTAATTTACTTTTGATGGATAAATAAACTGCTTATTCATAAATAAAAAAAGGTTTAAGCTGGTTCACTAATAGAATGTTAGCTAATCCGCGAAGAAGAAGAAAGATATTATTAGACCGGAGAGTAGAAGCCTTAACCTATTACATGACTTATAGGGGGTTTATATACTTTGCCCTAGGATACAGTATAATGGTCGAAAACCCTAAGGCAAATTAAGTATAAAAAAAACCCGAGCCCATTGGCATGTTCATATATTAACAACAACATAATCTCAAACAAGCTTTTTTTTATCTCACACCCATACTTTATCCACCATTTTGTAGCTGACAAATTCGACGGGTGGGGTGGGCGGGTTGGGTTGATTGGACAAGTTCTTACAGGTTGATTTGGGAAGTTGTAAGTCGGGTCATTCGCGTCACGAATTGTTATATTTGAAAATTAACTATAATCCTAAACTTCCGGGTTATTTTAAGTTACAAGCGTTTGAGTTATAAAAAATTATAAGCATCATTATCACAAAATTATTAAAATTAAGTACACTCAATTTTGACTAAATCAAGTTACTTATAAATGAAGAATGTAAGATGTAGAAATAGGTAAAGAATAACGATTTATAGTCTAAAAATGTGTATAGAAAAATATATTAATAATGCAACTTATAAACAATGCACCCTGTTCATTATCAATTAAAATTATGAAAATAATATAATTTACTTAATTAATCTAGAAAAAGCCTATAATTGTGTTTAGCTGTAAATTAAAAAATGCAAATTAATAATTGGATCACAATTTCGGCCAAATTAAATAAGCGAGAATTAGTAGCTTACAAAAATTATATAAATCAGATTTTATAATTGACAGACAGGGAATTATGAAATTTTCAAAACAAATGATCCACCTTTCAAGTTCCACTCCCACCAACTAATCCTACAAAATCCTAACAGCCTACTATCAATTTAGCTTAGAAGGCACTGCTTTTCCCTTTTCTGTGATATAGCTCTGTAGTTATATTGTCACTGGAATCCTTCAATACTCCAGCGAACCTCACCAAGTCAAATTTCCCAGTGGGGTACTGGCCTTCACTTGGATGGCTTTCAGTTGCGAAGTCTCTATCTGATGAAAATCTCTTGAGCAAATCCGAGGACCCAAGATCGCTCATTACCCGCAGACTGTCAATGTCCTTGACGGCATCATACATCCCTGGAATTATCATTTTATGACTGTCAATAGAGTATCTGTACGAACTCAAAGGTGTCTGACCTCTGTTAGACTGTGTATCACTTCCTGCAACTCCTTTCTCCATTGGTGATGATCTGTGATCATCTTTTCCTCTTATTAGCCTCCTAAGTTTCCTAAACATCTTGAGCTTTCTGGGACTGTTTGGGGGCTTTGATGATGATACAAAGGAACTGTCATCAAAGTTCGTGGATTCTGTGATTTATGATGCTTGGGAGGACAACCATTGATCTGTTTCCAAATCAGCCAATCTCATCATTCCCTTTTCCCCTATACCTTCTGCATTCGCATATTGAAGGATCAATTTTTTCGCCTTCTCCTTAGATTTAGGACTCAATGATTTGCTCAGGTCTCTTGCAGCTGCTTTCCCATTAGGTGCCTGGAAATTGCGCAATTCATATCGTAAGCAGGCATTGATCCATCTAAGATAAACTAGTTCTTCCACATCTGAACATTTGTCTGCTTTCATTCTCTCCGCCTCCTTTGTCAAATGCATATTTTCCTCACTTAGCCGGTTGCTTTGTTGCCTCAGTTCCTCCATCTGTTACCAAGACAAAAGAACCAGGTACATATCCCAATTGTAGAAGATAGAGACAAAGACACCAGTAAGGGCGAAATAACCAACGCTTTTTACCTCAGGATTTTCAAGAATAGAATTTACAAGGACTTGTGTGGCTTCTAATCTTCGCAATGTCATTGAATGATGTTTTGGTGTTTTGAAGAGAAGATGACCGATCTGAAAATGATGTGCAGTTATAGCTTCAGCAAACAAACAGACATTGTTCTAGCATGTTGTGCGATTCACAATTTTATTCGGATGCATGCACAAGGGGACTCTCTATTTGCTGAGTTTGAAGAGAGTGATGGTCAAACGGAAACAAGTGAATCGGTGGCTCGTATAGAATTTGGGACGTCTTCATCACAGGTGCGAGAAAAATGGCTTCTAAGTGTGAGGGGATTGCAAATCAGACGTGGAGTGATGAATGTACTAGTAATCAGTCGAGTTTAGGCGAGTGTTATATGTGATTCCCCTGAATTCTAGAAGTATGCATAATTTGTAATTCAACTATAAGTAATGAACACAATTATTATTATGAAATTATTTAATTTTAAAATTTACAAAAGCCCAAGTAAATAGAATTTCAATTACTATCACTTATAATTATCAAAATTACATAACCAACTTAATTAATTTCATAATACACCTAAAATGTTGTTTAGTTGTAAATTAAAAAAATTCAATTATATAAATTTAACACAATTTCGTCCAAATTAAAAAATTGAAAAAAAGTCACTTATGAAAATTATAAAATTCACATTATGAAATGTGGAGACAGGGAATTATGTAAATTTTCATAACAACTTCCCCCTTTCAAGTCCCTGATGACACTCGATTTGACGTGATTATCAGCCTCATTTAAGCAACATTTCTTGTCTTTAGACATGATTTTTAGGGCAGAATAACAAATATTCACTCAACTGCCCTATCTCGTGCCATTTGTGTTACCTTGGCCAGTTTCAGGTCTATTTGATGGTTTTCTACTGTTTTCATGATAGCACAGGTTTCCGCCGTCAAATAAAGTAACCAGAGACGTGTCTAAGGTATTGGAGCTTCGAGAAACCGCACCAGAATCGATCCAAGAGTCAATCAAGTCAACACAAATCCTACCCAGTTTTGCAAAGAAGTTTTCGGCGAAAAGACCTGGATTTTTCGCCAAAAACTCAAGAAGAAATCGTCAGAGCTCACAAGAGGAAGTTTTCGCCGAAAACTCCAAAGTTCTCGCCGAAAACTCCAAGTAATTTAGAACAGAAGACACAGTCGGAGCAAGCCAAGTTTTTAAAGGGAGTTTTCGCCGAAAACTTCCCAAGTTTTTGACGAAAAATCAAGTCGTTTCCAAGCCACCCGCGGACGAGTATAAAAGAGGAAATACCGGTTAAACAAAAAATATAGATATACTTTTCATAACTTACACTTTGGACGAAAAATTCCAGGACGGAGATCAGAGAAGGAGAGAGTGAAAAGAGTTCGAGGAGCTAGGAAAGGATCGTGACGCCATCCTTCCATCTCGGAGAACCAGTGCTAGGAGTTGAAGATCGAGCAGATCGAAGCTTCACGGATTCGTCGAAATTAGGTTTTACAGTTCTTCTCTGTCTTTCCTACCTAAGATGTATTCCTTGTCCGTCTTTGATTCTCTTGTATTGAATATGAGTAGCTAAACTCGTAGAGCTTAGATTAGATGAACCCTAAGTGTCCCAGGGCTTTAAAGCAGCCACGGATCGGCGATAATTAAATTCGAAGTTCATTCAGTTTCATCCTTCATGTTTGATTTGTTCTTTGTTCTCTGTGCTTCTTGTCTGGTTTGGCCACCTAGATTAGATTCTTGTTAAGTTGAGGATAGTAGCGAATGTTCGCCTCACTTTAAAACACCAAATCAACAATTAACCTATTCGTTGGATTATGCCTTTCGGAGGAACCAGTTAGGGTTAATCCATTTCAAGAGTAACTCGTGAATCACTAGTAATTGCACCAGTTAGTTTTGTCGTCGCAAGAAGCGACCATACTCGGGCGACTAATTAACCTTGGTAGTTAGATCGGATAAAGCGAACGTTCGCCAGTCTTAAACCTAAGGGTAAGGAGTTATGGTGGTGTCTGTGAACTGAATGAATCAGAATTGAAAACCGCTGGTCTGTTGGTTGCCAATGCTCTGGTGATCTAAGGGGGATTCGAAATCTAAGCTTGTCTGTCGTCTGTCTAAGTCAAACAATCAATCATTCTGCATTTTAATTTCATTTTAGTTCCTTTGCATTTTAGTTCAGAAGTCATGGAACTCACACCACGCACAAACTGTTTGATCATGAATAAATTGCCAGCACATTTGAGTAAGCAAGTAGAAGAGGCCCGTGGAATACGATCTGTCCTGCTCTGTGCTTGACAGTTATTTGATTGCACGCATTACAACGTTCATCAGTCCCACTCCCAGCAACAACATTTTCTAACACAAAATCCTCACATCCTCCTCACTCTCAACAAACCAAAATCCTAACAGCTTACATGCTAATTTGGGGCATAATACCTAACTACACGCTATTATTTATTAGAAAAACCTAAAGTATTGACTGTTTGCTCTTTCGACATGCGTTTTACTTATGTTGTGGCGAGATGGGAGGGATTCGCACATGACGCTAGAATATTATCGAGTACGGTAACAGATAGAAATAATTATATATTATAAATTATGTAAATTTTAAAATTCCCCCAGTTATAAAATTTTAGATAATTTATAGTGAACATGGCCATAATTTAAGATAATTTATAGTGAACGGGGCCTTAGAAAAAATGTGTTATGAATGCCTAAGAGATGCAAATTCTCTAATAAGAATAATAATTTTCTTTTTAACTTTTTTTCCTATCTAGTTTATAAAAAGTCCAAATAAACTGAATTTGATTTCCTTCAATCAATATAACATAGTGAGAAAGCCAATCCCCATCCTTGATTAAACCATGACCACCAGAGTTTTAGGTATTTCTATCAACCTATTCTTGGCTAACCCTTTCAGTACCGTTCAAATAAATCCTTCTCACCTTCATTTCTCCCCCTGCCCCCCTCCCATTTCTTCCCTTGCAAGTTCCCCCAAAATAATTCCAGGAGAAAAAGAAAAAAACACAAAAACAAAAGAATTCACAATAATAAAACATAAAATTTAAACAGAAGAAAAAGAAAATCCTGAAACCCTAAATAATCAATTTAAAGGGGGAAAACAAAAAAGAAAGCAGGGGGAAATGGATAATCAGTAATAATAATGAGAATTTCAAATTAATGTTCTAAGTTCTAAGTTGTAACAGAGCCCCAGAGGAATACAAGCAACAATTGTCGCTTTTTCATCCTCGTACAAAATGGCTGGCTCCAATCAAAACAACGACTACAACAACTACACTGTCATGTTGCCCCCAACACCAGATAACCAACCTGGTTCCAAATCTGACAACAAACCAGACGGCCCTAGCCCCCACGGTGGTTCCCGTTTCAACTCCGCCCATCCTCCTGGGCGGACATCAGCACCCAGCGGATCTAAGATGGAACGTCGTATGTCAATCATGACTTCCACCAACAACGAAAAATCCATGCTCCTCAGAACACAAACCGGCGATTTCGATCACAATCGTTGGCTATTCGAGTCCAGGGGAACCTACGGTGTCGGAAATGCCTATTGGAGTACCGAAGACAACTATGATGGCTCTGATATAGGTCTAAGCATGTCCGATTTCATGGACAAGCCCTGGAAGCCATTGTCTAGAAAAGTGAAGGTCCCTCCAGGGATTCTCAGCCCTTACAGATTGTTAATTGTGATTCGAATGGTTGTCCTATTCTTCTTCCTCGGGTGGCGTCTCCAGAATCCAAATCGAGATGCTATGTGGTTGTGGGGTGTTTCTGTTGTATGTGAGCTGTGGTTCGCCTTCTCGTGGCTTTTAGACATTTTGCCCAAATTCAATCCCATTAATCGAGCCACCGACCTTTCTGCTTTGAAGGATAAGTTCGAGCAGCCTTCCCCTTCTAACCCGACCGGACGCTCTGACTTACCTGGTATTGATGTCTTCGTTTCCATGGCTGATCCCGAGAAAGAGCCTCCCCTGGTTACTGCGAATACTATGTTGTCGATTCTAGCTGCTGATTACCCAATTGAGAAGCTCACCGCTTACATATCAGATGACGGTGGTGCTATTCTCACATTCGAAGCCATGGCCGAAGCCGTTCGTTTTGCGGAGGTAACACTAATTAATTATCACTTTTCTTTTCTAATATTTCATTATACTAGAAGATAATAATTGAAAAATTGTTCCATACATACATACTACGTAGACATTTAAGACCATCTAAGTCAATGTAATTTTTAAATGTGATCCTTATTGTCATTTCAACAATTTTAGTAATTACCTCGATTTCACTTTAATATCATCCTCGTTCATGTAGTTAAAAAATAATTACAAATGATGGGACCAACAATCATTTTTAAATTGCATGATCCAAATAAATAAAACATTAAGCAAAAAGGAAAAGAAGTAGACCCGTTTTCAAAAATTGCAAATGCATTGATGTGGATGATTATATGGTTTTTTTCTTCTTCAGATATGGGTCCCATTCTGCCGGAAGCATAAGATAGAACCAAGGAACCCTGACAGCTACTTCAACATTAAAAAGGACAAAACAAAGAACAAAAAGTTGCATGATTTCGTGAGGGACAGAAGGTGGATCAAGAGAGAATACGACGAGTTCAAAGTTAGAATAAATGGATTGCCAGAGGTGATTAAGAGGCGAAGTGATGCTTTGAATGTCAGGGAAGAAAGGAAGGAGAAAGCAATGGCAAGGGAGAAGAACGGAGGCACACTACCAACTGAAGGAGTCACCTATCAGAAAGCAACTTGGATGGCCGATGGTACTCATTGGCCAGGTACATGGTGGCAGTCAGCTCCCGACCATGCCAAAGGTGATCATGCTGGTATAGTGCAAGTGATGAGCAAGGTACCTGAGCCTGAACCTGTAATGGGTGGACCCGATGAGAACACAATAGACTTCACCGGAGTTGACATTCGTATCCCTATGTTTGTGTACGTGTCTCGCGAGAAGAGGCCAGGGTATGACCATAACAAGAAGGCTGGAGCGATGAATGCCATGGTTAGAGCTTCAGCTATCCTCTCTAATGGACCCTTCATTTTGAACTTGGATTGTGACCATTACTTCTACAACTGCTTAGCCATAAGAGAAGGAATGTGTTTCATGATGGATCGTGGAGGTGACCGAATTTGTTACGTTCAATTTCCTCAGCGGTTTGAAGGGATTGATCCGTCTGATAGATATGCCAATCACAACACTGTTTTCTTTGATGGTACTTAAATTGCTATTTCCAACCATTTTGTGTTAATGTTGATGTTGATGCTCATATACAATATGTACGTATAGGAAGCATGCGTGCGCTTGATGGTATACAAGGTCCAGTGTATGTGGGAACAGGGTGCATGTTTCGAAGATACGCATTATACGGGTTCCTACCACCTAGAGCAAGTGAGTACATGGGAGTGTTTGGTCGAATTAAGAGTAGGGCTCCAAATGCTCCTACTCACTTAGAAGAGTCTGAGTCAGACCCTTTGACATCCGACCATCCTGACCTTAATCTCCCCAAAGGCTTCGGCAACTCACAGATGTTTAATGACTCCATAGCTGTAGCCGAGTTCCAAGGACGCCCACTCGCCGATCATATTTCCGTTAAGAATGGTAGGCCTCCTGGTGCTCTTTTGGTTCCTCGTCCACCTCTTGATGCTCCTACTGTTGCCGAGGCTGTCGCTGTCATCGCTTGCTGGTAACATATCAAAATCAAATCAAACCCCTTTGCATGCATGCATGCATGCATGCATGCATGCATCTACTACGTACTAACATATCGTACTTCAATTTAAATGGTTTAATTAACATCATATATATGTTGGTTAAATTATAGGTACGAGGACAACACAGAATGGGGTGATAAAATAGGGTGGATCTACGGCTCAGTGACAGAAGACGTGGTGACAGGCTATAGAATGCACAACCGAGGGTGGCGATCGGTATACTGCGTGACCAAACGTGATGCCTTTCGTGGCACGGCACCCATCAATCTAACGGACAGGCTCCACCAGGTGCTTCGATGGGCGACAGGATCGATCGAAATCTTCTTCTCAAAAAACAACCCACTCCTAGCCAGTAGGAGGCTCAAGTTCCGACAACGAGTGGCGTACCTCAACGTAGGATTCTACCCATTCACCTCGGTGGTATTGGTGGTCTACTGCTTTCTCCCTGCTTGGTGTCTCTTCACGGGAAGCTTCATCGTTCAATCTCTAAACGTGGCATTCCTTTGTTACCTCTTGGTAATCACCGTTACATTGTGTCTCCTCTCCTTGCTAGAAGTGAAATGGTCAGGGATTGAGCTTGAGGAGCTTTGGAGGAACGAGCAGTTTTGGGTGATAGGAGGGACTAGTGCTCATCTTGCAGCCGTGATTCAAGGGCTTTTGAAAGTGATAGCCGGGATAGAGATCTCCTTCACTTTGACCTCAAAATCGTCCGGAGAAGATGAGGATGATGTGTATGCTGATCTCTACGTGGTGAAGTGGACGAGTTTGTTTATAGTGCCACTTACAATCATTGTTGTGAACCTAGTCGCGGTTATCATTGGGATGTCGAGGACATTGTATAGTGTGATACCGCAATGGGGGAAGCTGTTTGGAGGACTCTTCTTCAGCTTTTGGGTGATAGCTCATATGTATCCTTTTATAAAGGGTTTGTTGGGAAGAAGAGGAAGAGTGCCGACCATAGTGTATGTGTGGTCGGGTATTCTGTCAACGACATTGTCTTTGTTGTGGTTGTCGATCAGCCCTCCAAGTGATACCAGCGCAAAGGGTGGAAGTATTACTATATAACTTATTATATTCTTAAAAGAAAAAGTAAATTAAATCCAAAGTATTGTAGATAAACAACAAGAGAGAGGATGGTGGATTTAGGATATATTGATTGTAGATTCTTCTTCTTACGTACACTGGGTCGATGTTAGAACAAGAAGGAATCTTTTTATTTATTTTTTTGTTATCTTTTTTTTTCTCATGGACATAATGTAAAAGATGTACAATGCATAGAATCACTCATTTGTTAATATCTATGAGAGAGGTTTAATTACTCTTCTACCCATTTTGTGATTTTCTACCACTTAATTAATTAATGAGTTTTTGCTATACTTTTCCTAAATGTGTAGAATGATTTTTCTATGGCTCAATTTGTGTAAAATAGTAATACTATGATACTTTTCATTGTAATTCCAACAAATTTGGTAGACCAGTTACAACGAATGTTTTTTTTTTTAAATCCAGTTATAATAAATGTTATCAGGATCAAACTGGTCGTCAAGCTAGTCCAACGTGAGGGTTCAAGATCAAAAGTTCAACCGGAGGCGAATCATAAAAACTAGTGTAAAAATCGTTCATGATAGTTATGTAAATAATGTATGGTATGTGATAAAAAAAATTAGAGTCCGACTTGGCATCAAGGAAGGGGTTTCCTTGACCCCATTAAGGAACAATCACAGCCATTGATGAAATTTCATTAATCCAACGGTCCAAAATAGAAAGGTGTTTTGGGATTGATGAAATTTCATTAATCCAACGGTCCAAAAATTCATCCACCATCTGTCAACCCTCGCCGGCAGCCGCCTCTGTCCGTCGCCGTCGCCGCCTCTGTCCACCAGTCGCTAGCATCCGTTCCGTCCGCCGGTCGCCGCCTCAATCCGCCAGCATCCACCTCTGTCCGCCACCCCTCCCCCTCCGGCGCGGCACCACCACAGTAATTATTTAAAAATATTGTTGGTTCGGGGATTTGAACCTTGACCTCTTTGTTGTAAAACTAAACTCCTACCACTATGCCACTGAGTATTATTGAGATTATATAACAATAATTTTTATTTATTAAAATAGTATACACATGGTTTGTACAAAATATGTGCACGAAGTATGTGTACACTAATATAAAAAAAGGGTGTGCACGTATACGAACAGGTGTACACACATTATTTTATAAGTAGTGTGCACATGATTTATATAAAATATGTGCACACGAGTACAAAATATGTGTACATTAGTGTACAAAATATGTGTTCATCCACGTATATAAATATGTTTACACATGTATAGAGAGTGTGTGCACGTGTACACATTGTGTACAAGATAAGTGTACTCGTGTATAAAAATTGTAAGTACATAAATGTGTGAGTATAAAACGTGCACAAAACGTGTACGTGTAGAACGTGAACACATGTATAAAACGTGTACACAGTTTATGCACAGAAATGTGCACGTACACATATACAGAAACGTGTACACATATTAAAAGCGAGTACGAAGCGTCACAAAAAAAATTCCAGAAAAATAGGTCTGACGACGGTGGTGGCCAAAATTTTTTTCGAAATCGGAGCTTCAGTCGTATGAGAAATCGTCGGAAAAGTCATCGGAGCTCCAGTCGTCGGAGAAGTCGCCAAAAAAGTCATCGGAGTTCCGATCGCTGGAGTCCCTATCACTGGAGCTCTGGTCGCCGGAGACTTTCCGGCGACGTCAACACTTAAATAAATAAAAAGAAATTAAATTAAATTATGAAATGGCACTTAGAGCATCTCCAATGGTAATGTGTAAAAGCTTTAAAGCTTTTAGAAAAAGCTCCATAGAAGAGTATGAGGTGGCACTAAAAGTTTTACATAAAGCTTTAGCAACTACAATGATATGGTTTGAAAGTTTAAAACTTTAAGTGAAAATATTATAATCCATAAAATAGTATGAGATGGAAATTATGGAAGAGAGATGATGCAAAAGCTTTACGTACATAAAGTCTTTGCATAAAGCTTTATGCAATTAACCAATCAACTCATTTATTTCTCATAATTTTTTTACATTAATTATTTATTTATTTAAATCAATCATTTTTTATAATAATTTCCTACCAATTTCAATTAATCAAAATGCCAAATAAATGTTTCACTACGAATGTACATCATCATGAATGATGACATAAATAAATAACATCAGTCTTTCAATAAAATTGATACAGCTAAATTAAAAATGAAATAAAAACACAAATAATTTATAGAAAGCAGTGACACATTTATTAAAAAAATTGCAACGTGTGTTCAATGTTCAGTGTCATCTCCGAAACGTTGTCAAATATGCTCCACCAAATTTGCTCTGAGTTGTTGATATACTTCACTGTTACGTAATTTTGCATGCTTGTAACATGATCGTTATAGTATTTTGCTATTCGTTCCCAAAAGTTTTTTATGTTCTGTGTGTTTCCTTTCACACTATTAGTTGAGATGATGAGGCAAGAGCTTGCAAGCAATTTGTCATCTTCACCGCTCCACCTCTTGCGACTTTCATCATTACTCATTTCGTCGGACTCCGCCATATTATCAGGTCTTGTATCGACAGGCGGTGTTGGCATACTTTATGGTGTATATTGTTGTTGCATTGTTGGATTGAAACACTCATAGTGTGGATACATGGGGATATGAGGGTTTAAATGATATGGAAAATTCTCGATACCTTGGCGTTCTTGAAATTGTGAAAAAACCTTGCACTTGAGGTGGTGGAGCCATGTGTTGAGGATGAAGTGGTTCGCCATCATGATGACTACCCATAACCTCATGAAATAATTTGATTCCATGTGGAGAAGTTAGTAATGATAAAGTTTACTGTAATTCAATTCATAAAGGTGTTTTCATTCTTATCATCTTAGATTATGCGAAGTATGTGGGATACCTCCAACAAATCATGTATTTCTGTTTCAGTAACAACAACCCTATATTGCCGATATTTTTTTAGGGTTTTACTAATTAATTGCATTTTTCATAGTATTCCATCAAATACCTGATTTAAATTGAGTTTGACATGTTTAACTTCAAATAGATGTATTAATTTAATAATATTTTAATTATATTATATTATTAATTATTAGATGATTTATTTGTCAGTTTCATCATTTGTAATTATATATACTTATATTCTTAATTAAAAAAATACTTAGAGTGCTAATACAAACCTTTTGGAGCTAATGTGGTGTTCTAAATGCGTACCAATTGACGTCATGAAAATGATAGGTGGAATGGAAGGACCCAAAATGCAAGGTTGTATTTGTACATGGGGCTATTTGTAAAGTTGGAAAAGTATAGGGGGACAAAGTGCTGTTTTCCCTTAATATTTTATTCATATTATATTATATTATATTATATTATTAATTAATGTTTAAAAGTTTATACAGCTTTATAAGTTTTATGTCATTATTGGAATATCTTTATAAGTCAGGGTGTTTTAAAAAAATGATATAGCATACTTGTTAAAGCTTTAAATTACAAGACTATTGGAGATGCTCTTATACCCTTTAATTTAAACTATTAGATTTAAAAATGAATCAATGATTGAGATTAATCCTTGATACCATCAAGGAAGGCCAAATTACTTGATGACTAGCTGACTCAAAAAATTCATCATAAGTAAGTTTATGAAATATACATGAATTTATTACAACTTTTGCATTTGTGGCTACTCTCCCTAAAATGCATTTGTGGTAACTTTCAGAAACAAGTGGTTATTGAAGGTAGCGGTTGAAACAAAGAATTGTTAAAACAAGAATTTAAGAGGTAGAGAAAGAGATATAGGCTTTCCCTTCAATCTTCTCTTTGTTATATGTGGGCAGTGGATCTGCATCCAAACCTCCGGGTTTGGACTGTTCCAAACTCAACTAACGGAAGGGTGTTTTCGGAATTTCAAAAATACGCCCCCATTATCTCAGCTCCCTTCGGCCGGCAACTTCCTCGACTTCTCCTCTTATCCACTTTCTCTCCGGCTGCTTTCTCTTTCCTTCTCCTCCGATCCTCGTCGTCTCTGTCACCACAGCCGAAACTCTTCTCATCCGACACCCTGGCCCTTGCCCTCTTTTATTTCTCCTCTTCTCCCTCAACTTCTCTTCCTTCCGCCTCAAATCTCAGATCCTCCACCTCGAATTTATCACCATCGTAAGTAGCTCCAACGCACTACGAATCTCGCCAGATCTGGGCACTACGTTAGGTGAGGTGCTGGATAGTGTCGAGGTGTGGAGTGGGTGCCGGAAGTGGAGATTATGTCGGCAGCGGAGCTGACGGCCGAGATGAGGTTGAAGAGAGGAATTGTTCACTCTGGTCATTATGGTGCTCAAGAAACAGTTGAATGTGCGATTAGACTGAGAGAGGAGCTGTTGAGACGACAAAGGTGGAAGATTAGAAGAAGAATATGCAGAGGTCTCAAACTGCATCATCAAAGATGTAATAAAGTAATGGAACACGAGGGAAGAGCCCTGAATAACAATAATCGCTGTTACTTGAAGAGCACATACACGAGAGATGGATTTGGGTGTCGGATTGGAACTGGAGATCGAGTAGGGAGATGAGATTTGGGTGGTGTCGTCGAAGCGTGGGATTTGGGTGAAGTTGGAACGGGATGCTGGGTGGCGGTTTGGTGGGATCCGGACTTTGGGTTTGTGGGTGGGAACCAGTGCAGGGGTGGGGTCGGGCGTTGGGCGGTGGAACACAAAGTTAAAGGATGAAGGAGGAACACAAAGTGGAAAATTACAGTTCAGTCACTAAATTGTATGTTGTTGACAAATTAAGATTTTGGTGGGCATTTTATAAAAATTTGAATGTAAATATTGGTGGAATAATTTATAGCTATATAATATGTTCCTCGAATAACATGTTAACTAGTTATCAAATAATCTTGTTAACTAGTTAACTCGATTGGTTAACTATACAAATAATGATGTTAACTAGTTAACTAAATAAAAACAACATAACTAGTTAACAAAAAATTCAATTAACTAATCATGGTTATTCGTTATATCATGTTAACTAGTTATCTGCTGATAACTAGTTAACTGTAAGAACTCAGGTTAACTAGTTAACTAGTTATGAATAAAAAAAACTTGTTAACTTGTCATCGTCGGAAAAGTAATGGGAGTTTGGTTGTTCGCCGGAGCCTCGCCGGAAAACATATTAACTGTAAAAACCCAAGATATCTAGTTAACTAGTTATCAATAAAAAAAATCAAGTTATTAGTAAAAATCAGGTTAAGGAAAAGTTATCGGAAAAATTCACCGGAAAAAGTCATGATGTTAACTAGTTAACTAATTACAAACAACATAACTATTTAGGTAACTAGTTAACAACAAATTTAATCAATTGTGGATAACTTGTTGAGTAAAAATTGGATGATTAATTAACTAGTTAACTCGATCAGATAACTAGTTAACAACTTGGTAACTCGTTAACTCGATTGGTTAACTAGTTAACTTATCGAGTTACCTAGTTGGCTCGATTGATTCACTAGATTAACTCGATTGGTTAACTAGTTAACTCGATTAGATAACTAGTTAACTCGTTATCTAAATCATGATGTTAATTAGTTAACTAGTTAACTAGTAAAAATAGGTTAACTAGTTAACTTGTCCTCGCCGGAAAAGTCACTGGAGTTTGGTCGGTCTCCGGAGCCTCACCGGAAAACATGTTAACTAACTAGTTAACTATAAAAACCCAAGTTAACTAGATAACTAGTTACGAATAAAAAAATCATGCTAATAAATTAATAGAATAAAAAAATCATGCTAATAAATTAATAGTAAAAATCATGTTAGCTAGTTAACTTGTCCTCGTCGGAAAAGTCGCATGGAAAAGTCACCGAAAAAAAGTCACCAGTGGCGGCGACCGCGGTCGACGGTCGGCGGCCGGTGACCGCGGCGGCGACGGCGGCCGGCAACGTTGGACGGCGACAGTGTATTGCCAACGGTAATAAAACATAAAATATTTAAATAATAAATAATAATAAAATATTTATATTAAATATAATAATTTAATTATTTGTGTAAAGTCCTAAATACCCTGACAAATCTGGACCATTAGATTGGTCAAAGGGTCAAACTAGATCTAACGGTTGAGAATGGGTTTAGAACTTTCCAAACCCATATATTCCTGGACGCCGATCCTCTCCCTTATATGTGAGATATAGATTTTTCATTTTAGATGTGTTGGATCGTTTTTTTTTTTTTTTTTTTTTTTGCTCAGTGCTCCATTTTTAGTCTTAAGATCATTGTTGAAAGAACTTTTCATACTTGGACTAGTGGAGCTATAGGTTGGTTCCTTCGAAAAGTTCACTCAAAGAGTTCTTAGAGTAGTAGACAGGAAGATGTCTCAAGACCCACAAGGGTCATCACTAGGCACATAGGCGGTGTCAGAGCGCCTCGCCCTGACGCCCAGCAACCACCCCGGTCAGAGTCAAGTTAGTCAGTCCCATCTCTGACAAGGCCCACCCCGTCGAAAGGATGGGCCCCATCCAAGGACCCCTGTTGCGCTTCCCTCGCGGTCCGCTGGGATGACGACACGTGGCACGAGGGCCCTTGCCAGCTTGGACCTATAAATAGGAGGTTTGGTGTGAACCGCCGCAACCGTGGGCAGACGATCCTAACCACCGCAAGTCTTGAACCTTCGCTCGATCACCTTTGGCACCGGGGGCGGATTAGTACTAGGACCCGTTGGCTATATAACAGCCGGGAACCCGTAGTGTCCAGGAATGGCTCCACGAGAGAAGGAAATACTTCTAACGATAATACCTATTCTAAGCTATGCACGCAGCATAAAACTAAAGAATTGAGAGAACAAAGTTCTTATTTGATTAATTGATTCAAAGGGGTTCGGTTTTACAATGAGGCCGAAGCCTCTTATTTATAGTGAGGAAGTCGTGAACAGGCTCACGACTCCTACAAGGAAAAGAACTCTTAAAAATAATAAAATATGAGCTTAAGTCCTATTTAGAATAAAATAAGGCTTACTTGCTCCTAAAGAAACGAAACTAAAAGGGAAAATCCGAATAGAATACTAAAAGACTTAAAATAATACAAAAGCCGGCTAGAAACCCTAATCCGCGGATTCGGCCGGTCCGGCCGGATGTGCCGCTCACGCGCGGGCCGGATTAGAAAAGTCGGCGCCGCCTTTGCTATCGGGCTTGGGATTGGTGGCGGCGTCGGCTGCTCGGGCTGGGCGATGCACGGGGCTTCGGATGCTGGACTCTGGCTAGTCTGATGCTGATGCTGCTCGGCATCCGGGGTTCCTGCTCGGCCTGCCCGCTCGGCCTTCCTTCCATTTCCTCATTTCCTCCATTTCCTTCTGTGCTCCTAGGTTGGCAGCTCCTAGGCTTGGCTCTAGGCCTTGTATGGAGTTGAGGGCGGGTGCTAAACCTCCCAGGGGCTGAGTCCGGTGTTGGGCCGATGCCGAGCGCCGCTCGGGGTGCCCGTGCGCTGTATTCGTCGCCCGGTTGGCCGGTCGGGGGACGGCTTGGTTGGTCAGCAGGGTGTATTCGGATCGGATAATTCGGTCGGCATCCTCTTCGTGTCTCTCATGGCTCCAAGTCTTCATGTAGAGAGATAGTCGTTCTTTGAAGGCCTTAGATTGGCTACGGGTGAAAGGTAGTTCGGGCCGTGTCCAAGGAACAGGAGGCTCATCATTCCCCTCTTCTTGAGAAGGATTCGGCCTCGAATCCGGTTCTGCATAGATCTCATCATAGTAGGGGGTTAAATCAGCAACATTGAACGTGGCACTTACCCCATAGGAATTGGGCAGGTCTATCACATAGGCGTTGTTGTTGATTTTCTTGAGTATGGTGTACGGGCCGTCGCCTCTGGGAAGGAGTTTAGATTTCCTTTGCTCGGGAAATCGTTCTTTCCGGAAGTGAATCCACACTTGATCGCCTACTTCGAAGATCTTTTCTTTCCTTCCTCGGTTGGCGTTCCGAATGTATTGAGCCGTTCTCCTTTCGATGTTGGCCTTAGCTTTCTAGTGAATTTTTCGGACGTACTCGGGCTTTTCCTGTCCATCGGCGTCTAGGAATTCATGTAAGGGCAGGGGTGACAAGTCTAGGGGGGGTTAAGGGGTTGAACCCGTAAACAAGCTCGAATGGTGAATACTGGGTGGCGGAGTGGACAGCCCGGTTGTAGGCAAACTCAACATAGGGAAGGCATTTTTCCCACGTCCGGATGTTAGATGAGATGATGGCTCGGAGCATTTGAGAGAGTGACCGGTTGACCACCTCGGTCTGTCCGTTAGTTTGGGGGTGACAGGTTGTAGAGAACATAAACTTAGTTCCCATCTTGGCCCAGAGGGTCTTCCAGAAGTAGCTGAGAAACTTGGAATCCCGGTCAGACACAATAGTCTTAGGAATCCCGTGGAGTCGGACGACCTCTTGAAAAAAAAGATCAGCGATGTTAGAAGCATCATCGGCCTTGTGGCATGCAATGAAATGGGCCATCTTTGAAAACCTGTCAACTATAACAAAGATGGAGTCCTTTCCTTTCCGAGTCTTAGGTAGCCCTAGGATGAAATCCATGGAGATATCAACCCACGGGTGTTCGGGTATCGGAAGAGGGGTATACAGCCCGTAGGGTTGGAGATGGGACTTAGCTCGTTGGCATTTAGAACATTGAGCAATAAGTTTTTCCACATCGTGGCGCATCTTAGGCCAGTAGAAATGTTCCTTGAGGGTAGCTACGGTCTTGGCGACTCCGAAGTGTCTCACGAGTCCACCTCCGTGTGCTTCTAAGGCTAATACTGTTCGGCAGGAGTAGTTGGGGAGGCAGAGCTTGTTTGCTTTGAATAAGTACCCATCCTGTCGATAGTACTTGCCAAACCCGCCTTGTTCACATTAGGGCTGGCAGTCGGCCCGGTTCGGTCAAAAACCGAACCGAAAGGTCGGTTGACCGAAGCCGAATTGTGGCCGAAGGCATGACCGGCGACCGAACCGAAAATCTTCGGTTTTTTAGCCGAGCCGAACCGGCCGGTTTCGGTTTATAACCGAGCCGTGACCGAAAACCGATTGAGTCCATTTTGACCGAAATCCAGCAGTAAGAACCGAACCGAACCGAACAGAAAACCGCACCGAAACCGAAATGAGGACCGAAACCCGAATTTTGGCAAAAAAACCGAAAGCTGCTGATATGTTTTGCTAAAAATTTTGTCAAAATTTTGGCAGCATAACGCTACAATCTGGGCAATTCAGTTTTTCGCAATATTCCCTGAAACGAAAAAAGAAGACATCATACCACAAATACATAATCAACCATCCATCATAATAAGTCTGAGTCATAACGCATAATCATAATTCAAAAGTCATCAACAACATAATTCAAACACCACACAAAGTCAACATTAAAAACATAAACAAATTCAACCATCCCAATTCGCAACATCTAAAAGCTAATCATCATCTGACGCGCCCGCCATACCAAACATTTCATTTTCCAGTGCATCGTCTTCATTGTATTCATTATCATCATCGTCATCACTATCAACAATAGCATTGTCATTGCCATTCTTGTTGATGAATGATTGTAGAACGGGTTGCACAAGAGGATCAGAACCAATTGCTGGTGGAGTAGCATCAAACTTCAAAACCGTCTCTTCGAAACCTAAACAAAACAAGACTCGGTATGAGTATAAATGATATATGGAATATAAACTACTATCTCTGGAAGATAAGCAGTATAAATGCGAAAGATTACCTTTCTCGAACTCCAGTTGTTCTTTCTCATTTTCCTCTTCTTCGGGATCAAATATATCCGGAGATGTTGACCGCAACCAATCCTCAGCACAAATCAGAGCTTCCACAATAGCAAGAGTCAATGAGCTCCTAAAGTTGCTCAGCACTCGTCCCCCAGTACTAAAAGCACTCTCAGAAGCTACAGATGAAATTGGGACGGCAAGTACATCCCTAGCCATCTCACTGAGAATAGGAAACCTGAGTGCAGATGCTTTCCAATATGCCAAAACATCAAACCGTTGCTTCTTATCTGAACTACTCAGTTCTCGTGCTTCAGCTAGATACTTTACCAACTCTGCTCTAGGGTCATCACCCGTGTGATTATCATCGTCAAACGCAGCGAAGCAATCATCTTCAATCTCTTGGTCCTCCTCAAAGTCATCTTCGTCTCCACCATCTACTCCATTAACACCGGTAGTCTGTGATGATGAAGCTACAGATCCACTTTGACTAATGTTGACACGTTTCTCATACTCTGCCTTGTATAGGTCAAACAAAGCATGCAATTCACTTCTCACCATCTCTACCAATTCAGCACATTGTGTCGGATCATAAATCAGCTTGAAAGAATATGGAATGATTTCCATCTTCTTTCGTGGATCGAGTATAGCTCCGATGTAGACGAGTCTGTTAACTTTGACGTTGGCAACGTCCTCAGACCAATACTTCTTAACTTTCTCCTCCATTGAGCTTGCCATTGTTGATATGACTGTTTCCTCGTCTCTTTTCATCTTATTAATGTGATAAAACAACTTTGTCACTTCTTTGAGGAAGAGATTAATGGTAACATATGAGGTACCAGATGCCACACGAGTCATGTCACTGAAGAACTTCAGGTGACTAGAGAGGACTCTCACACTATCCCAATCACTAGAACTTGGAACACCAATGACCTCACCTTGATAAGTCTTCGCCCCCAGATCTTCCACAAAGTTACTTTCCATATTTTCGAGAACTTTGAATGCTTTTTCATAAGCTGAAGCCGTATCCAACATTGAGAATGTGGAATTCCACCTAGTTGGTACATCTAGTACGGGCATTTTCTTACACTTCATCTTCCTAATGGCCACAGCATTCCAGAAACACTCTTCACGTGCTGGCGATGCACGAACCCATCTCACCGCCTCCCTCACTCGCCTAACTGACATTCCAATCTTATTTAGTCCATCTTGAACTATTAGATTGATAATGTGGCAAACGCAACGAACTTGCAAGTAGTTTCCGCTCAAGAACTGAGTACCCCAACCATGTAATTTCCCGTGCAAGTACTTGATAGCGGAATCATTTGCACTCGCATTATCAACCGTCACAGTGAAAAGCCTCTTCAACCCCCATTCATCCAGACATCTGGCAATCCCTGCCCCAATATCACTTCCCTTGTGACTTGTAATCCGAGAGAAACTGATAACCTTCTTATGCAACTTCCAGTCATGTCCAATGAAATGTGCTGTTATGCACATGTAATTTAGATTTTGAACAGATGTCCAAGTGTCAGTTGTTATCGACACTCGACCAGCACAAGCTGTCCTCAAGTAATCCTTTAACTTTTGACGCTCAGCAATAAAGAGTTTGAAACAATCCTCTCGTATTGCTCTCCTCGAAGGAATGTCAAACTCTGGGCAACATACTTCCATAAAACGTTTAAACCCCCTATGTTCCACAAAGCTGAAAGGAAGCTCATCAACTATTATCATTTCAGCTAGAGCCAACCTTATAGCAACTGACTGAATTGCCAGGCATCTGGAGTTGCTTCCCCTCTAACAGTTGAACTCTTCTTCATTATCAAAGTAGTTTGTCCATTTCTTGCATCCCTCTTTGCAATACACTTTAAAGCATGCTTCTTACAAGTAGAAGTACCATTCAAGGTAGGATCAGCAGCAAGAACCTTCTGGCATATATTGCACTTAGCTTTTTTATTCCCATCCTCATCGACAAACTGAACCATAACTGTCCACGCTGATGACCATGACTTATGTGTTGATTGGGGAGCATTACTAGCACTAGCACTATTAGCACTGTCACTGATAGGAGTAGGAGGAGTACCAGTAGTAGCAGCAGCAGCAGGTACCTCAGGTTCAGGGTCAGGAGCCGGAGTAGTGCGAGCCGGATTGCGACTCGGTTGTTTTGGAATAGGAGGTCGTGAATTACCCTTGGTGCGTTTCTGTGCAGGTGATTGAGTCTGAATTCCTTTACGCTTACCACTTCGCGTATTCACACCCGCTTCCATTCTTCTTTGATCTGAATCCCTGCAATTCACATACATTTCATTAAACGTTAATAGGCAGGCAATATATATTTCCCATCATGCGGACTTGGGTAGAATGAATATTATATAAGCAGCAGATGATTACTAGAAGCCATGAAATATATAAGTAAAAGTTGTTGAGCATGAACCAAGTTGTTGAGCATGAACCAAGTCATGAAATATATAAGCAGCAGTTTTAAACAAGTAACAAGTAATTCCAACCAAGTTTCATGAACCAAGTTGTTGAGCATTGTTACAATACAACTTACAACCAAGTAAAAGGAAATCAATGATTCAAACAAGTAATTCCAAATCTTCAGATGGGGAAATTATCCCCATTGAAATATGTATATATGGAATGGAGCTGTGAGAATCATTCATACACAATTAGGATAGCCAAACTTCAGAATCATTCATACACAATTAGGAGGCCGCAAGTTCTAACCTAATTTCAACATCGGATAGCTACAAGAAAAGAGGACTTACATTTCAGTTTAGAGTTCAATCTAGGGATTTAGGGTGTTGCAGTCGTCTAGTGGTGCTGTGCTGCTGCTGCCTGCTGTGCTGCTGCTGCTGCTGAGGCCATCAACAACCCAGATGGCAGCTAAACTATTCTGATTCAACCGACTGTGCGAACAATCTAGCGAGGCAAACCGAACAAAAAAGACAGATCAATTGAAAAGGAAGAACACCCAACAAATAAAAAATCAGAATGAGTGCAGATGATGATCATAAAACAACACTTACCGGCGAGCTGGGAAGAATCACAACCCAGGAGCCAGAAATCTCAACCAAAACAGACCGAGGAAGGAGGCGATTAGGGATGAATGTGGGGAATTTTGTAGTCGGGTCGGGTCGATGAAGGTTTTTGGGGAGGAGGAGGGTAGAGAGTCAGAGAGAATCGAGGAAGGAGGTTTGAAGTTTGAAGAAGGAAGCAGGCGGCCGCTGCTGCAGATTTGTAGGGGAAAAAAGAGACCCACAATCAATTTGAAGAAGGAAGCAGGCGGCCGCAATCAATTTCAATACGGGGAACTTAGAAAAAGAGACCCACTTGACCATTGCTTCTTCAACTGGGAAGTACGAACTGAGAGGGTGAAAGAGATGAGAAATTAGGAATTAGGTCAAAGTGATTGAGAATGAATTATTTCCTCAGACCCATGCGTGAGTGAGAGAGAGTGAAGTGAGAAATTCGGTTGTAATCTCGGTTTTCGGTTTTTTATCGGTTTTAACCGAAAACCGGCAGAAACCGAAAATAGCTCATTTAATCAACCGACGACCGAGCCGACTCGGTTTCTTCTCGGTTCGGTCACCTCGGTTCCGGTCCGATTTTCGGTTAAAACTGAAAAACCGGCAACCGACTGCCAGCCCTAGTTCACATGCTTCAAAGATGCTTTTAAAGTCTTGGTCGGCAGCATAAAGTTCCTTAATGTACTCAAATCCAAGGAATTTGGTGGTAAGGACGGAGAGAAGGGTATACCTTCGAGAAAGGGCGTCGGCCACCACATTCTCTTTACCTTGTTTTAACTTGATGATGTAAGGGAAGGATTCAATGAACTCTACCCATCAGGCGTGCCTTCGGTTGAGTTTATGTTGGGCCTTTAGGTATTTTAAGGGATTCATGATCGGTATGGATGATAAACTCTTTGGGCCATAAGTAGTGCTGCCAAGTTTTGAGGGCTCGGACAAGGGCGTAGAGTTCCTTGTCATAGGTCGGGTAATTGAGGGACGCTCCATTGAGTTTTTCACTAAAATAGGCGATGGGTCTCCCCTCTTGCATAAGGACAGCACCAATTCCTACTCTGATGCATCACATTCAATCTCAAAGGGCTTGTTAAAGTCAGGGAGCTTGAGGAGGGGTGCTTCGGTCAGTTTTTGCTTGAGGGTCTCGAAGGCGGCTTGCTGACTCGGGCCCCAGTGGAAAGGAAGATCTCGTTTGATTGCCGCCGTGAGGGGAGCAGCTAGAGTGCTGAAGTCCCGGACAAACCTCCGGTAGAAACTAGCCAACCCATGAAAACTCCGGATATCTGTGATGCTTTGTGGGTCGGCCAGGACTTGATGGCTTTGATCTTCTCCTCATCCACCCTTATTCCTGAAGAGCTGACAACAAAACCAAGGAACACAAGGTGATCGGTGCAAAAAGTGCACTTAGCCATGTTGGCATATAATTGTTCTTTCCTTAGAATCTCTAAGACGGCTTTGAGGTGTCCTAAATGATCTTCTAAGTTCTTGGAGTAGACTAGGATGTCATCGAAGTATACTACCACAAATTTCCCGATGTAAGACCGTAAGACTTGATTCATGAGTCTCATAAAGGTGCTAGGGGCATTAGTTAGGCCGAAGGGCATGACCATGCACTCATACAGCCCTAGCTTGGTTTTAAAAGCGGTTTTCCATTCATCCCCTTCCTTCATTCGGATTTGGTGATATCCGGATCGAAGGTCTATTTTGGAGAAGATAGCAGACCCATGTAATTCATCAAGCATATCATCTAGTCTAGGAATGGGATGTCGATACTTAACTGTGATGTTGTTGATAGCTCGGCAGTCGACACACATCCGCCATGTTCCTTCTTTCTTTGGGACTAGGATGACTGGGACGGCACACGGACTCATACTCTCTCGGACGTATCCTTTGTTCATTAGTTCCTCAACCTGTGATTGAATTTCCTTGGTTTCCTTCGGGTTGGTGCGGTAGGCGGCTTTGTTCGGTAGGGCTTCCCCGGGTATCAAATCGATTTGGTGCTCAATTCCTCTAAGTGGGGGTAGCCCGCTAGGAACTTCTTTTGGGAAGACATCTTGGTAGTCCTGCAATAGAGATGAAACGGCACTGGGTATTGCTGAACTGGGGTTAGTATTAAGGCAATCCCTATATCGGACTACCACCATAGGCCTTCGGGCTATGAGGGCTTGTTTGATATCCATGGAGGTAGCGATCAGACCTTCCTTCTGCTTGCTTCCCTGAGAGATGGCCCCAATAGAAGTTAGAGTTTCGGGTTTAGGGCTTAGGGTTGGATCTGACCGTTCCTTTTTGTTTTCTTGAAGCTCTATCTCTTTTCTTTCTTGCGTGACCCGCCTCTCTATTTGGTCTTGTAGGATTTCTGATGGGGAGAGAGGTTTAAGCTTGAACTTAGTGTTGTTATGGAAAAGGCGGTAACTATTGGTTCTTCCATCGTGTTTGGAGAACCTATCAAACTGTCATGGTCGGCCAAGTAATATATGGGCAGCCTCCATTGGTACAACATCACATAGGACTTGATCAGCGTATCTCCCAATACTGAACGGAATGTAGGATTGACGGGTGACCTTCAATTCTCCACAGTTACTAAGCCAATGCAGCTTATAGGGGTGGGGATGCTTTTGGGTACGTAGACGAAGCCCTGTTACAAGATCCTGACTAACAGCATTGGTACAACTGCCGCCATCAATGACCAAGCCACAAACCTTATTTTTAATGACGCACCGGGTGTGGAACAGGTTATCTCTCTGCTCCTGTCCACTGTTTAGGGTTTGGGCGCCGAGGAGCCGTCGGGTTACGGCGGAGTATCGAGGGGTCTGTTTTGATTGCGTATGCCGGCGGGTGGCATGAGTGTCATCGGGGTCAGCTAGGGCACCGGGACTGGACAGAGAATCAGATAGAGGCGGCCGGAGGTGTGAGAGCTGGGGCTCGGTAGGGTTCTCGGAAATCCTCGACTGCTCGGCTTGGGCCATGGCTCGGGCCTTGGCTCGAGTGATCCTGGCGGTGACGGTGCTTGGAGGGGGACCGAGGGTCGATCCTCCACTGGACGGAGGGCTGCTTAATGATTGGTCGGAGGCAGCTTTAGAGGAGCCGCTGGGGTTACCCGGCGGGTGGGCGAATGGAAGTACGGGACGCTCTTCGGGCGCCGAGGGTTGGCGAGATGTCGGGCGCTGGTCGGTTGTCGGGGGCCTGCCGGGTACCAAGTGTTGTTCAAGCGCCGGGGCAGGAGCCGGTTGCTGAGCCGGAACCGGGGCCGGAGCTGGTTGTCCTTTAAATGCCCGTTCAATCCGGTCGATCGATGCCTTCATCTGGACTAGAATTTGAGCGATCGTTGGTAGGGTGGCCTCGAGCAGGGCGAGTTCTTCCTCTGTCATTAGTTGATAATATAGGGAAGCAAATATATCTATCTACCCCTCTTCTTAAGATCAACCTATAATGAACGAGAAACCCTAGGGCAGATTGCCTTTCTTTTTCTTTTCTTTTCTTTTTCTTACAAAGCTTCGAACAAGAATGAAAGATAGATGGATTTTCTAAACTGATTTTCTACTAACACGAAAACAAAGATAGATAGGGTTTTTCAAGGATTTTCTAAGACTGAAAAGTAAGGGATATGAATCCAGGGTTTCAAACCTGAAGACTGGGATAGATTGTGGTTCCTCGAGTTGAACCGAAGCTCTGATACCAAAACTGGTGTGAACCGCCGCAACCGTGGGCAGACGACCCTAACCACCGCAAGTCTTGAACCTTCGCTCGATCACCTTTGGCACCGGGGGCGGATTAGTACTAGGACCCGTCGGCTATATAACAGCCGGGAACCCGTAGTGTCCAGGAATGGCTCCACGAGAGAAGGGGAATACTTCTAACGATAATACCTATTCTAAGCTATGCACTCAGCATAAAACTAAAGAATTGAGAGAACAAAGTTCTTATTTGATTAATTGATTCAAAGGGGTTCGGTTTTACAATGAGGCCGAAGCCTCTTATTTATAGTGAGGAAGTCGTGAACAGGCTCACGACTCCTACAAGGAAAAGAACTCTTAAAAATAATAAAATATGAGCTTAAGTCCTATTTAGAATAAAATAAGGCTTACTTGCTCCTAAAGAATCGAAACTAAAAGGGAAAATCCGAATAGAATACTAAAAGACTTAAAATAATACAAAAGCCGGCTAGAAACCCTAATCCGGCGGATTTGGCGGGTCCGGTCGGATGTGCTGCTCACGCGCGGGCCGGATTAGGAAAGTCGGCGCCGCCTTTGCTATCGGGCTTGGGATTGGTGGCGGCGTCGGCTGCTCGGGCTGGGCGATGCACGGGGCTTCGGATGCTGGACTCTGGCTAGTCTGATGCTGATGCTGCTCGGCATCCGGGGTTCCTGCTCGGCATGCCCGCTCGACCTTCCTTCCATTTCCTCATTTCCTCCATTTCCTTCTGTGCTCCTAGGTTGGCAGCTCCTAGGCTTGGCTCTAGGCCTTGTATGGAGTTGAGGGCGGGTGCTAAACCTCCCAGGGGCTGAGTCCGATGTTGGGCCGATGCCGAGCGCCGCTCGGGGTGCCCGTGCGCTGTATCCGTCGCCCGGTTGGCCGGTCGAGGGACGGCTTGGTTGGTCAACAGGGTGTATCCGGATCGGATAATTCGGTCGGCATCCTCTTCGTGTCTCTCATGGCTCCAAGTCTTCATGTAGAGAGATAGTCATTCTTTGAAGGCCTTAGATTGGCTACGGGTGAAAGGTAGTTCGGGCCGTGTCCAAGGAAACAGGAGGCTCATCAAGGTTCCCCACACAATGGACGACACGACACCCTCAGACCATACGCTCGATACTGCACACTCACACCTGCACACTAAAGGTTGTGGTCATCCGCCCTATCCCAGGGTGCACGCCTGGTACTTCTTTATTATCCTCTCCTACCATTTCGTATCTAGCCCTCACTCTCGCTCTCTTTAACGCATGTTCCCCGCTTTGCAAGGTACCTCCTAACCACACTCAAGGCGAATCCAGGCTCTCTAGGTTCGACCACTCCCAAGGGTTGAACCTCCACTATATTGAACGACCCTTTAGGGCGGATCAATTGGCGCGCCAGATAGGGGTGCAAACTGTCTCATCAACACGAAGAGCGACATGCAGAACCCATCCGAAACACCAGTGGGCGAGAGCACCACGAAAGATATGGTCACCCCAACCAAGCAAGTCATACCTGCCTGAGTCCCACTAAACTCCCGGCTCCAAGAGATAAGAGAAGCAAGTCATATCCGCCAGGACGATGACACACCTTTAAGTCAAGAGACAAATGATTTTCTGTTCAACCGCCAGGGCGGCGGGGGAACACGCAGCACCACAGTGGAGGTCAACGCCATAGCCTCTGCCTTGGTGCCTTCTGCTAAGGATCAGCAACAGGAAAGATGAAAGAAACAGAGGAAAATAAAAGATATGACAAAGACGACAAGCGGGTGAAATATAAAAAGACGTGTAGCATGATCTTGGGGGGAGAAGAGGACGTTCCCAAAGGCAAACAGGTTGTGGGTGAATTCTCTCTGGTGAATCAGAGAGGAGGATACCCTCTCCATCGCTTTTTCAACAGCTGATCTGAAAGGAAGGATTCTTAGCACCCAGGCCATGGTCGTACGGGTGATAACAGAGGACACCCTGGTAGAGCGGGTCCTAGTGGATGAAGGTAGTTCGGTGAATATCCTTTCCGTCGATGCATTAGTAGGATGGGTTTGGACCCAGCGCAGCTCAAGTCGTCCAAGATTGTACTCACAGGGTTCGTAGGAAATGACGTCCCAGTACTCGGCGTCGTCTCGCTTCCGATAACTCTAGGCGACGAAAAGCTACAGGAAACCAAGTATATCAAGGTCTATGTCACCAACTGCAGTTCGGCGTACAACATGATACTAGGGCTCCCAGGCCTGGCAGCATTTGAAGCAGTCTCCTCCCCTGTGCACCAGGTGATGAAATTCCTGGTAGGAGGCGGAATAGGGATCGCCTGGGGAGACACTTGATGTGCAAGATTAAACTCACAACATTCAAGGTCGTATTCCACGAGGGCTCTCTCAAAAGCCAATACTCACACGGTTCATGGACGGTCTATTCATTTGAAAGAAGTTTTGGTTTGAAATAGGAACAAAAGAAAACATAACGAAACTAAACAAACAAAGAAAGCGGTGCAACACAAAGATAAAGGAGGTTCACTTGGAAAGATAGCTTCATCATGCTCCAGAGGAACAAATGCACAAACAAGCCAGACATGATCGAGGTTGCAATTGAATGACCACGCAAATCCCTTCTATAGACTCAATGCACTCTCGTAGCACTAAGTTCCTATCCTAGAACCACTCAACCTAGGCTCTCGCTCTCAAGCTAAGTGACTAAGGATGCATTAAAGGTGTTTGATGAAATGCCAAGCTACAAAACCCTCTCCTATGACTCTATGACCACTAGGCTAGACACCACACTCTCATGTCAATGTCCTAACACTAAGAGAATCATCAAAAGACTAATCAAAGTTCAATTGAATGAAAAACCTAATGCACACCAAGTGTTCGATAAAATGCACAAGAGAGAAATTATGCATTATGGTTGAATTGAGATGATCTAATCTCTTAGAACACACTCTCTTCAATCCCTAGACCTACAATCCATGTAATCTAAGCACTCTCATGGATTACATCACAAAGAATAGACCAAATCAAGCAAACATGGCAATCAATGGAATTAACAACAAGTCTAGAGATCATCTTCTTACATCCAAGATCAATCATATCATGTTTACACAATCAACCTCTATCATGGCACAACTATCTATCAATCCAAGGAAACCTAGGAAATCAGCCACACATGGCCAAGGGTACAAAAGAGAAAGAAAGAGAGATGGTCACCAAGAGCTCCATGGCAATCCTCTTCTTGCAAGCTCCTCTCCCAAGGATGTGGACTTCAATCCAAGCTCATTTACTTTGAGTTGCACCTTGCTCTAGGGTTGTGGATTGGAGATGAGGAGAAAGTGATTGAAAAGTTGAGAAAAAAGAGGTGAGAGGCGTTTTTGTCGAAGGCTGAAAAATGATCATTTCCAAAATTTCCACCGCCTTCACTTTAAATACACTGCTGGAAAAGCCCTGAGTTTTCGGCGAAAACTTCCCAAGTTTTCGCCGAAAATTCCTTTGAAAATCCCTGAGCTGGCCTTCAATTCCTTCACATGTTTTCGGCGAAAACTCAGAAAGTTTTCACCGAAAACTTCTTCGAAAATCAAGCATCAATCTCCTGTTACTAGTTGGCGGCAACTTTTCGGCGAGAACTATGAGGTTCTCGCCGAAAACTTCATTATAAAGCTGTGCACTTTTCTCAATTTTGCAACGGCCATATCTCCTCCGTCCTAGCTCTGATTGACCTTCCGTTTGATCCTATGTGCTCCTTGTCACCAGTACTACGACGCCAAGGCCTGAAAATGCACAGATAAAACTCCAATAGGCACTGAAATTTCCCTCAAAGTGGTACTTGGACAACAAAAGAGCACTTTGCATAAAACTTCAGTAAAATCATATTAAGCATGGCCTTTAAGGATCAAATACGGGCATTTCATAGGTCAATCACAAGCTCAAAATGCACTAAATAAAGTCACATCAAATTCCCCTACGACTAAGCTTTGCTTGTCCTCAAGCAAATGAATTAGAAAACATCCAAGTTCACAAATGACAAGATCGGCCCCATTGAGATTCAAGCAATAACAATTTGGCTTAAACTGTTCCACGAACAAACTTAACCTACACATGCAAGAACGTCAACCAAACAAGTCTAGACCTCACTATTTTCTGCACACTTCAAGTAGTGGTAAATTGGGATACAGAAAAAACCGACCACGACAACACCAACTATAATTAAAAGGACTTGAACTCGGAAAATGGAACGGATTAGGTGGGGGTAGAAAAATTTTGGAAAGTGGTAAGTGATCGTGATGTGGCTATCAACTCGACTTCATCCGCCTCTAGATCTGCACTTTTTACGCTCAAGCTAGGATCACTACAACAAGGGCCAATTTGAGAACTCTTTTTTTCCTTTTTTATATTTTTTTCTCTTTTTTTCCTACTGCATACTAGTGCTCGATCCAACACTTCACTTAGGTGTTGAACCTGCCTAGCTCACAGCCTTTGCCTTTGCTAGTGTTCAACCTGACACTTCACTTAGGTGCCGAGCTTGCCTAGCTTTTCTTTTCTTTTGAGCATTTTCTTCTGAACATTCTCTTCACAAATTAGCCACTTGATCCTTAGCCCCTTACAACTTCCACACAAGATTTCGAATTGGATTTTCGTCTAATCTCCAGCCACAATCACGAGGGATCAAAAAGGGAATGAAAAACATGGATTAGGGTGAAAATGTGTATGATACAACAAACAGGCCAAGGCTCAACGGGTTTTCCTATAGGAAACTGATTCGGGAAGGCTTTTTGGCTGAATATGATGAAATTCTAATAGCCTTTATCATCTTAGACCGGTGTTATCGAGCGGTACAAAAACACGTATCAAACCAATCAACCAAAATACAAGAGTGATAAAATCTCTATTCTGGCCTAGACTCATTTGATAATAGTGCCAACATGCTGGTTATAGGTTCTAAGTGGAACAGTCTAAACGTCATTGTAACACCCCAACCAGACGAGAACATAATCAAATACAGGGAAACACTAACAAGGATGTTACGATGCACGAATACCACAAGAAACTGATTTTTCGTCATAACTCAAGTAAATCTCTTTAAGAGTTTTAAAACAACTCGTATTGATCTGAAAACTTATATCTTCATTTAAACATGATCCAACAGAAGTTTCTCATGAACACATAACAGAGGAGGAGTCACATGTTCCACAGATACCACAAGCGTTTCACTTCTTCCATACAGTTCAACAAGCATTTCTCATATACTTAGTCACACTGACATCATATGGTACAGAACAGGCTACAGAACGTAGACATATACACATTATGTGACTAACCCTGGCATATGCATATGACAAGGTAGTGTATCTCAAAACGTGTGAAAACTTTAAATCAGAGGACGAGGATCAAGACACATTCTTCCAATTCTACCTGGCCTCATCGCCACGCTCGTCAACCCAAATAGCTCTCCTAGGTGGCATGTTGCTTTTGTAGAATCAAGTGTACACCTGCACAGACTACTGACGGTCTGGGAGGAACAAATAAGGGTCAGTGCTACTTCACTGAGTGAGGGCCTTGAGCCCTGGGTCAAACTAAGGTGCAAACAAGTCACGTAACAAGTACGGCAACATGTATCACATATGGTCACCCTGTAAACCTAACTTGTTAGCTCATATTTTAATTGGGATCCCGGCTCACGTATGCTGGTAGACTCCCAGACAGAACAGGCAGTACCCAACCGGTACTTCATAAACATACAGCTCTCCGCGGTAAGAGCCTCGAAAACTGTTCAGTCAATAGGTTCATCCGTCCTAATGACCTACTCCTAGCAAATTGACCATACATGGTTTTCTGCAACATATCATACATATAGTCTCCAGCATACGGGCCCTATCTACGTGATCAAGCAATTCCAGATTATTCTCCTTGAATCATCAATCTAAGTGAGTTGTTATCACAATCAGATCCCAGCAGAACACGAATATCATATCAGGTATAATATCAAGTAAGCAGAACGAGTACAATAACAGATTCACGTATACATATCAATAACAACAATTCACATATGGCCCTAGGGTTGTAGGCCACTATCCTAACATGCATATAATTCTTAATAATTAATAGACACATAAAGGAACGTCTAACCCGGTAGGATACGCAGGAGACCCTCACCAGAAACGAGCAATAAAGCCTTGGTACTAGCTTTCGGGTTCACACCCTAACTCTGACTACCTTCGAATCACGATTCGGATGAATTACTACGCACTAATTTTTCTAGCAATCCTCTAAGCGTTTCCCCCTTCTCTCCTCTATTCTAATTTAAACAAGCCCATTACTTATATAATTGTGGAAACTGATTCTACCACCCCTTTATTATTAACTTAATCATGAAGTAAAGTTGCTAAGCTTTAGTAAAGATAATAAGATAATGATAACATGGGAATAGACACGTTGACATGAGGTGGAATTGGCTTGTTTGTCAATCTCCCCACGTGTTCTCTAACTTTCCAAACCAATCTCATAATCTTTATCCAAGACTCAATTAGCTACTGACCAAATTCCATTAATAATAAGTACCAGGGATATTGATATATAAGTTTATAATGTATAATTCAATCACCTGCCCATTCGCATATGACTAAATGTCATTATAACCTCTAATTTACTTATATGACATTCATAATATATAACCATAACGATCAGTTCCATATTAGTCAAAACAGGAGGTTACAATTATATATATCTAATTTATACTATCTTGGATCAAATTGTTATTAGTGATGTTTTCAGTTTGGTCAAAATGGAATGTTACAGTCATTGTGAAAGATTGAAGTCAATTAAACACCAAAAGTCTAGAACCGAATGATTCTACGATAGAGGAATTTGGAAACAATCAAGATCATGCAAATCATCAAAGCATAGCATTACATCTCTACCACAAATAATCACACCAAACCTCAAACTCCCCTATGACTAACAGGAGCATTGTCCTCAATGATCAAGAGAGAAAGGGTAAGGTGGAACGAAGTTACCGCGTTAGTAGAGAAGAGCATAGGACGTAATAGTGGTGAAAGAGTTCCATGATGATCCTTGGTGAAGAGTGATCCAAAATGCTTGTCAAGCCTTATTCAAAAACTAAAACAACACAAAAACCTCAAACAACAATTAAAAGCGAAAAAGTAAAGATAACATGGGGTGCCTCCCAAGAAGCGCTTGGTTACCGTCTTAAGCTCGACGATACCTGCGTTATGGTGTCCAACTTAGTACCTCTTTGATGTCAAGTAGCTTCTTCCACGATGAAAGTTGAGCTCCAAGAAACATCTTGGGAGAATGGTAGACTAGCCAATGCACATTGATGCTTGCATAGCACTTGATACCTTGGGGTGGCTTGCTACCTTTGAAATTTGGAACTTGAGGAAGAAAGTATGGTAGGGGGCCACCATTGAGCTCCATCGTCTCCAAGTTGGTGATGCCACTCAAGGAGTCTTCCGGTTCAAACATGGGCGGCTCCTCTTCCATTATCACCTTAGGGGGGGTAGAGATGCATGCGTCCTTGGGCTCTTGGCACAAATACTTCATGACCAAGCAAGAAGATTGAAGAGCACTCACAATCTTTGGTGGCACCACAATAGGGTGGTGTTGTTCACTTTCGTGCTCCACTCTCGGTACCACCTCTTCTTGAAGAGTCTTCACAATATGTCTCACCTCCTCTAAAGTGTCATCATCCTCAAGTTTCCTTGGTTCTTCTATCCCCACATCATCGTTACTTGGTGTGTCCTCGGGAAGAACATGTTCTTCCATCGCCTCCACTACCAAATCTTCTTCCGTGTCAAGCTCTTCGGATTCACAAGTGTCATCTTCATCATCATAAACTTGCTCCACCTTCTTAGGCCGATTCTCATTCTCTAGAGCTTCCATGACGAGATTCATACTTTGAGCTAGGCGATTGAGCCGAGCCGCATTGTCATCCGCAATCTTTGAGAACTCCTCTAGCATGGATGGAGGGGAAGAGTGTTGCTCCACCTTATGGGGTTGACGTTCATTTTCAAGCATCCCCTTGATGTGCGCCATGCTTTGTGCTAAGCGATTAAGTTGCTTCGCATTGTCTTCCTCAATCTTCAAAGCTTCCTTAAGCATGGGAAAAGGTGGAGGAGGTTCCTCATAGCTTACGAACTCCTCTCGAGGACGCTCACTTTCCTTCAACATTTTTAAGAGCTCCTCTAGCATAGAAGGAGGTTGAGAGGGTTGCTCATAGCTTGTGAACTCCTCTTGAGGACGCTCGCTTTCTTTAACCATCTTAAAGAGCTCCTCTAGCATGGAAGGCGGTGGAGAATGTTGTTCATGACTTGTGAAATCTTCTTGATAATAATCGGCAAGACTTGATGGTAGGGTGGAGATGGAAAGGGACATTGTTCATTCCACATTGGCATTGAAGCTTGTTGATCTTGATCCCACCATTGGCTATCTCCCTCATAAGTTTCTTGGTAGTAGTTGGAAGGAGTAGGATGACCATAGTATGGGTTATGAGGTGGATTCCACCCTTGATAGGTGCCATAACCATTACCACCATTCCACGAGTTCATCTTACTTGCAACCTTGCTCCCATGAACTAAGTGAGGTAGAGAACGGATTGGTGGAACAATGACTTGTTCGAGGCCTTGAGGGGGACCTGCAAACAAGCACAACAAACACAACCAAGTAATACAACAATGCGGGATAACAAAACCACAAAAACAAATAACAAAGCAGCAAAACTAAAACGGAAGGAAGTGAATATAACGATCCACTACTAAATGCTTTCAAAGGATTGAGAAAGGTCCCCGGCAACGGCGCCAAAAACTTGATGTGCAAGATTTAACTCACAACATTCAAGGTCGTATTCCACGAGGGCTCTCTCAAAAGCCACTACTCACACGGTTCATGGACGGTCTATTCATATGAAAGAAGTTTTGGTTTGAAATAGGAACAAAAGAAAACATAACGAAACTAAACAAACAAACAAAGCGGTGCAACACAAAGATAAAGGAGGTTCACTTGGAAAAATAGCTTCATCATGCTCCAGAGGAACAAATGCACAAACAAGCCAAACATGATCGAGGTTGCAATCGAATGACCACGCAAATCCCTTCTATAGACTCAATGCACTCTCGTAGCACTAAGTTCCTATCCTAGAACCACTCAACCTAGGCTCTCGCTCTCAAGCTAAGTGACTAAGGATGCATTAAAGGTGTTTGATGAAATGCCAAGCTACAAAACCCTCTCCTATGACTCTATGACCACTAGGCTAGACACCACACTCTCATGTCAATGTCCTAACACTAAGAGAATCATCAAAAGACTAATCAAAGTTCAATTGAATGAAAAACCTAATGCACACCAAGTGTTCGATAAAATGCACAAGAGAGAAATTATGCACTTATGGTTGAATTGAGATGATCTAATCTCTTAGAACACACTCTCTTCAATCCCTAGACCTACAATCCATGTAATCTAAGCACTCTCATGGATTACATCACAAAGAATAGACCAAATCAAGCAAACATGGCAATCAATGGAATTAACAACAAGTCTAGAGATCATCTTCTTACATCCAAGATCAATCATAGCATGTTTACACAATCAACCTCTATCATGGCACAACTATCTATCAATCCAAGGAAACCTAGGAAATCAGCCACACATGGCCAAGGGTACAAAAGAGAAAGAAAGAGAGATGGTCACCAAGAGCTCCATGGCAATCCTCTTCTTGCAAGCTCCTTGATGACACTCGATTTGACGTGATTATCGGCCTCATTTAAGCGACATTTCTTTGCTTAAGACATGGTTTTTAGGGTAGAATAACGAATATTCAATCAATTGCCCTATCTCGTGCCATTTGTGTTACCTTGGCCCTTTTCGGGTCTATTTGATGGTTTTCTAGTGTTTTTGCGTAAGCACAGGTTTTTGCCGTCAAATAAAGTGGCCATGGACGTGTCTAAGGCATAGGAACATCGAGGAACTGAACCGAAATCGATCAAAGGAGCCAATCAAAGTCCAACCAAAGGTCTGCCCGAATACAAAGATACTTTCGCCGAAAATACCCTAGGGGTTTCGGCGAAAACAATACCACATTCAGACTGGTGCCAACAGAAGGATGATTTCGGCGAAAATGATCTCACAGTTTTGGCGAAATCAACAATGCAAATCAGCTGATGCCAAGTGAAGACTGATTTCGGTGAAACCATTCAACTGCTCGGACCGAAAATAATGAACAGCCGGCGGAGCCCTGAACTCAAGCCAGTTTCGCCGAAACTGTCCCTATGGTTTCGGCGAAAATCCCTTCCAAATCCGGCGCTGTATTGGAAACCCTAAAACGTGCCTATTTAAAGAAACACACAACAACACACAACAACACACAACAATTCATTATTCTTATTTTCTCAAATCAGACTTTTGAGAGTCAGCCGACTCTAGGGTCGATAGATAGAGTTTAGAGAGTTCGAAGATCCGTGGAGAGATCGTGACGCCATCCTTCCACCTCGGAGAACTCGGAGCTTAAAGTTGAAGATCCAGGAGATTGAAGCTTCGCGGGAGTCGTCAGAATTAGGTTTTTCAGTTCTTTTCTGTTCTTCCTCTGTATGATGATCTTCATTGTTGCCTTTGATTCTCTTGTTTCTGATATGAGTAACTGAACTTGTAGAGCTTAGATTAGATGAACCCTAAGTGACCCAGGGCTTTAAAGCGGTCACGGATCGGCGGTAATTAGATTCGAAGTGCAATCAGTTTCTCTTTGCATGTTTGATTCGTTCTTCATTGTTCATGTTTCTTGTCTGGATTGATCCCCTAGATTAGATTCTTGTTAAGCTAAGGATAGAAGCGAACGCTCGCCTTACTTTAGAACATCGAATTGAACAATTAAACCTTATAAATTGGAGCGTGCCTTTCGTAGGAACGGTTAGGGTTAATTCACTGCAAGAGTAACTCATAAATCATTAGTAATTACACCAATTAATTAAGTCGTTGCGAGAGGCGACACGTACTCGGGCGGCTAGTTAATCTTGGTAGTTAGAACGGATAGAGCGAACGTTCGACCGGTCTTAAACCTAAGGGTAAGGAGTTATGGTGGTGTATAGAAAGCGATTGAATTAGAATTGAAAACCGCTGATCTTGTGATTGTCGTTGCTCTGGTGATCTAAGGGGGATTCGAAATCTAAGTTCGTCTATCTTCCCGTTAGTCAATCTTTTAATCTTTCTGTCTTTTGTTTTCCTTTGCTTAATAGATTAGAGTCGTGGAACTCACACACGCACAACGTGTTTTAACCTGAGTAATTTGCCAGCTTCTTCAAAGTAGTCGATTAGAAGAAACCTTGAGTCGAATACGATCTGCTATACGCTTTTTCTTAGCATTAGTAGTTATTTGTTGAACGCATCACAACGGACACGTTCACCAAATTGGCGCCGTTGCCGGGGACTCTTCTAATTGTTTTGAAAGAAGAGTTGGCAAATTATTCTTCTACCTTTCCGCCTTACCATTAATTTCCCTCCATATTTTCATGATTTACCTGGGTAGTGGTTGTTGAGTTTTAATTATGCAGGATTACAGGTGGGATGACCAGTACCAAGAGTGGTATGTCGATGAAGCACCGTATATTGAGGATAACCAAGAGATGTATATGCTAGCTCATCAGCATCGACAACAGACGACGAGAATAGAATCCTTCTTGGAGAATATCTCTACAGAGCTACAAACTCACAAAGAGATAGACTCCCAAGTTCATCAAAATCGACAACAGACGGCAAGAGTAGAATCCGCCTTGGATGATCTCATTTCGAAGCTGCAAGCTCGTCTCACGACGGACATCAAGCTCGAGCAACCAAATCAATTAATTGAAGAACACGCTCAGGAGATGTTCGAAGAAGAAGATGAGCCCGTCCATGACTATCATGAGCTAGAAGAATCCTTGGCGGTGGTGGTTGATAAAGACAAAGAGCCAATCCATCTTGAAGTTGAAGCCGAAGAGGAGCACGAAGAAATCAAGGAGATACCCTCACCTACACTTCCGCCGAGTCAACCTGTAGAGAAGATGGAGCTCATTGATCATGCCGCGCCGTACTACCTCCTTCCTCTTCCAGAAGGAGAATTCAAGAAGAACTGGTCATCCAACCAGAACCACGATCTACTGGAACACTACCGGTTACATCACCCTGCTGGAGTGCTACATGGCACTCAACCGCTATCCTTGAAGAAGACGATTGACTTCAAGGAACTTCTGAGTTGGGGTCCCTAACAGGTACCGTCCGGACTCAAGGACGTTAAAAGAGAGCGCTTCGTGGGAGGCAACCCACGGCTGGAGTCCGTTTTTGAATTTTTGAGTCAGTCTTTTTCGTCGTTCGAGTCAGGTTCGGGGGAGCCAAAGTGTCAGTTTAATTTCCTTTCGTTTTGATTCGTTTCGGTTGGGTTTTGAAAAAAAAAAGTATTTTCGGTGGAAAATAATAAATTTCTATCCGAAAACTGCAAACAGTGAACTTCTCATTATTTTTGCCAGTTTTCTCATTAGTGAACTTCTTATTAAAACTGCAAACGGCAACGGCGCCAATTTGGTGAACATGTCGTTGTGGTGCGTTCAACCAAATAACTACTAATGCTAAGAAAAAGCGTATAGCAGATCGTATTCGACTCAAGGTTTCTTCTAATCGACTACTTTGAAGAAGCTGGCAAATTACTCAGGTTAAAACACGTTGTGCGTGGTGTGAGTTCCACGACTTCTAATCTATTAAGCAAAGGAAAACAAAAGACAGAAAGATTAAAAGATTGACTAATGGGAAGATAGACGAACTTAGATTTCGAATCCCCCTTAGATCACCAGAGCAACGGCAATCACAAGATCAGCGGTTTTCAATTCTAATTCAATCGGTTTCTATACACCACCATAACTCCTTACCCTTAGGTTTAAGACCGGCGAACGTTCGCTCTATCCGTTCTAACTACCAAGATTAACTAGCCGCCCGGGTACGGTCGCCTCTCGCAACGACTTAATTAACTGGTGTAATTACTAATGATTTATGAGTTACTCTTGCAGTGAATTAACCCTAACCGGTTCCTACGAAAGGCACGCTCCAATTATAAGGTTAATTGTTCAATTCGATGTTCTAAAGTAAGGAGAGCGTTCGCTTCTATCCTTAGCTTAACAAGAATCTAATCTAGGGAATCAATCCAGACAAGAAACATGAACAATGAAGAACGAATCAAACATGCAAAGAGAAACTGATTGCACTTCGAATCTAATTACCGCCGATCCGTGACCGCTTTAAAGCCCTGGGTCACTTAGGGTTCATCTAATCTAAGCTCTACAAGTTCAGTTACTCATATCAGAAACAAGAGAATCAAAGGCAACAATGAAGATCATCATACAGAGGAAGAACAGAAAAGAACTGAAAAACCTAATTCTGACGACTCCCGCGAAGCTTCAATCTTCTGGATCTTCAACTTTAAGCTCCGAGTTCTCCGAGGTGGAAGGATGGCGTCACGATCTCTCCACAGATCTTCGAACTCTCTAAACTCTATCTATCGACCCTAGAGTCGGCTGACTCTCAAAAGTCTGATTTGAGAAAATAAGAATAATGAATGTTGTTGTTGTTGTGTGTTGTTGTGTGTTTCTTTAAATAGGCACGTTTTAGGGTTTCCAATACAGCGCCGGATTTGGAAGGGATTTTCGCCGAAACCATAGGGACAGTTTCGGCGAAACTGGCTTGAGTTCAGGGCTCCGCCGGCTGTTCATTATTTTCGGTCCGAGCAGTTGAATGGTTTCGCCGAAATCAGTCTTCACTTGGCATCAGCTGATTTGCATTGTTGATTTCGCCGAAACTGTGAGATCATTTTCGCCGAAATCATCCTTCTGTTGGCACCAGTCTTAATGTGGTATTGTTTCGCCGAAACCCTAGGGTATTTTCGGCAAAAGTATCTTTGTATTCGCGCAGACCTTTGGTTGGACTTTGATTGGCTCCTTTGATCAATTCCGGTTCAGTTCCTCGATGTTCCTATGCCTTAGACACGTCCATGACTACTTTATTTGACGGCAAAAACCTGTGCTTACGCAAAAACACTAGAAAACCATCAAATAGACCCGAAAAGGGCCAAGGTAACACAAATGGCACGAGATAGGGCAATTGATTGAATATTCGTTATTCTACCCTAAAAACCATGTCTTAAGCAAAGAAATGTCGCTTAAATGAGGCCGATAATCACGTCAAATCGAGTGTCATCACTCCTCTCCCAAGGATGTGGACTTCAATCCAAGCTCCTTTACTTTGAGTTGCACCTTGCTCTAGGGTTGTGGATTGGAGATGAGGAGAAAGTGATTGAAAAGTTGAGAGAAAAGAGGTGAGAGGCGTTTTTGTCGAAGGCTGAAAAATGATCATTTCCAAAATTTCCACCGCCTTCACTTTAAATACACTGCTGGAAAAGCCCTGAGTTTTCGGCGAAAACTTCCCAAGTTTTCGCCGAAAATTCCTTTGAAAATCCCTGAGCTGGCGTTCACTTCCTTCACATGTTTTCGGCAAAAACTCAGAAAGTTTTCACCGAAAACTTCTTCGAAAATCAAGCCTCAATCTCCTGTTAGTAGTTGGCGGCAACTTTTCGGCGAGAACTATGAGGTTCTCGCCGAAAAACTTCATTAGAAAGTTGTGCACTTTTCTCGATTTTGCAACGGCCATATCTCCTCCGTCCTAGCTCTGATTGACCTTCCGTTTGATCCTATGTGCTCCTTGTCACCAGTACTACGACGCCAAGGCCTGAAAATGCACAGATAAAACTACAATAGGCACTGAAGATGCCCTCAAAGTGGCACTTGGACAACAAAAGAGCACTCTGCATAAAACTTCAATAAAAGCATATTAAGCATGGCCTTTAAGGATCAAATACGGGCATTTCATAGGTCAGTCACAAGCTCAAAATGCACTAAATAAAGTCACATCAACACCCCCTAGCTAAGAAGTGCTACAAGGTGGCCCTCAAAAAAGAAGAGGCTTGCTTCACAGTAGACACACGAGGAGAAGTGTTTGTCCGCCCCGAGTCGGGAGAGGCGGACATTGAGGTCCCACAGCTGCCTAGTGACCCGGAAAGGAAAGTCAAGTTGTCCGCCCACCTACCAGCGACAGAGCGGGTCCGAACGCTCTCATTGCTCAGAGAATATGCTGACCTTTTCTCTTGGAGACCCCCAGGACATGTCTGGGCTGGACCCAGCGATTATTCAGCACCAATTGGCGGTAAGGGCAGATGCCCGCCCCGTGTCACAAAAGAAAAGAACGGTGAACTGGATAAGAAAGCAGGTCGTGCAAGAAGAAATCAATAAACTGTTGGAGGTTGGCTTCATCCGCGAGGTCCATTATCCGGAATGGCTATCCAATGTGGTTATGGTCGGCAAGGCGGACGGCAGCTGGCGGATGTGCATTGACTTCACAAACTTGAATGACGCCTGCCCAAAAGATCCCTACCCCCTCCCAAACATTGACCAGTTGTTGGACGCTACGGCGAATCATGAGACATTGTCTTTCCTAGACATGTTTTTAGGGTATCACCAAATCCCCTTGGCCAAGGCCGATCAGGAAAAGTCCTCGTTCTCAACACCCTTTCGGAACTAATACTACAACGTCATGCCCTTTGGGCTGAAGAACGCCGAGGCGAGCTACCAGCGGATGATAGATAGAGTATTCCAGGACCAGCTGGATCAACATATGGAGGCGTACGTGGATGACCTCTTGGTAAAGACCAAAGCGGGGCATGACCACCTGGTGGATCTGAGGCGGACATTCGACAATTTAAAGCAGTTCTGTCTCCGCCTCAACCCGAAGAAATGTGTGTTCGGGGCGTCCTCAGGAAAGTTCTTATGGTTTATGATCACCCGAAGGGGGATCGAGGCAAACCCGAAGAAGATAGAGGCCATCATGAAAACTCCACCGCCAAAAACAGTCAGAGATGTGAAGACTCTCACAGGGAGGTTAGCTGCCATGAACCGTTTTATTCCTAAGTAAGTGGAAAGACAAACACCATTCTTCGCAACATTGAAAGGGGCGGCTAAGTTTGCATGGTCAGAAGAATGCTCCAAGGCATTTGAAGAGCTAGTGTCATTTTTTACAACGCCACCGGTCCTGGCCGCGCCTATACTGGGCGACCAGCTGTACCTTTATGTGGCCATAGCTACCGCCGCCGTCAGCTCAGTGTTGGTGAAGCGAGAAGACGAGGAGGAACGCCTAATCTTTTACATCAGTATGACGTTAGTAGACGCCAAAGGAAGGTACACCCCTTTGGAAAAGGCTGCATATGTTGTCGTGGTGGCATCACGTAAGTAGCATCCCTACTTCCACGCCCACACTATTCACGTTGTGACCAACTTGCCCATCAAAACGGCGCTCATGTCAATGAGTGTGGCAGGCAGAATGGCCAAGTGGGCCGTGGAGCTGAGTGAATACGATGTACACTTCCAACCGCGAACCGCCATCAAGGGCCAAGCTCTGGCGGATTTTGTGGTTGAAGGGTGCGTAAGAGCGGAGGGGAATCTCGATGACTACCAGGAGTTATACGTAGACGGAGCATCCAGCAAAAATGGGGCGGGTGCTGGCATAGTGCTCAAAGCTCCGCGGGGCGTGCTACATGAAACTGCCCTGCGGTTCGCTAAGCATCGCACCAACAATGTTGTCGAGTACGGGGCATTGATAGCAGGCCTACACATGGCCAAATCTTTGGGGGTCACCCACATCAAAATATACTCAGACTCGACCACAATGATCAACCAGCTCAGGGCCGAATACGAAGTCAGAGAGGAGTCAATGATGCCCTACCACGAGGAGGCCAAAACAGTGTTGAGGATTTTTGAAGCATCATAGCTGACTCATATTGCAAGAGAGGACAATTGTGCATGCAGACGCCTTATCCAAGTTGGCCACCGCCCTCAGGTTTGACGAAGAACGGATGGTCACAATTCAGAATGAGAAGGATCAAAGCTGTCTCGTGATATGAGACGTCGAGGGCGCTCTTGAGACCAGCATAAATACGGATTGGAGATCTGCCATCAAAGCCTACATTGAGGCAGATATCCTCCCAGAAGATAGATCGGTTGCCACCAAAGTCTGTCGACAGGCAGCCAGATGTGTACTCCTGGAAGGCAACCTGTACAGAAAGTCTTTTGCAGGCCCTTACTTACGATGCCTTGGTGAAGAAGAGGTGGTCTACGTACACAGGAGGTCCATGAAGGCGTATGTAGCATGCATGTTGGTACCAAAAGCCTGGAAAAGAATGTCCTCCACCAAGGGTACTATTGGCCTCACATCCGTCGGGACGCCGAAGCATTGGTCAAACATTGCCACAAGTGCCAGATATTCTCCAACACGCATCATCTACCAGCCACCGCCCTCCAGCCCATCGTGTCCGCATGGCCCTTTGCATTCTGGGGAATGAACCTCTTGGGACCTTTTACCGAAGCAACGGGAAAGAGAAGATTCATCATAGTCGCGGTGGACTACTTTACCAAGTGGGTAGAGGCGGAGGCATCGGCATCAATCACGCCGCTTCAGGTACATAAATTTGTAATGAAGAACATTATCTCCAGGTTCAGCCTCCCATTGGGATTTGTATGTGACCATCGGACGCAGTTCGACTGCGCATCATTCCTGGAGTTCTGCAAGGAATACAAGATCATGGTGCGCCTTGCTTCCGTGGCATACCCCCAGGCCAACGGGCAAGCCGAGGTGGTAAACAAAATCATACTGAAGGGACTGAAGAAGAAGGTTGAAGAGTCAAAAGGGCGATGGGCGGATGAGCTACCCAAAGTCATGTGGGCGCATCGCACCTCCTACAAAACTACCACAGACCAGACACCATACACACTGGTGTATGAAACGGAGGTGGTTCTCCCGGTAGAGGTCAACCTGCCAAGCCTCAGGGTACAACACTTTGACCCCCAGGAGAATGAAAAAGCCCTACAGCAAAATTTGGATATGCTACAGGAAAGAAAAGAGGAAGCCAGCATGCGCCTACTCGTGGAGAAGGCGCAGCTAGCGCGGCGGTACAATGCTCACCTCCGCCCTCACCACTTGGCAGAGGGCGATTGGGTTGTGCGGAAGGTTTTTCGGCCAATCACCCAGCATGGCAAATTGAACGCCACTTGGGAGGGACCCTACCAAATCAAAGAGGTGATTGGGCCAAGCACCTTCAAGCTACAAAAACCTTCAGGAGAGCTGGTGCATAAGACATGGAACGCTATGCATCTGAGAAAGTACGAAACGGCAGAACAATTAGATAATTAAAGGCGGAAGACATGGTAGTCTTCTATTTTAGGTGTAGGAATGTTTAGACGGTCACATTCTACATGTATTTTGCATAAAGGCCTAGCTTTAATGAAAAGGCGGATTACAAAAAAAAACTTGAATTTTGACCCAGACGCCCCAAGAATATCATAAAATATCAATGCTTGGAACACCTAAACGGTGACCGTGTCTGATACCATAACGCACTGATACCCCATGGTGGTACGGCTAAAACATGCCCTCGAAGAGTTTAAGTCCTTGATGGATTCACGTACTCAAGAGTATCGATGCCCTATCACTGCTGAGCGGGGACGACATCCAATACCTCTACGCCCTGATACCCGATGGTGGTATGGCTTGGCACGCCCTCAAGAAGTTCAAATCCTTAAGGGGTTCACGCGGTCTTAAATATCAATACCGTCACCTATTACATGGTGACTGTATCTGATACTTCTACGCCCTGTTACCCCGTGGGGTACGGCTCGACACACACTAAGTACATTTCGGAGCCTAAACGTTAGGCCTCAAATCTCAAAGGGTCTGCACGCCCTCGAAGACCAACGCCCTGTCACCCGTACCACGATGACGGCGTTTGATACATCTATGCGTCCTCAAGGAGTTGTAGGATATACAAGCACGGAAAAATAATACCATAAGCAGATAGACAAGTTTCAATATCCTCAAAAGTCGGAACGCCTAATTGTCTTTACAAAAATAAGGACTAGCCGCCCGATAAAAAACAAAGGGAGAGACAAGTCATGACTGCTTGCCAGAGGTTGTGGACGGTTTCTTGTTGGAGGAGGTTGACAGTTTCTTCTCCTTCTTACGGCGCTTGGCTAGTTGGCGTCCTTCATGCCTCGCCTCTTGCAAGATATGCACTCTCTCATCTGGAGGGAACACCACGGAGTCCGCCGACGCTTCCTGGAAGGCCTCGGTGGTCACTCGTCGGTTCACTGCCTTGAACATATGGGTCTGGTCCCATGAGAGGTCCGAGTTTCTCGAACGCAAGTCATGGAGAATAGCAGTGAGGGCGGAATCTATAGTGCCTAGCATCCGGGGGCCAAGGTGGGACTCCACTTCGGCATCAACATTCTTACGAGCGGCGGCGAGCTCGTCCTCAGCCTTTTGTTTTCTCGCACACGCCTCTACTAAGGTAAGCCCGTCCTCCCGGAGCCTCTCCTGAGCCTTATCCAAGTCATCTGCCAACTTCTTGTTGTCGCCCTCAAGGGTAGCCACCCTGGCCTCCAAAGAGTCCTTTGTGACGGCAACCTAGGACAGGGAATGCTCCCTTTTCGCCAGCTCTGCCTTATGGGCGGAGTCCTTGTCCGCCAATGCCTTCTGATGTTTCTCCTCAGCCTCCTGCATGTCACAGAGATGTTCAGTGCAAACATTATCATAAGCAAGGCGAGCCACATCGAGCTTAGAAGAAACATCAAGAAGAAGTTTGGCGGACTCTACCTCCATGGCCTTCTTGGCCCGGGAGTGCAGGCCCTTGTATTTGGCGGCCTCCGCCTTGTGCTCCTTGACCTCTTTCTCAAGGTTCTCGATCTTGGACGCTTGGCCGATCATGCCTCACGGCCTGCCGGCGTGGAGTGACTCATCCGCCGTCAAGAAGGCACCAGCGAGGCCAACATCTGAAAAGGCAAACCAAGGAAATCCATAAGGCAAAGAAAAGCACAAAAACAAAAAGATAATTACCAACCCTTAGACGCTTACCTTGGACCCATAGCCGCCTGGTCCATGGCGAAAGAGCGGATGGTAGCCTCATCCTCCTGAAAGTCCATCCTCTACCGGCTAGCCAGCTCAGTGGCGGTCTCAAGGATGTCAGCGTTACCACCTTCAGGGGGCAGACGGATGGCAGATGCATATTCTCATCATCACATCCGGAGGGCGGCTCATTGACGTCGGACTCTTGGATCCGCGACTCCTTGACCTGCTTCTTCTTCTTCTTCTTGGAGGAGTCACCGGGCTCAGAGCCCCGTGGGCGCTTCTTGGAGGCAGGCACCTTGGTTCGGGGCCTCATCGCTCACCAGACGGAAGCGCTTGCTTAGTGACGTCCTCGGCGCCAGCATCCGTCTCTCGGACGGCGGATGGTTAGGCATATGTGAGGGGGACATCAGTATTCAACGGCGCCTTATCGCCGCCGATCTCAGATTGTGGATGAGTATCGGGGCTCGGTCTCCTAGCGACAGCAGAGATCAGGCTGTCCAAGATCGAATCGACTGCACAGGAGAACCAAAAACCACAGTTAGGAAGGGCGGATCAGACACCGCCTATTCCAAAAAAAAGGGAAGAACAAGGGGAGGAGAGAAATAAGCATCACACATATTCGCCCTGGGACACTTACGTCCTTTTGGAGGGAGAATCCGTTCTAAGTCCTCCTTCCCACGACCAATCAAGTTGTAATTTTAGGAATTCACCTGATCAGCCAGGGCGGCCGTGTGCGCAGAGGGAGAAGAGGTTAAGGTAAACCGCTCAGTGCTCCCGTACGACCAGGTCGGTCGTATCCTCGAATACAAGGCGAAGTCTTCGGAGTCATCCACCTTAAAAAAGAGAAAGGATGCCACCAGACGGAGTCCGCCTTCAAGGAAGAGTATATCCCACTCGTGTCGTACTTTCGCCTTTTCTGAAAGGTGATCCCATTCTAAGAAAACTAGGCGAAATACAACACACGGAAGACCTTGACGGAAGGTACCACCCCCTCTTCAAGCAGGCCACTTTGAACGCCGTCAGAGTGCCCAAGGCGTGAGGTTGGAGAGCGGCCAAGGAAGCGCCCGACAGATCGAGTATGTCCAGCTGCCAGGACTCCAGAGAAAAATGAAGTCCATAGGAGAAAGACCTTATCTAGCAGCCCTACCAGCCTGGAGGACAATTATCGATGAAACACAGATAAGCCGGAGCCACGTACTTGAACCGCTTTGGCAAGCCGCAGTCCCTCAAAAATCTGATCAAGGCGGACGTTCGGAAAGAGGGGAAATAACCAGGACCGAACACCTCTCGGTAATCAGGGGTATCAGCTTCCTCCCACATACTCTCCCACGTTGTCACATAGTATCCATATTTGGTAAGAGCGGACACATCCATGTTGAACCCTCGGAAGGCCAGACATCCCTGCTGATGTGAGGCGAAACGGCGGCAATTGTTGGGGATCACGTTCGATTTGTTAGACACTTGATTGAAATGCTTTTCCTTTTGAGCAAGAAGCTGTGCCCCGTGGGGCCCACGATCTCATCATCCGACGCTGCTTCGGTGCCCTCAACAGTGGCGTATGGGTCAAAGTGCAAGTCATCATCCTCGAGATAATGAGGACCCTTCTTAGATTTCTTTCCCCCTTTCTTTTTCTTCCCGATGGCAGTGGATGTGGAAACCTCGTCCCCAGTAGAATCCTCGTCATCACCCTCTATGTCGATGAGAGGGGGGGGGGGGTAGACAACTCCGGTTCTACGTGAGAGATACGCCCCAAAGGAGGGCAGAAGTCAAGGTAGACGAAGATGAACTACCGGAGGAAGATGATCGCGATGAATCACCGTGGGAGCCGTTGGATTCGGAGAAGCCTTCCCCCTCCACGTTCCTTCGACCCTTGGCATCTGAAGGAAAAAGAGAAGCGAGAGTCAGAAGAGGAACATTCATGGAGGTGGAGGGCGGAATAAAAGATAGAGATTGGTAAGGATCGTAGGGCAGCGTGCTCGGACGAGGCTCCGCCCGAAAAGAGTTGTCGTTCCAGCTTCCATCACTAGATAACTCAATGGGTGAATCACCCCTATCACTGGACAACTCAATAGGGGAGCCGTCTTCATCGCCACGACGCCTCGCTCGGAAGCGCCGCAGGAATTCAGCGGCATCGGATATATCTAAGGAGGAAGAGGTTAATGACATGACGTGTGCAAAGAGGAGAATGGAAAAGTAGTAGGTGTATCAACTAAGCGGCAGAAAAAGTAAGGGAGAAAAGTTTACAAGGACATACTCATTCGGGAAGGGAAGTCGAGGAAGCATCAGACGAAGGCATGGCGAATAAACTATCACAGGAAGCGGACGTAAGGATGTGGATGACAGGGCCGACGCTCTGTAAAAGCTTGAAGGCGGCAGCTCTCGGAAAGTTGCTAAAGAAGGTGTGAGTCACTTATGAGCTTCCACTCCCTTTTATAGGGGGGATGGGAAGACGAAATGCTTCACTCACTACCACAGATGACACGTGTCATCCCGCGGTTGGAAACAAGCTACCCCCAACCAGCTACCTTACTTTTTGATCAACACTGCCGAAGAGCGGCGGGGACACGCGTGGGGGAGATGCACATTCCCTAAGGAGATATTCATTTGCGGCGGGAAAGCTCATGGAAGTCCAAGGGACTCCCAAAATCCTAGAGGGCGAATATACCAGCGAAAAGCGTTACCCTGAAGTGCCTTCACATCAAGCGTGCTCCGGCCAAGGCCGGCGGTCCTAGTGCCTGGAGGACAAGTGCGCGATCCCCCAACAACCAGGGCGCACAACATGAAAGAGCTTCTTAGGAGGCAGCCCTTCTCATGCTAAGGGGGCAACTGATGGGCCCCTAAGCTCAAAGGTTCTCAGTGCCAAGGCAGAAGTATCAATAGCAAGGATAGATTCATAGATTCACTCATCTACCCATGCTAGGGGGAAATTGATGGGCCCCGAGCCAGGAAGATGTCTCAAGACCCACAAAGGCCATCACTAGGCGCATAGGCGGTGTCAGAGCGCGCGCCTCAGTCAGAGTCAGGTCAGTAAGTCCCATCTCTGACATGGCTCACGCCGTCGAAAGGATGGGCCCCATCCAAGGGCCCCTGTTGAGCCTCCATCGCGGTCCGCTGGGATGACGACACGTGGCACTAGGGCCCTTGCCAGCTTGGACCTATAAATAGGAGGTTCCCCACACAATGGACGACACGACACCCTCAGACCATACGCCCGATACTACACGCTCACACGCTGCACGCTAAAGGTTGTGGTCATCTGCCCTATCCCGAGGCACACGCCCGGTACTTCTCTGTTATCCTCTCCTCCCATTCCGTATCTAGCCCTCACTCTCGCTCTCTCTAACGCCTGTTCTCCGCCTTGCAAGGTACCTCTAACCGCACTCAAGGCGAATCCATGCTCTCTAGGTTCGACCACTCCCAAGGGTTGAACCTCCACTGTATTGAACGACCATTTAGGGCGGATCAAAAGAACTTTTCATACTTGGACTAGTGGAGCTATAGGTTGGTTCCTTCGAAAACTTCACTCAAAGAGTTCTTAGAGTGGTAGACACATCTTTTCTAGGTACACTTGCCCATTATGTTGAGGAATTAATTTCTTTTTTAGATGTATGTTTTTCGTTTCTTTAAAAAACATGGTTATAATAAGAATAGATAAGTATCAAAAATACTTTATAAATAATAATAATAAATTATTCTTAAAGGTGTTAGCGTGAAAATTTTAATATATTTTGAATTTATTTTATATGAGTTATAGTTTAGTGAAGTTATATACCATCCAGATTGTAGGTTAATCATATTTCTTATTTATGGGATTTTTTTTAGTTAAAATTGGTTTAACTTGAGTCACTGATCAAGTTAAGTCATGTTGCATAAACCTGCGAATTCTATTTGGATTATTTAGAAAAATTATATTTCATTTTTTATAGCATTAGAGTTAAATAAAAAAATTATAGCATTAGAGTATTTTGTTTTACATGTAGTAGAATTCGCTCCACTACAAGTTATATATGTTGTATGTTCATTGTATATCAACCACTTTATAAGCAGCCATTTGCATGTAGTAAAAATGTAGTTGATTTTGGGGCTTTTCACCATAATAAATAAATAAATGAAACTATGTACCAAAATAAATACGTTATGAAAGTATGAACATTTAAAGGTATAAACGTCCGGGCCATAGGCGATATCGCCCAGGCCCCAATCGGATTCATTTATTCGGGTCAACCAACTGATAACCAACCGAGTTAAATTCCGGAACAGACCACAGGCGTTTTCGCCTAGGGCCTGGGCGAATTCGCCTATGGTCCGGGCGTTTTAATCTGATTGGGCGAAAACGCCCACCCCCTCCTATAAAACCCCATCAACACCCCCATTTCACTCCCCACCCCCTCCTACCACTCTCCCCTTCCAAGGTTAGTCCCATTTTCCTCTCTTGTTTTTTCATTTTATTAGTTTAGGATTAGGTTAGAGAATTAGATTAGGATTAGGTTAGAGAATTAGTTTAGGATTTAGTTTAGAGAATTAGTTTAGGATTTAGGTTAGAGAATTAGGATTTAGGGTTTAGGTTAGAGAATTAGTTTAGGATTGAGGTTAGAGAATTAGTTCTGGATTTAGATTAGAGAAATAGGATTTAGGGTTTAGATTAGAGAATTAGTTTAGGGTCGAAGTTTGAGAATGAGTTTAAGAATGTTAATTTAGGTTAGAGAAGTAGTTTAGGATTTAGGATAGAGAATTAGTTTAGGACTTTGGTTACAAAATTAGTTTAGGGTTCTTAGGTTACATGCATAAGTTTCAATATGTTTGAGATTATTTATTGACACTATCCTATTGTCGTTGTATCGATCTGAGGTGGCATGACCCCTTGCACCCAGGAGTAGTGAGACGGCTCCTCTTCTATCAAGGCATACAAGTGGACAACTTCGACACTAGGGTTATGGCGAACTATGTCGTAGATGACTTGCGCACCGCTATCATCTGTTATGGTACGAGCAACGTAATGAGACAGAGTCCCCTGGATGAATATCGGCATTCTCCAAACAAATGACTGGATTAACTGATCCGGACCAAGCCCAATTCTCCTCCCGAACGTGGTGACCAAGCTACCATAGCTGGCTTGCCTGGTCATTTTCAGACGGACGTTCTCTCCACCATCGTATGCTAATCCAGACCAATCCTGGACGATTCGACCCCCCCCAGTACACCTGGATACGAAATTCACGAAAACTACCAAAGTCGGCCATCTTTCAATGTTGACAAACAATTTTGAACTACTCGAATGTTTTTTTTTTATCATATAATGCTTGAGGGTATGATATAATGTTTGAGGGGAGCTGGTATTTATAGGACGTTGAAAGTCACTTAGCATAGGCATTTTCGCCCATGGTGAAGGCGAAAATGCCCATGGTACAGGCGAAATCGCCTGGACCTCACGGGTCCGCTCTGAACCGGTCAGGAATCTGCTCAGGAATCGTTCAGAGTCACGGGAACCAATTCCGCCTAGGCCATAGGCGAAAACGCTTGGGGCCTGGGTGAAATCGCCTATGGCCCGGGCGTTTATACCTATAAATGTTCATACTTTCAGAACGTATTTATTTTGGTACATAGTTTCATTTATTTATTTATTATGGTGAAAAGCCTGTTGATTTTGTCATAATTTGGTATGCATTTAGAAATGTTGTGCAGCCTTACTTGATTGAATTTTTTTTGATCGATTACTTGATTGAATTAGAGTTGAGTTAAATAGAACTGAAAGTTAGTAATATTATGAGTTCAACTGATTATAGGTTTAAAAGAGTAAATAACTTTAAAAAATGAACAATTTTATCCACAAAACTAGTTTAATAAAAAGGAATGGGGAGCGGATCTGCGTCCAAACCCTCCGGGTTTGGAACGTTCCAAACCCAAAACCCGGAGGGGTAAAATTGGAAATTTCAAAAAACACATAATCCAACCCTAGCTAAAACAAGCAGCGGCCACCGCACTAATGGAGCTCTCGCCACATCCATCGGAATCCAGCCGTCGACCAAGCTTCCACTACCTCCCTCCCCTTCCTCTCGCCGAACCAAAGCTCCGCCACCTCCTCCCCTTCCTCTCGCCGAACCGGAGCTCCCACCATCACTCTTTCCCATGTCGCCGGAGCCGGAGCTCTCAAGAACCGCCATCTCCCTTTCCCCTGTCGTCGAATCGGAGTCGGAGGTCCCGAGAACCGCCACCTCCCTTTCCTCTGTCTCCGAACCAGAGCCGGAGCTCCCCAGGCTCGCCATCTCCCTCCCCCTGTTGCCGAATCGGAGTCGGATCTCCTGCCACCTCCTGCCGACTTTCCGATGTATCTAATCGTGTGTTGTTGCTGCTAATATGGATGAAGTATTAATAATTGTTGCTGTGGAAGAATTAAAGAAGAAGCAGGGGAAGAAAATGCATCAACGGGAGAAGGGAACTGTTCTGGTTCTAGGGGTGCCAATCGAAGAAGATAGAGTATTTTGGTCACTAACAAATTAGTCACTTAATTTTAATTATTTTTAGTTTGGTCACTTATTTTATGGATGATTCATCATAGTGGGGGTTAGGTTTTTACGGGCTGGGGGTGTGTGATGTTTTGATGAGCATTCACTTTTTTTACAGTTATATGTTATATGTTTGTCTTTCATTAATATAGTTTCCCATGATTCATCAAAAAACTACAAGTTATCTAGTTAACTCGACAAGTTAATTAATTAGCTCGAGTAGATAACTAGTTAACTTGGTTGGTTAACTAGTTAACTCGATTAGATAACTAGTTAACTTGATTGGGTAACTAGTTAACTCAATTAGATTAATAGTTATCGATTTGGTAACTAGTTAACTCGATTGGTTAACTGAAATTTTGGTGGTAACTAGTTAACTCGGTTGGTTAACTAGTAATCAATAAAAAATCATGCTAACAAGCTATTAGTAAAAATCAAGTTAACTACAAGTTATTTAGTTAACTCGACAAGTTAATTAATTAGCTCGAGTAGATAACTAGTTAACTTGGTTGGTTAACTAATTAACTCGATTAGATAACTAGTTAACTTGATTGGGTAACTAGTTAACTCAATTAGACAACTAGTTATCGACTTGGTAACTAGTTAACTCGATTGGTTAGCTGAAATTTTGGTGGTAACTAGTTAACTTGGTTGGTTATCAATAAAAAAATCATGTTAACGAGTTATTAGTAAAAATCAGGTTAACTAGTTAACTTGTTCTCGCCGGAAAAGTCACCGGAAAATATGTTAACTACTGTTAACTGTAAAAACCCAAATTAACTAGTTATAAATAATAAAAATCATGCTAATAAGTTAATAGTAAAAATCAGGTTAACTAGTTAACTTGTTCTCGCCGGAAAAGTCACCGGAAAATATGTTAACTAACTAGTTAACTGTAAAAACCCAAATTAACTAGTTAACTAGTTATAAATAAAAAATCATGCTAATAAGTTAATAGTAAAAATCAGGTTAACTAGTTAACTTGTCATCACCGGAAAAGTTGTCGGAACAATCATCGAAAAAGTCACAAAAAAATCACCGAAAAAATCATTGAAAAAGTCACCGGTTGCCGGCAACGTGACCGGCGACCGGCGACGGCGGCCGACGACCGACGACCGGCGACGGCGGCCGGGACCGGCGACTGGCGACTGGCCACAATGGCTGCGCAGTAGTTGAACATAATATTTAAATAAAAAATAATCATAAAATATTTAAATTAAATATAATAATTAAATTATTTGTGTAAAGTCCTAAATACCCCTAACAAATATGGACCATTAGATTGGTCAAAGGGTCAAACTAAATCTAATGGTTGATGATAGGTTTGGAACTTTCCAAACCATGCTTTTCTTGGATGCTGATCTGGTCCCGAGCACATGCCTTGGAGATAAATGAAAAAAATAACTAATAAAAAAACATATCAGTGGATCAAACTTTTGGCATAACAACCATATTTCTCATCTTTCAACCGTTGTACCAAAAACCTAATAGTGATTTTATTTCAATTTGATATGTATTTATTAATAATTATTTTTCACCAAAATTTTGAACCCTCTACCAAAAATGTGTTCTAAATACAAAAATCAAAACTTATTGTGTCATATCAAATTTCAAATAACAAGTTCCTTTCAAATGAATCCACAATATCATCCAATCTAGTCTCTTGAACATACAAATCGGGAATGACTAACTAGCACCTTTGTTTGGAACATTCATCTATCAGATTCAGGGTATGCTTTCTTTCTCTACAACTTCCAAATGTAGCCAACTTCCCCCCAAATCAATCTCACTCCACAAATTCTTCACTTCCCATCTCTCCCTAAATATATATACTATTTATTATTAATTTACTGAAAATTATCAAAAATTGTAAAAAAAAAAACAAAAAAACCAGCAAATCACCTTCCCTGTTTTGCATTCACATCATACACAAATAAACCAGTCATTTTTGTAGCTTTTTTTTTAATCACTGATCCATTTTGGGGGGTTTTCTTTTTTTGTCTTGTCTTTGTGGTGGATCATATAGTTGAATTGGTGAGAGGAAATGGTGGGTCAACAACAGACGCTCATCTACAGCTTTGTGGCGAGAGGGACGGTGATCTTGGCAGACTATACCCAGTTCAGCGGCAATTTCACCACCGTCGCCGCTCAATGTCTTCAGAAACTCCCTTCTACCAATAACAAGTTCACCTACAACTGCGACGGTCACACTTTCAACTATCTCGTCGAAAATGGCTTCAGTATGTGTATCCATCATCCTCTGTTTTCCCACAATCCTCTGTTTTTCATTGGATCCACCTTCCATTTTACTTTTTTATGTATTGCATTTGCAGCATACTGTTTGGTTGCTGTTGAATCAGCAGGTAGACAAATCCCAATTGCCTGTTTGGATCGGATTAAGGATGAATTCAACAACAAATATGGTGGAGGCAAAGCTTCTACCGCTAAAGCTAACAGTCTGAAGAAAGAATTTGGGTAAAGATGTACACTTTTCTTATTTGTGTAGTTGTTATTTACCTGTTATATATGAAATGAATGAATGAATGAATGAAATGGTAGGCCAAAGCTGAAAGAGCATATGCAGTACTGTGTGGATCATCCAGAAGAGATCAACAAACTAGCAAATGTAAAAGCTCAGGTTACTGAGGTCAAAGGTGTCATGATGGAGAACATTGAGAAGGTAAATACTAGTACTAGCTAGTTTCTTTCTGCTTTACATTAAAAAATTTGAATGTTGAACATTTGTGAAGTGCATTTTTTGGTATGATTCAGGTTCTGGATCGTGGTGAGAAGATTGAACTTCTGGTAGATAAGACTGACAATCTCCGGTTACAGGTTAGAGAATCAATTTTATTCACTGACAAATCATGGATGTTGGTAATTAGGAATGAATTATAATGGAAAAATAACTGGGTGCAGGCACAAGACTTCAAACAACAAGGAACAAAGATAAAAAGAAAAATGTGGTACGAGAACATGAAGATGAAACTGATCGTATTTGGTATCCTTGCGGCAATAATTCTTGTGGTTTGGCTATCCATTTGCCATGGATTCAAGTGTAACTAAACAACTTGATTGTATTGAGGGCATGTTGTGTTTGTATTTTAATATATATATATTTTTTTTTTATTTGTTTGAATTGATTGAATTGGATAGCGGTATTTGTTCATGTATCTCTCTCTCTGCCATTAGATTGTTTTAATTCATATCTTCTTCTTGCATTTAGATTGGTGGGTTTTTATTATCCTTTGTCCAGAGAGAGACTGATGTATTTTAGAGTTCCCAATCATCATAACCCAATATACAATAACACAATCAATCCTTGCAACTTTTGTTAGCAACTAACAAGTCCATAATCAGCTTTCATGTTCAAACAATGAATTTTCATGTGTCACTTGTAAATAAGTTGTCTAATATCATATTATGCGAGTCTCGGGATGCTTTGAGTGATCGTGTAAAACTAGTTTAGAATTTAGATACAATCTTAATAGAACTCATATTGACTGCATACAGAAGAGCAGTCAATTCGACATAAATCCCCTGATCGGGTAGAAGAAGCCAAATAAAACAAATGATTTCCGAACATAAATCTGACATAAATGGTACTTGATGACACTAGAAATATCGTGTTTATCAACCCTATTAAGCAACATTCCATTGTTTGAAACACATTTTAGGGGTAGTTTAGTGCATTTCTATTCATTAACACTATTACGTACCGATTTGGTTACCTTGACATGTTTCGGGTCTATATAATGTATTTTTCTAGTGTCGATGTTAGTACACAGGTCTATACGTCGAATAAGTAGCCATCAGGAGTGTTCAGGATGCAATGGAGCCTCAGGAAGTGACATGGGATCACCAGAGAAGTCAGACGATCAAAAAAGTCTCTCACAACTGTCAGAGAAGAACAATTTCGGCGAAAACCTGTTAAAGAATACTCAGAAGACTCAGCGAAGAAATCAAGGAAATATTTATAAATAACTTTTCGTCTAAAAGTTCTCAATATTTCGGCGAAAAGTTTGTGAAGAGATAGGGCAGCATTCTGGCGTTGGAGTTTTGGAAAAATTATACAAAGAATTTTTCGCCGAAAGGTTCTCAATATTTCGGCAAATACTTGGGCCTATTCCGGGTCAGATTTGTAGAACTCCCTATTTAAGAAGCCATTCAGCCCCAATTGAAGGGATGACGTTTTTCAGACTTTCCACACACTAGAGGCGATAGGTTAGAGTATTTCTGGAGTTCTCCGAGAGATTATTACACAATCTGTTCATCCTGGAGGTGCTCGGAGCTAGGAGTTGAAGAGTTTCTCGAGATCGAAGCTGCACGGAATCGTCGCAATTAGGTTTTTTAGATATTTTCTGTTACTCCATTCCAAGATGAATTCTACTATAGTTTTTGATTCTCTTGTTTCGAATATGAATAGCTAAACCTTTTGAGTTTAGATTAGATGAACCCTAAGTGACTCGGGGCTTTAAAGCGGTCACGGATCAGCGGTAATTAGATATTAATTCAGACAGTTTTCATTCATAATTGATTTGTTCTTATTTCGTGTTTCTTTTCTAGGTTGATCACCTAGGTTAGATTCTTGTTAAAATAAGGATAGTTGGCGAACGTCCGCCTTGTTTTAGAACGTCAAATCAATTAATTAACTTATTCAATGGAATCATTCCTCCCGTATGAACCGTTTAGGGTTAATCTGTTTCAAGAATAGCTCACTAAAATCAATCAGGTGCACCAGTCAATTATCCGTTGCAGAAGCGAACGCACGGACGGATAATGGATCTTGGTAGGTAGTTCAATAGTAGCGAATGTTCATGGACTTAGACCTAAGGGTAAGGAGCTATGACGGTGATTAAGAACTGAACGAATTAGGATTAAAAAGTCGCCGGTTTTGTGATCGTCAATGCCTTGATAATCTTAGGGGGATTCGAGTCTAAGCTTTTGTCTATTAATCGAAACCAATCATCAATCAATCAATCTATTTCTTAATTTCATTTTCCTTGCATAATAATTTAGAAGTCGTGGAACTCACACCACGCAACTTGATTTCAACCTGGATAATTGTTAATTGCTTTGAGTAAACGATTAGAAGAAACTCCTTGGAATACGATCTATCCTACTCTAATAGGTTAGTTATTTGATACCTGTTTTACAGGTGATCAATACTATGCTTCAGTCAATGACTTTGATACTCATTCTGGTTTCTTACACAACCATACATGCAACACATAGATCTCCAAACCAAACATGAATACAGTGTATACTAATGAACTTCGAACAGAGTTTGTCAACTGCAAAAAACCAATTATTTTATTTCTGACTTTGTGTCCGTGTAGTGTAATACTAACTCAATCCATGATTCGCTGATGCTCATTACATATATTGTGGGGAGCAAAACACCACAGGCTCTATAAACACTTGCTTTCTTTGTTATTATTTTCACACATCTCCTCCATGAACTAAACCCCCTGCCTGCTACTGGTCAGCTTTATCAATAAGAGATTGATAAAGTTACAAAACCAGTTTAAAAAACACCAAAAATAAACAAGAAGAAGCAAAACACTAATCAACAAGCTAACTGATCTCTAACAGGAGATATCTCTTCGAAAATTGGAAGTCTCTTAGATCGATAAGGTGTCAGTTTCCCCATCATCTGGTCTATTCCCTCAGCAAATGCATCTTCCAAACTTAATGGCACTGATTCTAAAGGTGACGAGGACTGGCACATTTCTACTTCTTGAATTAGCTCCTCCATTCGATTCCTTGATTTTGGGTCATCGTATCCAAAGATCTTACCTTTGACCACATCGTCCAGTACAGTACGTGCTTCATCGTATCGCATTTGCTTCAGGAGGCACGTGCATAAGTTGCAGGCCTTGTTGGCATCAGGGTCGATTAGCTGTGCTTTGAGGTATACTGCTTCGGCCGCTGGATAGTTGCCTAGCTGCATGTATGCCCAACCCAAGTTCCCCTGCAATGCATCATCAACGTCACCACCATTACAATCTAATCAAAAGGCCATTTTGATTAACACAAACATACATTTTGGAAGAGTAGAACTGTGTGTCAGTGTTACCCACCAGTATGCGAGAAGTCTCTTGCTGGATGGTGACCTGAAACTTCCTGCCATGAGAGCGTGCTGTCTTGGTCGGCTTGCCATTGAAGGCATCTCCTTGGTAAATCATCCAAAGCTTCTGCTTCAATAGCTCTATCTGCTCCTCCATTTTCCCACATTTCTACAAACAATAAAGTATGACCACAAAAATTAGAGGTTGTTCTTAATTTTACACAGAACAAGCTAAGCGAGTGGTATTCAATTAGTCATACCTTGTAAAGGTCAATGAGGACATTGTCAAGTGACTCTTGAGCTTGCTTGGAGCAGAGATGCCTAAAACGCCTGATAGCTTCAATAGCTTCTTCGGATCTATCTTGTTGTTTCATCACTAGAGCCATGTCTTTGAGGGCACTGTCTACTCTATCTCCCGAATTTATTGCTTTCATGAACCATTCTACTGCTGCATCAGGATCCTTCTCAACTAGCTGTATTATGAACACGAACCAAACAACTCTGTTACACGAAGCAAACAAGATGATAACAATCCATGTGGCTTCCACTGTCAAAAATGGAAGAAAGCAGAGGAAAACTTTCAACTGATCATATGCTTACTTATGAAGGGGAAACTTGCAAAGCTAAGACCTAGGGAAATCCTCAGCCAAACTTAATTAGAAAACCCAACAGAACCAGATCATCAGAAACCATTTCTGCCAATTTTAACGAACCCTGATCGATCAATTTAAGTAGTTAGCTTAGCTCGATCACCTTCAATGAACAAAACTGACAATCATTCATCTTCTTTTTACTTCTCTAGTGGGTTTACGTGATCAATTGAATCCGGAAGATTTCTACGACTCTGAAAGGGAAACTAATATTGTCTCCAGATTTGGCAAGAGGAGTTACTAGGAAATCTCTAACAAGAAAACAGAATTTGGCGGATAACATTTCATTAATGGCGGATCACTAAACAAATAAGGAAGAAACCTGACGAGCACGAGTTGAAGCTATTAAATTAGAAAGTCTATCATTCTTCTGGAACCAAAAATTAACAACATCCACTGAATCAAGTAAATTGAAAGAAATGAAAAAATGAATTAGAAAAGTTTCGGATGAATGAATTAGAAACAAAACCTGAACGTGCTTAGCTCTAACGTAAGGGCCATCGCCAGGGGGAAGCTTGTGAAGGACATGATAGGGAGCCGCCATGTCCGAGCTGTGATTCATCTCAGGAGATATTGGAATCATTTGCTGAGTGGGCATCTCTTGTATTTCAAGTACAGTGATGGAGATTGTTGAAGAAGAAGAGAGGAAGAGATAATTTGTGAGCTGTGAGGAGGAATGAATGAGAAACCCACACTGTGTCCTGTTTCTTCTTCAGTATTGCTTATTGCGTGAAATGGGCGATGAAAGAAAAAGAGGTTTTCTCAGTGTCTATGAATGTGGACGTTGTGGGTGTCTGGGTTCATTAGGAAGGGATCCATCCTGGATGGGGTTGCTGTTCATGTAAAAGCCTTGTACAGGCACGTAAGCCAGACTGACACGTGGAGGTTTTCCGTTATATATTGACGCGCTTTTCCGCCAATTATATTATTATTATTTCGTTATTGTGATCACCTAACCTCACTATTTCGAGTAGTAAGCCCACTCGGTATTCACAAATCAGTACCCACTGTTTAAAAAATAACTCGTGAGTGCTGTTCGTATGAAAATTTAACACATCCATTCGAAATGACAATTCCATTCAATTTTGCCGTTAAATTGCGACATCACGCATCCTATTCGGATTAAAACGCTGACGTGTATAGCCACGTGGGCCTGGCATGGTCCCACATGCTAAACCACCTCTGACCTCACCTGAATAAAATGATCACCTCTGCAATTTCTTATTCCTTCTAGATGGTGGATTGTAACCTCGAAGATCCGATTCCCGCTTGGTCAGTTGAGCAAGCTGGAGAATCTAGTTCAAACCTAACTAATAACTAACTCAACGAAGGAAAACAAAGGGGGAGTAGTTTTAATTTTCACTTGATGGTTCAGGCCAACTGACGTGGATATACATGTCAGGTTTTAATCCAAATAGTACGCGTGATGTGGCTATTTAACGGAAAAACTGAACGAAAATGTCATTTTCAGATGGATGTTTAAATTTTCATACGAACGACACTCACAAATTATTTTTTAAACGGTGGGTACTGATTTATTAATAATCCAAACAACGTAAGATACTGAATCAGCCTAACTATTTCTCCGCCTACTTGTAAACTTAAAAAAAAAAAAAAAACACTAGCGTCCAACCCAGTAACCCACCACCTGCAGTCTCCCTCTCCTCCTGGCTCCTTCACCGTCCGTCGCCCGATTCTCACATTCCAAACACCAAAATAATGAGAAGAAAATGTCTAAGCTAGCTGAAATGATTGGAGTTTAGCCCAAATGGTGTATAAAACAACATACTCTGTGTGCGTGTTTGACCAAGAAAAATTGGATGATTTAAAGTAAAACTGAGACGAAATTGAGACTACCATTATGGAGAAGTGAGAAATCAAAGTGTGATCCTAATATGTCCATCTTCTGCTACAACTGCCATTTATTACAGGATTTACAAACACGCTTCTTTCTTCTCACTATAACTGGTTCCCTAATTAAGTCCCCCCTTGTCACCTTCATTTCAACTGAATATGGGCAAACGCTCTTCTCCAGAGGCATACGAGATGATGCTCCTCTTAAGCGGTGAAAAATTATTTGCGGCATTGAAGGCAGCAGCACGTAACACATTCAGAGGACCGAAATCGACAGAATATAGCTTCTGAAAACCATCCAGTATTGCCATCATCGCCACGTTTGCTGGCTTCCTTTCTCTTTCGTACTTCCTCAGCAGGGACACCTGCACATATAGCAACAAGGAATCAGTCTAACAAACCTCAGAGGTACTAGCATTATTCTCAGCAAAATGCTGAGTGAGATCATACGGCCGTTATTATGTACCTCCCCAACGTCCATTCCAACTGCAACTCCCTCGCTGATGATTCTTGAGAGAGTGAACGCATCTCCAAAGCCCAAATTAACTCCTTGACCAGCTAAAGGATGAACAGCATGTGCAGCATCACCAACAAGGACGATACGTTTCGCAGCATAGTCATTAGCATGCATTAAGGACAGGGGAAATGCTGTTCTCTTGGAAGCCAGCTTTACTACCTTTGGTGGTACCTCAAAAGATTCATTGGTTGACATGGTTAAGTTGCCTCCAAATAGAGAAAACCTGTCGCTGCCATTCGGGAAGCTTGATTTGGGACGAGGGCCATATCCATGGTCCAGAGCATGATTTACAGCCTTCACAAAATCATCCTCATTCATTGCTGTCAAATCCGACGACTGCTTTGGGTTCATGGTCCAAACAATATTGCTGAAATTATCCCCTATTGGCAAGAGTGCAATTGGACCATCAGGTAAAAACCGTTGCCAAGCAGTGTGATTTTCATCTGAATGCTCCACCGTACAGATGATGGCATTCTGTGAGTAGTTCCACCCAGTTGTTTTAAATCCTGCTAGGTTCCTTACTTGCGACTTGGCCCCATCAGATCCAACCTGGAGTGAATTTGAAGCAATTTGATAATATTATACTCAACTAGAACGTGTATGGAGTAACAAAATTCTGAAATCTAAACTTAGTCAGCATGCATGCAGGATTACCACCAACTTCGTGTACAGGCTGCTGCCATCACTCATTTCTAGCTTCACCAAGCCTGCTTTCATGAACGATGCCTCTGTAGAGTTGTCATCTACCTTCATGGTAGAACTTGGATATCGAATCATTGACGCCAATTTCGAAGAGTAGATTGTCTTTCGAAAACCTGTATCCTGATAATGCACTTGCATTCAGGATATAAAAACATACTGGCCAACCCCGGCTTAAGATTATATACGACAGTAGAAGCTCAAACAGGGGGGACGTGATTTGAATGCTTTTATGTAAGCTCAAAGAAAGAAGATCGACACAAAATAAACAAAGTCCAAGCCAAAATCAAGAGAGGGAATATTGTGGTTACTGGAAACAGCATTCTTGGACTGTGAGGAAAAAGATCCAACCCAAATTTGAGTTAAGCTAAAAGCAATATGAATGCAATGGGGGATATGCATTAATGTAATGCAACCATCAAGCTATGACATTACCTCAAGACGTGATAACAGTGAACTATGGAGCACTCGGTTTTCTACCACACACCTGCATCAACGTGCAGATAGTTATTTCACCGAATGGAAAAAACATGAAGGGAATAAAGTCTGAACACCTCGGTTCATGTCTGCATACCCTAAATTATTTTTGTTTACGTCATTGGCATCGTACTTTGTATATCCTAATCCGGTGTAATCCCAGACCTACAGAGTAAGACCAGGCATAAAATGGAAGATACAATATGTGGAATGACACAACAGCTCAGAGCAAAATATAATATGAGACAACCAGACATGAACAAATTACCTTTTGGTAATAGTCGCATAATGAAAATCATATCATCCACATTGTGCTATATAAGAATACTAAGACAACCAGCAGTTTGTTCTTGTAAATGCAGAAATTAGTTAGTGTGGTGCTTTTCTTATAGCCATGTGATTCAAATTTCCGTTCCTCATTACATCTGATACAGAGAATAGAAGAACAAGAATATAGGAAAATAGCATGGAAGTGCCCACATTTAAGCGGTTGAAGGAAGAGGTTGAACTAACTTAACTAAAAGTTGAAAAGTCAGAAAAGTAAATATCAAATAAAATACTAGACAGGTATGAGCATATCTCACCTGCATCTTATCGAAATATGCATGGCGCTGCTGTTGAACATACTGCCAAGCTCCAGCGTCTGCAAATTGGAACACATTACTTGGGCATGCAATGATATTGTCCATCAAATACGCTTTTTATTCAGCTCAATAGTTGAAAAAATAAAGGCATTAATTCAACCAAGACTAGATTGGAGAGGCTAAACGTAAAAAAACATAGCATGCAAGCATCAAATTAAACAAAACATCTTGAAGTTTTCCTGAAAAGTTTCTAGTGTAGCGTTTCCAGTTATTGCATTCAGTCTAACAGCCTACTCAAAACAGGTTTTATAATGTAGATGTGTTAAATGCTGATCAATTTAATGAAACTTGAAGCAGAATTAACCCAACATATACCTTCGAAGGAAGATATGGTTGCTGGTGTCACAGTGCTGACCCTAGCATCAGGTGGATCCTCCCTCTTGATGTGTAGCTTCTTCGCCAAAGCAGGATTGCTGTCAATTATAGCAACATTCAAGTGCTTCGTCAGTGGCTTTGTTGCTGCACCCAAATGAAAAGATAGCAAATTTGATAACTCCATCAAATGCAAGAATGTTCAAGCAATGAGCACCAAGTCAGTACATAGTCCATTCAGGAAATCCTGGTAGATCTCCCACATGATCACGGACCATGATAAGATGATAGTTTAGCCCTTAATACATCAGCAATTTATCAAAGAGATTGTCCACAAAACAACACCTACCCAAGGAACAAGCTAGAGCCATCCCAACCATGCCTCCTCCAACAATAGCAATGTCGTAAGGCTGATCATTTCCACTGAAATTCTCACGCTCCTGTTGCTCTCAGAAACAAAAGGCCAGTCAGAGTATGACAGTGAAAGTAATAAAAGCATCAAGATTAAAGCACCTTGACTGATCCAACCAAACGCCCCATACGCAACTCAATAAGCCGTATTCACAAAAAGCAAAAAATAAGGCCCTTTCTCAAAAAAAAAAATAATAATAATAACCGGCCGAGCAGAAAGGCAGAATAGGAACACAGAGAAAATGAAAGAGCGAGCTAAGTTAGAATCGTACATGGTTAAGCTGGCCTGTGGAAGCACTTGATACTGGTGAAATTTCGCCGCCGCTACAGAAGCCTTTCCTCCACGGAACCTTGAGAGAATTACAATTGGAATAAAGCTTCCTCGCGACCAGTCTGTGAGTAGTAATTTCAGCAAGAGGAAAAAAATAAGGATCACAGAGTACCAGTTTTAAATTGCCAACAACGGGAAAGCGAACATAGACGAGGAATTAAAATGAAAAGAGGAGATATTAAGGAAGTCGGTTCAATAAGTAAGCATTGTAAATGACCTATTCATTGTTGAAGCTCTAAAAGCTGGAAAGGAGAAAAGCGTGAGGGAGGAGGAAGATGCAGGCGGTGGCAGAGACTAGGCAGTTCCGGCAGGTAGCTGCGAGCAACAGTCGGGGAAGTCGGTTGAAGAATAAGCCTCCTGTTCTGGGCCCAAACAGCTATTTGCGTCACTTGTCATTTACTAAATGCGTGACTAGTGGTGGGCTTTAGACTACTGTGATTTTTTTTTCAAAATTACATTTGGGTCATTGGCCCAAACCCGCGATTACATACTATATGAGATTTTTTAGGATAAAAAAGGATCATGCCCTTATATTCTTCTGTTTTTGCACGATATGTCATCATAGTCTAAATTCTGTGTCGAGTGTCCTTAAAGTCATGTTTTGCTGCACAAGTGTGATTTTTCTCGTTTTTTTTTCGGGATTCAACCGGTTACCCATCTTACGTGGTCAATTAATAAGTGGGATTGGAAAAAAAATTGAATAATTAAATGTGAAATCCATTATCTTCATCATCTATCATAAGAATCACCGAGGACGACAACTCCTCTGCAATCATCTGCTCCTCCGATTCTCCTGGCTGATCCTCCTCCACTCCGATTTGAAGGAACTGGATGTTGCGTCTTGCCACATTAATCTCAATATCGCCATTGATTCAGTCGGAATTATGGTTCATGATTTCACCGATTCTTCTATACGATCCAGATCTGAAGACTACTCCTCCGACTCTCGTTCGATATTGTTCCTCCGAAGACTATTCCAGATCCAGATCTCAATCTTCTTCGTCGACGAGAAGATCGGCCTGCGTTTGAAGGCCCAAGAGCTCTGGTCTGACACTCTCTCTTACTCGAGTTTCGTCGGGAGCTGATGGAACCGCCGGCAGGCCAAGGAGCTCTGGTTTTCAGTCAATCACCAGTTGAACGTGATCGATTCGAATTTGGGAACGGTCAAACCAAATTCAAATCGGTCACGGTCCCAGGAATCAAGCCAACTCGAAATCGGTGGCTGACCAAATTTAGGGTGGTTTGACCAAACCGACTAATTAGTCACCCCTAGTTTAACTGGCTCATGAGGTGCATTTAGTCTGGTAGACCAAGCATCCGATGGTGGCCTCTTCCTCACTAAAGGTCGTGTTCCCTCTGGTGGGGCCACGAGATTTATCCAGGTATTGTTGATTCCTTCTGTTTTGAACGGCTAACTTGTATAGATGTTGTTTCTTGGTGTCTGTCCTTGGAGGTTTTTTCTGGTTGTTTTTGAGGGAGACGCAAAGTTGGTAGCCAAGATGGTCTTCTTCAATGAAAGTACCAGAGTCACTGGTGAGGTTTTCATTCACGGTTTTTTTCTGTCTATTGGTCGTTAGTCCCTCGTTCAAACTGCTCTTGGTTCGTCATTCAGAAATCAATGTCGCCCTTTCTGTAGCATTCCTGGCTCTTAGATATCTCTAAGGGGTGTTGCCGGTAGTCGTCACTCCTTGGGTAGATTGTAGTTTATTTACAACTTTCTACCTTGAAGAGCTATCTAGGTAAAAAAAAACAAGTTCTAGTAACATAATATATATAATGTAATATTAGCATGAGAAAGTATTCTGCCAAAAAAACCTATGTGTCAATATTTAGTAAAAAAACATTACTCCAACGGGCAACAAAAAGTATTCTACCAACAAAAACCACCAATTCCGTTTATAAAAACAACAAAAATCAACTACCTTAGATATTGAGATATGCGACAGGCTAATAGTGTGGTGTATCAATACTACCTCTAGAATCGGCCTGAACTGACCATTCCACATCATGCTGAGAATGTCCAAGGTAACTTGTTCACGTAGCTGGTCAATCTCCTCCACAACCCTCCATTTTCTATGCATCCAAGATTGTACTTAACCTTCCCAATCAACCATCATCCTCAATAGGTAATCACCACAACAAAATTGATAGAATATTAGTACTATAATTGAAATAGAATCAAACTAATCAATAGAATATACATTAAACATTCAGGAAAATGGAACAAAATACTAGTATTAAAAGGTATGTAGATGTTCACAGCATCTGAGGACTAAAACCAATACAAAATCAACAGAATATTAGTATTATTACTTAAACAGAACATACATATTGTGAAAAAACAAATCACACAGAAACAGGAAAATAGTGGATCCTAGTGTTGTCCAAGATTTTTCTTAAACTTGCTCGTCTTGATCCAAAAAACCATGTAATACTAGTATTCCTATGTATCAAGCCAAATTAAGTATGAATTTCAATAAGCAAAAAAACATGTGACCAAAATCAACACAAATTACAGATAGTAGCTAATGTATAATTGAACTTGGGACAAGAACCAAAACCATTTCAACCTGTGTTACACTGCTTATTCTTCAAATCAGCTAGACATACCGAATATTTGTATTAAACGAACAAATTTAGTTTTCACTAATACTAGTACCAAACAATATCAAACTCTTCCACATGTTCGAAACTAGTGTTATTAAAAATTTGTTCGGATACTAGTACTAGAACTGAAATGATGAACTAAAACAAAATCAAACTCATAGCAGAATACACATGCAACATTCAAAAAAATGGAACAGAATACTAATATTAAAAGGTCCGTACATGTTCACAGTATCTGGGATTGAAATCGATACAAAATCAGCAAAATACTAGTATTATTACTTAATCAACACATACATATTGTGAAAAAGCAAATCACGAAAAAAGAAGGGAATAGTGAATCCTAGTATTGCAGGTTGCCTACAGTATTGTTAGAACAAATAAGATGAGAACCCCAGATTGAAAGTCACTAATACAAGTATTATTACGAAAGATAGACCTACTGTTTATTCCTTTGTATCGTTGACGACTGAATCGGGACACGGGAAGTTAGATTTAATACAGGGGAGGGGAAGACAGACCTTGAAGGGGGGGAAACGACAGTGGTAACCTCTTTAGAATCCGCAACCGATGGCGCGAACCACCTAATAAAAATAGTCGGCGGCTGTACAAAAACTATAGATCAGCGGTTGTGTTGCTTCAGAATCACGCATGGTGATAGAGCTAATGAACCAGCCACACCAGTTGTCGTCAGCACTAAGTGCGAGAATCGGTGGCGGCGGTGAGGGTCACTAGCGCTACGTTTACACGACGGCTGTGGTGATAGAGCCAACGAACCAGCCGCATCGGTCGCCGTCAATGCCAAACGCAAGAGTCGCGATGGCGTGGGATCACTGGCGGTGTGTATACCTCGACGAAATCAACACTAATGACGATCGTATTTTACCGGAAGGATTGGGAGGATTTGAGAGCTTCAATTAAACCTAGATCTAGGTTTAAGTAAAAGGTAAAATAATTAATGTAATTATTGTATAAATACTAGTTTTATTGGCCCTAGGATCTGTTTTGATTTAATATTATGGTTCTTATTCACTATTGTCATAAGGACAAAACTATTATGTTCGTGAAAAGGTTCAAGCTAATTCGAATAAAGTCTTCCATGTTCAAGCTAGTATTTACAAAGGCATTGTCTCTTGGTCCTTTTCACAATCTATCCAAGTTTGGTGTTCTATCCCTATGCCCACCAGCTTTTGTGTGTATGTGTGTGTGGGGGGGGGGGGGGGGGGGGGGGGGGGGGTGGGGTAACAGAGGAATTGCAGAAGAAAATACATTTTTCTTCTACTTATGCTAGGACTCGAACCAAAGGATGAGATGAACCAATTTTAAATGAAGAAGCAGACGACAATGTTTTCGTTATTTTGTCTTTTCCTTGTAATTTCCAGCTGTGACTGACATGCCATTGTATTTCGTCCCTGTAAACCCAACTTTGCATGTTCTAGAGACTGGAATATATGTTTGCTGGTATGGAATGAACACATTGTTTGCGCTTTCTCTTCATACTTTTTGTTACTCTTGCCCTTCCAACTCGTATTTAATTGGAGTGAAAGAATCAGCGGCGATTGAAGGTTTGTGATATTGAGATGCCGTAAGTAGTGTGTAGGGAACTCATTTTGGTTGTATTGGTTGGTGGAATTGTAAAATTCAAGGACTAAAATGAAAAAATAGGGAAATGTGGAAAATCGAAGAAGAAGAGGAGTCGACAAAAAGGTTGAAGAAGAAGAAACAAGGGAAAGAAGTAGTGGACCGAGCAGGGGAGTCGACAAAAAAGGTTGAAGGAGAAGATGACATTTTTGTCACTTACAATTTAGTCACTTAATTTTAATTAATTTTAGTTAAGTCACTTATTTTAAGTTATAGACAGTTTAGCAATTTTTCGGTCATTTTGTAAACTTTTGTACGTGAACAATATTATAAAATAACTTTGTAACTATACAATGTGGTCGTTGAATAACGTGTTAACTAGTTTATATAACTAGTTAACTTGATAAGTCAATAACAAAAAATTAGTTATTGAGTAAAATTTTGATAACTAGTTATCACCTAAATATCTCTGTTAACTAGTTATTGGTAATGATGGTAACTAATTAACAATATAAGATAACTAGTTATCCAATCATAAGTTATCGAGTTAACTAGTTAATAACAAAATAACTAGTTAACTAGTTTTGATAATTAGTTAACTAAGTTTGCTAACTAATTAACTAATTTTGTTAACAAGTTATCACCTAAAACTGTTAACTAGTTAGATAACTTGTTAACAAAAATTCTCGATAAGTTAACTAGTTAACTAATTTTGAAAACTAGTTACTATTTTTTATAACTAGTTATCATTTTTTATAAATGATAACTAGTTATTTTAATCATAATGTTAACTAGCTTTTTTGCCCGCCCGTTGGCGGGTTTGAGCAAAACAAAATTTTTATTATAAAACGGTCTCTCATATTCATAATCTATACCACTTTGATTCAATATCACTTACTTCGTTAAATTCACATAATATAGAAAATTATTGTGTTAACTTCAAGTAACACTCATGTATACCTAGACATTCAAATTAAACCAATTGCAAAGGTAACCAACTATTCATAAAATAAATTGTTCGAATTGTTAAAATCCATTAAGAGAACCATTCAAGTGTTTCATATAACCGCCGAATTTTAAGAGTTTAGAGACAGTTCAGGAGGGTCTTTGCATAAATTAAGTGACTACTTTAAAGTTTTTAAATCTTCTCGTCTAGCTCAATCAAATGATCGCCGATTTGCCAAGATGTCCAACAGATAATGAAAAATTATGGCAATATTTAATAATATGAATTTGACATTTATTTATTAATTAATATATTGAATTTAAAATATTATTAAATATAATAATAGAATTTCTATTGCACTAACTATTTTTAAGGAATTAATTTATTTTGAAATGATATTATAAAGAAAATAATATATTAATGAAGAAAAGTGAGGTAATTTTTTGCATTTTTATTTGTAAAAATAATTCTTTGGTTGGCTAGATTCCTCAAATTAAGGGGAGGGGTAGGAAAGCTGATGTGACAAAAGGGTCACAGGGTTGACCCTAATTTGCTTTATATATAGTAGAGATTATTGTGCATTCATGTAGGAGATGAGTGGGTATAGTTATACACCCTGATTCAATTTAACCAAAATAAATAAATTGACTTAAAGCCAACATTTCAGAGCTAGCCCAATTTTAATATCTTAAAAATCTTCAAACTAAGCAAATTGTGATACAATTTACCCATGATATAATGAATAAATGACCCGATAAACCTCTGACTCGATGAGCCCGTCTGCTCGTTTAAGAGCTCCACACGTAGTTAGATTTGATGAAGTCCATAAAGACTTAAAGTTGGAGAGCAACCTTTTTGTAGAATAGGTTTTTTATGAATTTGTAGAATAACTTATTTTGTAGACTTTAAGTTTATTCGTAGTAGGAATATTATTATATAGTAAAAAAATGTATTCTTCTAGCTAAGATTTGCAACATCTCATTGAATAGTTTGAATTTTACACCAAAAAAATAGCTTATATTGCATATGGGAAGACATTATAAGGAGTTCATATCATTTTGATCCTCATTTCAAATATTAGAGTTAAAATAAATAGATTAATTTCATACTCATGACTTTATTAGCACTCAAACCACTAACTATTGCGGTAAAAAAATTTCCTTTCAAAAGGAAAGTGAAATTGAGGTTAAAAGAAGGGTATATGTACTTGGGTTTGTATAGTGTGCGGTCACCTCATTATGTTTGATAAAGTAAAATAAAATTTAAGTTGCAGAAGTGAAGTTTGAAAACCACCACTAATGAGGAATTATATTGGAAGACCAATTCTACTTGAATGGGAGTAGAATTGCAATCTAAGAAGGTTGGGGTGAGAGTCGAGTAAATTGGAGTAGTAGTCGAGGATTGGATGTTGAATAAATGGATTACAACCCATTCACCGGGTCTAGGACTAAAGGATAACTGAAAGCTCAAGTCGAAATACATTAGAGTAGATGTCAGACAATTGTGCATAATTATAGAGTGAGATTTGTTTTTTTTTTCTAATGAACTGTGTTGAGTATTATTTTAAAATTGAAAGAAATTAGGATAAATTTCTTAATTATTTTAAACCCCTAAAAATTATTATAAAGTCTATTATTGAAGTCTCTAATCGTCAAAAAAATTATGAATCAATAGAAAATTTAAATTTTAAAAGAATAAATAAAATAAAAATAGTTGATTGATTGATCCGCTAAAGTTATGAGAAGAGGTCAAATCTACTAAAGTTACATGAATGTTATAATTTTTTCGCATTTGTTAATTAAAACTTCATTTATATTTTTATAATGATTCTAGTTCAATTTCGTTTTCCTAGTGACTAACTCATTTCAATTAATTGTCGGTGCAATAGGAAAAAATATATGACTCAATAAAAGATTTCATATATTTGTGATTCAAAACTTCTCAAAAGAGAATAAGAAATTTTATAAATTTGAGAGGAAAATTTTATTGTGGAAGACAGATAGTTGTGAAAGAAAAATTAAGATTTTTTTTTCAGTTTATATATAATACGTAAAATACACTGAAAATTAACCTTTCATATCAAAGAGACAATTATCAAGAATGTTAAATGCGATTTTATTTATTAAAAACATACCTTTTGATTGGATTAGAGTCTAGATGAAGGAAATACTTAATTAAAATTAAAATCAATAAATAGTTATTATAAGTTAATTGAAATTTTAATGAAATTCTAAACTAAACTCAATACATATAAACGTGGGTAGTATTTTTTTGACAATAATAAACGTGTAGCATCCTATAAAACATGGGAAGCTATAGAAAGAGAATAAAAGGTAATTATTTTTTATTACTTATTATTTTAATAGGAAAGGGGTGTTTGTTATATTTGCTTAATAATATATATGGACAGATTTCATAATCGTAGCAGACAATCAAACCCGTAAGTCTGATTTTGGTGCAACCTCTCAAATTTCTATAATTTTTTGGCAAATCGTGATTAAACTATAATTTTATCAAAATTGCATTGATAAATGATTCATGATCTAACACATTAAACCATTTGTCATATATGAATTTGAAAACTCTTAATATTATTGTTGAAGTCTTAGTTGAAGATGTTTTTTACATATACTTGAAAAAAGAAAGTTTGATTAGTCCTTATTGTAGAGGATAGTATTAAAAGTAATCAATTAATTAATGATTAGATACATATTTAAGGTAATAGTTGCCGGAAAATATAGTTTATCATATTGTAATACAATCTTGTCATGGTTGTTAATTGATCATCCAGATCAAAATAAAGAAACTAATAGTAAACCTAAAATATGAATAATACTACTAAAGTAACTAATTAACTAATTTTGCTAACAAGTTATCACCTAAAATTGTTAACTAGTTAGATAACTTGTTAACAAAAATTCTCGATAAGTTAACTAGTTAACTAATTTTGAAAACTAGTTACTATTTTTTATAACTAGTTATCATTTTTTATAAATGATAACTAGTTATTTTAATCATAATAGACTAGTTAACTAAGTAAGAACAACATAATTAGTTAGATAACCTGTTAACAAAAAATCTTGTTACAATTGATAAAAAAATTATTCATTAACTAGTTATCAACAATGTGTGGCCTGGCTCCACATCATGTCTCGCATGTTGGTTGAAAACCCTCAAATTAGGATTTCCTTCATCCACGTTCCCTTAACCAATTAGCGGACAAGGTAGACAAAGCAGCAGCTTCCGATACGGGACAAAAAAGTTGGATTACCCAATTATAGTGTTAGAGCATTGGGCTATCCTTTGTAATCCATTTTCCCACTTAAACACTACAAAAAAATACTATTTGGCGTCGTTCATACACGCGTTTTAAAATAAATAGCGTCGGTCGGCAAGACCGACGCCAGATTCGGTGACGCTGCTCCGGTCGAACCACCAACCGGACCGAGTGGTCAGCATTTAGCGTCGGTCTTTATTTATGACAGACGCTAAAACGCGGTTAGCTGGTCAACAACGCGTTGACCTGTAGGGAATTTAGCGTCGGTCGTGACCGACGCTATTATAGGTCCGACCGACGCTAATTTGTGTTCCAGTGGGCAGAATTCTGCTCAATTTTTTCCTATTCTCATACTCTTCTATTGCCAATACCTGCATAAATTTTCCTGCATACATCAATTTCATTTTCACGATTCACTTTTCCAATCAATAAACATACTGAATATAAATGTCGAAAACATCCTCCTAAAACATTCTGCTAAAATATTCTCCTAAAACATTATCCTAACACATGCACCTAAAACATCCACCTGAACTTTTTAGCTACCTACTCATCATCCTCTTCATCGTACGAGTCCAGGTCCTCGGCATCCATATCTGGGAGCATCCTCCCTTTTCCCTTAAAAGATGAACCCACCAACTGGCTGAGCCGCTGAACCTCCGCCTCCAGATGGCTCAAGCGCTGAACCTCCGCCTCCATATGGCTCAAGCGCTCCTCTGCCTCTAACACCCTCACTCGATCCTCGGCGGGACAATGGCCGAAGACGTGAGTAATAGTAGCTGAACTACTACCCTGACTCGATCCACCGACTGCTCCACCACGCCTCCTACTCATATTAACCTGAATAGACAAAGACAACAAATAATTAGAATTTCACTATTTTAAATTTACATATATCATATACTACATTACATTACCTGGGAGGGGGTCACGCCAGATCCCATACCGCGAACTCTACCACTGTGCTCCTTCGGATAGACAAGTCCGAGTGCATCGTTCGCAGAAGGAAATGTCGGGACTGTGGGATCACGGGTCAACTCCAGAATCCGAGGCTGCACATTGATGACAAAAATGGATTTCACAAACCAAAGTTAATTAAATAGGCACTATTGGAGATTGTTTTGTTAGATTGGAATAGGTGATCAAGTACTTACCACATCAGTGTAAGTCTGATCCTTCTTTGTGTGAGTGATAACATACAACTCACCTCTACTGGGCGCATTTCCTCCCCTTTCAGCTGCCTACAGGCGTACAAACTAAACAATATCAATACACTTTCTAAAAGGTACTAATACAAAAAAATTATTAGCAATTTGAACTGAATTATTACCAACTCCAGTCCTCTAACTCGCAACTTCTTTGACCCTCCAGTGTGGGGTGAGGTGTAAGTCCTCCGGGCGGCTGAATTCTTGCGAGATTTCTCCTACAAATTGTTATTCATTTAAATGATTTAAGTTGATATAATATATTTACATAATGACTAATTTGTAATCGACTTACCACCATATGGGGTCTCAGGCGCATATCCACAAACTGTGCCCACATAGGCGCAGATATCCTGCCGGCTTGTATTGTATTGCCCACGCCCTAGGGGGCTCCACAAACTCCTCCCAGTCGAATAATCTAAGATTGTTGGCATGAGGACCATCTCGACAAGCTTATCAGTTTACTGGTTACGACGTGAATGGTTATCATTTTCGTACAGTTGGTCATGATAAGGGTCTCAGTACTCAGAATAGTGGTGTGTACGGCAGCTATGAAACTCATAGTTATTCTAGCTCAGTGGACAGTCGACCTCACACAAGCGAACTTCGTACTATGGAAAGTTAGAAGACATAATTGAGCTGAATTATTATGGAGATTTCCGGGTGGTATTATTTAAGTGTAAATGGGCTAACACTCACAATCCAAGGTATGTGAAGAAAGATAGGTTGGGGTTCACACAACTTAATTTCTCACACTTGCTATACACGGGAAGTCGCTTAGATGATGAGTCATTTATTGAAGCAAAGGTGGCCCGAATGGTCTACTATGTGGAAGATAAGGTGGATAAGGGATGGTGTATTCCTGTACATATCAAACCCAGAGATGTCTACGACATGGGTGATGAGGAAGGCAACTTAGTGCATGAGAGTGAGATGATTATGAATCCAGAGTTGTCTGATTTTGATAATTCCACTGATCTACCCTTAGCTAGGCCTGGAATTGCAGATTTTGATGATTAACTAGTGTTTGGTAAAATCAGCTTGAGCTAAGTGTTATTGTTCTATATTCAATACTCGAATGTTTGACACAAATATTTGGATTTGGATTTGCAGATATGGCTCCTCGTTCAGGTCCTTGGATGGTAGAGCTCATCGATCTAGCAGGAGTTAGAACTCGGGAGCCTGTGGCCAGTAACCAGATTTTGAGCCTTCGCGATGGCAAGAAGGTCATTATGCCTTGGAGACCTCTAGGGCCTACGGCTGCGGGGGCCCGCCGCTCTGTTAGGTCAGTTCACCAGTTTGTTGGGTAATGACCAGAACCTCCTCCCACTACAGTATGAGGAGTGGCCCAACGTGACGGAGGGAGAGAAGAATGATTTGAAGGCTACTGTGTTTGTAAGTATTCAAATATGAAATTCATTCATGTGTATGTAAATATAATAATAAGTAATAATTTATAATCATTGAATTTGATGCAGCGTTGTATCGTGATTGAGCCACCAGAGATGACAGACCATGCGACTAAGTACATCATGGAGGATATTGGCAGGAAGTGGAACGACTGCAAAACCCGCCTTTGGAGAAATTATGTGGTTAACACATACAAGGAGAAATTGAAGAAGGAAGCTGAAGAAGCGGGCTAGGACTTCGACTGGGAGGAGTTTGTGAAGCCCCCTAGGGCGTGGGCAATAGAACACAAGCCGGGCAGGATCTCTGCGCCTATGTGGGCACAGTTTGTGGATATCAGACTGAGACCCGATATGGTGGTAAATCGATTACAAATTAGGCATTATGTGAATATATTATATCAACTTAAATCATTTAAATGAATACTTTATAGGCGAGATCTTGCAAGAATTCAGCCGCCCGGAGGAGTTACACCTCACCCCACACTAGAGGGTCAAAGAAGTTGCGAGTTAGAGGACTGGGGTTGGTAATAATTCAGTTCATATTACATAATTTTTTTTTTGTATTAGTACCTTTTATAAAGTGTATTGATATTGTTTAGTTCGTACACCTGTATGCAGCTGAAAGGGGAGGAAATGCGCCCAGTAGAGGTGAGTTGTATGCTATCACTCACACAAAGAAGGATCAGACTTACACTGATCCTAATGTGGTAAGTACTTGATCACCTATTCCAATCTAACAAAACAATCTCCATTAGTGCCTATTTAATTAACTTTGGTTTGTGAAACCCATTTTTGTCATCAATGTGCAGCCTCAGATTCTTGAGTTGACCCGTGATCCCACAGTCCCAACATTTCCTTCTGCGAACGATGCACTCGGACTTGTCTACCCGAAGGAGCACAGTGGTAGAGTTCGCGGTATGGGATCTGTCGTGACCCCCTCCCAGGTAATGTAATGTAGTATATGATATATGTAAATTTGAAATAGCCAAATTCTAATTATTTGTTGTCTTTGTCTATTCAGGTTAATATGAGTAGGAGGCGTGGTGGAGCAGCCGGTGGATCCAGTCAGGGTAATAGTTCAACTACTACCACTCACGTCTTCGGCCATTGTCCCGCCGAGGATCGAGTGAGGGCGTTAGAGGCAGAGGTTCAGCGGCTGAGCCATCTGGAGGAGGAGGTTCAACGGCTCAGCTAGTTGGTGGGGGGTTCATCTTCTAAGGGAAAAGGGAGGATGCCCCCGGATATGGATGTCGAGGACCTGGACTCGAACGATGAAGAGGAGGATGAGTAGGTAGTTGGACTTGTAAGTGCATGTTTTAGGAGACTGGACTTGTTAGGAGAATGTTTTAGGAGACTGTTTTAGGAGGATGTTCTCGATATTTATATATTATGTAGTCCTATTCAGTATGTTTATTGATTGGAAAGTTGAATTTTGAAAAGTGAAATTGATGTATGCAGGGAAATTTATGTAGGTATTGGCACTAGAAGAGTATGAGAATAGGAAAAAAAGAGGCAGAATTCTGCCCACTGGAACACAAAATAGCGTCGGTCATGACCTATAATAGCGTCGGTCACAACCGACGCTAAATGCTACTACAGGTCAACGCGTTGTTGACCAGGCAACGTGCTTTAGCGTCGGTCTGCTATTTTAACGTCGTACATAAATCGACCGACGCTAAATGCTGACCACTCAACCGGTTGGTGGTTCGACCAGAACAAATTAGCGTCGGTTGGCACGCGTTTTAGCGTCGGTTGACCAAACGACCGATGCTAAGGTTTAGCGTCACCGTATCTGGCGTCGGTCATGCCAACCGATGCTATATATTTTGGCGTCGGTCACTGATCGACGCTAAATCGCGTGTCTGACCGACGCCAAACAGTGTTTTTTTTGTAGTGCCAATTCAATAAAAGGGTTGGAACCATAAGAAGTGACCAAGGGCTAGAATTTCAGTTGAAAGATTTCTATGCTCAACAAGGAATTGAGCATCAAATGTCCTGTGTAGAAAGACAAGAGCAAAATGGTCGAGTTGAAAGGAAACACCAAGATATTCTAAACATTGCTAGAGCCCTAAGATTTCAAGCTGGACTACCTTTGAGATTCTGGAGTGATTGCATTCTTTATGCAGTTTATCTCCTGAACCGACTACCAACTCCTATCCTATCCAATTTATCACCTTACCAACAACTTTATAACAAGCCCCCAGACTATCATAATCTTAGAGTTTTTGGCTGTCTTTGTTATGCTTCCTCTCTTGATCGCCAGAGAACTAAGTTTGACTCTCATGCTAGACAAGGTATCTACCTAGGTGTTGCTGCTGGCATTAAGGGTTATAAGATCTTTGATCTTCAGTCTCAATCTGTGTTTGTTTTCAGAGATGTTCAATTTCATGAGAACATATTCCCTTTCTCCACTGCATCTCATGAGCATTTTGATCCATTTGTACCAGTTTCTATGTTTCCTGCAGGTTTCCATGACCCTCATCCTGCACTAGAGACACCTCGGGGGCCATCTAACATACCTAGTATGGATGATGCACCCTCCACTACATATGAGCTGTCTCCTGTGCAGGACACCACTGAAGCTCAACACCAAGCCTTCCATCAAGAATCCTTTTCACCATCACCTACACAAACTTCTGACCAACAACACTCATCTATACCAACATCACCTATACCTATTCATCATTCACCTTCACCACAACCTCATCAATCACCTCATCAACAACCTCAACCATCCCGTAGGTCACACTGACAAACTAAAACACCAGCATACTTGACTGACTATATGCACTACAAGAAACTGTGTCCGTTGTAGGGGCTACAAATTGACACCGGTAGGGGTTATAACCCCTACAACGACCATTGTAGCGGTTATTCACAACCGCTGCTAAATCATCCGGTTTAAACGGCCAGTTGTAGGGGTTACATAACCGCTACAACGGGATCTCCGATTGTAGGGGTTCAGTTGTAGGGGTTATAACCCCTACAACTATCAGTTGATTGACGGTTCAGATTTAAAGTCGTATAATTAATTTTTAATTAATTTCGGCCATTATGGGGGTTCTAGATTTCCCAGAACCGCTACAACGGGATTAATCCATTTAAAAAAAATCCAAATATTTTTTATCAAACCATTTCACAGCCAGCAGACTAATTTTTAAAATTCTTCTTTTGCAAAAATCCTATCGAAGCTTCACTCAATCAACAATGGTGATCTCATTTCTTCACCGTTTGATCAGGTCTTTGTGTCTTGACATCAGAGCCCCAAGAGCTAAATGCCCCCTTTCAAATGAAATATTAACCAATTTTGTTTGAGCTTTTTCCTCCGGTAGATCTAATGGAAAAGATGAACTCTTCAGTCAGCGGAGCTTGCAGACATGAGGATCTAGTCAAGGCAGGGTACGGACTCGCCACCGTCGGCCTGAGCGAGTCGTTGTTCGCGTGCGGCCAGATCTGCGGAGCATGCTTCAAGCTTCGGTGTGTCGACGATCTACGTTGGTGTATCCACCTTCGAATCTGATTCAATCGAGGATCCATGAACCATGAGCCATCTCAGCTCGTCGATGGAGAAGAGGTCGTCGTCGTTCCGTCCACCGGTTGGAAGATCCGACAGCGGTAGGTGTGGAGGCGGTGGCATATATGGAGATGAATTTTGGGATTAAAGAATAACATTTGTGGGTTGAGGACCAAATAATAAATCTTATTGGGGAAGGAAAAGTTGACGCAGATTGATTGGTTACAGCTGTACATCTTATTTTGATTGGTTGGTGATAGTTGACATGGATTGCTACTTTAAGAAATCTAGACCGTAGATTTAAAATATCCATTGTAGGGGTTCCGTTGTAGCGGTTAAAGGCCTCTATAGCGGTTTCCGTTGTAGCGGTTTTTAATAACCCCTACAAATGACCCATTTCCGGAATCTGTTGTAGCAGTTGGTAAACCCCTACATTGGAACCCCTACAACAGACCCTGTTTCTTGTAGTGATGGTTGGCCATGCCAGGTCACCATATCCTATCACTTCCTACACCACTTATGACCAACTTAGCCATAAACACAAATACCTTGCCATGACAATAACCAACCTAAATGAACCAACAACTTTCAATGAGGCTGTGAAGGATGAAAACTGTAGGAATGCTATAAAGAATGAGTTGCAGGCATTGGAAGACAACCATACGTGGGATATTGTGCCATGTCCAGAGGGTAAGAAACCAGTAGGTTGTAAGTGGGTATTCAAAGTTAAATTGCACGCTGATGGCAAAATAGAAAGATACAAAGATAGATTAGTAGCAAAAGGGTTCACACAAGTCTATGGAATAGATTTCCTTGATACTTTCTCACCTGTTGTTAAGATGAACACAGTTAAGTTGTTGTTAGCAGTTGCAGCTGTAAAGTCCTAGCACTTGGAGCAAATGGATATTAGTAACGCCTTTTTACATGGAGACCTGGAAGAAGAAGTATACATGGAGCTGCCTCAGGGAATATATGGTAATCATACACGAAATGAAGTCTGCAGATTGCGAAAATCACTCTATGGATTGAAACAAGCTAGCAGACAATGGTTTGCTAAGCTCACAGAGGCATTACTGAAGTTTGGATTCACTCAATCTTTGTCAGATTATTCTCTATTTACCAAGTCAAGCTCAAAAGGCAAATTGATCATGCTGGTGTATGTAGATGACTTGATCATTTCAGGAGATAACATGGATCTCATCAATGAGGTAAAGAAGTACTTGGGAACAAAATTTAAAGTCTAGAGATCTTGGACAGCTAAAATACTTTCTAGGCCTGGAACCCTGGAAGTTGCAAGAAGCACAAGAGGAATCTCAGTCTGCCAAAGGAAGTATTGCTTGGACATACTAAAGGACACATGATTCTTGGATAGCAAGCCTATTAATACTCCAGTTGATATGAAGACAAGATTGTTCAGAAATGAAGGAGAACCGTTATTGGAAGTTACAGAATACATAAAACTTGTAGGACAGTTGAATTACTTGGTCACCACAAGACCTGACATAGCCTATTCAGTTCAGCAGTTATGTAAGTTTCAAGCAGAACCTCGCAGTACTCATCTCCAAGCTGCTCACAGGATACTCAGATATGTGAAAGGAGCACCAGGTTAGGGCTTATTCTTTAGCTCTACCAATGATCTTATAATTAAGGGATATTGTGATGCAGATTGGGGTGCTTGTCCAGACACTCGAAAATCGATTACAGGCTAATGTACCTTCCTAGGTGAATCACTAATCACCTGGAAGGCAAAGTGATGAACCGTCGTTGTGCTGAGCAGGTTCAACCAAATAACTATCAAGCTCAAGAGCTAGGATAGATCGTATTCCACGGGCCTTCGAATGATTGGCTACTTCAGAACTAACAAATTATTCAAGGAAAAACACGTTGTGCGTGGTGTGAGTTCCACGACTTCTAATTCTACGGAATGAAGAAAAATTAAAACAAATTAAGGTAAAGCAGATTGAGAATTAGGGTTTGGAAACAAGAATGACAGACGAACTTAGACTTTGAATCCCCCTTCGTTCCCCAGAGCATTGGCAATCAACAGATCAGCGGATTTCGATTCTCATTCAATCAATTACTAAGACACCACCATAACTCCTTACCCTTAGGTTTAAGACCGGCGAACGTTCGCTCTATCCGTTCTAACTACCAAGATTAACTAGCCGCCCGGGTACGGTCGCCTCTCGCAACGACTTAATTAATTGGTGAGATTACTAGTGATTAATGAGTAACTCTTGCAGTGAATTAACCCTAACCGGTTCCTACGAAAGGCACACTCCAATTATAAGGTTAATTGTTTAATTCGATGTTCTAAAGTAAGGTGAGCGTTCGCTTCTATCCTTAGCTTAACCAGAATCTAATCTAGGTGATCAATCCAGACAAGAAACATGAACAATGAAGAACGAATCAAACATGAAAAAGAACTGATTGAATTTCGAATCTAATCACCGCCGATCCGTGACCGCTTTAAAGCCCTGGGTCACTTAGGGTTCATCTAGTATAAGCTCTAACGAGTTTAGCTACTCATGATCATTACAAAAGACACAAAGACAAGGAAAGAGTTCATCATTCAGAGGAAGAACAGAAAAGGATCTGAAAAACCTAATTCAGACGACTCTGACAAACTCCGATCTTTGGTAAGTTACACTCCTAGCTCCGGTTCTCCGAGATGGAAGGGATGGCGTCACGATCTCTATCCGGCTCTTCGAACTCCAACTCTTCGCTCCAGAACTTCAGAGGATTTGATCTCGAAAAGTTGTGTTTTTTGAATTATGAATTGTGTATGAATTGTCTATCTTCGGGCCGCCGGATTAAGTATAAATATTTAACCCTAGTTGGGCCGAACTGAGCTGATGTTTTCGCCGAAATCATAGGGATAGTTTCGGTGAAAATTCTTGTGTAGATGGCCATGATTTCTCTGCCTTGCATTTTCGGTCCGAAGAGCTTAATGGTTTCGCCGAAATCAGTCTTCACTTGGCATCAGCTGATTTGCATTGTTGATTTCGCCGAAACTGTGAGACCATTTTCGCCGAAACTGTAAGTGTGAATGACAGGTTTTCGGTTTGACTTGATTGACTCCTTTGATCGATTCCGGTTTGATTCCTCGAGGTTCCTACGCCTTAGACACGTCCATGGCTACGCTATTTGACGGCAAAAACCTGTGCTAACACAAAAACACTAGAAAACCATCAAATAGACCCGAAACGGGCCAAGGTAACACAAATGGCATGAGATAGGGCAATCGATTGAATATTCGTTATTCTACCCTAAAAACAATGTCTTAAGCAAAGAAATGTCGCTTAAATGAGGCTGATAATCACGTCAAATCGAGTGTCATCAAATACCCCACACTTAAGCTTTTGCTTGTCCTCAAGCAAACTGAATAGAAACGCTCATGTTCATAACTGATAAGTTCGATTAAATTGGAGCTCAATCAAACACAATGAATTATTAGACAGATCGATCCTAGAACAAGAAACCTAACATGCATACTGATCAGCCAAACTACTTGGTCTCACTAATAAACTGCACACGACAAGTAATTAGCAATCAATCATGCACGAATTTGACCTGACCGACCAGACTTCTCACACAGGATATATTTAGTACAATGGGAACTCTCACTCTCTGTGTTTAAGGACGTTTTTTCTGCTCTCGATCGTTTTCTGTTACCGAATTCTGTCATAGGTTTGCATTTCGACCACATCTCCACCACTGTGACAACACGAGTATCTAGTCAAGAAGGACTTCCCTGCTAGGACCGTAATGAATTCTACACTACTCGGGTTTATAATGAGATGGATGATGGGAATGAATGATGATGGCTTTGTGCGGTGTAGCTTTCGACTAACTTCCCTCGAATCTAATCTATGGCTTCCTACCGTCTAACCAAACACTAGTGGAATAATGAACGCTCGTCCTATGATACCCTCAAGCAACCTAGCATTTATTCTTTTTCTTTACACGAGTTTTCTTCTTTTGCTTTCTTTTGAACTTTTCTTTTGACTTCGTTCTTCCATTTGTAGGGAGAAGAACGTTTTATTTGAACTAAACTTTGAACTTTTTCGTATTTTTCTGATTTTTCTGCTTCTCTTTTTTTTTCTGAAGCTTGCTTCTTTTCTTACTTTCTATATTTTTTTCTTTTTGTGCCGATTTTTCTTTTAGTTGCTAGAGGGGTTTACACGTCTGGACATATTAGCTAAGACCACCTGTTTAATGGCTATAGGCAGGTTACCACAAACCGACTTCCGGTAGGTCAATCTAGGACTAAAACCACAGGGGATCAACGGGGAATGAAAGAAATGGGAAATGGCTGTAATGTATTATCGAACCGAAAGAACAGGCCAAGCTCAAGGGTCTAAACCTAGTGGATTTATCGTTAAGGTAGGCTATCTGGCTTAGTAGCTGAATCTAGGTGCCCCTATCCTTCTAGAACTCGTGTCATCGTGTGGTCTCGAGTAGGTCTCATGCAAATTCTAACTCATTCAAGTAAACAGAGAACCACTCAGAAAGAATTTAAATTGCAAGTTACGTGTAATGGATCAAAAGCTCACAGTTGGTTTGCTAGTCGGATTCGGTCATTTTCATGCAATCAAGGCTACAAACTACAAGTGTGATTTTAAAATTCTGTTCTGACCAGACAATTTAGCATCAAAGCATACAAATTGGTTCTCAGGTTCTAGGTTAAGCAGTCTAAGCATCATTATGAAAGTTTGAACAACAACTTAACATCAAAAATCAAGAATTGAGCCATTCTAATGCTAGAGAGACTGGAATGGAATCACGAGGCACACAAAACACAATCAAGGGCAATGAAGTTCATGCAAGGTTCTCTAGCATCCTACCCCACACTTAAATCGGACTGTGTCCTCACAGGACTAATTCTAGAGTTCAAAGTGGAATGGAAGAACCTGGAAGAGGACGGTTGATTTCAGAGGGTAAGCACGGATCCAGAGAGCGGAGGAAAGTGTCGCCTAGCCGGAAGCAAAGGGAGTCTACCGATTGCCTACAAAACAAAAACAAATGAAACATAAAAAGGAAACCGGGACAAGTGCCCGGATCCACACAGAAAAAAGTTGGACCGAAGTCCGAAAAGAATAAATAAAAAGAAAGGACAAGGAAAAGGAAAAGGACACCACCTGATCATCACTAGTCAGAGGTGTCAGGGTGGGGGAAGTGGAAGTAATCGCCGAGCTGTCGTTGCCACTCCGGCTGTCGCTCGTATCGCCGGTCGGCGCGGCGCATATGCTGCTGCATAATAGTCCATCGCGCCTCGTGAGCGGCGTTGTCGGTGATGCGCCACTCCTGCAGTCGCTCGTACAGCTCACCAATGTCCGTGGGGTGGTGTTGCGGCTGGTGAGTATGCGCCGAAAATGGATCTGGAATGCGCGGCGGCGACTGGTGGATGTACCCTGCCTGATGGTGTGGCGAGGGTATATAATCTTGAAACTCAGGCGGCGGCTGCGGCTGCTGCTCCTCAGCATCATCTTTGTCCTCCGACTCGACCGCAGGCTGGAGTGGAGGATCTGCTGCTACATGGGGACTAAGGTCGAGTTCTAAGTCGTACTCGACCGCCAAGTCTCCTCCAACGGTCATAATTGGGTGTCGTGGAATGTTAGGGCCATATTCATGGCTGATGCCGAAGGAGAGGATGAGCTGACCTATGAAGTTGCCTCCCAAGAGTTTGCGTGGTAGCTTCTTCCTCTTGGTCCGCTGGCTGAAGATGTGAGCTAGCACCCAGCCGGGGTGGAGAGGGTAGCTCTCTCGGATGGCTCGGTGAAGCACGAGCTCCTCCTTAAGGATATGGTGGCGATCCTTGTCTCTGACATATAAAAGTGACCTCCGCCAAACCATATGAATAAACTTATAGAGCGGGTGAGAGAGAGACTTAACTGAGTTGCTCTTCCCGAGGCGATCACCAGGCACACCTGTCATGTGGCTCCAGAGGGCGTGTAACTCCTCGTCATCATCATCATCGCCCCAGCCGAGGTGGTGATCGTGATAGTGCTCGTAAGGGATGCCCAGATGAGCGGCAAACTCATCGTAGGTGAGCTGCCTGTACACCCCACCAAGAAAGAAGGTGATCACCTTCTGGCCCCGTCTCCTCTTATGCTCGTCCAAGTCAAATGTCGCCCAGAACTCCTGGAGAGCAATGTCTGGAAACTCGGCGGCTATGGTAGTCAGCTCTAGGAGACCGGCCGGTGCTAGGGCGTCATGCACGTTCCGGTAGGAATCCTCGTCATGCTCCTGGAGCGACTCCATGGATAAAGGACGCACGTCAGCTCCCCGGATGTGTTCGATCTTCTGGAAGTTCTCAAAGTAGAAGTCCGGTAGACGGGCGATGGTGGGATGGTATCCAGCATGGCGAGGGAGTGCAGGTGGAGGACCCAGAATGGCGGGTGTGACGGGAGCGGCAGCTCCTGAGCTCGAGACGCCATCAAGTCGCGCCTTAGTCCTGCGCTCAAAGGTGTTCCTAAACCAGAATGAAATCAGATTAGTCAACTAAGATCCTACCCCACACTTAGTAGAAAAACTCAATTTCACAAAGAAACGAGGGAAACTAAGTGGGGTAAGTAAAGCGGAGTAACCGGTAATTATAGACATTAGAACACATGTCTTAAGAACAGCTATAATCAGGTAAGCGCAATCAGAGCTCAAAAAGTCAAACCGACATTTAGAAAGTCAACATTAAGTCATATTGAACCCTAATCATGGCAAGACTATCACAACTTGGAAAATGACGATAAAATATGATTTCAAATGGCAGCACGATAATATGAACAAGAATAAACACTTCTGACAGCCAAACGATCAATACAGTTCAACGTCAAACCGACATATCTCACAAGTCAACATAACAAAGAATTAATCTTATGCATAGCAACACATGACCAAATGATATGGAAATTAAGCACGGAACTCCCTAAGCATCCTAGAACAGTTCTATAAGTTCAATCAATCCTAGTTCACACGAAACAGTTGGCACGCAAAACGAGGCAAACCGAAAAGTCAACCGAAATTCAACCTCGACGAAATTCAGCAATCTATACGTCAAAAGATTTGTATTGAAAAGGTGTGCACTTTACCTTGAAGCCATGATTGCTAAAAGTGAACGGGTTGGGAGGAATCGGTGAAAAACTTGAAAACTGGGGTTTCGGAGAACTGGAGCTGCAAAGCTCCGATTCGAACGATCTAGGGCTTGTTGGGATCGGAATGAGGAGGGGAGAGGTGCGGCGGTGGTCGGCGACGGCGGCGGCGAGTGAAACAGCGGCGACGGCGGGTGTTGAAAGTGGGGCGTTCGGCGATTTCAAAAGGAGAGGGGGGTTTCAGGTAGGCTGAGCGAAAATAAGAGAAGGAGAGAGGAAGTGGACCGGATTTTTAAAGGATAAATTAAGTGATTTTGCAAATCGGTTTCGACGAAAGTAGGTGGTGGTTTCGCCGAAACTACTAGTTAAAATGGACTGACCGATTTGAACAGACGGTTTCGCCAAAAATGGAAGCTCGGTTTCGCCAAAAATTTTACTTGGGATGGTTTCGCCGAAATCAGAAAATTTTCGAACCGAAAATGAGGAACAGGAGAACAGGTTTGAAATTTGAAAATCGGTTTCGTCGAAAACAAGGGTGGTTTCGCCAAAAATTTTGAACTGTTCGGGTTTAAAATATTTTCGTAAATCAGGCCAACTTCAGAAAATCACAGTTAAATCCAAAAAAATCGGAATGACCTCAATAAACTTGCGACTGACTCTATGACATGCAGACTCTACACGAAAAATAATAAATCAAACAAACTGACACTTTTGGCTCTCCCGAACCGACTCTAAAAGACCAAGGTTGAAACAAAACAAAACTGACTCCAGCCGTGGGTTGCCTCCCACGAAGCGCTCTTTTATTAACGTCCTTGAGCTGGACGATACCTGGACGGTATTAGGAGACATCCCAACTTAGATTCTCCTTCACGCTCGCGTCGGAGTTCATGAAGTACAGCTTCGGGACTTCTCCGGTAAGCGTGAATCTCTTCCCGTTTGCATGCAAAAGCTTGGTACGTTCGTCAGAAGATGATCAACGAACTTGAATGGTCCGAACAGCTCTCTAGAGAGATCATCCTTATTGAGTGTGACGATGGAAGGAATGAGGACTGTCGGCTTCTCTTTTTCTTTCTTCTTCGGCTTGTTATCACCAGGATCGGTGATCGTTAGTACGTCCTTAGGAGACGCTTTCGGCTTCTCCTTCCATACTTGCTCCGGTGCCGGTTTCTCGGAACGATTTGGTGGTGCTGCCGGCTCGGTGGAAGACGGCGGAATTTTTGGTCTCCAGACCATTTGGGTCTTTGTCTTCTTGTTCTTTCCTCGAGGTTTGCTCGGTGGTTTAGAAGAGGCTTGCAGTTCCTTCTTCTTCTTCTTAAGTGGCTTCTGAACTGAAGCTTCTGGCTTCTTCTTTATAACCTGTTTAATACCTGTATCAACAACTGATCTAGAGACACTGGAAGAAGCATTAGTAATGGGGTTGACCGGAGTCAACCCCACAGTTTCAACAGCTAAGCAGTGAGATTCTTCATTCCTAGAGTCATATTTCATGCCGTCTTTAAGATGGAACGTTTTCATTTCTTTACCAACTCTTAAAGTCAAAGAACCATTAGGAACGTTAATATTCATTCCAGTAGTAGCCATGAAAGGTCGACCTATGAGAATAGTAGCGTCATCTGTACTAGTATCCATGATAACATAGTCAGCTAAGAACGTGAACAGACCACATTTGGTGACAACGTCTTTAATTTCTCCCTTAGGGGTTTTAAGCGATCTATCAGCAAAGACGAGTTGCATACTGGGCGGTTCAAGTTCCCCTAGGTTTAACTTTTCATATAGACTCACAGGCATGACATTAACAGATGCTCCTAGATCAACTAAACAACGTTCAATTTCAACATCATTGATGACCAAAGGCAAAGTAAAAGAACCAGGATCAGATAACTTAGCTGGATATGGAGAGACAGGTTTCTTAATACGAATGTCAGGGTATCCTTCCTTGTTCCCCTTCATGCCAGTTTCGATCCTTGCGTTTGGCAGTAGTGCTCTAGGAAAAGGAGGCTTCACGACGTATGGTGCAAGAGGAGGATCATCCTTAGGTGCTGGTTTCTGTTCCTCTTCTTCCTCTTCTTCCAGAGTTTCGGCGATCCTGCGTAAAACAGAAAAGGCATCAGCAATTAAGTTCGGAAGTTTTCGAGCAGTTACCATTTTAGCCTGTTCTTTTCTCGGGTTTGGCTCTGTCTGGCTTGGAAGCTAGCCGAATGGTCGACCAGACGCTAGCATGCTCGAGATGTTGTTCACGACTTGCTCAATCCGTTGTCCAGATGCTATTTGTTCTTGATTGAGAAGAGCTTGAGCCTTGAACTGACTGTCATGATCATCGAGTCTTGTGATGATCTGGCTGAGCTTCTTATCCAGGTCACTGACATTATTATCTCTTTGATGCTGCTGTCCTGGATAGGTATTGTTAAGATATTGATTCTGGCGATTGCCAGGAGCAGTTCCATAATTACCCGGATTGCGATGCGGCGGCTGGTAGACACCTGCCGGCGGATGGTTAGGCTTCTGATCCTGAACTTGAGCAGCCGGGCGGTTATTCTTGTTCTGGTTATGATTGGCGCCAGCATTATAGGGAGGTCTGTCGTGATAGTTCCCTTGCTGTCTGAAGTTACGATAACCGGCATAACCATTCTGATTATTAACGAAGCCTTGTTGGATGAAATTTACCTCTTCGGCAGACCAGACTTCTACCTTACCAAAATTCTGACAACGGCCTCCGTTTTGTGAGCAAGCTCCACACCACTCGCAATCGGCAACATAGACAGAAGCTGTCGGTGGCTTGATTGGTGTGGTAGACTTCTTCAAATGCTTCTCTACCTCTGCTTTGATAGCTGCTTCGAAATCTAGCTTGCTCCTCGATCCTTCATATTGTCGCTCTCAGTTCCTTGACTTGGAGGCACAGTTTGCGAAGTGCAGAAGAGCAGCTTCAGGAGTGAGTGTAGTGCAATCCCCTTCATCTAGAGAATTGACCCACTTGGCAGATTCTTCTCGAAGTCCTCGAGAGAAGATTTCAGCTAACTGCCTCTGCTCGAATCCATGATGAGGGCAGGTGTAGAGAAGTTCTTGGAATCGATTCCAAGTATCATATAAACTTTCTCCTTCTTTCTGGGAGAATCTGGCGATGCTGTCCTTGATGGCGGTTGTTCTGGCCGGAGGGAAGTATTCTTCAACAAAGTCCTGAGCCAGAGTATCCCAGTTAGTGTAGTAGCCAGGTGGTTTGCCAGTAAGCCAACCTCTTAGCAGCGCCTTTCAAAGAGAACGGGAACGCCCTCAGACAAAGAGTGTTTTTGTCGAGGTTTCCGTTTTTAAAAGTATTGCAGAGATCAAGGAAGTCTGCAAGATGAGTGCACGGATTGTCTAGGGGCCTGCCTTCAAACTGTAAATCCCTAGAGATCATGGTCAAGAATGAAATCTTGATCTCATAGTCAGGATCTCCTTCAATGCGCGGAACGGCAATGGCAGATCGAATGCTAGTCGCGCTCGGCTTGTTATAGTCTGCTAGACTCTTCTGTGCAGGTGGGGGTGGCGGCGGTTGATCGCCGTTTGGTGGTAATCTATCGGTCATGGTGGAAGATGGAGGGGGTGAAAGTGACTCAGTGTATGAAGCGGATGAAGAGTGCGGTGAAGACGGAGATGAGGAACTCTCCTTCGGTTCCTCGATCTTGATCGGAGTGATGAATGGATTGGATCTGCCTTCCTTCAGAATCTGTGATCGTAGAGGTGTAGCAGAACTGCTTGGATTCCCTGCAATCTTAGCCTGTTCGGTCTGAGAGCGAGTCCAAGGACGGTGAGGCATACACCTGTAAACCTACAGATAACAAAGACAAATAAAACCAGTGTAAAATCGAAGTGGATGGAAAAATGAAAGATGGAAAATAGAAGAATAAATTGCCAGATCTTCTTTCAACAATCAAAAGAAGTCCCCGGCAACGGCGCCAATTTGATGAACCGTCGTTGTGCTGAGCAGGTTCAACCAAATAACTATCAAGCTCAAGAGCTAGGATAGATCGTATTCCACGGGCCTTCGAATGATTGGCTACTTCAGAACTAACAAATTATTCAAGGAAAAACACGTTGTGCGTGGTGTGAGTTCCACGACTTCTAATTCTACGGAATGAAGAAAAATTAAAACAAATTAAGCTAAAGCAGATTGAGAATTAGGGTTTGGAAACAAGAATGACAGACGAACTTAGACTTTGAATCCCCCTTCGTTCCCCAGAGCATTGGCAATCAACAGATCAGCGGATTTCGATTCTCATTCAATCAATTACTAAAACACCACCATAACTCCTTACCCTTAGGTTTAAGACCGGCGAACGTTCGCTCTATCCGTTCTAACTACCAAGATTAACTAGCCGCCCGGGTACGGTCGCCTCTCGCAACGACTTAATTAATTGGTGAGATTACTAGTGATTAATGAGTTACTCTTGCAGTGAATTAACCCTAACCGGTTCCTACGAAAGGCACACTCCAATTATAAGGTTAATTGTTTAATTCGATGTTCTAAAGTAAGGTGAGCGTTCGCTTCTATCCTTAGCTTAACCAGAATCTAATCTAGGTGATCAATCCAGACAAGAAACATGAACAATGAAGAACGAATCAAACATGAAAAAGAACTGATTGAATTTCGAATCTAATCACCGCCGATCCGTGACCGCTTTAAAGCCCTGGGTCACTTAGGGTTCATCTAGTATAAGCTCTAACGAGTTTAGCTACTCATGATCATTACAAAAGACACAAAGACAAGGAAAGAGTTCATCATTCAGAGGAAGAACAGAAAAGGATCTGAAAAACCTAATTCAGACGACTCTGACAAACTCCGATCTTTGGTAAGTTACACTCCTAGCTCCGGTTCTCCGAGATGGAAGGGATGGCGTCACGATCTCTATCCGGCTCTTCGAACTCCAACTCTTCGCTCCAGAACTTCAGAGGATTCTGATCTCGAAAAGTTGTGTTTTTCGAATTATGAATTGTGTATGAATTGTCTATCTTCGGGCCGCCGGATTAAGTATAAATACTTAACCCTAGTTGGGCCGAGCTGAGCTGATGTTTTCGCCGAAATCATAAGGATAGTTTCGGCGAAAATTCTTGTGTAAATGGCCATGATTTCTCTGCCTTGCATTTCGGTCCGAAGAGCTTAATGGTTTCGCCGAAATCAGTCTTCACTTGGCATCAGCTGATTTGCATTGTTGATTTCGCCGAAACTGTGAGATCATTTTCGCCGAAACTGTAAGTGTGAATGGCAGGTTTTCGATTTGACTTGATTGACTCCTTTGATCGATTCCGGTTTGATTCCTCGAGGTTCCTACGCCTTAGACACGTCCATGGCTACGCTATTTGACGGCAAAAACCTGTGCTAACACAAAAACACTAGAAAACCATCAAATAGACCCGAAACGGGCCAAGGTAACACAAATGGCACGAGAGAGGGCAATCGATTGAATATTCGTTATTCTACCCTAAAAACAATGTCTTAAGCAAAGAAATGTCGCTTAAATGAGGCTGATAATCACGTCAAATCGAGTGTCATCACAAAGAAGCAAAACACAGTCTCAAGATCATCTTCAGAGGCTGAATACAGAGCCATGTCACAACTGTCGTGTGAAGTCCAATGGTTAAAACAGATGCTCAATGACATGTTTGTGACACACGATTTACCTATTGATGTTTACTGTTACAACAAATCATCCATACACATGGCAGAGAATTCTGCATTCCACGAGCGCACTAAGCATATTGAAATTGACTGCCATGTGATTCGAGAAAGGGTGAAGAATGGATTGGTCAGTTTGAAGTATGTTTGCACGGACATACATCTGGCTGACATCTTCACCAAAGGATTAAGTGCTCACAGATTCCATTGGATATTATTCAAGCTGGGAGTATATGACATATACTCGCCAGCTTGTGGGGGCGTGTCAACAATGGTGGATCATAAGAAAGAAAGGAAGTGCATAAGAGAAGAGCACAAACAACATTCAAGAGGAAGAAAATAGAATGTATTCGCTGCGACTCGAAGACGGGAACAGAGTCACCTGAGCGAGGAATTGAAACGCTGCTGCGTCTCAGTTAGTTAGGACCACCGCGAGCTGGTTCTTGACGCGTGTAGAATTGTCAGAATTTGATTATAGATATTTCATTCTTTCTGTTCATATATAGACTCTTTACTGTACAGTTTGTTATTCAATTAATGAATTCATCATCAATTTCCCAAATCTCTCTCTCGTTCATCCCCATTCTTAAAGATATTTCACCAAAATGCCACCCTTGTCATCCTCTTCTACACCAATCCTCATTCCCCCAATCTTATCCACCACCTCAAGCACTCCCTCGCCGATAATCTCAACGTCTATTACCCTATCTCCGACAGGTCCACCTCCGATAACTTGTTCATCCACAGCTTCAACGAAGGCGTCCCTTTCGTTCATGTCCAGGCCGATTGCCTCCTTTCCGACTTCCTCAAACGCCACCACCCAGATTCCCTCAACCTCCTCCTCCCTCGCCAGCCCTTCTAGGAAGAATCTCTTGAAAATAGAGTCTCCTCCCATGTTTTGGAGATTCAGCTCTCAGTTTTCTCCTACGGCGGATTAGCATTATCTTGGGTCTGCTCTCACAAGCTTATCGACGCCTTCACGATAAAATCTCCCTTCCGCTGCAACTCACAAAAAAAAAACCTAACTAGAAACTAAAGAGAGGAAATGAAAACAAACAAATACTAATCCACCTCTTCTCGTTCACAGATATGTCGCTGAGGAAAAATTTCCAACCCAGAATTACAAGTAAAATGTGATGAAGTTGTGATCGTAGTTGTTGATGCTTTATCAAAACATGCTGAGAGGGAGAATGACTAAACAAAGAAGTTCTACTCCAAATTCATGCACATAGTCGTCGCAGTGGTCATAGTTAGCAGGTTTCAAGAACAGCGAGGTGAAGATAGATTACGACAGCCCGAGCGGTGGAGGAGGTGGACGGAAAAAGTTGGGGGGGAGGGGGGGTTGAAACAGATGAGAGTTTTTTTTTCATTTCTTTAATGTTATTTTTATTACTGGATACATGTGTAATTTCCACATCAGCAACACTTGACATGTCACCAAACGGCCTCGGACGGAAACCCTAAAAAACTAACGACGTGCTACGTGGAACTCTGGATCCAATAGTTGATGATGCTAGAAAGATAGACAATAGGTGGTATATATGCGAGTAATAACCCAGAAGTTCGTGACATCTGAGGGTATTACCATAGATCTGAGGGTAATAACCGAAAAATAAATCGATGAATCCCATACGTTTCAAAATCGTACAAAATCATCTTACCATCAACTTTTTTGGTTGAATTACCTTGTCAACATGCCAAGTCAGCAAACATTTACATGTGAAAGGTCTCACTAACCCGATAGATCATTTGTCGAACCTCTCGAACAGTTGAGGGAATAAAATAATATACCGAAAATTGAGTTGTTTACGTAGGGTTTGATACATGACCAATTAGGTTAATAAAGTCGAGTTGGACAATCCAACTATATTTATTTTTTTTGCTGCTAATAAGGCGATTCAGCCGGAAAAGTTGACGGTGATATGATTTTGTACGATTTTGAAACGTATAGGATTTCATCAAATTATTTTTAAAGTGATGTGATAATTTTGTACAAACCCAAACAAATGAGACTTCTATGCTAATTACCGCCGGTTCCGATGTTTGAATTCTCTTCTGTCACCAACTATTGGCAGACACCTTTTATTTGTCTAACTAGTGTAAATGATTGGAAGCACAAGAAAAAGGCTTTGTTTCCCCACACACACATGTAAATGTAAGTATTCCAGAGGAAAGCTACTTCATTTATGGCTGATGATGGAATTTGTGTCCAATGACGACAACAACAACAGCAACCATCAGGCAAATATATTGCTAATGTCCATGAATTTGAGCCCAGGTACGTTTGAATACTTGCTCACACCAGATTGGCAATTTAATCTTGTTTTTGTCATCATTTGAATGTTTCAATCCTTTTCTTTTTGTTTGATTATCGGTATCAGTGAAGATTGGGGAGCTTCAAAAGGACTGAACAACTCTTGTGTCTGATTCTTTCTTATTGTAAAGATGAGGATCATCAAGATTCACTCCCCTATCTTCTTTCCAAGTAGAAGGAAAAGGTGCTAACTTTATCTAAGATTGCTTCATGCTACTGAACATTGGTGCTGGAGCACATTGATCAGTGTTGAATGAAGTGAGATCAATGAATACTGTAGCTGTTGCTGCAGATGGTGTATGGGCAGACCAAGGAATCAGATTCACGATATCTAAATTGACTTAAAGCTTCTGGCTTAGCTTAATTACTGCTACTATATGAATTATATGGAGGAACCCTGACCCTGTGCTTGGGATGTTTTCCTGTCTCAATTCTCAAACATTGAAAGGATACAGATTGGTAAGCTAATTAATGTACAATTATTGTTCATATTTTTAATAGTTGATGATGATCTTTCAGTTTGCAGAGAACAAGAGTATAAAGTAATCTTCTTGCTGTCTGCAATGAACAGAAGAAAACCAATGAAACCCAGAAATTTCTGTTACAGATCTAATCAGCATCCGCCAAGAATCATCAATATTTCCTTTTCTTTACTTTTCAATATCTTTAATCGATAACCTCCCCCACAATGATATACCAAATCTCCCATTGACTAGAAAGGGAGGGAAATTCCTAAATTACCTTAAACACAATCACAAATGTAAAATAATCATGTCTTTAACTTCAAACACTATTCATTCTCCCATTTCCTAGTTTCATAACTGTGCGGTTTATTTGCAATTAGGCAAAGCTCAACTTTCTCCTTCACAAAGCAAGCTTCCCTTCCTTGTCTCAACTCTGACCTCTAGCTTTCTTTAACTTGTTCTTCTCCTGCGCCTTCTTTTTCTTTGCTTCTGCTGTAACCCAGGTGTAATCTGGAGGGATGACGAATGGGTCCTGAACAGTCTCTACCCTACTGCTCGAACAACCATTCAACGAGTTACTTCGCTGGTACGGCGCCTTAATCCACTGAAACCAGGACGTACTTGAGGGCTGTGTCAGCGCAGGGCTCTCTCTGCCTCCTGATGTCGGGCTTGATGGTGGAGTTGCAAATTCATCCAACAGCTGTAGCTCTTCGAACTTTGTAAATGTAACAAGTACTCTAATTGTAGGCACCACTGGAATTGCAACCTGCACCATAATTCATGAAAGCCACAACAAGAAAAGTACTGCTATCAGAAACAAAGTACCGACCAATAGGAACAACAAAATATACTCAGTGTATTTCATCCCTTCAAATCATCTTTCCAACTGGCCCAGTAGCAGTAACCTATTCACACTATAGGCTTCCCACAATCGCCAAACAGTATGAAACTATCTCAAAATCACAAAGTCATTACTCCATTTATGATATCCATACGCCTAGAGGTAGATGCGCTAAAACAGTAGATCCAAAATAAGTGATCACAAACTAAACATGCAGCATACTCTAAAATCTAATTAAAAAGAAAGTAGGAAGCTTGAACAAACCGCCCAGGATATTACCACTTCAAGTTTCAAACTTTACTAGCTTGAAAATATTTAGGCAGAATACCATTGTTACTGTCAAAAAACAGAAATTCAATTCTTCAGGCCTTGTCAGCCTTTCATTATGTAGACTCATTAAACTATGTGTAGGTCAGTGTAGTGTTCTACTTTTGAATCCAGAAGACAAGTTAACACTGAGGGCCCAGAGAACGAATTGTAGTGAAATTTGAAACAGAGTAAGAAACGAGGATAAAAACAAAACTACATCGAGTTATACCTTCTACAGAACCTACAGATGTTCAGTGGCATATGAGAGGAGAACACACCTTGACCGGAAAGGTTCCCAAAGGAAGCTTTGTGGTTAGGAGTTCTCGTAGTCGGCGGATTGCTTTAACTTTGTTTGCAAGGATGTCAAGCAAAGGGAGAAGTTCTTCAGTTTGCAATGGGAAGTTTGGAGACAGCCACAATGTTGGCCTCAAACCTTTCTTATACTCGTTTTCACGACCTACTTCCTTCCTCCGATTTTCAGCACTAGTTGAAGTAGAAGTCTTTGCTTCTCTTCCTTTTCTGTGCTCATCCCTAACAGTTACCTCCATGGAATGTCTTCCTGGTTTGGGTTGTCCTGCAGGTGGGGAGTCCCCAAGAAGGTCACTTACCTTCTCTTCTACACACAGAGAACTTCTAGGTGGAACTAATTTTTTATGTCCTTCAACTTTCTGGTCACGTTTCCTCCATCCCCCGAACCATCCTTTCTTCTCCTGCTTAGTCTCTCCATTTCTGAACCCATTACCATCCTCAATAGGAATATCCCTATGTTCATAACAGCTATGACGATGTGCAACCCTCCCATCACCATTTTCATGGGTCATCTCTGAAGAATCCGATTTAAGTGCAAGTTCAAGTTGCTTTCTTTCTTCTTCTGTCAAAATGTCATTAAGCTCCTCACTTTCTGTTTCATTGTCATTGCTAGATGAAAAGAACTCATCATCTGACATTGCCCCTGGGACCTTCCTTGATTTTATGCTAACAACCACATTATGCATATCATAGACCTTACCTTTCCATTCACCTATAATTTCCGTTTTCTCCTGCCTCCTCCAAGTTAACTGTGGCAGAAGGACTGCCTGAGTTACGTCGATTCCTGGACGAAAAATATTTGTCTGAGACATAGCATTCACTTCTTGTTTAACCTCTTCATCAGTTGCAAGAGAACCAGCACCATCCAGAGCATTCATCACTTCTTTATCTTTATGAGTGATCATACAAAGTGACCCAGGAGGTACTTTCCCATCCTCAGATCCATCCCCAAGGAAAAGGACACTCTGATCAGAACGCTGAATCCTAAAACCATCAAAACCTGCCAACGTCATATCTGCTCTCAAGTTTGCACCCCTCTTCCAAATCTTGTAAGTGTCTGAAGGAGCAACCCTTGCGATGAAAGGGATCACAGAGCTGTCAAAGTGGAATGTGATCTCCATATAGAAGTCCCTCATCCGGTGCATAGTGCCAATTAAACGAGGCAACCTCCTACACCATTTGGCCCAAGCCAATGGCTGGTAGTGCCTAACAATTGTTATTGCGATCGCCTCTTCTTTGTTACAAATTGCTTCTTGAAGAGCACTCCAACCATGCTCATTTTGTAAGCTCCAATCAGCACCAGCAACCATGAGCATCTCCGCAGCAGTCTCGTCACCCAATTTGACAGCCAAATGAAGAGGGGTCTCGCGGTTTGGGACATCACGCCTATCAATAACAGCAGAGATGGCTTCGGCCTTCTCTTCTTCAACCACTGAAGCTGACTCGCTCTGAATCTCAGTTGGGTTGCAAAGGCGTGGCAACCCTGCTAGTATCTTCTTAAGACCAGCATAATCCCTGGTTGCAATAGCCTTGTGCACGGGACTATGTGCGTACTTTGAAACATCAATACCCGCCATGTCTCAGTAAGTGGATGTTGAGCACCAAGCAATGAATCAAAAGTCCTCTAAGTCAAGCCCTAGAACCCCAAAAGAGTGATACAGTCAAAACCAACTAAATTGCTGTCTGTAAACCGCAGAATTGCCAACTAAGAAAGGAACCCAGTTCATAACTCATTAGTAAGATGAGAAACATTATGTATCTATATGCGAATCTTCCTTCATCAAAGGCTCATACCCAGTTCAAGTTACAGGATAAAAAACATAAGAGGGTTACAGAGTTCTGGCAAGAAACACACACAAGAAAAAGAAGCAAAGAATCGGGTGCTTTAGAAACAAAAGATCCAACGGGGCCAAAGAAATCTCACCGTCTCTTGGAAGGAACAAACACATGTACTCCAGAGAAATAGTCAGCCGCGAAAACCCCACTTTCCTCTGTGTATTCACATACGCGCTTTATTTCTTCAATATCTACGATCTTTAGGATCCAATCCAGATCAGACAAATAGGAAGAGGAAGCATGTGAGGGGCCTGTGTCCAAACAAACAAAATATAAAATAACTCGAAAAGGGGAAGGAGAGAGGGCCAGCGAATTTTTAAAAGGGAAGAAAACGGTAGGCAACTTATTAACAGAAGGAAGCAGAGAAGAAGGGAATCTTGGTAAAGCGAAACAACATGATTGAAGAGAAAAGGTTGGGAATCAAGCAAGCAATGAAAGAAAGGAACAAAACCCAGAGGGGGAAAAACCTAGAGAAGAGATATGAAAAAAGAGTTGAGAGTGAAAGGTGGAATTCTTTTGGGTATAGTTCAGAAGAAGGGAGTTGAAAGGGAGAAGAATCAAAGTCAATCAACAACCGGTACAAGTGTCTGAAATATGAAACAGTGAAGAAACGGCTAAAAAGCTGTTAAACCCAGCCCGACCCGACCGGTGGCCCACTAAAACCGACACTCATCAGACAGAGTGAGTGGGTTGAGAAGCCCAAAAGACCGAGAAGCCCATGTGACCCGACCTAGAAAACAGACTACTGGAACAATTAAATAGTCAATGGAGGCGGGCCAACCGACAGTTATTGTTAAATAGCCAAGGGTCAAGGGAGGGGCACGCGATCTACGTCCTACCCTTTCGGGTTGGACCGTTCCAACCATTCAGATCAAACAGATATTTTTGGTATTTTGAAAAAGTTAATAAAACCCTAATCTCTTAACTCCCAATCTATCACATCTTCTTCTCAATCCACAAAGTCACTGATCCAAAAACTCTCTCTCTCTCTCTCGGCTCCCCCGTGTTATCCTCCTCGCCATGTATCTTCATCGAAGCCGTCAAGTGGCCGGGGAGACTCCTTCCCTCATTTCTCCATTCTTTCTCCATTTTCCCACTAAGCAGCAACAAGGCTTATTCGGGTTCTCTGTTTCTGCTTCTAGATCTCAATATAAGTTCACTCTTATAAATCTCCTTCGCAACTCTTCCACTTCTCCTATTCATAAAAAAAAACAACTCTTCCACTTCTCCTACATCAAATCTACTCGCCAATCTGTTTGACCCATTTCGCAACGCCGCACGTCTTCCTCCACTACCTCCCACGTCGTAGCCGACCTCTAATGTCAAGGAAAAGAAACCCAAGTCTAGCTCCAACCTGATAAGTTGTAGTATTAAATAGTCGTCGATCATATTTGTCAGAACGTCTTCATCGCTGAAGAGAGCACAAATTGGTCGATCGACAACGCATGGCTCAATCTCTAACCCCAATGACTGAGCAACGGCGCGTGGCCCAATCTCTCAGCCACATTTCGCCGCGAACCTCCACGCTAGTCAAGATAAATCATCAATCGACGAGAAAGCTAATGTTTGTAATGAGAGGTTGGGCATTGGTGGCGGTGGTAAGTTGTCGGAGAACTTTTGTAAGCCTTCCATGACATATATTCAATTGATTGGTGTAAACTGTGCAGTTGGTTGGTGTAATTTTATAATTGATTTCTACAATGATGGTATGAACGAGAGAGTTTTGGAGAGAAAGTTGATTCTCATTCAATTGAATTGAAGATTTACAGAGCAGCTGTACAACTATTCTATCAACGAAAAAGAATAGGACAAAAATAATAAATATCCTAACGGCCTACTGACGTCGTACACCACGTGGTGCTAGACTACAGGGAACCAAAAGAATATTTACAATTATGTGAAACGCTGCGTTGCTGACTCATCCATATCCATTCTCATCTTCGAATCCCAGCAGTGGCAATTTTATTTCAGCTGTTAAAGCTCTCTTCTATTCATCCTTCCTTGAGCTCGATTCCTCTAATTGATCTGGCTCTGTTAACATCCCCCGCAAGCTGGCGAATATATATAATGTACTCCCATCTTGAAGAGCATCCATTGAAAACTACTTGAGCTTAATCCCTTAGTAAAGACATCTGCCAAATTTCTATCGGAGCAAACATACTTCAAAGTGATCAGTCCACTTTGATCCTTTCTCTGATCACATGGCAGTCAATCTCAATGTGTTTAGTGCGCTCATGAAATACAGGGTTTTTAGCCATGTGAATTGAGGATTTGTTATCACAGTAGATGCTTATAGACGATTCATGAGGAACAAACATGTCATGGAGAAGTTGCTTAAGCCATTGTACCTCACAAGAGAGTTGAGACAAAGCCCTGTACTCTACTTCTGAGGACGATTTTGACACGGTGCTCTACTTTTTTGCCTTCCATGTTACCAGAGAATCACCCAGAAATGTGCAGTATCCGGTGATAGATTTTTTGGTGTCTGGGCAAGCCCCCCATTCAGCATCACTATAACCCTTCAAGATCAAGTCATTAGAAGCACTGAAAAACAAACCCTGTCCTGGTGTTCCTTTAACATATCGAAGGATTCTGTGTGCTGCTTGCATATGGCTGCTGCAGGGCTCACCATGGAATTGGCGCAGCTGTTGAACTGAGTAGGCTATATCTGGTCTAGTAGTAACCAGATAATTCAGCTTGCCAACCAGTGTCATGTATTCTGAAATGTCCAATAATGGATCTCCATCTTCTTTTGATAATCTGGTCTTCATATCAACTGGAGTCCTTATTGGTTTACAGCCCAAAAACCATGTGTCCTTGAGAAGCTGTAGAGCATACTTTCTCTGGAAAACAGAGATTCCAGCTGAGCTCCTAGCCACTTCAACTCCTAAGAAATATTTGAGTTTTCCCAGGTCTCTCACCTTAAACTCTGTCCCCAGAAACTGCTTCACTTCATTGATTAAGTTCATGTCATCGCCTGAGATTATTAAGTCGTCCACATATACCAACATTATCACATTACCTCTGCTACTTGCTTTGGTAAAAAGAGAGTAATCATATAATGACTGAACAAAGCCAAATTTCTGCAGAGCTTCAGTTAGCTTGGCAAACCATTGTCTACTAGCCTGTTTTAATCCATAAAGGGACTTCTTTAACCTGTACACCTTTCCTCTATCAGTTCCATGGATCCCTTGAGGTAAGTCCATGTAAACCTCTTCCTCAAGGTCACCATGTAAGAAGGCGTTGCTTATATCCATCTGCTCAAGATGCCATTGTTTAACAGCAGCAATGGCAAGTAGTAACTTCACTGTGTTCATCTTTACTAAAGATGAAAAAGTATCTAGAAAATCAATTCCATATACCTGACTAAAGCCTTTGGCTACCAACCGTGCTTTATACCTTTCTATTTTTCCATCGTCTTGAAGCTTAATCTTGTACACCCATCTGCAACCTACTGGTTTCTTTCCTTCTAGACAATCCATAATGTCCCATGTTTGGTTATCCTCTAAAGCCTGCAATTGAGCCCTCATGGCATTCCTCCAGTGTTCCTCCTTCACAGCTTCATCAAAAAATCTTGGTTCTATAAGGTTGGTGGTATTCATGGCTGATGAGCGATTGTAGAGCGGTCGATCAAATAACTACCAAGCTGTGAAGCTAGGGTAGATCGTATTCCACGGGTCTTCTAAAAATTGATTACTCAAAGAAGCTGGCAATTTACTCAGGTTAAACACTTCGTGCGTGTTGTGAGTTCCACAACTTCTAATTCTAAGAAATGCACGGAAATTAAAAATTGAAACTAAAAACAGATTGGAAATTAGGGTTGAAAACAGAGATGACAGACGAACTTAGACTTCGAATCCCCCTTCGTTCACCAGAGCATTGGCAATCAACAGATCAACGGATTTCAATTCTCATTCAATCAATTTCTAAGATACCACCATAACTCCTTACCCTTAGGTTTAAGACTGGCGAACGTTCGCTCTATCCGATCTAGCTACCAAGATTAATTAGCCGCCCGGGTACGGTTGAATCTCGCAACGACTTAACTTAACTGGTGCAATTACTAATGATTTATGAGTTACTCTTGCAGTGGATTAACCCTAATTGGTTCCTACGAAAGGCACACTCCAATGATTAGGTTAATTGTTCGATTTGATGTTTTAAAGTAAGGCGAGCGTTCGCTTCTATCCTTAGCTTAACCAGAATCTAATCTAGGTGATCAATCCAGACAAGAAACATGAACAATGAAGAACAAATCAAACATGAAAGAGAAACTGATTGAACTTTAAATCTAATCACCGCCGATCCGTGACCGCTTTAAAGCCCTGGGTCACTTAGGGTTCATCTAGTCTAAGCTCTAAGAGTTTAGCTACTCATGTTTTTCACAAAAGAATCAAAGACAGAAATAGAGTTCATCATACAGAGGAAGAACAAAAAAGGATATGAAAAACCTAATTAAGATGACTCCGGCAGAACCTCGATCTTCCGGTAAACTGCAATCCTAGCTCCGAGTCTTCGAGATGGAAGGGATGGCGTCACGATCTCTTCTTGGCTCTTCGAACTCTAAACTCTCCTTCAGAACTCTTGAGAATTCTGATAATTTCGGTATTAGTTGGTAATTATGATATGAAAAGTAGTCCTCCTTTATTTGGGCCGCCGGTTAAGTATTTATACTTAACCCTAATACCGCCGGTTTTTAACTGGGATTTTCGCCAAAAATATGAAGGTATTTTCGCCGAAAATCCTAGTGTAAATGGGATGAACACCAGCTGGATTCTTCTGTGGTTTTCGGACTATTGGTTCTCGGCGAAAACTTCACATTTTCGCCGAAAACTTCCTTGAATGAGCTCAGTCGATTTGTGCATGGATTTTTGCCGAAAACCTTGGGTGTTTTCGGCGAAATCTTCAGTGTAAAACGGGGCAGAAGTTTGGTTTGACTTGATTGGCTCCTTGGATCAATTCCGGTGCGATTCCTCGAGGTTCCAACACCTTAGACACGTCCTTGGCTACTTATTTGACGGCAAAAAACCTTTGCTAACATAGAAACACTAGAAAACCATCAAATAGACCTGAAACGGGCCAAGGTAACACAAATGGCACGAGATAGGGCAATTGATTGAATATTCGCTATTCTACCCTAAAAACCATGTCTTAAGCAAGGAAATGTCGCTTAAATGAGGCTGATAATCACGTCAAATCGAGTGTCATCAAAATACCCCACACTTAAGCTTTTGCTTGTCCTCAAGCAACTGAATAGAAACACTCATGTTCACAAATGATAAGATCGATCAAATTGAAGCTCAATCAAACACAATGAATTATTAGACAGATAATTCCTAGAACAAGAAACCTAATATGCATACAGATCAACCAAACAACCTGGTCTCACTAATAAACTGCACACGACAAGTAATCGTAACCAATTATGCACGAATTTGACCTGACCGACCAGACTCCTCACACAGGGAAAATATAGTACAATGGGAACTGTCACTCTCTGTGTTTAAGGACGTGTTTATGCTCTCAATCATTTTCTGTTACTGAATTCTGTCATAAGTTTGCATTTCGACCACATCTCCACCACTGTGACAACACGAGTAACCAGTCAAGAAGGACTTCACTGCTAGGACTGTAACGAATTCTACACTACAAGGGTTTATAATGAGATGGATGATGGGAATGTATGATGATGGCTTTGGTGTTGTGTAGCTTTTCGACTAACTTCCCTCGAATCTAGCCTATGGCTTCCTACCTTCTAACCAGACACGGGTGGAATAGTGAACGCTCGTCCTATGATACCCTCAAGCAACCTAGCACTTATTTCCTTTACACATTTCTTTTCTTACAAACTTTTCTTTTGACTTCGTTCTTCCATATGTAGGGAGATGAACGTTTATTGAACTGAAAACTTGAAACTTTTTGGCTTTTCTGATTTTTCTCTTTCTTTTCATTCATTTTTTTTTCAAAATTTACTTTTCTTTTTCTTATTTTCTCTTTTTTTTCTTCTTTTGTGCTGATTTTTTTTCTTTTAGTTGCTAGAGGGGTTTACACATTTGGACATAATAGCTAAGACCACCTGTTTAATGGCTATAGGCAGGTTACCACAAACCGACTTCCGGTAGGTCAATCTAGAACTACAACCACAGGGGATCAATGTGGAATGAAAGAATGGGAAATGGTTGTAATGTATTATCGAACCGAAAGAACAGGCCAAGCTCAAGGGTTTAAACCTAATGGATTTATCGTTTGGTAGGCTATCTGGCTTAGTAGCTGAATCTAGGTGCCCCTATCATTCTAGAACTCGTGTCATCGTGTGGTCTCGGGTAGGTCTCATGCAAATTCTAACTCATTCAAGCAAACAGAAAACCTCTCAAAAAGAATTGAAATTGCAAGTTACGTGCAATGGATCAAAAGCTCACAGTTGGTTTGCTAGTCGGATTCGGTCATTTTCATGCAATCAAGGCTACAAACTACAAGTGTGATTTTAAAATTCTGTTCTGACCAGGCAATTTAGCATCAAAATATACATGTTGGTTCTCAAGTTCTAGGTTAAGCAGTTTAAGCATCATTATGACAGATTGGACAACAACTTAATATCAAAAATCAAGAACTGAGCCATTCTAATGCTAGAGAGACTGGAAAGGAATCATGAGGCACACAAAAACACAATCAAGGGCAATCAAGTTCATGCAAGGTTCTCTAGTATCCTACCCCACACTTAAATCGGACTGTGTCCTCACAGGACTAATTCTAGAGTTCAGAGTGAAGTAGAAGAACCTGGACCGAGATGGTTGGCGTAGGGGATGAGCACGGATCCTCGGAGCGGAGGGAATCTACCCAAGCGAAGCAAAGGGAATCTCCCAACTGCCTACAAAACAAAAACAAATGAAAGATTAAAAGGAAACCGGGACAAGTGTCCCGGATCCACACAGAAAAAAAGTTGGATTGAAATCCGAAAAGAAGAAATAAAAAGAAAGGACAAGGAAAAGGACACCACTCGATCATGGCTGGTCAGGGGCGTCGGGGGGTGGAAAGTGAAGGAAATCGCTGAGCTGGCGTTGCCACGCCAGCTGTGCCTCATACCGCTCGTCGGAGCGGTGCATATGTTGCTGCATAATAATCCATCTCGCCTCTTGAGTGGCATTGTCGGTGATGCGCCACTCCTGCAGTCGCTCGTACAGCTCCCCAACATCCGTGGGGTGCGGGTGGTGCTGTGGGTGATGCGCCTGATATGGATCTGGAATGGGTGGCGGCGACTGGTGTGCATACCCTGCCTGATGGTGTGGCGAGGGTGTAGGATCATGAAATTCTGGCTCATTTTGAGGCTGAGGCTCCTCAGAATCATCTTCTTCCTCCGACTCATCCTCGTCTTGGAGAGGAGGATCTGCTGCTACCTAGGGACTAAGGTCCAGCTCGAGGTCGTACTCGACCGCCAAATCACCTCCGACGGTGCGTACTCTGCGGCGTGGGATGTTCGGGCCATATTCTTGGCTGAGCCCGAAGGAGATGATGAGTCGGACGACAAAGTTGCCTCCCAGGAGTGAGCGAGGTGGCCTCGACCTCTGAGTCTTCTGGCGGAGTAGTCGGGCAAGCACCCATCCGGGATGAAGAGGATAACTCTCTCGGATGGCGCGATGAAGAAGAAGCTCCTCTCGGCTGATATGGTGGCGGTCCTTCTCTGGAGCATACAAAAGAGAACGACGCCAAACCATGTGAATGAATTTATAGAGAGGGTGAGAGAGAGACTTAACTGAATTATGCTTCGTGAGACGATCACCGGGCACTCCAGTCATGTGGCTCCAGAGTGCATGGTACTCCTCTCCGTCGTCGTCGTCATTCTCCCAGCCGAGGCGATGTCCCTCGTAGTGCTCGCGGGGTATACCTAGACGAGCAACAAACTCATCATAGGTGAGTGTTCTGTACACCCCGCCCAGATCGAAGGTGAAGACCTTCTTGTGCTGCCTCCTCTTGTGCTCGTCCAGATCGAATGTCGCCCAAAACTCCTGAAGGGCGGCGTCTGGGAAGTCGACGGCAAGCGTGGTCAGCTCCAAGAGTCCAACATGCGTCAGTGCATCGAGCATGTTCCGGTAGCGCTCGAAGTAGTACTGGGGTAGGCAAGCAACAGTGCGATGGTACCCCACACGGCCAGGGAAAGCTGGTGGAGGGCCCTGGACGGCAGGTGTGACGGGAGCGGGAACTCGGGAGCTGGAGGCGGTGTCAAGTCTCTGCTTGGTCCCGCGCTCATGAGTTACATTCCTAAGCAAGAAAACAAACCAGATTAGTCAAACTAAAACCCTACCCCACACTTAGTAGAAAAACTCAATTTCACAAAGAAACGAGGAAAACCGAGTGGGGGTAAGCAAAGCAGATGAACCGGTAATCACAAACAATTAAAACACATGCTTAGGAACAGCCAGGATGGAATCATCATAATCAAAGTTCGGAAGTCAAACCGACATTCAATAAGTCAACATAATAGAACATTGAACCCTAATCATGGTAATATTAGCACAAAGCGGAAAATGACAGTATAATATGATCTCAGATGGCAAACACAATAATATGAACGTAATTGAGCACATAAGGCAGCCAAACGAGGATAAACAGTTCATGGTCAAACCGACATTCTCAAAAGTCAACATCACAAAGAATAGGTCTTATGCATAGCAACACATGATCAAACGAGATGAAAATTAAGCACAATACTCCCTAATCATGCTAGATCAGTCCAAAGAGTTCAACTAACATAGTTCACACGAAATCAGTCGGCACGCAAATCGAGGTAAACCGAAAAGTCAACCAGAAGTCAACCCCGACGAAATCCAGCATTCAACATATCAAAAGATTCGGAATGAAAAGTTCTACAACTTACCTTGAAGCCATGGGTGCTGAAAATGAACGGAGAGAGAGAAATCGGTGAAAAATTGTAAATTTTAGGGTTTGGCTGAACGGGAGCTCTAGAGCTCCGATTCAGACGATCTACGTCTCAAAATGATCGGAAAAGGAAGGGGAGTAGGGCGGCGGTGGTCGACGATGGCGGGTTTGGCTGGCGGCGGCGAAGGAAAGGCGGCGGCGGCGAGTGTTTAAAACAAAAGGGGGAGGGGTTTTAAGTTTTCAAAAATGGAAGCAAGGAGAGAGAGGAGACACGACCGGGAATTAAAAGGGATATGTCCGAAAATTTGTCTTGAGTTTTCAGCGAGAACTAGGGCAAATTTTCGCCGAAAACATCAGTTAAAAAGCACTGCCGGTTTTTCAAAAGGATTTTTGCCAAAAACTTCAAGGATTTTTCGGCGAAAAGTTTAACTAAAATCGTATGGAAACACAATGGGATTTTAAAGGTAGTTTTCGCCGAAAACAAGGTACATTTTCGCCAAAAATTTTGACCTGTACGATTGAAAATATTTTTGCAATCCCGGCAAAATTCAGAAAATCACAGTTAAATCCACAAAAATCGGAACAACCTCAAACAACTTGCGATTGACACTATGACACGCAGAATACACACGAAAAATAAGAAATCAAACAAACTGACACTTTTGGCTCCCCCGAACCGACTCTAAAACACTAAGGTTGACATAAATGAAAACTGACTCCAGCCGTGGGTTGCCTCCCACGAAGCGCTCTTTTATTAATGTCCTTGAGCTGGACGATACCTGGACATTATTAGGAGACATCCCAACTCGGGTTCTCCTAAACGCTAGCATCGGAGTTCATGAAGTAGAGCTTCGGGGTATCTCCGTTAAGCATAAATTTCTTCCCTTTAGCGTGTAAGAGCTTGGTACGCCCATCGGGAAGGTGATCGGTAACCTTGAATGGTCTGAACAGTTCTTTTGAGATTTCATCCTTCTTGAGTGTTACGATGGAAGGAATGAGGACTGTCGGCTTCATCTTCTCCTTAACCTCCGGCTTCGCTTCACCGGGATCCATAGTCTTTGGAGTTTCTTTAGGAGATGCTTTCGGCTTCTCCTTCTTCTTCTGCTCATGCGCTGGTGGCTTGTCAGGAACTGGTGGCGTGGCTTGCTCGGAAGAAGGTGGTGGCACAACTGGTCTCCAGACCATTTGAATCTTTGCCTTCTTGTTCTTCCCCCGGGGCCTGCTAGGTTTCTTGCTTGGCGGTGAAGAAGAGGCTTTCAGTTCCTTCTTCTTTGGCAGCTTCTGAACAGCAGATTTTGGCTTCTGCTTCATAACCTATTCAACATCTGCAGCAACAACTGATCTAGAAACACTGGAAGAGACATCAGTAACGGATTCGACCGGAGTCAACTCCACAGTTTCAACAGCTAGACAGTGAGATTCTTCATTCTTAGGAGCATATTTCATACCGTTCTTACGTTTCCCTACCAACCCTCAAAGTCAAAGAACCATTCGGAACATTAATTTGCATTCCGGATGTTGCCATGAAAGGTCGACCTATAAGAATGGTAGAATCCTCTTCACTAGTATCTATGATCACGAAGTCAGCTAGGAAAGTGAAAGGACCACATTTAGTAACAACGTCTTTGATTTATCCCCTAGGGGTTTTCAATGATCTATCAGCAAAGACAAGTTGTATGCTAGTCGGTTCAAGTTTCCCTAGATTCAATTTCTCATACAGACTCATAGGCATAACGTTAACAGACGCGCCTAGATCAACCAAACAACGCTCTATCTCAACATCATCAATGACTATAGGTAGAGTGAAAGAACCAGGATCAGAACACTTAGCTGGATATGGAGAGGAAGTTTTCTTGCTACGAATGTCAGGATATCCTTCTTTGCTCCCCTTCATGCCAGTCTCGATCCTCGCATTTGGCAGCATTGCTCTTGGAAAAGGGGGCTTCACATAGTACGAAGCAAGAGGAGGATCATACTCCTTAGGCGCCACTTTCTGTGCTTCCTTCTTCTCTGGAGTTTCAGGGATCCTGCATAAATCAGAAGAAGCATTAGTAGATGAGCTTGTAGAATCTTGAACAGTTACCATCTTGGCTTGCTCTTTTCTCGGATTCGGCTCTGTCTGGCTTGGAAGTTGGCCAAATGGTCGACCAGATGCTAGCATGCTCGAGATGTGGTTCACAGCTTGCTCAATTCTTTGACCGGATGCGATCTGTTCTTGATTGAGAAGAGATTGAGTTTTGAACTGACTGTCATGATCATCAAGTCTGGTAATTATCTGACTGAGCTTCTTGTCCAGGTCACTGACGTTGTTCTCCTTCTGGTGCTGCTGACCTGTATAGGTGTTATTCAGATATTGATTCTGGCGATTGCCGGGAGCAGTTCCATAGTTACCCGGATTACGGTGTGGCGGCTGATAGACACCTCCCAGCGGATGGTTAGGTTTCTGATCCTGAGCTGGACAAGCAGGTCGGTTATTCTGGTTTTGGTTATGGTTGGCACCATTATTGTAGGGAGGTCTGTCTTGATAATTCTCTTGCTGCCTGAAGTTGCGGTAACCAACATAACCATTCTGATTGTTGTGGAAGCCCTGTTGAACGAAATTGACTTCCTCGGCGGACCAGACTTCTGTCTTACCAAAATTCTGGCATCGGCCTCCATTATGCGCACAAGCTCCACACCACTCGCAGTCAGCAACATAGACAGAAGCTGCTTGCGGTTTAATGGGTGTAGAAGACTTCTTCAGATGATTCTCTACTTCTGCCTTTATAGTAGCTTCGAGATCGAGCTTGCTTCTTGATCCTTCTGATTGTCGCTCCCAGTTCCTTGACTTGGAGGCACAGTTCACAAAATGAAGAAGAGCAGCTTCAGGTGTGAGTGTAGTGCAATCCCCTTCAGCCAGAGAATTGACCCACTTGGCAGATTCTTCTCGAAGACCTCGAGCAAAGATTTCAGCTAACTGCCTCTGCTCGAAACCGTGATGAGGACAGTTGTAGAGAAGTTCTTGGAATTGATTCCAAGTATCATATAGGCTTACGCCTTCCTTCTGGGAGAATCTGGCGATGCTATCCTTGATAGCTGTTGTTCTGGCAGGAGGGAAGTACTCTTCGACGAAGTCCTGAGCAAGAGTATCCTAATCAGTGTAATATCCAGGTGGTTTGCCAGTAAGCCACCTCTTAGCTGCGCCTTTCAGAGAGAACGGGAAAGCTCTCAAGCAAAGAGTGTTCTTGTCGAGATTTTCGTTCTTGAAAGTGCTGCAGAGATCAAGGAAATCTGCCATATGTGTGCACGGATTGTCTAGTGGCCTGCCTTCAAAATGTAGATCCCTAGAGATCATAGTTAAGAATAGAATCTTGATCTCATAGTCAGGATCTCCTTCAACGCGCGGCACGACAATAGAAGATTGAACACTAGTCGCGCTCGGCTTGTTGTAGTCTACTAGACTCTTCTGTGCAATTGGTGGTGGTGGTGGTGGTGGTAAATCACCATCCTGGTGGTGGTGGTAACTGATCATCCATGGTAGGAGATGGAGGAGGTGAAAGTGACTCGGTGTATGAAACGGATGAAGATGACGGTGAAGATGGAGATGAGGAACTCTCCTTCAGTTCCTCGATCTTGATTGGAGTGACAGATGGAGGTGGATTGGTTTTGCTTCTCCTTGGAATCTGGGATTGTCGAGGTGGAGCAGAACTGCCTGGTCTCTCTATGCTCTTAGCCTTGTCAGTTTGAGAGCGAGTCCAAGGGCGGCGATGCATACACCTGTGAGCAACCTACAAATAACAGAAACAAACAAAAACCAGTGTAAAATCGAAGTGGATGGAAAAATGAAAGATGGAAGGTAGAAGAATAAAATGCCAGTTCTTCTTTCGAACAATCAAAAGAAGTCCCCAGCAACGGCGCCAATTTGATGAGCGATTGTAGAGCGGTCGATCAAATAACTACCAAGCTATGAAGCTAGGGTAGATCGTATTCCACGGGTCTTCTAATGATTGATTACTCAAAGAAGCTGGCAATTTACTCAGGTTAAACACTTCGTGCGTGGTGTGAGTTCCACGACTTCTAATTCTAAGAAATGCACGGAAATTAAAAATTGAAACTAAAAACAGATTGGAAATTAGGGTTGAAAATAGAGATGACAGACGAACTTAGACTTCAAATCCCCCTTCGTTCACCAGAGCATTGGCAATCAACAGATCAGCGGATTTCAATTCTCATTCAATCAATTTCTAAGACACCACCATAACTCCTTACCCTTAGGTTTAAGACTGGCAAACGTTCGCTCTATTCGATCTAGCTACCAAGATTAATTAGCCATCCGGGTACGGTCGCCTCTCGCAACGACTTAACTTAACTGGTGCAATTACTAATGATTTATGAGTTACTCTTGCAGTGGATTAACCCTAATTGGTTCCTACGAAAGGCACACTCCAATGATTAGGTTAATTGTTCGATTTGATGTTTTAAAGTAAGGCGAGCGTTCGCTTCTATCCTTAGCTTAACCAGAATCTAATCTAGGTGATCAATCCAGATAAGAAACATGAACAATGAAGAACAAATCAAACATGAAAGAGAAACTGATTGAACTTTAAATCTAATCACCGCCGATCCGTGACCGCTTTAAAGCCCTGGGTCACTTAGGGTTCATCTAGTCTAAGCTCTAAGAGTTTAGCTACTCATGTTTTTCACAAAAGAATCAAAGACAGAAATAGAGTTCATCATACAGAGGAAGAACAGAAAAGGATCTGAAAAACCTAATTAAGATGACTCCGGCAGAACTTCGATCTTCCGGTAAACTGCAATCCTAGCTCCGAGTCTTCGAGATGGAAGGGATGGCGTCACGATCTCTTCTTGGCTCTTCGAACTCTAAACTCTCCCTCAGAACTCTTGCGAATTCTGAGAATTTTGGTATTAGCTGGTAATTATGATCTGAAAAGTAGTCCTCCTTTATTTGGGCCGCCGGTTAAGTATTTATACTTAACCCTAATACCGCCGGTTTTTAACTGGGATTTTCGCCGAAAATATGAAGGTGTTTTCGCCGAAAATCCTAGTGTAAATGGGATGATCGCCGGCTGGATTCTTCTGTGGTTTTCGGACTATTGGTTCTCGGTGAAAACTTCACATTTTCGCCGAAAACTTCCTTGAATGAGCTCAGTCGATGTGTGCATGGATTTTCGTCGAAAACCTTGGGTGTTTTCGGTGAAATCTTCAGTGTAAAACGGGGCAGAAGTTTGGTTTGACTTGATTGGCTCCTTGGATCGATTCCGGTGCGATTCCTCGAGGTTTCAACGCCTTAGACACGTCCTTGGCTACTTATTTGACGGTAAAAACCTGTGCTAACATAGAAACACTAGAAAACCATCAAATAGACCCGAAACGGGCCAAGGTAACACAAATGGCATGAGATAGGGCAATTGATTGAATATTCGCTATTCTACCCTAAAAACCATGTCTTAAGCAAGGAAATGTCGCTTAAATGAGGCTAATAATCACGTCAAATCGAGTGTCATCAATGCATAGAGTTTTGTTAGGGGCTAAGTTGGTCATATGTTGTATATGAGGTGATTGGATAGTTTGACCTGACATGACTCGTTATGTAGTCAGCCAGGTAAGTAGGTGGTTTAATGGTTCTTGAGTATCGTCGAGTGATTTGAGCTAGTTTTGTTGATGGAGAATTTGGATGAATGGGAAGAAGGTGACTGTGAGGATGACTGTGGTTCTGATGTTTGGTGTATAGGTGAGTCTGTGATTGTGGGACTGCCTTGACGATGAAGCAACTCCTCAGGAGAACTAGGAGAACCATCCTCTACACCAAGTACATGAGATTGCCCCCGAGTTGCATCAAAGTCAGGCACATTGGTGTATGGAAAACCTGCAGGATACAAAGATTCTGATGTAATCAGATCATGCAAGGATGTGTGTGTATGCTCAGAAGAATGGAAATGATGTCGAAAGGGAAAGATGGACTCATGATACATGACATCTCTAGAGACAAAAACTTGTTTGGAGTTCAAATCAAGGAGTTTGTAACCTTTGATGCCTGCCGCAGTTCCAAGATAAACACATTGTCTAGCTCTTGGGTCAAACTTGGTCTTATCTCTATCTATGGTGGATGCATAGAACAATCACCCAAAAACCTTTAGATGAGAGTAGTTAGGTGCAATGTTATACAACCTATGGTATGGTGTTTGATTTGAGAGAAGAGGAGTAGGTAAACGATTCAAAATGTGAACAGCGTGAAGAACAAAGTGGTTCCAGTAAATCAAGGGTAAACCATATTGAAATCTGAGGGCTCTAGCTATATTTAAGATGTCATGTTGTTTCCTTTCCACTCTACCATTTTGTTCCTGGCGTTCTACACACGACATTTGGTGCTCAATTCCTTCTTGGGCATAGAATCCTTTCATGTGGAATTCATGCTCCTGATCACTTCTTATTGTTTTTGACTCTCTTGTTGAACTGTCGTTGTGCCATATGACAGAAGGTTGTAAAGAATTGGCCTCATATTTGTGTTTCATATGAAAAATCCACACAGCACGAGTATAATCATCCACTATAGTTAAGAAATAGGCATAACCATCATGAGAAATAACACGTAATGGCCCCCATATATTAGTGTGAATAAGAGCAAAGGGTTCAGTACTGGTATTCAAGCTAGAAGGAAGAGGTAGTTTCTTCTGCCTAGACAAATGGCATTCCTCACAGTGAGCAACAATGCTAATATCTAACTCAGGAGTACATTTAGATAAAATATGAGTTCTATGGTTGGAAAGATGGCCTAAACGACAATGCCATAAGTTGATTTCTTGGGGTTGAAGGTTGTAGGAAGATGCCACAAAAGGCTTGTGATGTTGGGGTGCAATGAAGGCTAGTGAGGTTTGAAGTTGATAGAGACCCTTAGCTTCTCTTGCAAAACTAGCCATCGTCTGAGTTGCTAGGTCCTGAATTTTGCAAACATTGGATTCAAACAACAGGGAAACATGGAGAGTTTTGGTGAGTTTGCTCACAGAGATTAGGTTGAAAGCAAAATTGGGAACATATAAGGCATCATGAAGAAGGAGACCACTAGCATATCTGGCTAATCCTATGTGAGTGGCTGGAACAGAGGTGTTATTTGGTAAGGTTATTCTAATGCTGCTAACAGACTTATATGATATGAAATGCTTTAATGAGTTACACATATGGTCCGATGCACCAGTATTAATGATCCATGAATCAGGTATGCAGGAATCATACTTAGTTTGATGAGAAGAGAGAGTGATTATACCAGTGAAATTTGGATAAATGGATGAAGTCATTGGTGTGGTTCTGGCAGTGAAGTTTGCTTGGTGGCTTGTAGGAGGATTAGGTGATGATGAAGCCATGTTGGAGTTTTGCTGAAGTAGTGCTAGAAGGCGATTGTAGTCATCAGAGGTAAACCTCAACGGTCCATTGTGATCATGTCCCATCTTTTGGCCTTCAGTAGGGTGTTCAACCTGTTGGTCACCAGGAAAGGCACCATTAGCAGACCTATGATTTCCAGTATTGTAATTGTTTCCTGGGGTATAATTGTTCCCAAAGCGATTCCTATTTCTCCTTCTCTAACAGTCTTCTATGTTGTGATTAGTTCTTTTGCAATATCGACAGAACCATCCCTGCTCAGTTGCTGGTGCAGTGCTATTGCTGCTAGTTGATCCATAATCCTTTGGCTTGTTCCATTCTCTAGGCACCAGCCAGAGCAATGGTATCGACATTCTTTACTTCCTTGCTGATTCCTTTGATCTGTCTCTCCAGCTTCATTGCAAATTTTGAGGCTACCTTGAGAGTTGGTGGAGGCTCCATAAGCAACAATTGACTCTTGGTGTTCTCGTGTTCATCATTAAGACCGATGATGAAGTCTATAACATGATCATTCTCCTGATAATTCTTCACAGCTGCATATGTGTTACAAGTTCCTACGCGTCTACCTTCACCACACTCACAAGCAGGTATTGGTCTAAAAGAGACGTACTTTGTCCACAAATTCTTTAACCTATTATAGTATTCAGTCACAGTAGAGTTACCTTGACGACAAGTTGAAATCTCTGCCCTCAGTTGGGCGATTCGAACGGAATCAGCTTCTCCATACTTCTCCTGCAGCTCCTTCCAGAGTTCCAGTGCATTATCATTGTCGATGACAACTTCAAAAATCTCTTGATCCAATGAATTGATGATCCAACCAACGATGGTGGTGTTGCTCTGGTCCCAAGCGTCGAACTTTGGACCATCGGGATCTGGCATAGGGAGTTCACCGTTGATGAAGTCAAGCTTCTTCTTGGTCTTGAGGGCTATTCGGATGGATCAGCTCCATAGATGATAGTTGGTTCCGTCGAGCTTCACATTAGTGATTCCTTGAGCTAAGTTCTCGTTTGGATTGATGTAATAGGGACTGGAGTTTTGATTCCTTGAGGCCTTTGGAGAGTCATCGTCGTCGCTCATGATGAATTCAGAGGAATGAGCTCAGAGGCTCTGATACCATATGAACGAGAGAGTTTGGAAAGAAAGTTGATTCTCATTCAATTGAATTGAAGATTTACAATGTAGCTGTACAGCTATTCTATCAACGAAAAAGAATAGGACAAAAACAATAAATATCCTAACGGCCTACTGACGTCGTACACCACGTGATGCTAGGCTACAGGGAACCAAAGGAATATTTACAATTATGTGAAACGCTGCGTTGCTGACTCATCCATATCCATTCTCATCTTCGAATCCCACCAGTGGCAATTCTATTTCAACTGTTAAATCTCTCTTCTGTTCATCCTTCCTTGAGCTCGATTCCTCTAATTGATCTGGCTCTGTTAACAGATGGCCCCGAATGGTTGATGATACTATTATTATCGTTGTTGGTGGTGTATCGGTGTGGTTGTTGATGAGGTGAATAAGTTTAACTGTAGTTATCAGTTAAATAAATCTCATTACCCAGTTATTTGATTATTTTGATTATGTCGATGAGTTAGTTAACTAAGTTGGATAACTAGTTAACTTGGTTAACTAGTTAACAGTTTGATAACTAGTCAACTCGATTAGATAACTAGTTAACTTGATTAGATAACTAGTTATCAGTAAAAAATCAAGTTAACTAGGTAACTAGGGGTCACCGAAAAACTCACCAGAGTTGGTCGGTCGCCGGAAAAATCGTCGGAACCTCGTTGGAAAAGTCGCCAGAGAGCGCCGGTCGGTCACTAGAGAGCAATTGAGTTTTTGAAAAATAAAACAAAATTAAATTATGTGTGAAATGTCCTAAATACCCTCTAGCAATTTAGACCATTAGATTTGGTATAAAAGGATAGAAATGTGGTCAAAGGGTGATCTAATGGCCATAAAAAGTTTGGACCAAAATACAACCCCTGAAAAGGAGTTGGACACAGATCAACTGCCTCAAGGAAGGTGTGTTAGTCATTGTAGAGTACTAGAGTGCAGCTCCGGTGAAAGGGATTTTTTTTCCAAGAGCAATAATATATTAATATCAAATGGTTAGGATTTAGTTGTTTAATCTTGTGGTCTCAGTCTTATGTTTATACTAAAGTTATTTTAGTTGTTTAAATTTCAAGAAAGCACATAATCAAGTGGTATAGTCAAAATCATTTCCACCACTTTCAATCACTCTTAGAACTATGTAAACTCTTAACCCAACCTAGCCTCATTTTCTCATTCATTTGGAGAAAGCACTGGCGAAAATCTGAGTTGCCTGCAAAGTGGTAAATTCAGCATCATCAATCACCATATCCTGCAACACTAAGGTGCAGACAATCATACTTAAAGATTCATTCTTTTTTGATGTAGCTTCAATCATGCGTTCAGCATAGGGCTGGCAATACGGTTAAGGTTATTCGGTAAAACCGATTAACCGACCGAATTCGGTTAACCGTCGGTTAACCTATTTAATTTTTGGACGGTCAGCGGTTAGGATAATTCAATCAGGTCGGTTATCGGTCAAACCACGGTTAACCATCGGTTGACCGTATTTAACCGACCTGACCGATTCCATTCCCATTAATTCCCTCTCACTCTCGCTCACTCTCTCTCTCTCTCACACTACACGCACGGGACTAAGACTAACTGATCATTAATTTCAGTCTGACCCTATTTCTCTTCTTTCTCTTCCTTCTTCGTTCCCTTCTCTTCGTTCCCTTCCTTCTCTTCTCTCCGTTCTCTTCATTCTGTTTCAGCTCCAGTCCAAATCCAATGGTTCAGCCACCGCCGCATCTCCACCTCATCTCTGCTCCGAGGATCTAACAGAAACGGAACTCCAACACCGAGTCTGACTCCGACTCCGACGTCTCCAGTCCTCCGTTCCTGGCCACTCCACCCCCGCGTCTCCACTCTCCAATCAACCTCTCTTTCAATCTTTCGACTTCTATCCTCTGTGTTCTATGGCCGCCGACAACGCCTTCATCTCCTCCGTCTGATTTCTGGATCTCTGGATCTGATTTTTTGTTCAATAAAGCCTAGGTGGGGATCTCTGATCTGATTTTTTGTTCAATAAAGCCTAGGTGGGGATCTCTGGATCTGATTTTTTGTTCAATAAAGCCTAGGTACTTGATATGGGTGTTGGAGAAGCTTCCGTAGAGATCGGCTGCAGTGGAGGTGGGAAAACGATCGGTCAAAATCGGTCGGTTAAAACAACTGATCATCGGTCACGGTTAATGGTTCGGTTGACCGAAATCGGTCGGTTTTTTCATATATAATTCTCGGTCGGGCAGCGGTTTAGAATTTTTTAAGGTTGGTTAACCTATGGTTAACCGTTTTTCATCGGTTCGGTCGGTCATTAACCGACTCCCAGCCCTAGTTTAGCAGTAGAAGATGAAGACGAGATCTTTAGTTCCAACAATTCATTTTTCCTTTGTGTAGCTTCAACCATGGAATCCAATGTTTGTTTAATTACAACATCTTCCTCGGTCTTTGGTTTCTTTCGGGTAATTACACCTCCTTTGAACTTTATCTTCTCCTCATTGGAAACCTATTTGACTTCATCCGTATCTCCTAGTGTTCAAATTTTACTTTATGAAGCCTTACATCATCATCATGTTTGTCATCTTTATCATCAGATAAAGCTGACATAGATGTCTTGACAAAAGCTCCAGTGGAAGAGGTATCTCCAAACATTTGGCAGAATTTGGAATACTTGGGGCATCCTCTTTTCTTGAAACGATGGTTTGTCAATTCAGAATAACAATAACTATCACACAAATATTTAAAAATATTAGAAAGATATTAACAATCATGTAATCATAAAATTTTACCAACCTTAGTTGTTGGCTCCCAAACTGCTTCCTCTGTTCTTACCTTCCCATCTACAGCTATATATCCTATTCCTGTATGGGAAATAAGTTTTTTTTTGTAAAGATTCTGGTACCTCTGCCTTCAGTTGACCATACTTGTTTATCAATTACTTAATTGTGTAGTACTCCTTCTAAAACTTCAACTGCAATGCATTCTTGATATAACCCAACCAGTTTTTTGAAAAAGTTGAGGTAACAAGATGTCCCTTCTTCATTTCTTCGATCATTGTATCAAGCAGAAATTCTTCAACAATCTCAGGCCACACCTCAATTGGTACAATCTCCACACAATCATCGAATGAAAGAGCTATATTATCCATAACTATAACTACACACCACAAGTTACATTAAAAGACAATACACATACATATACATTAAAAGGATAATAGGTTGGGAGGACCTTGTACTATTTAAAGAAAACAAACAAGCCCTCTTACAATTATTTGCGCAAAACACACCCCTCGACTTAGAACATTTAACAAAGAAACCCTTTCGTTAGAATTTCGATAAATGTCGTTATGATTTTGCTGACACATTATGCTGACTCAACCCATAGGTTGTCAGATTTGACATGTCAGCAAAATGAAACAACGTCGTTTTGCCTTTCTGGTTCATTTTTAATGAGAAAGAGATTTTCATACCCTTATCTTTTCTCTCGTAATCACCCGATCTCCACCACAAGCTCCCCACTGCCAATCTCCAATCATCAAAACTCGATAATGCATTAGAAATAAGAACCCTTACATGCACTTTTGAAAAAATAAACTATCAGCTTTTATATATGAAGTGTAATGACACGTGAGACAAAAAAGGAGAAATGATTCAATGGGATGAGGAATCCAATTGATTGGCTAACACAAAACTTTGACCAAAGGACATAAAAGACACAGTAAAGTAAAAAAACAAAGAAAGAATCATAAAGAAGCTTTGTATTATGATAAAGTTGACGATAGTATATACACGGCTAGCCTAGCTAAACTAGAAACTAGAAAATAGAGACCTAACAGACCTTGATTAAGCCAAAAAAAAAAAAACAGACCTTGATGATTAAAGAGAAAAAAAGAAAAGCACTAACCTTGATGAAGCTGAAATTCAAGCTACAAACAAACTATGAGAAGGAGCGAAGGACTGTCTACCAAAGTAGGAGTGGCTGAATAATGAATAGAGTTTTATGAGTTTTGGATTTATAGGCAATAAAATTATTTATTAATTGGTGGATCATGAGAATTGAAAAACAGATTTATTTTTTAATGAAATTCACGTAAATCCATGTCAAAATTATTATGGAATTATAATTCTGATGGGCCACCATCCTCGGGAGGCGACCCGGGAAAAGATGTTTGACCCGAGTCAACGCGTCAATGAAGAAAGTCAACAAAGTTAGGGCAAAAGGCCTCTTGAAGATCCGAGAGTCGTCTGGTGGACTCATGAGTGGGCCCAATCTCAGAAGGCCCATAATAGAACCTTCGAGGGCAAAGCGCCTATCGCCTTAAAACCCTAGCAGACACGTGGGGCGATCTCATGATATCGTGTCCTGCAAGCAACGGTCAGGATTCAGGGACACGTGTAACGATCTGCCATTCGCAGTACACTCACCTAACGATATTGGCAGGAATTCTCAGGTATAAATATCAGTACACTCAGGATGAGCAGGGGACAAACATTCACACACTCACATATCACATGGATTATTCCCAAGGTACGCTCTACTACCGTTTCCCATACCTTACCCCACATACCAAAGAATTGACTACTTTCTCTCTTGTTGTATCCTGCGAGGCGATCCGGACCTTCCAGGCGAAACGGGTCGACTCGCTCTATTATTCAGGCGACAAGGTCGGAACAAATTCCTGATTAGCTGGAATGCTCCTTTATTCACTTTTATTTCATATAATTTCACTTTCATTCCTTAAAATGTGCCTAAATTTGATGTTAAGAAGATGAAAGCTGAAATGGAAGGAGCAAAATGGCAAAGTAGTTGAAGTAGGAGGGGATAAAATGAACGATTTATAGTATAAGGAGTTATTTGTTAAATTGACAAAGTAGAGGGGGACAACATCAACATCAACACTCTATAATATGCATTTATATTTTTTCCTTTATGCCATGTATGCTAAAACCCACACTTCCACTTCTCCCCACATTCTTCTCATTTCAGCCAATCAGAGGCATTCTCACCAATTAATTTTTTTTATTCTTTTCATTAACTTTTTAATATTAATTCTCACTTTCTTTATAACCCCTCATCATGGAGAAAAAACTAAAAAGTATTCCGAAAAATAGTCCAACTCCTTTTCATGATTAAAATGAAAAATAAAAAAAACTCCTCTTCTAATCTTCTTCGTATTAAAAAATGTATATGATTTGTTTTACACTTTTAGTGTAGGAAAATAACTAATGAAGGAATTTATTTTATTTTATTTTCTATTTTTATTTCAATATTCATACTCTTTATTAAGATAAAAAAATAATATAAGTTCATGTAAGACGTGAGAACCGGGTTCTACTAAGGTTCATCTAAATTTGAGAATCGATTTTCACTAACAATGTTATTGATATATTAAAGTCCATGTATGAGAGAATGATATAATTTCATATAAGATATGAGAACCGGGTTCTACTAAGGTTCATATAAATTTGAGAATTGATTTATATTGACGATATTTTTTTTTCTATTAAAATCCATGTATGAGAGAATGATATAATTTCATATAAGGTATGAGAACCGGGTTCTACTAAGGTTCATATAAATTTGTGAACCAATTTTTACTAACAATTTTCATGATCTATTAAAATCCATGTATGAGAGAATTATATAATTTCATATATGGTATGAGAGCCATGTTAAACTTCATGATCCCATTTATCATAATTCATAATTTTTTTTATCAATATGGTCTCCTTATACTATGGAAATATTGATTACTATCTATGATTTCTTAAATATATTTTAACTCAATAATAAAAAACAATACGAAAACTGGATTCTACTAAGGTTCATATGAGTTCTCGAAACCGTTGGTTCATTAAAATGAAAAATGAAACAAAAATCTTTAATCAAATCTTTCTATTTTTCCTATGAGACTGGAGACTAATAACAAATAAAAAGAGTGTGAGAATCGGGTTCTACTAAAGTTCATATGAGTTCTCAAAACCGTGTAAGGACATGATATAATTTCATATAAGGTATGAGAACCGGGTTAAAATTCATAATCCCATTTATCATAATTCATAGTTTTTTTTTTATCATTATGTCTCTATTATTACTGAAAAAATATTGATTATTATGATTTCTTAATAGAGTTCAAGTCAATGATAAAAAAGATTATGAAAACCATGTTCTACTAAGGTTTATATAAGTTCTCGAAACCGTCGGTTCATTAAAATGAAATTTTAGGGAAAAAAATTAAGTTAATAAATATGAGAACGGGACCAATAACAAATAAAAGAGTATGAGAATCGTGTTCTACTAAGGTTCATATGAGTTCTCAAAATCGTAAAAGGACATGATATAATTTTATTAAGATTCACATGATTTATAAAATTGATCAATGACATGTATGATGTGTCTTTATGAGTATGTATAGGCATGCACTTCACCTTTACACACAATCAGTGGCGGAGGTACTGCTTAGAAAGGGGGTGCAACTGCACCCCCTTGATTATTGAGAGAAATTTTTTAAGTATATATGTTTATGGTGGAAACAAATGATGATAGATTATGTGAGTAAAATCTTTAATTTTAAATCATATTGAGAGTTTCTTTGATGGCTAGCGTAGGCAATATTTTATTATTTTATGTGTTTACTGTTTTGATACAAATTTTTTACTTTTAAATCATATTTGAGAACTACTTATAAACTAATTTAAGCAATTATTATATTACATAACTATTTATTAGTCCTTAATAATGGATTATGTGAGTAAAAAGCTATGAGTTGTTTTGTATAGATCTTATATTTTCTAAATGGAGATATTTGGTTAAATTACTACAAAAAAAAATTGTCTTTAGCTACTGCAAAATTACAATGACATGAAAATGTAGTAGCAAATAATTGATATTTGCTACGACAATCACTATTTCATGTAGTAATTTGCAGTAGCAAATACTATTTGTCACACCACGATTTGCTACACTCAGCATCCCCGTCGTGAATAGTGGTGTGGCAAATAGTATTTGCTACAGCAAATTACTGCATGAAATAGTGATTCCCTTAGCAAATACCAACTATCATGCTACTGCATTTTCATGTCGTTGTAATTTTGTAGTAGCTAAAAGTAAACTTTTTTGTAGTGAATAATTTTTATACTAAAAAAATAGATAGTAACTTAAATTGTTTTTTATAAAAATATATTGTTTGGATGAAAATATAATGAAGTCGGTGAATTATGGTTTGTTTATTCAATAACTGATGAGATTTCAGTATATTTATGGGTAGTAGGTGATATTTGCAAATGTTCATTTTGAAGTCTTTGACCAAATATCTATCATCTTAAAATTGTATCCAAACGAACGATTTATTCAAATGTATATATTTAACACAAATATCTTTAACAAATGCATATCTATATTCCGTTATTATTTTCAGTCCTATCATTTTAGGTAACCACTTACGAGTTCAGATTTTTTGTGTGTACCATTAACTACAATGTCCAATAAAAATTGATGATTCGTTGTAAATAGTGTGCATTGGTTATTCAATTCAAAATTTAAGTATTATGTTGTTAATTTTTAAAAATTTTAGGGTTATTTTTATATTATGTAAATTACCTTTTTTATGCTACAAACTTGGAACCCCCTTAAAAGTTTTCTGGCTCCGCCACTGCACACAATATGCAATCATACACATCTAAACATGCATACAAGTTACAGTTGATACTAACCTTCATACAATATTTTTAAACTGACATTCTGACGAGGACTAAAATTTTACCCCGCCATTAACAGATCTACATAATCTTAACGATTAAATATTTTTATAGTAAACTATTTAAACACATTAAATAAATTTATACTGAAACCGGCTAACAGGCCAGTTAGAAATAAGACACGAAGAATTAAAAAAATTAGTTTGATATCAACCGGCCAACGGGCCGGTGATTAATCTAGTGCTATTTAATGAATGAAAGTGAAATTATATGAAATAGAATTGATAGTAAACAGACTAATAGGGGTTGAACGTGTAAACTTATAATTATATTGAAACCATATAAAGAAAAATAAAAAATACAGTTTGCTCAGAGCGAACATTACAATGTGGAAAAGCAAAGAGACATCAAGAATCCAAATAACAGTATATAACACCAACACCAACAACCCCCCCAGTAAATTAAGCCGAATCAAACATTCACACTATGAAGGACAACAGTCTCCACAGTAAGTCCAGGTCCAAATCCAAATAGAACTCCCCAATCAAGCCCTTCCCAGTAGTCTTCATCCCTTCCGCCACAGATTTCTTCCTCATCTCATCCATTATAAACAACACACAAGCACTCGACATGTTACCATAATCAGACAAAACCTGCCTCGTCGCTCTCAGCTTCTCTTCCTTAAGGCTCAACTTAGCCTCAACCTGGTCAAGAATAGCAGGCCCACCTGGATGAGCTATCCAGAATAGCGAGTTCCAATCTGATATCCCCAACGGCTTAAACGCCTCAGTCAAACTCTTCTCAATGTTCTTCGAGATCAACCCAGGAACATCTTTCAGAAGATGGAAAGTCAACCCCACTTCACGAAGGTGCCCATCGATTGCTCCTTCACTATCGGGCACGATCGTTTGGGCCGTGTAGACAATTTCAAACATGGGCTTTTCTATTTCCGGATTTGGGTCTGAGCCCACTATGACGGCAGCCGCCCCGTCACCAAACAGGGCCTGGCCCACTAGGCTGTCGAGATGGGCTTCGCTTGGCCCACGGAATGTGACGGCGGTTATCTCGGAGCAGACGACGAGGACACGTGCGCCTTTGTTGTTCTCGGCGAGATCCTTGGCGAGGCGGAGGACGGTGCCGCCGGCGAAGCAGCCTTGTTGGTACATCATGAATCGCTTGACGGATGGACGGAGACCGAGGAGTTTGGTGAGCTGGTAGTCGGCGCCGGGCATGTCGACACCACTTGTGGTGCAGAAGATGAGGTGGGTGATTTTGGATTTGGGCTGTCCCCATTCCTTGATGGCCTTGGCCGCAGCTTCTTTCCCTAGCTTCGGGACTTCCACTACGACGACGTCTTGGCGAGCATCAAGTGAAGGTGCCATGTAAGCACACATGCTTGGGTTCTCTTTCAGAAACTCCTCTGTTAGGTGCATGTAACGCTTCTTGATCATCGACTTCTCGCCTGTACGTAACCCAACCAAAAAAAAAAAATTATATTATTATTATTATTATTAGTATTTTGGGTTCTAATTTTCCATATTAGATCCATTATCATTTGAATTCGCAGGTACCATTTTTCATAATGAATATTTAATTTGTTAATTCTAGATATCAATTTTAGTGTTGTTATCATAACAAAAAAAAGTGTTGTCACATAAAAATTACTACTCAATGGGAGAGAAAGAGACGTACACATGCGCTTGAACTTTTCCTTGAGTTCAGTCTTGTGCTCGCTGTCGGTTATGCGGAAGTAGTAATCAGGGTAGGTGCTTTGATCCACGCAGTTGGCCGGAGTCGCTGTTCCGATGGCCAGGACGGTGGCTGGACCCTCCGCACGTTGTGCTTTGCGTACTTGATCGACGGTGATACCCGACATCTTGATTGATTCGGTAATGCTGCGTTTAATGTGTAAGGTAGAGCCTTAGCTTGAACAAATTAAGAATTAAGAAGACAACTTATAATAATAATAATATGAAAGCAGAAAGAAGTGGAGTGATATGGATTAGTAGAGATAGTGGGGAGTTTATTATATAGTGATATTATTGTGAGGAAGGGGTAGCTGGGAAAGTCACGTGCCTAACCGTACCGGTCCTATGGAATGCAAAGTAAAGAGAGAGTAGATGTAACTGGCGGTTGAGGAAGCTGCCACATCACAAAAACGAGTTTGGTATAATTCTATTTATGGATTCAATTTTAGTTGGCTATCAAACCTATTTGGCATTTTCCCCTTTCCTAAATGGGATTATTTTCTAGTATATTTACAAGTTAAAAACAGTTTCATAATTATTAAATTAATATTAGTAACTGAATTTGCATCCCGCTGGTAATGTCTTTGTATACCATTTGTTGGGTTGCCACTACTACTCACCATTACTTACCAAGTTAGCAGTGCTCACACGTGTGTTGTTCATTTATGGTTGCATTTCAGTTTCACTGACGATATCTTGAAAACATTGTGTAACTAACACATATAGTATTTGATTTTACATCTCATTTTGGCTACTACCGTTTAATATTTATTTTTAATTAACAACCTTAATTGATGTTATGAACAAATAATGATTTGGATATGAAATTGGAATTGTAGGATTGCATGCATATTAATATTAATTAGCAGAAGCGTGGAGGTTAGTAGAATAAGCGGTGTTGAGGGAAGCACGTAAAGATAACGTGCCTTTGTTTCATTCATATAACTAACTAACTGGGTCCCCGGGGGGCCGGGCCGGGCCGGGCCGGTACATGTTACCGCCAAAAAGGATGGTTCCTCGCCATCACCCAAAGACTCAAACTCCTTCAATTATTCAACTTTGATTTTCAACATAGTTTCATTGAATTATGACGATTTCATGTCACCTTTAACTTATGAAACAAACAGACGAAAGACTTGATACAAAATTGAAAGCTTTTAAATATTGTATAATATGGATTTACCTGAGAATCAATTAATGGAAAATGTATATAGAACTGATGATCGTATTGCAATATCTGGAAACAAATGTATCGACGTCAATGCGTCGATTTGTGGTTGTGGGGATTTAATAATTTACCAAATGTTTACTTACATACATATATATATATATATAGTATAGAAACCCAAATGTTTTTCTATAAATTGTTTGTGGTGGAGCATCTCACAAATCTGCTCCTCTCGTATATATTTTCCCTTAACGATTAAATCAACTAATTTCCACATTTAGTTACATTAATTAACATGACTTAATTTGTAGCTGCGTGACACATGCTAGTTTTTAATGAACTTGGTATTTTTAGACGTTAATTTACCCATGTGTACATATGCACTTGGATATCAATAGGCACACGATATCTATACTTTTTAGTGATATGTTGCCGATTAATGGAACCAGATACCCAAGGATGTATAAACTGCACATTTTTTAAGTAAATAGTTGGGATAATAGCACTTTGGCCCCTCTACTTTTCCAACATAACAAATAGCCCCCTATACTATAAATCGCTCTTTTTACCCCTTCCTACTTCGACCACTTTGCCGTTTGGGTCCTTCCGTTCCAACTTTTGTCTTCGTGATGTTAATTGATGTGCATTCAGTACGCCACATTAGCTTTAATAGCCATGTATTAGGTTACTAAGTGTGTTTTAATTGGTAATATAAGTATATATATTTAGATATGATGAAATCAAAGAATAAAATAAGCGGTTTTAAAAACATTCATATTTCACCAAACTCTTCGTGATACCTCCCCAATTTAACTCACTAACCAAATCTTCATATCCTACCTCTGATATATCTCTTTATCGTTGTGTGGATGTGTCCAAATTTAATGTTAAGAAGATGAAAGTTGAAATGGAAGATAAAAAACGACAAAGTAGCCGAAGTAGGAGGGGATAAAAAGAGCGATTTATAGTATAGGGGGCTATCTGTTAAGTTGGCAAAGTAGAGGAGGCCAAATTTCTATTTTCCCTAAATAGTTTTTGTCTATTTGTTCTACCACGGACATCTCATTAGAGAATAGAGAAATAAGTAGTTCGACATCCACGATCGGATTGAGTATGAGTATGGTGCCTACTCAATTTATTTGGAAAAAAGTAGTGTACTTTGTGATGTCCTACGTGTGTACATCGCAGAAGGCGTGTGAGATGGAATACTCGGAAGTTAATCCTTAGTCATATTTAATTTGTGTGAGGCGTACATAGTTGGTAGCGTAGCACCGGAGTGTTCACCTTAATCTTATATAAAGAGGTCACTTTCTATCATAACACCTTGGGATTGGGGTTTGAGTGTCACGCTGTGATTCATTGATCTACAATGTTGATGAACCAACAACGTAGATGACTTGTGCGAGCCTTAGATGTGCATTGTCACTCTAGGCTTGTGGAGGCCTTGTTGTTGTGTGATAAGCTACAAAACAGGTGTCAAATAACTAACCTACAGAAGTAGGATAAATCATATTCCTTGGGGTTCTTCCAATCGTTTACTCAAAGAAGTTAACAAATACTCGGGTTTAAATCAAGTTGTGTGGTGTGAGTTCCACCAATTTCTAAGCTATTATGCAAGGCAAATGTAAAGAAATTTAAGATGACAAATTTATTGATTGGGTTTGGTTTAAATTAACAGACAAAAGCTTAGACTAGAATCCCCCTAAGATTACCAAGGCATTGGCGATCACAAGGCCTACGACTTTTCAACCTTAATTCATTCGATTCTTAATCACCGCCATAGCTCCTAACCCTTTGTTGGAACCTACGCTTCGATTTACCGAGTACGGAAAGTGAGGACTTTCCTGAGAGGGAAATCTTCTTGACAATACACGACGTGAGTTCGTGTACCAAGATTGGAAAGGGGGATCGCATGATCACTTAAGACCCTTCAACCTTAGATTCGATCTCTTACGACACTCTAGTCGAAAGTAGTGAGGATTTGGCTTGTAATCAACTCGAACCAAGTTGTGACTCGGATTATAGTAGAGTCGTGAACGAACTCACTTTCCGTAAAGAACATTCCTACCCTTTTCCAAAGCCTAGGGTTACAAGGAATTCCTTTATAGGATAAAACTACTAACACCTTCAAAATCAAGGCTTATGAAATTGAAGAATCTTTGAGACCTTTGAGAGGAGATGGAGATGTGTAAAATGGTGTGTCTAGAAAATGAGGAAGAGATCTCTTTTTATAGTCCATGGAGGGATGTGAAGGTGAAGAGTTGTGTTGGTTCAACCATGGATCAACACAACCCTTCATTCAAATTAAAATCAAATAAATAACAGGTCAAATACCTTAGTAGTCCCGAAACTTTGGGTCGGGTTACATTTCAGTCCCGAAACTTCAATTTGTTTCCGACTCGTCCCGTAAGTATGAACTCCGTTACTTAATGGTCTTATTCACGCCGACGGTGACCTTTTTCGGTGATTTTTCCACATCAGCGCGCCAAGTCAATTAAATTAATAATTAAATAATACCCTACTCGAATCAATTTAACCCAATCAAATTAACCAAATACCCGACCCAACCTTCTAAACCTAACCCAAAAATCTCTCTTATTCTCTATGTGCTTCTTCTCCCTTCCCTTGACAGAGAAAAAGCCAGCAATCCAATTGGATCCGTGGTTCTGCACTTGTGCTTCATCACCCTGTTGTGGAACACAATCTTTGAGAGGAATTCCAAATTTTCGGAGTCTTGATTCCAAATTTCGATGTCGTCTACCGCCGCACAGCTCTCCATCAGTACATCACCTCTCCACCACGATCTCCTCCAGCAACTCCAAATTTTCGGAGTCTTGAATTAGAGTTAGATGGATAAAACTATATTCCTTTCGAACCTGCGAAGAGCCTATTCCTCCGCTGCTGGTTCTTCAGTTTCACTTATTAGGTCATATCGGCCTCTAGCCCCTTTCTCCTCCACCAGCCTCAGGTAAGGAAACAGCCTTCTGATGACGTTAGATTTATCACATTCATCTCGCCACATTTGAACGACATTTCTCTTGTTTGACTCTGAATTGTGATGATTTCGAATGTATTTGATGAAAAATGTGTTTTATCCCCGTTGGCCCTTCTTTGGGTCGTTTGATGTGTTTTCGAGTTGTTTTGATGAGATTCCAGGTTGTCATTTTATTGAGGACCTTTCTACGAGCCCGAAGATTCAAATGGGGATCAATTCGGAGTACGAAGGAGGCGGGAAATACCGAAAGAAGCACGGAGCTGGAAACAGTTTCAAAAGTGCGGATTTTGAGACCAAATGTGCGCTGGCGCACATTTTAAGGTGCCAAGCGCACTTTTTAACCCAATTTCGAGGAGAGAGGAAACACACTTCATTTTCTGCAATTCTCCACTTTCTCTCTGACGAACCAGACACTCTCGGAGGTGAAGACGGAGCTTTGGAGACGCGATTGAGCGAGGATTAGCGAGGATTGACTCAGGAGTTTCAAGGATTCATCAAGATTAGGTTTTCTCGGAGTAAGATGTCTTCTTCTCTAGTTTTCTTCTTCTTTGTTTCTGCGATTCCTTCTGTAACGATGTCGAGCTAAACTTCTAGGGTTGTTTAGATTAGATGTAGCGCTAGATAGGATTTTGTATGGATGATTTCGGGTTTCTAACCCGTTTATGTTAATCGATGATATTTCAGACTTAGATGCGATTTCTCCTAAACCCTAATTTAAGCTTCTTGATTCTGGCAACTTGATCAATTGTTAGTTTCTGAGTTTATCTTTGAATTGCGAGTCTGACCATGAACGCACTTCATTCTAGAGTTTATGAGGTCGTTAGGTTCTCCAATAGCTTGACCATAGGATTGTCAGAACCTAATCTCTTTGTATGATTTTGTGGCATTTCACTGTTCTTGATCGTTCTTGAATTCTTGCAAGTTAGCTTGACCATAGGAGCTTGTAGGTTTGATAGAATAGAATCTCTACGGCCTGACCATGGTGTAGAGATTACAAAAGGATTTGCCGAGTCGTCTAGTCTGTTGAATTTCGTCGATTGCATAGTTTCATCCATCTTAACCGAACTAGCGTGGATTCGAGTCTGAACAACCGCCTTAGTCTATCTTTGAAACCCCAACTTGTTTAATTGCTTATTTGTTTCATTTGCATTCTTAGTTTAATTAGTTCAAACCCTTTCACAAAACCAAACGACAAAAACCTGAATAGCTTATTCCACATTCGTTGAGTAATAGAAAAAGAAGGCCCTTGGGAAATAGCGATCTCTTTGGAGCACTCCATTGAGTAAAACTTAGTGCGCATTAATTTTCGCACCAAGTTTTTGGCGCCGTTGCCGGGGACCTTTTCTTTTTCTAGGAAAGCCATTGTGCGTTTAAGCTTTTCATTCACTCTTTAATCATTTCTTATCTCCCACATTTTTTACTACTTGGTATTTCTTGTTTTTGTTGTTTCAGGCAAGATTGCAGGTATGGAAGAAAGAAGACAGAGTAAGCGCATAGCTGACAAGGGCAGAATTTTCTACACTCAGTTCGGCACTACTCCTGTACCTCCTCCTCCCGCCAAGACACCTAAAGCAAGGAAGAACCTCTTCACATCTTCATCTACATCTTCACCTTCACCATCCACCATTGCTACTGCAGACCCTCCCACAGATCCTCCTGTTCCTCCTGAGATAGAAATTATGGCGGAGAGGACATTGAAGGATTACGATCGACCAACCATAGATGAGACAGCTTCGTGCATTCAGATTCCCAACACGGGAACTCGATCTCACTTGATCAACATGATTCAAGCAAACGGGAACACTTTCTCTAGAGGTGTTAATGAGGACCTGAATGCTTATGTGAGGAACTTCTTGAGGCTTGGCTCACACAGTCTCCAACAATGAAGCGTATCATAGTGCGGTCAAGCTTCAGCTTTTTCCTTTACTCTGAAGGGTCAAGCTGAACTGTGGTTGTATGATCACCCGACGAATCACTTCACTACGTGGGATGGTCTGGCTAAAGCATTCCTAGAAGAATTCTTGTCCCCTTCTAGAACAGATGCACTCAGAGCACAGATCGCAGGTTTCAAGAGTGGATCGGAGGAGAACTTCTATGAGGCTTGGCAGAGATTTCTTGCAAGAACTTTTAGCTCTCACGGAGGAAGAGCAAGCGAACTTCCCGGAGCTATTTGAAGACTTGGAGCTTAATGAGGAGGTATCTACCATTGTGCTAAACAAGCTTCCTATTAAGCCCCGCGATCCAGGTTCTTTCACTCTACCTTGTCACATTGGTACTTTTTGTGTTCGACGTGGTTTAGCGGATCTAGGAGCTAGCATCAATGTCATGTCATATAGCTTAGCTTCTGATATAGGAATGCTTGATTTTAAACCAACTCGCATGAACGTTAGGTTAGCTGATAAATCCTCAACTGTGCCTAGGGGAATTTTAGAAGATATTCTACTTGAGATTGGTCCATTCAAGTTTCCTACTGATTTTGTCGTGATTGATGCCCATGCTGATATGCCTTAGATTCTTGGTCGTCCATTCTTGTTTTCATCCGGTTCTTTAATAAACGTGCCAGGAGGCACTATAACTCTTATGGTAGGGAAAGACCATGCCACATTTCGATTAGATAATAGCATTCAATTCCCTCACCACTATGATGATTTGTGTGCTATAGAGGAAACTGTAACTGTGCTTTCTACCGCTGTTTTCACTAACCTAGTGAGTGAAGACTCGCTAGAGAAGTGTATTGTTTATGGTCAGTTTGTTGATGCAGGAGCAATCTGGGATGAACATGTAGCATCTATGAGCATTTATGAAGAAGAGGAATATGTGGACCAGGTTCCGCAAACTGCTTTCACACCACCACCGGAACGTCGACTTTTAACTTCATATGAAGAAGCTCCGGAACTTGAGTTGAAGGATCTGCCTCCAAACTTAGAGTATGCATATCTGGGAGAGGACTCTAAGCTTCTGGTCATAATTAATTTGACCCTCACTCAACCGCAGAAGGATGAGCTCATACGGTTGCTCAGGAGGCATGTGGTGCTATTGCTTAGAGGGTGACAGATATAAAGGGAATTCATCCTTCTCACTGTATGCATCACATCTTCCTCGAGGAGAACCAGAGACCTGTTAGACAACCTCAACGACGTCTTAATCCAAACATGATGGAGGTTGTAAAGAAGGAGGTCATCAAGCTTTTGGATGCTGGGATTATTTATCCCATCTCTGATAGTAACTGGGTGAGTCTGGTTCATTGTGTGCCTAAGAAGGGAGGCATCACCGTCGTTCCTAATGCAGCGGGGGAGTTCATCCCTACGAGGACAGTTAACGGATGGAGAGTCTGTATTGATTACAGACGATTAAATGATGCTACAAGGAAAGACCATTTTCCCCTTCCTTTCATTGATCAGATGTTGGAGCGCTTGGCAGGTCATGAGTATTACTGTTTCCTGGATGGGATGTTCGGGTATTTTCAGATTCCCATCGCGCCGAATGATCAAGAAAAGACCACCTTCACATGCCCGTTTGGTACTTTTGCCTACCGCAGAATTCTTTCGGACTCTGTAACGCGCCAGCTACGTTTCAGAGATGCATGATGGGTATCTTTGATGAGCTCATTGGAGATGCTATGGAGGTATTTATGGATGATTTCTCGATTTATGGACATTCTTTTGAACATGGCTTGAAGAACCTTGAGAGAGTCCTTGAGAGATGTGAAGCCACAAATTTAGCTCTTAGCTGGGAGAAGAGCTATTTCATGGTGACGGAGGGCATTGTGCTTGGGCACAAAGTTTCAAAGAAGGGTATTGAGGTTGATCCGACGAAGATCGACACCATTGCCAAGCTACCGCCTCCCTCTTCCGTCAGGGCAGTAAGAGCTTTCTGGGTCATGCAGGGTTTTATAGGCGGTTTATCAAGGATTTTTCTAAAATCACCGTGCCTATGACTCGATTACTTGAGAAAGAGGTTCCTTTCCTCTTTGACGAAAAGTGCATGAAAGCTTTCGAGACTTTGAGGAATAAGCTTGTTTCAGCACCTGTAGTTGTAGCTCCGAATTGGGAACTGCCCTTCGAGCTTATGTGTGATGCGAGCAATTATACCGTTGGAGCGGTCTTGGGGCAGCGGATTGAGAAGAGGTTTAGACCTATCTACTATGCCAGCAAGACAATGAATGAAGCTCAACGGAATTATACAACTACCGAGAAGGAGATGTTAGCGGTAGTCTTTGCCTTTGATAAGTTCCGCTCCTATCTTCTTTTTGCTAAAATTACTGTCTTCACAGATCACGCAGCTATCTGAAATCTTATGAGCAAGGCGGATGCTAAGCCAAGGTTAATCCGCTGGATTCTTCTCTTGCAAGAATTTGATTTTGAGATCCAAGACAAGAAAGGGTTGGAGAATGTGGCTACGGATCATTTGTCACGATTGGAGGAGCATGAGCAGAGTTCTGGTGATAATCTAGCGATCCGGGAAACTTTCCCGGAAGAACACCTATTTGCTATAATGATAAAAGAGGCAGAGGGTCCTTGGTTTGCAGACCTCGGTAATTATCTAGCCACTGGTGAAGTAAGGACGGACTTCTCCCGTCAAGAAAGGAGGAAGTTCTTTACAGAGGTTAAGAAGTACTTCTGGGATGATCCTTATTTGTTTCGGATTGGCCCTGACGACATCATCCGGAGGTGCGTAACTCTAGCGGAGGCTAGAGATATAATGGAGCATTGCCATTCTGGACCTGTCGGTGGCCATCATGGAGCAAACCGAACTTCTCGGAAGATCTTGGCTTCTGGATTCTTCTGGCCTACTATCTTCAAGGATTGCCAGGATTTCATCAAGGCATGCGATGCATGCCAACGAGCAGGTAAGATTTCTAAACGAGATGAAATGCCTCAACAAATTTCTGTGGTTGTTGAAATCTTTGATGTGTGCGGGGTCAATTTTATGGGTCCTTTCACTCCGTCTTTAGGTAACAAGTACATACTCATGGCTGTGGATTATGTATCAAAGTGGGTAGAAGCTCAAGCTCTCCCCACTAACGATGCCCGAGTTGTTGGAAAGTTCCTTAAGAAACTTTTCTCTCGTTTTGGTGCACCTAGAACCATCATCAACGACCGTGGAACTCATTTTCAGGCTCAATTTTATATGGTGTGCCAGAAGTTTGGTGTTACCCATCGTTTTTCCACGGCTTACCACCCTCAAACGAGTGGTCAAGTCGAGCTGTCAAACCGAGAATTGAAATGGATCCTTGAGAAAACCGTTGATCAATCCCGGAAGGATTGGCCCACCAAGCTTGATGATGCGCTTTGGGCATATAGGACGGCGTTTAAAATGCCAACCTCCCCATATTTTCTGGTTTATGAGAAAGCGTGTCATCTGCCAGTAGAGCTCGAGCATAGAGCCTACTGGGCCCTTAAGCTACTGAACCTGGATGCTAGTTTGGCAGGTGAAGAACGCAAATTACAGGTGTTAGAGCTTGAGGAATGGAGGAATCGAGCTTATGAGAGCTCGAAGATTTACAAGGAGAGTACGAAGAAGCTCCATCATTCACATTTGCGAGGGAACAAGGAGTTCAAAGAAGGGGATCAAGTGCTCCTTTAAAATTCACGGCTACATCTCTTCCCGGGCAAGCTGAGTTCAAAGAAGGTGGATGGGTCCATTCACGGTTTCTAAAGCCCTTTCTCATGGTGCTGTGGAAATTTTCAAAGTCGAAGAAGAACCCTTTAAAGTGAATGGCCATCGCTTGAAGCCATATGTAGCTGGAGCATTCGTTGGTGTAGCAAAGGAGTTTAGTCTCGAGACACTGTAAACCAGGTATCGTCTAGCTCAAAGACGTTAAACGAGAACGCTTCTCGGGAGGCAACCCGAGGTTTGAGTCTTTAAACTTATTGAGTCGATTCCGTGGTAGAGTCGTTGTGTCAATTTTTGTGTGTGTGTCAGTCCCTGAGAGTCAAATTCCATGGTCATTAGTCGTTTTCAAGTTTTGGATTTAAAGCTTATTTTTCATGAATTAATTGAAATTCGAAGTAGCAAGTCAAAAAACTGCTGTTTTTGGGGGTGAAAGTGTGCCGGCACACTTTTGAGTGTGGCCGAGCGCACTTTGGTAATAGCGTTCGTCGAAAAATTGTTTCCAGGTCGAAAAGTGCATATTTTTGGGGTAATTGTGCGCCAGCGCACTTTTTAAAGTGCATGCGCACTTTGCAAACATGGTTCGGCAGAATTTTTTGAATAATTAAAAAGTGCGGATTTTTGGGGTAATTGTGCGCCGGCGCACTTCTCGAATAGTGTTCATCCGGATTTGGGCAAAATATAAAAAGTGCGCGTTTTGAGGGTCAATGTGCGCCGTCACACTTTTGAAAGGTGCCATGTGCACTTTTCCCCTTCAGAAATGCGTTTTTCCCCTCTTTCCTCAACATTTTCGGATGAAACCCAAAAATATTTTTTTCTCCCTCCTCTCTCTTCAAACCCATCACTCCCCTCTCTTGTTTTTAGAGTTCTTGACCCCCAAACTCGCCCAAGCCTCCCGATTTTCACGAACCCATACCAAAATTTTCACCTCTCCTCATTCCCTACTTGAATCCACCCCTCCCCAACCGATTTTCTCCTGATTTGGTCAAGAATTGAGCTAGGTTCGAACCAAAACCTAGTTTTGGTGTTTTCGAGTCGTTCGTTGATTTTCTTGAGGAATTTGCTATCACCACTTTGAGGTATGTTACTCTACACTTCACCATGAATCTATTGCACCAATTTTTGTTCAGTTTCGTTGAAATTTTTGGATTGGTGATTTTCGAGCTAAGAACCCTAAATTTCTAAATTTGGGGGTTTTCTTAATTGAGCAATCCTTGATGAAATTGGTTGTGTTGTGATGTTGTGGTTGCAATTTGGAGTGAATTGGATGTCGTATGATGTAGATTCGTAGCTTAATTCGGGTAGTAATGGAAACTTTATGTTCTTAGTGTGTTTATGCTCTAAGTGTAGGGTGTTTCAATTACTTTTCCTGCTTTATGATCTTATTGAGGTATCCATAATTCATTCAATTCCCGTGCCTAGTGAAAGTGATACTTTGCCTTGAAGTTGTGTTAGTAGGTAATGTGGGTTGGTGAATACTTGTGATTGTAACTGTGTTGCTTCTTAACTTGATGGCAACTTGTTAGTTTGTGGAGGATCATGTGATTGTTCTGATGTTAATGATTGATGAATTTGCTCTGTCCTGAACATTGATTAATTTTCGCCATAATGCTCACATTTGTTAAGTCTAGCTTGTGTCTGATTGTGGTTTGTTTGGTTGCAGAGAATGGCTAGTTCTTCCGGACACGGGCAGACTGCCACGCAGCATGACCCGGACAGCATCTCAGCTGACGAGGCCATGCCTACTCGACCATTCAGTATGGTGCCTCTTCCGGGTCCTAACGATCCACCGCCACCCAGAGGGAGCGTACCTGGTCTGCATTCGTTAATTGATGCTCTCCCAGATGAGACCCACTGGAGCGCGTACTGGCAGATTCACCACCTCCAACCCACTCAGGGGGTGATGGTCGACTTTGACGGCATTAGGGAACAGTTCCCGGAGTTTCATGAGATTCTGGTCCACCGATTGCGACGGGCTAATCTACTGGGGGTGATTCAGGTGGCATGTCCCACTCTACTTCTACCTCTTCAGGAATTTTGGAGCACCTTCAGTTTGAACCATAGGGTGAAGGATAGGAAGATGAGGCACATTGAGTTTCGTTTGGGAGGAGTTGTTTTCCATGAGTCCTACGACTCATTTAGGAGATTGTTAGGATTGGATCAGTCCGGGTAGTATACAGTTTTCAAGATTCAAGAATAAGGGGTTAAAAAGACTGCAGCCAATTCCAGAGTCTGGCAGGACCTCACGGGCCTCGGGGGAGGATTGGTCACCAACCGGTTAGGGTATCGTGACCTTAGATGCACGTTGTGGCGGTTCCTTCACCTGATTTGGATTCGTTCTTTGTGCCACCGGAGCACCGGCGGTCATCATTTTTACGGAGATGAGATGTATCTGACTAGGTGCATACTCCGCGGGTATGACCTTCATATGAGGTATTTGGTGGCCCGGTTCTTCTACAAGCGCGTGACTAGCGCTATTGTACCTCGCACCCTTCCTGGAGGTTGGTATGTCTCTCGCATTATTGAGACCGTGATGACACTCGAATTGATGTGATTATCAGCATCATTTAAGTGACATTTCCTTGCTTAAGACATGGTTTTTAGGGTAGAATAACGAATATTCAATCAATTGCCCTATCTCGTGCCATTTGTGTTACCTTGGCCCATTTCGGGTCTATTTGATGGTTTTCTAGTGTTTTTATGTTAGCACAGGTTTTTTGTCGTCAAATAAAGTAGCCAAGGACGTGTATAAGGCGTGGGAACCTCGAGGAATTGCACCGGAATCGATCCAAGGAGTCAATCGAGTCGAACCAAAGTCTGCCCCGGTTTACAAAGGAGTTTTCGCCGAAAATACCCTAGCATTTTCGGCAAAAATACATGCACAAAATCACTGATGTCAACTGAAGGAAGTTTTCGGCAAAAACCCTAAGTTTTCGCCAAAAACTATTGGACCGAAAATTACAGAAGAAATCAACCGGCGGGCTCCCCATTTACACCAAGATTTTCGGCGAAAATACCCTAGTATTTTCGGCGAAAATATCAAGCAAAATCCGGCTGAATTAGGGTTAAGTATAAATACTTAACCGGCGGCCCAAAACAAAAGAAGGACTTTTCATACTTTTCATAATCATAATTCCAAGGATTCTCAAGAGTTCTGGAGAAAAGAGTTAGAGTTCGAAGAGCCGAAAGAGATCGTGACGCCATCCCTTCCATCTCGAAGACTCGGAGCTAGGATTGCAGTTTACCGAAGATCGAAGTCTGCCAGAGTCATCTTAATTAGGTTTTTCAGATTCTTTTCTGTTCTTCCTCTGGATGATGAACTCTTTCTTTGTCTTTGATTCTTTTGTGATAAACATGAGTAGCTAAACTCTTAGAGCTTAGACTAGATGAACTCTAAGTGACCCAGGGCTTTAAAGCGGTCACGGATCGGCGGTGATTAGATTCGAAGTTCAATCAGTTTCTCTTTCATGTTTGATTTGTTCGTTATTGTTCATGTTTCTTGTCTGGATTGATCACCTAGATTAGATTCTTGTTAAGCTAAGGATAGAAGCGAACGCTCGCCTTACTTTAAAACATCAAATTGAACAATTAACCTTATAATTGGAGCGTGCCTTTCGTAGGAACCGGTTAGGGTTAATCCACTGCAAAGAGTAACTCATAAATCGTTAGTAATTCCACCAGTTAAGTTAAGTCGTTGCGAGAGGCGACCGTACCCGGGTGACTAATTAATCTTGGTAGCTAGAACGGATAGAGCGAACGTTCGCCTGTCTTAAACCTAAGGGTAAGGAGTTATGGTGGTGTCTTAGAATTGATTGAATGAGAATCGAAATCCGCTGATCTGTTGATTGCCAATGCTCTGGGGAACGAAGGGGGATTCAAAGTCTAAGTTCGTCTGTCTTTTCTGTTTTAATCAACCAATTTCCATTCTGTTCTTAGTTTCAATTTTTAATTTTTCTGCATTTCTTAGAATTAGAAGTCGTGGAACTCACACCATGCACGAAGTGCTTAAACCTGAGTAATTTGCGCTTATTTGAGTAGTCAATCATTAGAAGGCCCGTGGAATACGATCTACCCTAGCTTGTTAGCTTTGTTAGTTATTTGTTTGAACGCACGCACAACGATTGCGGCTCATCAAATTGGCACCGTTGCCGGGGACTTCTTTTGATTGTTTGAAAGAAGAACTGGCAATTTATTCTTCTACTCTCCATCTTTCATTTTCCACCCACTTCAATTTTACGCCGGTATGTTTGCTTTTGTTGCTTGTAGGTTGTTCTATAGGTTTATGAACCACTCGATCGCTCATTCTCAGTTTAAGCCGGGTAATTCTACTCCGCCGAAGAAACCGCGAGCTCAGAAGTAAGTCATAATCATTCCGCCTACATCACCTATCCCTAATGAGATTGAGGGGTTAAAGGAGAACTCCTCATCTTCATCCGCTCCATCCACTACTTCAGATTCACCACCACCTTCTCCTCCCACCGAGGCTGCTCAACGCACCATGGCGGATTACTGTAGACCACGTGCTGCTAACTTTCGACCTAGCGTTGTTGTGCCGCACAACGATGACGACCCTGGCTATGAGATCACAATTTCCTTCCTGAACATGGTCTCTAGGGATCTTCAATTCGAAGGGAAGCCGCAAGAAAACCCCTGCACACATTTGGCGAACTTCCTTGACATGTGCGAGACGTTTAAGAGCGGGAATCTCGGTAAGAACAATCTTTGCTTACGAGTATTCCCATTCTCTCTCAAAGCAACACCAAGATATGGCTCAGCTCGAAACCACCTGGCCACTACACCGACTGGGATAGTCTAGCTCAGGACTTCATAGAGGACTACTATCCCCCTTCAAGAATGACATTATACAAGGATAGCATCGCTAGATTCTCTCAGAAGGAAGGAGTAAGCTTATACGATGCTTGGAACGAATTCCAAGAGCTTCTCTCTGAATGCCCTCATCATGGATTGAACCAGGGACTGCTAGCAGAAATCTTTGCCCAAGGTATGAATGAAGAAACGGCTGAATGGGTCAACACTTTAGCTAATGGCAACTGCACAGCACTTGAACCAAAAGCTGCTCTTCTTCACTTCGCAGACTGAGCATCTAAGTCCAGAAATTGGGAGAGACAGTTTGGAGCAGCCAAGAGCCAGCCAAGTTGTGAAGAGCAGATCAAGATCGAAGTGCAGAAACACATGGAGGAGATCTTCGGTACAACTAATAACTGGTGTAGAGAGGAAGTTAATTTCATTGATCAAGGCTTCACCAATGATCGAAGAGGCTACCCCGACTACCGTCAGTTCAGAACACCTCCTCAACAACAGGGAAGCTTCCTTGAGCGTCCTCCTTCCAACTTCGGATTCAATCGATGTCAGAATCAATGCTGGGACAATAGTTATCAAGATCCTCCCAGATTTGCCGGAGCACAGCAACCTCAGAATTTTACGTCTGAGAACATTTGGGAGAGGAAGATAGCCAAGAAGTTTGATCTGATTGCGGCAAGGCTTGATGATCACGAAGAAAGGTTTAAAGCCCAAGATGCTTTTAACCAAGGACAGATCGCACAAGGACAGAGAATAGAGAGCATGGTAAATAAAGTTGCTAACATGTTGGTCAACCTTCCTCTCTTAAAACAGGCACCGTCTCAAAACAACTCCACCATGAAGAACGAGCATGCGAAAGTCATCACAACCAGGTGCATCGAGCAAAACAACATGGAGAAAAAGAAGGAAGCATTTTCCACTCCCTCTACGGGAGAATGCCCAGCTATTGATTCTCGATCACCGCCCATACCTATCCCAGCTAAGTGCTCTGATCCTGGTACTTTTATGTTACCTATAATCATTAATGGCATCGAAATTGAGCGTAGTTTGGTTGATCTAGGTGCATCTATCAATGTTATGCCTATGTGTTTATATAAGAAACTGAACTTAGGTGAACTACAACCTGCTAGCATGCATTTAGTGTTCGCTGACAAAACTTTGAAAGAACCTAGAGGAATAATCAAGGATGTAATCACTTGTTGTGGCCCTTTCCGGTTTTTCGCTGATTATGTAGTGATGGATACTCAAGAGACATATTCTACCTTATCCTAGGTTGACCGTTCATGGCGACAGTCGGCATTAACATTAATGTTCCAAATGGTTCATTAACATTAAGGGTTGGAAAGGATACTGCAACATTCCGTCTCAAGGACAATATGAAATACATTCCTAAGGGAGAATTACATTATTTAACTGTAGAAACTGTGGAGTTGGCCTCGGTCAACTTCATTACTGATGTTTCTTCTAGTGTTCCTAGCTCAATTGTTACTGCAGGTGCTGAACAGGTTACTACGAAGAAACCAGATCCTCCTGTTCCTCAAAAGCCGCCAAAGAAGAAGGAACTGATAGCCTCTTCTATGCCACCGAGCACAAAACCTAGCAGACCTCGGGGAAAGAACAAGAAGATGACGGCTCACATGGTCTGGAGACCAGTTGTACCGCCACCTTCTACCGAGCCAGCTGCACCACCAATTCGTTCCGAGCTACCGGCGCCGGAACAAGTATGGAAGGAGAAGGCAAAAGCATCTCCTAAGGAAATACTGATGATCACCGATCCTGGTGATATCAAGCCGGAGGTTAAAGAAAAGAAGGAGCCGATCGTTCTCATTCCGTCCACTGTCTTCCTTGTAGAAGATGATCCCGTGACAGAACTGTTCGGACCATTCACGATCATTGACCACCTTCCCGACGGACGTACCAAACTCTTACACGCGAACGGGAAGAAATTCATGCTCACCGGAGAAGCCCCGAAGCTCTACTTTATGAACTCCAATGCTAGCATTAAGGAGAATCTGAGTTGGGATGTCTCCTAATACCGTCCAGGTATCGTCCAGCTCAAGGACGTTAATAAAAGAGCGCTTCGTGGGAGGCAACCCACGGCTGGAGTCCGTTTTTTATTTGTGTCAACCTTAGTGTTTTAGAGTCGGTTCGGGGGAGCCAAAAGTGTCAATTTGTTTGATTTCTTATTTTTCGTGTGTAGTCTGTGTGGCATAGTGTCAATTGCAAGTCGTCTGAGGTCTTTCCGATTTTTGTGGATTTAACTGTGATTTTCTAAAGTTTGCCGGGTTTGCGAAAATATTTTCAATCGTGTAGGTCAAAATTTTCGGCGAAAATACACCCTATTTTTAAAAAATTCCCTTTAAAATTCCACTGAGTTTTCCAGACGTTTTTAACTAACATTTTTGGCGAAAACTATTCCACATTTTCGGCGAAAATTCTTTTGAAAACCAGCAGTACTTTTTAACTAACATTTTCGGCGAAAACTTGCACTTATTTTCGCCGAAAATGTCTTTGAAAATCAACCAACTATTCATTTTAAAATCCAGATTCACCCTCTCTCTCCTCACTTTCTATTTTCGAAACAAATCCGAAAACCTCCCCTTTTTACATCAAACCGGCCGACCGCCACCATTTCTAGCCGTCGCCGACTGTTGCCGACCGCTGCCGACCGCCGCCGCCGCCGCTCCCTTCCCCTTCCATTTCCGATCAATCTAAGCCCTAGAACAGCCGAATCGGAGCTCTACAGCTCTAGTTCACCCAAACCCTAAAACTTTCGATTTTTCACCGATTTCTCCCAATCCGTTCATTTTTAGCATCCATGGCTTCAAGGTAAGTTGTAGAACTTTTCATTGTGAATCTTTTGACATGTTGATTGCTGAATTTCGTCGAGGTTGACTTTTGGTTTGCCTCGATTTGCGTGCCGACTGATTTCGTGTGAACTAGGATAGCTGAACTTGTTGAGCTGTTCTAGCATGCTTAGGGAGTATCGTGCTTAATTGTTATATCGTTTCATCATGTGTTGTTATGCCTAAGTCCATTTCCTTGTGAGGTTGACTTTTCAGAAATGTCGATTTGACCATGAACTGTTTTTGATAATTTGGTTGCCTTATGTGTTCATTCTCGTTCCAATTATTGTGTTTGCCATCTGAGATCATATCATACCGTCATCCTCCGATTTGGGATAGTCTTGCCATGATTGGGGTTCAATGTTCTATTTTGTTGACTTTTTTTGAATGTCGGTTTGACTTCTGAACTCTGATTGTGATAATTCCATTCTGGCTGTTCCCTAAGCATGTATTTTATTGTTCGTGATTACCGGTTAAATCTGCTTTGCTTACCCCCACTCGGTTTTCCTCATTTCTTTGTGAAATTGAGTTTTTCGACTAAGTGTGTGGTAGGGTTTTAGTTTGACTAATCTGGTTTGTTTTCTTGTTTAGGAACACCACTTATGAGCGCAGGACCAAACAGAGACTTGACGCCGCCTCGAGCTCCAGAGCCCCCGCTCCCGTCACACCCGCCATCCAGGGCCCTCCACCAGCATTCCCTAGCCGTGTTGGGCACCATCGCACTGTTGCTCGTCTACCCGACTACTACTTTGAGTGCTACAAGAAGCTCGAGCATGTTCCGAGAGCTAATGTTCGACCACTTTCCATGGAGTCCCTCTTCGATCATAATGAGGACTACCACCGGAACGTGCACGACGCCTTGGCACCGGCCGGCCTCCTAGAGCTGACCACCATAGCGTCCGACTTCCCCGACGTCGCTCTCCAGGAGTTCTGGGCCACTTTTGATCTGGACGAGCACAAGAGGAGGCAGAGCAAGAAGGTCGTTTCCTTCTACCTGGGCGGGGTGTACAGGACTCTCACCTATGATGAGTTTGCAGCTCATCTAGGCATTTCCTACGAGCATTACCACGGTCATCACCTCGGCTGGGCGAACGACGAGGACGACGGAGAGGCCTACCATGCACTCTGGAGCCACATGACTGGAGTGCCCGGCGATCGTCTCTCGGACCATAACTCATTTAAGTCTCTCTCTCACCCTCTCTATAAATACATTCATATGGTTTAGCGTAGATCGCTATTATATGCTCCAGAGAAGGACCGCCACCATATCAGCAAAGAGGAACTTCTGCTTCTTCGCGCCATCCGGGAGAGCTACCCTCTTCACCCCGGATGGGTGCTTGCTCGCATCTTCCGTCAGAAGACCAAGAGGAGGACACCACCTCGCTCACTCCTGGGAGGCAACTTCATCGGCCAGCTCATCATCTCCTTCGGCCTCAGCCACGAATATGGCCCGAACATCCCACGCCGCAGAGTCCGCACCGTTGGAGGAGATTTGGCGGTTGAGTACGACCTCGAGCTGGACCTCAGTCCCCAGGTAGCAGCAGATCCTCCTCTCCAGAGCGAGGATGAGTCGGAGGAAGACGATGATTCTGAGGAGTCCCAGCCCCAGTACGAGCCAGAGTTTTATGACCATACTCCCTCGCCACACCATCAGGCAGGGTATGTACACCAGTCGCCGCCGGCCATCCCAGATCCATATCAGGCGCCTCACCCGCATCTCGTGGATGTCGGAGAGCTGTATGAGCGACTGCAGGAGTGGCGGCTCACAGACAACGCCACTGAAGAGGCGAGATGGACTATTATGCAGCAACATATGCACCGCGCTTATAGGCAGTATGAGGCACAGCTGGCGTGGCAACGTCAGCTCGGCGATTTCCTCCACTTTCCACCTCCCGGCGCGCCTGACCAGCAGTGATCGGGTTGTATTCCTTTTCTGGTCCTTTCTTTTTATTTATTATTTTTGGATTTCGGTCCAACTTTTTCTGTGTGGATCCGGGGCACTTGTCCCGGTTTCCTTTTTATGTTTCATTTGTTTTTGTTTTGTAGGCAGTAGGGAGATTCCCTTTGCTTCGCTTTGGTAGATTCCCTCTCCGAGGACCCGTGCTCATCCCCTATGCCAACCATCTCGGTCTAGGTTCTTCTACTTCACTCTGAACTTAGAATTAGTCCTGTGCGGACACAGTCCGATTTAAGTGTGGGGTAGGATGCTAGAGAACCTTGCATGAACTTGATTGCCCTTGATTGTGTTTTATGTGTGCCTTGTGATTCCATTCCAGTCTCTCTAGCATTAGAATGGCTCAGTTCTTGATTTTTGATGTTAAGTTGTTATTCAAACTTTCATAATGATGCTTAGACTGCTTAACCTAGAACTTGAGAACCAACTTGTATACTTTGATGCTAAATTGCCTGGTCAGAACAGAATTTTTGAAATTACACTTGTAGTTTGTAGCCTTGATTGCATGAAAATGACCGAATCCGACTAGCAAACCAACTGTGAGCTTTTGATCCATTGCACGTAACTTGCAATTTTAATTCTTTTTGAGTGGTTTTCTATTTGCTTGAATGAGTTAGAATTTGCATGAGACCTATTCGAGACCACACGATGACACGAGTTCTAGAATGATAGGGGCACCTAGATTCAACTACTAAGCTAGATAGCCTACCTAACGATAAAATCCATTAGGTTTAAACCCTTGAGCTTGGCCTGTTCTTTCGGTTCTATATACATTACAGCCAATTCCCATTCTTTCATTTCCCCGTTGATCCCCTATGGTTGTAGTTCTAGATTGACCTACCGAAGTCGGTTTGTGATGACCTGCCTATAGCCATTAAACAGGTGGTCTTAGCTATTATGTCCAGACGTGTAAACCCCTCTAGCAACTAAAAGAAAGAATCGGCACAAAAGAAAAAATAGAAAAAAGAAGAAAATAAGCAAGTTTCGAAAAAAAAATGAAAAGAAGAAAAATCAGAAAAGCCAAAAAGGTTTCAAGTTTTTAGTTCAATAAAACGTTATTCTCCCTACAAATGGAAGAATGAAGTCAAAAAGAAAAGTCAGAAAAAATTGTGTAAAGAAAAATAATAAAAGTGCTAGGTTGCTTGAGGGTATCATAGGACGAGCGTTCATTATTCCACCCGTGTCTGGTTAGACGGTAGGAAGCCGCAGATTAGATTCGAGGGAAGTTAGTCGAAAGCTACACCGCACAAAGCCATCATCATACATTCCCATCATCCATCTCATCATAAACTCAAGTAGTGTAGAATTCGTTACAGTCCTAGCAGGGAAGTCCTTCTTGACTGGATACTCGCGTTGTCACAGTGGTGGAGATGTGGTCGAATTGAAAACTTATGACAGAATTCAGTGACAGAAAATGATTGAGAGCAGAAACACGTCCTTAAACACAGAGAGTGAGAGTTTACCATTGTACTAAATATTTCCTATGTGAGGAGTCTGGTCGGTCAGGTCAAATTCGTGCATAATTGGTTGCTACTACTTGTCGTGTGTAGTTTATTAGTGAGACCAGGTAGTTTGGTTGATCTGTATGCATGTTAGGTTTCTTGTTCTAGGATCTATCTGTCTAATAATTCATTGTGTTTGATTGAACTCCAATTTAATCGATCTTATCATTTATGAGCTTGAACGTTTCTATTCAGTTTGCTTGAGGACAAGCAAAAGCTTAAGTGTGGGGTATTTTGATGACATTCGAATTGACGTGATTATCAGCCTCATTTAAGCGACATTTCCTTGCTTAAGACATGGTTTTTAGGGTAGAATAACGAATATTCAATCAATTGCTCTATCTCGTGCCATTTGTGTTACCTTGGCCCGTTTCGGGTCTATTTGATGGTTTTCTAGTGTTTTTATGTTAGCACAGGTTTTTGCCGTCAAATAAAGTAGCCAAGGACGTGTCTAATGCGTGGGAACCTCGAGGAATTGCACCGAAATCGATCCAAGGAGTCAATCGAGTCGAACCAAAGTCTGCCCCGGTTTACAAAGGAGTTTTCACCGAAAATACCCTATCATTTTCGGCGAAAATACATGCACAAAATCACTGATGTCAACTGAAGGAAGTATTTGGCGAAAACCCTAAGTTTTCGCCAAAAACTCTTGGACCGAAAATTACAGAAGAAATCAACTGGCGGGCTCCCCATTTACACCAAGATTTTTGGCAAAAATACCCTAGTATTTTCGGCGAAAATATCAGGCAAAATCCGGCTGAATTAGGGTTAAGTATAAATACTTAACCGGCGGCCCAAAACAAAAGAAGGACTTTTCATACTTTTCATAATCATAATTCCAAGGATTCTCAAGAGTTCTGGAGAAAAGAGTTAGATTCGAAGAGCCGGAAAGAGATCGTGACGCCATCCCTTCCATCTCGAAGACTCGGAGCTAGGATTGCAGTTTACCGAAGATCAAAGTCTGCCAGAGTCATCTTAATTAGGTTTTTCAGATTCTTTTCTGTTCTTCCTCTGGATGATGAACTCTTTCTTTGTCTTTGATTCTTTTGTGATAAACATGAGTAGCTAAACTCTTAGAGCTTAGACTAGATGAACCCTAAGTGACCCAGGGCTTTAAAGCGGTCACGGATTGGCGGTGATTAGGTTCGAAGTTCAATCAGTTTCTCTTTCATGTTTGATTTGTTCGTCATTGTTCATGTTTCTTGTCTGGATTGATCACCTAGATTAGATTCTTGTTAAGCTAAGGATAGAAGTGAACGCTCGCCTTACTTTAAAACATCAAATTGAACAATTAACCTTATAATTGGAGCGTGCCTTTCGTAGGAACCGGTTAGGGTTAATCCACTGCAAGAGTAACTCATAAATCGTTAGTAATTCTACCAGTTAAGTTAAGTCGTTGCGAGAGGCGACCGTACCCGGGCGACTAATTAATCTTGGTAGCTAGATCGGATAGAGCGAACGTTCGCCGGTCTTAAACCTAAGGGTAAGGAGTTATGGTGGTGTCTTAGAATTGATTGAATGAGAATCGAAATCTGTTGATCTGTTGATTGCCAATGCTCTGGGAACGAAGGGGGATTCAAAGTCTAAGTTCGTCTGTCTTCTCTGTTTTAATCAACCAATTTCCATTCTGTTCTTAGTTTCAATTTGTAATTTTTCTGCATTTCTTAGAATTAGAAGTCGTGGAACTCACACCACGCACGAAGTGCTTAAACCTGAGTAATTTGCTAGCTTATTTGAGTAGTCAATCATTAGAAGGCCCGTGGAATATGATCTAGCCTAGCTTGTTAGCTTTGTTAGTTATTTGTTTGAACGCACGCACAACGATTGTGGCTCATCAGACCGCTGGTATTGCAGGTAATTGGCCACCTGAGGTGTTTACTGGGTTGACTCCCCCGAAGATTCTGGGACCTCAGTTCCTGATCTCTCATGGGTTGGTCGACCGACCAATCCCACCTCCTAATGACACTCGAATTGACGTGATTATCAGCCTCATTTAAGTGACATTTCCTTGCTTAATACATGGTTTTTAGGGTACAATAACGAATATTCAATCAATTGCCCTATCTCGTGCCATTTGTGTTACCTTGGCCCGTTTCGGGTCTATTTGATGGTTTTCTAGTGTTTTTATGTTAGCACAGGTTTTTGCCGTCAAATAAAGTAGCCAAGGACGTGTCTAAAGCGTTGGAAACTCGAGGAATTGCACCGGAATCAATCCAAGGAGCCAATCAAGTCGAAACAATTCCTGCCCCGGTTTACAAAGGAGTTTTCGCCGAAAATACCTCAGCATTTTCAGCGAAAATATCAGTACAAATCGACTGATGCTCATCAACAGAAGTTTTCGGCGAAAACCCTAAGTTTTCGACCGAGAACCCTAAGTTTTCGACCGAGAACAATTGATCCGAAAATCACAGGAGAAAGCAGCCGGCGGACCATCCATTTACAAAGGAATTTTCGCCGAAAATTCTTCAATATTTTCGGCGAAAATATCAGGCAAAATCTGGCAGTATTAGGGTTAAGTATAAATACTTAACCGGTGGCCCTAAATAGGAGACTTTTTCAATACCTCATAATACATCATAATTACCGAACTTCAGAATTCTCTCAAGTTCTGAAGCAGAGAGTTTAGAGTTCAAAGAGCCGGAAAGAGATCGTGACGCCATCCCTTCCATCTCGAAGACTCGGAGCTAGGATTGCAGTTTACCGATGATCGAAGTCTGCCAGAGTCGTCTTAATTAGGTTTTTCAGATTCTTTTCTGTTCTTCCTCCGGATGATGAACACTTTCTTTGTCTTTGATTCTTTTGTGATGAATATGTGTAGCTAAACTCTTAGAGCTTAACTAGATGAACCCTAAGTGACCCAGGGCTTTAAAGCGGTCACGGATCGGCGGTGATTAGATTCGAAGTTCAATCAGTTTCTTTTCATGTTTGATTTGTTCTTCATTGTTCATGTTTCTTGTCTGGATTGATCACCTAGATTAGATTCTTGTTAAGCTAAGGATAGAAGCGAACGCTCTCCTTACTTTAGAACATCAAAGTGAACAATTAACCTTATAATTGGAGTGTGCCTTTCGTAGGAACCGGTTAGGGTTAATCCACTGCAAGAGTAACTCATAAATCGTTAGTAATTCCACCAGTTAAGTTAAGTCGTTGCGAGAGGCGACCGTACCCGGGCGACTAATTAATCTTGGTAGCTAGAACGGATAGAGCGAACGTTCGCCGCTCTTAAACCTAAGGGTTAGGAGTTATGGTGGTGTCTTAGAATTGATTGAATGAGAATCGAAATCCGCTGATCTGTTGATTGTTAATGCTCTGGGGAAGGAAGGGGGATTCAAAGTCTAAGTTCATCTGTCATCTCTGTTTTAATCAACCAATTTCCATTCTGTTCTTAGTTTCAATTTTTAATTTCTCTGCATTTCTTAGAATTAGAAGTCGTGGAACTCACACCACGCACGAAGTGTTTAAATCCGAGTAATTTGCCAGCTTATTTGAGTAGTCGATCTTAGAAGACCCGTGGAATACGATCTACCCTAGCTTGTTAGCTTTGTTAGTTATTTGTGTGAACGCACGCACAACGACCGGACGTTCACCAAATTGGCGCCGTTGCCGGGGAGGTCTTTTGATTTTTGAAAGAAGAACTGGCAACTTATTCTTCTACTTTCCATCTTTCATTTTCCACCCACTTTGATTTTACACTGGTTTTGTTTTTTTTGTTATTTGTAGGTTCGTCACAGGTGTATGCATCGCCGCCCTTGGACTAGCTCTCAAACTGACAAGGCTAAGAGTATAGAGAGACCAAGCAGTTCTGCTCCACCTCAACAATCACAGATTCCAAGGAGAAGCAGAATCAATCCACCTCCATCCATCACTAAGATTAAGATTGAGGAACTGAAGGAGAGTTCCTCATCTCCATCTTCACCGTTACCGTCACCTACATCCATTTCATACACCGAGTCACTTTCACCTCCTCCATCTCCTACCATGACTGATCAATTACCACCACCACCACCACCAGGAGGAAATCCACCACCGCCGCCTACACAGAAAAGTCTAGCTGATTACAACAAGCCGAGCGCGACTAGCGTTCGATCTGCCATTGCCGTACCGCGCATTGAAGGAGATCCTGACTATGAGATCAAGATTCCATTCTTGACTATGATCTCTAGGGATCTACAGTTTGAAGGCAGGCCCCTAGACAATCCGTGCACTCATCTTGCGGATTTCCTTGATCTCTACAGCACTTTTAAGAACGGAAACCTCGACAAGAATACTCTTTGTTTGAGAGCTTTCCCGTTCTCTATGAAAGGTGCTGCTAAGAGGTGGCTTACTGGCAAACCACCTGGATATTACACTAATTGGGATACTCTGGCTCAGGACTTCGTTGAAGAATACTTCCCTCCTGCCAGAACAACAGCCATCAAGGACAACATTGCCAGGTTCTCCCAGAAAGAAGGAGAAAGCTTATACGATACTTGGAATCGATTCCAAGAACTTCTCTACAACTGTCCTCATCATGGATTCGAGCAGAGGCGGTTAGCTGAAATCTTTGCTCGAGGTCTTCGAGAAGAATATGCCAAGTGGGTCAATTCTCTAGCTGAAGGGGATTGCACTACACTCACACCTGAAGCTGCTCTTCTTCACTTCGCAAACTGTGCTTCCAAGTCAAGGAACTGGGAACGACAATCTGAAGGATCAAGGAGCAAGCTCGATCTCGAAGCAGCTATCAAGGCAGAAGTAGAGAAGCATTTGAATAAGTCTACCACACCAGTCAAACCGCCAGCAGCTTCTGTCTATGTTGCCGATTGCAAGTGGTGTGGAGCTTGTGCACATAACGGAGGCCGATGCCAGAATTTTGGTAAGACAGAAGTCTGGTCCGCCGAAGAGGTAAATTTCATTCAACAAGGCTTCGTTAATAATCAGAATGTTTATGCTGGCTACCACAATTCAGGCAGCAAGGGAACTATCAAGACAGACCTCCCTACAATGCTGGTGCCAATCATAACCAGAACCAGAATAACCGCCCGGCTGGTCCAGCTCAGGATCAGAAGCCTAACCATCCGCCGGCAGGTGTCTACCAGCCGCCGCATCGTAATCCAGGTAATTATGGAACTGCTCCTGGCAATCGTCAGAATCAATATTTGAATAACACTTATCCAGGGCAGCAGTACCAGAAGGACAACAATGTCAGTGACCTGGACAAGAAGCTTAGTCAGATCATCACCAGACTTGATGATCATGACAGTCAGTTTAAAGCTCAAGCTCTTCTCAATCAAGAACAGATAGCAGCCGGTCAAAGAATTGAGCAAGCTGTGAACAACATCTCGAGCATGCTAGCATCTGGTCGACCATTTGGCCAACTTCCGAGCCAGACAGAGCCGAATCCGAGAAAGGAGCAAGCCAAGATGGTATCTTTTAGAAAATTTACAAGCTTATCTGCTGATGCTTGTGCTATTTTACGCAGGATCGCTGAATCTCAAGAGAAGAAGGAAGCACTACAAGTGGCGCCTAAGGAGGAAGATCCTCCTCTTGCACCGTACGTCGTGAAACCTCCTTTTCCAAGAGCATTGCTGTCAAATGCAAGGATCGAGACTGGCATGAAGGGGAATAAAGAAGGATATCCTGATGCTCGTATCAAGAAACCGTCCTCTCCATATCCAGCTAAGTGCTCTGATCCTGGTTCTTTCACTTTACCTCTTGTTATTAATGATGTTGAGATAGAACGTTGTTTGGTTGATCTTGGCGCGTCTGTTAATGTTATGCCTATGAGTCTATATGAAAAATTGAACCTAGGAGAACTTGAACCGCCTAGTATGCAACTTATCTTTGCTGATAGATCGCTTAAAACTCCTAGGGGAGAAATCAAAGACGTTGTTACTAAATGTGGTCCTTTCACGTTCTTAGCTGACTTTGTTATCATTGACACTAGTAAGGATGATTCTACCATTCTCATAGGACGACATTTCATGGCTACTACTGGGATGCAAATTAACGTTCCAAATGGTTCTTTAACTTTGAGAGTTGGTAAAGAAACTGTCACGTTCCGCCTTAAAGACGGAATGAAATATAATCCTAAGAATGAAGAATTTCATTGTTTAGCTGTTGAAACTGTGGAGTTGACTCCGGTCAACTCTGTTACTGATGTCTCTTCTAGTGTGCCAAGATCAATTGCTGTTGCAGGTGCTGGACAGATTACCGCGCAAAAACCGAAATCTGCTTCTCCAAAACCGCCAAAGAAGAAGGAACTACAAGCCTCTTCTAAGCCACTGAGCACAAAACCTAGCAGACCTCGGGGAAAGAACAAGAAGATGAAGACTCACATGGTCTTGAGACCAGTTGTGCCGCCACTTTCCACCGAGCCAGCTGCACCACCAATTCGTTCCAAGCTACCGGCGCCGGAACAAGTATGGAAGGAGAAGCCAAAAGCATCTCCTAAGGAAATACTGACGATCACCGATCCTGGTGATATCAAGCCGGAGGTTAAAGAAAAGAAGGAGTCGATCGTTCTCATTCCGTCCACTATCTTCCTTGTGGAAGATGATCCCTTGACAGAACTGTTCGGACCCTTCACGATCACTGACCACCTTCCCGACGGCCGTACCAAGCTCTTACACGCGAACGGGAAGAAATTCATGCTCACCGGAGAAGCCCCGAAGCTCTACTTTATGAACTCCGATGCTAGCATTAAGGAGAATCTGAGTTGGGATGTCTCCTAATACCATCCAGGTATCGTCCAGCTCAAGGACGTTAATAAAAGAGCGCTTCGTGGGAGGCAACCCACGGCTGGAGTCCGTTTTTGATTTGTGTCAACCTTAGTGTTTTAGAATCGGTCCGGGGGAGCCAAAAGTGTCAGTTTGTTTGATTTCGTATTTTTCGTGTTTAGTCTGTGTGTTGTTGTGTCAGTTGCAAGTCGTTTGAGGTTCCGATTTTTGTGGATTTAATTGTGATTTTCTAAAGTTTGCAGGGATTGCGAAAATATTTTCAATCGTAGAGTTCAATATTTTCGGCGAAAATAACCCATATTTTCGGCGAAAATTCTCTTTGAAATCCCACTGAGTTTTCCAAACGTTCATGCTTCACATTTTCGGCGAAAATGTATTAATATTTTCGGCGAAAATTCTTTTGAAAACCGGCAGTACTTTTTAACTAACATTTTCGGCGAAAAATTTGCACTTATTTTCACCGAAAATGTCCTTGAAAATCAACCAAATATTCACTTTAAAATCCGGTTTCAGCCCTCTCTTTCCTCACTTCATTTTCGAAACAAAACCAAAAACCCTCCCCTATTTAACTCAACCCCGCCGACCGCCATCATTTCTCGCCGCCGCCGACCGTTGCCACCATCGCCGACTGCCGCCGCTCCCTTCCCCTCCTATTTCCGATCATTTTAAGCCCTAGAACAGCCGAATCGGAGCTCTACAGCTCTAGTTCACCCAAAACCCTAAGACTTTCGATTTTTCACCGATTTCTCCCAATCCGTTCATTTTTAGCATCCATGGCTTCAAGGTAAGTTGTAGAACTTTTCATTGCGAATCTTTTGACATATTGAATGCTGAATTTCATCGGGGTTGACTTTCAGTTGACTTTTCGGTTTGCCTCGATTTGCGTGCCGACTGATTTTGTGTGAACTAGGTTAGCTGAACTTGTTGAACTGTTCTAGCATGCTTAGGGAGTGTTGTGCTTAATTTTCATATCGTTTGAGCATGTGTTGCTATGCCTAAGTCCTATTCTTTGTGAGGTTGACTTTTCAGAAATGTCGGTTTGACCATGAACTGTTTTTGATCATTTGGCTGCCTTGTGTGTTCATACTCGTTTCGATTATTTTGTTTGCCATCTGAGATCATATTATACCGTCATCCTCCGATTTGTGATAGTCTTGCCATGATTAGGGTTCAATATGCTATGATGTTGACTTTTTGAATGTTGGTTTGACTTCTGAACTCTAACTGTGCTAATTCCATTATGGCTATTCCTGAGCATGTATTTTATTGTTCGTGATTACCGGTTAATCCACTTCGCTTACCCCCACTCGATTTTCCTCATTTCTCTGTGAAATTGAGTTTTTCGACTAAGTGTGGTGTAGGGTTTTAGTTTGACTAATCTGGTTTGTTTTCTTGTTTAGGAACACCACTTATGAGCGCAGGACCAAGCAGAGACTTAACGCCGCCTCGAGCTCCAGCGCCCCCGCTCCCGTCACACCCGCCGTCCACGGCCCTCCACCAGCATTCCCTGGTCGTGCTGGGCACCATCGCACTGTTGCTCGTCTACCCGACTACTACTTTGAGTGCTACAAGAAGCTCGAGCACATTTCGGGAGCTAATGTTCGACCACTCTCCATGGAGTCCCTCCATGATCACAATGACAACTACCACCGGAACGTGCACGACGCCCTGGCACCGGCCGGCCTCCTAGAGCTGACCACCATCGCTTCGACTTCCTAGACATCGCTCTCCAGGAGTTCTTGATGTGAACCGCTGCAACCGTGGGCAGACGACCCTAACCACCGCAAGTTGGAACGTGCAACGAGGTAGAAACCTTCGGGAACCGGGGCGGAATAGTACTTTGACCGTCGGCTATATAACAGCCGGGAACCAGAAGTGTCCAGTCGAAGACGCCACGCCAAGAGATGGATGCTCTTGATGATAAGTCGATCCTTCAGTATCGCAACATGCAGATACAACAAGGGTTTCAGAACAAAGTTCTATCAAAGGGGGTTTATTTCATAAAAGTTGTGTCTACAAAGTGAGGCCGACGGCCTCTATTTATAGGGAGGGAACAAGCTCTCCTCCCTAAAGTCTAACTCCTAAATAATAATAAAATAAAGAGTCCTATTCCTAAATAGTCTCATAAATCCCCTAAATAATCCTACTAAAAAAGGAATAAACATAAAATAATAGTTGTAGTCTTTAAAGCAGAATAAAAGACCTAAATTAGGTCAAAAACCCTAATCCGGCCGTGTGTGGCGGTTTGGGCCGGTCGGGCGCGTGTAGCGGCCCGGTGGGCTTGGCTGGCCGGGCGGCGGCCTTGTGTCGGGTGGTGGTGGCGGGCCTTGTGCTTCGGGCTGGTTCAGTGGCAAGGGCCTTGTCCAAAAGACATGTTCTTCGTGGTTGGCTCCTTGGAATTCCTCTGATCGGACCGGTTGCCAATTTGGGGTTCGGAGCTTCTCTCTCCTTGGGCTTTCTTCCTTTCTGCTTGGGCCTTCTTCTTTAAGCTTCAGGTAGGCCTCCAAGTAGCTTCGGACGTAGCCCTCCGAGGTTAGCCCAAGTGTCATGCTTTGGGGCCACGGACTCCACTTCTTCTCAGGGCTCGGCTCAGGGTCAATCTTTGATAACTCTCCTCTTCGGGCCAAGGGTTCTTGGGCTCTCTTCCTTCTGTACTCCAGAAATGCTTCTAGAGGGTCACTCAAAGAATCGGCTTCTTCCTCAGAGCTCCTAGAGGTCAGGCTAGGGGCAGACTGAAGCTTCTCTTCGGTGCTAGGGCTCATACCTTCGGCCATCAGCATGGCTTGGGACACCATTCCATTCCTTGGAGTCTTTCTACCTGCAAGTGAAGGATTTAGTCGATATTTCTTGTCATACCTTGGTTTTAGGGCTCGTGGACGGCCTTCCCTTGGATTCATTCGCTTCTTAAGAGGCCATAGGGTCTTGTCTCGGCCAGGTGACCCTGGTGGTGTGTAAGAGTATCGATTGGCTTCGGGGCAGCATTGTTGGATCATGTCATCCCCCTCTTCTTGCCTTGGATTTGTCCCCAAATCCATATCGGATCCTTTCCTAACACTCATCATCCTCTTCCAATCTTTAGCACCATCATTCTTAGACCGAGGAGTCTCACTTGAGTCAGTAACGGACCAAGGCTCGGGTCCTTCAGTGCTCTCTTCTTCAGTCCCCATAGCTTCTTCCCCTGAAAAACTATCAATAATAATGTTAAGGCTCGGGGAGGTAGCGGGTGAGAGCTCCTTACTTATCTCCACATCCGGATCAGCATTCGGATCGTCCTCGCTCGGGGTAGCTCTTGAAACTCGTCGGGAGGGAGTCTCCCATGGAACCGGTGGTGAAGCGTCGAGCCGGAGCACGGGGGTGCTGGGGGTGCCGGAAGTAAACCAAGGCACGTAGGGCAAGGTGGTGGCGCCGGGCAGGGCAGAGCCGGCGGCGGGTAGTATAAATTGAGCGGCGGCGAGCAGTGGGGTGTCGGCGGCGGCGGGCAGTGGAGGATCGGCGGTGGCGGGCAGTGATGCGGCGGCAGTAGGCGGTGATGCGGTGACGGGCAGTGGAGGGCCGGCGGCGGGTAGTAGAAATCTGATGGCGGCGAGCAGTGGGGAGCCGGCGGCGGTGGGCAGTGGAGGATCGGTGGCGGCGGGAAGTGATGCGGCGGCAGTGGATGGGGCCGTCGGGCGTTGGTCGAGCGTCGGGCGCTGATCGGGCGTCGGGCGCTGGTCGGGCACCGGGCGCTGGTCAGGCGCCGGGGAATGGTCGGGCGCCGGGGGCCGCTCGGCCGCTGGGCGCCGATCGGGCGCTGGTGGCGCCGTGGCTGGGCGCTGGGGCATCGGGGCTGGGCCCTGGGGCACCGGTGCTGGGCGCTCGGGCGCTGGGCGTTGCTCGGGCGGTGGTGGCACCGTGACTGAGTGCTGGGGCGCCGGTGCTGGGCGCTCGGGCGCTGGTGGGGCCGAGTGCTGAGGCACTAGGGCCTGGTGGGGCAGCGCCTGGTCTAGGGCCGAGTGCTGGGGCACTGGGGCCTGGTGGGGCAGCGCCGGGGCTGGGGATGAGCACTGGGGTGCTGGGGCCTGGGGTAGCGCCGAGGCTGGGGCCGAGCGCTGGGGCACGAGGGCCTGGGGCAGCGCCAAGGCTGGGGCCGAGTGCTGGTGCCAGGGCTGGTGCCGGGGCTGAGGCCGGGGCTGGTGCCGGGGCTGCGGCCGGGGCACCGGGTGCTAGGGTTTTAGAGGTGATCCCTGCAAACTTCTCAAGTCTTCTCGGCTTAACTCTCTCTCCTTCATCAGAGTCTTCTTCTTCTTCGTTGTCCGTCTCGATTTCTTTTTCTCTGATCACCATCGTTTGTTGATTAGGGCAGTCCCTTGAGATATGTCCCCTTCCTTCACATTTGACACATACAATTCTACTGGGAAGTGGGTTAGAGCCTTGAAACTTATAAGTAGATGGTGTAGGTGTTACCAGAGGTGCCGAATTCCTAGGGTTAGGGTTTGGCCGTGAGCTGAGGGCTCGGGTCTGTTCAGGCTTCCATGGAGCTTGGCTTGTACTCGGATCTTCTCTCCATGAGTCATGGGCGGGTCTCCTGGTGTAGCCGTCTCGGCCTCGTCCTCTTCCACGCTGGGTCAGGGCTCCGTGTATGTGGGCCAGGGTAACTTTAAGACTCTGAAGGGTGTCTTCTATTTTGGCTAACCTCTCGTCTGCCATGGTTAGTACTAGCAAACGGAAGCAATTTTCTATCCCCTCTTCTTAGAAACAAACTTACAATGAAAGGAAATAACGTGGCAAGGTGGCCTTGCTTTCTTTTCTTTTCTTTTCTTATAACTCGAAACTAAAATTGAAATAGAAGGGAGATTTTCGAATCAATTTTCTACAGAAAGCAATAAAAGGATATGAATCCAGGAGAACCTGGAGACTGGGATAGATGTGGTCCTTGTGTTTGAACCATGCTCTGATACCAACTGATGTGAACCGCTGCAACCGTGGGAAGACGACCCTAACCACCGCAAGTTGGAACGTGCAACGAGGTAGAAACCTTCGGGAACCGGGGTGGAATAGTACTTTGACCCGTCGGCTATATAACAGCCGGGAACCAGAAGTGTCCAGTCGAAGACGCCACGCCAAGAGATGGATGCTCTTGATGATAAGTCGATCCTTCAGTATCGCAAAATGCAGATACAACAAGGGTTTCAGAACAAAGTTCTATCAAAGGGGGTTTATTTCATAAAAGTTGTGTCTACAAAGTGAGGCCGGCGGCCTCTATTTATAGGGAGGGAACAAGCTCTCCTCCCTAAAGTCTAACTCCTAAATAATAATAAAATAAAGAGTCCTATTCCTAAATAGTCTCATAAATCCCCTAAATAATCCTACTAAAAAGGAATAAACATAAAATAATAGTTGTAGTCTTTAAAGCAGAATAAAAGACCTAAATTAGGTCAAAAACCCTAATCCGGCCGTGTGTGGCGGTTTGGGCCGGTCGGGCGCGTGTAGTGGCCCGGTGGGCTTGGCTGGCCGGGCGGCGGCCTTGTGTCGGGTGGTGGTGGCGGGCCTGGTGCTTCGGGCTGGTTCAGTGGCAAGGGCCTTGTCCAAAAGACATGTTCTTCGTGGTTGGCTCCTTGGAATTCCTCTGATCGGACCGGTTGGCAATTTGGGGTTCGGAGCTTCTCTCTCCTTGGGCTTTCTTCCTTTCTGCTTGGGCCTTCTTCTTTAAGCTTCAGGTAGGCCTCCAAGTAGCTTCGGACGTAGCCCTCCGAGGTTAGCCCAAGTGTCATGCTTTGGGGCCACGGACTCCACTTCTTCTCAGGGCTCGGCTCAGGGTCAATCTTTGACAACTCTCCTCTTCGGGCCAAGGGTTCTTGGGCTCTCTTCCTTCTGTACTCCAGGAATGCTTCTAGAGGGTCACTCAAAGAATCGGCTTCTTCCTCAGGGCTCCTAGAGGTAAGGCTAGGGGCAGGCTGAAGCTTCTCTTCGGTGCTAGGGCTCATACCTTCGGCCATCACCATGGCTTGGGACAACATTCCATTCCTTGGAGTCTTTCTACCTGCAAGTGAAGGATTTAGTCGATATTTCTTGTCATACCTTGGTTTTAGGGCTCGTGGACGGCCTTCCCTTGGATTCATTCGCTTCTTAAGAGGCCATAGGGTCTTGTCTCGGCCAGGTGACCCTGGTGGTGTGTAGGAGTATCGATTGGCTTCGGGGCAGCATTGTTGGATCATGTCAGTTCTGGGCCACTTTTGATCTGGACGAGCACAAGAGGAGGCAGAGCAAGAAGGTCGTTTCCTTCTACCTGGGCGGGGTGTACAGGAACCTCACCTATGATGAGTTTGCAGCTCATCTAGGCATCCCCTATGAGCATTACCACGGTCATCACCTCGGCTGGGCGGATGACGAGGACGACGGAGAGGCATACCACGCACTCTGGAGCCACATGACTGGAGTGCCCGATGATCGTCTTACGAACCATAACTCAGTTAAGTCCCTCTCTCACCCTCTCTATAGATTCATTCATATGGTTTGGCGTAGATCACTATTATATGCTCCAGAGAAGGACCGCCACCATATCAGCAAGGAGGAACTTGTGCTTCTTCGCGCCATCCGGGAGAGCTACCCTCTTCACCCCGGATGGGTCCTTGCTCGCATCTTCCGCCAGAAGACCAAGAGGAGGACACCACCTCGCTCACTCCTGGGAGGCAACTTCATCGGCCAGCTCATCATCTCCTTCGGCCTCAGCCATGAATATGGCCCGAACATCCCACGCCGCAGAGTACACACCGTTGGAGGAGATTTGGCGGTCGAGTACGACCTTGAGCTGGACCTCAGTCCCCAGGTAGCAGCAGATCCTCCCCTCCAGTACGAGGATGAGTCGGAGGAAGAAGATGATTCTGAGGAGTCCCAGCCTCAGTACGAGCCAGAGTCTCATGACCATACTCCCTCGCCACACCATCGGGCAGGGTATGTACACCAGTCGCCGCCGGCCATCCCAGATCCATACCAAGCACCTCACCCACAGCCTCACCCGCACCCCGCGGATGTTGGAGAGCTGTATGAGCGACTGCAGGAGTGGCGAATCACCGACAACGCCACTCAAGAGGCGAGATGGACTATTATGCAGCAACATATGCACCGCGCTGATAGGCGGTATGAGGCACAGATGGAGTGGCAACGTCAGCTCGGCGATTTCCTCCACTTTCCATCTCCCGGCGTGCCTGACCAGCAGTGACCGGGTTGTATCCTCTTTCTTGTCCCTTCTTTTTATTTATTCTTTTCGGATTTCGATCCAACTTTTTTCTGTGTGGATCCGGGGCACTTGTCCCGGTTTCCTTTGTACGATTCATTTGTTTTTGTTTTGTAGGCAGTAGGGAGATTCCCTTTGCTTCGCTTTGGTAGATTCCCTCCGCTCCGAGGACCCGTGCTTATCCCCTACACCAACCATCTCAGTCCAGGTTCTTCTACTTCACTCTGAACTCTAGAATTAGTCCTGTGAGGACACAGTCCGATTTAAGTGTGGGGTAGGATGCTAGAGAACCTTGCATGAACTTGATTGCCCTTAATTGTGTTTTTTTGTGTGCCTCGTGATTCCATTCCAGTCTATCTAGCATTAGAATGGCTCAGTTCTTGATTTTTGATGTTAAGTTGTTGTTCAAACTTTCATAATGATGCTTAGACTGCTTAACCTAGAACTTGAGAACCAACTTGTATACTTTGATGCTAAATTGCCTGGCCAGAACAGAATTTTTGAAATCACACTTGTAGTTTGTAGCCTTGATTGCATGAAAATGACCGAATCCGACTAGCAAACCAACTGTGAGCTTTTGATCCATTGCACGTAACTTGCAATTTCAATTCTTTCTGGGTGGTTTTCTGTTTGCTTGAATGAGTTAGAATTTGCATGAGACCTACTCGAGACCACACGATGACACGAGTTCTAGAATGATAAGGGCACCTAGATTCAGCTACTAAGCCAGATAGCCTACCTAATGATAAAATCCATTAGGTGTAGACCCTTGAGCTTGGCCTGTTCTTTCGGTTCGATATACATTACAGCCATTTCCCATTCTTTCATTCCCCGTTGATCCCCTGTGGTTGTAGTTCTAGATTGACCTACCGGAAGTCGGTTTGTGGTAACCTGCCTATAGCCATTTAAACAGGTGGTCTTAGCTATTATGTCCAGACGTGTAAACCCCTCTAGCAACTAAAAGAAAAATCGGCACAAAAGAAAAAGAAAAAAAAAGAAAGGAAGCAGAAAATTTGAAAAAAAAATTGAGAAATAAAAGAAAAGCAGAAAAATCAGAAAAGTTTCAAGTTTTAGTTCAGTAAAATGTTCTTCTCCCTACAAATGGAAGAACGAAGTCAAAAGAAAAGTCAGAAAAAGATTGTGTTAAGAAAAATAATAAGTGTTAGGTTGCTTGAGGGTATCATAGGACGAGCGTTCATTATTCCACCCGTGTCTGGTTAGACGGTAGGAAGCCGTAGATTAGATTCGAGGGAAGTTAGTCGAAAGCTACACCGCACAAAGCCATCATCATACATTCCCATCATCCATCGCATCATAAACCCAAGTAGTGTAGAATTCGTTACAGTCCTAGCAGGGAAGTCCTTCTTGACTGGATACTCGCGTTGTCACAGTGGTGGAGATGTGGTCGAATTGCAAACTTATGACAGAATTTGGTCACAAAAAATGATCGAGAGCATAAACACGTCCTTAAACACAGAGAGTGAGAGTTCCCCATTGTACTAAATATTTCCTGTGTGAGGAGTCTGGTCGGTCAGGTCAAACACGTGCATAATTGGTTGCTACTACTTGTCGTGTGCAGTTTATTAGTGAGACCAGGTAGTTTGGCTGATCTGTATGCATGCTAGGTTTCTTGTTTTAGGATCTATCTGTCTAATAATTCATTGTGTTTGATTGAACTCCAATTTAATCGATCTTATCATTTGTGAACATGAGCGTTTCTATTCAGTTTGCTTGAGGACAAGCAAAAGCTTAAGTGTGGGGTATTTTGATGACACTCGAATTGACGTGATTATCAGCCTCATTTAAGCGACATTTCCTTGCTTAAGACATGGTTTTTAGGGTAGAATAACGAATATTCAATCAATTTCCTTATCTCGTGCCATTTGTGTTACCTTGGCCCGTTTCGGGTCTATTTGATGGTTTTCTAGTGTTTTTATGTTAGCACAGGTTTTTGCCGTCAAATAAAGTAGCCAAGGACGTGTCTAAAGCGTTGGAACCTCGAGGAATTGCACCAGAATCAATCCAAGGAGCCAATCAAGTCGAAACAATTCCTGCCCCGGTTTACAAATGAGTTTTCGCCGAAAATACCTCAGCATTTTCGGCGAAAATATCAGTACAAATAGACTGATGCTCATCAACAGAAGTTTTCGGCGAAAACCCTAAGTTTTCGACCGAGAACAATTGATCCGAAAATCACAGGAGAAAGCAGCTGGCGGACCATCCATTTCTAAAGGAATTTTCGCTGAAAATTCTTCAATATTTTCGGCGAAAATATCAGGCAAAATCTGGCAGTATTAGGGTTGAGTATAAATACTTAACCGGCGGCCCTAAATAGGAGACTTTTTCAATACCTCATAATACATCATAATTACCGAGCTTCAGAATTCTCTCAAGTTCTGAAGCAGAGAGTTTAGAGTTCAAAGAGCCGGAAAGAGATCGTGACGCCATCCCTTCCATCTCGAAGACTCGGAGCTAGGATTGCAGTTTACCGAAGATCGAAGTCTGCCAGAGTCGTCTTAATTAGGTTTTTCAGATTCTTTTATGTTCTTCCTCCAGATGATGAACTCTTTCTTTGTCTTTGATTCTTTTGTGATAAACATGAGTAGCTAAACTCTTAGAGCTTAGACTAGATGAACCCTAAGTGACCAGGGCTTTAAAGCAGTCACGGATTGGTGGTGATTAGATTCGAAGTTCAATCAGTTTCTCTTTCATGTTTGATTTGTTCGTCATTGTTCATGTTTCTTGTCTGGATTGATCACCTAGATTAGATTCTTGTTAAGCTAAGGATAGAAGCGAACGCTCGCCTTACTTTAAAACATCAAATTGAACAATTAACCTTATAATTGGAGCGTGCCTTTCGTAGGAACCGGTTAGGGTTAATCCACTGCAAGAGTAACTCATAAATCGTTAGTAATTCCACCAGTTAAGTTAAGTCGTTGCGAGAGGCGACCGTACCCGGGCGACTAATTAATCTTGGTAGCTAGAACGGATAGAGCGAACGTTCGCCGGTCTTAAACCTAAGGGTTAGGAGTTATGGTGGTGTCTTAGAATTGATTGAATGAGAATCAAAATCCGCTGATATGTTGATTGCTAATGCTCTGGGGAACGAAGGGGGATTCAAAGTCTAAGTTCGTCTGTCATCTCTGTTTTAATCAACCAATTTCCATTATGTTCTTAGTTTCAATTTTTAATTTCTCTGCATTTCTTAGAATTAGAAGTCGTGGAACTCACACCACGCGCGAAGTGTTTAATCCGAGTAATTTGCCAGCTTATTTGAGTAGTCGATCTTAGAAGACCCGTGGAATACGATCTACCCTAGCTTGTTATCTTTGTTAGTTATTTGTGTGAACGCGCGCACAACGACCGGACGTTCACCACCTCCCCAACCTCAGATTCCAGTCCCGGAGGACGCCGTTCAAGGACATCTCCCAGTTCATGCAGCGGAACCAGCTGGGGCAGCCTTTCATACACCACTTCAGCAGGTCCAGGAGTGGCAGGTAGTTCTTGGAGAGGGTGGACACCCCTGGCAGCAGCAACGGGAGACCAGGTGGACTCAGATGACTGAGTGACACGTCAGTTTCAGCCAGAGTACTCTTCCTTGGCAGCAGGAGGTTTGAGATTTTCAGCAGCACCAGCAGACATGGCACGATTTGGAGATACAGAGGATGGATAGGCAGCACACTCATTAGATGGAGCTGCTTCAGCAGATCCTGGATCGCCAGCCAGCTCCACCTCCAGCACCCCGTAACCAGAGACCCCGCCGGAGACGCCAGCAGGATCAGTGATTGTGATTTGACCTCAGGATTCTTGTTTCTATTTTCTGGACTTGTACTTTATTTTTATTCTCGGAGAGGACATGGAGTCATTTTGTTCTTTTGAGTCTTTGTGAACTTCTAGTCGAGTCATTTGTATTGTTTTCTTTTGAATGCTCTGATCGTGTGATGTTTTCTTTCTTTCCACTTTATTCAGGATAAATTGCCGCATCTCCCGTGCATTCGATTCTGATCAGGACATACATTTCGACGACTCACTCATGCCGTCTCTGGCAACCTTATTGTCTATTTTCGGGTACCCCTATACAGTTTTGTTTACTATTTTGTGTGGAACATTGAGGACAATGTCCAAATTTAAGTGTGGGGTGGGGTGTTTATTTGCATGTTTTGCCAAGTAATGGGCGGTGATTGTGCCTTGTTTTGTCACTCTTTCACAGCTTTCCATTCTCGGTAGCAAGTAATTTTCCACATTGCTTAATAACTTCTTGGTTTGCCTACTGTTTTCCATATGGTGAGATTGATGTGGTGCTTTTGCTTTGTCCAAATGTGTGTGTGAGAACCCGTTTTATGACCATCTCCCACTCTTCTTGTTTGCAGTAGTCTAGGAACTTGTCCTTAGTGGATTAGTGAACATGTGACTTGGTGTTGTGCAAGGCTTGGTCTGTCTGATGCTCGAACTCTCTAGTTCAATGTCATGATCGAGTCTAAATAAGGAATATTTTTATTTCATGTTTTAAATTATTGTTGATGTTCCTAATCAAAGAAATTCTGATTAGTGAGTGGTTCGGTATTGAAGTTGTGGGTCAATTCACGAGCTGGCATACGTGCCTGCCCATTGTTGTAGTCCCAAAGGGAAGTCTCAATGTGGCGTTCTTCTTCTAACCTACTCCCGATCGTGGCTGGGGTCTAGGATAACGCGGAATTCCAAAGGTTTCCGGCTACTCCATACCCGGTGGTATCCACACTGTACCGACCATTCGAAAGTAAATGTAAAAAAAACAGCGAAAAAAAATGTTCTTTCGTTTTGTTCAAGTCGTGTCCCCTTATCTAGCAAGTGTCGGGTTACGTCCTAGAGTAAGTGTAGCGGAAGTAAGTATTGTCTTGCCTTTACCAAGTCAGGTTGTTCACTAGCTCGATAAAGTCATGTTCCTTTTTTACTCCAGCAAAGTCTTGGTTTTAATTGTGTGGTCAGTCGGGTAATCCTCTTGTTTGGTAGAAGCACCGTATACATCTTTCTAGGACCCAAGAGGTTTTCGGTTTGCTCATTCAGGTTGGTGCATTGTTGTGGTAAAGTTCTTGTTTGAGGACAAACAAACGTTTAAGTGTGGGGTGATTTGATGACGTTAGATTTATCGCGTTCATCTCACCACATTTGAACGACATTTCTCTTGTTTGACTCTGAATTGTGATGATTTTGAATGTATTTGATGAAAAAAGTGTTTTATCCCCGTTGGCCCTTCTTTGGGTCGTTTGATGTGTTTTCGAGTTGTTTTTATGAGATTCCAGGTTGTCATTTTATTGAGGACCTTTCTACGAGCTCGACGATTCAAATAGGGATCAATTTGGAGTACGAAGGAGGCGGGAAATACCGAAAGAAGCACGGAGCTGGAAACAGTTTCAAAAGTGCGGATTGTGAGACCAAATGTGCGCTGGCGCACATTTTAAGGTGCCAGCCGCACTTTTCCAAAATTGTTCGGCGCAAATTTCCTCTAATTAAAAAAGTGCGCCTTTTGAAGGGAAAAGTGCGTCGGCGCACTTTTCAACCCTTCCAGGAGCACTTTTGGCCATTTTACAGCACTTCGACGGAAATTGGGTTTTTAACCCAATTTCGAGGAGAGAGGAAACACACTTCATTTTATGCAATTCTCCACTTTCTCTCTGACGAACCAGACACTCTCGGAGGTGAAGACGGAGCTTTGGAGACGCGATTGAGCGAGGATTAGCGAGGATTGACTCAGGAGTTTCAAGGATTCATCAAGATTAGGTTTTCTCGGAGTAAGATGTCTTCTTCTCTGGTTTTCTTTTTTTTTGTTTCTGCGATTCCTTCTGTAACGATGTCGAGCTAAACTTCTAGGGTTGTTTAGATTAGATGAAGCGCTAGATAGGATTTTGTATGGATGATTTCGGGTTTCTAACCCGTTTATGTTAATCGATGATGTTTCAGACTTAGATGCGATTTCTCCTAAACCCTAATTTAAGCTTTTTGATTCTGGCAACTTGATCAATTGTTAGTTTCTGATTTTTTCTTTGAATTGCGGGTCTGGCCATGAACGCACTTCATTCTAGAGTTTAGGAGGTCGTTAGGTTCTCCAATAGCTTGACCATAGGATTGTCAGAACCTAATCTCTTTGCATGATTTTGTGGCATTTCACTGTTTTTTATCGTTCTTGAATTCTTGCAAGTTAGCTTGACCATAGGAGCTTGTAGGTTTGATAGAATAGAATCTCTACGGCCTGACCATGGAGTACAGATTACAAAAGGATTTGCCGAGTCGTCTAGTCTGTTGAATTTCGTCGATTGCATAGTTTCATCCATCTTAACCGAACTAGTGTGGATTCGAGTCTGAACAACCGCCTTAGTCTATCTTTGAAACCCCAACTTGTTTAATTGCTTATTTGTTTCATTTGCATTCTTAGTTTAATTAGTTCAAACCCTTTCACAATACCAAACGACAAAAACCTGAATAGCTTATTCCACATTCTTTGAGTAATAGAAACAGAAAAACCATTGGGAAATAACGATCTCTTTGGAGCAATCCATTGAGTAAAACTTAGTGCGCATTAATTTTTGCACCACCTTCCGTTCGTTAGCTACTCCTCCTTCATTTTCTGCATCTTCGTCAGAGAACTTTGTATCGTCCTCTGGCAACTCACTATTTGCCGAACGATCAACGAAAAACAAAGCAGAACCATCTCTGTTTACGACCTCCTCTTCATCCTCCTTCCCAAATTCAACAAGAGAATAAATCCATCCAAATAGTAAGTTCTCAAGATTCTTCCTCTCAATAACAGCTTGCTCGTTGTTTCTTTCTTTCCTTCTCTTCTTCACAGCCAGCTCAGTTTCCATTTTCCTATCGCCATCCTCGCTGTCGCCCATAAAAGCAGGCTCATCTTCTTCCGTGTCTTTTCCTTTGTCAAGGGAAGGAAGGAAGTACAAAGAGAAGAAGGAAGATTTTTGGGTTAGATTTAGAAGGTTGGGCCGGATTAATTTGATTGGTTAAATTGATTCGAGTAGGGTATTAGTTAATTATTAATTTAAATGACTTGGCGCGCTGATGTGGTAAAATCACCGGAAAAGGTCGTCGTCAGTGTGAATAGGACCATTAAGTAACATAATTCATACTTACGAAACGAGTCGGAAATAAATTGAAGTTTCGGGACTGAAATGTAACCCAACCAAAAGTTTCGGGACTACTAAGTGATGGGGACATCCTTGGGTCATCAACTGGTCCAATCACTAGGAGTCAAACCAAGGCCTTCAGGAACAAGGTGGCAAAATTCATAGAGGCTTGGAGTATGCCAAAGCATGAAGAATTGGAGCAAGGATGCTGGACATTACTTAGGATGGTTGACGAAACTGAATGATGATCCAACGACAAGATTCAAACGTTTAGTGATCTTCAATGACCATTCTGCCATTTAAGAAAGTGGAGGGGCCTTCATGAACGAATTTCATCCCCATTCATGCATTTGTTTTCATGTTCATTCACTTCCACATTGGAACCATGCACTTGCATTAATGTTCATTCACTTCCACATTAGAACCATGCACTTGCATTAAGTGTGAACAATTAATGGTGTAGTTTTTCTAGATGACTAGATTCAGCGAATCTGGTGTAGGACACATTTTCTCCTACCCTATTTAAAGGGTTCTTTGTAGTTTGTTTCAAATCAGCTTGTTTGCTCACAATTAAAAGAACTCAGACTACGGTTTACAGTATTTGTTCCTTTAAGCTTTTGCTCGTTGTTGCTTGGCTTAGGGAGTTTGGTTTATCGAGATAAGGGTATTCACCCCTTAGTTCGGTACCGCACACACTTGATACCTCGAGTTCTTAGCTCTATAGCTAAGGGTTCTGGTCCGATTTCCATCTTCTATCCTGATTGTGTTTTCGTTTGCAAATTGTTCAAACCGAGTTGTGTGGATTGAGCCAACCTTGGCTTTGGTTCATATCAGTTTGGTATCAGAGCTCGGTTCAACTCTTGGATCAAAGCTTCTGTTGTTTTCTTTGGATTATAAAATAAACAAAAAAAAAATAGTAGCATTATTGGATGAATCGTGATTTGTGTTATTTCAGATTTATAGTTTTGTACTAACCATTTCTTGGTGGTAAAAGCTGGTGTGCAGATTAAGAAGAAACAAAGTTTAAAAATCAAGAGGTCCAAAAGAATAATTTTGACCCAATCAAAGCAAAGCCACCTCACCAAGATTGTGTCTAGAAGTTATAGCGGAAATCTAAGAAAGGGTGGGTAAACAATTTCTGTTCTTTCAAAGTGAAATTCGTTTTGAATAATTTGTTTTTCGAAAACCCAGCAAAGAAATCTGACTAGGGCTTAGAGTGAACTCAGCTAGGGTTGTGTTTACTTGAATTTTGAATTACTTGACTTCTAAAGCTTTGAAGAAACTTGCAACTGCTCATAACGAACTTGCTTATTGCCGATTTCTGTTTCCTCCTTTTCTCACCAAAAACTTGTGTGAAACACGAGAGGCAAAAGAAAGAGTGTGTGAGGTTCATTAGAGAGAGTTGGTGAGGCCATTGTGACTAATCATTGTTCAAGATGACAGATCCAGCAGGGTTCGAAGCAGCAATGAATACGATGAGAACGAAGTTCCATGAAGCACTCAACACTATGGCTCAAACCCTCACCGCGGCCATCCAGAATAATCAGCCAAGGATAGATGATTCTGATGTGGAGGATGATGCACCTCCACGAGGTGGAGCAAGGCCACATAGAGAAGCTTTAAGAGGAGTGATGCTGGACGATGATATCCGAGGGGTAAAAATTTTGGTTCCCAAATTCCAAGGGAAATCAGACCCGGATGCATATCTCGATTGGGAGAGGGCAATGGAATTCTTCTTCCAATGCCATCAATTTTCTGATCGCAAGAAGGTAACCCTTGCTGTTGTAGAATTTACTAACTACGCTTCTATTTGGTGGAGTCAGCAAGTTAGACAAAGGGAGCGCGAAGGGAAGAGGCCTATTGGAACCTGGGAGGATGTGAAACGTGTCATGAGAAGGAAGTATGTTCCAGCTTCCTATTGCCGAGATTTACACACTAAGTTACAAGCTCTAAAGCAAGGTGGTATGACTGTTGAAGACTACCATAAGGAGATCGAGATGATAGTGTCTCGATTGGATCTAATTGAAGATGAGGATGCCAAGATTGCACGTTTCCTAGGAGGCTTACAGAGGGAAATCGCCTATCAAGTCAACTTGCAGAATTTCATCGACTATGATGAATTGGTGCGACTAGGGATACGAGTGGAGAAGCAACTCAAACTTGGCACTGGACGGAGATTCAATACGCCAACCACTACCACACCATCATGGAAGACGAATACCATGAAGAAAGAGGAAGGCACCTCGGGAGGCTTTAACAAACCTAAAACCACTCAAGGTACCTCAAATCCTAAATCTGGTTCTTCAAATACTACTAATCGGCCGAGTGGGATTATTTGTTTCAAATGTCAAGGGCATGGACATATGGCTAGGGACTGCCCTAATAAAGCCACTATGGTGATCCGAAATGGAAAGGTGTTCACGGATGATGAGGACGACAAGTAGGAGTTCCAAGGAGGTGAAATCAAAGAGGAGGAATCGGAGGAAGAGGAAGAAAAGGTTCCAGAAGGTTTGGTCAAGTTCAATAGAGTGGCCATTCGAGCATTGAGCACTCTAGTTAAAGATGAGTTGTATCAGCGGGAGAACCTATTCCATGTTCGTTGTGTCATCCACAACAAACTTTGTAATCTGGTTATCGATGGAGGAAGTTGCACGAATGTAGCAAGTCAAGATCTGGTAGAAGGCATGAAGCTCACCACCATTCGACATCCTAAGCCATACATACTTCAATGGCTTAGCAAAGCAGGAGAGCTAAAAGTGACAAGGCAGGTATACGTCCCTTTCAGTATTGGTCGATATACTAACGAAATTCTTTGTGACGTAGTACCTATGGAGGCTGCTCATATTCTGCTTGGGAGGCCATGGCAATTTGATCGATTTTCTCTTCATGATGGGAGGGCTAATCGATATTCCTTAACCCATAAGGGGCAAACCTACAAGCTCAAGCCTTTGTCACCAACCGAATTGTACCAAGATCAATTGGAGAAGCAACAATTTCGTGAGGCTAGAGAGAAGAAAGAGATGGAGCTCAAAACAAGAGAGAAGAGTGAAAAGAAACAGAGTGACACCCCTTCGAGTGCAAAAACAGAAATGGTATGTAATAGAGCTCGAAAAGGTGAGGCCGAGAGGAGAGAAAACCTTTTAGCTACACGTGGTGAGATCAAACAAACCTTAACTTCTAGGATGCCACTCGTGGTTATCGTATACAAGGAGTGTTTGAATTCTGATTATGCTAATGTAACCGATTCTCTTCCTAGTGTTATCTCTTCATTATTACAGGAATTTGAAGATATCTTTCCGGAGGAGATTCCTAAAGGACTACCACCGATTAGGGGAATTGAGCACCAAATCGACTTTGTTCCAGGAGCATCCATCCCTAACAAGGCCGCATATAGAACCAATCCGGAAGAGACCAAAGAGCTTCAGAGACAAGTGGATGAGTTAATGGACAAAGGGCACGTTCGAGAAAGCATGAGCCCTTGTGCCGTACCGGTTATCCTCGTGCCAAAGAAGGATAAATCATGGAGGATGTGCGTAGACTGTCGAGCCATCAATAACATCACGGTAAAGTATCGTCATCCTATTCCTAGACTTGATGATATGCTAGATGAGTTACATGGTGCTTCTATCTTTTCAAAAATTGATTTAAAATCTGGACATCACCAAATTCGAATGAAGGAAGGAGATGAATGGAAAACCGCATTTAAAACTAAACATGGTTTATATGAGTGGATGGTTATGCCATTTGGTTTGACAAATGCACCTAGTACATTCATTGATGAACCATGTGCTTAGGGCTTTCATAGGCAAATTTGTAGTCGTTTACTTTGATGATATTCTGGTTTACTCATCTAATTTAGAGGATCATGGTGGACACATAAATTTGGTGTTAGAAACCCTTAGAAAGGAAAGACTGTTTGCCAATATGAAAAAGTGCGTCTTTTGCACCGATCACCTTGTGTTTCTTGGCTTTGTTGTTAGTTCTACAGGAATCAGGGTTGATGAGGAGAAAATAGAGGCAATCAAGTCTTGGCCGATTCCCACAAACATATCTAATGTTAGGAGCTTTCATGGTTTGGCCAGTTTCTATCGAAGATTTGTGAAGGATTTCAGTACTATTGCTGCACCACTCACGGCCGTAGTGAAAAAGGATGTACCCTTTCATTGGGGAACACCTCAACAAGAGGCATTTGAGCTATTAAAGGAGAGACTCACCAATGTACCAGTTCTGATGCTACCTGATTTCAGCAAGGCATTTGAGATCGAGTGTGATGCTTCAGGAATTGGAATAGGAGCTGTGCTCATGCAAGAAAAGAAACCGATTGCATACTTCAGTGAAAAGTTGCATGGAGCTACTCTGAATTACCCAACTTACGATAAGGAATTATATGCACTTGTTCGAGCATTAGAGACTTGGCAACACTACCTATGGCCAAAGGAGTTTGTCATCCATTCTGATCACGAGTCATTGAAATATCTCAAAGCTCAACACAAGCTGAACAAGAGGCATGCACGATGGGTTGAGTTCATCGAGTATTTTCCCTATGTTATCCGTTACAAGCAAGGTAAGGAGAACATCGTGGTTGATGCCCTATCTCGAAGGTACACTCTTATCTCTACTCTTGGTGTTAAGTTCATTGGTTTTGAATACATTAAAGACTTATATGACACCGATACTGATTTTGGAGATGTGTACAAGGCGTGTGAACATTCGGCACATGATAAATTTTATAGGTTAGATGGATACTTGTTTCGAGAGAACAAGTTATGTTTGCCTAAGTCTTCGTGTCGAGATGTTTTAGTCAGGGAAGCACATGGAGGCGGGTTAATGGGGCACTTTGGAATTGCCAAAACGATGGCATGTCTTCAAGAGCAATTCTACTGGCCTAGAATGAGGCATGATGTGGAGAAACATCTAGCCAGATGTGTGGCTTGTCACCAAGCCAAGTCTAAATCACAACCACACGGGTTATACACTCCTCTACCTATTCCTACTGCACCTTGGATTGATATATCTATGGACTTTGTGTTACGCTTGCCTAGGACTAGGGGTGGTAGAGATTCAATTTTTGTGGTGGTCGATAGATTCTCAAAAATGGCACATTTCATTCCATGTCATAAAACTGATGATGCATCTCATATTGCTAACTTGTTCTTTAGGGAAGTTGTTAGATTGCATGGAATGCCTCGTACTATTGTGTCGGATCATGACTCTAAGTTTCTTAGTTATTTCTGGAAAACTCTTTGGGGTAAACTAGGAACGAAACTACTATTCTCTACTACTTGTCATCCACAAACTGATGGTCAAACTGAAGTAGTCAATAGGTCGTTATCACAATTGCTTAGAGCCATAATCAAGTCCAACATTAAAACTTGGGAAGATTGTTTGCCACATGTTGAGTTTGCATATAATAGGGTTGTGCATTCGGCTACTAGGTATACACCATTTGAACTTGTCTATGGATTTAATCCATTGACTCCCTTGGATCTATCACCTTTGCCTTTGCATGAGTTATCTAATACAGATGGGGAAGCAAAAGCAAAGTATGTTAAAGAGATGCACGAGAAAGCTAGACTCAACATTGAGCGTAGGACAAAGCAGTACGTTCAAAATGCCAACAAAGGACGCAAGGAAAAGGTGTATGAACCAGGAGATCTCGTTTGGATACATTTCATGAAGGAGCGGTTTCCAGAACAGAGAAAGTCAAAGCTGCTACCTAGAGGGGAGGGTCCTTTTAAAGTCTTGCAACGCATAAATAACAATGCATATCGCATAGACTTACCGGGAGACTATGGCGTTAGTGCTACTTTTAATGTTGCCGACTTAACCCCTTTTTATGATGATTTTGCAGATTCAGATTCGAGGACGAATCCTTTTCAAGAAGGGGGGAATGATGGGGACATCATTGGGTCATCAACTGGTCCAATCACTAGGAGTCAAACCAAGGCCTTCAGGAACAAGGTGGCAACATTCATAGAGGCTTGGAGTATGCCAAAGCATGAAGAATTGGAGCAAGGATGCTGGACATTACTTAGGATGGTTGACGAAACTGAATGATGATCCAACGATAAGATTCAAACGTTTTGTGATCTTCAATGACCATTCTGCCATTTAAGAAAGTGGAGGGGCCTTCATGAACGAATTTCATCCCCATTCATGCATTTGTTTTCATGTTCATTCACTTCCACATTGGAACCATGCACTTGCATTAATGTTCATTCACTTCCACATTAGAACCATGCACTTGCATTAAGTGTGAACAATTAATGGTGTAGTTTTTCTAGATGACTAGATTCAGCAAATCTGGTGTAGGACACATTTTCTCCTACCCTATTTAAAGGGTTCTTTGTAGTTTGTTTCAAATCAGCTTGTTTGCTCACAATTAAAAGAACTCAGACTACGTTTTACAGTATTTGTTCCTTTAAGCTTTTGCTCGTTGTTGCTTGGCTTAGGGAGTTTGGTTTATCGAGATAAGGGTATTCACCCCTTAGTTCGTGGTACCGCACACACTTGATACCTCGAGTTCTTAGCTCTATAGCTAAGGGTTCTGGTCCGATTTCCATCTTCTATCCTGATTGTGTTTTCGTTTGCAAATTGTTCAAACCGAGTTGTGTGGATTGAGCCGACCTTGGCTTTGGTTCATATCACTAAGGTATTTGACCCAATAAATAACATTGGATTTTCCCTCCCTTCTTTCCTCTCATGTACAGCCGGCCAACTTAAGGTTATTGGGCCTGATTTTGTTTTAAAAAATCAGCCCAATAATGACCCAAAACTCAGCCCCAAAACCAGTCCAAAAATCAGACCAAGAATCAGTTTATTTGGATTTCGAATCTAACCAAATTTTCAAATCACAGAAACTTGAATATTGAAATTTCAAGATTCAAAATTCAAATTAGAAACTTTGGTTTATTAATGTAATTGACCATTCAAGCCTTCACTAATAGTAATAGTGTTGCTATGAATTTATATTAATACCACAAGTCAACTTAACCAAACAAGTCATCCATGTGACTTATATAATGGAATCCAAAATTCCAACACCCTTAGGTCTAAGTCCACGAACATTCGCTATTATTGAACTAGCTACCAAGATCGATTATCCGCGTCGGTGCGTTTGCTTCTGCAACGGATAATTAACTAGTGCAACTGAATTGATACTATGAGCTATTCTTGAAACGGATTAACCCTAAGCAGTTCTCACTAGAGGAATGATTCTATTGAGTAGGTTAATTAATTGATTTGACGTTCTAAAACAAGGCGAATGTTCGCCAACTATCCTTATTTTAACGAGAATCTAATCTAGGTGATCAAGCTCGAAAAGAAACATAAATGAATAACAAATCAAATATGAATAAGAACAGACTGAATTAAGATCTAATTATCGTCGATCCGTGACCGCTTTAAAGCCACAAGTCACTTAGGGTTCATCTAATCTAAACTTAACAGGTTTAGCTACTCATATTCGATACAAGAAAATAAAAAACTACAATAGAATTTATCACATAAAGGAAGAATAGAGAAGATGTGAAAAAACTAATTTTTACGATTTAGTGAAGGTTCAATCCTAAAAAAATCTTCAACCCCTAGCTCCGAGCGCCTTCTGGGATGAAAAGGTTACGAAATAATCTCTCTGAGAACTCCAAATATGCTCTAACCTCTCTCTTATATGTGGGAAAGTCCGAAAAATCGAGAATCCATCAAAGGAGGGTTGAGTGGCTCCTTAAATAGGCTGTGAATCCTAATCTGTGTTCAGCCTGAAAAAGCTTAACTTTTCGCCAAAAACTTTGAGAAGTATTCGGCGAAAACTTCTTTGTAATATTTTTCTCAATTTGCAACGCCAGAACTCTTCCCTGTCTCTTCACAAACTTTTCGCGAGTACTTCCAACTTTTCGGCGAAGACTTATTTAGAAAGTAATTCAGTATTTTGACACCAGATTTGCAAATTTTCTTCACAACCTTTTCAGCGAAAACTCTAGAAATTTTCGTCGAAAAGTTTAGTCATAAATAGTTCCCTGATTTCTTCACCAGATCTGCTGAATATTCTTCATAGTGTTTTCGGTGAAAACCTTATACTTTTCACTGAAATGTTCAGTCTGGGCAGTTGTGTGTGATTTCTTTGATTGTCCAACTCCTCTGATGATCTCGGGTTCTATTTTTAGGCTCCATTGCATCCCGAACACTCCCGATGGCTACTTATTCAATGGAATAGACATGTGCACTAGTATAGACACTAGAAAACACATCAAATAGACCCAAAACGGGCCAAGGAAACTAGATCGGTAAGAAATAGCGTTAATGAATAGAAATCCACTAAACTACCCCTAAAAAGTGTTTGAGACAATGGAATGTCGCTTAATTGGGGCTGATAATCACGCTATTTCTAGTGCCATCATTGTGCCTTGGTGTTCCTCGGTTACTACCCGCCCTATTGGGCTATGGCCCATACCTTCAAATGCCTTAGAAGTGAGTACATAGCCTCCTTCTAAGGCGCGGTCCTATACACTCTAGTGGTTTTTTCTATTCTAACACCATAGGCTAATTATTGCTCCATTGTTGGATCATCTTTTACCCAACCATGCACATCCCTTGAGCCCCTCATGCCTATCACATGAACTCGAGTGCTCGAGAATATTAGTTGTTGGCAGCCGATCAACCTAGGAAAACATGTGACTAGACACTTGTTGTCCCTAGGTTATTGGGCTTGTGCTACATGATGTTCCTCATCCCATGAATCTAACTCTTAGAATGCCAATTTCAAAACTATGGACACCTATTTCGCTTCCATTTTCTCCTTACCCCATTCCTCTCTACTTCTCTATACATGTGCTGCACTTAGGAAGCGCATGATCTCTCTGTCTCTGTCTCTCTCTCTTTCTGTCTCTTATGGGACACTCTTCCACTTCTGCTTTGTAACACCCCAACCTTTTCTGACAAGATATTGTCCTCTTTAGGCCTATGCCCTCATGGATTTGTTTTTGGGTGCATCATGGTGACTTCCTAGGAGGTCACCCATCTTTGCACTACTCCACCCTAAGCACGTTTAACTTTGGAGTTCTTACAAGAAATCCTCCATTACACCCCCCAAAATGAGTCATGTAAGTCATGGATCTCTGGCGTGCTTTGTCGATCTAGGATTTGCCTAGGATGTCACATACACCCCCCTCAGGGACTCATCGTCCTCGTTGATGTTTGCCAGACCATTTAAGAGGGACACATAGAGGCTCTAATACCACTTGTAACACCAAAAAGATATTGTCCGCTTTGGGGCTAGGCCCTGACGGATTTTCTTTTGGGTGCATCATGGTGACTTCCCAGGAGGTTACCCATCTTTGTACTACTCCACCTTGAACACGTTTAACTTTGGGTCTTTCCGGTTCTATTACTCAACAAGTATGTAAAGCTGTTTTGCTTTTGATTCAACTATGTATTGTTTTTTCATGGAAGGAGAAGAAGCCCTTTACTTGACTCTTTTCAATGTTTGTAATATAGGATGATGATATAATAGTGTATATTTGTCCGCCTGTCCGGTGTCAGCTAAACACCATATTTTGTATCAGCCAATCAAACTCTTATCAGTTGAAAATAGAAGCATATATGCAGATGTGTTCCGACCCATTCGTTGGGGGGGCAATAGAATTTGTATAGGCTTTGACCAAGGGTTCCGATCGACAACCTGCAAGTCCGGTCATCCTCGATAGGATCTCGGTTGATGCCGGGTAAACGTGTATGAGTCGCCATAGTCTAAGCATTTCAAGGTATACTAAGTAAAGAGAATAAGATAGAGTGTGACAAACCTCAGCGATGACCGCTGAGAGACTTGCTTGCATGTTGCTGGATTGCCTAACAGAGAGTTGATAGTCTGGAGTGCCTAGCAGAGAAGTTGGTCGCCTAGCAGAGAGCTGGTTGCCTAACGAGGGAGCTGGTCGCCTAGCGAGAGGCTGGTTGCCTAGCGAGGGAGCTGGTCGCCTAGAAAGAGGCCGGTTGCCTAGCGAGGGAGCTGGTCGCCTAGCAAGAGGCTGGTTGCCTAGCGAGGGAGCTGGTAGCCTAGCAAGAGGCTGGTTGCCTAGCGAGGGAGCTGGTCGCCTAGCAAGAGGCTGGTTGCCTAGCGAGGGAGCTGGTCGCCTAGCAAGAGGCTGGTTGCCTAGCAGAAAAGTTGGTCGCCTAGCAAGAGGTTGGTTGCCTAGCGAGGGAGCTGGTCGCCTAGCAAGAGGCTGGTTGCCTAGCGAGGGAGCTGGTCGCCTAGCGAGGCAGCTGGTCGCCTAGCAAGAGAGTTCAGAGAGAGAGAGAGTCCCCTTTTTTGTGGGAATGACCTTTCCTTTTATAGGCCCTTAGAACCTCAACCCTAGTGAGCCCTTGTGTTGGGCCTACGAGTTGTTGGATTACTGTAGCTGGGCTTTAGTGGTAGTTTTGGGCCCAAGTGGTCATGACCTATCAATTGCCCCCAAGCTTGTTGTCTTGCTTGTCTAGGCAACAAGTTTTCCAAGTCGGTAGTCTTTAATGAACTTGCCAATTGCGGCTGAGGCCCATCAAGATGTTAATTACATATACAGTACTAGCTCTCATTTATGTAGTTGTGATGTGGTTGTTGTTGTTGTTTTGTACAAAGTTTGTTTTGGTCTGGATGCTCTTTGTTTCATGCACAGTTTCTCTCATTCTCTCTAATGATGAGCTAAAACCATTTATACAGTTTTGATTCGTGTTAATTCTCTCTGATGATGAGCTAAAACCCTTTGTACAACTTTCTATCTCACCCCAGTCTTCATTCTTTGATTTCATAATCATTTATCTCACCTCAATATCTATTTTAATGGTCTTTGAGCTAATGAGCTAGCTCTTTGTTCTTTGACGGCTTGAACAGACAACAATGGTGTTGTGGTTCGTCTAAGATTCATAGAGGATAGGCGAGTGATAAGTGCATGGTAGGAACCTCGAGGTAACCCAGACCCAACCCAAACTCACGTTCATTGGGCTTCGGGTAACCCAACTACTACTGATGCGTGCAAATATATATATGCGCATTCGTTTCCATATTAAGCAACATTCTTTAGTTATTTTCATATATTTTACGTGATTTTTACTCATTTGATGATAATTGTCATGAAGTTACCATGTTGTTCCGATTTATGTTTGGTTTTGTTGTTTTTGACATGTTTCAAGTCTACTTTGTGGATGGAAATCATTGAAGGAACCAAGTAGGACAAGTGGGAGTTGAATTGAGTGAAAAATCATGCTGATGGTGTCTTCCTCGCACACATTGGGCCGAAAATTAGGCATTTTCCAAGTAGGAAAAGAGTTCTAATTAGGGGAAATTACCTTCTTAGAAGAGGGGCACGAATTTGAGAGGAAAATTAGACTTTTTGGACGAGAGAGGTCACCATGCACTCTCCATTCGACTTTTAACAAACCAGACAACATAGAAAGGTGATTTTCAGAGTTTGGAAGCACGATTGAGCAGGAGGAAAACCAAGATTAGATAGAAGTTAGATCACTTCATCAGGATTAGTTATTCCGGAGCAAGCTGACCTTCTCTTCGGATTTCTTCTCTATTGTATTTGTGATTTCTCTCAGAACCATGAGCAGCTAAACTCTCAGGTTTGCTCAGATTAAATGAAACCCCAGGGAGATTTTTTATGGTTAATGTTGGGTTTTTAACCCTTTGATGTTAATTGAGGTTTATTCAGACTTTTGATGCGATTCTCTTAAACCCTAATTTGAAGCTGTTTGAATCTGATTGATTGAGGAGTTCAACCAATTCGTTCAAGAAGCACAATTATTAGAGCTATCATGGAGAGCCATGGATTCCAGTTTACCTGGTCAAATAACAATCGAGTGGGAGGATTGGTGAAGCAGAAATTTGATAGGGCAATGTGCAACAATGAGTGGCGATCTGAATTCCAAAGCGCCTATGTAACATGCCAATCGCTGCTTCCAACCACAACCCCCTTATCCTCTATGTCGAACCAATTTCTACTAGGAAAAGGAGAGGATTCAAATTCGAACCTGGCTGGATGGAGGAGGAAACTTTCTTAAACGAAGTCACAGAAGGTTGGTGTAGAGGAAAGAGTACAACAAAGAATCTCAAACTGTGTGTTGAAAGACTTACAAAGTGGAAGAGGAATACGATTGGTGACAATCAAGGAAGGATTGAATAATTGATGAAAACCTTGGCCGATAGCAGTTCCCTTCCTTCTATGGAAACTAACCTAGCCACACAAGATGCAATCGAGTTGGAGTTACAGAGAAGGTGAAGAATTCAGGAATCGTTCTGGGCACAAAGGGCAAGAAATCAGTGGCTCCGCTTGGGAGATAGAAACACTAGTTTCTTCCACGAGACAACAATTCAGGGAAGACGTAGAAACACTATCACTACACTTAAAAAATGAGAGAGGAGAGTTCATAGATGATCCAACAGAGTTGAGAGAGCATATCTCATCGTTCTTTCACTCCATGTCCTCTCGAACATGGGAGGTAACTGATTTCTCTTTTTTTTCTCGGTCATCCTAAGTCGGTGGACGATGACTTAAATTAAAGACTGACGATAGGATTTTTGGTGGCAGAAATAAAAGCAGCAGTTTTTCAACTAGGGGCAACAAAAGCGCCTGTACCTAACGGCCGCCCTCACCGGCTTTTCCAAACGCATTGGGTTCTAGTTGGTGATGACCTGTACTTGGAGGTTCTTTCTTTCTTCTAGACGTCGAAGGTGCCTAGTAAGTCTCTCATCCGGAAACTGTTATTCAATTCAGCCCTATAAGAGTAATAAATTTTAGAATGAAGGTTATGTCGAAGATTCTCTCGAATAGACTTAAGTCATATCTCCCAGGTATGGTTTCGGAGCTACCAGCGGTATTCACAGGAAACAAATCTATTCAAGATAATGTGGTTGTTGTGCATGAGGTTCTTCACAAGCTCCGTATCAGAAAGAAAGGAAATAAGCATGATTTCGTTCTAAAAGTGGATATGATGAAAGCATACGACAGAGTTTCCTGGGAGTTTCTCTTTATGGTGTTGTAAGTGTTAAGTTTCAATGCTGTTTGGATCGACCGGATTCTAGCCCTAGTTACGACAGTTAGATTTTTGGTGGTGCTCAATGACCAGCCGACGTCGTGGTTTCAACCTTCAAGAGGGCTTAGGCAGGGGATCCACTTTCCCCTTCCTCTTCATCCTCTTGTCCAACATTCTGTCTTTTCTTATTCAGAAGGAATGTGATGCACGACATATCAAAGGGATTCAACTGAAAACTGCCCCGTTCTCAGTCATATGATATTCGTAGACGATACAATTAGGCTCGGGTATGCTATTTCTCGTGAAGCTGAAAGGATTCAACTGAAAAAATTGCAGCCATGTCATCTTCACCTTCCTCAAAGATAGGCCAGAGATATCTGGTTTCTTTCATAGGACGTGCTCCACATACTCTGCTAGTGCTGGTCCATCAGATGGAATGCGGTCGGTCGACTCGACAGGCCAACCATCTACGCTCAGCAAGGTGAGTATGTGCATGTCCTCGAGTGTGATGGTCACCTCACCATGGTATAGTTGTAACGTGTTAGTCTTCGGCCGCCATCTCTCGACCAACACGATGATGAGCTCAAGATCCTGGGTCATTGCCAAACACGACATAAGCTGGTGTAGGCCGATGCGGTTAAGGCAAAGTTCGAACCTAGGATCGTACTCTACGATCTTTTTAGAATGACGATAGTTAAGCATCATATATGGCTCATAATATTTGAGAAACGAAGAGATAAGAAGATTATCACACTAAGTTAATGTAAGTATTACTTAAGTAAATACTAATTGTGCGGGTATTGACTAATTACACGTACTCAATAATTGAGTAAGTCCTAGTCAATAGTAATTAAAACTATAAAAGTAATTACTATTAATTATACTACTTAATATAAATATTATAAAACCTAAATTTTAAAGTATCTAAGCTAAGGGGTCATTTTCCGCTCAGTAATTGGGTCAGGAATTCTGCCGAATTCCTGTTTGGTCCAATTCCCTTGTTTTTTTGAGCAAAACAGGGTACACAAAAAATCGACGGATTTTAAATCTGGACAGGATTTCAAATGAGCTTCGGGTGGGTTTTCAAAATCCTTTGAAAAGGGAAAGAGATGGCAGGTTTTCTATTTTTTTCCTTTGATTTTTTCAAGAGTGCCCATTTATGTTCTATTTTCTAACGTGAGAGAACAACTTTTTGGTTCGTCCTTTTTAAAGGATAAAACTTCTATAATATTTTCATAGCTGAGGTGGATTAACATTGCGCCACCATTGGTCATAGAATTTTTTATGAAGCTAAGGTGTCATATTATTCCACTTTCTTTGAATGTTTGAATAATTTTGATTATTTGAATATTCATGTGTGGTCGATATTTTTTTTAATAATGGTGAGCTCAAATTTAATGAGTATTTTGTGTAAAAAACAGCATAACTGAGTTGCAGAAAAAAGTAGAGGTTGTTCGGATTGATAGGAAGGGTAGTTCAGTCATGTTAGGTGGTCCTTTGTTTGAAATCCATATACTAATTGTAAAATGGAAAACAATGAATTAAAATCTAGAATAAATTAGGGTCTTCCCCAGCAATCGAATCCCTTTCGGATTTTAATTCCACTGCAATTCATTTCTACACGGAAAACGACCCCTAAGTAATTACACAACAAATAATATAACCAAAACTAATCAAATCTACGAAATTCATAAATATTATGTATACAAATTAATATTATTAGTATTTAAAATAATTAATTACATAAAATAATATAAATAAACTAATTAAATTTACGTTATTAATTACTATTTGTATTACCAATTAATCTTAATATTATATAAGCTAATTACGTATACTCATTAATATAAGCAAATCACATGACTTTTCATCATTATAAATAAAAAAATTGAAACTATGTACCTAAATAAATACCTTTTGAAACTATGTACAAATATGAGTATTTCTGCCTAGGGTACTGGCGAATTCGCCCATGGTCTAGGCGAAATAAACCCGTGACCAAGATTCCTGACCCATCTGATTCTTGACCGGTTCAGACCAATAATCGGGGAATCCAGAAGTCTGGCAGGCATATCTCAATCGTACTGCGCCCGTTCGGAGCTACAGTAACAGGAATCCCCTAGTAGGAAGCCCCATAAGAACCTCCACATCCTGTAAGGTGATAGTCGCCTCACCCTGAATCAAGTGGAAGGTGTTCGTCTCCGGCCGCCACCTCTCAAGAAGTGCCGTGACGAGCTCCTTACACTGTGTGGCACCGACTATACATAGTTTCATTTTTTATTTATAATGGTGAAAAGTCCCAAATTACAACAATATAAGTAATTACTATCAATTATACAGATTAAAATTGATATTAAAACTAAGTAATTAATTACTATTACTACTAATTATACTAATTACTTATACTAAATAATATTTTATGTATTAATCAGTATTAATTGTACTAACCTCAACTTCTAAAATTGTCGCTGCACGATGTCGTTCAACATCACCCCATAAAATAGAAGGGTCGATGGGACCACTGTTTTGTACGCCTTGAGGCATATCTCTGAAGATGTAATCCATCTACAATTAGAGAAATATTAATTAATTACCCATAATCACAATTACACACATTATAATATTGAGAATATGGTACGTACTCCCGAACGAGGTTTGAAATTACAAAGGCAATGTGCGATGTAAGCTTGGATCGGAATAACAATTGCTCGCTACAAACAAAAAATAACACAATAACATTACTAATTAAGTTCATCAAAACTAAACACAAACAATAACCATAAAAACTAAGAACAACTCCAACCTTCAAAGAAATTTGAGAGAGAATGAGTGAGGTGTGAAGAAGAAGTGTGAATGAATGGGTTATTTATAACTGTTGTTCAGCAGCTCCTTTCCAGTGCTGCGCTGGTTAGTGAGCGCAACGCTCATGGGAGGGCCCCCCTAACGGTAGCCTAACGGCTACTGGTAACGGACAAAATGCCACTTGGTGATATGATGCAACATTCCGATTTCGGGGAGCAGACTAGCGCAACGCTGGCTAGTAGTCACATTTGTCTAATTTTGGACATATTTACGAGTTTTGCTACCGATGGTACATAAAAATAAAAATCAGCACAACTAAATGTTAAAAAAATTCAGATTCCCCATAAAAAATTGGATAGAATTATTTGGTTTGATTCTAACAATAATCTCGTAGTTATTAATTCTAAAAGACGACGGAAAGAGAAAAATTAATATCTAAAAATGAATATAATAAATATATATTGTTAATGTTACTAAAAACCTGTCCATTTGGGAAATAATGAGAGGGCAATATCACTATATCAGAGCATCTCTATTGGTAAATCATAATAAGTTTAATAAGCCTTAAATTCCTAGGTTTATGCTTTTACATTATTGGCTAATGATGGAAAATGTGAAATAAAATTTGGTAATGTGACATTCAAAGGTTCATGTACGTAAATCTTTTAATGAATAAGTTTAGAGCATCTACAATGGTCTTGAAATTTAAAGCTTTAACAAGTATGCCACATCATTTTTTTAAACACTCTAACTTATAAAGCTATTCCTACAATGGCATGAAACTTATAAAGCTTTATAACCTTTTAAATATTAATTAATAATATAATATGATTAAAATATTGAAGAAAAATAGCATTTTGCCCCCCTAAACTTTGCTAACTTTACAAATAGCCCCCTATATAAATACAACCTCCTAATTTGATCACTTTACATTTTGGGTCTTTCCATTCAACTAATCATTTTCATGACGTCAATTGGTACGCATTCAGTACACCACACTAGCTCCAAGACCATGTATTAGCTGACTAAGTATTTTATGATTGAGAATATAAGTATATATAATTACAAATTGTGAAATCGACAAATAAATCACCTAAAATTAATAATATAATATAATTAAATTATTATTAAAATAATACATCCCTTTGAAGATAAACAGGTCAAACTCAATTTAAATTAGGTATTTGATGGAATACTATGAAAAATGAAATCAATTAGTCCAAGCCTAAAAATATATATCTTCAATATATTATTCAAACCCTCATATCCCCATGTATCCACACTATGAGTATTTCAATCCAGCAATGTAACAACAATATACACCACAAAGTATGCCAACACCGCCTGCCGATACAAGACCTGATGATATGGTGGAGTCTGACGGAATGAGTAATGATGAATGTCGCAAGAGGTAGACCGTTGAAGATGACAAATTGCTTGCAAGCTCTTACCTCATCATCTCAACTGATAATGTTAAATCAATTCTTAACCAATGCTTCATTCAAACCAAAAGATAAAATCATAGCGGTTGGTCGGATGATCAAGTTATGGGAGCTGCACGAGAGTTGTTTTACTCCATGCGTAACAAACATTTTAAGTATGAGCATGTGTGGATGATGGTCAAATATGAGCCAAAATGGAACGCGCGCAACTCAAGTGAACCATCTTCGAAAAAGAAGAATGTGTCTGCATCTGGAGTAGACTCACTTGTAGGTGACGAGGATACACCTATTACCACTAATGATGATGAAGTTGAAAATCGTCTGATGGGTCAAAAGAGGGCGAAGAGGAAAGCCAAAGCGAAAGTCAATTAAATAGATGAAAGCGTAAGCGACAAGTGGAATGAATTTGTGCGATGAATGTGGAGTGGATGGACATGATCAAACGAATGAAAGAAGTGATGCAGGAAACCATTAACAGTAGTTCGATTGGGGCTGATTATGCGAGAAATTAGGAGAGAGAAATGAGTTGATTAGTGAATTGCATAAAGCTTTTTGCAAAAGCTTTCAATATACAAAGCTTTTGCATTCTCTCTCTTCCATAATTTCCACCTCATACTATTTTATGGATTATAATATTTTCACTTAAAGCTTTAAACTTTTAAACCATACAATTGTAGTCCCTAAAGCTTTATGTACATAAAGCTTTTAGTGCCACCTAGAACTCTTCTATGGTTGTAAAGCTTTTTCTAAAGCTTTAAACCTTTTACACAAGACCATTGGAGATGCTCTTATAGTCAAGTGGACTAATAGCATTTGTTTTTTCTCTTAATTTTTAAATATTAATTTTAGTTTTAAACTATTCTATAAACCTTTTAAAAGTGAACTATGCTTGAATAGGTTTATAAATAAGAGGTTTATTATAAAATGATGTGTCATGATGCATGGACCTCTAACATAGTTTATTATGAGAAATGCTTTGAGTATATCATCACATTAATAGGTCTCGTTCTCTCCTGTTTTTACTTTTCCTCTATTACTTATCAAAAGTAATTAAAACTAGCCTTAAAAAATAGTGTCAAAAAGTTATCGCGACTCAGCTCGACTCAATCCAACCAATAATTAAACTAACCAAAAGACAATATTTCAAAACTATCCTAATCTTAATATCTCAAAAAACTTCAAAATATGGAAAATATAATTTACCCCTAAAATGATGAATAAATGGCTCGATGAAGCCGCCTGCTCAACTCGACTTGTGACCGCTTAAAAAGTAAGTAATTTTCTATTTCCAAAAAAAGTAAGTAATTTCCTATAAAAGTAATTAGCCCTAATACACAAATCTAGCCAAACCTTTTCGAGAAATGTCAAATCTAGCCAAACCTATTGGAAAACCGAAAACCGCCAGTTTGGTTTTTTCCGTCGTATTTTACGTCGCTCTGTTAGCGACTGTTAATTAGTCCGCCCTGAGTTGGCTAGTAGATATTTCCGTCGAATCCACATGGCATCCACGTGGCATTACACGTCCCTAAAATTACCGTTGGGTAATTTTAACCCACTATGACGACATTAACTGGCTCTAGAACATTGCGACCTTCCATCTCTCTCTCATATGCTTATCTGAAATCTCCTTCGACAATCCTATGACGGCGAGAGCTCCATCGACGGACTAACTAGGCTGTGGAACGAAATCTCAACGAAACCTCCTTCAAACTCTCGATTCGCTGTGTAGCGCCCCAGTTCCAAAGGCGTTGTACCATTTACAAGGACATTCTTAGGGTTTAGCGATTTTGGGGATTTAGGGTTCTCCGTACTACAATCTTATGAGCGCGAAAGATACGATTTGTCTGGTGGGTAGAATACCGACAGCGACGGGTCCACAAGGTAAACCGAAACCTTTTCGTAAAGCTTTCCTTTTCTGGCGATTTTGTTGTTTATTGGTGTCTTTACTTCCCTGTTCGAAAACGGTGGTAGAGGACCACAAGTGGTCCAGTGGAAGCGCACTATGTTTGGGTTTCCCGCTGGTGGTCTCCCATGTGGGTCGAAAGTTAGGGTTTAGGGGTACAATTTGGTTTCCAAGTTATGATTTGGCCATTACTCTCAGTAGTTTCGGTTGTCGTTGTGGCCGACATAATTAGAAGCCGAAGTTGTCTGTTTGTGAAGACTAATAATAGTATATTACTGGTGCTGACATACTTGTTTGGCTTTGTTATGCGTTGGATTTATTCATTGCTCATATGGCGTTGGTTTTTGTCCCTGCAGATGCCTCCCAACTTTGAGATAACGCTACATCACAGTGGAGTCATGGATTTCAGTGGAGACGTACCTGCCTATGTAGGTGGTACAGCACAAACTATATACGTCGACAAGGATGAAATGTGCTACTACCAACTGAAGCTAGTTGGTCTAGATTTTGTGATGTACCGTTTGGTGCAGGGGATGTGGTACTTGGACCCCAACAGCACCATGGCAGAGGGATTGCACGAAATCTAGAATGAGTCGGATGTTGCAAATGGTTTACTGATAGCTGTAGGCGAGGACTTGAAGATTACTATCTTCATGACAGGGCACTACTTGGCTGACTGTGGTGCTGACAACGAAGAAAGCCCAATCGGCTCTAACATGGGTTTGAATCCTGACTCCTCGGTAGATAATTCAGTGGCGCCAGAGTTCATACATTTGATTGACGGCGACATACGTACCTCAGACGATGAATTCGCTGAAGCACTATTCACAATGGGTGTTATGAAGACTAGGAATAGGGTAGCATACATGGCATATTCATCTGGAGAGGAGGTTGATCAGTTGCCTGTCTCGCCTTCAGCTACAGCCCACGATTCAGCTGCCGACCAGCACTTGCGGGGCCAAAACCCACCTCAACCATTTACTGTGGGAGATGAGGAAGTGCATCTGGAACCCGTACACGATGGCAACGATTCCTCTGCCGAAGGTAGTGAATCAAGCTACCGTGGTTCAGAAAATTCTGACCACATAAGGGGTTTAGTGAGTGATGAAGAGGGCCCACAGGACATTTATGACGGAGCTCCTATCTACGATCCCAATTGCGACCACAAGCATATGCAGTTCGCGTTGGGGATGAAATTCATATCCCCACGGAATTCAAGCACGCAGTAGTAAAACACGCCATTTATGATGGTGCTAACTTGAACTGGTTGCGAACTGGGAAAGAGAGGTGTGAAGCACTGTGCCGTGAAAAAGACTGCAATTGGTGAATTTATGGTGCTTGGTACCGCCGTAACAAGAGTTTCATGGTTAGGGGCTTGGGTGACCGACATACTTGCCCTAGAGCCCAGTCCATAAACCAAGCGACAGCAAAGTTTATCGCTATTGATTTCCTCGAGCGTTTCCGTATAAACCGTGAGTGGGACGTGGGGCAAATAGTATCAAAGGTCAGACTCCGATACGGTATAGAAGTTACTCCGCGCCACTGTTACAGGGCCAAGAAGAAAGCTGAAGATATGCTGAACGGGGACCTCAAGATGGAATACAGAAAGCTTCGCAGTTACGTCCTTGAGTTGAAGAAGGCCGACCCCACGGGTCTGTTCATGCTGGAGGTTGAACCGCATCCGTCTGAGACAGCTGTATATTTCAAACGTATGTATGTGGGATTTTCCAGTTTACGGAAGGGATTTCTGGCGGGTTGTCATCGTATGTTCGGCTTAGATGGGTGTTTCCTCAAAGGTGAAGTCAACGGAATGTTGTTAGCTGCTGTTGGAAAGGACGGCAACAACCAAGTTTTCCCCATAGCTTGGGCTGTCGTTGAAGCCGAAAATCGAAGTTCCTGGACATGGTTCATTCGAGCATTAACTGAGGATCTTGGAGTCATCGACGGTCGAGGCTGGAGCGTAATTTCCGATCAACAAAAGGTATGTCCACTCTCTTCCTTGTGACATTTATTATGGTAGTTGGCACCTAGTGGCAGTATTGATTATTATGTTATGCGTTCTTTACAATTAGGGTTTGGTTGGGGCATTGAATGAGCTGATGCCGTACGCCGAACATAGGAAATGTGATAGGCATGTCTACGCTAACTGGAGACTGAAACATTCATCTGATGCGTTGAAAGAAATTTTCTGGGGAGCTGTGTACTGCTGTAATGAAGCTGACTTCACTCGGAGAATGAAGATACTGGAGATTTTCGAGAATGAGGAAACCGGCACGAAGAAACCTTTCCAGGATTTCATGAGGCAAGATCCGAGGACCTTTTGTCGCGCTTTCTTATCTGTAGTTCCGAAGTGTGACTCTGTGGAAAGCAACATCTGCGAGACCTTCAACGGGATAATAGTAAAGAGCCGAGGATGGCGGATTATAGATATGTTGGAGGAGATTCGACTCTATGCTATGAAGCGTGTGGTGAAAAAGAATAAGATGTTTTCCAAGTGCAAGGACACAATTTGCCCTCGTATCCGCACCATCATTGAGAATGCTAAGATACGGGCCCGCAATTGCATAACAACGGCTACACTGAACAACATATGCGAGGTCAATGAGTATGACGACGGATACGTGGTTGACATGCGCAACAACACATGCAGCTGTGGGTACTTCACCCTTTCCGGGATACCATGTACTCACGCAGTAGCTGCCGTTGGCTTTTTGAGGTTGAAAGTGGAAGATCATGTTCATGAGTTGTACAAGACTGAACGAGTGTCTGGGGCATATGGATATGGTGTTCCAGCACTTGTTGGCCGTCAGGCGACGGGCTTAGATGTTTTACCTCCACAGGGTAAGTGGATGGCGGGAAGGCCTAAGAAAGCAAGGAGGAAAGAACCAGCCGAATCGCAAGGCCGCCCACGGAGGAGTGGCACAGGTAGGCGGCTCGATGGTCGGGGCATGGCAATGCATTGTAGGACATGTGGTCAAGAGGGCCACAACATCAGTAATTGCCCATGAACAACACTGTACGTATGTCTACTATAAGAAACATATAATTCTATGTGCGTGCAGGAGCCCAACACTGGATTCTATGTGATTGCAGGAGCCCTACCCAGAAGGTGCGAATGATCAGCCGAACTTACAAACCGTCCCGGATCAAACACAACTAGCTAGTGGAAGAACACCATATGAAGCTGCAGATGACACCATGGCAAGAAGGAATGTGAGGCGTCGAGCCATTTTTGCCGACCAGCCGGAGCCTGCCACTGACAATCCAATGGAAGGAGATATTGGAGTCGTGGTCAGCGGACGTCGACAGAATAAATGCAAAAGTTGTGGATTTCATGGCCACAATTCGAGAACATGTCCGAAGAGGGTTGGGGTTCAGGTAATTCGTTTTTGAAATCATTATTAAACCTTACGTATGAATGACTATCGACTATGAACTGAATACTTTTATTGGTGCAGGCGGTGTCAATGTCAGTGCAGCACCGAAGGACTGTTGAGAGGGAAGTTCATATCGCAAACACTGGAGTTGGAGTGGCGTACTTTCCAGGCACGGGCAACACTTACTTCATGGTATGCATTTTTCTTCAAGTTGGGTGTCGACAATACATATATGAAGCTCATACTGAATGCTGTGTGAACTGTTAATGTCAATGTAGAATGGCAATGCCTCAACATCTGGTGGGCAGGGCGCGGATGGCGGTATACGTAGAGCTGAAGGTCTAGTCATGCCCCTCGACAACGATGCAGCCATCATTGATCTAACTCCGGTGCCGGGTAGCCAGCCACGAAGTCCCTAGGAACAAGTTGGCGAATGGTGGTTGAATGGTGTGGCCCGCTATCAACCCTTATTTTGTTATTTATGTGTGTAGCCAGCCACAAGGTCTATAAGACACTTTGGGGATTGATTTTGGCATGGTGCTTGAATGGTGTGGCCCGCTATCAACCCTCATTAGGATGTAGGTGCATTGAACACTCGTAGACCTAGTTTTTGTAGTACCTTCCGAACTTGTGGTGTATGGTACTCGTAGTAGTTAAAGTCGGATGTCGTTTCGAGTACGATGTAGCTCATGCCCGAAACAATATTTTGATGTGCTAAACAATGTTATGGGTCCATTGTTTTGTTTGAGTTGATGTCATATCGTGAACACATAAACCCTTGAATGACGGATGTTAGTTACACAGCGCGGATTGAGTAGAGGACAAAGACAATAAGTGTGATTACTACAACGAATCTGTAAGCTACACATCGCTCTAGCATAGCCAACACTTCCCGGACTTTCCGGACCTCGGACACCAATGCAACACATTCGTCGAGCATATTCGCCATTCGTTCGTGGATAACATGAAGTTGCTCCTTCCGTCGGGAAGATTTAACCTTCATATTAGCCACCTTCTCCTCCAGCACATATACTTTTCTCTCCAAAGCACATTTCTCCATCTTCAGCTGAGCAATGAGGTCATCATCTCTACTGCTGGCAGCGTCTACCCACTTGAAAAAACCGCAATCTTTGTTGCTATCCTGAAATACAAGTTGCAGCCCAAATAAATGACCCTAGTCGACATTGTGCTAAACTGAACACGGACGAACCCTACCTTTCAATGGCGGCAGCGGTAGAATTTACGGCCCGGGTTTTTCCCGGTCCACGAGGTGTTAATAGCACATGGATTGTTGTGCTTGCAGGATATTACCGCCGATGCCGCGCTTCCGGAACTCGATCCTCCTTGCGATTCCATTGAAACCCTAGATCATGAATATAAAAAAAACGAAATTGGAAGCCCACATCGACGAACTCCGCTAAATTACGAATACGGGCGGTTAATAGTGCCCAAATAGGTTCTAGATGAACGCCATCTCCAACACGACTGCAGATGCCAACCGCAGGGAATGCCAAAACATAAACAAATCAAAGAGAGGTCTCACCGGGCAGGTACGCTTCAAATCGTTGCAAGGAAAAAGCCAGAGTTGGGACGGCGTCGAGGAATCTTCCGCAGCAAAGTCAAGAGTTGTGCCGGCGACGATGAAGCCTTCGCTGCAAATTCCAGAGTGGGGACGGCGTCTAGATAATGTCGTCGAAGGCAGGAACTCCACTTACTTTATATGGAACCCTAAAGAAGGTTACCGTCCCACGTGCGTAAAAGGCATCCTTATTAATCCAACGAAGTGTGTAAGTGGCATCCATGTTGGCAGAAGAATCAACGTACGTGGCATCCTTGCTGGCGAAACTAACGTCACCGCGGAAAGGGGCCGTCACCGTTAGCGGTCAAACCTATCGAATGGATAGATCTGACTCATTTATTTTAGGTTTGGCCGGATTAGTGTCATGATAATAGGTTTGGCTAGATTTGACATTTCTCGAAAAGGTTGGGCTAGATTTGTGTATTAAGCCAAGTAATTAATAAAACATGAAAGGACACAATGACAGAAATAAATTGTAGATTCACCACCTGAATGTGAATGACCCCTCGTTATTTGAACGTTTTTTCTTTTATTTATAATATATTTTAACTTATTTTGGAATCATAAGCGGAAAGAATGAGTTGGTGACCAGCCAACCAAACCAACACAGAAACCTTCTTTAGCAGCCACATTGAATATAAAAAATGGACGAATATATCATCTATAGTAGTGGATATATATTCTGTTTACCTGCCAGCGAAATGAGATCTGATATTGATTTATCACATGTTGATCAGAGTTCAAATCCCCGACGAAACCAACCCAAATATTGTCATCTAAGGACAACTTAAGGCTGATAAAATAACAATCTCTGAGTAAAGGCTAAAAATCAAGGTATCGTTTTTCACGTGAAAATAAATTATTGTGGATTTCACTGATTCCAGTAGAAATGAATTAATAGGGGATTCACTAATTCTACCGTAATCAAATTCCTTATTTTCCCTTGAAATTATCGCATGGATTTAAAATAAAAGATCATACGGAATGATTGTACTACCCTATCCTAAACTTCACTCATCTCAACTCTGTATATTTTATCGTTGCAATAAAACATAATATATTTCCCCTCAACCACACCATATAATTAAGAAACCACATAACTAATGGTTTGAAAATCACTTTGACATTTGTATGTCATCATATAATTAAGCAACCACACCATATAACTAAAAACTAATTTGTGAAGGAATTTCCCACTGGAGAAAAAATATTGACCGAAGCAGAGGTCAGAGAAGAGAAAAAGAAAGAGACGAACCGATTTGAGTAATTGGCTGTGAAATGGGGTTTATTTTCTTTTATAACTGAAAATAAGGAATGAGTGAACTTTGTGGGCTTGTGGCTCAACACAGAAGCTAAAGAGTAAATAACAAAATGGTAGTATGGTCACTACACTGTTCATAAGAAACAAAAATGAACAGGGTAGATCCTTATTGCTTTTTATTTCGGGGCTTTCACCATAATAAATAAATAAATGAAACTATGTACCAAAACAAATATGTTCTGAAAGATGAACATTTATAGGTATAAACTCTCGAACCATGGGCGATTTCGCCCAGGCCCCAGGCGTTTTCGCCTATGGCCCAGGCGTAATTGGTTCTGAATGATTCCTGAGCAGATTCCTGACCGGTTCAGAGCAGACCCATGAGTCCGAGAGAGCAGTAGGCGATTTCGCCTGTACCCTGGGCGTTTTCGCCTGTACTAATGTGGATCAACGTCCTATAAATACCAGCTCCTCTCAAGCATTGTATTATAAAAAAAACATTCAGGTAGTTCAAAAATTGTTTGTCAACATTGAAAGATGGCCGACTCTGGTAGTTTCCGCGACTTCCGTATCCAGGTGTACTGGGGGGTCGAATCGTCCAGGATTGGTCTGGATTAGCATACGATGGTGGAGAGAACGTCCGTCTGAAAATGACCAGGCAAGCCAGCTATGCTAGCTTGGTCACCACGTTCGGGAGGAGAATTGGGCTTGGTCTGGATCGGCTAATCCAGTCATTTGTTTGGAGAATGCCGATATTCATCTAGGGTACTCTGTCTCATTACGTTGCTCGTACCATAACAGATGATACCGGTGCGCAAGTCATCTACGACATAGTTAGCCGTAACCCTAGTCACTACAAGAAAATACACCATTAGTCACGGTTTTTTTCACCTTTAGTCACGATAAAAACCATGACTAAAAAAATTAGTCACGGTTACAGAAACCGTGACTAAAATAAACCAAAATTGTCACGGTTTTTGGTGAAATCGTGACAAAAATTTAGTCACGGTTTCACCAAAAACCGTGACAAATTTAGTCACGGTTTCCATACGAACCGTGACTAATTGGCCCATTTTAGTCACGGTTTCTTTAAGAACCGTGACTAAATTCTGTCACGGTTTTTAGTGAAACCGTGACAAATACTAGTGACAAAATTGTAAGCTTAAACTTTCCAGTGACTGAATTTATAATGTTCTTGAATTAAAGTTTCAAACCCTTAACTCCTTCCGTTTCGCAATTTAAACCATACACTTATAAGGTTAACAAAAGGTCCCACTTTTATTCCTTTCGTTATACAAATCAGTCACTCAAATTTAAATTGTCAACTTATTATAATTAATGACGAAAATCTGTAATAATCCTAAATTTGTAAAAAATTTCAAGAGCAACCCCCAACTTTTCCAGTTATACAACTTAATCAATTAAATTCTTATATTCTTCATTTGGTCACTTTAAGTATTATTTTCGCAGGTTTCATCCCTCTTCTTCTTCGATCAGCCACGAAGCAACAGGCGAGCCTTTGACCACCGCCGACGTAGCCTTTGACCGCCGCCGTCGCCTTGACCGTCGTCGCCTTCGACCACCGCCGCCATCGCCTTCGACCGCCGCTGCCACCGCCGCCTCTCCCCCATCGACCACCACCGTCGTCTCTCCTCCATCGACCGCCACTGCCGCCGCCGTCTCCATTTTCAGATCTGGATTTGATCTGCCGATTTCATAGAGAAGACGGAGTGGTCCGGCGGCTAGCTTCTGGGTTATGGCCGGAGATGTGGTGTGGCCGTGTGGTGACTGCTATGAGTTGTGGCCGGAGATGTGGCTTGAGATCTCGTCGGAGATGCGGCAGTGGCGGCGTGGGATAGTAGTTTTGGCCGGAGATGAAGGGAAGAAGAAGGGTAGAAGAAGTTGTTGCTGGAGATGAAGGGAAGAATACGGGGCAGAGGAAGTTGTGGAGGGATGAACAATAAGGAAAAAGTAAGGGAAGAAAGAAGAAGGGGCAGAAGAATAAGGAAAGAAGTAGAAGAAAGAAAGAAGTAGAAAAAGGAAAGAAGAAGAATCACATCAAAAAAAGGAAAGAAATGAATGGCAGGGATTGCCAACGTGGCATATGGCTCATTCTTTGAAATGGCTTTGTCACGGTTTTAATGAAAATCGTGATAAAATTAGTCACGGTTTCCTAAAACCATGACTAATTTTGTCACGGTTTTCATTAAACCATGACTAATTTCTCACGGTTTTATAAAACCGTGACCAATTAGTCACGGTTACAGAAACCGTGACTAAGAAACTGTGACAAATTATGTTTTTTCTTGTACTGAGTGTCGAAGTTGTCCACTTTTACACCTTGATAGAAGAGGAGCCGTCTCACTACTCTTGGGTGCAAGGGGTCATGCCACCTCAGATCAAAGAGCAGAGCCAAACATACGATGTATCATACATGTCTACCAGTCGTGTCGATCCGGAGGTTGATCAAGAGGGACTGGCGCGAGATGAATATGTCACCTCTGATGACTCGGAGGACGAAAGAAGCCATTGCACGGAGGACGAAGGGAATCCTAATGTCGACGATGACATCGGCCAAACTGACGAGGAAGACGACGACGAGGGTGGGAGAGCCACGGAAGAGAGCATGGACATATATGTGCTACAGGAACATGCCACGAGCGGGGGTGATGATACTGACGACATCATGACAATCTCCAACACCTATTCCGTGGACATGCATTTCCAGATCCCAACGAAGTCGTACTGGTCGGTGGAGATGGAATTCTACTCGGGACAAACATTCGCAACGAAAGCCCAACTGGTGTCCCTAACGAAGAGTCAAGCAGTCCTCCGCAACTATAAGTACAAGTTGACCACCTCCAACTCGAAGGAATGGGCCATAAATTGCATCGAACCGACGTGTCCGTGGAGGATGCGTTCGACACTTAGCAAGAGATACGGCTTCTGGATAATAAGACAGCTAAACATCGGCCCCATTTGTGACCGATCAACGATACTAGGTCCCCACCCGCAACTCGACGTCACGCTCATCTCAGATGCAGTCATGCACATTGTCCGTAGGGAGTCGGGCATGAAGGTGGAGACAGTGATTGACTGCATTCTAGAGAAGTATCATCGCAACATTTCGTACAGGAAGGCGGGGTTTGGTAAGCAATGTGTTGTCGAGAAGCTGTACGGTGACTGGGTGACCTCCTACAACAACATCGAGACAATACTGAATGCTACTAAACTCACAAACCCCGGTTCACGATACTAGCTTAGAACCACTCCTGCCGGCGACAAAAGGATGTTCAAAAGTGTGTTTTGGGAGTTTGGCCCTTGCATAGAAGCCTTCAAGCACTGCCCTGGAGTCATGATCATTGACGGGACATTCCTGACGGGCAAGTACAGGCAAGTGCTGTTGATGGCAAGCACGTTTGATGGACAACATCAGATTGAGCAAATGACGTACGCTATAGTTGAACAAGAGGACGACGATAATTGGACATGGTTCATGGAGATGCTACAAAAACATGTCACCAACCGGGCCAACATAACAATCATCAGTGATCGACATGCAGGAATTGAAATGGCGATGCGCAATATTGGTCGAGGGTGGGTTTGGCGGTGGTGCCTACGTCATTACGTAAGCAACTTCAACAACAAGCACCGCAAATCATTGCTGAAGAGTCGCCTTTGGAACTTAGGTATTATACTAATTCGTTTCCCAATTTCGTTTAACAAAAAAACATGTCAGCCCCTTCTACCGCATCTCAAAGGTTCAGTTAGTGTATGCTGTGTAATTCCAACCAATATTGGGTCCTAAAGACTGGATAGCACACACAGGTCGTCCAATTATCCCCCATCCTGGTCTGCGTCGTGGAAAGGGACGTCCAAGACACACTTGAATTAGGAACGAGATGGATTGGCGCGAAATTGGTCGACCAAGTAAGTGCAAGACATGCGGTCGCACGGGACACAATTCGAGGACATGCGCAAGGCGTAGGGGCGGTGCCGGACCGTCGTCTAGTAATCAGCCTTGAAACATGAAAGTATATGTCTTCTCAGTGCGGTCTGCGTGCAGCATCCACTGAAGACAGAGGGAACAACATTGTTGTTGTAAGGAAAAACCAAAAAAATTTGTTCAAATTTACAGAGATAGAAGGGTAGGAAACCTAACCACAAAATCCGTACACATGTCGAGTGCGTAACGTATATCCTCCAGGTGCATGGCCACCCGATGCTGATGTCGCTCAATGACAGGTAACCAGCGAGCACCTCGCGGAAAGGTGGGGGGCAACACCCTGTATGTACCGCTCTGCAATACGGGGGAATCTCTCCAAGGCCCATAGCTCGACCAAGAGGGTGAATCCGCCAATGTCATCGGTGGCCCTCATACTACCAGCGGAGAAAAAGGCCGCCCTCCCCATGACCTTATACAGCCATGCGAGAACCGCACTACCCCAGCTGTATGTGGATGCAACCCTCGGGTCCCCAATAAGCTGTAGGAGGTGGACCTGTATGTGATCTCCATTCCGGTCAGCCAGTAGAACGCCAGTTACCAGAACGCACGTGTACGCCCGTGCATGATAGGTAATAACCTCTGCTGTAGCGCCATCCGGCAGACGATCGAATAGCCTCTTAACCCATGAAACCCTAACTGTCCTGCCCTGTATAGCGTTAGGTGGCGGTGCGACGCCCAACCACTGCTGGCATATATCAGTGACGGAGCCTCGTCCGGAGATACAATAAGAGGACTTCCCGTATTAGGAAGTTCGGTGAGAACCTCCATGTCCTCTAAAGTGATAGCCTCACCAGCGACCAGGTGGAAGGTGTTCGTCTCGGGTCGCTACCTATCAATCAATGCCGTGACCAACTCTTTACACGGTGTATGACCAAGTACCGCACGAACCCCTAGAAGTCGGCACCCCTCCAAGAATGGCTGATACTGTGGACTCCAATGTAGTGATGAGCTCCGCTGGCGCATCTTCAAGGCCTTGCACTCAGAAGGGCTACGCCAAACAAAACCAGCCCTATGCTTGTTCTCCCCCCCCCCAGAGGAGAGAAGCATTCCTAGGTTGAGGTCTACTAGCCTCGGGAATGTCATCCACTAGTGGCTCAGACCATCCGTAGTAAGACATCTATTGTAAAGTAAGTTGGTAGGTTAGTATACGGGGTCATATGTTTATTTTCATGCAAAGTCCGATCTAGTATTCCTACAGACAAAAGTGAACTATCCTAAATCACACTAGATAACGCTAAGTTCAATTTTGTAGTCCTACATACAAAATTTAACAATCCTAATTCACACTAGCATGCAACAGAGAAACAATCTCAAATCCATAAACAACCTAATTTAAAAAATTTAAATAATGTGCACACTACTTACCTCGTGTAATGGTCTCCAATGAATATCTCTGCAAGACACGAACGTCCTTTGCTTAAAAATCCTACAACGGCAATAGGACAATGTAAATAAATAATCACAAATATTTTGAAACTTATGCATGTAACCTAAGAACCCTAAACTAATGTTGTAACCAAAGTCCTAAACTAATTCTCTAACATAAATCCTAAACTACATCTCTAACCTAAATTAACATTCTTAAACTCATTCTCTAAATTCAACACTAAACTAATTCTCTAACCTAAACCCTAAATCCTAATTCTCTAACCTAAATCCTAAACTAATTCTCTAACCTAAACCCTAAACCCTAATTCTCTAACCTAATCCTAATTTAATTCTCTAACATAATCCTAAACTAATAAAATGAAAAACAAGAGAGGACAAGGGGGACTTACCTTGGAAGGGGAGAGTGGTTGGAGGGGGTGAGGAGTGAAATAGGGGTGCTGGTGGGGTTTTATAGCGGGGCGTTTTCGCCCAATCAGCTTTAAACGCCCGGACCATAGGCGAATTCGCCCAGCCCTAGGCGAAAACGCCTGTGGTCTGTTCCTGAATTAAACTCGGCTGGTTGGCAGTTGGTTGACCCGAATAAATGATTACGCCTGGGCCATAGGCGAAAACGCGGTCTGGGCGAAATCGCCTATGGACCGGGCGTTTATACCTATAAATGTTCATACTTTCAAAACGTATTTATTTTGGTACATAGTTTCATTTATTTATTTATTACGGTGAAAGCCCTTTTATGTCTTAATAATATATATTAAATAACTAAATACCCAATCTAAGCATGTTTTAAAACTATTTACAAATCTATTATTGTTTATACCTATTTTGGTCCCTTATAGAAACAAGCATACACCGCTGGGAATCAGCCGTTTGAAAATATAAAGTGGACTTTACACGACCACAAGTCAGCCGCAGATGGTGAGTGGAGAAACCTGAATAATAATACACTGTGACTCATTTCCCCGAGCACTCTTTCTCCATTCCTCTTGCATTCTCCATAATTTCAAACAAGGAAAATAAGTGATTTTTTAATTTTTTAACTCATCTCCATTTGTATATAAATTATTGTTAGGTTTCTACTTAATATAATTATTATTAGTTAGTTAGTTAGTTAGTGATTCGTTAGATAATTTTATATGAAATAAATTAACCGGTTCGAATTCGGTTAAGATACTTCAATATTCATACTTTAAAAGTACCCGTACCCGCACATAACATTTTTCGGGTTCACCCATACCAAAAAAATACCCGGTCAACTCACATTTTATTGTGAGGAGACAACACACAAAAAGGGAGTACAGACTCTAGATTTATAGTGTTTATCTTCCCATATTAAACTACATTTCACAATCATTGATGCAATTATGATGAGTATTTGGTGTAAATGTGTTAACTATGTGATTCTCGACTCCAAGTGCGTACATTATCCATATTTTGGCTATTTTTACCTTGGTTGTGAGTTTTTTTTGTTGAGCCTCCAGGTTACCACATTGTAGAAGACTCTCTCACGAGTCCAGTGCTTCAAATAAGACCAATTTGGAGTTCGGAAGAAGCGGGAATCGCCAAAATAAGAAGCTGGAATTTCTTCCAGTAAAGTGCGCTCGGCTGCATAGAAAAGTGTACCGGCGCACTTTTTGAGGCCTCCCAACAGACTTTTTCCCAGAAATTCGGATTTTTCTGGATTTTGGGGTTTTTACCCCAAAATAAAGAGGAAAAATGCATTCTTCATTCTGTATTCAATTTTGAGAGGATTTCCATGACTTGGAGAGGGTTGACAGCTTATTTTGGAGCAATCAGAGAGATCTTAACCCCATCATTCCATCCTGGAAGACGCTCGGAGCTAGGACTTGAAGATTCTCATGATTTTATATGTCATGAATCATCCGAAATTAGGGGTTTTCATATTTCCTCTGTTCTTCCTCTGTTTTAAGATGAATTCTTGTGTAGTCTTTGAATCTTGTTTATCAGATATGAGTAGCTAAACTCTTATAGCTTAGATTAGATGAACCCTAAGTAACCCAGGGCTTTAAAGCGGTCACGGATCGGTGGTATTTAGATTTTAATTCAGACTTTCTCTTATTCGTGTTTAATTCGTTTTTTGACTCTGTTTCTTTTCTGGCTTGATCACCTAGATTAAATTCTTGTTAGAATAAAGGCAAAAAACCCTCATACAGCACCAACTATTGTGTAATTACTCATTTATACACGAACTTTTCCGAATTACACATTTGGCATGGACTTCACAACACGATGTTTATTATGGCATCCGCTCGACTTCCGTTAGATTTCCAGCTGACTAAGCAGACGGAAGGTAATGGCGGCTGACGTGGCACGCCAACTGTGTAAATGACCCAAAAAATTTCACATTAATAACTCCTTCCTGATACCCTAATTATTACCGCACCTTCCCTATAAACCCTATTTTCTTCTTCCCTACCGCCCCACTAAACTTTATCTTCTTCTTCCCCCTATTAAAAACAGCTTTCTTCCCTCTTCTCTATTCACATTTCCGCCGACGGTAGTTTCTTTTCCAAAGATTCTTCTTCACCCCACAACCCAAAAAACTTCATCTTCTGCTTCGTCGAAGGCTTCCCATGGACTGCAGCGGAATTCCCGGATCTTCAAGCTCGAAGGCATCCACCAGCTCAAGATCGAAGTTGGTGCTGTGCAACCATAATTGTCCGGCGATTAGAAGATTGCCGGTACGCCGAACAACATGGGGCGAAGCTTTTTCAGATGTCCGTATTGGCAGGACAAGCACATGGACTATGGGTTTTCCGTTGGGCTGACGATCGGACGAAGGAGCTAGGTCGTTGTACAAGTCAGACGGGGATTGATAGAGGCGAATGTACAGAGGGCTTGGACATGGTAATCCAGGAACTTAGGGATGTAAAGAGAATGTGTGTTGTGCTTGAGAATCGAATTGGATATGTAGTTGTAGTTCTTTTGGTTGTTGTTGCTCTCATTTGTGTTGTACTGTTGAAAGTATAGTGCACTTTGCAAGGGTAATCGAACTGATGCTAATTTAGATTGCAGTACCAGTAAAACACAATACTCGTTCATACCCATAGATAAGTACATCAGACCAGGTTCAAAAGACTAACCACACACTAGAGTTTGCTACCGGCATTTGAATAACATAACACTAAAACTACCAAATTAAGACCCATATAGTACTGACTAATTGTTTGCAGTGATACAAAAGAGAACATTGGGTCATTGCTTGCACAAAATAAACATTTTCTGATCAGTCTTGCATCTACTCCAGTGGGCTTGGTTGAGTTACTGGGGGTGGAGTTGGCTGCGTGGCCACATTATGCTCTTCAACTTGACCTCCTCTGTGTGTGCCCTACAATTGAGAAGGAAAGATGTTACTACTAACACACATAGAGTGCATAGGCATAGTTAGAAGGAGTTCAAGATGCATTCTCACCCGGTAATACATGTTTCCTGTCACGAGGTTCTGATACACTCCAACACCTTCCATTGCAGTCTGCACTTCTTGCTCTCTTACTCTCCTGCTTGTGCTTGGATTCACAATAGACTGTGCACCAACATACAAATAAATGTCTCATGTGGAAAGAACAAGAGTCAGAGCAAACAAAATAGAGTTATGTCAATGGTTTCTCACCTGGACACCGAGTGTCTGCAAACACATCCTAGCATTGTGGCATGCCGCCTTGCACTTGGAAACCCTAGCCGGCCTGCCTTCAGTTCGAGGGATAGTTGATGCAAACCTCCGGGATGCACTTCTAGTTCTTGGGATGTTGTTCTCTGGACGGTTGTTCACCGTATCCTTTTCTGGACACTTTCGTGCGTTGTGACCTGCCTTCTTACATGTCCTACAATGCATTATTACCCCCTTCCTAGACATTACTGTCCCCTTACCATTTTTTCCTGCACGTACTTCTATCTCTTGCTGTTCTCTCCGCCTATTTTTCTTTGGCCTACCAGGCATAACTCTGTCCTTCAGAGGGAGGATGACATTTTTTCCAGCCTCCTCCCAGGCTTGCTGTCCTGGTAGTGGAGGGATACCACCGAATTCGTATGCTGCTCGTGCATAACGAACACTGTAGTACTGGTGGACCCAGTACGTTATATCTTTCCTAAGGAAGGAGGCAACAGCTATAGCATGAATACATGGAACCCCACTGAGTCCCCAATACCCACAGGTGCATGAGCCCTTATCTAGGTCGACGATATATCCGAAATCGCCTAGTTCACATTCACATACTAGTTCAGACGTCTGTCTTATCACACAATGCCTAGCAACCAGCTTCCATTTCTCCATTTTAGAAACTATTCTTGGGCACAACCTATCCCACTTCAGCTTCTCAAACATCCTGACCTTGCTCACCAGCCTACCCATCACATACCCCCTTATCCCTTCTAGCATGTTAATTATCCTAAGACCCCTCCACTTTACAATACATCCGTTAAAGGTTTCAGATATGTTGCTTTCGATGGAATCTCATTTGGGGAGTCTAGAAACATATGCCCTTGTGAATGTTTTGTAATCTTGATTAATGAAATCATCATAGCAACCAATGTCCTCACCTGAGGTCTGCAAATGTTTCAGCTAAGCTAGGTGAAGTTTGCACTCGTGCTCATTGCAACTGTACACTATATCCCAGAATGATTTTCTTGCAGTTGCAGATTTGTGTTTGATTTTCCAGTTTGCACTCACGTGTCGGGCGCACTTGCGATGCTCAGCCAGTGGCAGATCTTCAAGTTAAGTGTCAACAAGACCATACAAATTGTAATGCATTCAAGTAACGTTAATTCTCAAACATTGAAATCTGTCAGGCATAAAAACTGTAATGCTAAGTGAGGAAAGATATTACCTTCTGCTGGTCAGATATTACAGACCATCCAGTTCCATCATCCAGACCCAAGTGTCCCTTTAGAAGTTCAATAAACCAACTCCATGAGCTTCTACTCTCCCCTTCGACGACGGCCCAGCATATGGGGAACATCTGATTGTTCCCATCCTTGCCTATAGCACTGATGAGGATACCCTTAACTTCACCCTTTAAGAAACAGCCGTCTACGCCAAACATTCTACGACAGCCCTTTAAAAATCCCTTCTTCAAGCAACTGAAGCCTATGAAAAGTCTTTTAAATCGTACATTATCTTCAACAATAACTAGATCGACATCCAGTGCAAATACTCCTTCAGGGTCGGATTTCTTCAATGCAAATACATACTTCCTCAACTTTGCATATTGCTCAGCCAAAGAACCCTCCAACAATTTTCTAGCTTCACGTTTGGCATTAGCCACAACCCTAACAGTCACTTCAACTCCATGTTCTGCCTTAATCTCCCGTACAAGATGTCTAACATTCAGATCAGGATTGATACGAAACTTGGCTAGGAATCTCTTGGCAACCCACTCGGAGTTCGCTCCTTTCATGTACATTGTTCGTCCGCAGGTGTGTGGCTGCCCCATCGACTTGATAACGAATGCCTCTTTGTCTCCAAACCAGCTAGCATAAACCCTCCAGTTGCAGGTTGGTTTCGCACATATTGCCTCTTTATTCTTGTTGCTACTGCGTACCCACTTCTATACAGTGATTGACTACCGCATCCTTGAACTGTTGGGGGCTTGTAAACCTTAACTTCGGTTTCAGAACAAGGAGTTTGTGATCACACCTCGGGTCGTAATATGCTTCACCTGCTAGTGAGTGAACCTCGTGTCGTGTGATTGGATTGTGAGGATGCACGATAACTAGACAATGTACAACTTGGCAGTGTAGAGGCATTGAAGGCTTCGGTTTGAATATCATCATCTGAGTCGCAAAGTTGAACTGTTGACGAATCTTCGTTAATGTCATCAGTGGGCACGTCGAAGTCTAAATCCTCATTGTCTGCTTCTGAACCATCAGATGGCTTGTTCAGAAATTCCATGCCCTCCAAACCATCATCTATTACATGGATTTCCTCATGTGCCTGTTTTCTGTTGACGGTCATCTCATTCATTTGTTCAACCTCCACACCGTCTGGCTGATTGAAGGTCCTGACTCTCCTCCTATACTAAGTCAAGCCCAAGTTCGCCATTGCTTCAGCAAACTCAGGGTCTGACGTCCGATCCGAATCATCAAGCAAATGGACTCCAACATCGGTCGCTACTGCCGACACATCTTCTTCTGGATCGCTGCCAGTGGCTTCATCTTCATTGTCTCCACACCGACTGTCTGACTGGGTTGTGACCATGTACACCACCAGAACCCCTTGGTTAGCCTATTTAGCCATACGCAACACGTCCTGGTCGTTGCGTAGGGCATGCACTCCATCGGCAATGCTCTCCCCTGGCTTCACAAACCACATTCCTTCCACAGCATGGTACTTAAGGTCCTCCGTGGCAATCTTCACTAGTTGGAAGTAGCATAAATAGTCACCATCGAAAATGTACTCCACAACAGAACCACCTTGGTAGTCTCCTCCTCTATCCCCTAGTTTCATGGACCCCCCATGATGAACGACAACTTCTACCGATCCGAGATTCCTGCCAACAATGACAATAAAGTCACCATCAGATCCTAAAAAAAACACTGACAAATCTTTAATCTCGGTTGACCCAAGGCAGGAAGCTTCCAAATATGATAAGAATGAGGAAAATGATTGCGGCTAGGGTTTCGAAACGCACATGCTTCAAACAGGACCAAAAGATGGTGTGGTCCCTATTGTGTGGTCCAAGAAAGAAGAAAACGAAAACGACATAAAGGGGTTGTAGGAAGAGGTCCACTAACCCTTCTGAGGAGTCGCTATTTCCACCTGAGTCCCCACCATCGTCGTTTCTAGAGGAGTTGCTATTTCCGACCATTACACCCACGATACCAGTCGACGTTCCGGTCAATGCTTTCGCGAGCTCCGACTGTACAAGCTTTAGGCAACGAAGTAAGCAGAAGACGACGATGATTTCAATAACGAGAGAGAGAAGAATGGCGAGAATCGGAAGAGGAACCAATGGAGAGATACGATTCAGAGAATAAAGATAAGGTTTTGGGGAGTTGGAACCAATGGGGAAGAAGAATAGACGGGACATGACATTGGGAAGATAAATCGGCACGCATGCCGGCGGAAATATTTTCCTCTCTCCCACATTCACACATACACCCATAAATTAATCTGACGTGGACTATGAAACAGATCCACGTACTCCGTCGAACTGGCCACGCATGCTATCCTGCCATGTCATCGTGGGAAATTCTAACGGACTTGGACGGATGCCATAATAAACATCGTGTTGTGAAGTCCATGCCAAACGTGTAATTCGGAAAAGTTCGTGTATAAATGAGTAATTACGCCATAGTTGGTGTTGTATGAGGCCTTTTTGCCTAGAATAAATGATAGTGGCGAACGTGCTCCTTGTTCTAGAATATCGAATTAAACAGTCAACCTTTTCAACGGATTCACATGACCAATAGGGATCGTTTAGGGTTGATCCATTTCAAGAGTAGCTCATTAATCAATATAGGTGCACCAATCATTTATTCCATTGCAGAAGCGAACGCACGAACAAATAATTGATCTTGGTAAATAGTTCAATAGTAGCGAACGTTCGTGAACTTAAACCTATGGGTAGGGAGCTACGATGGTGATTAAGAATAGTTTAAATTGAGTCTGAAACCTGCCGGTCTTGTGATTACCAATGCCTTGGTGATCTTAGGGGGATTCGAAGTCTAAGTTATCTTCTCATTAATTGAATTCAACCAATCAATCAATCTGTTCTCTTTAATTAGTTTACTTTTCTTGCATGATAGTAGTAGAAATCTCGTGGAACTCACACCACAAACTTGTTTAAAACCCGAATAGTTGTTAATTCCTTTGAGTAAACGTTAAGAAGAAAACCCGTCGAATACGATCTATCCTACTTTTGTAGGTTAGTTATTTGACCGCTGATTTACAACTTATCAACAACGTATTTGGACAATGGGGTAAATTTACTCATTTTGATTAAATGAGTATATATGTTTAATTATTGTTGACGTTTATCTATTATTAATAATAAAATAAAATTGGTCAAAAATATTGGCAGTCACCTAAGTTTGGGTTTTGTAGTTTTGGGGGCAGTTTCGGAGAAGTATGTAGCGTGAGTGGCATTTTGACGAACTATGTCCATATAGGGGCAAATGTGAAGGGCAGCCAGCGCCTAGCTGGCTAATGAGCGACGCGCTCACTAGCCAGTGCCGCGCTGACTGCTTTGTGCTCAACTACCACTAACGGCAGTTGAAGATTGTCGTTAGGGATTTAAGGTTATCCAGCAGGTGTCGCGCTGGCTGGCATGCGCGTTGCTTGCTGGGAAGCCCTAAACCCTAGATCTACCTATAAATACTCCCTCTCACCCCAGTTTGCAGACACACCTTCTTCCCAAACCCCCAAAGTTCATTGACGGCAACATCTTGAAGCAAATACGGCTCTCAGTTCTGCAAGCAATATGGCCTCTTCTAGTCGACGTAAGTGAATGGTTGGTTGTTTTTTTGCTTCCCAGTTATTCCTCATTTGTTATGTTGCACTAATTTCTACTCTCATTCAGTTTCAGATGTGGAAAGGATAATGTTCAAGATGAAGAGGCAGGAGGAGGAGAACCTGTTCATTTACGAAGGAGGCCTCGTCGAATGCAAGTGCGGGTTAAGGACAACCAGATGTATTGCCTACAATCTGGAACGCTATTTCGGTTGTCCTCTCGAGAAGGAGGGTAGGAGTTGTGGGTTTTATGAGAAATTAGAGGTGCGTGAGGCTGCGGATGAAGTGACTAGGGAGAAGGAAGAGGTAATCCAGAGGCAGGAAAACTCGATTCGGCGTCTTACAGAATGGGTGAAGGGTCTCGAATCCCACAACACGGTGCTGGAGGGTTATATAGATGTCCTGGTTAAGGGGAATCGATCTCCTGATCATGACTATAATGGAAAGAGTATTGGAGGGGTTGAAGTGATTGTTGTTATGTATTAGTTATTTTGTTGAACTCGTACGTTATTGGAGGGTTGGTGTCTCCCTTATCTGTCATGGTATCCCTTTGTTATATTTGGAGAATTGGAAGATCCTATGTTGGTTAGTTTGTTTTCAAGTTTGTCTAGCAAATTTTTTATTAACAACACGACTAAAAATAAGGAGAAAGTTCATTACAACTGGAAAGAGAGTACATAAATACAACACAATTACAGAGAAGAAAATGAAAATGAATTAACCATTCCTGGAGGGGTTGGGGTTTCTGTTGCTTTGCTTTGCCCGCGTGCAAGTCCTTCTGTTGTGGACATCTTGTTTGTAATAGCTGCAATGAGGCTCAATCTCTTCGACCCAGTCCATCTCATTGTGTATGCGTGAATGGCGTGGCCTACCGAATTTCCTAATTAATCTCTGCTCGGGAACGAAATGCAACCCTCCATGTGGCTTCCAGTCCTTTCTGCCCCCAATTGGGTGGAAAATCATACCGTATATCCGACTCACATTCTCCAGCTTGTAATGTTCATTAACGTAGTATAAATGATCTTGACGAGCATGTTGAATGGCTGTCATGGCGTGTGAACATGGCATTTTTTCTGCTGGAAGTTGCCACAGGTGCACGACTCGTCCTGGTCGTCGTAATACAGATTCATTGTCTGCGTATTATTCCCCCTCCCATTTGTCAGATTTGGCGCAGTCTGCACATCGAACACCCCATTCTCATAGTCGTAAGTCCTTACTACATGGGTATATGACTTGTTCAGTCATTTACCCATCCGCTTGAGACACAGCTTGGTCCATATTTCCCCAGTCTCCACTTCTTCTCTAATCCTCATCCATCGATCTTCAAAGTATCCAACAAGCCTGTAGAAGGTGGCCTCCACAAGAGCTGCAGACTACCTTGAACTTCCCATTGATACTCTCTACAATGTTCGATGTCATGTTATTCCATTGTGCCCCATCGTTGCATGAATCAACAGCTCTCGACCAATATAGTTGATCGTGAAGTACCCAATCAGTGAGGCACATTTCCAGTCGAGCATCTGTTCTCATGAATGATCTGACCCCCTTTTTCGAATTTTCTCATGGAGGATTTTTTACCTGCAAGGGTCACACAATGGATGGGGTTCAGTAAATGATGATATGTTGAAAATAAAGTATTCGGGAGTTTAATGATACCTACATAGATTTGCCAAGCGATGCTTCATGGGTGGACATTTTGCCTTGGAGTTGTAGTTGCTGACGTAGTGATGTGAACACCAGTGCCATTGCCATCCATTACGAATCTTACTCATCGCATTCCTGATTCCGTCATGTTTATCTGATATGACACAGACTTCGCGTCTGTCGGTTACGAGATCCTGAATGCAATTGAAGAACCACTCCCAGTTCACCTGATTTTCGCGAATGCCACAGTGAAGATGTTCTTGTTGCCATCGAACGAACTAGCAATGAGCAACGTATGCTTGCATTTTCCAGTAATGAAAGTGTCATCCACGATAAGCACAGGTGGGCAGTGCTTGAATCCTTCTATGCTCGGACCGAAACTCCAGAAAACTCGTTCGAATTAAAGAACAGTACCTCTTGTAACTGCGAAAACGGGGACTGACGAAATCCACTTGTGTATCGGGGTTCCAATCCTGGATTGCCTTCAATACTGTTGGCAAGTTGTTGTATGATTCTTCCCATTCGTCGTAGATTTTCTCCATGGCATGTTGTTTTTTGGTTCATGCTTTCTTGTATGATATACTCCGTCCGAACTGACTCAAAACCTCAGCCTAAAGATGTTTGATCCTCACATGAGGCGTTACTTTCACGAGATGGAAACGGCATCAGCTATAACTTGGACATCGAGCTGCTTCGCGCTAATGTTGTCCATACTCCATTGACATGTATGATCTGGGTTGAGTTGTCGCACGGTCCACATTCCACTATTGTCGGGAGTGAGTCTGATTCTCCAACGACATCCTTTGTGCTTGTAGCCGGCACATTTGAGCTATAGATCTGCCTTCTTAGACCGTGTCATTGTCAGCATTTGATTGTTCTTCAAAGCGTAATGTTTGCAGGCAAGTTATGCGTCTGCCTTCGACTCAAACTGTTGCCCAAGCGCGAAGCCATGTCCGTCAAGGTGGAAACGAGGCATTACGTTGACGCCGTACTCGTGGTTGCCAGTAACCATTTGTTCGTCGATATCCGACGGTAAATGCGTGAAGAATTCAGAAGGGGTGTAGCCACCGGGTGGAGGTCGTGGATGGGGAATCTCTACAGCACTATCAACTACCACATCTGGCTCAGAGTGGATTTAAACATCATTATCTGTATTGATTTCACTCTCAGATGACTGTTGATTGTCACCACTCTCAAATCCCGGTGGCGTATCATTGTCCCCCTCTGGGTTTGGAGCATTTGGTTGAACGTGATCGATAATGGGTTCCCTTGACCTCCTGCTCCCAGTAGTGTGGCGCGAGTGACTACTTTTTTCGCTCTCGCTTGTATGATCATATGACATGCTTGCACTTGCACCCACGAACACCTCCTGGCCTTGTTGTAGCGTCAGTCCGTTCTTGAACTCAAAGTACAGCAATCCGGTAGGAGGAATTCATGTTCATCATGTCGTACACGACCTCGAATCCCGTGACGCCCATGATGGGGACGAGAAAGTGAGCCGTAAGTTCACCGCCAATATAGAAGGGCCACCGCCATGTTAGAGTTCTCACCACCATCGTGCTCTGCTAACCCATCTTTTTTAGTAACTTCGGGTATGCCTGCCATAGAGGCAATCTCGCAATGAGATGTCTGTCGTCCATGCTAAGTCGGATAAGGTTGCCCCCGTTGTAAGAGAGGCCTGAAGCTGTGGCGTCTACTTGTTCCCCACCCCATCGAAGCTAGAATGTAAACCCCATTTGGAAGTAATAGTAAGATGCAATGATTTTTTGAGAAGTGCGAATGGTCTCCAAGCATATCCAGTATAAATAAAAACTATGATAGTGGGATGCAGCTGTCAAGATTCTCTAATTATGACAACATGTAACCATCTGACTTTACGTCAGTGGGAAGTGGGATGCAGCTGGCAAGATTCCCCCACTATGACAACATGTGACCATCTAACTTTACGTCAGTGGGAAGTGGGATGTAGCTGGAAAGTGTAGTGGGGATGAAAATTGTACACACTCAAAAGACAAAAAAGAATTTACCAAAATACAAGATACAAGAGTGAAAATACGCTATACGATCTGAAATATGAGATACATGTCTACAAATACGTGGTAGAAGTCTGAAAATACGCAGGGCATCCCTAATTTGGTATAATCCCATGTGGGCTAGAATCGACTCGAACCTACTATCATAGTCTACGATCTTCTTAGAATGGTGAATATTATGTGTCATGTGTGGCTCCTAATTTTTTAGGGACATATGGGGGGAGTAATTAGTAATCTAAGTAATTCTAAATATGACAGTTAAATTATTCAATTTAATAATGAAACTTAACAATCACTACGCATAAATATCATATTACATAAATATCATGCATATAATAGCAGAAAATGGTTATTATAATAATAGAAAATGGTAATTATTAACAACACAACTAATAACGTTACATATTTATGATAATTATTAATTGCACAAAACTACTTATATTTTCCTAATTTCACATTCACTAAATTCTAGTTATATCAAGTAAATATTTGTATTTATACTAACCTCAGCGTTGAATACTAGGGCCGCATGATGTCGATCACCATACCCACCCCCCCCCCCCCCCCAAAATGCTTGGGTCGCTCGGGCCAATGGATACGCTCTCAGGAACATCTCCAAACATGTAGTCCATCTGCGTTCAAACATGCATACGTCACAAACCATATGAAATAACAAAAGATTAATTAATTTATTACACATTTTATTATTCATTGATTAATAATGTTTATTTATTATATTATATAATTATTATTAATCATTCTTCACTCATCTTCCTTTTTTGAAATTGTGGAGAATGCATGAGGAAGGAAGCAAGAGTGCTTGGGGAAATGAGCACAGTCAATTATTATTCAGCTTGTGACCCTCCAAACCAGTCATGCACAATAAAAAACTATTTTTATAAGAGGCCAAAATAGGTATAATCAACAATATATTTGTAAATAGTTTTAAAACATGCTTAAATTGGTATTTAGTTATTTAATATATATTATTAATGTAAAAAATCCATATGTTTGAGACTTTGTTCATCCTTCTATTACACAAGTATCCTTGTTCTTGAAGTTTGTACATACAATTTAATTGTTTAATTTTGGCATGATCACTTTCTTGTCTCCTTTTGTCTCATACTAACAATACCTTCAATTTCAGCTCAAAACCATGAAAATGTGAGATACTTATTCAAAATTGAGATTTCACGTAGAATTTAAAACAAGTTAGAACTCGTAATGGTAAATTTAAATTGTAGAATCATAAGATTTTTAAAATATTTAGGACAACAACACATTAATCATAATCATAAATGTATCATATTCTTTTATCTAAGTGGTTTGAGTTTATTAGACGAAATAAAGATTGATTATATAACTCCTGAATAGTTGAGAAAAAAAATTAAAGATGAAGGTGGAGTCTTGAGTAGCTGTTCAAGGGATAAAATCTCTCTCCCAGTAGAGCACTCTCCTCTCTCCCAGTAGAGCAAACTCATCTTCCTCTTGTGAAGGACCATCGTCGTTCTGTTTACCTGTACCCCTAATCCTTAATCAACCGCCCACCTCTCCTCCAAACACCCGTCACCCCTCAGCCGATAACTCTCCTCCCCTCCCTTTCTTCCAACCCTCACCCCCTCACCATGGAAGAAGAGAACCCCATCCAAGATCTAATAGAGCAAACATCACTACTAAGCATCGACCCAACAATCTCCCTAACCAGACAGACCAACAGTACCCAAAATCTTGCAGAAAATCGATGGTTGGTAGGTTTATTAGCGACAGACCATGTTCACTCACCTGGATCAGAAACAATGCACAGCGTGTGTGGCGGCTAAAAGGCAACCTTCGCGTACAACCTTTACCGGCCGAGAATCACTTCCTCTTTACTTTCTTTGAAACAGAGGACAAGCGACGCATAGAGGATGCTAGCCCATGGACCATAATGCAATCACACCTCATTCTTTCAGATTGGAGTGTGGTGGGTAAACCAGAAGCTATAACATGACCATACCACAGCATGGGTCAAAATCACAGGGCTCACACCGGACCTAAGAAGCTCAGACAACCTGACTCTCATCGGTGGCCTTTTCAAAGGCATGGTCGGAACGGAAGACAACGGTCGAAGCAATGCTGAGGAATGGTCGACGTTCACCAGAGTAAGAATGCACATCTTCATTGACAAACCCCTCCCCATTGGTTTTCAATGTGTGAACGCAGAAGGGGAAGCCGAAAAGTTCGAGTTCATCTATGAAGACATCCCTGACTTTTGCTATTGCTGTGGAAGAATGGGACATACCATCTCCTATTGTGCTACTCGTCTGGCCAATCCAACCCATTTCGATAGCAATCCGTCAAGATATGGTAGCCACATGAGAATAGGCACTTTCAAGAGGCCAGATGAACGAAAACAGCAGCCTCTGGGGAAAAAGACACATCGGCAACCGCATCCGCTTCTGAACCCGGCCACCACCAGCCGGAGACCCTTGGATTACCCAACGGTCCTCACAAAAGGCAAGGTACGAACCCCCATGTCTCAGCCACCTCCTCTATCACTAGTCACCATCCTGATTCCCCTGCTTTCACTCTGCCCAAAAATCTGCCTAGTTTCCAAGATCCTTTTTCCAAATTTCCCGCCCATAACCTTCACTCCCCCAAAATACGCCTTTCCACCCCAACCCAAATAACCATTTGACTCATACCAATCACTTTCTCCAAAACCCGGCCCACCAACCCCCACATAACCTTCACCTTCTCATTCCCGAAATAATAGCCCAACCTAACAAAGCGGAAATGCTCAGGACCCTAGCAATCCATCACTCCAATTTACCATATGATAGAACCCAAACTATGTCACCTACCCACCTAGCACACTATCTCCTCAAACTAAACATAACTGAAATCACCCAAGCCATCTATCATCTTTTCTATCCAATAACCCAACAATCAACATACACTCCCAACCCCCCTCTATCAATCAGCCAAATTGAGCTCCACTCTGACCAGCCCGGTGACTCATCCCAAAACACCCCAATTACCACAATCAAGCGAAAACCCCCCACCTAGAACCCCATAACTCAACCCCCAAACGCCAAAGAAAGTTTCCCCCCCCCATCCCCCCCCTCAATCTTGACACAGCTAGGCACTTTGAGGCCGGCACAATCCTAACCCAGAAAAATGGACGTAGGAAGTCCAAAACAACAACAAACACACCCCCACCACTAAACTCTTCACCAACCAATCCCCCCCCTCTGACGATATGGCCGTGGTGGCAAACCGGTTGCCACCAAGCTCCCAATGATCATTAGCTGGAACTGTACGGGCCTAGGGCAAACCCCCTACAGTTCTGTATTTGCAGGAACTCATCTGCAAAAACTGCCCTTCCGTTGTCTTCTTGATGGAAACCAAACAACCTCAACAAGCAATGGAGTTGATCCGAAAAAAGATGAAATTTGCTAATGCATACTATGTTGATCCGATTGGAGCGTCTGGAGGTCTGGCGCTTTGGTGGATCAATGATGTGAATATTCGGGTACTAAGAGCCTCGAAGCACTATATCGACATCGAATGGAATGAGAGACACCAAGTCTTCTACATGTTCACTTATGGGGCTCCGGACAGAAGGGATAGAGCCGCGGTCTGGGATCAGATCGTGGGGTTCATGAGGGATAGCCATCAACCATGGTGCCTAATAGGAGACTTTAATGCTTTGCTCCACATTGAAGATAAGGAAGGAGCCAATCCCCCAAATGCAACTTCCATGAGAGAATTTCGGAATTTCGTGTTTGAATCACTTCTAATGGAAATACCTAGCGAAGGCCCGAGGTTCACTTGGAGCAACAACAACCAACAAGGAAACCTCATAAAGCAGAAACTCGACAGGGGCCTCTATAATCATACATGGAGTGAAATTTTTCCCAAAGCTGTCGTCTCTACCAAACAAAGATTTGCGTCAGACCACTCCCCTTTGTTCTTATTGCAGAACCGGAGACCAATCGAGTACGTCGCCGCTTTTTCTATGAGGCTGGCTGGATTGGCAAAGACCTGTACAATGATACTGTCACTGAAGGATGGCAGGTGGGACAAAGCACCTCTTCCAACTTGAAGAGATGTGCCAAAAAACTTACCGACTGGAAACACAACACCATGGGGAAGAACAAACATCGGATAAACCAGCTTCTCGACACCCTCTTTCAACTCAACCTCTCACCAACCACACCCGCAACAAACGACGAGGAAATTCACCTGAGAAGAGAGATTGCTCAACTCTGGCAAGACGATGAAATCTACTGGGCACAAAGAGCACATGTTAATTGGCTCAAGCTAGGAGATAGAAATACACGTTTCTTCCACAATTCCACAATCCAAAGACGAAGACGCAACCAGATTACGAGTCTCAAAGACGAACAGGGGAATTGGATCGAACAACCTAACGAGCTGGCAATGCACATCAAAGATTTCTTCCGCTCTTTGTTCTCCGGAACCAAGAGTGTTACTGACCTTCCTATTTTGCAGGATTTTCCTAAGCAGGTGACGACGAGGATGAACAACAGCCTTTGCCAGCCAATCACAATTCATGAAGTCAAAACTACCGTCTTCCAACTCGGTCCTTTAAAGGCCCCGGGGCCCGATGGCTTTCCCGGCATCTTCTTCCGCAACCATTGGGATAAGGTTGGTCAGGACCTCTTCAATGAGATTAATGGTTTCTTCAACTCTTCAGTGTTTCCGCAGTCTTGGAATGACACAAATATTGTCCTCATCCCGAAGCTTCACCATCCAGAGACAATATCGCAGTTCAGACCCATTAGCATCACCAATTTCAGAGCCAAGGTCATTTCAAAAATCATGTCCTCCCGTTTGAAGCCTTTGATACCAACACTTATCTCTGAACTCCAATCGGCCTTCACTGGAACAAGATCGATCCAGGATAATGTAATCATTGCCCATGAAGTGATCCACAAGCTGAAAATCCGAAAGAAAGGGAAGAATTATGATTTTCTCCTCAAGGTCGACATGATGAAGGCCTTTGATCGTGTCTCGTGGGACTTCCTTCTGACTACTCTCTTGGTGATGGGTTTCTCCCCCCAATGGATCAGCTGGATTGAAGCCATTATTAGGACGGTTCGTTTCTCGGTGCTCATTAATGGTAAAACTACTACAGCTTTCTGCCCTTCGCGAGGATTACGGCAAGGTGACCCCCTTTCACCGTTTTTATTTATTATTGTCTCAAATGTCTTATCTTTTCTCATTAAGAAGGACTTGGAGAAAGGTGACCTGAAAGGGATCAAATTGAATCACCGATGCCCCACTCTTAGTCATATACTCTTTGTCGATGATACTCTGGTCTTTGGCAAGGCCAACGCAAGAGAAGCTGCTCAAATCAAAGTCATTTTCCAAAGATACAGCCACATTTCAGGTCAGGCCATTAATGATGATAAGTCTTCACTCCTCTTCTCCAAGAACACACCTGACAATGTGAAAAGGGAGATCTCTAATATCCTCAATGTGCCGATTCAATATGAGCTTGGGAAGTATCTCGGAATGCCTGCCGAATGGGGCACGTCCAAAGTCAACACCTTTGCTTTCCTCTTGGATAGACTTCATACGAAGGCACAATCGTGGACTAGCCTTCTCCTCTCGCATGGGGGCCGGGAAACCCTCTGCAAATCCGTCCTACAGGCCATCCCCTCATACATCTTTTCCTGTTTCCTACTCCCAGACACACTACTCAACAAAATGGATAGTCTCATTCGCCGCTATTGGTGGTCAGGAGATCCAAATCGAAGGGCTATCCACTGGTGTGCAGCCAACAAAATGAACAAAGCAAAGGCTGTCGGAGGATTGGGATTCCGGAACTTCAAAGAGTTCAACATGGCGTTTCTTGCAAAAGTTGGGTGGAACATCATTCAGCAACCCGATGCCATCTGGGTCAAGTTGCTGAAAGCTCTCTACTTCCCGCGGCACGACTTCATTACTGCCCCACAGCATCATCGCCCTTCTTGGATCTGGAGTAGTATCATCAAAGGCAGAGCAGCACTCCTCCTTGGCCTTCGCAAGAATATAGGAAATGGCCTCGAGACCCTGACGACTGAACCGTGGATTCCAGATCTGCCAGGGTTCACAGCAGAATCCTCATCCATCTGCAGTATCTCGTCCAGCATTCTCCAGCCGCAAAATATTTGGGATAAAAACAAGCTCCACTCCCTCTTCACAATTGATGTGGTCAGACAGATTCTAACCATTCCCATCGGACCAAGGACGAGGAGCGATCGGTGGGTTTGGAACTTCACTCCGAAAGGCAACTTCACGGTTAAGTCCTGCTACCATATCCTTAATACCTCGCCAGCTTCTCTACCCCATCAGACTAAGGAGTGGAAATGGTTGTGGAAACTTACACTACCTCCGAATATAAAATTCTTCTTGTGGCGCATCTGTAACAACGCTCTGGCAACTCTTGAGAACCTTGCTATCAGAAATTGTGCCACATCAGTTTCCTGTCCTTGCTGCGGCCTACAGCCAGAATCCCTCTCACATATGCTCTTCTATTGCGACTGCACCAGGGGACTGTGGAACTTTGCGGCTGAGAACATCCCTCTCCCCAACCCCAATGATTCGATCCAACAATGGTTCCTTAACCTGCACTCGGCAAGTCAGCACCTTCCCCTTCAGGTTGCTGCTTGCGCTTGGAGAATTTGGAGATGCAGAAATGAGAAGGTCTTCAGCAACATTATTCCCAGTATTGAGGGACTCAAGAGGAAGTTCTCTAACTCCCTTTCCGATTTCAATAGCTTGCGTGATGTTAGTAACCCACCAAGAGCCAGCCAACATGTCCAGCTATCTGACTACCAACCGCCAAGTAGTAATCAAAGAGTACTACTGTGTGATGGCTCCTTTCAAGGAGCAACCCAGAAGGCGGGATTCTGTGCAGTCCTTTTCGATGCAGATGGTAAGGTTATAGATGGTCGTGCTGACTCTTTTTTGTCCAGAACATCTACCTGTGCTGAAGCTACAGCCCTTTCAAATGCTGTCAGACTTGCTATGTTATACCCCTATCCGACCGTCATCCTCTCCGACTGCCGTATTGTGGTGGATGCGCTGAACGACACTCTCCAACAATGGCCCTGGGAATGTGAAGCAATCTTGGCCTGCATTTCGGACGACCTCCACACGGCCCCTTGGATAGAGATAAAACATTGCAGAAGACAGACACGTCCACTCGGTGGATCGAGTAGCCAAGCTCAGCCGAGATAACCTCCTCCCTCCTAATTGGTTGGAGTCCCTTTTCTAGACAGACTTGCCTAGTTTAGTTTTTGTTTCCCTCTTTTTGCGGTTATCTCGTTTGCATCTTAACAGAACTCTTTATGTGGATGTAAACTTTGTTCTCTTTGATATATAATATCAATACCCTCTTTATCAAAAAAAAAAGTTGTTCAAGGGATAAAATAAATATATTTCATGTATATTTTTAATAATAAATTGTAACTTAATTAAATAATTAATAAAAGTCTACGGGAAAATAGAGAAAGAGCCAATGTGATTTAATTCCATCGGTTCCAACCAAACCTGAGCTAGACTTATCATTTTCACTTAAAAAGTGAAATTATAAGATACAAAAAATTCGTTGATTCTATAAAATTCTAAGATTTTAATCGAGATTTTACCTGATTCCACGTCTCATAGATTATACGTGTAATGAGCATCACCAAACACCAATAAATCGTAAAATCTTACTATTTTAAGATCAAAATCAAAATTTTCACTACATCAATTATAATAACTAATAGCTCAATGTAGTTTTGCAGATGGACTCTATGGTGGACCTGAGAGGCAGGTTATACGAAGGTCTGAAGCGGACCTGGGAGGTAGGTTATACGAAGGTAGTTATGTAGATGGTCTCTAGGGAGGCTATCTCTCCCCTCTCGAGTGAGGGTGTTGCGCATCACCAGCATGGAATGGAGACGACCGAATTTCAGGAACTCCGTCGGAGGGACTGGTGTTTGGTCATTAAGCATATCTATCGTAATCACGCGACAAATTATCTTGCCGGTATCGATTATGACTACACTTTTGAGAATCACGCCAGTTCAGATTATAATCTTATTTACCACTTGGGAATCCCGTTTAATTTCTATTAACTGGGGAAAAGAAAACTAATAGCTCAAGGTGGTGATTTTTATTAAGTTACCATAGAGAAAGTTAAAAAAGAAAAAGAAACACATGATTTGATAATGCTCGTGGTTCAGGTCCCAACCGAGGCGACTTAGCTATGTCCCATTTCATTTGTAAAACTCAATCACCCAAATAGCAGAGAAAACAGAGCATTGAAACGTAGTTCCCCTGAAGCCAGCTCCAGTTGCCAACTCCATAAACTCATCTTTAGTCCTTTCCTTTCCACCTTGTGTCATCGTCATCATCAACATATCTGTTTGTGCTGTCATCTTCGAAGCCATTGTAGTCTCGGTCCCATCGGAGCCACCATATCCACCACTATCACTTTTCCTTGCTCCGAAACCGCCTCGTAACACTTCTTCAGCAGCCTCAAACAGTGTTCATCACTCCAGTCGTGCATCACACTCTTCATAATAAACAAAAAACAAACAATTTCAGACATTGATCGAAAATGTTACTCGAAAACAACATGTACTCACCTTCATGAAAATGGCTTCTCCTCTAGGAACACTTTCAAACATATCCCCTGCTATATGTTCCACCCCTGCAACTCACATTCAACTTCATTAATTCATAATTAAGAATGACATATAAGCAGCATTAGGAAAAGGGTGATGAGATTTTCCTCTAGAAATACCAGGAATCGGTGGAGCCTGTTCAATGACATGAGACAAATCGAAATTGATGGCCTTAATGTGTGGATACTTGGAGATGATAGCCTTGGCTGAGTCTCCGAATCCGCCACCAACGTCCACTATCTGCTTCAATTCTTCGAACCCTTTGTAGCAATTCATCAGGGCTTTCATGATAATGGAGCTCAGATTGTACATGGCCAAGCTGAAAACTTGGCTCAATTTGGGGTTCCGAGAGAAATAGTCAAAGGTAGTTGTTCCAGCAGCCCTGTTGAATGGAACCCCTCCTTCAAGAACAGCATCTTTCAGTTCATACCAGCTTTGTAATGTCAGTTTGTATTGATTCACGGACATCAACTGAGCCAAGGATGCACCATTTTCTTCGTTTCGCACGAAGTACTTTGACACAGAATTCAAGCTGTAGCGTCGATTGGAGCCGTCCATCGTGCAATCCACGATGGAATGGGCGGCCAGCAGCCTCAGAATGCGATCCACCATGGCGGCTGCATTCGGGTTCTTGTTTGTGGACCCCGAAGCCATTTTGGAGACAACCTCGGAAGCAGTTAGTTGAGCATTGGTCCCTGCTTCGGCAATGATATCCAGAATTCTAACTCATTAGCTGCCTGCATCGTCATGGGAACTACTATCCCGTTTGCAATACAGAGAGCATGTTCAAAGTTGTCTACTTTCTTTTCATTCATATTGTTCCCTGCCATTGATCAATGACTACTAGGCAGTAATTGGGATTTATTTATATATGTATTTATGTACATATAGTAATTGGTAGTTGGTACAATTGATTTGATTTCCCAGCACCCCAATTGTCAAACTGCCAGACTGCCAAATAAATTGCTGGATTTCCACAATCTTTTCCCTAATAAATAATACATCTTCCCTTATTGTTAAAACACCAAACATACCACGTATTGCTTCATATAAATATTGCCTGTATTATGATACTGTTCACTTTGTGCCAAACTTGTACAAATTTGTTATTGAGTTTTTTCTTCTTCTAAAAAGCCTCATATTAGTATGGTTGGTGAAATCTTTTAAGTTAGGTAAATCTGTATATGATACTTGGATTGTAATTCTAACAAATATAACTCTCAATATCTGGCTTAGTGGACATTTATAGACCTTTTTCTAGTATTCTATCTATCAATGCTTCTACTTTCCAATCATACTCCATTTACAATACTTCATTTTGATTATTTCTATGTATAAATTTTTATGGAGAAATAGAAAAAAGAAGACAACTTACGCAAATAATTAACCCATGTAGGCTGTAGAGTACGTGTAGATATGGTTAGGTAGGTGTTTAAAATGTCGTTAATTAGTAATATGATAATAAATCTGTTAAGTGGAACGCTACCCGTGAAAAGAAAAACAACAGAAAATGTAGTTAAATAAGTCCAAATTTAAGTTTACTTAGCGTGAAGGATTCAAAACATGCTAATTTCAGACATAAGTTAATGCATTATGTATGCATGGATACTCACCTACGTACGTACTCATTATATTATGTTTGTCACGTAGAGAGAGAGTAAGGCCAATCTGCTGACTCAAACTTTCCTCATAAGCTTTTAACCTTAAAAAAATATACAATTAATTTATTAGTTGAAAAAATAAATAAGACATCGGCTTTCACCACCTATATATAAACAGTAAACACATCTAACATTGCTTCAGAAATTACACAATACAAAGAGAAAAAAGGACAAAAAAAATGGCGGCGGATGCGGACACATCTTACGACCGAGTAGCGGAGATGAAGGCATTTGACGAAACAAAACTTGGAGTGAAAGGTCTAGTTGACTCCGGTATCAAAGACCTCCCTCGTATCTTCCACGCGCCTCCCAGCTTTCTGGACGGCATAGGCGACAACAACAAAAGCAACAACTTCACATTCCCAATCGTGGACTTGGAAGAAAAGAGGAGCATACTAGTGGATAAAGTGAGGGAGGCTTCCAAGGATTGGGGATTCTTCCTTGTTGTCAACCATGGAGTTGGCTTGCAAGTGATGGAAGACATGTTAGCTGCAACGCGTAGGTTTCACGAGCATGATGTTGAAGGTAAGAAGAAACTATTCAACAGGGAAGCCAACAGAGGAATCTACTACAACAGCAACCACGATCTCTACGTTGCACCTCTTGTCAACTGGAGGGATTCACTGCTTATCGACATGGCTCCTCATCCTCCCGACTCCTCTCACTTGCCCACTGACTTAAGGTTAAGTATAATAGCGGAATCGTAGGTCAAATTAAACACGGGACAAATACTTTGATTTCAAAAAATTAGGGTTATTAAGTTTAAAAAGCACAAATTAAAGCGTATTATAATTTGAATGTGTAAACTTTTTGGAACCTCAAATTTAGCCAATTTTTTGAAATTGTTAACGCTCATGTTTATATAATTTTGAAAGTTAATAACTGGATCGCAACTTTTGTTGACAAATACACTGACATGTGGCACAACATGACAATATTTTAATGTTTTAAAGAGCTAATATGCACCACATGTCATCAAAAGTTGCAATTATATAATTTACTTTCAAATTTTACAAACAAATGACAAACATTATTAGGGTGTGTTTGGATAGATGGATTTGAGTTTGGTATTTTAAATTCCAAATTTTCTTATTTGGTTAGAAACTAACTTGTGTATTTGAATTTGAATGAAATCCACCCTTGTAGTTTTTAGTTGTATTTCAAATCCCCTCTTAAAAGTAGTGATTTCAAATTCACAAATTTCAAATACCAAATCCAAATCACTCTATCCAATCACACCCTTAACGATTGTGAAAGCTCGGCTAGATTTGTAATTTCGCAAAGTTTATGCATATACTCTAATTATAATATGCTATAATTTGTACTTTTTCAAATTATAAATCCAAAATTTTACCGTTTTAAGATGATTAGAGCCAGAATGGTGGCTCAAATTGACAGACTCTAATTTGCCAAATACTCTTGTAATTTTCATTTCTAATTAATTACACTTCACATGACTATATATTATAATGTGTAAGTTACAAACAGGTGCGTTTATAATTAATTATCATGGAATATTTTGTTTTCGTTGTAGGGACGTTGTGGGGGAGTACTCAAAAGAAATGTTGAAACTGGGAGAGCTACTTGCCGAGCTGCTATCCGAGTCTCTGGGACTAAACCCTCATTACCTTAAACAAATAGACTGCGTCAAGGGTTTAACCATGGCATGCCATTACTATCCACCTTGTCCACAACCGGAGCTCGCACTAGGACTAACTAAGCACACCGATTTCGACTTCCTAACAGTGGTTCTACAGGATCAGATTGGTGGGCTTCAGGTTCTTTACCGTAATCAGTACTGGGTTGACGTTCCTTACTTCCCAGGGAGCTTAGTGATCAACATCGGAGACTTGCTTCAGCTCATATCTAACGACAACTTTACAAGTGTAGAGCATAGAGTGGTGGCTAATAATATTGGACCAAGGGTGTCTGTAGTTTCCTTTTTCAGCACTGCATACTTTCCCAATCCAAGACTTTATGGACCTATCAAAGAGTTGCTGTCTCAAGATAATCCTCCAAAGTATAGAGAAACCACCATTCCAGAGTTTCATGAGTTCGCATACAAGAAAGGACACGATGGGAAATCGCCTTTGTTCAACTACAGGCTCTGAGGACATGATCATCCTTGCATTGCACGTACGTACTTTGATCATATTATATTATATATATACGAGGAATAATGTTGCATTGTAGTAGTAATGTCGACGTGGGGTACTGGGTTTCAAGTTGGCTAAGCTTGTGTATAGCTATGTACGTATGATGTATTCGCGACTAATTAAAATACTTAATACAATAATACTGCTGTAGTGGAAATTAATTTAGTGATCAAACTTTGGAAATGGGACAATAGAGAAACCATTTCGACTTCAGTTGACGTAAGAAAATTAAGCCTAGTAGGGGAAAACAATCGACATAAAGTAGTTAAAAAAATAAAGGGAAAATAACTTTTGACCTATGGTCTACTTTGTCAACTTAACAAATAACTTATCCCTATTCTAGAAGACTTGGTTAATCCACTAGTTCAACCTATGCATTATTAAACTCGGGTGTTATTGACTCGCAATTAAGCATACATAACATACATGTCATCTACCTTATGATCAGACCATCTCCAATAAGGAGAGTCAATTTGCAATTTGCTAAATAATAGGACTGAAACAGTTACAATAGGCAGTCCTAAATTGCCAATTTGCTAAATAGTGAGAGTGTGAGTGCTATTTCTATACACTCAAAGTGCCAAAGTGCTAATTGGAATAAAGTGGGATGGGCCCACGATTATAATGAAAAAAACGTGGGAGTGAGCCACACTAATGAAAAAAACGTGGTAGTGAGATCATCAACAGTTGGTTCACGCAAGTAGCGAGAGCCATAAATATTTATAATGGCCTTGCAAAAATTCCTCAAACACTCTAGTGAAGTGGTCTCTCCCATGCGACAATACTCATCCAATGAGTCAGCAGAGCAACCGTATGCCAGCATACGAAAAGAACTAGTAAGCTTTTATTGAGGAGAGAATGAGGAACGACCTGAAGCATCTACACCTAGCTTGAAATAGGGGTCGTATTGGACAACATCGTTAAGGATACTATTGAGTAAGGATAGAGGCATACGATATCGCCTTATGAAGAATCGTGCGTCATATGTTGGATTTGGGCAGAAATAATCTTTCATCAAGCGTTTGTGCGCTTCTTCTTTGTTACGGTTGACTGGTTCTCGTGGCAAACTTCGGAAACGAGATGATGATGCTTGTTGTCGATGTCGACAAGCTGCCAACATGATGAACATTTCTTGATGTTCGCGTTCAAGTTGACACTCGTACTCCCATTGACGCTCATCAGCTTGTCTTCCTGGGGATCCCATGTCAAAAAAAGGCTTGGAGGAAAGATTTGTGTGAAAATTAAAAGAGAGAAAAAAGTCTAAATGGTGTGACGAGAGAATGGAGGAAAATTTTGTGTTCATTTATATAGAAATGTAAAGATTCTTTCTGCAATAATCCAAAACATATGATTAAAGTTGGATGAACAGTTGATGTCACAACTCAATATGATTAAAGTTAGATGAGCAGTTGATGGCACAACTCAATATGATTAAAGTTGGATGAACAGTTGATGGCACAACTCAATATGATTAAAGTTGGATGAGCACTATGGTTACGTAAGGCTACGTAACGACAATTTGTCTTACGTAACAGTTGTAAGTGATTGTTATGTAAGGCTTACGTGATAAGCTAAATTTTGTTGTTTACGTATGAAATGCTTTGGTTACATAAGACTTACGTAATGACAATTTATATATCTTACGTAACAGTTGTAAGTGATTGTTATGTAATTTTTAACTAACGGTTTATCTTACATAACAAGCTTAATTTTGTTGCTCACGTATAAGGGATCTACTACCATTAGGACACCTCTTTAGTGTCCTCATATCAGGACACCATTAGAACCGTAGGATTAGAGAGTAAATCTAATGGACTAAATTAAAATGGACAATATAGTCATTTGAAACTAGTATATATAGTAAATAAAATTAGGATTTTAACACAAACCCTAATCAAACTCTCTACACACAGCCGCCGAAAACCAAACTCTCTCCAGAAAACATATTTCATCGCCGCTCCAATCCCGCCGCCGCCTTGCTCCATCACTACCGCCACCGTCTCCAGCCTCCTCTGCAGCCTTATCGTATCTAGCCCCGCTGCCGCCTATTTTCCATGGACGGTAATCTTCAGATCTGGAGAACCGAACCGTTTTCTCATGGTGCTCGCAACTGAAATCTCCAATCCCTAATTGCAGCGCCGTCAAGCTTCCTGGAATCAGTAGAATTGCGTCGTCATCGTCCTTTTCCGGTTCCCTGCAAGCAAAGAGTTGCCTAAGCAATGTATGAGGTATGGCACTACAACCCCGAAATATGCTACTAGGAAGAATGTGGGTGACAGGATACCCGATGATGTCATTTGCCGAGCAATATCGAAAAGTTGGATGCGCCATTGATTTCTACAAAGTTTGGTTTTGCTAGATTTTCTTATTTTCAGACGAAACAGATCTAGAATGATTTTCTGGTGAATATTGCATAAAAAACCCCATTGTTTTTGGTACATCAATACATAACCTTACATCACCCAAATCATCTGTTGAGTTGTGTTTTTGTTCCTTGTATCAGCGTAAAGGGCCTTGAGGAAGATCAGTGGTTATTGGATTCTGTTGTAATAGCAGATGCATATGGACCAGAGGTTCTCATTTCACCCATCTGCTTAATTTTTTGTTCCTTTATTTACTCTTTTGGAGTAATAACCCCTTTTTTATTGTGCATTTAGGGGCTTGATTTTGTAGTTGGCGGTGGCGTGAGAGTGACTGATCCTTCCACGGTGGCGTCGATGTTCGAGTTGTCATTATAGGAACAAATATAGATTAACATTGGGGTCTTGTCTTTTGATTATGGTTCAATATTTTTATTTACCTAAATCTTTTATGCACCATCCTATTCTTGTTTCTAATTTGGTGAATTGGAACGTTGTTCATATATCTATTTATGGAACAAAAATTGATATTATAGTTCCATTTTCAATTTGATTCAAGGTTTTATGATTTAGAAACATGTTTGTAATGTTCATATAGTTAATTATGGAACAAATATTTGATATTATTGTTCCATTTTCAATTTGATTCAAGGTTTTATGATTTTCTGTGTTCCGATTTGGTATAATAAGGAACAAAATCGATTTTCAATACGTTCCATTACTTTTAAAATGGATCACTGTTCCGAAACAATAAAAGAGGAACTGTTCCGAAATGATAAAAGAGGAACTGTTTAGGGAACAACTACTAACGTTCAGCCGCAGATCTTCGAGAACGAGTATTGTGCTTCTTAGTTCACGGGCCTTGTAATTAGTGTAATGTTCTAGAGTTGAATTTAATAGTGAAGAAGGAAAGTATGGCTGGATGGAATTGTGTACCGAGAGTGCCCTAGGAAGAAGATGGAAAAAGACCCCGCCCAAAAAAAAAAACTGTTGCCGCCGTTTGAAAGAAAGACGCCGCCGCCGCCGCCCCTGGAAATAAGCCACCGCCCACCATCGACCGGAAAAAAACAACGCCGCCGCCTGGAAATATACTGTCGCCGCCGTCGATTAGATAAAACCACCGGAGATCGGGAGCAACAACCGCTGATGATAGAGAAGGGCGAAGATTAAGAAGAAACTAATAAAAGGTAATTAATTTAATAAAAATTTAAATGGCACAAAAAAAAGAATAAACCATCGGCACATTTACTACAAAATCCGAAAAATTATAAACCATAATTATCAAAAAATATATATTTCAAAAAAAATCTGCAATAAATAAAACCTTGAAATTACCCTTATATCCAATTAATGTTGGCCATCAGATCTATACAATTAAATCTTACGGCTTTAAGAGGTGTCCTCATATGAGGACACTTTTAGGTGTCCTAATGGTAGATATTTTCTATAAATGAGTATTTTTTATATTATTTATTAGTAATTTTATACATTCGTTTCAATCGGGTAGGGCTGGATTTCATATTACATATGAAATCCCGAAACTCTTAATTTGATAAACCTGAACCCGACATGACCCTTATTAAAGTTTAAAAATTATAAAAAATCTAGATTTAAAAATTAGGATTATACGGTATAGTTTATGAGTTTCAAATAGAGTTTAGTTTCATTAGATTTAAAAAGGGATAATAGGCTGGGAGGCCCTATACTATTGAAAAATAACAAATAGGCCCACTACTATTAATTGTACCAAACAAGACCCCGTACTTAGAACATGTAAACAACAAGTCCTTCCGTTACAAATGTGACAAATGGCGTTACTAAATTGTTGACACAGTTGACACACAACTGACCAGTAGGTTGTTAGAGTAGCCGATTGGAATGTCAGCAACCATAAACAACATCGTTTTTTACTATTTGGATTATCTGTTGCTAATAACCCTGAGTCAAAACGGAGTCGTTTATGGTTGCTAACATTCCAATCGGCTGACGTGTAAACTCTAACAACCTACTGGTCAGTGACGTGTCAACTGTGTCAGCAATTCAGTAACGCCATTTGTCACATTTGTAACGGAAGGGCTTGTTTGTTATATGTTCTAAGTAGAGGGGTCTGTTTGGTGCAATTAATAGTAGAGGGGTCTGTTTGTTATCTTTCAATAGTACAGGGGCCTCCCGACCTATTATCCCATTTAAAAAAAAAAATTAGAAGTTTATAATTAAAAGGCCTAATACACAAATCTAACCAAACCTTTCACGATATGTCAAAACTAGTCACTTCTATCGAAAAATTCAAATCCACCACTTTAGTGATTTTAGTTATCTTTTCCGTCCAAGTTAACGGAATTCAAACCCAAGTCTAATGAGTCAGATAACATATTCCACATCATCATTTCTTTACAAATAAATACATAATAATATTTTCTTTACAAATAAATACATAATAACATAAAAATAGTAAAATAAACTTCCCTACCCACCGCCGCCGTGCGCCACCGTCTTTCATTGCCTCTGCCTCCTTCAAATACAATGAAATACCCATACAAGAACAAGATTGAAACAATGATTCATAATGAAAAGAGGTCAGAGAGGGAGAATCTTGTTTCCTGAATCAGGTTTTAGGTTGAAAAGAGGACAAGGAGAATCTTGTTTCTCGAGTTCCACGCGTCGCGGCTGGACGAACGGCAGTGGCCACGAGTCGTCTTCAACGACGACAGCGGCGGAGGACCTGGCACCAGGAGGCGACGACATAGTTGGACCGAGAACGGCGACGTCGATCCGTCGGATCTGAACAACGGAAAAAGACTCGGGTGTGAAGTGAATCAGAAAGAAGAAGAAGCAAAGGGGCTTGATTGACGACGAGGCCGATCTCAGTGACTGGGTTGGCCATTTGCGGACGAGCTCGATTCGCGGCCGAATCACTAGCAATGAGAACTCCGATTCTGATCAGGGAGAGGCGGTGGGAGAGAGAGAGAGGCGGTGGGAGAGAGAGAGGCGGCGGCAGTAGAGACTAGAGAGAGATGAGTCTTCTCTCGCTAAAGAAGATTTGTTTATTTATTATTATTTTTATAAGTAATTAATTTTAAGTTTGATAATAAGCGAGATTTAATTTATTTTTTATTTCATTCATAATTTTATAATTAATATTATGACGTGACATACACTTGTTCGGTCAAATGAATGTCATGTCAATTTTATTTACCACATCACTAACGGTGTTAAAAAGTTAACGGTCAATTTGGTCAACTAGACAGATTTGACACGAAAATTAAATGTTTGTCCCATTTAGTGTCACTAAAATAGAAATGGACAGATTTGACATAAACCGCACAGATTTAGTTAGATTTGTGTATTAGGCCTAATTAAAATAGGAAAAGATGAAGCTTATGATATTTGAACCCTTAATCTCTTAAAAAAATGAAGTGTTTCCACTAAGCCAAAGTCTTGTTCTTAGTGTATATTGCAATTTGGATTAGTAAATATAGTTTTGAATTGACATCTGAAACCCACAACACAACCATGGTTCCCAAATCTAACTCTTTTCCAATCTTTCACTATCCCGAATCTGAAACCCATCCTTAGAACTTGTGTCTTTCGCTATGAAGTTTGTGTCTTTCACCAACATTAGAACTTGTGTCGTCAACCATATACAACCCAATTTGGATTTAGAGAGAACGCATAAAAACAACAACTAATTAATTACTAGAGATAGAGTTGATACAACAAAGTGGAATTGATCCACAGTCGTTGCTTTCAGCTGATCACCAGTGCGGTAAGTTCCAATACCTCAACACAAATGCTAAATTATTATTACTTTATTAAAAAGGAGCTTGCATTTGATGTATGCGATAACCGGATTGGTTACTTAATTGGTCACTAAACTTTGGCCAAATAACCTGGAAGTTAATAAACTAAAAAAATTGTTATTGACATTACCAGACTTTGACTCACTATCCGGAAGGTCACTCTTACCTACGGACATCCATTATTCCGTCCATCCGCCTATGTGGACTTATCAACTCCAATGCTACGTCATTTAAAGTGCCACATCAAATTCTATCTACCCAAAATCAACCCAACCACCCAACCAATTACCCAATCTAACCAAAAAACATATCTGGTCAGAAAACCAGATCTGAAACTCTCTCTCCCTTCTCCAATTACCCTTTCTCCCGATATCAGCCGCAACCCACTACAAAACAACTAATTTAACCGCAACGGAAATTGATTTTAACAGCGCCCATGGCCGCCGTTAAATAACTTTAACAACGGCTACGAGCCACGGTTAAATTAACCAATGTTAACATTATTTAACAGCGGTGGGAAAGTGGCCGCAACTAAATGAGAAATTTTAACAGCGGCCCAACGTCGCTGTTAATTTGATTCGGCCGTTGTTAAATATCTTCAACGATTCAAAGTAAACGCCGGAGCTCCAGCGGTAAAAGCCAGAACTCCGGCGAAGTTCTTCTTCCTAACTGCGTTTCCTGGCCAAATCAGAGGCTTGCAACAGGTTCCTGGCCAAATCAATGACATAAACTTCACTGCACTAAATCGAATTTGAGAAAGAAACGAGTTCCCATAATAAAATCGAATCTGTGCTCAACATTGAGCAAAAGTGAATCAGATTTGTGCTTCGTTCGACGAGAAGAATTCATTCAACGAATCAAATCTGAGAAAGAAAATAGAGAGCCGTCGGAGAGAAGAAGTCGTCCAACGTTGAGCCAATCGCAATGGAGAGACGTCGACGAGAAGAAGTCAGCAATGTCGAGGGAGAAGAAATAGAGAGTCGCCGACGAGGGAGAAAAAATAGAGAGTCGTCGGCAAGGGAGAAGAGAAAAGAGAGAATCGTCGACAAGAAAAATTCGTCCAACATCGACGAGCCAAGGTGAATCGCTGGAGAAGAGAGAACACGGAGCTGTCCGCGTGAATGAAGAGAGAGAAGAGAGATTAAATGAACGGATGTGATTAGAATGGAGGTTATCCGCGTCATTGAATTCCAACCAATATGATCTCTTTATTTTAACAGCGGCTTATGGCTGCTGTTAAATTGTCTAATTTAACAACGGTCACTAGGCCGCTGTTAAATTGTCGAGACCGGCCCAATTTAACAACGGCCAAAAAGTGGCTGATGTTTTCCTTCTGCCGTTAAATCAACAGTTTTTTATAGTGACATCCTCCCTTACATCTCCAACCGAAAATCAATTTATGCCCAGGGTATCCACCTTGATCCCATAGATTTTCGAGCCAATATCAATGGATGCCCAGGGTACTTCTCATCCAAACTCTCTCTCCCATAGATTCCCTTCGCTCCGATTCCATGTCCACATTTTCCGGGAAGACGCCGTCATAAACCTAATCTCATCGTCAATCCGACAAGCTCTCGAGAATCCGCTCAACTATGCTCGCACCTACCTCGGAGAGCTTCTCTTCCCCTGCGGGACCCGAGTCATTTACCACGACTTGGACCTCATCTTCGTCAACGTTCAGAAGCTCTGGACCACATCCCTAACCGGGTCGCGGGTTATCGGAGCCCCGGAATACTGTCACGCGAATTTCACAAAGCACTTCACGCAATCGTTCTGGTCCGACCCGATGATGGCCCGGGTCTTCTCGACCCGGAATCCCTGCTACTTCAACACATGAGTGATGGTGATGGATCTGGAGAAATGGAGAGAAGGGAATTGCAGGAAGAAGATTGAGATGTGGATGGAGGTTCAGAGGTAGAGGAGGATCTACGAGCTGGCTCTTTATCAATTTTCTTGCTGGTGTTCGCCGGAAACATGGATCGATTGATCATCGGTGGAATCAGTAAGGGTTGGGAGGGGATAATGTGAGGGGAAGCTGTAGATCTCTACATCCTGGACCGATTAGGCTTGCTCTATTGGAGTGGGAAAGGGTAGCCATGGGTGAGATTGGATGGGAAAGTTGCTTGCCCTCTTGATTATCTATGGGAGCCTTATGATCTGTATGAAGGAGGTGGGATTAGGGTTTTGGGTCAATGAAAATTCATTTTTAGTTTAGGGTTCACATATTCAAAGGGGGAATTGTTTTGAGCAGATGTGTACAGAATTAGGGATTTGGACTGGATCTCCAACCGAAAATCAATGGATGCTCAGGATATCAGAGAAACGGTACTTGGAGAAGGGAGAGAGAGTTTCCGATCTGATTTTCTTACCAGATCTATTTTTTCGGTTAGATTGGGTAATTGGTTGGGTGCTTGGGTTGATTTTGGGTAGATAGAATTTGATGTGGCACTTTAAATGATGTGGCATTGGAGTTGGCAAGTCCACATAGGCAGATGGACGGAATAATGGATGTCCGTAGGTAAGAGTGACCTTCTGGATAATGAATCAAAGTCTAGTAATGCAATGCCATTTTTTTAGTTTTTTAATTATTAATTGATGATGATTAAATACTTAATATATTATAGAGTTTTTTAATTATGGTATGTGAAAAGAAAAAGGAAAAGGATAAATTGAATAGAAAAACGTTTAGGTTTACGATTAATGTTTGGCTCTTTATCATGTTCCCAACCATTTTCATGGGTTGGAAGTGTTCCAATTTTTTTTTAGCTATTAGATCACTTTTTGACCCTTTGACTAATCCAGTGGTCTAGATTGTTAGGGGTATTTAGGACTTTACACACATAATTGAATTATTATATTTTAAATAAATAATTAAATTCTGAGGCGGGCCGCGATGACTCTCCGGTGACCGGTCACCGTCGCCGACAACTTTTCCGGCGAGACTCCGGTGACTTTTCTAGTGACTTTTTTACTTTAAAAAAACTAGTTAACACATTTTTCCTGTTAACTAGTTAATAGTATTTTTTAACTGATAACTAGTTAACATTATTTTTTGTTTGATAACTTGTTACCAGATTTTAACCTGATAACTAATTAACAATGTTTTTTATTGATAACTAGTTAACATGGTTTTTATTGATAACTAGTTATATGGTTTTTAAACTGATAACTAGCTAACAATGTTTTTTATTGATAACTAGTTAACAAAAAAAAGTGTTAACTAGTTAACAGTGTTTTTTTTAACTAATAACTAGTTAACATGGTTTTTTAACTGATAACTAGTTAACGAATAATCATATAATCAAATTTTTATGTGATAACTTGTTATCAACATTAAACCATTAATTCAAAAATGAAATCGTCCCTCTACTTTTGAAAAAACTCCCACCTCTCTCTAGTTTATCTAAGTTTCCTTTCTTCTTAGCTGCCGCCGGCCCCTTAGAGGGAACCGACGGCAGCAGCTCTTCATCTTCTTTTTTGTTTTGTCTTTTTCTTTTTCTCTTCATCTTGTGGTTTCAATTTTAGTTGTTTCAAGCTCTGTCTCGCTTTGTCAAGAGCTTGTCTCTTATGTTTTCCCCTTTAATGGGGCTTTTCCTCACCTTCATGGGTGCTTTTGTCTCAGATCTGTTGTTCAGATTCTGATGTGGTTCGTGGATTTCAAAAGGAGCTGCTTGTAGTTTTGCGTCTTTCTCCTCTTCATTGTCATCTACCTCCTTGTTTCATCCATCGTGTTGATGATTCAGAGATGTTGTGATTTCGATTAGTAAATTCGGGTGCAAGTTGTTTGAGTTGGATGCAGGGACGCTTCTATTAAAAGATTTGTTGGCTACCTTTTCTTCTCGGACCCTCTTCGTGGTGACTTCTTCTTCTCGGATCTCCTCTGTGGTGGCTTTCCGGTGAAGATCGGTACTTTTCAGGAGGTTACACCGGCGGTTTCATTGAGGAAGAAGGCTGGCGGCTACATCCTTTTTAGTTGTTTGGTACTTTAGGGTTTCTTTGAATCTGTTATTGGGCTGGGCTATTGGTTTAGTTCTTAGAACATATTTCATTTTAATCTTGTGTATTGTGTCTCTCCTTGGGCTTGGCCCAAACTTTGTTATCTTTTTCAGGTTCTTTAATGAAACTGATTTGTTCAAAAAAAAGTTATCAAAATTAGTTAACAGGTTAATATGATGTTAACTAGTTATTTTATTAGTAACTAGTTAACTAATTTTTACTTGATAACAGTTATTTTTGTGAACTAGTTAACCAACCGGGTTAACTAGTTATCAAGTTGTTAACTAGTTAACCAACCGAGTTAACTAGTTAACTTATCAAACTAACTATAAACCATGAGTCGGCAAAAGCCCCAACAAGAAACGACAAAAAACGCCTACTAAAACACTACCAAAAGCAAGAACAGAACCAGCAAACCCAAACAAATGCTGAAAACAATCAATATCATCATCTACACATCATCATATCATCAAAGAATAATGCCAATGCCAAAAAGATTGAACAATGCTTTTTTATTTATTAAAGTGTGTATGTATTAATCAGAAAGAGTAGCAATCGCACTGTACAAGGACTCCCCTGTGGTAGCCCTTTAAATGGGGTAGAGGATCCAAAACAAAGCGTCTGAAACCCAAGCCAGTCGGACAAAAATACATGCCAAACCAACACAGCAAGCACTCTAAAGAAATCTTATAATACCCGAGCCGACAAACTCACAGCCAGCCTTGAAACCACAGGCAATCCCAAAACCACCCAAGATTGAACAATGCTACTGCCCCTAATTCCAATACCACCACCAAAACTTGTCCAGCTCCTTCTCCATGATTGAACAATGCCACTAGATGCCCTTGATCATAATGGTACTAATGATGATCAGAGCTTTGGTTTAAGTTGGTTGTTGAGGGAAATGAGCTGCTTCCTCAATATCTTCCCAGCAGCTGACTTAGGTATCTCCTTGATGAACGCAACCTTCCTCACTTTCTTGTACGGAGCAACCTACATGCAATTGCATTGCAGCTCATCATCAGCACCCAGATGCATAATCCATTCAATTCATCAACAGCTTTGATCCAAAACAGAGCAACTTACCTGAGCACTGACATACTTTATAACTTGTTGTTCACTCCAGGAGCGAAGATGATGAATCCACAAACGACTACTTGCCATTGCAACCATATGCCAAATTGGATCCAATACACCATCTCCTTGTCCTCTTCCTTCATCTCCTCTCCCTTTATCTGCTTCCTCTTCCTAGACTCATGCGAAGCATCGGCAGGAGCTTTCGATTCTTTAATCTGCTCAGCTTCAGACGCAGATATAGAATCGACGGCGTGAGCAATCGAATCAGTGGTCCACTCAACGACGTCAGACTTGGAATCGGCACTGCAAAGTATCGGACTAGTGAGCGATCTGCTTATCTTCGGACAGGGACCTTGTCGGAGAAAGTAATCGGAATTGCGTTTTGAAAATTTCATATGACGTCGAGGCTCGACGAAAAGCAGATGCCGACGAGGCTCGACGAAAAGGACTTTCGGCCGCTGATGCGACGAGGTTTGGTGGAGGAGGAAGTACTGCGGCGAAGGATTTTAATCGACTGTCTTTCAGTTTTGTGATCTGTTAATTTGGAAGGTACCAGAGAGTAAGGTTATTTTTTCAAAATACCGAAAATAGCCCCCTCCGTGTTAAAGGTTGGGTCCGATCCCCCCCCCCACAAAGGTGAAGGTTTGAACACACAACCTCAGCATACTCGTTCAGCAACCTTACCACTACACTACACACTTATATTTGTGTTTGTAGGGGCCATTGCCCCCTATATAGCAATACAATACAGCTCCGTCCCTGTCCCGAGGTATAGCTCTACTAGGCTTGAAACTATCTAAGCATTCTCCAATCCACTGGATCTGAAACCTGAATTTCGAAATACATTGGAGGACAAGATTTGATAAACCGAACCGACTTGGAAGATTCATAGCCTTCAAAGTATCCTCAACAAAGGACCATCTCGCCTTATCACAGGCTTTAGCAACATCAAACTTAATTACCATCATCCTTCATCCCTTTACCATCATTGTTGATGGTCTATGATTGAATCTTCTCTTTCAAGTAGCTCATAGTAAAATGCACCAACATACTCGGAGAAGAAGGTTCATCATCATCATCATCATCAACAACAACTAGACCTAGTAGGTCAATTTATGACTACACAAACCTTCACAAAAGCTGCTTTCTTAAAGTACATATTTTACAGGCACATCCACATAACAGAATGCGGCATCTGCATGAACCAGCATGCAAGCAGGAGAATCTGAAGATTACATGCACTCACAAAAAGATTCACATCCAGGTCAAGGTCCTCGACTGCGGATGCTAGTAGCACCTCTTGAACTAAGGGATCCAGAAGGACTCTGACGAGGTGAAACTGTTCCTCTGGGAGAAGAAGCAGCAGCTTGAACAGGAGATTGGCTACCTGGCTCAACAACATGTGCAGTCTCCAAAAACGTCGCTTCGTCGCAAAGCAACGATAACTGTTTCATAAACACATCGAGTCAACCGATTACATAATAGTATAGCTGGAAGATATGTACGATAAACATAGCAAGCACCTGAAGGGACTTCACAACATATAACATTAGCAAGCTTCGTGACTAGGTACTCAAAATAGACGCAGAAAATTTTGACAGAGAAAAAATTAACACCAAAACAAAACTGTAGCGGCGGAATGTCACAATTTCCCGCTTCCGGTTATATATATCCATAATATGAACATGTGAGACTAAGAACAGCCAGTTCAAAACGAAGTCATATTAAATAAAGCAGCTGTTTACATATTTATTATTTTAAGATGGTAGCTTATCAAGCCATGCAATCGGTCCCTATCATTACATCCAAATCGATCAAAGTCACATACCCGAACTTCATTCTCTCTTAAGCGATCTTGAAGTGCGCTTATGGCAGGACTCAAGCTGTGGATTTAACAAGAAGTAAGACTGGAAACCCCTAATGATGAAAGAAAAATCAAACAAATGATGAATAAAACTAACAGCTGAGACTTTCATGTATCTCACCAATATTCAATCAATTTGCAAAGGGAAGCTTGATATGTCGATGTGTGGTGAATGAAGGCGAGAGGGTGTACTCTTCCATTCCTAAGGAGAAAACAACAATGTAGAGAATACGGTGAAGAAAGATAGAATTGAGAATAGAGAGGAGACGGTGCATTGAATCAAGAGGATTGATTACCTCAAGTTCTGGGTTATGGCTTGATTATATGCCCCTCTTTCCTCTTCAAATAGTACACGTTGCAAATCAGTCAATGACACTAAAGGTGAATCAATGTTGAGCAGAAGCAAGGTGGGCAAGACTTGAAGAGTAATTTCTTTTCTGACATACTCTGCACCACTGTCAGTTGTACTAAATACCGTGAGCACCAAATCTGATGATAATCTCATATTGGGCAAACCAAGTCTAAATTTATCAACTAACATCTTCAACAAGAGAAAATGTAGCCTCTGTTCAATATGAGGCATTATCAAAAGAACCGTGCTAGCTGATGAGTAGCAGCGTATATATCAGCCAAAGTAGCAATAATTTATGACGTAGTGATTACAGATGTGCATCTCAGTTATATAGAAAGAGGGTGACAATAGCCAAAATGACCAAGGAATCAATCAGGTATACCTCATGTCCAAATTTGAGCGATGCATGGCTTCTTGCATCCCATCTGACATATCCATCGGGTCTATATCAATAACTGCATTTTCCAAATTGTTGGTTGGGCAGTTCAATCTGTTACTCCCACCTCCAGTGTAACTGGCATCAGCATTCGCAAAGAAATCACCCAACTCCAAAGGTCTTCTTGTGCCCTAGTGAATAAGAGCATATTCAAAGATTAGGAGACAAACTAACATATCACTCTTTGGTTTTAGAAGGGATAAGGTTATCAATCATCTCTCTATGACAGGAAAAAAAATCCATAAATCCATCCTCTTCGATGATGTTGGCAGGCACAGCATTTAATGTTTCCTTATCTCAAGTCTAAGATGGTAATCCACAAATATAAGTATAGCAAGCTTATCATATCCACAACAGATCATTTCAAGAATAACAAAAACAAAACTTTTCTTGCCAAAGTAGAAGAAGATTGTTTGATTTGACAACTATGATTTGAACAAAAGATTACCCAAGGATATCAGAAGTAGTAAATTGACTAAACTGCTATTAGCAACAATAGATAAGTGTAATATATTTGATCATCAGAGACAAATGCAAAAGAAAACCATCATTGCAACCTTTCATAAGTTGTGCACTTGTTTTCACTACAGTTTACCAAGCATGCAAGTAAGTAAATGCTTCAGAATAAAAACCCGACTCCCAACTGCAATGATAATGATAAAAAAAAAAACGTAAAAAACTGGAAGGATACAAAGACTAACACCATACTTTCAAGGATCCTCCTGCTAATCTTGAATCTCCGGTGTCTTGTTCAGGACTATCCCCCCTAGCTGTTCCAGATTTTACTGGTGCATTTTCTGAGCTACTTTGTGATGATTCAACTTCTATGAAACTTTTATTTACGACTGAAACTGGTATAGGTCCTGACATATTGCCCTGTTTCCCATCTGAGGACTGGAATGCAATGACCTGGATTCTCCCAACCTTAAAGACACCAAACACAATATCCTTTAGCAATGACACGACATGCTTTTAACACATACAACCAAATAAGCATATGGAAACCAATACCTTATTCGTGTCTTCACTGAAACAAGAAAAAATCAAACCAATAAATCCAGGATCCAAAAGTTGATACATCGCCTGAGTGCGCACATCTGCAAAAGTCTTACAAGAATGTCACTTTCCAGACCAGAATTGTCAACAAAATGAGATATGCAAGTCTCTGATCGTCCAAACTAAACACATCGTTGATCAATCCATAGCGTAGATCCATACAAATCTATGCATCTAAGAGTTGAGTTATTTGCATAGGGAAAATATATGCTCTAACTGGTTTTTTCTTTCTTAAAAGGTCTCCTATTACTTAAGCAAGAATACTGCATTCATTTGTTACTTCATGTAACAAATAAGAATTTGCATATAAACTATTGTTAAGCACATTCAGCATAACAACAAGATTAGACAGTATGACCACACATTTATTTCTCTTCAAACAAAGTAGACTTACCAACATGTGAAGGAAACACCGTAATATGAGGATGTGAATGGTACCACCCAATCACTCTTGTTGTTCTACCGTTTTTGCCGTCATTCTGTTCGATGAAGTTAATTTTGAACATTTTCAACGACCATTAACAATTTTAAGTGCATAATAACTCAGAAGCCTGTCACACTTCACCAAATAATGAGACAATTCGAATAGAGAATCCAAGAGTTGAGCATCTCAAGATTACATTAAGAAAAAATTGATGATTCTGCAAGAAAGATTCACAAGGCTGCCCTAGTGTCAGAGTATATTTAGAAATCTCGCGTGCCAATTCTTTCAACACCATAATTCAGGACTAACAGTACGTGATCTGGTAAAGCAATTAACGTTAATACTAAGGATATCTCAGCCTGGGCGGATGCAGCAGCCAACTGTTCTGGATTTGTCTCCACTCGGTCTTTTCGTCGATCAGAGCGCGATTGAGGTGATGCTCCCCAAATTAGTGCATTCACTCTGCCGTTTTTTGAGTACTGCCATTGTTGATATGAAACTGCAATTAGTAAAACTGAAGGAAAACAACAAAGAACAACAATTCTTCTAAATTGCCTTTACCAGATAAAACCATCAAAATTTGATAGTTATTGTGTGTGTGAATTCAACATAAAAATCCTATAAAACCTTGCACTCCGAGAAAGTTCACCACTTTTCTTGTTCCCACATAGACCACAATAATAATAATCAAAATCTAACCACTTGCAACTCCATCCCACAAGCAAAACAAACATGAATTACAAATATGGTTTTGGGTTAAGAACAACTGGGGGTAAAAACATCAGAAAAACTTAAACGATGATCAAATTACATTCAATGATCCACCCAAAACCTACACGAGCAAAGAAAAAAAAAACACACAATGTAAAATAGCAAGAAAATATGAGAAATTGGTGAGCAGGATGAACCTCAATATCACCGAGGAGGAGCCCCATGATCTCCTCAGTTTCGGTGGACAAGGCATGAGTTAGACATGTCAGCCATACATCCTCCGACATCTTCACGCTTGTGAGGGACATTCTCTCTCTCACTGTCTGGTAATTTTGACAATAGGTCTGGGTTTGACTTTGGAAGCAGTGGCTACGTAGACAAACCTACGAGAAGCATCCTCGTCGGGTTGGAGTTTGAGTCCAGATCGAGTTTTTAATCATCCTCAAGCTTAGATTCGAGTCTAGATTTTGGTTTGGGAATTCGAGCATATCGAAGAAGAGGATTGTGATGGACTGATAGACTAGTTAAGAAAGGAGGAGAAGAGGGTAAATGGCATGGATTATGGAAAAGAGAAGAAGAGAAGAGATGAGAGAAGAAGACAAGGAAGAAGTGGGTGGCGACTGGAGTCAGGAAACAAGAGGAGAGATTGAGGGAACAAATAGGGCTTCTCATTATTAATATATATATATATATATATATATATGAATCATTATTACATACTGATACATACATTTTAAGTAATTACTAGAATGATATCTAATTTTTTCAAGTAATAGTGTAACCGGTTCTTTATACCGGTTTTTACGGTTTGATCTCGGTCAAACCTCAAACCTTAAACGTCTGGACTGGTTCAATGACCTACCAATGTTTTTTCTCGCATTTTGTAGAATGTGAAATGTGCACAGTGCGTGGAAGGTATCGGGAAAGACTTCCTTGATTGAACGGGTTCATGGCCTGATCTTGGTCTATGAAGATCGTCTTTGGGGCTTTGTCGTGCATGCACATAAGAAATTGTTTGAATAACCAACTAAATGAAGCTACCGTTTCATCGTATAGTAAGGCAACACTGAACGCGACACCTTGGTGGTGGTGGTTGAACCCAACAAAACACGGGTTTTGTCACCGAAAAAACTCCCGAGCCCTCCTATTATAATGATATCTAATACACAGTGTTTCCTTTATTGTTTATGACATGCAGGACTCAAATGTGATTGACATTGTTGTCAAAGTTGTTGAATTGTGCTAGAACATTTGAAAATTGAGAGACGACTCTATTTTTCAAGAATCCAAATCATGTACTTTCGTTATCATCACTAGATTCCACTATCAATGACCCCAAACATCACTGGTCTGAGAGTGTTTTGGTTATCCTGGAAATATCTCTATTGCATTCCATGAGTATTCTGATATCATGATAGCCTCCAACACCAAAGTAGATTGGGTTCCCAGATCACCCAGCATTGGGCTCTTGTAACGGGACTTATTGCTGTTGTTTTTGTTTGGCTTAAGAAATGATAAGAAGAGCAGTTTCACGGTCAAAAAAGACAAGATATTAATCAAGTGTCACTATCAAAACACAGGAGGCACTATAAGATAGCTCAGACCTCAGTCCTTCCTTCAGCACCTGTCAGGTACAATTACTTCAAAAACTAAAGGGAAGGGAACTTCATAACATTCAACACCTCAACTGTTGCTGCTCATATCTTCTGCTCAAGCTGGCTGCATTCAGTATCAGTCTTCCATTAGTCTTCACTTCCTTCTTCGCTGTCAGTTAACCCGTGATAAACCCCTTCAATTTCTTTATCCGTCTCCATATCATCATCTCTTTCAGACTCTTGTTCATCGTCACTTCCATCATTATCCTCAAAAATTACTGGAGTTAATTGTTTCATCTTCTCCGTCAGCATCATCGACAATCTACTTGTTCAGAAGACAGGAACAACAAAGAGGTACCCCACTAATATACGTCAGACTAGATTGATAAACGTATCAAGTGCTTAACGTCCTACAAGTAGAAGAAGCACATACCCCTGGACATAATAAGTCTACGCAGCTTGACAATTGAAGGGCTGATTCAAAGGTTGATACCCTAGAATCAATCAGCTGTATCCAAATATGAAATTCTTCATCAAATATTAAAATACTGAATTAATGGTACCTTATTGTAATAAATTACTTGCTTAATTAGCTAAGAGCATTTCGTTACTAGAATTATACAGCCTGCTGTAATTCTGATATTGTACCTGATTCAAAGAATCGAGTGACCGGAAAGAAGACTCCTGAGACATTATTCCACTTGCATGCAGAAGAAGCAAGTTTCTTAGCCATGGAAGAGCACATGTCACAATTGCACCCCCTAAGATAAAAGCACAGCAGAAACTAAGTGATAAACAAATAACTTGCAAAATGCACCAATAAGGAAGGTATTCCTCTCGCCACCAATAAGGAACTTGCAAAATGCACCGAAAAGGGGGAAAAGAGAGAGAACTGCTTGTGTGGATTGGAATGTACTCAGTAAAATGTTGGGTCTGCATTGAACTATGAATCTCAACAGAAGAAAGTTCCTGACTTCTGCAATATATTAGAAGCTAGTAACAGACGATTAACTTCTTACCTGGCTTCAATTATAGTTACAAGAGAGTGTAGAAGCTAGAGGACGTCAGACATACTCAATGAGGAGACTGAATTTGCAATAACCTACAACCAGAGAATTTCATGCTAATCAATACCACAATCTTCCTTCTTAACAATCACTCCAACCCCTAAAAGGGAGAGTACAGCAGTGAAGTATGCAACAAGTTAAATAAATAAACAAAAAGAGAGACTTCTTATACAGAGTCAATTATATGGTCAATAATTCCTCATAAATTTCATTCTTGGTGGCAATCAGAGCCAGATAAGTGACAAGAGAAACAAAAACCTTCTCATCTTGGGTATATAAGCAATCCAACAGAAGAGATCGATCATCAGCATGCAGTGCTTGTTTAAGCAGAATGTTAACTGAGTCAGCACTTGGCAGTTTTCCAAGAGGTACCAACTCTTGAGCCTCTTGTAAATCTAAACTTGCAAGTTTCTCTCCCATTGTTGGCTCAAGTAAATCATCTTCTACTAGAACTCCATCCACAGCTTCATTATAACCTACTTCAAAGATGACACTCAATCAATGCATACTAACATGACACCAGCTCATATTTCTTACACGTCCATGAAAAACATATGAACGAAAAACAAAAGAGAACAGGTTCCAAGAACCATGCCCGTTACAGAACGCCATGTCCAACCTAGAACAATCATACTAGGTTTTGAGAGAACACAGAAATAGAGACTATGCCCGTTTCTCATCCTACTGTGGCATTTTCTAACTTTTCTTTGGTGACTGAACCAAAGCACATATCGACCTGAAATCTTATCCAGTTAATATTTTACTAAACCCTAATGAACTAACTATCACTAACAAGGAATCATATTTTCATACGGTTACAAAAGCCTTGAAGCATCAGAAAGTGTCAGTTCTAACTCTATTGTGGCGACCAATGGAGGAAAATCATGGAATAACAGTACATGAGTAGCTAACGGAAAATGGGAGGATAAGCATGCAGAAAATCTACTCACTACCTCTCAATAAAGGTAGGTATAACAAAGTATGAACACGCGAATCACCTGAAATTGCGCGATCATCAAAATGAGATGCCGTTCGTTTCTTCCTCCTCCTGCTTCCCCGCCCATGGGAAGGAGTTTCTGAGTTTGTTACTGTCGGAAAAGAAGGGATAACTTGAACCGGACAACCGAGTAGGGCGAGCTTCCTTAATCACGAACAGTTCCTCCTCCTCCTCCTGCTCGCTTCGATTCTGTTTGAGTTGTGACAGCCGACAATAGAAAAAAACCGCGGAGGGCTCTCTTTGTGGTGATTTTCCTGAGAATAGAGGATGATATCTTTTTTGTGGAATGTTGCTTTGTTCGAAGGTGTATTCAACAATTCTTCCCAGGGATTCAGAATTTCGACTCTTGGGGAAGCCCTTATTCAGTTTGTCTCTGTAGCTTGGAAGGGAACAACTGCAGCTCAGAAATTCAAACGTCTATGTTGGTCTGCGATTACTAGCGAGATTTGGCATGAAAGGTGCAGAAAGCTTTTCACAAGAGGAGAGTTTCGATCGAGTGACATGTGTGCTTGCTTATGAGGCTGGACATAGAAATGAGCAGGACATGTTGTGTAGTGTTAATTTGAAATTGTCTATCCACCTATTTGTAAGCTTGTATTTTTGGGATCAGGATGAGGGATTACTTCTCTTTAGGAGGACTCCCAATTTACTTGCTAGCTTGAGAGATAGGTTTTGATTGGCATGGCAGTGAATCTACAACTTACTACAAGTAATACACTCACAATATTCCTTAGATCATCTTAATCTTATCTTAATAATCTTAATGATAGTATGGCTATAATTGGTTTTGACACATAGGATAAAATCTTTCTCACAAATTTCCACATCATCACTCAATTTTTACATCAAAATTCAATTATTTCTCTTTCTTTTCATTAAATATTGAATGTAATTAAACACCCTATGAATGAAATTTTAAGTAATTTGATGTTCAACTATATTATTTTGACATAACTAATATAAAAAAATTAATTTTAAATTATAATATTTTATAAAATTATTACATTTTTTTTAAATACATAAATTTTAGGGTTATTATTTCTAAAATGCTCTAACTTTGGCGATTTATTTTAAAATGCACTAAGTTTCGGAAACCCCAAATCTATCCCAGACTTAACACTGTTAGTCCTTGTTTGTAAAATTTTAAAATTTTTGAACCAAGTGGCTAACGGAATTAACTTTTAAGCTTTTTGTCTTCTAGAATCAGTAACCCAGGTTTGCCCAATTGCATTTTGACCCTTCTCAATTTCATCCCTTACAAAAACACCCAAACCAACCTTCTCCAATCTTCTTCTCTGTCAACCCTCCGCAACTCCGCCGCCGCCATGTCACTTTATAGTTTAAAAAAGTGGTTTGCCATATCAGACACCTGAATCTTCCCAGCCTTTGCCCATAGCGATTCGAGACGTCGCTTGACTGTCAAGAAGGAGAATGTTTTTTTCCAGAATCTTAACCACGATTACCTTCAACCAGGGCCTATAGAAACTGCGAACCTCTTCCTCCGAGAACTCAATGCGAGGGCATCTAAGGTTTTCTGCGCTATCGTCTTGCATGCCAGAATTAGGGTTGCCCTGAAACTTAACCCCATCATCGGTTATCCACTGTCCAGAGAACAATGAATTAATTTTTATAGTTATCTTCATCCCTCATCATGGTTTAAAGCCGATTGTTTACTTATCAAATAATGACCAACTTTAGTTAGTTTGATTAGAATGATTCTGTAACTTTTAATTATTATTCAACCAACTGAATCTTATATTTTAGTTTTTACTTGAATAAGAGCCCAAAACAAGGTGTGTTTGGACAGTTAGAACAATAAAGATGATTACCCACTCCATTTAGGCATAAGAACCTAAAAAAATGGACAAAATTGATTCAAGAAAACTAGGAGGAAATTATCAAAATTAATTCATTGTTCTCTATCTCAATAATTTTTTCTCCAATTTTCACTCTATGTACATAGAAACAACTTGCAATTTCTCATTTATACGTCACCCATCATAAATTTTGGACTAAACATTACTAAAATTTTAATCATGTTCAGTTTAAACTTTGATTTTGTATTTTTATAATATATTTTATTATGAACTTTGTTAGACCTATTAAAAATAAAATTTTAGTTATTGAAAGTTTTATGCATACTGTATAGAAATACACAAGGTAAAATTTTAAAATCTTTAAGTCAAATTACCCGTACGTTTTGTCTACAAACATTGGTGGATTAGTGTTCTATTTATTATCATTAACCTTTTTATTGAAATTATCCCAAAAATGTAGTTTATTTTTTTTTTACGACTCTATTTTATACAATTTTAATAATTATATTATTAAATATTATCAAAACGAAATTTTATTTAATTAATATTATATTATATTAAGGATAAAATAAAACGAATAATATAAATTAAATATATGAAAAATTCCATTCCTATAATATGAATATGAATTATTATTTTAGAAGTATAAAAATATCAATTTATTATTATTAATAAATAAATTGACGTACACATATGTATTTTTATTATTATGTACACATATGTGTAAAAGATCATAAAATAATTTGACGTCTCACCAAATTGAGATCAATGAACGTTCACAAACTACATGTTCATGAATCTATTTTCAACAAAGGCATACCACATGTGAACCTCTATGTATGATAGTTATATTGTGTATCAATGTCACCATCTTTCTTACATAATTAGGCTTTCATATTCACTAACGATATGACATATACTTTTATTATAATTTTCATTACATTATAGAACATGATTGAGGATAACTATATCACATGACACAATTGCAGATCATGTCAAAATAGTGAAAGTATTATCTCATATCCGCAAGACATATTTCTTTATCATAAATAGTTTTTCCTTAATTTTAATAATATTCTATTGATTCTTATAATTATGTACACATATGTGTAGGAAATGCAAAAATAGTTTGATGTCTATCAAATTGAGATTAAAGAACATTTACAAATTGCACATGCATGAATCTATCAGTATACATTAATAGAGACAATGTCGGCATACCATGCATGAACCCCATGTATGATATTTATATTATGTATCAACGACGTCATCTTTGTTACATAATTATGATTTTAAATTCATTAATGTAATGACATAAAATTTTATTATAATGTTATATTATATTATAGAATATGATCGGTGTGATGTTACATTACTTTATAGAACATGATTGCCATCTCGCATAACATACTTGCAGATAATGTTAAAATAGTGAAGGTATTATCCCATGTTTTGCAATATATATTTCTTAGTAACATTATTTCTTTATTAAAATTTTATATTTTCCCTTTGATTTAAATTCTATTCTACTGATTTTTTAAGAAAACTTTCTATCTAGAACTAATCACATAACAAACAATTCTTACAATGAATGACTGGTGACTTACGCAATAGGTTTAATTTGAATGGTTAGATATATTGAGTATTACTTAGAGTTAACACAATAGTGTTTCTGTATTATGTGAATTTAACAAAGTAAAAAACATTGAGATCAAGTGGTATAAATTATGAATAGGGAGAAAATGAAAATATTGTTTTGCTCAAGCCCGCCAACGGGCGGGTAAAAAGCTAGTAATATATATATGAATATAAAAGACCACCTCTTTTATTCCTTCTCTCCTTAAATGTAGCAAATTAGCCAATCAAAATTTTCTTATTAATTAATTCTTATTTGAATATTTAATAATAAATAATAACAGAAAATAATCCATGTCAACTACTTTAATTTTATTCTCTCCCACGTTTTTACCCTTCACTATGGTGGGATTTAGTTAGGGTGGAAATTGGGAGGGAATTGGGAGCCCATTCCCATATTTCCAAAATCCCAATTCCCAATTCCCAAATTAGGAATCTCATTCCCAATCCCGAATTTAATTTGGGAATTTTTATTCGGGAACGGGAATTCTAATTTGGGAATCGGGATCTCAAATTCCCGAATTCTTTTATTTTATTTTATTATAATTGTGTATTTGTTATATAAAAAACGTGATATTAAATTAAATTCAAGAATCAGTCCAACATCAGATAATTTGCATGAAACCAATTTAGCCCCAAATACACCATCAGTACAGCATCAGCCCCAAGTACACCCAATATCACGTTCCAGCATCAATACAGCCCAATACACTATCAGTACAGCATCAGTACACCATCAGAACAGACTGGCCGTGCATTTCCCCCACAACAAAATAGAGAGAGCACAACCATCACCAAAAATTCATTCCAATAGCACTAGAAATGGGAAAATGAAAGAGCCACAGGAACACTAACCTCCATTACCATGGAAATGCAGAACTGAAGAATGCTTATGTGTGTGCTGTTTGGTGGTTTGAAATGCAGGGGTGGATGAAGAAGGTTTATATAGCACCATAGCAGGGAGGGTGAAACAGAGTTGCATTCAGTTAATGCACGTGACTTCCACCTAGGAAATGTTCTGATCAAAACAGAGTTGAATTCAGTTGCATTCAGAGTTGCATTAAGTTCTTGCTCATTTAGCTGTTGCTTAAAAAGGGAGATGTTCTGATCAGAAAAATGTAAAAGACTTTGAATTAAAATGGGGATATAAATCACAACTTCTCAAGATATTTAGTATAACTAGTTAACGGGTAGTGAAACATTTCCAGATTTGACATTTGAACGAAGACGAAGCATATATCCTTTGGCAGACACAATTTAATAATTTCAGTAGAATAAGCAGATGTGGTTAAAAAGTTTAAGAGGTAAAGAAAAAGTGTAGAATCCCATAACAGAAAAATGCATCTTAAATAGTGAAGGTTAGCAAGATAGATGATGAATTAAGCATGTCCAATAAGCATACCAAACATCTATTGTAATGAACTATTACCACAAGTTGGGGACAATAAACAAGTGTACTAACGAATCAATGATAAAGTGTACAAAAAGGCAAAAGTAAGCTGAGCACATACCTAACACAAAAAATTGAAGAGGGGAAACATCAGGAAAATTAAAGTAGATACCAACTAAATGCCACAGAACGACACTTTCACTTCACCTACACAGCCAACACAATATCACATCAGTTCTCATCGTTATATTTTGATTGAGACATGTTACAGCAACCGCAAGTAATTAAGAAGTAGAAGGTAAGATATTACCTGTCAAACAAATCTTTCCACCGAACTTGAACCATCATCCTCTTCACCAACTTCAGTTTCACCGCCTTCTTCTTCATTATCTTCAATGTCAGCAAATGGATCCACATCAACACTTGTACTAGTAGAGGTTGCACCTTCATTTTCGTTCATACACATTCGTTCGAAAGATTCAAATACTACTTCAACAAAAAACAAATTAGTTAGAAATAATAGTATTACCATTCTCAAACAATTTATAAATGCTAAAATGGAAGATATAATATATTACCATTCTCAAACTCCGTTTGCTCTTCAAGATCTTCTTCGTCAATCACCAACTCTGAATCATCAGATATCCAATCCCGCAACAAATTAATGCCTCGACAATTTTAGGAGTAAGTGAGGTCCTGAATGAATCTAAAATTCGACCTCCTGTGCTAAAAGTCGACTCAGAAGCAACTGTAGTAATAGGGGCAGCAAGAATGTCTCTAGCCATTGTAGAAAGGATAGGATATCTCATCTCATTTCGCTTCCACCATCCCAATACATCATAGTTGTAAGCATTGAAGTCTTCTACAGTTAGAATTTCATCATCATTATCATTAGAAAGATATTTTTCTAACTCAGATCTTGACACTTTTCGATTCCCCCTATCGATGGCCTCAAGCCTCTTCTTCACAAACTCAGCATCAGTTCCTCCCTTCCTCCCACTAATTGGAATAGTACCATCTTCTCTCACATTTGGTGAACTAATACGAGATTGAGCATTAGCGGCAAGCAATTGTTTGTAATACCTAAACATCTCCAAGATTCCATCTTTCACCTCATTTGCCAATTTCCCCCCACTCTCTAATCCATACATCCTTGTTAAAATAAATTCAACATACTCAAATTTCCGCCTCGGGTCAAGGATAACCGCTATATAAAGCAAACGATTCAACTTTGCATTTGGAACACCATCATCCTCAAGCCAGTACTTGGCTACCTTCAATTTGATCCTAAACGCCATTTCTCTAACTTTCTGAATCATAACTTTCTTCCATCTCAGCTATCTCATCAAACATATCACAAAGCTCCTTGCAAAATAGATGTGTCGTGACATAAGAGGTACCAGAAACCCGAACAGTTAGATCATAGAAAAACTTCAAGTACTTCATCAACCTCCTCACATTATTCCAATCAAACGGAGTCGGAGTTCCGAGAGTTTCATTTTGATACTTTTGTCGTAGAAGATATGATTTAAAGTTCTTATCATTTCCTTCTAAAAGCTTGAATGCAACTTCATACTTTTATGCAGCTTCCAACATCAGATAGGTGGAATTCCATCGAGCTGAGACATCTAAACACACGAGCTTCTTAGATTCTATTCTTTCAAAAACTATGCAACTTTTGAATTTCGCCAATCTTGCTGGAGAAGACTTCACCCATTTCACTGCTTCCCTTACCCTCTCTATTGATATACTACATTCTCTAAGCCCGTCATTGACAACCAAATTCACAACATGAGCAACGCATCGAATATGTAGGTACTTGCTGTCGAGAAAATCTGAACCCCACAACTTCAATTTATGCCTCATGTGGACGATTGCAGTGTCATTGGCACTTGCATTATCTGTAGCAATGCACATAATGTTTTTTATGCCCCACTCTTCTAAGCATGTTGCAAGTGTTTCCCCAATATCAACTCCTGTATGACTGGTAATTTGCATGAAACCAATAATTTTCTTGCACAGTTTCCAGTCTTTGTTGATGAAATGAGCAGTGACACACATAAAATTCATATTAGACAATGAAGTCCAAGCATCGGTCGTCAAAGAAATCCTCCCCTTACATTCAGTTCTGAAGAAATTTTTTAAGGTGATTTTAGAGTCCTTGAACAAACGGTAGCAATCCTCCTTCACTGTTTTCCTACCAGGTATTGTTAACATAGGACAAACACGTTCCATAAACCGCCTAAACCCTTGATAATGGACATATGTAAAGGGTTGTTCATCAAGAATAATCATTTCTGCCAAAGCTTTCCTACCATCAGCTTGGTCAAACTTCCAATTAGTTTTTGGGTCATTGATAGTTCCTGATAGCAGATTCAACTCCAACATCACCTCGCTATTTTTCTTAGAACATATCTCGTGATGTCTCTTAAGACCAGATGTCCCATTTGTAGACTTACTAACAAATAGCTTCTTACAAATGAGACATTTCAAATGAGTCATCCCCATCTCATCAGTATCAAGCGCATAATACTTCCAATATACTGACCTCTTTTTCATTGGCTTCCTAGTAGGAGGGATTGGAGTTGACCTTGAAGTTGCACCAGTTAGGCGAGAACGCAACCCTCCTCTGGTTCGACATTTAGTTCGCGTTTCACGACCATCATGAAGTGGGGCAAAAAGGGAATACTTTGAGAATTTTGTGAATCCATAGTAAGTCTAGCACAACTGAAAAAGAAAGAAGCCAATGCAGTGTCAATGTAGGCTGAAAAGGGTAATCAAAATTAAACTTCACAATGCAGACTCTCTGATCAGAAGTAAACAAATTCATTTACTTTTTACCAAGTTTAGAACATGCATTATTGAACAATAGAACCCTCTATACACAAACAGTAAACCTACTACTATCAATGCCTAATCCAAAACAAGAATCAGGATCTAACTTAATATAACTTAATTAACTTAGTACTTTTGTACCCTATAGCTATCAAACAATCCCAGTTTTACAGTTGATAGTTTCATGCTAACTACGCCTTCCAAGTGTATTACCAAACGCAAAAGGACAAATGCAGTTCGTCTGTCAAATAGCAGTACTAGCACCATGCTGCTGCAGAGTGCTGTTTTAAAACCCAAATTCGATTGTTTGTTCTAAACAAGTGTTTCTCTTTGCTTTTTTAGTGGTTGCTTAGTACTAGTCTATCAAAATGATTTAAAGCACACACTTTTCATTCAAGTTCCTGATGTCACACAACAGTAAGCGTTTTCATCTACCAGTAGATAAATACCAGGCCGCTACATATAACAATATTTGCTTACACATAATCCCGCTATTCCCAAGGGAACGATAATAACACTAAAAAGGAAAAATGGGGCGAACTCTACATTTTATGCACCGCCTCCTCAAAATTTATCAACCCCCAAAAACCGCCACCACGTTTCTGCCAAACTGGGAAAAAGCAACACATAGCACACCTCATTAACTAGTACACACCCACAAAACACACAAGTTCCAAAATTCACTCTGCTCAAACCAGCTTTCACAAAGTAGGGTAACTGTTGCCTTGAGCTATGCAAGGCATCCTTGATCCATTTTCTCACATGTCAGACTAGCATTAGTAAACAGATGAGATCAATAGCAACTTATAACAAAAGATTCTGAGTTCTTACCTTCAAAAACTGGACTGATGGTTCTGGTGAATTCCTCATACATGATACATATCCACAACAGTTGGTGGGATAGGAGACCAACTTCCCCTACTAAACTACTTGTGATGGAATACTTGACGTTAAAAGTGTTCCCCGAAACCCTTCCTCCCCATGCCTTGCCTCCATTTTCTCATCAACTAGCTCATCTGTGGGAGTGGCACATCCTCTTTTTAGTATTTATATGTATACTTGCACTACCAACACAAGACTGAGCACTTGGAAAAGCTGCTTTATACAACAGTTGTTTTCTTCCAGCAACACACATAATGCTTTGTTTTGTTCAATACATCAGATGCTAATCGATTTTCAAAGCAAGAAATTCAGGTATAAACATTTCCACAGCAGAGAAATCATCATTTGATAACGGTAAAAACAATATAACCTACATATCTTTCTTTTGTTTATGATAACTTAATTATGTATGACCTAATCAGTTTTAACTAATCATTAACCACACAGACAGCAGAGAGTGAACAACATCATCCTCTGTGTCCTCCTAATTGAAACAACTACTCTAGCCATGGGATGTAGACTATCAACAAGTACAGAAGGAATTTCCAGTGATAATATATGAATGACTGTCTCACCCACAACCAATTTCACCACAAGTTTAGAACAAGCATTCTTAGAAAAAATACTCGCAGACATTAGGATGAAATGAACTAACCTGATGAGACCAACTAGAGGAAGTTTATCCACTGATAAGAAGAAGTACAGAGGCCGTTAGCAGGAACTAACCTGGTAAGAAGAAGAAAAACAGAAAGAAACAAATCAGTCATAGCAGTAAAGATGAAGGAGTACAGAGGCCATTAGCACATGAACCTTTGACATATTTGAACTGAGTTTCTGAGTTTCCACACTACCAAAGATTCAGGTCGAATCGAATAACTTACTTGGAATGAAGATGGACAAGGTTTAGAAAATCAGATTAGGGATTAGAAAATGAAGGGAGGGAGACGGAGGCTTACCGTAAGGCGGACCGACGAGCTTGAGCAGCGGCCAGCCGACGAGCTTGAGAACTTGAGCACTTGAGCAGCGATAAGTCGCCGCCGAGTCGTCGCCAGGAGTCAGACTCTTGAGGAAGACGACTAAACCTATTTTCCAATATTTTGGTATTTGGGCTTTCCCATACCCAAACCCAAATTCCCATTCCCATTTTGATAAACCCAAACCCAATTTTACATTTTAAATTTGGGATATGGGCTCCCAATTCCCTAAATAATTTGGGAATTTAAATTTGGGAATGGGAATTCCCAAATCCCATACCCAAACTTCCACCCCTAGGTTTAGTTGCATTTCTTTGGTTTCATTTAAAACCTTTTTTTTTTTTTTACTTTTTTCAGTTAAAAGTTAATAAATAATAAGTTTATTGTAAATATTTTATTGGATTAAAGTTTAATATTTTATTACAACCAGTCCGATAATAGTGGGAGAAGATCCGGACCCAACCCTTTAATGGTTGGACCGGTTCCAACCAAAAACGGAGGGGTAGTTTCGCCATTTTGTAAAAGTTAAATATCTAACCCTAAAAAATGCTACAGCCGCCGCTTTCTTCTCTCCTTCTTCCCCTTTCCCATGGCTGTTCAAGCTCAGCCTTACCTAGACACCACCTCCGGCTTCTTCTCCCCGTCTCCGATGATCACCACCTCCCCCTCCTCCCACAAACCTCGCAACTTAACTCTCTTCGCAATCCAAGACAACGATACTTAGAAGCAGCAAACTACAACCCAATCCGACGACTACGGCGAAGTCGAGAAAATCATCGGAAGCAGAGCCTTGGCCGGCAGCGCCGGAATGGAATACCTAATCCAATGGAAAGACGGCCACGAACCTTCCTGGGTCCCTTCCGATTACATCGCCAAAGACGTCTTAGCCGAATTCGAATCCCCCTGGTGGACCGCCGCCAAGAAAGCCGACGAGTCCGCCCTCCGATCCATCCTCGAATCCGACGACGCCCTGGTTGGTCGGAGAGGATTTGGTTAGGGATTTTGAGGCGGGGCTGGAGTACACGGTGGCGGAGCGGTGGTTGGGAAGAGAGAGGTTGACGGGGAAGGAAAGAAGATGGAGTACTTGGTGAAATGGACGGATATAGATGATGCCACGTGGGAGCCTGAGGAGAATGTGGATCCGGATTTAGTGATGGAGTTCGAGGCCGGAGTTCCGAAACTACGTTGGGCAGAGTTGGTGGCGTTCGGCAGAGATGGATCTAGAGGAAAAGGAAACAAATCGGAAAATTACATTTCAGTCACTAATTTTTTTGTTGTTGACAGTTTAGGATTTTGGGCATTTTATAAAAATTTGAATGTAAATATCATTGGAATAGCTTATAACATGATCGTCGAATAACATGTTACCTAGTTCGTATAACTAGTTAACTAATCAAGATGTTATCTAGTTATCAAATAATTTCGTTAACTAGTTATCTAATAATCTTGTTAACTAGTTACCAAATCGTGATGTTAACTAGTTAACTAATTTTGATAACTAGTTATCATCTTAAAAATGTTAACAAGTTATCTTAAGCATTATGTTAACTAGTTAACTAAGTAAAAATAACATAACTAGTTGAATAACTTGTTAACAAAAAATATTGTTAAAATTAGTAATGAAATAAAATTTAACTAATGCTGATAACAAGTTATCACCTAAAAATGTTAACTAGTTAGATAACCTGTTAACAAAAAATCTCGTTAAAATTTTAGGTATATGATTATTCGTTAACTAGTTATCCGCTAAATAATCTCGTTAACTAGTTATCTGATCATGATGTTAACTAGTTAACTTGATTAGATAACTAGTTAACAACTTGATAACCAATTAACACGATTGAATAACTAGTTAACTCGATTGATTAACTAGTTACCATTATAAACAAATGTTAACTAGTTATCTTAGTCATGATGTTAACTAGTTAACTCGATAAATTATCTAGTTAACTAATTTTTATAACTAGTTATCAACTCAAATCTTCTAAACTTGTTATCTAAATTATGATGTTAACTAGTTATATGCAATGTAGTCAAAATCGTGATTCCACGTGAAATCGAAAACATGGGTGAAATCAAAATCGTAGTTTTAACGTAAAATCGTAAGATTTTATGAACTACTCTCGAAACATTTAAGTCAACAACATATTAAGAATAATAAGACCATTACCCAACCTTGAAAAGTTTAGATAAGAAAAAAGAGAGAATGTCGGTTCTTAAGCAGTCATTCGAGGAAGTAATAATTAGATTTTAGACACTTTTTAGTAATAACTTCTAACTTAATTACTCAATATCTAAAAAAATCAATTTAATTTAATTGTCATTGTTCTGACTTATATATAGTTGTACAAACAGGTAATTTCCTCTAGAAAGTAAAATCGTAAAATACAAGAAAAATCGTTGATTCTATAAGATTCTAAGATTTTGATCGAGATTTTACTAGATTTTATGACCCATAGATTTTGCGTGGAATCAAGATCGCTAGAGACCAGTGAAATCGTAAAATCGTAAGATTTTAAGATTAAAATCGGGATTTTGACTACATTGGTTATATGACATAATTTTTAGCTCATTGGTTGCCTTCAAATTATATGTGGATTTGTAATTTCTTGAATGGTTAACTAGTTAACAATCTGATATGTTAACTAATTAACTCGGATGGTTAACTAGTTAGCAAAAATAACTGTTATCGGGTAAAAATTTTGTTAACAAGTTAACTCGATTAGTTAACTAGTTAACAACTTGTTAAGTTAACTAGTTAACAACTTGATAACTAGTTAACTTGGTTGGTTAACTAGTCAACAAAAATATTGTTATCAAGTAAAAAATTTGTTAACTAGTTAACACCTTGATAAGTTAACTAGTTAACTCGGTTGGTTAACCTGTTAGTAAAAAATCTGTTAATAAGTTATCAAAAAAAAACGATGTTAACTAGTTATCAGTTAAAAAAACATTGTTAACTAGTTAACAGCAAAAAAAAGTGTTAACTAGTATTTTTTTTAAGTAAAAAAAAGTTTCAAAAAAAATTAAAAAAAAACTCGCCGGAAAAGTCGCCGGCGACGGCGGCCGGGCGCCGGAAAAGTCGCCGACGACGGAGGCCGGTCGCCGGAAAAGTCACGCGAGAGTCGCCGGTGCGGCTGGTCACGGTAAATATTAATATATTTAAACTAAATATAAAAATTAAATAGTGTGTGTAAAGTCCTAAATACCCCTAACAATCTAGATCATTGGATTGGTCAAAGAGTGTGATCTAATGGTTGAGAAAAGGTTGGAAGGCTTCCAACCCTTGGAAAGGTTGGAGCCGGATCTGCACCCCGATAATAGTATAACTAGCTACCCAGTTTTATTAAAATTTAAATAAGCGCATAACACATATATTTTGTCATGTTTTTATTAAAATTTCAATAAGCGCATAATACATATATTTTTCCATATTGTTTCTAATATTTATTATTTGCAGAGATTAAATTATTTTCATCAATTCAAATTGTAATTATTTAACGAACATTCTAATGAGCTTAAATGTAAATTATTCAATCAATAAAATAAGAGAATTGGATTTTATAGTTATCTTCATCAATCATCATGATTTAAAGCTGATTGTTTTCTTATCAAATAAAGACCATATTTGATTAGTTTGATAACAATGATTCTCTAATTTTTTTTAATTATTATTAAATAAACTGAGTGTTAAAATTATTTTTTAATTGATTGCAAGTACAAAACAAGGTGGGCTAGGACATGTTGAAAAATAAATATCAGTACTCACTCCATGTCCATTGCAAGTTACGCATAAACACATAAAAAAGGGCGAAACTGGTTTAAGAAATTCGGGGCAAAATTATCATAATTAACTCATTATTCACTATCTCAAGCAAAAGTTCTCCAATTTTTCACTATAATTTCTCATTTATATTTCATCCATCATAATTTGAACTCAATATTATAAGAAAATTTAATCATGTTCAATGTAAACTTGCTTTTGTATTTTTCTAATACATTTTATTATGAATTTTGTTAGACCTATTAAAAAATACAACTTTTGTTACTGAAAATTATTGGGTCAATTACCTAATACGTCCCAATACTATGACCCGGGTTACAAACCAGTCCTGAAAGTTTTCTCGGTAACAAAGTGGTCCCGAAAGAATGCGACGGGTTACGGGGAGGCACTGTTCACGTCGGAGAAGGCCTTTTCCGGTCATTTTGCCAGCTCATATATGACACATCAGATAAAAAATATTAAAATATTTGCTTTAAACCCAAACCTAAAATATCTGCTCGAACCGGTTAAATCATAATCTAACCCATTCCTAACCTAACCTAACATAATCCTAACCTAATGAGTTTTCTCCGACTATCCATCTTCTTCTCCGACTTCCTTTTCTTCATCTTCTTCTTCAACTGGTTGTATCCTTCTTCCTCTGCAAACAACAAAAATCTGCAACTTCCCCTCTTCTTCTTCTTCTTCTTCAGTTCTCTTCCTGCAAACCCACATCTTCCCTCTTCTTCTTCTTCCTCCTCTTCTTCATCTCCTTCCTCGTCTTCTCCTTCCTCGTCTTCTCCTTCTTCTTCTGTTTCATCCTCTCATAAACCCTCAGATTAGTCACCTCCCCCAGATTTCTCGAATTCACATAATCTGATAATCAGTAAGGGAGAGAGAGTCATGTATCGTAATACGGAGTCTTGGAGGTGTGGTTGTGGTGAATCCATTGTATTGTTAACTTCATGGACAGCGCACAATCCAGGATGAAGATTTTGGAAATGCCGTAGTCGCAATAAGGTATCGGTAAAGTTGGATTTTATGTTGAATTTGAATTTACCCATTTGAGCATTAACGATGTTTGGTGCAGACAAATTCGAGAGTAGTTAGACACCTCTTCGATGTCAAAGATAGGTCAAAACAAGTGATTAATGGTCTTCTACGACGACTCAACACGAATGAACGAGAGAAGAGGGATGATTGTGAATCGGCCACTTCTTGGTTATCTACGAGAAGTCTTTGTTCAACTAATACGAAGATTGATGTAGTGGACGAGGAGTTGATTCGCAAGTATTGAAAAGTTAAAGTTATAGGGATGAAAATCTTGTTTGTTCTTTGGAATGATTGTATTTGGTGTTGCCATTGGGGAATTTATGTAGCCATTTATGAATGAAAAATCTCCATTTAGATTTATCCTATTGCAGTTTATCATTGCATTGCAGTTCATTGTGTAGGTGTAGATGCTGCAAAATCATTTCATTCAACAAAAATCCAAAACATAAAGTCAGATTACTACTCAGGACCTCAATTTCATTACATGTTCACACTGCAGAATCATTCATTTGAGCAGAAACCTCTAAACAAAAATCCATCATGTTCACACTGCAGAATCATTCATTTGAGCAGAAACCTCTAAACAGAAATCCAATCGTTAAAGTCACAAAATCAGCATCATAAGCATCAGCTGGCCACAAAATTAGATTCCCTAACATCCTTCAATTGACAGAACACTTCTGTAAGTCACAAAATCAGCTTCCTTAACATACTTAATATTTTCCTTGCTTGTCGCAACTCATTCCTGGGGTTGGCATGAAATTCATTGTTGGAGTAGGGGTCTCAACTGGTATTTGGGAAAGTCGAGTAGCTCGGGGAGAGCCCTGCATTGCATCTGGAGCATTTGTTGTATCACCACCCATTGCAACATCCTGTCATACACACAGTGAGCATTACAGAAACAGCTAATTGAGACAAAATTTTCAAAGTGGCAAGAGTAATACCGTTCCTCCCGCAGCCTGCCTTAACATAGCACAACTCCTTCGGTTATGTCCTGGTTTCTTGCACGCTGTGCATGTCATTGTTGCGCCCTTCCTACGTAGTGACATTGTAGAACGACCTTCTTTATTCCTCGTTTGGACCTCAAGCTCCCATGCTTCTTTCCTTCTTGTCACCTTCTTTCTTCCCCTCTTTGGGGCATCGAATGTTGGGGCTGTTAAGGGCAATTCCGGCCTTGGTTCCCATTGGCTAGAGTCATTTAGTGGATGAATTGCATAGGAATAGCTTCGTAGTCCCGTCTCCACATGATAACACTTGTCCACGTATTTCTCTGGTGACTCCTTGTTGAAAAGTATACACGAAATTGCATGAGAGCAAGGGATACCAGATAGTTGCCACCGTCCACAAGCACACGTTCTATTGCCCAAATCAACGACAAATTGTCTGTTAGCAAATCGAACTTGATACTCGGTAACACCATTGTAAAGGACTTCCGTGCACATTGTTGCATACTTCTTGTACTCATCTAATTTCTTCTGAGGTTTCTGGCATAGCAACTTTCCTTCCCATCTTGACATTTCTGCTTTCTTCTTGTATAACCTCTGCATCATCATGGACCGTATACCTTCCAAGCAAGATAAGATGGGCATGCTCCTCGGCTCAAGCACATATTTATTCCAACACTCACAAACGTTGTTAAGTGCTATCTCCGACTTCGTTTGAGTCCGGTAGAAAGCTTTGCACCATTGCTCTACACTTTTCCCCACGAGCCAGTCATATGGAGTTGCTTGGCCAGGTTGATATTTAGAGGACTCCTTCCTGATTAAGTCCATCCATGAATTATACTCAGCCTTGTAGGTTGCTCTAGATGCCCCCCATATTAAGTCCTTTAAGTGCTTAGAACGACCGAATTTACTACTGAAATTAACATATAAGTGTCGCACACAACATCGATGTTCAACTAAAGGGAGCATTCGTTCCATGACGTTCAATAAACCCTACATGAGACAAAATAGAGTACAACAGTCAATGATATATCATAGATCAGCTCAGTTTATACTGTTACGTTCATCTACTGAAACAGAAATTTCAATAGATAAGTTTATATCCACATTCAAAATTGGCTGGTCAGTTTATATTTGTTCAGTTCATATTGGTAATGTTCTCTGCAAGTTCCATTACTGACTCCCACAAAATCTGCAGCTCATTTGTAAAGCATGAATTAACTTAATCAACCAACTATGAATTAACCTAATGGCCCATGCGTATGTTCTCTGCAATTAACACTTAATTAACCTAATGGGCAAAGGAAATGGAAATAGCAGCAAAGGAAGTTAAAGTTACATAAATGAACTAACAACTCATTGTTTAACAGCTTAATTCGAACAGTTAAAGTTAATTCAAAATGTTATATTAATACAAGTTCACAGATTACTAGCATTCGTATACGTACCTTTTGTTTGTCTGACATGAAAGTCCAGTCCCACCCACTCTCGATATCCAGGTCTGTCGCCACCAAAGCTAGGAACCATTCCCAAGTTTCAGTGTTCTCGGTTTGCACAATGGCCCATGCTATAGGGTACATGCAGTCATTTGCATCAAGTCCAACCGCACTAAGTAGTTGCCATCCTGGCACGCCTCTAAGAAAACACCCATCGACACATACGACCTTTCTACAACCTTCCTTAAATCCACGCTTGCATGCATCCAAACAAATGTATATTCGCTCAAATATAAGTCGTTGATGCACAATGACAACTGTACTACCTGGATTCTTCGCTTCAATTTCACCTTTATACTCGTATAGTTTAGCAAATTGTTGTCCGTACTCACCGTGAATCATCTCCATCGCAGTTACTTTTGCCCTATATGCTTTGACGCGGTTGATTGATAATGCCAAGTCCGTTTGCACAGTATGAATTAGATTCCTTGTGGACCACCCCGGATCAATCCTAAAACGCTCCAAGTACTTTTGTGCGATAAATGCACGATTTGCAGCCCGCAAATCTTGTACCACTCCACATGTATGAGTTGAGTTGCACTGCACAATCTGAACTTGATCAACTTTTGGTTTATGTCGTGCATGAATACGAAAGCCACAAGCAACCTTGCAGACACAATAGACACGCTCCTTATCGTTCTTCTCAAATATGATAGCTCTTCTTTCATTAATAGAATGCCTCCGACAAGCTTCTCTAAATACATCGAATGTCTGAAAGAACATCCCAACTTCAAACTCGGGACGATCCATGTCTGTTCTTGCCTGAAAGTCACGAAACTTTCTTCGACGCTTTCCATTACCACCTTCACTAATAGTTTGACCCTCGTTTTCAGTAATTGAATCTTTCTTTCCAGCTTTAGTTTTGCTCCTTGTAACGCGAGCTGATCTAACAGGAGTAGGTTGTTGTCCATTGTCAGTCGAATCATCTTTGTAAAGCCTATCACGAATGTCCTCATCGTCAAAAGGATCAACTTGATCATCTTCGAAGACAATACTATCATCTGAATCGGTACCGGGATAGTAATCATCATCCTCTTCACTTCCATCCTCATTCACATTACCCCCAATATTGTGTTGAGAGTTCTGCCCATTTTTTTTACCATGGTCACCGCTCATTTCAGTCCTGTCATCAGCAGGTATTCCTGTCTTGTTAATTTCTTGCAGAAATAAGACGATTCTCTTATCATTTGGCAACTTCTCCACCATTTTCACCACATCATTGTCACACTTCAATGGGATTAGACCATAGTTTATGTCTTTACCCGATTTAAGCCAATACACCGAAACTGGTTCAACGACCCCTAATTCCAAAACCATATGCTTGATTTCCAGCAAAGAAACCATGTCTGGATCAACATGGTCTATCCACCATTGTTCTCCATCGTAGTATCCAAACTCTCCAAGTGCTCCTTTAAAGTTGAATTCAAAGCTTACCATGCCCAAATCACCTATAAGAGTGACACCTCAATATCAGCTGCTGTAAAAGAAAAGATTTAACACTTATAACTTCAAAATCCCTAACTGGGTTGGCCTACCACCAGCTTAAAGTATATAACGACAAAGTGGGTTGGCCTACCCCAAGCTTAAAGTAATAAGCTGACTGTATTATAGTATACAACTTTTTTGGGACCACTTACCGTACTCGGGTTGACTCTCTCCTGCCTTTCGCTTTCTCCAGCCATTCTCCTCTGAGTTTGACATTAGCAGGTCTGAGGTGAAGTGTGTTTGTAGGGTTAAAGAGAAGAGGAAGAAGAAGAAGAGGGAAGATGTGGGTTTGCAGGAAGAGAACTGAAGAAGAAGAAGAAGAAGAGGGGAAGTTGCAGATTTTTGTTGTTTGCAGAGGAAGAAGGATACAACCAGTTGAAGAAGAAGATGAAGAAAAGGAAGTCGGAGAAGAAGATGGATAGTCGGAGAAAACTCATTAGGTTAGGATTATGTTAGGTTAGGTTAGGAATGGGTTAGATTATGATTTAACCGGTTCGAGCAGATATTTTAGGTTTGGGTTTAAAGCAAATATTTTAATATTTTTTATCTGATGTGTCATATATGAGCTGGCAAAATGACCGGAAAAGGCCTTCTCCGACGTGAACAGTGCCTCCCCGTAACCCGTCGCATTCTTTCGGGACCACTTTGTTACCGAGAAAACTTTCAGGACTGGTTTGTAACCCGGGTCATAGTATTGGGACGTATTAGGTAATTGACCCGAAAATTATTATTTGGGTTTATCTAGTTTTCCAACTTAACAGATAGCACCTTACACTATAAATCACTCTCTTTACCCCCTCTTACTTTGACCACTTTGCGATTCGGCTCCTTTTGTTCCAACTTTCATCTTCCTCGCGTTAATTAATGCGCATTCAGTACACCACATTAGCTCCAATAACTATGTATTAGCTTACTAAGAATTTTTTAATTGGGAGTATAAATATATATAATTAGATAAGATGAAATTGATGAATAAAAAGTGTGGTTTTAAAATCATTCCTATTTCACCATACTTTCGTGATCTCCTCAATTTACTTCTCTGTCCAACTCTTTGTCTCCTACATCCAATATCTCTCTGTTACATGCCGATTTTGAGCGTGTGATGACGGGGTCGGGACGCCGACACAAACGGCTACCCCAAGGAGTTTCGTCGGAGTCGGGTCGTTGAGATGTTGTAGCCTTGTGTAACGAGGTGAAACGAGGAATAATTACGCGATGTGATTAACTCGGATGAGCTTGGATCGACGAAGGATTAGGAAGAATTAAGAAGAAGAAGAGTTTCAGAAGAAGAAGCAGAGGAGAAATAAAGAATGAGAGAAAGAGTTGGTTTGGCAATAGAATTCTCGTTCCCTTCTTCCTCGTTTAAGACTCTACTTATACCCAACTACTATCCGACTATCTGACTTCAACAAAATAATAAAATAACCGGGTAAGAAAATAATAAAAAACAAGGTAGTTCATCCTTCCTTCCTCTCATGTAACCCAGCACGTTACACGCCACCCTCCTTCGGAAGATTCTTGTCCTCAAGAATCAGCGGAAATTGTAGTTGGAGGTGCTGCCAATCTTCCCACGTTGCATTAGCGGGTGTAGTGTGAGTCCAATGTACCAAGACCTCCTCTCGACCGCGCCTCGTTCGTCGTTCTAAGATGGCTACTGGTCGAGGTCCCTCCGTTGTAGTAGTGTTCGGAAGAGCCGCCGTCACCCCACTCACGTCTCCCTTGGCAGCCTTCAAACTTGAAACATGAAAAATGGGATGAATCTTTGAGTCACTTGGCAGATCCAGCTTGTATGCTACCTCCCCAATGATGTCTAAAACTTGGTATGGCCCGTAGAACTTCGGAGCCAGCTTGTAGTCACGTCGGTTGCTTGTGGACACTTGTCTATAGGGTTGTAACTTGACGTACACCCACTCTCCAATGTTGTAATGCTTCTCAACTCTTCCAGCATCATAATATTTAGACATTCGGTCCCTTGCTTGAACCAATCGAGCTCGTACCTCTCGTAGCACTTCATCACGTGTTTGAAGCTCCAATTCCACACCGGCTGCTCGAATTGAGCCCTCAACATAGGACAAAAGAGTTGGTGGTTTACGACCATACACAATCTCATACGGGGTACGTCCTGTTGAAGAGTGCAAGCTCGTATTATAACAAAACTCAGCCCAAGAAAGCCACTTGTGCCACTCTTTTGGTCGATCCCCCGTGAAGCATCGGAGATACATCTCCACCACTTTATTGACAGCTTCAGTTTGGCCATCCGTTTGCGGATGATACGCCGAGCTGAAATTAAAGCGTGTTCCTTGGAGACGAAAAAGTTCAGTCCAAAACAAGCTTGTAAAGGCGGGATCGCGGTCGCTAACTATGGTGGCAGGGAAACCATACAGTTTTAGCACTTGCCGATATAGAGCATCAGCCACGCTTGCAGCGGTGTAGGGGTGTGATAACCCTATAAAGTGAGCCATTTTCGATAACCTATCCACCACAACCAATATCACCGACTTTCCCTCCGATCTTGGCAACCCGTCAATAAAATCCATTGAAATGTCACGCCAAACCTCGGTGGGAATCGGAAGTGGGCTGAGGAGACCAGCAGGTTTCATATTATCAGCTTTATTTTGCTGGCAGGTCGAACATTCTCTAACTAAGCGTCGGATTGTTTTTCTCATGCCTGGCCACGAGAACACATCTTGAACTCTTCGTGTGGTCTTGTGGCATCCCTCGTGAGACCCTGCGTGCATTTCTTGGACGATTGTGGGAATCAATGTTGATCCTTCGTGGAGGTATATGCGGCCATTCTTGTACAAGACGCCTCCCTTCACTTCCCAACCCGGACCCATCTCCCCATTTAAGCATCGATCCCTCAGTTGGGTGAGTGTGGCAGAAGCAGATATCTCTTCTAAAATGGTTTCAACCCATTCTGCAACAGGTACTGAAATTGACATTAATTCATATCGCCTCGAGAGAGCATCCGCCACTCCATTTTCACTGCCCTTCTTGTATTCAATTACAAAGTCGTAGCCGAGCAGCTTGGTGATCCACTTTTCCTGCATTTGGGTGGTCATCTTCTGCTCCAGTAGGTATTTCAAACTTTTTTGATCAGTGCGCACTACAAACCGACGTCCCAATAAGTACGGCCTCCACTTTTTTACCGCTAGCACCAAAGCCATCATCTCCTTCTCATAAGTTGACATTGCTAAATTTCTTCCACATAAAGCTTGACTGAAGTATGCTAAAGCTCGTCCATTCTGCATCAAGACGGCTCCAATTCCGCCGCCGCTAGCATCGCACTCTACGATAAACTCCTGTTCAAAGTTAGGCAATGCTAACACCGGAGCTTCAGTCATTGTTTTCTTGAGTTTAGAAAAAGCCCTTTCAGCCTCGTCATCCCACGCAAAAGCACCCTTTTTCAACAATCGGGTGAGCGGTGCTGCTATTTTACCATAATCACGGATGAACTTGCGATAATAGCCTGTCAAACCCAAAAATCCCCTCAAAGCTTTGATATTAGCTGGAGTTGGCCATTCCACCATTGCTGCAATTTTTTCAGGTTCTGCTGCTACTCCTCCTTCAGAGATAATATGCCCAAGGTATCTTACTTCTCGTTGTCCAAAACTGCACTTCTCCCGCTTTACATATAACTCGTGAGCTCTCAAAATTTTGAACACCTTGTGCACATGAACCCGATGTTGCTCTTGAGTCGAGCTGTAAATCAAAATGTCGTCGAAGAACACTAATACATATTTGGAGAGAAGATGTTTAAATACCTCATTCATAAGAGATTGGAACGTTGATGGTGCATTCGTCAACCCAAACGGCATGACCAAAAATTCATAGTGACCGTGGTGCGTGCGAAATGCTATTTTTGAAACGTCTTCGGGTGCCACCCGTATTTGATAATACCCAGATCGTAAATCTAGCTTGGTAAAGTACCTCGCCTCTCGCAGCTCATCGAGCAACTCATCGATCACAGGTATTGGGAACTTGTCCTTCACCGTTATTTGGTTCAACCCACGATAATCTACACACATGCGCCATGATCCATCCCGTTTCTTCACCATCAAAACCGGAGACGAGTATGGGCTTTGACTGGAACGTATTATACCTTTTCGAGCATCCCTTTCACTAGCTTTGAAATCTCCTCTTTAAGATATTGTGGATATCTATATGGCCGTTGACTAACAGGTGCATTGTTGGGATTAATTACAATATGATGATCATGACTTCGGTGAGGTGGAAGCGTGTTCGGCTCCCGAAACACGTCAGCGAACTCCCGTAGCAACCATGCTTCTTCCTCCTCCACTTTCTTTGTCTCTGTATACGATTTCCCCATATCAACGCCTCCCTCTATCATGTATAGGACATAGCCTTCCTTGGTCCTTCTCATCTCCCTAGCCCATTGGCTGTCATCAATTTCCCTAGATGGTGTTGTACGCACACCCTGCAATATGCGTGGCAATCCCTTCCAATTAAACTGCATAGTTAGGCGGTTGAAATCCCAACGAATTTCTCCCAATTTCCTCAACCACCCGACACCAAGAATAATGTCGTAGCCGCCCATCGATAGTAGGTGATAATCCTCCTCGAAGCTTAATCCCGGTAGGAAGAGGCCGACTTTACCACACATTCCCGACTACTCGCCTTCTCGCCATTCCCTACAATTACGGAGAATCGGGTACCTCTCAATGGCTCTAATGCTATGCGGCTTGCCAATCTAGTATCAATAAAATTGTGCGTGCTTCCTGAGTCGATGAGCACACTCACGGTTTGGCATCGCATTGTTCCCCGCAGTTCATCGTCTCGCCGGTCTCACCTCCAGTTACTGCTGTCATTGATATAGCGAGAAAGGTATTTTTTCCTCCATCATCCTTTACTTCCTTCTCCTCATCCTCCACTAATTCAAGGAAAAATAGTTTTTTGCACCGATGGCCTGGAACGAATTGCTCGTTGCAATTGTAACACAATCCCTTCTCTCGGCGCTCTCGCATCTCGGCCGAGGTAAGCCTCTTAACATTTGTGATTCGATTTGGTGGTTCCGGATTTGGACGATTAGGCGTCCACAACTCGTGAGGTCCTGATTGGACAGTAACCTTCTCCTCGTAGAGTCGTGCAAAAGCTATGGCCGTCGTCAAATCCGGCGGACGAGCTGCTTGCACATTGCTCCGAATCCGCGGACTTAACCCGCTAATAATGCAGCTCACTTGGTGTGCGGGTGTTAGTCGTCCAGATCGCACCAGTAAGCGTTCGAACTCTGTTTGATAATCACGAACAGTCCCAACCTGCGTCAGCTTCGTTAGGCCTCCAAACGGGTCCTCAAATGTGGTTGGGCCGAAACGCGAATGCATGCCGGCCTTCAACTCATCCCATGTCAACTGGCGTTCTCCGTCACGTTGAACCTGCAGCCACATCTGAGCTTCACCTTCCAAGTAAATAGAAGCGAGCAGCACCTTATCCTCCTCGTTGGTGCGGTAAAATTCAAAAAATTGCTCAGCTCGACAAACCCATGTAGTTGGATCATCACCCGAATTAAACTTCGGAAAGTCTATCTTCACCCCCGGAGCCACACGAGGTGGGTCGTTTCGCTGCCCTGGGTTGATTAGAATCCCCGGTTGATTTCTTTCAACCCTATCAATCCGGTCAGTGAGAGCTGTCAACGAATCAGTCATCGCCCCCAAACGATTTTTCCAGCCTACTTGCGAGTTCTTGATCTCGATCAGGTCTTTGCATCAAGATCGCTAGGGTTTGGCGTATACCATCCAATGCAGCCTCCATATTTTGCATCCGATCCTCCATCTTTACGTCGGTCGCCGTGGGTGATTCGGAACCGGGCTCTGATACCAAGATGTTACGTGCCGATTTTGAGCGTGTGATGACGGGGTCGGGACGCCGCCACAAACGGCTACCCCAAGGAGTTTCGTCAGAGTCGGGTCGTTGAGATGCCGTAGCCTTGTGTAACGAGGTGAAACGAGGAATGATTACGCGATGTGATTAACTCGGATGAGCTTGGATCGACGAAGGATTAGGAAGAATTAAGAAGAAGAAGAGTTTCAAAAGAAGAAGCAGAGGAGAAATAAAGAATGAGAGAAAGAGTTGGTTTGGCAATAGAATTTTCGTTCCCTTCTTCCTCGTTTAAGACTCTACTTATACCCAACTACTATCCGACTATCCGACTTCAACAAAATAATAAAATAACCGAGTAAGAAAATAATAAAAAACAAGGTAGTTCATCCTTCCTTCCTCTCATGTAACCCAGCACGTTACACTCTCTTCGTCGGTGTGCAAATGTGTCAAAAGGTAATGTTAAAAATATGGTAGTTGAAACAGAAGGACCCAAAAGGCAAAATGGTCGAAGTAGAAGGGGATAAGAAGAGCTATTTATAATTCAGTGGGCAATCTGTTAAGTTGACAAAGTAGAGGGGGAAGAGTGCTATTTTCCCTATTAAATATTATCATAATGTAATGCTTATTTGATTACAATAACATTATCTTAGGAATAAAAAATAAAAAGATATAATAAAAACCTAAATAAATTAAAATATATTATTTCTATTGTATATATTTAAACTATTATTTTAGCAATATCAAAATATTGGGCTTACGAGAAAAATCACAAAAACATTATCATTTATAACAAAATTCACATTTATTAATTATAATTAAGTATCATATAATCAATAAATTTATTTAGCTAATTGATCAAATATACATCGGCCAACGGGTTGAACATCAATCTACATTTTTTCCTACTTTCCCCTAAAATTAGAACTTCAACCAATAATAGAATTCTTAAAAAAACTCTTTAAATAATTTAAATTTTCAATCATATTTTTCCAACGCTGCCGAACATCAATCTACATTTACCCCTACTTTCCTCTACAATTAGAACTTCAGAATTCTTAAAAAAACTATTTAAATAATTTAAATTTTTAATCATATTTTTTTACAACGTTGTCGATCATCAAACAATTTGGTTTTATTTACATAATCTATTTTCAACATACTATAATAGAGAGAATGTTTGCATATCACACATGAACCTCCATGTATGTTAATTTTATTATGTATGAATGTCGTCGACTTTGTTACAAAATTATGTTTTCATGTTTCTTAATTCCATGACATAACCTTTTATTGTAAAGTTACATTCTTTATAGAACATGATTAGGGATAAAAATTTCACATAACACACTTCGATCGAGATAAATGTCAAAATAGCAAAGGTATTATCCCATGTAAGAGATATTTCTTTATCATAAAATTATAGATTTTCCTTGAATCCTATTTATCGATTCTTCGAGAAAACTTTTCATCAAGAACTAATCACATTACAAGAAATTCTTATAATTAATCTTATGAATATTTTTTTCAAAAGTAATTTTATGAATAGTTGGTGACTTTCAATAGGTTTAAGTTGAATGATTAGATATACATCGAGTATTACTTAGTGGCGACGCCAGGGGGAGTCAACCCTGAGTCCGGGGGATTAATTTGAATGGTTAGATATACATCGAGTATTACTCAGTGGCGAAGCCAGAGGGAGTCAACCCTGAGTCCGGGCCCAAGGTCCCCCAGACCCAAATAGCAAAAATATGTATTTTTGTATAAAAATTTGTTCGACCTATTGTATTTCATGTAACGGGTCCAGGGTCTACTTGAGTCCTGACTCCGCCACCGGCATTACTTGAAGTTTTTTATATTTTTTCGCATTTAACAAAGTAAATAACATTGGAATAATTTTTTTTATGAAATACATTGAAGAAAGTTGCAAAGATTATGAATAAGAGAGATAATTTCTTAACGAAAATATTATTTTACTCATCAAGCCCGCCATCGGGCAAAAAAGTTAATTTTAATAGTAAAGTGCTTTATGTGCAACAAGGTTAAAAATCGCTTAAAGCGTAAGGCATTTCTTCTCTTTGGGTAACGGGGCGACCGGGCGAGTGACCCGATCCGAAACTCTGTCACAACCCATGGTCGCGCGGCCTGGATAGAGAGTAAGAGAGAGAAAGAGGGAGAGAACGAGGGAGGAAGGACTATGGCCGGACATGGAAGAGGAGACGAGGAACGTTGGAGGAGTTGATCACAATCGCCATCTACACAATCAGTGATCGGTGATTCATTTTTCGTTTCGTTCAACTTCTGATTGTCGATGATATAAGGGTGATATTATCATTACGACGCTTTCTCAAATTTCTCCGATTCCACTACTGGTATGTCAAAGTTATGATCTTTGCTTTTTGATCAATGTCTTCGCTTTTCTGGATCGTTTCATCTCTGGAGTTGTTTTGTTGCGTGCTTTCATTCCGATTTATGAGTTAGGGTTCACGTCAATGTGTTATTTCTTTCCAGATATTCAACCTATAATCTGTAGGGATTGCTTTTATGTATTCTTGTTTAGAGGATCGCGTATGCGAGTTCCATTTTTTTTTATTTGACAAAAAAAAAAGTCTCTTGTCTTTTGGATAAAATTGTGGCTGTTTCTTATGATATTATGCACCAGTGTTTTAGCTTTAGGTGTTTTCTGATGGCATATACGATGCGGTGTACTGCTATACGGATGCCTGTTCGTATGCTTGACGAGGTTGCCACCATTTCTATCCGATAATGCCTTACATTGTTCTTCTTTTCTGGTGTTGATCATTCAGATTTAGGATCCTATCTTTGAGAAGGTCACCTGTTAGGGTGCACAGACTGTATGTACCGTGTTACTTATTTAAGATCTTGGCATAGAGAGTGTTCTTTGAAATATGTTACCATTGACCTCCACAACTTCCAGTATCGGTATGCTTTGTTTAGAACTGATTTGTTTGTCGTAGCATATTAAATGTTTGCCCCTATCATGTGCAGCTGATGGTGGAAGATGATAGATCTTAGTATTATCTCATTTAATATGTTGTATATCTGGAAATTGTTGATCATCATGGTTATCAGATTGCTTATTGTTGATTCTACTAATTGACTCCTGTTACATCTTCAGTTAGTACAGGCATGGAGGAGGTAGACAATTATGAGGTCATGGAAATACCTGATACCCCTGATAGAGTTTCTGGGAGGCAGATCAATGGCTCCCAATTTGGTAGAGCAAGTGAGTCATCAAATGTCAGTCGTGCAAGAAATTCCAATATCATGAATTTAGAGAGATTTAATCGGTTAGGGATTAGGAGTCAGGTAACAGATGAAAATGTTTCTCATAGGGACAAGCATGCATGCCCTCAGAGATATCCAATAATAATTGATGAACCTGAACGATGTCACAAGCATAGTACATCCCGCACAGAGAATTGCCATCCTTCCGAGGGTCCTTCGTTGTTCAGAAGAACAGCAAGGGTCGAAAATACCAGGCCTGGAACTAGGCAGTCTAGGGAAGCAACACATATAGACAAAGGAAAAGCATTATGTCCAACTCCAAAGATTCCGTCTAAATCCCATGTTTGTAGAGAAAATAGAACAACCATGAAGTTGAATTTACAAAGTGAGCATGACCGCACACTAAACATGGATTTTCCTTGCGGAGCATCAAATAGTCTGCCCTCTCAAGCTAGAGGTAAAGGTCACATGTCATCCAGTAGTGCTTTGTCGTTGTGTCCAGCCTCTTCAAGTATACATGACATTGCTTCTAAAGGCAAGGAGAAAATAGAAGTTGGTCCAATCAATGGTTCTTTTGCTGATTTAAATCTTGATAAAGCAATCAATGTGTCCAACAATTCTCAGCAGGAAGCTAACAGAAACATGCCTACTTCTCATCCATCTGTCACCCCCTCAAGGGTCACTGGGAGAAAACGGCTCGTGCGCAATGGATGTATTTCTCCACATAACATAGCCAATAGGACCAAACAACTTCTTGAAAGTCGCCAAGTTGGATCTGGAAGTTCTGAAACAAATCAGCCCCATCAGCTACCTTCCGATTATCCATCTGATGGTGATATCAGGAACATTGTTGCTGATGACAATGACACTTCTAGTTTCTTGGAGATGAAACGACGTAACCATTCTACTCGGAATGAACACTCATCAGCAGCTAGCCGTGCATCTACGAGGTATATGTTTATTGTTTAGCTTCTCTTTATCGCGAGTGGTTGCTTCTGAATATGCTAATGTATGCAAGTTGAAGTATATGTTATCATTTTATAGACAACTTTCCTTCTAATAACTTCTCCAATATTATGGAAATTTATGTATCTTCTATAATCAGTCTTTAGTCCTACTATTTACATATTACAGTTGAATCCGATATTTGGTGAGTTGTTTAGAAACATTGAAATGATCTGATTGCAGCAGCCGGGTGTTTGGAAATGGTGCCGCCAACACAGATACTGCAGTGAACAGAGGTACGCAATTAGGTGGTTGGAGAATGACTCACAACAGAGAAGCAATGCAAAGAAATCCCACAACCAGTCAAACAAATGGACCTCAGGTTGTTGGGTCCAAAAGGTTAAGGAAACATCATGGTGAATCTTCGTCTTCGGTGTATGATTCCTCGGATATTTTGTTTCTTGGTTCATCCCAAGGATCGTCCAGACTCCAAGGTCGTCAACATGAAAACTCTTTAAGACGTAATGAGTTGTCACTCGAAACTAGACGGCATGACACTCAGGAAGTAGGTTTTGTGGATGCTGATGAATTGGAAAATAGGGCAAGGCAATTGGAAGCAGATGAGAAGTTGGCTCGTGAAATTCAGGAACAATTGTACCATGAAGTGCCAGTATATGGGGAAGGCGAGGTTTGTTCTCTTTAGATCTCATGCTCCTTTCCACCTTTATCTGGCTGTTCTGTTGCCTTGTACGCACTGCCTGCCCATAAGTTCATGCTTAGTTGGTTCTTCAACAGATTGATGAGTGTATAGCACGGAATTGGGCACTACAACAGGAGGAAGATGTTCTTCCAAATGCTTCTACCTATAATCGGCCAGCATTACATACTGTGACCACAACTTTCCCAGCTGCACCTATATTTTCTACTTACTTTTGCAGTTGATATTTTTTTTCTAACTATACCAATTTTGATATTTTGTTTGGTTTGGTCAAAATTTTCTATTAGTTTGATTTAGATGGTTTGGTTATAGATATGTCATACTAGTTAAATCATTAACCATACATATCAATTGAAAGTCATACATACAACCTGTTTATCTTGGTTTGAAACATGAAACTCTTTCAATTATTGGCAATGAAAAATATGTAAATTTGTTCGTTAGGCCCAGTTGGGAAGTTATGACATACAAATAGTTGTTGACGTGCCTATGTTACAGTCCTTAGTGACTTGTACTTTAACATGTTATTATAAGTACCATTTTGTGTATGATTGACTCTGCTTGGCCTCGGCTCATGTTGAGCCAGCCTTTATGTTTCATTTGTTCTAAATTTTTTCTAATAATATGATCTCCATCGTTAAATTTATTTGTCAAAAACTTTGATGATTTTGAATATCGTTTGATTTAGTTGATACCCTTCAATGTTAATTTTATTAGTTATTTGGTTTTGTAGTGCCATGGTAACTTAAATGAGAGCCCTAGTTACGCATACAACCATCTATTGAGGCTTTGGAGGTTATTTAAATGTTTCGTTTGTTATTAATTACTTGTAGGGAAGGCAAACACAACCTCGGGTTCAAGCACGGATCCGTCAGAATCCTCCAATTAGAAGAGGAACGCAGGCTCGAGTCCCCGCTTCTAGAGTGTCACAGTTAAGGAATCGTTTTAACCGGTCTACTACAACGGTACCGAGAAGGAGGTCCCGTATTCCTGTAACTTTATTTAGAGACCGGAATCTCCAGTTTCCTCTGGACATGGATCTAGATATGGTACTTTGTCTTAAATTAAATTTGTTATCGTTACTATTTGTTTTTCTGAACCTTTTTCTTGCGTTGTGTGTTTGTAGCATTCATGCAGTTCATTCATGTGATCCTTGTTGCTCACAACATAATTTTTTTCAGTTAATATTTTCCACTTTTGCTCGAATACTAAGATGTGTTTTTGCTGGAGGGTGTTATCAGAGTCTACTTCCTGTTTTTCAGAGTAGAGATAAACTGTTATTGGTTTTCACTTAAGCTCTACAATTTTGAATCTCCATGTTTTTTGGGTATTTTCCATGCAACAGATTTAGCTTAACTGGGTACATGTGTGTGCCACAATAAAAAAAAATGATAGGTAGATGTTTGGCGTCTAATGTATGGGCCAATGGTGGGTTGGATGTATGTTTATCATCTTAGTTAACCTGCAATTGCTTTTCTGTGAATTGTGGTTAATTACTTAATTCTTTCTCATGCATTCAGAGAATCGATATTTTGGAAGCTTTGGAGGCTGCAGTCGGAGACTCAGATTCTGACACCAGACACATCCTGAATCTTCAGCGTGATTTCAACGAGTAAGATTCTCTCTAGACACACTTGAGATACACTAGAAAAAAAGAATATTCTGAAAGATGGATTGGGAGCATGGTCATAACACCAATATACTCTCCCAGCTTGACTGGTTTTGGGCCATCTGATGAATCGTGATATTGTAGGTTTATATTGGTTGCATGTGAATTCTGATGTGCGAGTGTCTTGCATTGTAGCTTTGTATGGTGCTCTCATAAAGTAATTTCCTTCTGGCCGTGATGCATGATAAGCATTATTTGCTTTGTCTAACTTTTCTCTAAAAGCTGGTTGGTGTCTATTGTATTATTGTGTTGGAAAGTTTGAAGGTCAAGGCACATGATTGTCAAAGTTGCAGTTTATCTTGTAAGATGTCATTGTATGTTCTCATTTATATGCATACTCAACTACCCACCAATTTATCCGAGTGTCATTGCAAGTCCGAGAAACCATAAAATAAAATTTCGTGTAAAGCAGAAGTCTGCCTTGTAGAAAGAACTCTAACTCCCTGCCGTTGCAATTTTATTTTGTCATACAGAAATGATTATGATATGTTGTTGTCCCTTGATGAGAACAATCGAGGTCAGGGTGCATCTGTCAATCAAATTAACTGTTTGCCAGAGTCTGTAGTACAGGTAAACACTATGCAAACTTCCCTTGTGCATGTAGGGGATGATTCATTTAAGATGATGTTAGTCTTGTTCCCATCATACTTGTAAGCTGACGTGGTTTCCTCGGTTTTCCATGTGCTACACAGTCTGAGAACTTGGAGGAGAGTTGTGCTATATGCCTTGAAACTCCTGCGATTGGTGAAACCATCCGTCATCTCCCTTGCTTCCATAAATTTCATAAAGATGTAAGAACATCTCATGCTGTCCTTTTATTGTAAAGCCATACGAATTTGGATGGATTCATTAATTTGCTTTGGTTGTGGCAGTGCATTGATCCGTGGCTTGGCAGACAGAAATCATGCCCAGTCTGCAAATCGTCCATTACATGATTGTGGGTATGGTGATTTCAGGGGTTTAGTCTTCATCTATTATGGCCTTCAGTCCAACTCAGTCAGGTAGATACCTTTTGGAGATGATAACATGGAAAAACTTGCTAGCCATGCTCTTCCAAAACGTACTTGTTTATTTATTTAAGCTTTGATCTATGAAGATGCAAAGTATTGAAGTGTTGGCTGAGCAGATGGGATGAGCCACTAAGCAACTGAATCATTGGTGTAACATTACATGTCTTGTGTAAGAAAATATAGCAGAGAGGAATGGAGACGAGTTTGGGAATGTAGCTGGGGATTGCAAGTACTATTTTGTACTAAGCTGGGCTGAACTTATAAATCAATTTAATCATCAATCATCATGGGGCTGTTTATCCAGTTGTTCTTCACTTGTCCAGGATTCAAGATATCACGCTTACAGAGTTACAGCCTTAAATAGCGAAATACCTTATCTGTATTAAACAGTCCAATTGTGATTTAAGTCATTAACTTTCAAAATTTTGCAAACTATAATAAATGAAGATAACAATTTCATAAATTGTGCTAGATTTAGAATTTCAAAAAGTTTATGGATTCTAATTAAAATAGGCCAAAAACAAATTTGTAGCCAAACCTTTCCGGTAAATGTCAAACATAGCCAAAATTATTTGTAATCCCAAATTGGCAATGTTTTATTTTCCGTTAACTTTTTCGTCAAAGTTAACAGAAATTTAACCCTCAGCTGATGTGTCATTATTTTTAATTAAAAATTATTAAAAAAAAAACAAATAATACTAAAATTAAAATTAAATTAAAAACCCTAATGTCTTCTTCCTCATCTCCTCCTCACGACCACCGCCTCCTCATCTCTTCTCAATCGACGGAAGCTTCTCAATCGAGGAATAGATTCGGCTACTCACCATCCGGTTTCGGATTCCGCCGCCGCCATTGGAAGCTGCAGTGGATCCCCTACAACAGGCGGCGGGACGACGCCCACCGCTTCCTCCGCCACGATTTTGTTCACGGTTAGGGACCATGAAGACAATAAAACCAACGTGAAGAGAAACACGACGGCGATTACGGGAGCGACGGTGTCGTCTTCATCGACGGCGATGAAGAAGGAAGAGGAGGAGCACCTCAAATGTCCGGACCTGAACCTGGAGCTGAGAATCAGCCCACCGTACCAAGACCATTTATACGGAGGGAAGAAGTAGGAGATGTGCTTTCGGTGCAGCTTGGGGATGGAGAAGAGTAAGGATTGCAGTTGTAGCTTGGGCATTGATGGGGGAAACCAGAGCTCAGCTGCTGCGGCGGTTGGGTATGATTTCTAGGGGTTGAAAAGCGGTGCCGTCACCGACCTCCTCCTGACTTAACTCCCGATTCCCCTTACTGTCTTCGATCCACCCACCGTCGCTGTCGTTCCTTGTGCCAAAGACAGAGAGGATGTTGAATCTGCCATGAAAAGTGACGGTGGCCATCTCGTCTCTTGCCTCTCTGACTTCAAGGCTCAACTTCGATCCTCTCAAAACCCCACCCAACCATCACCACCGGCTTGACCCTCGTCTGGATCGGATAACCCACCCAACCACAGCGCGCCTTATCGCTGATCAGAGAACCCACCCAACAACAATCAGCTCCACCGACCTATTGACCTACTTCTTTTATATTTTTAGAGCTCCGGCTGGGATTATTGCTAAAATTGAAAGAATTCAAAAAGATTTTTATGGGGAGGCTCGGAGGAGGTTAGTAGAATCCATCTCGCGAATTGGGAATTGGTTAAAACCCCAATTCGGAGAGGAGGCTTAGGGGTCTTGGATTTGGATTCTTTTAATCAGGCCCTTCTCGGAAAATGGGCGTGGCGATTTGCTTGTGAGAAGAATGTCTGGTGGAGAGAATTGATGATTTTGAAATGTGGGGAGGGTGCCTCGCGGTGGCAGCCAGTTTGGAATCTCGCCGGTGTGGGGCTTTTGGTTTGGTTCTGGATTGTCAAGGCTAGTAAGCTTTTTTGGAATTACGGGTTTGTCGATCCGAGGGGAGGGTGGGTCGATCTTTGGGAGGACATTTGGGAAAGTGGTGTGAGGATGAGAGCTTTGTTTCCTAGGGTGAGGGTTTCCACTGTTGATCAAAATTTGTGTCTGTTCAATGTTTTTCCTTTGTGTTTCAGCAAGGACTGGGAGCTGACCCTTAGGTACTCTCTTAGAGGTGGGGCGTTGGAGGAATACAGGAGGTTCGTGACATTTCTTAGGAGCAGGCCGGTAGAGACAATCTCGGAGGGCCCGCCGATGGTCGTGTGGCCGCTGACTCCTCATCGACATTTTCTGTCAGGTCACTCACTGTCCAGCTTTTGAGAGGGAGGTTTCCGGGCTTGGATGGCTTTCCTTGGAGCACGATTTGGAGCAGGGCGGCACCGATGAAGGTGCAATGTTTCTTGTGGCTTGTTTACCATGGTCGGATTTCTACGATTGACGTTCTACAAGCGAGAGGATTCCATATGCCCAACCGATGTGCTTTGTGCCTTCGTCATGAGGAATCGGTGAGTCACATTTTTATCCATTGCCCTTTTGTTGTTCCCATCTGGAGTAAAATCAGTTCAAGACTTTCCATTTTCGGGCCAGTTCCGTCCAAGGCAGCCGGGTTGATATCAGGGTGGAAAGGGATGAACTGTGCGGAGGGGTTTAATTCTCTGAGTTTGGTCCTGTTACACAGTTTATGTTGGTTTGTGTGGTTAGAGAGGAATGATGTTATATTTAGGGAGGCGGTGGCTTCGCCATCTCGGGTATTTTATAGGGTTTTAGTGTCGAGTATTAGATGGTTGAAAGTGCATGTTGTTATAGCTCAGCACGATTTTGAGATTTGGATGAGACAACTTACCGCAACATAGTCGAGTTGGGTCTTATCTTGCCCTGCGATTGCTATGCGATTGCTTTGAGTTTTTGGGGTTCGGGTGGGTGAGGAGGATCGTTTTTGGGAAGGGTGGAAGAGGGTGTTGTACAGGGGTTCTGGGTGAGGGATCTGTTTGTATAGCGAAGGAAGGGGGCTGTCCCTTTCTTCTTTTTGCTATTTTTTGTTTATAGTTATATAAAGCCAATCATTCATAAAAAAAAACAACAATTAGCTCCACACTTACGCCCTCGTCTAGATCAACTCCTCCACCAAGCTTGCTCCCGGATCCGACCACTCCGTCAAGATCTACAATGTCAACCTCTTTCGCGGCTCCTTGCCGTCAGTCGATTCCATCATCTGTCAGTCGATTCCGTCATCCGTCAGTCAAGATCTACGTCGTCCGTCAATTTCATCATTGTCGGAGGACCTTTCTGGTAGACGAGGTCGAAGAGATGAGATGGGCTGCCGTCTCTAGATCCATACAGATGGGGGGGGGGGGGGGGGGGCTCATGTTGGTGGGGTGTTAGTGGTGAGGGTGGAAGAGCTGCGGTGGGTGGGTGGAAGAAGGAAAGAAGAAGAGAATTTTTAATTTTTTTTAAATTTTAATGGATGTCGGCTAGATTTGTAGTAAAAATTAAAAATTTGGTCCAAATAGTGTGACATGAATAGTTTTGGCTATGCTTGACATTCTTGGAAAAGGTTTGACTACAAATTTATTTTTGGCCATTAAAATATGATATAATAGTTTGTGCCTTTTAAAATTATTAACCATAATTATTTTTATGCCTTTTTGTTTTCCATTTTCTTAGTGATGTCACCGACAACAAATGTGGATGAAAGTTGCTCATGTGGTAAGGAAATGTCTTATGACTTATCCATAATTAATGATATTTAGGGGTGTTGACAAACCTAGCCGAGCCGAACTTTACTGTGCTCAAGGTTGGCTCGTTACTTTTTAGATGAGCTCGAGCTCGAACTCGAGCTAGAATTTTTTAGCTTGTGACCCTACTCGAGCTTGGCTCGCTAACCATACATGACGAGCCAAACTCGAATTCAAGTCCAACTTAGGTCATTAAAACCACTTGTTGCTTCCAATTTTAGCCCAATTTGAAGTTTGTGTGATAAAAAACATCAAAGAGTCAATCTAAAATACAAGTTGTCCTAAAATTTACAAGTTTTTATTGTATATGAAAAACGACATGGTTCATTATTGAGTTTATAATAAGTCATATAGTGGAACTAGTATTTGAGTTGGCTCTCGAGCTCGAGCTCGAGCCAGCTTGCGAGCCTATCGAGTCGAACATGCACTGGCTCAAGCCTGGCTCATTTAAAATCGAGCCGAGTCACGAGCGAGCTTTTCTCGAGGCGAACGCCGAGCTGATTGCGAGCGGCTTGGTTCGTCAACAGCTCTAATGACATTACCTTAATTTATTATTGTAAAAAAAAGTAAGGTAAGTTCATTAATTATAGATAAGTAATAATAATGTGTCATCACTTAACAATAAAATAATATTAGATGAAAATGATTGATTGTTAGTTTTTTTGAACGTAAAATGATCATTTAATTAATGCAACTCCGAGCAACAATTGTTCAACGCATCATAGAAGCAGTTAGAAGAGTCTGATCCATAAACAGTATAAAATGAGAAGAGTGATCTCCGTGCTAGCACATGAGTCACCGCGTTCCCACTTCTCCTAACAAGCTTCACCTGAAAAAGTGGTAGATTTTGAAGCATCCCCTTCCTTTTGCAATAAGTTGTCCAAACTCGCTGCCATCATGCAGCTTACTCTCCATGGCCATTTGCACTATTTGACTGTCGGTTTCCACAATAACCCTACACATCCCTTGTTCAACAGCCTATGCTATTCCGGTGACCACTGCTTCTGCTTCGCATTCTCGTACCGGTGGGCAACCTTGTCTCGTCTCCATTGATTGTTAGGTTGGTTATAGTAGAAGGTGATAACTTGAGTATTCATAGTACAACAATCGTCTGTTATTGTCAGAGAAAGAAAGTAGCATTTTCTCTACAATAATAATTTCCAATCCCAAAGTTTATAGTCATGTTTTCCTTGTATGGATAATTTGGACACTGGTAAGTGGTAATGTTACCTGATTCACATTTAAAATCTTTTGTGAGGAGAAGGGCTACAACACACTCGGTTTCTTTAGTAGATAGAAACGCACCATTTCAATTTCAACAAGGAAATAAATAAACCCAACCAACTTCTTTAAGAAACCAGACAACAGAAGCTGGCAACATGAAGGAAAACCCCCAATTATAATAAACACGGTTTCATCAAATAAGACAATAAACCAGATATTGTTTTCAAGACTAAAAAAAACTTTTATTATTTATTTGTGTTGTCCCTTCTTTGTTTGAAGTTGGAAATTATCCCCAACAGCGACACCAATTGGTCAGTGTTCATTACTTGGCATCTTTGGATAACAGATTCTGGCTCTCTATTTTCTTGGAATTACAGAGATCATCCCCACAATCCCCTCTTTCGAATACAGCTGCTGCCCCATTCCAGTACCTGCGCATTATACACACACAATCACCAAGCAGAAGAAACACCCCCTCCCTCTGTATTCTGTATATGATGATGCTCTATACTGACTGAGATCACTACTTACCTATGCACATCGACACCACTCCAAAGCGAGAGTCTCTTCCACGGCGCTTCATCTCGTGTAATAAAGTAGCCACACATCGAGCACCTTCAATTCCCACCAAAAACTATTAACTCTCCCACTCTTTTTTTTTTTTTTTTTTTTTACATAGGCAGATGTGTATTTCCAATATAATTTACTTTACTAAACTAATCACCTGTTGCACCCAAAGGATGTCCAATTGCCATTGCACCTCCATTAACGTTGATCTTCTCTTGGTCAAGCCCAAGCTTTTTACCACAGTAGACAAACTGAGATGCAAATGCCTGCAAACCAACAGTTCCCATTTCCAATTAACCCAAAAGGATGCGGAAATAACACATTAAGGCCGCATAGCAGGATATAGTTCCATACCTCGTTTATCTCAAAAAGATCGATATCTTCAAGTTCTAGACCAGCAGCCTTTACAGCCGCTGGAATTGCAACAGCTGGACCGACACCCATGATTGTTGGATCAACCCCGACAGCAGAAAAGCTCCTGCATAATCAATATATGGTTTTCGGGAAAAGCAATTGGAAGCTTCAACTTCAGCATCCAACTCCACAAAGACACATAATTAAACTCACAACGAACAGAAACCACACTTTCAGAAGACACGTCTAAATGTAAAAATCTCAATCGCTCATACAAACTCTCTTTAAGAATCCAAGAAGGAACTACACCAAAAATTATGCATTCACATAGTAACAGATAGAAAAATGGCAACTATGCCCTGGACATCATTTTTCTTCGAAACACTTGGGTAACCATATCACTACATGGAGACATCCTGACTCCTTTCAGAATGAACATTCAGCTAACCTGAACACTCCAAGGACGGGTAGCCCCTTTTGCATCGCAACACTTCTCCTCATGAGCAACACAGCCCCAGCACCATCACTCACTTGGCTAGAATTTCCTAGAGATCGTAAAACAACAGACCATGAGTGATGAGGCGAAAAATTAAAGTACTCAGCTCACAAAGTAAAGCATATGCAATTGATTTTACCAGCAGTAGTTGTTCCATCTTTCTTAAAGACTGGCCTCAGTTTGCCCAATTCTGCCACAGATGTGTTGGGACGAATACCATCATCAACAGAAACTGTGATTGGTTTCTCATCTCCAGTTTTAGGGTCCACAATCTTCATATGAGGAAAATACAGATCAATATACTAAAGATAAACCTTGTAATCTACAGGATAGGTAGCTACGCCTCAAACTTGGAGGTCATGGATTCAAACCCCACTGCCTCAACTATCAAACACAGGAAAAAAAATGTCGCACAGACGCCCACATCAAAGAAAGAGACTGAAATAGACAGCATCGGCAGGTAAGTTGAAGCTAAGACATACCTTTGTGGCAACTGGGATAATTTCATCCTTGAATTTACCAGCAGCAGTGGCGGCAGCAGCTTTCCTATGGGAATTAACCTAATACCAGATATAATTAGACAAACATAACTACATAAAAACTGTACAACGTGATATTTCTTTTTTTAAAACTTACTGCAGCTTCATCCTGCTCCTTCCTAGTCACACCGAACCGATGGGCAACATTTTCAGAAGTGACACCCATAGGCAGAAGGCAATTTTGAGCTTGCTCAAAAATTTTTACCTGTCACAGACATCAAGTGTAAGAATTTGGCAAGTAAAGAATGAGTTTTGATTAAACAGATCAGGTATACATACTTTTGGGTTGACATCACCATCCCAAGCCATCGGGTTAACGGTCATGGATTCCAACCCAGCCCCAATTCCTATGATTTAAAGTGCAACAACATAAGGCCCCTAGAGCATAGAGAAAATAAAACCCCAGAACAAGAGGAAACTTTGCGAGGAAGAAATGATACCAATGTCGTAAAATCCTGCTTTGATAGCTGCAGCAACATCAGCAACTGCTTGAAGACCGGATGAGCATTGCCTGTTAACAGTTCTGACGGGAACAGTCTCTGAAAATATACAAGGGAAATCAAATTAGGAATTAAAGGCACATCATCGAGAGATCGGACAATAACATAAACAGGAAATATACCGGGGAATCCAGCATAGAATGCAGCCATCCTGCATTCACTTGCTCTTTGTGATCCTGGTGCCAATACGGTTCCTACAACAATATCTCCAACCTCACTTGGGTTAAGATTCGTTCTCTCTATCACTGCCTGCACACCCAAGCATCCGAGAATCGGGAAACAAAGCAGTAAGAAGCTATTTTCAGATAATTAAGCTCTTACTATTCTCACTGATAAAAATAAACATCATAAGCGAAGATTTAATGAATAAACAAACCTTTAGAACAGGTGCAAGCAAATCGTCAGCGAAGGTGTCCTTAAAACTTCCGCGTTTAGCTTTGCATAATGGAGTGCGATGCGCCCTGCAAATGAAACATATTTAAATAATAAATTGACACTTCATAGAGAAGAGGTGCAGCACAGAGAGGGAAGGAGAGGACACTAACGCCACAATCACGACATCGTCGCCGAAGACCGAATTCCTATGATAAGCAGCGCTATCCCCAGCCAAACAAGCCGAAGCCTAGCGAAATATCCACATCAGCGAAAGCAAAGCAAGATCAATCAGGAAAACAAAACACAGCACAGATTCACAAAATTCTAGAAGGAAAATTGAAAACGAAAATCAGCTCAGTATCAAGCTTCGTACTGTAAGATGGCAGGATCAGCGAAAGAGATCAGCTAACAGCAAACAAAAGTTGGCAGGCTAAAAATAGGAAATTCAAATGGAAGGTGGGGAGAAATAGCTCACCGAGAGAGCGGATTCATAAGTGTGATCGGAAGAGGAGGAGGGGCGGAGGTGATCGAGAAGGACGCGCTGTCTGTTGATTGCTTTCTCCATGATAACAAGCTCGGAAGACGACGATATGGTAAGGAGAAGACGACGGAAGCGAGGCGGAGAGATGAATTTGCACGATATGATCCGTCGAACGGTGATGGTACGAGTGTATATATAGGAGAAGTGTGAAATGAGGAGAGAAATGTCGATAAGTTAAAGGGGGGGGGGGGGGGGGGGGCACGCATTCCTATACATCTCCACCTCCTGTCCGTATTTCACCTACACGCTCGCTAGCTTAGCGCGTGCACTACAACAATGCGCTCTATGGATTACTTTATTTCAAGAGATTTTTTCTCATTTGAAGGGATTTGTTTCTACAGTGGGTTATTTTTAATATATGTATGAAAATCAGTAAATTCCAAAATTAGAGTAATTTTTTATTGAGTCATTAATAATATCAGGCGTGTTTCGAAAAAATAATATAATAATAATAATAATTATCAGGCAATGCGCGCTCGCTAGCTTAGCGCGTGCACTACAACAATGCGCACTATTTATATACTTCATTTCATGGGATTTTTCTCATTCCAGGGTGTTTTTTTTTACCTAAATAATCACTAAACCTTGGCCAAATAACCCGGTGGTCATTAATCTTCAAAATTTTTTCTAGAACTCACTGATCTTCGACGAGTGAACCAACTAGTCACTATTAGCTACGAACATCTATTTTTCCGTTCATCCACCTACGTGGACACGCCACATCAGCTGCCACGTATGTTAAGTCCGCCATGTCACTTTTTTGTTAACCCAAAACTGACCGTTTAACCAACGTGAAACCCAACCCGCATCCCAAACACCCACCCAATTACCAAACCAAATCTAATCTAATCCTTTTCTCTCTTTCCTCCTTCTTCCTCTTCCTCCTCCTCTCCTCCACCACAACCACCGCCACCCTTGCTTCCCACCACCACCAGGATGCCATCGTCGTCGGCGGCTGGGAAGCTCCGCCCAATGCCGATATGCTCTTCCTCTTCTCTCTCCCTCCTTTTCCATTCTTCCTCCAATCACTACAAGAAACTGCTCGTTTAATAGCGGCAAATATGACGTTTAACAGCGGCCGTGGCCGCTGTTAAATTACTTTAACCGCGGCTGTGGCCCGCTGTTAAATGGGCCAATGCTAAAGTAATTTAACAGCGGATAAAAGTGGCCGCGGTTAAGTGGACTGGTCGCTGTTAAATTATAACAGTTTAACAGCGGCCGTAATGAATTTAACAGCGGCCACAAGCCGCTGTTAAATTGTTTCATCGGGAAAAATTAATGGCCGGAGCTCCGGCGATTGAGCCGGAACTCCGGCAATAGTCCAGATCCTCTTCCTCCTCCTCCGATCGTCCTCTTCCTCTTCCTCCTAGGATTAGATGTGGTTTGGTAATTGGGTGGGTGTTTGGGTTTGAGTTGAGGTTTGAGGTTTAGGTTTAGTTGATGTGGCAATTTAGGTGATGTCGCTGCCTAGATAGCATTGCCACGTAGGCGGATGAAAGGAAAATGAATGTCCGTAGCTAATAGTGACTAGTTGGTTCAATCGTCGAAGTTCAGTGAGTGCTAGGAAATTTTTTGAAGATCAATGACCACCGAATTATTGGCCAAAGTTAGTGATTATTTAAGTAACCCACCCAATTTTTGTTAATTTATATTTTCAATATAAGTATGAAAATAAATCAATTTCAAAGCTAGAGTAATTTTTTTGTTGAGTCATCAATATATTAGGCTATACACGTTCGCTAGCTTAGCATATACACTACAACAATACGATCTATCAATAAACTTTATTTCATGAGATTTTTTTTCACGCAGTGGGTTGTTTTGAAATTTCTGTTTTAAATATGAGTATGAAAATCAATTAATTCCTAAACTAGATTAATTTTTTGTTGAGTCATTGATATATCATGCAATACATTCTTGCTAGCTTAGCGCGTGCACTACAACAATGCGCTCTATCGATATACTTCATTTCATGGATTTTTTTTTTCTCATGGTAGGTTCTTTTGAAGTTTCTATATTTAATATAAGTATGAAAATCAGTCAATTTAAAAAACTAGGGTAATTTTTAGTTCAGTCATCAATATATCCTCGAATGTATAGGCGACACATATGGCTGTTGACGAGCCAAGTCGTTTCGCGAGCAGCTCGGAGCTCGGCTCGGAAAAATGACTAAAAAGCTCGCTCGAAACTTAGTTCGTTTGTAAATGAGCCAGCTCGCGAGTTGGCTCGATAGTAAATGAGCCGAGCCCGAGCCTACCCTAGCTAAGCTCGGTAGGCTCGTGAGCTGGCTCGTCTCGTCGACTCGTTGAGCCTGGCTCGCGAGCCGGCTCATTTTCTAGCTCATTTACGGCTCTCGAGCTGGTCGAATAATATAGCTACTGAGTTGGCCCGTTAAAGGCTCGATTAAGATCTCGTGAACTTGCTCGATTATGAGCTCAATCGTTTTAAGGGTTAATTTAGCTTAGTATGGATTTAGAATTATGACATTATAATGCAAAGTTTATGATTTAAAATTAAGGTTTTAGATTTAGTCGGGGATTTAGGTCACCTACTTATATGAAAAGTAGATGTTGGAGATGTGAGGTCTTATGAACTTGGTGTTAGAATATCCGGTTCTTAACCATATTTTATAATTCATAACTTAGTTTATCTATCAACTATCACATGTTGCCAATAAGGACATAAGAAACTTCCCTCCATAGTTGACTTTTGAGCGATATTCATATGAACCCATATGTATATTTTGATTCTCACTTGATTTTACCGATCACTACAGATACGATAAAAACTGGTTATGGAAGTGATTACTACCTCAAGGTGTCACGTGGTGAATCTGATTGCTCAATTGGTTAATAGAGCCTCAAATTCTTGTAAAAAGCTTCCAATTTCTCTACTAGGTTAAAACACATAAGTGGATTTTCGAGATAGACAAAGTATAAGTGCCTCTGTTTATTATTAACTATGCATCCAACGAAAATCTCTTACAATTTTATATCATGATTCACAGGAAATGCAAGCAAGCAATCTAATCATGGCCATTTGTTGTCCGTTGAATCATCAGGTGTTTGGGAAGCTACAAAATCCTTCTCCTCCGATAGACCATTCACTACAACAGAACGGGTTTTTTGTCACAGGCAAAAATGCAGTTTGTCGCAGGCAGGCCTGTGACAAAGTACAAGGTTTGTCGCAGGCGCCGCCTGCGACAAAGTGCGTTTTTGCCTGCGACAAAATAAGCCGCGACAAAGCACATTTTGTCGCAGGCGCTGTCTGTGACAAAGTTTGTCGCAGACAGACGTTTGTCGCAGGCCGCCTGTGACAAACGTTTGTCACAGACGGCCTGCGACAAAAGACTGTCACAGACAGCGCGTCGCAGGCTACGCCTGTGACAAACGTTTGTACAGCAGAAGTTGTCACAGGCCGCCTGCGACAAAGGTTTGTCACAGACGGCCTGTGACAAACGTATGCCTGCGACAAAGAGCCTAATCTGGCCGGGCCGGCCTGGTTGTTTCTTGGGCCTCTGGCAGGGCCTGGTAAGGCCGGCTTGGCTGTGTTTCTTGGGCCTCCGGCAGGGCCGGCCTGCCGATTTTCGGCTCATACTGGACTGGGTTTCGTTGGCCTGCAGGCTTTTTAGTGGGTTTTTCATCGGGCTTTTTTCTGAATTTTTCGTGGGTTGACCACACACAGATTGGGCCATTATTGATTTTCTGCCGGATTGAACGAGAACAATGTTCTGAATACCTTAAACGAAATCCTAACAAACTAGTTAAATTCTCAAAATACAATCTTACAATTGAAATGACAAAATCATAGTACAATCATACAATCCTAACAAACAAATATAGAGTACATGATAAATACGATACAAATAAAGAACAAATGCAATCACATAATACAACAAGTCTCTACTGTCCCCATGAACCCTGGAACTCTACAAACTGTTGGCCTTGAGGAGGAGGAGCTTCATTAGCCTACAATAACACAAAAAGAACATTTACTTGTCAAACACAGAAATTAAAAATTAACATTATCTAGTAATTATAAGTACCTCATTCAATGCATCCAAAAATGCATCTCCAGCATTCTCATCAAACCACTGACTAAGCTCATCAACACTTAAATCAGGACCGCGAGGCTGGACCGCAGGAACGACCGGAGGCACATGGGAAGAAGAAGGCATGGATGGAGCAGACCCAGACGATGGCTGTTGGACCTGCTGCTTCAGAGTAAGCACCATGTCCTGCAATTGACCCATCCACTCCCGAGTGGCTGCAAGCTCCGTATGCGTGTTTGCAAGCTTGGTCTCAGTGTCTGCGAGCTTCTGGCTGAGCTGGTCATAGGCTGCATCGTGGGCACGAGCTGGAGTCTGTCTGGAAGTAATACTTCCAGTTGCCGTCGAGGCTGACTCTGCATTGGTCCCGAATACCTATAATAACACAAAATTGATTAGTGAACATCATGCATAATTTAAATTATCTTTAAATTATGACTATGATAATAAATAATTACCAGGGTTTGAGTAAAGCGTCGACCCATCATCCGGACATGACCACGGTGCTCTGGCTTGTTCAGAGCTCTTCCTTGTGAGTCATTTGGACCCCACTCCCACGGACATCCAGCAGCCTCCAAACGACGAATACTATCCTTAAATTTGAATGTACAATAAGACAATTATTTTCCTCTTAATTTAGAATTTCACAAACACATTTACTAACAATAATCTGCTAACCATTATTGCTCCAGCATGCGCGCTCTTGGGTTCACCGTTCGGCCAACTATAGAACTTGATGAAGACTTGCCCCCTCGTAGGTCGCAAACCTGTCTTCCGCTGCTCGTCCTCAATATACAACCTCCAAGGTCTAGACCCTCCAGTATGGTTTTCTTCTAGACAAGCTCGGTTGGCCTTGTTCCTGGCAACTGAATCCTGTACCAAAAAAAGGATGAAAAGTTCATTTTGGAACGATTATGTGATTTGTTTATGAAATGGTTAATTTGGTAAAATACCTCTACATATGTCATGTATGCCAGCCAATCACTATCCGGACAACCTTGAGGGGGGTTTTGACGAACCCACTCGTAGGGAAGGTTGTTGTCCTTGGCATATTTCACCTTTGCCCTCCACGCATCAAGCCTTGCTTTGCCCCAAAGGCGCGAGATAGCGTGATCCCAATATTTCCGAGCAGCTGGCAGCAGGTCCGAGTCGCAATAGAACTTGCCCTAAACAGAAAAAAAAAGTTTAAAATGGAGTTCTAATTAATTGGCTAGTAATATTAAATTCATTTGATAAGTTCCAAAGTTTCTTACCAAGAAGAACTGCTGGAAAGCACGTGTCTTCGTCGCGTCCGGCACATGCTTCCAGGAGGGAGGGTAGATGGGGTAGTACGTCCAGATCCTAGCACACTCCCCCCACATACTTGCCAATAAAGGACGCAGTGGTCCACCAGGCTGGAGTCCTACGTTGTCGAGGTTGAACAAGATCTTATTTCCGTCAGAGGTGGCTCGACGGTGGTCCTTAAACTTGATCTTTATGACCTTTGTTTGACCGCCACGATCTGCACAAAACTATGCTCTAAGTATTCATGTTTGTAATATTTAATTAAAATATTCAATATGGATGGTTTTGGGAATTAGATGTTACTAACCGACGATAGTAAGCTCATGGGTGTGTCGCTCAGAGGATGAAGAAGTAGAAGAGCCTGTTGCAACAGTATCCCCAGTAAGCACAAATCAAGTAGGACTGGGACTCCTCTCATCGGCACTATCAGAAGCCATTGCTAAAAAAATGAGATGAAAGTAATGTAATCAACGTATGTCTATTGCATTGGTAGACAAGAATATTGTCATAACATAAAGATCGTCATACAATAACAAACTTTATATTGTTCTACTCATTCTCGAAATTAATTACACCATTTCCCACAATTTGTAAATCAGGAATATTGTCAGTTACATGAAGATGTTGTGGAGCTAACGACAAACAACATTCGTGCGAAATAGCTCCCTCATCTCCCATCTCATACGTGTCTCTTGGCTTGCAATGAACCGGTATACACCATTCCGGATCATTTGTGTCATCCACATAGAACACCATACGTGCATCAGATGCACTTACATACGGCTCATCTTCAACTTTGTCACCGACATCTCGCAAGTGATTGAAGTTGACCATAGTTATTCCGAGTGCATCTTTCTTCACCCATGTCGGAGTAACTGTATCAGCCCACTTACACTTGAATAGCGTGATTGTACGGGAATAATAATCCAGTTCGACTATATCCACAAGTTTCCCATAAAACCATATGTCATTGCGAATTGGATTGTTGTCAGAGGAGCTCGAGACACTGTCGGTACCAAATTTTGCAGCAACACCACTGTTCTGGGTTTTCAAGCCTTCTTCATGAGCAATCGTTCGAAAGCGATACCCATTAATGTCATAAATAGTGAACCGCCTTGCATGAACATTTGGTCCCCTAGCCAGTGTCATCAAATCCTCACTGTGACTTGTGGATCCGTCCAAAATCTGTTCAGGTTATGGTATATATGTCAGTTTGATTGCATATATATATAGCTAACATATGTACTAGCTCGAAGCTAATAAGAATACCTTATTCCGAACCCAGCTAACAAGCTTTCTGTGCACCACTTTGTTTATCGCAGTTTCACTAGCACGCCTTCCCAACTCTCTTCTAGTTTCCACTTCACATTCTCTAGAAGATAAATATATGTTAACATTGGTATTGCACAATTGGTATTGGTGGATATGCTCAACTTGTAACAAGCTATTTACCTCAACAATGGTTGTGCGGCTGGACTGTTCACCAACACGTAATGAAACGCTTGAGTCCACTCTAATTGTGATAGTTTGAAAGAGTCACCATTTCCTATGGGTACACCTTTAGAAATGAGGATGGAGGCTTGTTCATCGGTCGGAACTTCTGGCTCAGTCGCGACACGTTTTGGACGATTGTATCTTGTCTCCACATCATCGTTAAAATACAATGATGAGAAATTGAACAACTCCTCCGACAGCCAACCTTCAGCAATTGATCCTTCTGGATGTGCTCTATTTCCAACGAAGGTTTTTAGTTTACCCAAGTACCTAAATAATGAATTATTGTAGGTATCAGTTTCGAAGAACATACTCAATTACATAGAAAGACAATGAATGTAAGAGTATACCTTTCAATTGGATACATCCACCGATACTGAACTGGTCCTCCCCGTCGAACTTCATCAACTAGGTGTAAGACTAGGTGCACATAACAGTGAAGAAAGACGGCGGAAAAATCATCTCCATGTGACATAGAGCTATGACAAATCTATCTTGAAGCTTGTCAAGCTCAAGTATGTTAACCACAGGGAACATAATTCTTTAAAGCAGGAGCCAAGTTCAACCAAGACCCTTGCAACTGAGACGGGCAACACATTTCGTATCGCAAGAGGTAACAAGTCATGTAGAAGCATATGCGAGTCATGACTCTTTAGGCCTAGCATCTTCCGATTATTTAGGTCCACACACCTTGCGATATTGCTAGCATACCCATCTGGAAATGACATTCCCTTCAATGACTTCAAGACCATTTCAATTTTCTTTTTATCGAGAGTGAATGAGGCAGCAGGACATGTTTTACCATCATCCAAAGGCCACAATTGGCTTCGAATCTTCATTTCTTTCAGATCTTGTCTTGCAGCCAAATGGTCTTTTCTTTTGTTCTTGTCATTGAGCAAAGTGAACAAAATGTTATCACAAACATTTTTTTCTATATGCATCACATCCAGATTATGACGCAACAGATTGAATTCCCAGTACGGCAGATTGAAGAAGATATTTTTTTTCCTCCACTGTGGTGCTGGTCCCGATTCTTTCGGTTGTGTCTTACCAAATGTGACATTAATATTAGCCACTTGTGCCAAAACCTCAGTCCCAGTAGAAACCTTTGGTGGACTCCTTTTGTCCACTTTCCCATTGAACTTGGACTTTTGGGATCGAAACCGATGATTCATTGGCAAAAACCTCCTACTACTCATGAAACATGGTTTATTCCCAGAAGCTTTTAGCCGAAGTGGTTCTGCATCATACATACAAGTCGGACACGACAGTGTGTGTGTGTATTCCATCCCGACAAGTTGCAAAGGCCAGGATAATCACTTATAGTCCATATCAATGCTGCTCTCAAGGTGAAAGATTCTTTCTTCACCAAGTCATAAGCTTGAACACCAACCCACAAAGTTTGTAACTCCTCAATCAGTGGCTGCAAATAGACGTCCAGGTCATTTCCAGTCATCTTAGGACCAGGAACGATGCCAGACAATATAAGACCTGTCTGCTTCATACACAACCACGGTGGAGTATTGTATGGGATTAGCACAAACGGCCAAGTGCTATGACTTATGCTCATGGTACCAAATGGATTGAAGCCATCTGTTGCAAGCCCAAGTCTGACGTTTCGTGGATCAACAACAAATTTCGGGTACTTGGAATCAAAATTTTTCCAAGCTTCTGCGTCTCTAGGATGTCTACCCATACCATCATCTGCTATGTTCTCCGTAGCATGCCAAGTCATATCTTCTGCTGTGTAAGGGCACATGTACAACCTCTTCAACCGAGGTATTAATGGAAAATACCGAAAGACCTTCCCGGGTTGAGGTTTTCGCCTTTTTCCACTTGTATTCTTCCCCACATCCTTGAATCGAGACACCCCACACACTCGGCATTCCTTAGCCTCACTATCTTCTCCGATATATAATATGCAGTCATTCTTGCATGCATCAATTCTGGTGTAGGACAACCCAAGTTTTCTGATTGTCTTCTTAACTTCATAGTTAGATGCTGGAATTTTGGCGTATGAAAAGCTTTGCGAAGCAACTCCAGTATCTTTGATATTGCTTTATCACTGATTTTGTGCATATACTTGATGTGATATAAGCTGATCATGAAAGAAAACTTGGTATGACTTGTACAACCATCATATAATGCCACTTCACCATCTTTCAATATGCGGAAGAACTCATCATCTGGTTGCATGCTAGGTAAATCTGGCATTGGTACATCGCCTCCTTGTGGGAATTCATCATCATCGAGACGCACGTTGGGGTTATCATGTGACCCCTGTATTTCAAATGCGTCATTGACCATGTTCTGGAATAAGTCTGGCTCAAGTACTGGTTGTTCCTCAACCAGTAATGGCGGAGTTGCTTCTTGATCATGAATGATTAGTTCTGGCTCAAGTATAGAAGTTGATGCTCCGAAGTCGGTGATTAACTCTCCATGCAAATTCCATACATCGTATGAAGACGGAAATGCTTTTGCCAGCAAGTGTTGATTAACTTCACCTCGTGGCTTCCACTTCTTGAAGTTGCATTTTGGGCAAGGACAGAGTATATTGACTCCATCAATTGCGTTGGAGATTGCAAAGTCAAGGAATTGTTGAACGCCAGCGTAATACTCATGAGTATGACGCGGCTTCCGAATCCAAGACTTATCCATCTATATTGAACTAATGAGTGTCAGTTTGAATTTGTTATCAAGTAATGAAAAAAAAAAATTGTAATCAACTTAGCTTTACGCTAAGTTTACCTAATTATAACAGTAACTCGTTCAAATACTGTATTTACAAACTTAGTTTGACATAAGTTGGTAAATATATACAGTAATGTTAAGTGGTTAAATATATAGGTTACTACCTAATAATTTATATGCATATATTTCACGTGTATATAAAAAATGGTGTATAGTTACTACCAATATTTTACATACATATATTTCACTTATACATCAAAAAGGTGAATAGTTACGTACTAATAATTTATATGCATATATTTCACTTATACATAAAAAAGGTGAATAGCGTACTAATATTTTACATGCATATATTTCACTTATAAATTAAAAAGGTGAATAGTTTATACCTAATAATTTTCATGCATAGCAATTAATTTCAAGCATTTATAATTTATATAATTTGTAGTTGTAAATACTTTACTTATAAAAGGGCCAATTACATGCATATATTTATATCAAATCATTTTCTTTCAATCGGTTTCTTTACATGCATATATTTTAAAGGGGCCAATTACTTATACAAATTTCGTACCTGGAGATGAAAGAAATCAAAAACTTCTACGAGAACAAATATAATACAAAACCTGGTACAAAAAATTTAAGATAATCATATTAGAATACAAAATTATTTTAATTAATTATGAAAAAAATTAAGAGAAAACAATTACCGGAAGGAAAATCCTTCGAAAGAACGATATGACAAAAAGAAACCCGACGGACTGCCGCAAGAACAAGAACAAACTGCAAATTACCACGAATTCAAAGATCAGGAAAATAGTATTGGAACCAGAAAACGAAATAGTAAAGAAAGTCAAAACGAAGAACATATGATCTTACCTAACTAACTCGGACAGATGAACGAACGTCCGAATCTGATGAACAAGTGAAGATTCTCCGTTTGAATAGCTAGACAACATACATTATACCATAATCAGTTAGGGGATGATCAAGTCGAATAATGGTGAATTTGATCAGCTGATTAACCAAGAATACCTTCTGTTGGTGAGCGTGAGCGTGATTGCAGATAGAAGCTGGAGTTTACATGTCCGTAGATTGCGGGTGTATCTGGAGATAGATGGCAGTAGTCAGGTTCAGCAAATACCAAAAAATGAGAAAATGCAAAAGGATACAGCAGATACCTTCGGAGGAAGCAATCGTTCCTCAGCAGTCCGCCGGAGAAAGAGTCGGAGAAGGAGGAAATGGTCGGAGGGGGAAGAACAGTCCGCCAGAGGAGGGGGAGACTGTCGGAGGGGGAAGAACAGACCACCGGATGAAGAAGAACAGTCCGCCAGAGGAGGGGGAGACGGTCGGAGGGGAAGAACAGACCGCCGGAGGAAGAAGCAGTCGGAGGAGGCACCAGAGGAGAAGGAGGAACCGCTCGGAGGGGGAGTATTGTCCGCCGGAGGAAGAAGTCGGAGGAGGAAGTAATCGGAGGAAGTATTCGGAGGAGAGAATTCAGAGAAAATTTCAGAGTAGTTCGGAGAAACTGATCGCTGAGGGTCGAAGAAGGGGGGTCATTTGAAGTTTTGTCGCAGGCACTTGAGCCTTGTCGCAGGCCGCCTGCGACAAAGTTTGTCACAGACAACGCTTTGTCGCAGGCGGTCGCCTGCGACAAAGCCTGTCACAGACAAGGCTTTGTCGCAGGCGGCCTGTGACAAAGCCTGTCACAGACAAGGCTTTGTCGCAGGCCGCCTGCGACAAAGCTAGTCGCAGACAACGCTTTGTCGCAGGCTGCCTGCGACAAACTTGTCGCAGACAATTCCTTGTCACAGGCCACCTGCGACAAACTTGTCACAGGCAGGCACTTGCCTGCGACAAATCTTTACGCCTGCGACGAGCTTTGTCACAGGACGCTTTTTCTGTCGCAGACGGCCTGTGACAAAACCTCCGTTCTGTTGTAGTGATTCTTCAAAGTTTCAGTTGAAGCTTCTTATCTATCCATGGGCCAGTTGGTAAGGTATTTACCTTACATTTTGATCATGACCTATTAATGCTTGGCCCTTAACATCTTCTTTTGAATGGTGTGTTGGCAGCATATACCAAGGGTGTTCCATACACTACAAAAAAATTGATCTTTAGCTACTGCAAAATTACAACGGCATGAAATGTAATAGCAAATAGTTAATATTTGCTACGGCAATCACTATTTCATGTAGTAATTGGCAGTAGCAAATACAATTTGCCACACCACTATTTGCGACGGGGATGTTGGGTGTAGCAAATAGTGGCGTGGCAAATAGTATTTGCTACTGCAAATTAGTACATGAAATAGTGATTGCCGTAGCAAATATCAACTATTTGCTACTGCATTTTCATGCCGTTGTAATTTTGTAGTAGCTAAAGGTAAACTTTTTTGTAGTGATAGCCATATCAAGGAAGTTTATGATGAGGCAGAGTTCTGTTGAAAGTTGGCCGAAAGGACAACTTATTAGGTGTTGGATGGGGAGCATTTGCTGTAGGAAATTGTCTGAAAGTTGGAGATCGGGAGGATTTGGCACATAGTGCATTGATTAAAGGGTAAAACTTTCTAGCTAAAAAGTATTGTTGTTGTAGCCCTCAACAATACCACATTGGTGGTTTAGGTGAAGGAAGGAAGTCATCAAGACTTATGAATAACAAGGCCTAGACATTTAGATGAATAGTCTCAATTTAGAGACTTAAATGGTCCATGGATCATTAAAGTAAATTATTATGGGCTTTGACCCTAACTTGAGCTTGTAAGGGCCTAAAATTTATGGCCCAATTCGAGCTCAAGTTGAGCTTGATAGTTTATTAAGCTTGGGCTCGTTAACACTTGAAATGAGCAGAGCTTGAGCCAAGCCCGAGCTCTAATTTTTTCTAACGAGCCGAGCCCGAGCTCAATTTTTGAGCTCGAATCGAGTTTGAGCCGAGCCTGAGCCAGCCATATGCCTTTTCGAGCTGAGCCTGAGCTTGGCCAAAGCTCGGCTCGGCTCGGCTCATATACAGCCCTAGCGACACATAGGGTTGTATATAAGTCGAGCTGAGCTTCAACCAAGCTTGGAAGTGTTAGTGGATAAATGGTGGTGCCTTTAAGGGGATTGCTCAAGCTTCTTAGCAAATATCAAGTTACTTGGACAAACGTGTCATGATGAGCACATCAAATCTTGAATATATCTTGTGAGACATGAATGTAAATGAGAAAGGGAAGAGGTTATGTGTAACACCCTACCCGAAACAACTGGGTTCAGCCCATGGTTAGACCAAAATGAGCATTACCATAAAACCAAGATGAAACAAATGAGAAATCAATAATCCAAATAGAGAGTCAAAACCATTCGGTGGCCAACAACAATAAAATCAGATACAAAACCGATAAAGAATAAAAATGAAATATAATCCAAAATGAGAAAATCCCCCAAATATCAATAGTCATCAGAAATGCTAAAAAAGGTAGTCAGCTCCAAGTACAAGTCGCCAATCTTCACCTCATGATCTCAACCACAACCCGTTTGAACTTAACTTCAACCCGGAACTCCAACTCAACTCAACTCTAGCCACGATAACCTGTAAAGGGGGGGGGAAATCAATTTCCTAATGAAACTGAGTGAACTCACTGGGCTTAAGTACTATACGCCGAACTAAACCACAATGAGCTATCCCAGCACTCCGCACAACATAATTAACAATGGGAGTACTCCTATGTCTATTCAGATGTTAAGTTCCCTAAAGCAGTCTATATGATCACCCAGGTTCAGTTCTCTAACTAACATCACCGATTCTCATAAGCAACATCAACACATCACATTTCACACATCAACATATAGGTTCAATCCGTTAATAATAAATACCCACATCAGATAATACCACAATCACAGTTCACCAAACACGATTCACAATTCACAAATAAGTTTCTATGTGTGTAATTAAGGCTTCTAGGAGTTGTTCCACACCATCACTGTCATCCATCCCAGACACATCCTAAATAGGATCTCAAACGCATCCTTAACAGGATCCTAATATCATAGTATCTCATTCCATCCAAATCCTTGGCAACCTAGCCAAGGTGATCTACCCCATGTAGACCAGACTCAATTAGAACACATTTTAGCTGGGCAGTGTGGACTCCTAACGGTTCTATCATAATTCAAACAATCACAAACAAGAAAAACCATTCATCTCGCTCACCATTCCAATCTTTAGTTCAAACACCATATTCCACATCTCATCCATTTCCAACAATTCCATTTCCATCAAACGTTTCACAATTTCACAATCATGTCAAGGGTAAATGGCTAGCCTCGCCGGCCACCCCACCTGCATAAACAAGGGGATAGAGGTAGCCATGTCACGAGGTCTAGAGTTACCCATCTGTTTGTCTTTCATAGGTTGATCCTTCATTGGGATCATCATTTTGCAATCACAACTGACAACAACAGAAATGCATAAATCTGATCATAAGCCAATTCATTCTAACACTCCTTTCTATCTCTAATTTGTTAACATTAATATTCATAACCGTTCACAAATGCACAACAGAGGATCACAATCAATCGCATGACAGTTTCCCCAATTTTACTCTCTCAAATTACATGCAAATTCCTAATTTCATATAAGCCAAATTATAACTCCTCACATTACTCATCTTGTCCTATCGATGCTAAGCCCTCACCTAGAATAGAAGATGAGCCTCTAATCATCTTCTAGATCCACAGATGAACGATTTCTTCTATAGAAATGTAGCTCCCCCCTCTGAATAGCAACACCCAGCAACAAACAGTCCAAACAAAAATTAGCGATCTCTTCTCCTCGTCGCCAGGAATCCACAGGAAGAAATGTCACCTTAATCAGACAAATGTAGCTCCCGAAATCAAGGTTTGAAGTTAGATAAACCTTGGTTTGTCAATGGTGTTTTCAGAAAGAGACAGAGAGAAGAAAGTTGCAGAAATCCGTCAAAACCTGACTTTTTTATACTTAAGCATACAACATGACCGTGTTGTATTTAAAGCACTTCTCGCGGTCCATGAGTGGAATTAAAGCACGATCGTGTATCACAGAAGTGTTACTATGATAGTACATGACGTGTAGTTTTCACTGTACACCATGCTGAATGTAACCTAACCCGACTCATTCCCGAATGTCCCAGACTTGGATGGGACCTCAGGGACACAATTCAATGTCCCAATCACCCGAACTCGAGTCTCAAACCATCCGGTTGTGGGGGGGGGGAGATGTTAAATTATGTCAGTCCAGGTCTTGACGACCTCAATGGTGGAAGTTTGTGGTTTCAGGATGAAACTAATTAAAGGGGAAAGAAATGTAATGACCCATATCTAGTTAGCTGGTTAGATTTTTGGTTCGTAACTCATTGGATAAGACTCGATGGTTTTGATTTGAATTAAATTATTTGGTTGAGGGATTTAATTTACCCCAATTAACGGAAGTTGGACTCTTGAGCCAGTGAATTTTGAAATTAATTATTGGGTCGATGTCCTAACTCAATTAACCAGAACGAGTAGACCTGACCATGAATTAAACATTTGGTCAATTATTTGATCAAGCCCTTAAGACCAAGGAGGAGGGCCACCAACCCACTAATTCATACGAAGAAAGGAGCAGGGGCGTTTGGCCAAAGATAAGTGTTGGTTGGCCTTGGTGAGGGGAGAATTGGGACTTTAACCCATGGGTTGAGTGGCCTTAGGCTGGGTTGGTTGTAGAAGGGAGAGAAGGATTTCCATGGCCTTCACCATGTTTGGGTGAAGAGGAGGCATTGAAGGTTTACGATGCAAAAAATGGAGACATAGGAATCATTAGGTTATTGAGGGAGGAATGACAAATGAGAGAAGGGAGATTCATGTTGGGTACGTGAAGAGTGGATTCGGTTTGCTGGTGAAAGAAAAGAGGCACTAGTAGCTGATGTGGGTTGTACACGATGGGGGAACTCTGTCCACTACGTCAGATCGAAGACGAGGATTAGAAGAGACCTGGTTAAGGCTTCTATCGGGGCCCAGACCAAGTAAAGAAGATTTGGAGGATTGTGGGAGCCGACATAGGTCTTGGAACCATGGAAAGCGACAAGAAATTGGAGTTCCAAGACTTATGGATGTTTCCAACGTTTGCTAGAGGCCCGCTAACGATAGTTGTTGTCCGTCTGAGCTATTGGGGAAGAAGGTGACCAAATTGCACCTCAGGGAAAGTACATTAACCTAAATAAAATTAAGTGACCATTTGGGTTGCCCCTCCTCCTCCTTAGCCAGGATTCAGAGTCATCAAACTTGGTTAAGGTCGATAGGTTATGATTATCACGTGAGGAATTATAAATCGAATTAGAATGAAAATTAGGAATTGTATTACTTTGTTGGAAATGTTGTGATTGATTTGGTAGTTGTACTTTGTGATGTGGTTATGTTGTGAAATATGATAGTTGGAAACTTGTTAGAATCTAGATAGATGAGAGAGTTATGAGGACTATGAGTGTCTTATTACTATGTTATGTTGATGTGTTGTATTTGTGTTTCCAGAAGATGATACCAATGATGGATGATCCTAGATAATCAGAAGAAACTACCCCTATTTCCCATTATTTATGTTGGGGGATCGGCAGTGAGGCTAGCGATCACCTTAGTATTATGTGATTATAGTGGATCTGTGTAATGTGGATATGGATTGTGGTGGGATGGCGAAGTGTCTCACTCGATTTTGATAGGAAACTGATCGCTCTTCTTCCCCCCTTTTCAATTAGTGGTAGCGTTGAACAGAGTTGTGGATCAAGCAGGTGACGAGACCATTTTCTTGTTTCGTCTCTTCAGTCGACATTTGGGATTTGAGTTTTGTTTATGTTGAAATGTTATTTCAGTTTATGGATGTTGATTGATGTTGGATTTGAATAATGGAAGCTTCTGTTTGGTTTTTATTTGATGTACTTCTTTATTTTGGTTGAATTATTTTATTCTTCTGGTTTTCATTTCGAGTCAAACCGTAGCACCTGTTTCCTGGCCTAACTAATGAGTTTGACTGTGGTGATTCGGGACAAGTGTTACATGACCTATCACTGATCATTGTTCGGATTGAGGACCAAAAGTTAAAGTTGCAAAATTTTGTTGGAAAAGTTAGGTTTTTCGTTCTATTCTCTATAAATTGTTAAGTGACATGGAAACCCTAAGACAATATAGGGAGAAGAACCTAAAATGATGGTTGCGTACTCGTATCAGATGTTGATTAGCTTTTAGATGTGTGTTATGAGATATTTTATTTCTTGTTGATGGTAATTTGGTAGTTGTTAACTTGTTATGACATTGTTTCAGAGTTGCGAATTGGGATGTTGAATTTGTTTATGTTGCGGATGTTGAACTTGTGTGGTGTTTGAATTTTGAATTCTGATGTTGTTGACGTTGACTTTGAAATTATGGGATATGGATGGTTGATTGTGGTATGAGATATTTGTTTTCGTTTCAGGTATTATCATGAAGAACTGAGTAGATGAAATTGTAGGGTTATGCTGCCAAAAATTGTAGCAAAACTGGTCAGTTTTTTTTTCCAGTTTCAAGTTGGTTTATGATGTGAACCGCTGCAACCGTGGGCAGACGAACCTTAAACACCGCAAGATGAATACTTTAGCAACAAGTTGAACCTATAGGAAACCTAGGAGGAAAGTACTTGGACCCACTAGCTATAAGAAGCTAGGAACCCTAAGTGTCCAGTCGTAGGTGCCACACCAAGGGATGAGTACCCAAGATGATAAACCAAACCTTAAGCTAAGCAACAACGAGCAAAAGCTTGAAGGAAACAAGAACTTGTGTTCTGAAAATTATGATTATTCAAAGTGTGTCTTACATCGTAGGCCTTTATTTATAGTTGAGGATTTGGGACAAGCTCTCCGAATCCTACTCCTATTCTACTTCTAGAATGCTTAAATATTCCTAAACAACCATAAACTATAAGGGAAGTCCGAATAAAAACATTGAAATATTGTTAGAGCATGGGATGCAACTGTGGATGGATGTTGTGTGCTATGCACTACAACAAAAACCATCAATAGTCGGGGGCCACTTGTCGGGGGCAAAATGCCCCCGACTATTATAGTCGGTGGCTGGCCAACAATGGTCGGGGGCGTATAGCCCCCGACAAATAAAGTCGGGGGCAATTTTGTCGGGGGGCTAACCCCTGACTAATTGAGTGGTTTTGTCGGGGGCGTGGCCCCCGACAATAAAGCTCCCGACTAAAATAGTCGGGGGCTTTATTGTCGGGGGCAATGCCCCTGACTAAATTAATTATTATATTACACATAGTATTTAGTCGGGGGCTTTATTGTCGGGGGAACACGCCCCCGACTAAATTAATTTATAAATAATAATAATTTAGTCGGGGGCGCGGCCCCCGACAATAAGCCCCGACTAAAATAGTCAGGGGCTTTATTGTCGGGGGCCGCGCCCCCGACTAAATTAATTATTATTATATTACATATAGAATTTAGTCGGGGGCGTGGCCCCCAACAATAAAGCCCCCGACTAAAATAGTCAGGGGACATTATTGTCGGGGGCCGTGCCCCCCACTAATCACTCATTTAGTGGGGGGGAATTAGTGGGGGGGCACGGCCCCCGACAATAATGCCCCTGACTATTTTAGTCGGGGGCTTTATTGTCGGGGGCCACGCCCCCGACTAATCCACTAATTAGTCAGGGGTGTGGCCCCCGACAATTAAACCCCCGACAAAAATAGTATGCCCTCCTTAAATTTTCCCCATTCTCCCCACTCTCTTCATTCCTCCTCTCCCTCAACTCTCTCAATTTCTCAAATACACAAATCCACCGCCGTCGCCGCCGCCGTCCACCATCCGCCGCCGTCGACGCCATCCGCCATCCACCATCCACCACCGTCCGCTGCCGTCCGCCGCGCCCGCCACCACAACCACCACCGCCACCATCACAATCACCACTACCGCTGCCGCCACCACCACTACCACCACTGTCGTCGTCGCCATCAACCACCACCACCACCACAATCCACCACCGCTGCCACTACCACTACAACCATCGTCGCCATCGCCGTCCACCACCACCGTCGTTGTCGCCGTCCGCCGTCCACTACCACCGTCGCCGTCGCCGTCTAACAACATTTAGATAATAAATTAATTTTTATATATTATTTTATTAATATATTATGTAATAGTTATTATATATATATATTTTATTATAAATGTATATATTTATATGATATATAAATAAAATAATTTAAAATATTTATTATTCATAATTATTAAATATAATAAAATAATATATATATATATATATATATATATATATATAATTATATATTATATATATATATATATTATATAATTATATAATATAAAAAAAAATATAAATATATATTTAATTTTGTCAGGGGCGTGCCCCCGACTAAATGCCCCCGACAAAATTAGTCGGGGGCGTGGCCCCCGACTAAATGGCCCCCCTATTTTTGTCGGGGTCCATTTAGTCGGGGGCCGCGCCCCCGACAAAATTAGTCAGGGGTGTGGCCCCCGACTAAATGGCTCCCCCTATTTTTTGTCAGGGGCGATTTAGTCAGGGGCCACGCCCCCGACTATTTTTGTCGGACTCATTCGCCCCTGACAAAATATCCCTTGTCAGGGACACTTTGGTGGGTTGCAAGGCTTAATTTAGGGGGGGGGGGGCGCTGCCCCTGACTAAATTAATTAGGGGGGCTTTGCTCCCCTCTATTTTTAGTTTCGCCCCCGCTATTTGTTGTCTTTGTTGTAGTGATGCCAGATTGCAGAGGAGACAAAGGTTCATCTGTTTAGTGAGTGTGGATACTATGTTCATGTTGCTTCTGCATTGCTGCCTGATTTAGTTGGGAAGAATTGGAACGATGTCATCCAAGAAGTTTGTAACTGGAAGAATGGTGGTGTTAAAGGGAAGACGAAGATGCTCCTTTGAAGAGTGATGATATGCCATATTTGGATTGAACGTTGCAAGAGAGTGTTTGGCGGTGCAAGGCATGAGGTTAACTCCCTTATTCATTTAATCAGCGAGGAGGTTCGAACCTTCGCTGGGGGTAGGAAAGCCGAAAGTGAGATTTTGAGAGTCATTAATTAGCTCTTATTTGATTGTTTTCTAGTAGATAGAAATATTGTGTTGTTATTCCACTCTTTTTGATGAATAAAATCAGCTCAATTCATAAAAAAAACACTGAAATAGTCTAAAAAGGCATAAAATGCTAAACCGGCAAAACTGGCGAAACACTAATCCGGCTCCGGGTATGAATCCGCGTTCGATCCGGATTAGGTGAGCAAGTCCTAATTGGGCAAGGACTCCCTGAGTTCTTCTCCGAATCCAACAAGGATTGGTGGAGGGTTAACCAGGGAGCGTAAGGAATCCTTGGCCATGAGAAAATCTTGAAAAGCACGGACAGTTCGTTGGCTCAGCACGATTCGCCTCTGGCTCGTGCCTAGGTGTCAGCCTGGCGCCTATGTCTGGCTCAGCTCTGGGCCCTCATCTGATTTGGCCAGGCCTTTGGTCTTCTATCCTTGGCTGGACTCTAGGAATGCTTCTAGGGTGTCCTTAGGCTACAACTTGGCCTTGGGGCTCGTAAGTTATGGCTTGGGCCCGTGGCTCGGTACTAGGCTCGGCCCGGGGCTGGTGCAGTCTCAGCCCGACATCAGCATCAGGATCCGTCTCGACATCACTTCCTTAACTCGATCCCGCATCAGCTCCTGGGGTGGCTCCTTAGTTTCCAAGAGTGTGTAGCCTTCTCTGGTGAACCTCTCTACATCCTCTTCATGTCCACCTTTGCTCCAAGCCTTCATGTAGGAATTGATTCGATCCTTGAAGGCTCTCACTTGGCTCTTGGTCAGGGGCAGCTTTGGTCGGGTCCAAGGTACAAGTGGCTCATCAGTTTAGGTCCAGAACTCGGATTCGGTTCAGTTTCAGATTTGGTTTTGGCTCAGTCTATGTGTAGTTTCGGTCTGAAAGTGTTCGCCTCAGTTTTATAGTGGCGGTTCGGTCCCAAACCGAAACAGACCGACTCATATCGGCTTAAACTGCGTGATCACATCATAAACATAACAATAAATTAACTTTCTAAATAAGCACCCACAATCATAGAACTTAGAGAAACAATACTTCCATGCTAGCTAAAAAGGAAAACATTAGCCATCACTTGATCCAAACCTTACTTGAAACAAATCTTAATGAAATCACTTGAAGAAATAGTTGAAAATCATTGCAAATTTCAAAACCATGATGCATGTGGACAACTAACAATAAACCTCACAAAACACAACAACTCGATTGCTAGTGCAAGTACGGGTATGGAACATTTGCCCTCTTTTGGGGTTCATGACATCCCAAGAGAAGAAGTCAGCATACCTATAATGCAGAAGCAACGGGCTACAATATCAACTTTTAGCACCCTAACCTATATGTGACACCTAACCGATGAATTAGTTTATCTGCAGCGAAGCATGACTCGAGTGTTACATTAACTTGCATATTCACTTAATACTTATCCTGAAAATTCTGCATGAATTATTCGTACAAGGCCTAACAGTCTCTTCTAATCACACCTGAATGAAAAATGACAATTTATGCATACATAATATGTTTATCAGGAACTGTCCTCATACTTATATCATGGTTACCTACTTTACTACTACAGGTGATTATATTAATACATGTCATATTTACATATACACATGACATACACGTGTTACATAATTCCAAACCATAGAACTTTGTATGCTAACCTTGCATAAGAAACTAATAAATGCATTAATAATGCTCAAAACATTTAAAAGGCAAGTGTGGATCAAGGGCAAGCTGCTACTGTTCTTGCTAGTCTGCTCACCAAAAAGGATAAGCAGAGAAAAAGACAATAAAGAGAAAGGGTCTGAGTGAGTATAATTGATGACACTAGATTTGACGTGATTATCAGACTCATTTAAGCGACATTTCCTTACTTGAAACACGGTTTTAGGGGTAGATTAGCGTGTATTCACTCAATTGCTATATTTCCTACCGATTTGGTTACTTTGACCCTTTTTGGGTCTATTTGATGTATTTTCTAATGTCTCTATGAGTACACAGGTTTTTACCGTCAAATATGTGGCCTTGGACGTGTTCGGGAAGTGATGGAGCCTTGAGGAATGCCAAAAAACTGATTCAGAAATCAGACAATTCAAAGCCAGAACTCCCCCTGCCCAGCACTAGAATATTCGGCGAGAAGACTCAGAGTTCTCGCCGAATATGTATGCAGAAATCAAGAGCCATTCCGTCAAAGATCCAGGAGACTTTACAACTGAAGTTCTCGGCGAGAACTATCAAAGTTCATGCCGAAAACTATTGAAGAAATACAAGGAGATTACGCATCGAAGAAACAGAATGATTTTAACTAAACTTCTCGGCGAGAACTTTAGTTCTCGCCGAGAACTATATTATTTTCCGCGGCAGAGGAGGAAAGCCTAACCTACCTATTTAAACAGAAGACGACGACATCATTGGGGGAATACAACAATTATTGATTCGACACACTCGATTAGACTTTTATAGTTGCCACGACTGTAGAGTCGATAGATAGAGTTTAGAGAGCATCCTCGAAGTTCCCGGAGAGATCGTGACGCCATCTATCCACTTCAGAGTGCTCGGTGGTAGGAGTTGAAGATCGCTGGAGATCGAAGCTTCACGGGAGTCACCAGACGTTAGTCGCCATAATTAGGTTTTTTAGTTCTTATCTGCTATTCCTTTGTATGATGATCTCCTTTATTACCTTTGATTCTCTTGTATCGAATATGAGTAGCTAAACTCTTAGAGCTTAGATTTGATGAACCCTAAGTGACCCGAAGCTTTAAAGTGTTCACGGATCGGCGGTAATTAGATCTTGATTCAGGCAGTTTCTCTTGCGTGGTTGTTTTGTTCTTTATTTCATGCGTTTCTTGTCTACTTGACGCCTAGATTAGATTCGTGTTAAGATAATGTTAGTCGCCAGAAATCCGTCTTACTTTGGAACTCAAATCAATCAATTAACCTAATCAATGGAGTGTGCCTTTCGTAGGAACCATTTAGGGTTGATCCGCTTCTTGAGTTACTCACTGTTCTTAATCCTGTGCCGGTTAGTTTTCCGTTGCAGAAGCGAACGCACGGAATGTTAATTAATCTTGGTAATTAGATCAGATAGAGTGAACGTTTGCCGAACTTAGACCTAAGGGTAAGGAGTTATGGTGGTGTCTGAGAACTGAATGAATTAGGATTGAAAACCGCAGTTCTTGTGATTGCCAATGCTCTGGTGAACTTAGGGGGATTCGAGTCTAGCTCATCTATCTTCTTGTTAGTCAAACCTTTTTAATCTTTCTGTCTTTTATTTTCCTTGTTATTACATTAGAAGTCGTGGAACTCACACCACGCACAACGTGTTTAAACCTGAATAATTTGTCAATTCCTTTGAGTAAACGATTAGAAGAGACCCGTGGAATACGATCTATCTTGCTTTTAGCTTGGTAGTATTTGATACCCTGTTTTACAGTTCATCAATAATCATAGCATCGTGAGTTCATAACAAAGCAAACCCCTAACACGTATCTAACATACAAGCCAAAGCACTAGGATCGAACCTTAGAGGCTAAAGACTCAACCATCTTGACTATGCATATGCGTCTTATCATATTTTATTTATTAGGCGTCTGGCTACTCCTATGCTATTAACTCTCCTGGGCATACATACATAGATACTTGTATCACCATCACACTGGGTGGAATCATATTGTACATACTTATATTCAACACCACGAGGGGTGTGATCATATCATAGATACTTATATTAGCACCACTCAGGGTGTGATCATATCATACATAATAGAGTAATAGCATGGGAGCCCTAATTACTCCATGAACGATCGTGAGACCCAACCATGCATGACTTGTATTCTTGTTCTTGATTCTTGACTTAATATTCATTAACTTTAACTTATTCACTTGATGCACTTGACTTGTAGATTCTTGACATAACAATACTTTCCTTGACTTATAAATAAATTAGGAGTCTCATAATAGTAGTTCATCGGGTCTAGCCCTCGTACCGAGTCATTCTCCTCATCATGAATCAAATACCGCAACCAACACTAACATAGTAAATAATAGCAATGAAACCGCAATAGTAATCATATTTATCATATCACATAATAAGAGCTTAAATGAAACATAAAACATAGAATTCACGTAAATCACTTATCAATAAATATAACACATAAATCATATATCAATCATGGTTCCACATATATCACATAAGTCCGTACACCGATAAGCAGCCAGTCTAATTCTTCTAGGTTCATACTAAGAATAAAAATAATTAACACGATACAATAAACCCAATATATCGTGCTAATCTCTCACCAATTCTGATCGACGAAAGTTCAATACTATCTTTCTTATCAGAACCTTAATTTAGAATGACCTCCGTACCACGAACAATATATAAATACCGTACATATTTCTGCTCCTGCCTCAGTCCGACTATTGGGCTGATAGGCTAATATCTCAGATGCATCTGAGATGGCCTTAGCCGTAGGATGGGTTTTGGATGACATCGGGCCGTCGGAGGGAAATACAAGCAAAAGCACGTGGGTTAGGGGCATTTCCGGCAGTCCAGTACAAATTATTATTGGCGGGAAAGGTACTGTGCTTGGGGAAAGGGGAATTACGTCACATCAACTGTACACACCTATCCCCTTACTTTTTTCCATTTATTATCTCCCTTTCTTTTTTCGTTTATCTTTCGCCGGAGGTGAAAGCCTTCCCTGTATCCCAACCCTACTACAATATATCACCGGAAACGAAATCATGAAGATGAACGACGGGTCTGCTGCATCTTCCTCCCGTCGCGCTGATATCGAGGATGAGATGTTGCGAAAATGGGCTGAGGAGGGCAGGGTAATGCGTGGTTGTAGCTCCGACGAGGATGAAGATGAGGACGGAGATGATTTCGAGGACGTCGTAGTCCCCGAAAATGTAAAAGTTCCTGCTGCTGAAGTTCCCCACGTTTCTGAACACGTGCATGAAGGTGAGTACTGTTTGAATCTGCTACTAACAAACAAACAAACAAACGAATGTCCAAATATTCTCTGACTTTTAATGCGTTTCAAAAGTGGTTTTTTGGCTGCACACTAGCATTGAAAGCATTTCCACTTGCATTGAATACCATTCACTGCTGTTGGGAAACCAAAACCCTAAACACCAACATATTGTACCAGTTGTGTACGAGTGTTGTATGACTTTATTGAGTCCCATCATGTTATGTTCGATTACTCTAATATTCAGCTCGTAAGAGTTATGTATGAGTGTTGTCTGCCTTATGTAAGACCCAACTATTTTTCAGGTGAATCCTTCCACCCATCAGAACGTGGAAGGTTGGAAGAAGTTGTGGTTCCACGATTTCAAACATTCGTACAACGCTTACTTCAACTACGCGACACGTGAAGGTTTCGCCATAAAAATACAATATCGAAGTTGTTCTGGCAGGAAGGGTGACACTAGTGGCAGGCTAATCTACGTTACACTATCGTGCCGTAGGGAAGGTTTCAAGAAAGGCAGCAAGTTGAAGCCCAAGGTCCAAATTGGAGAAGCTGTAATGGACCCAGAGCCGCTAGTGCAGCAACAACAAGTGCACGCTGAGAAACGGATAGGTTGTTTAGCCAAAATTCGATTTCGCATGAATGAGGTACTTGACATGTACAAGATTACTCAGTGGATCGGGGATCACAACCACCCCATGAACCCCTTCAAGATCAACATTTGATGAGAGGGAATAGGCATTTGGACAGTTCGGTAGGGCACATGGCATCTATTAATATGGCAGCCGGCATCGGATTACGATCGTCTTTCAAGATTCTTTGCAAACAGCTAGGTGGGAACGTAATGTTGGATGCACAAAAGTGGACATCAAAAATTTCTTGAATAAGTTCAGGCAGAAGAAGTTACTCTTTGGCGAGGAATCCGCCATCAACGAGTACTTCCGTGCAAAGACTGAAAGAGAGTTGGACTTCTTCTGGGCAACCGAGATGGACCTTGAAGAGCGTATTGCGAACATCTTCTGGGCCGATTCAAGGATGAGAGATGACTATGCGTGTTTTGGCGACTCAATCACCTTCGACACAACGTACAGAACCAACGACAAATGTAGACCACTCGGTCAGAGACTGTCGTATTTGTGTTGTATGACGGATGTATTGGTGTTGTCTAAGTGTTGTCTTAGTGTTATATCAGTGTTGTTGTTCAACGGCTCCAATTCTTGAACTTTTCCATGCAGCTTTATTCGTGGGGTTCAATAATCACCACCAGAGTGTAATATTTGGAGCATGTCTGATGTATGACGAGACAGCGAGTCATTCCAATGGTTGTTCCGGACGTTCCTACGATGCATGAAGGGGAAGAAGCGGAGACCATCTTCACCGACCAAGATGCTGCAATGGCAGAGGCCTTGAGAGAGGAAATGCCTGATGTGTTCCACGGTCTGTGCACGTTCCATATACTTCAAAACGCAAAGAAGAATCTCGGGTCTCTTTTCACTCAAGAATTTGTGTGTAGACTGTTGTTGCTGTTTTACAATGTGGACACTGTACAAGATTTTGACTGTGTGTGGGCGCATATGATCAAGGAATGCTTCCCTGGTCATGGGGCATCGGGCCATCGGTGGTGTGATTACATACTTAGGTTTCGAACACAGTGGTCTTCGGCTTGGGTTAGGAATCATTACACTGCTGGAATGGTGTCGACGCAGTTAGTTGAATCGTGCAATGCGGTTGTACGGGGGTTCCTGAAAGCAAATATCAGCATGATCGACTTCTTCCCCCATTTTGAGAGGTACGAGAACCCTCGTGTTAAGATTGTACTGCACAACTGTTACGAAACTCTGACACATATCTTACAGATGTCTTACGCGCTTTGTACACATGTCTAACACATGTCTGATGTTGTCTTCATCAGGATGGTGGACAGCAGGCGCCGTGCCGAACGGGGGGCTGAATATGCTGCTAGGAACTCCGTGCCTGCCATCAATTTTCGCGTACAGTCCTGTCGTAAGTAGGGCGGCGACTGAGTACACGCCTACATTGTTCGCCATGTTCCAGGAACAGTATGGTAGAATTATGGAGTACCGATTGGAACTCGTACAAGGCAGTGCTAGCTCAACCACTGTATCCTTCATAGCGTACAAGATGCATGATGGACAAAGGCTAGATGATCGGGTGGTCAATGCCAATGGGGGGGCTGGAGAGGTTGCATGTGACTGCAAGTGGTGGGGGACAATTGGTCTTTTATGTCGCCATGCTCTGACAGTGATGCACCACTTAGCGACCTTTGGTTGTGTGAAGTTCCAAACGTTGCATAGCATATACATCAAAGATAGGTGGAAGAGATCAGCGCGAAATGCATTTCACATCGTCATCCAGAGACCTCTTTCTCGTGTGGAAAATGAGGAAGAGTGGTTTGTACGTGCGAGTGCAGAATTTGGCGCTATCGTGCGGAAGACAGTTAGGTTTGAGAGCCTCAAGCCACTTATTGATTTGAAAGCAAACGAGTTAGCATGCATGATACAAGAAAGTTTGCTCATCATTGATGCCCATAGTGTGGTCAACCCTAGCCAAGGTGAACAAAACAGGTCAGTCCCTCGTACTACAAAGGGGAAATCAATAGCTACTAAGAATCCTTTGCAACCTAAGCCAAGGAAGAACACAACTCGCTTCAAAGATGCTGCGGACATATCTCGGATGAAACAACGAAAGAAGTACAAGACCATCCGAGAGAAGGAAGCCGCGGATGAACAAGCTGCCAAGGAGAGAGCACTTGCGGATCAACTTGCTGCCGCTTTCGCCGGTCGACAAGCAAAATGATTTGGTTATGAAGTCAGTTTTGAGAGGCCATGTATCGCCACTGTTACACCACCACTACGTCATAGGAATGGCGTATGGGTTGTTTAACAGTAGCTGTACATGTACTATCAATACTTTGACGTCTCTATTTTGTTGTTTTTGAAGTGAAGCGTTTCACGGGGCGCGATGTCATGTACTCGGTATTAGAGTGAATGACTTGTACTGAACCCGTATTAGTTCTGTAACACCTGTGTATCAGCTCAACTGTCATTAATTATATTTATGAGGTTAGTTGCAACTAACCTCATTAAACTCTTACCCTTATTTTCCTGTATATGCACACCATATCACCACCAAATAATCTCATCATTTTTTCGGAAATTAAACTCTTACCCTTATAATGGCATACCTAAACGTGCCTCAGGCACCGAGAAATTATTCACAGCGGCTGAGATCGATGACATGACTCCGGGTTAGTTCATTTCACGTATTAAGATACTGCTTTTCCTTTAGTACTCCCTTCTCATTTTTTATGTTTTCCTTGCAAATAACCGAGGAATGGGAGTCATTCCAATGTGTGATTGCGGTCTCCCGGCTAAGGTTCAAGCAGCCCACCCCACTTTTTTCCAGAAACACACAACACACCAGCACTTTCTTGGCTGCCCAAAGGAAGAGGGGAAATGTCGCATGGCCATGTGGTGCCAACTGATGGACATGCATGCACAACCAGAACAAAGGGAAAGAGCTCAAGTGTACGACGAGTTGGTTGTATGAAATCTGGAACTGGAGAGCCATGTAGCTAAGCTGGACGAAGAGGCCGAGGGGTTGCAGTGGGAACTAGACGGGCTTACGGCCGCGTTCTTGGAACACCTCTGAAGAGCTTATATCTGTATCGGTGTTGTAGTACCTCTGTCTTGATGATGTATTAGGGTTGTCGTGCCTGTGTCATTCTGTTCTTCTACCTATGTCTTGATGTTGTTGTTTGAACGGCAGCCTATGTAATAGGGTTCCACTCCACAGTCATTACTGAAGTTAGTTCCTAGATGACTAATGTTTTCCATGTCATTAATGAAGTTAGTTCCACCTAACTAGTGCCAACTACCCGCATTTAATGATGCCTATTATATATGGACACCACAACACTAAACCCTATCCCACAAAAGTTTCATACTACGCCTTATCTAGTTCAAGACCACCACACATAAGAGAAGTGTTTATCAATGGCAGACCGCGAAGCTTTGAAGTTCCCAGGTTAGTAGATACAACCTATGTCGTATGTGTGCTCTTCCCTTATCATATCATGCAAACCTTGTTTCTTGCAGATACAGGAGGGAAGATTGTCATCCCACTTTGTAACTGTGGTCTCCCAGCTACAGTGCAAGCCGTGCACCCCCTGCTGCCTAGAAGCACACCCCATACCAACACTTTCTTGGCTGCTCGAAGAAAACTAGGAGATGCCGCATGACAATGTGGTGCAAGCTGAAGGATCGAAAGAGGCCAGAAGAGGAGGGAGGAGTTTCAAGTGTACGACGAGTTGGTTATCCGCAATATGGAACTGGAAAGCAACATTGGTGCGCTAGAGAACCACATTGAGGCCATCAAGTGAAAGACGGCAGAGTTGAAGGCTTCCTACTTCGACGATGTTGCTTGAAGGCTTCCTACAGGTTCGGTTAGGTTGGTCTATTTTGTTCAAGTCTTAGTACCTATGGCGTTTAGTTGTACTACCCTAGTCGTTATGTTGTAATACCTTGTTTCGTTCTGTTCGTTATGTTGTAATACCTGTTTCGTTCTGTTGTTGTACCTCTATCGTTGAGTTGTACTACCTTTATCGTTCTGTTGTATCACCTCTGTCGTTTAGTTGTACTACCTCTGTCGTTCAGTTCTACTACCTCTAGCTTTTCAGATGCACAAACAAAGTCATAATTACTCACTACAAAAAAAGGGAAGTTTGGCGTCGGTCGGCAGGAAAGAATTTAGCGTCGGTCGAAATATAACCGACGCTAAACCCTTGACTCGCGTTTGACCGAGGGTTTAGCGTCGGTCATACACCGACCGACGCTAACATCTATCCAAAAAGCGACGCTAAAATTGATTCCGGGCCAAACCGACGGTGCAAACCGGTCATTATTTTGGCGTCGGTTGGTATAATGGGCTTAGCGTCGGTTCCAACCGACGCTAAACACACGGGAATTTCGCGTCGGCCCAATGTCCAATTTAGCGTCGGTCATCGACCGACGCTAAATTCCCAAGCTATACAAACCCCGGACAGACGGCCAGAATCATTTGTGCAGTTTGCAGCCCTCCTCTCAATTCTCTCAACTCTCTCCACTCTCTCAACTCTTCTAAGGTATGTAGTTTGTTTTTTCATATTGTTGTATTTAGTTAGTGAATTAGGTAGTGAATTAGTTAGTTATTGGATTTTAGGGTTAGTAGTTAGTTTGTTAGGTTGTGAACTAATGAATTAGGATTTTGATATTATTATCTAGTTAGTGAAATAATCTATTTCAGAATAAGTGTGCATTATTAGTTAGTGAGTTAAATTGTGTTTATTTTGGTAGGCGTAATTTCGTTTGAGCTAGGAGCAGCGGTGACGCCGTCTCTTCGTTGTTTTCTCTTCTTCGGTAGTAGGTATGTATATATTAATTTTGCAATTGTGTCGTCTCATTGTTTTTTTTTTAGGATTATTATGCTTACTGATTACTAATTGTGTCGTACATTTATCAGTGACCGTCTTTCTTCTATCCTCATTTCTCCTTGTTTCGCGTCTCATCCCAGGTGTACGGTATGCATTCTTTTAACTATGTTATTAGCTTCTTGCTATGTTCATTTGTTATTTGGAATTGCTATGTTCAATTGTATGTTAAATTGCTATGTTAATTTGTTATTTGAAATTGCTATGTTCAATTGGTATGTGAAATTGCTATTAAATTGCTATGGTATTAATCTTGCAATGAAATTGTTATGTTATTAATCTTGCAATTAAAATGATATGTTATTACATTGCTATGTTATTAATCTTGCAATTAAAGTGTTATTGTATGAGTTAGTTTTCTCAGTAATTTGCCATGTCATTAACTAATTGGTACTTTATTATGAGTCAACATAATTATAATTATATTGCATATCCCATTGTTACCTAATATAATCTTTGCTGTAGATATCTAATAGCTATTCCAATATAGCTATATAGTTAACTGATAGATATTACGATTTAACTTTCTAATTAATTCCATCACCTACACTAAATCAGGCATCTTCCAAATGGATAAGTCTTGGATAACCAAGCATCGGTTGTCACAGGAGTATAGGGATGGTTTAGAAATCTTTTTGAATTTCGCTTTCGCGCATAATCATGAAGGAGAGCAAATAATTTGTCCGTGTCCAAAATGTGGATTCAAGAAATGGCTGTATAGGGATGATGTATACGAACACTTGCTTCGCAAGCCATTTCCCACAACATACACTGTTTGGTATCGACATGGAGAGCGCCTTATTGCTGAATCTTCTCAGAGTGCAAATGCAGTAGTGCAAAACTATGAGCATACTAGAGCATTTCGAGATCTGGTTAATGATGCTTTTGGTGTTATTCCAGAGGAGGTCACTAGTACAATACAAGCCTCTAAAGATATTGTTATTGGTAATGAAGTAGAAAATGTTCTAGAAGATGATATGAACACTGTATTTGAAGATCACCACATTGGAGAGGATGACATGAGCTACCCGAATGACACAGAGGAGCCGGATGAGACCAATGTCAACTTTAGGGATTTAATGAAGGATGGAGAAACACCCTTATATGAAGGATGTACAAAGTTCTCAAAATTATCTTTCATCTTGAGGCTTTATCATATCAAGGGAATGCACAACATCAGCGATAAAGCAATGTCGTTGATCATTGAGTTGTTGCATGACGCTTTTGAGTTTGCCAACATACCGAAATCGGGATATGGTGCAAAGAAAATGATCTCAAAATTTGGAATGGGGTACACGAACATTGATGCATGTGAGAATGACTGTATGCTGTTCTGGGGGAATGATATAGAAGAGAGTGTTTGTAAGATTTGCAAGCAGTCCAGATACAAAGATGATGGGCATGAGGGTGTAAGTCAAGAACATAAGAAAAAACGAAAAGCGATGAAAACATATCGCTACTTTCCCTTGATTCCGAGGTTGAGAAGGTTATTTATGTGTCCTACAACAGCTAAGAGTATGGTGTGGCATTCTACAGAAAAAGTTAGTGACGGAATGGCAAGGCATCCACGAGATGGAGAAGCGTGGATAGACTTTGACAATAGATACCCTGATTTTGCATCTGATCCTAGAAATATACGCCTTGGTCTTGCTACTGATGGCTTCAATCCATTTGGGAATATGAGTCTTAGTCATAGTACGTGGCTATTATTCTTATGCCATATAACACGCCTCCATGGGAATGCATGAAATCAACAGGTATGATTTTGTCAAGTATCATCCCTGGAAAGAAAGCCCCTGGCAATGATATTGATATCTACCTACAACCTTTAATCAATGAGCTCAAAATTTTGTGGGAAGGTGTAGAAGCATACGATGCAGCCAAAAAGGAGGTATTTCAATTGAGAGCTTCCCTAATGTGGACTATTAGTGATTTTCCCGGACTGTCCGTATTATCTGGTTGGAACACTTACACAGGGCAAGCTTGTCCAACTTGTAATTTCGACCAAGAACCGTTACGGTTGGGAGGCAGTTTGAAAAACTGTTTCATAGGAAGTCGACGGTTTTTGCCTGCAAATCATCCTTTCCGACAACAAAAGTCTAAATTCAATGGTGATGTCGATTTCAGAGAGCCAACCAAACTATTATCTGGCTCTGAAATACTGAAACAGGTGGAGAATGTCACTGTCACTTTTGGGAAGACGAGTGATAGTGAGAAGGGTGCACCGCCAAAGAAGAGGTCTAGAAGTGATGGAGGGAACAAAAGGCAGACAGAACAATGGAAGAAGAAAAGTTGCTTCTTTCAATTGCCTTATTGGGAGTTCAATAAATTGCGACACAATCTCGATGTTATGCACATAGAGAAGAATGTGTGTGACAATATTCTTTACACTTTGATAAATGACAAAGATCGAAGTAAGGATCATCTGAAAGCAAGGATGGATTTGAAAATCATGAAAATTAGAAGAGAGTTATGGCCAAGACCAGATGGAAGAACTTGTCCAGCAGCTATATACACAATGGGTAAACGAGAAATTCAAACAATGCTAGAGACCTTGAAAGATATTTCCGTACCAGACGGATACTCTAGCAACATATCCCGGTGCGTTGATGTGGAACACCGGAAGATATTGGGTTTGAAAACTCATGACTGTCATATCTTAATGCATGAGTTATTACCTTTGTCCATTCGGAATGTATTGCCATCACAAGTCTCTTCGGTGTTGGTCGAATTTTGTTCTTGCATGAAGCAATTATGCTCAAAAGTGGTCCATGTTGAGGGTTTGGATACGCTACAACAACGAATTGCTGTAGCTCTGTGTCGTTTGGAAATGATATTTCCACCATCATTCTTTACAGTCATGGTGCATCTAGTGGTTCATTTAGCCGAGGAAGTGAGACTTGGGGGACCAGTCTATTATCGTTGGATGTACCCTATAGAAAGGTACAACTATCAATTTCAATGTTCTGTATTACGCTGTCAATTCCAATAATCTATTCATACTGAACTTGTTCTCTTCATCAGATTTCTTGGGAAGTTAAAATCTTTTGTACGAAATCGATCACAACCAGAAGGTTCAATTGCTGAACGATGGATTTCTGAAGAAATCACAAATTTCACATCCCTATACTATGATGTTGGAGTCGAGACTAGATTCAACCGTGGATCTCGACTTCATGATCAAGTATTAGAAGATGATTCACGTGATTTGTCCATTCTTCCATCTATTGGGCACAATGTTGGTAGTATAAATCACTTCGATTGACAGATACAGAGTTGTTACAAGCGCATCGACATGTCCTTATGGGGTCCCAACTAGTCGGTCCATTTCTCAAGTAAGTATAATTCTTATTTGGACTTGTGACATGGTTCGTAATTCAACATGTTTAACGTAGGTGAATTTCAATAAAAATCATTCATTGTCCCGTAGGGAGTTCCAATCTATTACAACACGACGACTTCGAGGAAAATCAACAGCAGAAATTGAGAAAGCTGTCCATAGAGACTTCGTACAATGGTTTCGGAGTCGGGTACGTGCTTGTCTATGTAATTAGCTGTGATATGGTTGTAAAAAAAATATGAATATACTAATCTTGTCACACACTATTATTTATGTCAATTTAACAGATTCTTGACGATAACCAAGTAGTCCATTCCAAGGATCTAAGAGTGTTAGCTCGCGGTCCTCAACGACAATCAAAAAGATATGTTGCTTATGATGTTAATGGTTATCGGTTTCGCATAGTTGCTCGTGACAATCCCCTCAAAACTCAGAATAGTGGGGTATACGGCAACTATGAAACTCATAGTTACGCTAGCTCAGTGGACAATCGACCTCAAACAAGTGAACTGGCGTATTATGGCAAGTTAGAAGACATCATTGAGTTGAATTACTATGGAGAAATCTTCGTGGTGTTATTCAAGTGCAAATGGGCTAATACGCACAATCCTAGATACGTGAAGAAAGATGGATTGGGGTTCACATCCATTAATTTCTCACATTTGCTATATACTGGAACTCGTTTAGACGATGAACCATATATTGAAGCAAAAGATGCTCGAATGGTCTACTACGTTGAAGATACAGTGGACAAAGGATGGTGCATTCCCGTACATATCAAACCCAGAGATGTCTATGACATGGGTGATGAGGAAGGAAGCAATGTACATGAGTGTGAGATGTTTGGAAATCAAGAGTTGTCGGCTTTTGATAATTCCAATATTCTACCCCTAGTTAGGCCCGGAATAATTACAGAGTTCGATTAGGGTTTGGTAATATATTCATTTAACTTATTATAGTACAAGTTAATCTATTTGCTACGTTTTACACATCTAATCCAATTAATGTTTTTTGTTATACAGACATGGCTCCTTCAGGAAAGCATGAGGTGGAGCTCATCGATGGACGTGGAGTGAAGACTCTGGTCGACATTCCTAGTAATCAGATGATGAGTCTTCCCCATGGGAAGAAGGTTGTCATTCCTTGGGGTCTTACAGGACCCTTAGGTATTGGTCCAGCTACGATCCTTGGACAGTTCCATGGTCAGCTCTCCAGAGACACCAACCTTCTCCCGATCACATACGTCGGGTGGCCGAATGTGTCTGATGGTGAGAAGGGCGCATTGGTCGCCGCTATATGGGTATGTATAAAATAATATTACTCTCAAACGACCTAGGTTATATAAATACTAATGTTTATAAAATTTGTTGTTGCAGAAAAGTATTGTCATTGAACCCGAGGAGGCAAAAGATAGAGCTCTTGACTATATCGTGAGTGATATAGGAAAGAAGTGGAGGGATTACAAAACGAAGCTGTGGGCAAGGAAAGTGACTGGGCCGTACAAAAAGTTTTTAAAAGCTGAAGCTACAAAGAACAACCAAGATTTCGACCCAAAAGCGTTTGTGGTGCCGCCGAGACCGTGGGCACTAGAGAGGAGACCTCCTAATGTTCCTGCGCCTATGTGGACGCAATATGTGGACTTGAGGTTGAGTGAGCATATGGTGGTATGTAGCGAAATATATGAATGCTTTTCATTCAAGTAAATTTATTTCGTGATACAAATTGTGTTACTTAAAAATTCTTAATTTGTAGGAGCTGTCTCGGCTTAACTCTTTGAGGAGGGCGGAATACAAATCACCCCACACTGGAGGGTCGAAGAAGTTGAGAGTGAGAGGATCAGAATTGGTAAGAGTTCATCCTAAAATCAGCTTATTTAGTTAAATTATTTTAAAAGAAATTTATATTGTTTAGTTTATGCAAGTGTAGGAAGCCGTAACGGGAAAGAGGCCCACGAGAGGTGAGTTGTATGCCATCACTCACAAGAAGAAGGATGGCACATACACCGATCCTAATGTTGTAAGTGACATTTCATGTTTTTTTCCTTCCAACTTTTTGTCATTTCACTTTTCAGAGATTGGTTTGAAAAATGTAATTGGTGGCCACTATGCAGCCTAAGATACTTGAGTTGTTGAACGACCCAACCGTCCCGACTTGGGTAAGTTCTAACGATGCATTGGGGCAAGTCTACCCCACTGAGCATAGTGGTCGAGTTCGAGGATTGGGATTTGGTGCTACACCCACGAAGGTACATATAGTATATTATGATCTGGATTGGTTTCAATTTATATAACACTAACAATTTTAATATTTTGTTGTCTCTTTTTTGTAGGTCAACTTGAGTAAGAAGAAGGGTGCAGCTAGCCAGATTCCACGCCATCAGCTACTGCCATGCATGACTTCGGACATTGCCCTGTACAAGGAGAAGAGTAGCAGAGTTACGGGATGAGGTTCGATTTCTAAAGGAGCAAATTGCACAGTTGGCATCAGGAGCTTCAGGATCCTCCGCTCGGGCTAAAGGGAAGGGGAAAGACACCTTGCAGGCGGTGGAGGAGGAGGAGGAAAGTGAGGATGAGGATGAGGAGGAGGAGAGTGAGGGTGAGGGTGAGGATGATGAGGAGGATGAGTGATGAGAGGGAGAGTGAATATTTATGCTGATATATTACACGTAGACATATGTAGTTATTAATATTATTAGAATTATACAGTATGTTATGCATATTAGTTATCTATGTCATTGGTTAGTAATGTGTGGTATAATTAGTATTGCATTCCATGAATGAAATTGCGGTTTGCAGGTTTGCAGGTTGGCACTAGAAGAGTATGAGAAAAGGAGCTGAAATGGCCAGAAAATTTTTGACCTGTAAAACATATTTAGCGTCGGTCATACTTATTTGGCGTCGGTCAAAACCGACGCTAAAATGACCCGTAAATAGCGTCGGTCATAGGCCATTTAGCGTCGGTTGATAACCGACGCTAAGAAGGGCGCAGTCAACGCGTGTTTGGTCTTCGGTTGACCAATTTAGCGTCGGTTCTTACTTTTAGCGTCGCCTGATGACCGACGCTAAAAATTGGTTTGGTTCTCGGCCGGACTGGTCGGACCATAATTTAGCGTCGCTTATGAAAACGATTTGGCGTCGGTCACTAAACAACCGACGCTAAAATTTAGCGTCGGTGAAATTGGCGTCGCTTTTCTGACCGACGCTAAAACCTTTAGCGTCGGTCATCAACCGACGCTATACTCGGTTTTGACCGACGCTAAAGTGCCGGATTTTTGTAGTGACTTACACGTAGTTCAACATTTTTATAAACTTGTAAATACACGCCACTACTACGACAACCTCGCGATGCCACTACGACAACCCCGCGACGACACTACGACAACCCCATGACGCTACTACGAGAACATCACTGCCTTTGTCCAAAGTAACAAATGGTCTACGACAACACAAACACAAACACAAAACAAGAAAAGAACGAAATAGTAATAATTAAAGTTTGGACGTAGCAAACAACCGCTAGTTTCCTTTCTTTCCCTTGCCCGACCCTTCAAGAGACGTGGCAGCAACTAAAACCTCCCCCCCCCCGCAACTCATTGGCCTCGGACAAAAGCAGTCGAGACATGTACCTCAAGCGATCGGTGTCCATGAAGGTTGTGTCATCAAACTGATGCTTATGCTCGGCAGTGAACCTCCCAATATATAGCTCCATGAACCGCACGTGTACAGGCCACAACTGTTGATATCTTGCTGCACAGGGGCAGCTACCACCTTCCACTTGAAGCTTTTGATGTCCACACCAACAGTGTCTAGGAAGAATGTCCTGGCGTATTGCATCAGTCTTGTTCCAGATGGCTTGTACCACCTCTTCGATTGAAGTCCTCACGGCACGAAAGGCTGTTCAGAATTGCCTTTTCTTTCTTCACGAAGTCAACCAAGAACACATAAAAATGCTCAAAATCCTCACCAGCGTGAGTAGGGAAAAAAGCATGTACAAGTTATGTATAGTACTTGTCATGGATATGTACCACTACTACAAAACACCAAAATGCACACAAAAAAAAGCTTACATATTGCAAGTCCTTCCAAACCAATCGCTGCACGTATGGGACAAGAGATTTATCCATGAAGCGGCAAAAACTAGCGGATACAAGAGACGAATCAGGCTTGTACGGGGCTCCAACTTCAATCTCCTCCCTAGCTGAGTTCTGTATGGATACATTCAGCACAGGTACACGTTAGAGATGTAAGGAGTACATTACAGCCATATGCAGTGTTACTTACGGCAATTCCAATTGGGAAGCAAACACGGGTCATCTCCTTCTGCTCTCTGTTGATCAAGTGGGAACATGAGTTTATGACGCTGCTGGCAAAGCGTTGGCCAACATCCATTAAGCTAGCTGGATTTTGTACAAGTGATTCTTATGTTCTGGGAACTTATAGACCAGTATCGCACTGCCATAACACATCCATATGAGTAACATCAGATACACGTAGGCCAACTTTAAATTTAGTTTGGAAAAGGTTAGTGCAACATACTCTCTGCCATCAACAGTCGATAGGGCATAAGTCACAACCAGACGTTCCTCTGCGGTGAGGCCAATCTTATGCTTGGTCGGAATGACGTAGACATCCGTCATGTGCATTTTGACGGTCCTCGGTCGATCATCTGCCACATGAGTGTACGATGGTGCGGACCCCTTCTTATTAAGACTTTGGCTGAATTCCAGTGCCTCCACCTCTGTCTCAAACAACCTACTTTTTGTCGACACGGGAGTTATGTCATCTACCCCCACTTCATACCTATCTTCTGCATCAGCATCTTCCTCGTCATCTTCCTGTCATCTTCCTCCTCTTCTTCGTCAGCCTCATCCTCAGCCTCTTCCTCTGCCTCATCCTCTTCATCTTCCTCTTCGTCTTCCACTTCCTCGTCATCCCCCTCATCCCCATCGTAAGTTTGATCATCGTCTTCATCATCATTGGCTGCCATGCCGGTGGTGGGAATAGACATGGCTGCCACCTTGGCCTTCCTTTGAACTGCACCGTCTTCACCCTCGACAATCCCCCTACGATTTATCTCATCCTCCACAAAGGTGTGACGGGATCGCCACAACTGCAACTCTTCCTGCAGTTTGGAGCACATTTCTGTCTTCTCGTGGATTTCGGCCAGTGCCAGTTTGCGTAGTCCTAGCAGCTGTTCATAATATCAATTTCGTAACACATCCGTATCACATTCATATTAGAAGAATACAGGTTTCATAACACATTACATGTATGACACATAGGACTTTGTAATATGTATTAGGGACTTACAGCTGCAGTGTGGGTGTTAGGTGATATTGCCGGAACCCAAAAGTCAGAACTGGCCAACTCTTTAACTTCAAGGGGGCATCAGATGAGGTGAATGTGCTGGGCAAATCAAACACCGTTTCAGCCCAGTCATACTGCACGGGGGTGAGACAACTGTTCACCTCATCCCTGTCCCGTATCTTGAATGACCACTCACTACTTCGAAGAACGGACAAAACCTTCTTAACCATGGCGTCATCTCAGTAACTGCATGTCGGCTGGATGGTGGACTCAGTACCATGTGGAAGGTCTATCATGTCCAAGAAGTGAATCTGCACATACGCATAAACCAAAAATCAGCCCTCACAACCCAATGCATATTAGTCATACTGGACATGTACGAACAACGTATGAGATAAATGATATACCACTAAGAAGTTGATGTCTCCCCCAGGAAAAGTGTTCAAATCCTGTGCACTGAATCCATCCAGTGACTTAAGCAGCACGTTCACCACATGCTCGTCCCAGTTGTAACCAACCATTTTGGTGAAATCATCGTCATTGATATACTTGGCATAGTTGGCAGTTACCTTCCAAGAGTTTCCTGGGGCTAATAGGGTCCGAGAGCTTGGAGGACGTACAACTTGCAGAAGACTTGAACATCCTCAGTCTCCAGGAGAATGTCCTTCACGCGGGAAACTTCAACATTATCGAACCTATTCAGCTTCAATGATGTCTGTCTCTTTAACTTGGCCCTTTCTTACTGGTACACAAATTCGTATCAATGCACTGCCCTGACGACATTAGACCATACACCCTTGTCACATCAGACGGTTCAATGGTCATCATCTCACCATTTGGGAATTTGAATGCTCTTGATTCGACGTTGTAGGAACGAATAAGGAAGTCAGACAGGTCCTTCTTCACGGCTGCGGCCTGTATATCCATCAAACCATGGAACTGAGCATCATATAGTCCAAGCTGAATAAGCTTGCACCTACGTTTGGTTTCGATTGCCTTGTTCACGGTGTTTATGGGAGACACCTTACACCGGAAAGGGATCCTCAGTGCCTTCCGAGGGGTTGGCTGCTCGGTACTTGACTTCTCAGGTGCATGCTTCGTACTTGCTGTTTCCGGTGCATCAGTACTCCTCTTCTTAGTTCTTGCTTTGTCCAGTGCGTCAGTATGAGTCTTGCCCTTCTTCCCCGATGCATCGATCTGATTCTTGCCCTCTTATTCGATGCCCTCTTCTCCGGTGACTTCTCCAACGGCTCTACTTGAGGGGGATCAGTACTGGGAAGCTGGCTGCTTGAACGGGTGTCTTTACCGGTTCCCTTAGAGACAACCTTCTTTCCCTTCATAATCTGTGAAATCTGACATGTATGAGTTCCACAGATAATACATATCAGTTTCTCTCAGGGAAACCAAACATATCACATCTATATCATATCTGTAATACATGTATATCGTATGCACAACAGAACATCTACAAACACTGGTCCATATGACATCCATATCATATCTATACTACATGTACATCATATACACTGCATAATATCTACAACCACACTTCCATAACACATCCATATCATCTCTGTAGTACATGTACGTCTTATCCACCGCAGAACATCTACAAAAAAACATCCATACTAGATCCATATCATATATGTACAACATATATGTACATCATATCCACAACCATTCTTCCATAACACATCAATATCATCTCTGTAGTAAATGTACATCATACCCACAACAGAACATCAGCAAACACACATCCGTATCACATCCATATCACAAGCAACCTACCACATGCAAACTAGGAAAGGGTAACTTGGAAATACTTACCAGGGGAACTTCGAAATCATCATCCGACTCAGGTGCCGACACAGTCTTCGCCTTTTTCACCGTCCGTAGCTCCACATGCTCGACATTTGTCTTCTCGGGGGAGTTGAGCTCCTTCAGACGCTTAGACGACCTTGGAGTGTCAGCATGTCCATTCTCTGGCCCCTTCGATCGCGCCATTACTATCCACAAACTGGAAATGAGTAGAGAAATAAGAGCAGATATTAGTAACATTGCATCTGTTGCTCCACCGCAAGAAGCCTATTTGTAGGATACATGGGGTGTGACAGTTACATACCTAGGGCGACGGTTTATCTACGACAGCTGCAAGCAGTTATCTGCGCCGGTTTAGGGATAAGGGGTATCGGCGGTTATCTTTAACGGTTGGAAGGGATAAGGGTATCGGTGGTTATCAGCGACAATTGCGGGTTTATGGTGGTCAGCGGCGGTTGCTAAAACACAAAGAAAACCGTCGGCGATGGAGACGGAAAAGAAAACAGTCGGCGTCGGAGATAGGGAGAAAGAGAGAGATAGGGAGAAAGAGAGAGAGGGGGAGAACACGTGTGTCAGTCGTATTAGATAGATAGGGAGAGAGAGAGAGAGATAGGGAGAGAAAGAGACTGACGGCGTGTGTTAGTGGTATAAGACATGCATTCAGAGAGAGAAAGGTAAAAAGTCGTTTCCGTTTACCGAGCTAAAAAATTAAATAAAATTACAATTTTAATTATTGTAAACTTCCCCCAATACCCCCGCATTCACCCCAGCCTTAGGATCTCTATCTAAGATGAGAATGATTCTGGGCCAGAGGATGGCCGTCTCAGATCAATCTGAGATATTAGGCATTCAGCCCTTTAGCAAATTTGCTCCTGCTTCACTCGACTCCTCTCCCTGTTTTTCTTCCTCTACAGAACCCGTTCCCCCATATTTATATTAATCCCTCCTTTAACAAAGGAAAGAGGAAAATGATAACGATGTTGGGAAAAATGATTATTTTTTTTTTTGGTGAAAATGCGGGGCAAGCCCCTAAATTAAATTAAAACTGCTCTAGGCAAGGCGCCTCCAACGAGATCATACCTTAACCACTGAGCCAGAATAGGATCCGGGTGAAACAAGAAATGTAAACCAAAATTACAAGAATGGCCAAGATTAGCCAGATAATCAGCCCCAAAGTTTGCTTCGCGATAAACATGAACGATGCGGATATCCCAGCTCCGAGCCTTAAGCTCCAGAAACTCGGCAATCAGGGAGGCGTGCTGATGATCAATGTCTACCCTGTGAAGAAGCGAGATGGCAGTGTGCGAGTCCGACTGGATAATGATCCTCCGAATACCCATTGTCCACGCCATTTTCAGCCCCTGAACAATAGCACTCAATTCCGCCCGGGTAATAGAGCAATCACCAATGTTGGCGGTAAAAGCTCGGATAAAGCGGCCCCCATCATCCCTAACAAGACCTCCAATCGCCGTTGACCCCGAATGGGTGAGCCGCGAGCCATCAGTGTTAAGAGTTGACCAACCTTCATCTCCCTGCCGCCACACAATCAACTGGGTCTGCCGGGCTTTCCCCGGCGCTTCTCGGCCCAGTTGATTGGTCTTCCAGCTCGAGAGTACAAGGTTGATCCAAAACTTACATTGTTCCAAAATCTCAATGGCCGAGCGATTGCTCCCTTCGAAGATGAGTTTGTTACGAGCCCCCCACATGTTCCAAGCAATAATCCCGAACTGAGTGCTGCAGTGTTTGTTACTCAGCATGGCCCTCTACCAAGAGTCAAAATCCCTATGAGCATTCCTAGCCAAGATCGCCTGCGGGAGAGCAAGCCCCCAAACCTGCATGGCAAAATTACACTCATAGATCACATGCGAAACAGATTCAGTATGAACGGAACAACGGTGACATAGAACCTGATTGGTAAGATGTCACCGACCCCTCTCCTCGTTGGTAAGCAGCTTTTTATGTGAGGCCAGCCAGAGGAAATGCTTAATCCTATTCGGCCCATTCCATCCCCAAATGTGTCTCCAAACCGAGTCCGAAGACGTAGCAGCATTGTCCGTAATCATCAAATAAGCGGACCGAACAGAAAAGGCACCATTAGGCTCAAGCCCCAGACGATGGAATCCTTACCCAGCGTATGGGATGGAGGCGTCATACCAACCACCTGCATAACAATGTTATAGGGCAGCACATGGAGAAGAAAATCAACATTCCACACACCCGGCTCAGAGCAGACTTGAGAAACGAGCAAGGATCCCTCCACTATCCGGATATCGAGCGCGTGATCGGCAAGAACAACTCCACTATCAACCCACCGATCTGTCCAGAAATGGGTGTTACAACCATCCCTTATGCTCCAGTGGATGCCGTTGGTCACAAGCGGCCAAGCTTTCAGAACTCCTCGCCAGATCGCCGAAAACCCCTTTTTTCTAGCAAGTACATAACCATTGCCTGTCTGCTTAAGATACTTAGAGATGAGGACTTTGGCCCAAAGCTCTGTCGGACGGGAGACCAAACCCCAAACAATTTTCATTAAGAAAGCCATGTTGAGCTCACGGGCACTACGAAGCCCCAAACCTCCCAAACTTTTCGGTTTACAGACCGTATCCCAGTTGATATTGTGGATTTTCCGACCTCCTTGAACCGAGCCCCACACAAAATCTCTAATCTTTTTATCAATTGCCTCACAGACATGGACAGGGACAAAGGCAGTTTGCATCACATAAGAAGGGATAGCATTAAGAACTGATGAGGCAAGGGTAACCCTACCTGCCAGAGAGAGATTATTAGCCTTCCAACCCGCCAGCTTATTGTCCATTCTAGCCAGAATGAACTCGTATGTAGACCGATTAACCCTCCCATGCAGAACAGGGACTCCAAGATAGCGACCTAAGTCCTGGGTAGCAGCAATGCCCAGGATCTCAGACACACGCCTGGAAACACCTCTATCTATTCTAGCAGAGAAGAAAACCCTAGACTTATCCTTGTTGATACTCTGACCAGAGACTTCACAGAAACGATCCAAGATGTTAACAATAGTAAAAGCTTGCTCCGTAGTCGCTTGACCCATGAAGACCAGGTCATCCGCAAAAAAGACATGGGAAAGGGGTTCACCTCTTCTCACCAGCCGAACTGGCTTCCAATGACCATCCCTAACCGCCGAGGTGACCATATTGCTCAATCTCTCCATACAGAGCGTAAAAAGATAAGGCGACAGGGGACAACCTTGTCTCAACCCTTAGAGGGAGAGAAAGACTCCGAGCATGAACCATTCCATAGCACCTGGAAAGACGCCGTAGAAATGCAGCTCATAATAACATCAATAATATTCTGAGGAAAGCAAGCCTGAACAAGGGTGTCCCTCACAAAGCTCCACTCGATCTTATCATAGGCTTTAGATAAGTCAATTTTGATAACCATAGACGGCTTACTCCCTTTCCCAGAACACAAGGTATGGGCAACCTCCTGAATAATGAGAATATTATCAGTAATGTGTCTACCCGGAACAAAACTGGTCTGAGAGGGATGGGTCAAGCTCCCCATCAACCCCTTAAGGCGGTTAGCAATGCACTTGGTGATCGTTTTATAAACCACATTACACAGGCTGATCGGTCTGAAGTCGCTCATCAAGGTCGGATTAGGGCACTTGGGAATCAGGGTTATGAGCGTCTCATTGATGTCAGCAATCTTCTCCGGCTCCTGAAAACATCTCACAACAAAGTTAGAGAAATCTTGGCCAACAATATCCCAGCAGCTTTGGTAAAAGATAGGACAGAACCCATCTTTGCCGGGAGCTTTGAGGGCCCCCATACTTTTAATAGCAGCAAAAACCTCCTTGTCCGAGAGACCCCTGCCAATAACCACTCTATCCTCCTGGTCAATTTGCGCCGTGTACCCTCGAGCGGAGGAAGCTGGCCACCTTGGGAACAATAAATGAGCTTAAAATAGTTGACAGCCAGTGGCAACAGCTCCGGCTGGCTCGTGATCCAACAACCCTCAGAATCTTTTAAGCCGAGAAATCCTGTTAAAAGCTCTTCTTCGCAGAGTAGTAAGATGAAAGTAGCTAGTATTTCTATCTCCATCAGAGACCCATTTCGAGCGAGACTTTTGAATCCATAGCGCATCCTCTTGCCAGAGAACAGTCTCGAGCTTGGAGCGGATAACTCTTTCTTCAGCCAGGTTCGAAGAAGAAGGGAAACTGCTCGAACGAGCTTCAGCTTTCTTCAGCTCCTCAGTAAGGCGCCTTTTCCTGCGAAAAATATTACCAAAGACGAATTTATTCCATGGCGAAGATCAATAGTGAGATTATTAAGGGCAAAAGGAAGATCAGTCCCCGACACCATTTTCGCTCTAAAACAAACTTGAAAACCCCCCATCAGCCACGTGTCTTTTTTTATTTTTCCTTTTATATATTATTATTATATTATTATACATTTAATGTAATATTTATTTATGTTAATATATTATATTATATATAATTAATATTACATCAAATCAATTGATATTTCTGATGCGATCGAAACGGAATGTTACAATTAGCGACCCATCTTCCTCCATCTCGTTTGATTCAACATACCAGATATCCATAGATGGCTCCGCTACCACCGACGCCCAAGACTTGACCACTGTCGACGAAGAACCAGCCATCTCTGCAAATAAATCACCGTCACATAATGAACTGTGAAACAGTAATATGTTTCAATTCAAGTAAAAAAGCAACATTTTGAAACTCTTCGCGTAGCTGCATGTGCTCTTCCTATTTCTTTTCCTCTTATACGCTGATTTGATCGCATGCGTCATGTAATTTGGATCATATGCATCGCATTACAGCACTAGAACATTAATCCAAAGACAATGCAACCGTTAAATGATATAATTTATTGATATAGTTGTTGTAGATAACGTTTACCACTTGCCATAGCATAATCGTCGGTTGGGTTTGCAATCCACATTTTCCTTTTTACGAATACAGAATACAATTGCCGCCCATAAGTAAATTAATTAATAACGCTGTTTCAGCAAACTGTTAAATGACTTATTTATTTTAGTCCGATTACACAGTATTTTAATTTTAGTGATAAATGCTACAAATCTAAGTATTTGTTTCAATGTTTACGAAGATTCATATGAAGCTTGAATAATCTGTTTATACAAGTTTTCTTTCTTTCTTTGGACAAGTGTTATAATGAGTCATTTTTCAGCGTCTATTTCTAACAGTGTTGTTTGAACCGGACCGACCCGGATGGTTCGACCGGTAAAACTGGGAACCGGCTCCCAAGCCGGTCCGATTCAAGGAAAAATAGGCAACGGGTGAATAGGGCTATTTTTCTGGCTCGACCCGGTGAAACCGGTACAACCGGTCGACCCGGATAAAACGGTTTTGACCGGTTTCAAGACGCGAAACCCAGATCTAACACTTCCAAATCAATCCTGTCGTCCATCCCTCCTCCTCATCCGTCGGTCGATCTCGTCCCATCGCACCTCACCATCCGCCCCGTCCCACCGTGCCTCGCCGTCCGCACCGTCCCACCGTGCCTCACCGTCAGCCCCGTCCTCTCACGCCTCGTCGTCCGTCCAACCTTATCGCCAGTCGTCCGATTAATAGTGCGATAATTATATCATTAAAGCGACAGAGAATGATTGGGTGAAGAAGTAGAAATCACTTGGTAGATGGTGAAAAGTAAAAGAAAAAGAAGATAGAAGGAAGCTGATGAAAACTAAGAAAAGAAGGGAGGCGTCGCTATGTACAAAAAGATCAGTGAGGCGTGAGATAGAGATTTAGGGTTTCTAGGAATTTATGTCTTTTTTTAATAGTGAAATAGGAATTTATGTCTATAAAGTAAATGGTTAAGTTTGATACTAGTGATTTATATATATTTTAGATTAAACACCTAAAGATTTCATTATAACATAATGATACATATATATTTAAAAGTTTACAAAGACCGGTTTTTACAACGGTTTTTACGGTTTGATCCCGATTGAACCATTAACCCTCAAACCTCTCGCTTTACCGGTTCGACGACCGGTCCGGTCCTGACAACATTGATTTCTAAGGTCCCCTTTAATAACCATTCCGTTTCACTTTTATTCTACTTTCATTTAATTTATTTTAAAAATTATAAAAAATAGTATTTAGTAACAATTTTTATTTGGGTTTTGAAGATTATTTTTGGAAACTTGATTCATATTTATTCAAAGTAGGAAAAGAAAAGACGTTTTATTAAAAAAAAAAGACAATTTCAATTTTTCATACAACTCTTTTTTTGAAAAGGAGCAGAATTTCATTAACTCAAACCTGTAGGTCTAGAAATATGATGGACAAAGTTCATGTCCCCACAAACTACAGTGTTTCTCCAATTAAGCAGGAGATAACCCGATCGAGTTGCTTGAGCAACCCAATCGACCATAGTGTTAAGACAACGCGGGACAAAACTAACGATAGCAGAGGAGTTAGAGTCTATAAGATTCGTTTTCCCGAGGTACCCATAGCATTCCCAGGGCCAAAGGTGACTAGGACCTAAAAGGAAGGAAACCAGGGCAGGGCAATCATAAAAAACCGAGCAGCGGATCGGGTAGAGTTGGCGTAGGACACTACTTCCAGCCGAGCACATGCTTCAGCGACAATCGAGGAGGAGCAGTGAAAAAGGACATAACGCCTGTCGCACACTTGTCTGGGTTATTGGAAATGAGAATATCGTAAGGCCGCCTATTGTGAATCCATCTAGACACTACAAGAAAAATGACTTTTAGCGACATTTTTATAGCGACATATAATACAAATGTCGCCGGATCATAATGTAACACAGCTTGCACGACATTTATTGTAAATGTCGCTATTCTGTAAGTTATTGCGACATTTACTATGACACTTAATATATGTCGGTAAAGAGTTGTGTCTTTTATGACAATTTGTTTCACTTCAAACGACGCTTAGCTAAATGTCGCTATTTCGTAAACTATTGTGACATTTAGTATGACACTTAATATATGTCGGTAAAAATCTGTGTCTTTTTTGACAATTTTTATGACACTTAATATAAGTCGGTAAAAATTTGTGCCTTTTATGACAATTTATTTCACTTTAGACGACGCTTAGCTAAATGTCGCTATTTTGTAAGTTATTACGATATTTAGTATGACACTTAATATATGTCGGTAGAAATCTGCGTCTTTTTTAACAATTTTTATGACACTTAATATAAGTCGGTAAAAATTTGTGCCTTTTATGACAATTTATTTCACTTTAGACGACGCTTAGCTAAATGTCGCTATTTTGTAAGTTATTGCGACATTTAGTATGACACTTAATATATGTCGGTAGAAATCTGTGTCTTTTTTGACAATTTTTATGACACTTAATATACGTCGGTAAAAATTTGTGCCTTTTATGACAATTTATTTCACTTCAAACGACGCTTAGCTAAATGTCGCTATTTTGTAAGTTATTGCCACATTTAGTATGACACGTAATATATGTCGGTAGAAATCTGTGTCTTTTTTGACAATTTTTATGACACTTAATATACGTCGGTAAAAATTTGTGCCTTTTATGACAATTTATTTCACTTCAAACGACGCTTAGCTAAATGTCGCTATTTTGTAAGTTATTGCGACATTAGTATGACAATTAATATATGTCGATAAAAATCCGTGTATTTTATAACAATTTTTACGACACTTAATATATGTCGGTAACAAATTGTGTCTTTTATGACACTTTATTTCACTTCAAACGACGCTTAGCTAAATGTGATGGGAGAGCGATTCCGAAAGAGGGCGTCCACATGGGGTCTTCAAACGAGGACAAAGAGCAACTCGATCAGGGGCGGATCCAGGATTGAATCATGCACTGCGCCGAAATTGAAGGAAAAAATTTCTAATATTATCATTTTTTTTTTGATAAAGGGTAATATTATCATTGAAATCACTCAAAATCGTATCTAAACTATAATTTTCTAGTATATCACACTTAACATATATGATTAAACTATCAACTATTGCGTAGCCTAGTCACTACTATCTTCATCGCCGAAAATAGGCGTTCACCTGTAGCAGTAGAGATCGGAACAATCAAAACGAGACAAATAAGTCGATCCACAAGATAAATTTACTTAATTATGTTTTTTTATGATTAAATTAAACAATATTTTAGGTTTTAGACTTTTAGCTTTAAAGTTAGAGGAAAAATAAATAAAATAAAAATGATATTGCAATGACAAGGTTCGAACCTGGAACAACTTGGAATTAATCTAACAGTCTAATCATTACACCATATGCCAATTCTTTGAATTACCCTAACAGTCTAACCATTATAACATAAATTCATCCCTAAATATATACTCGATTTTCAAGGACGGGACCAAAAGGGGGTGAGCCGGGGCTCACCCGGGCTCCCCCTAGATCCGCCCCTGAACTCGATCGAGAGTGGCGGTATGGGTCGTTGTTGGAATACCGACCGTCGATTGGAAGCGGATCGGCGTGGAAGTGGGAAGAGAGAGCAGCTTGTAGCTAGAGAGTCGATTAGGATGCTGGATATTTTTCAGCGTGCATGCTGTTGTTCAATGAAAATGTAGAAATTGGGGATTCGCGTGTGTTGTAATGACTGAACTTGCAAAAATAGTTCTCTCCGGCACTTAATAGATTATTTGTTTGGAGAGTGAATTCAATAAGGCTTTGGATAAAGAAAGCCCAACTTTAATTATTAAGCTGTACACGTCAAAACTATGGGTAAGTTATTGATTTTGGGCTGGTAAGTTTAGTAATTATGAGTACAAATATTGGTGGTCACTTAAGTTTGAGATTTGTAATAATATGGTTACCTAACATTATTTTGTAATAGAGTACTTATCTATTTTTTGGTCATCTATTTTTGTAGGTATTGGTTTGGTTTTTGAGTTGGATCAATTTATTTTGAGGGCTCAACCGAGTTGATTAGGGGGGTTAAAAGATATTATGTTTGATGATGTTGCATGCTTCGTTGTCAATTTGGCTGAAATTGTCATCAAAAGTGTCCGAAATAATTACTCGGTTACCTTGTTTAAACATAGATGTGTGCTCTGTTACAAAACAAAGTTAGGTGACCACGCTGTTACAATCCCAAACATAGGTGACCACCAATATTTTTGACCCATTATTAAGCTTTACACTTCAAAACCATAAAGTTTAGTTGTAATGCGTTGTGATGTGTGATTACCGAGGTTCATGTGGGAATAGGAATGGTACTTATTATTATGGTTATCCTTTCGAACCTGAACTGGTCAAACAAGATAAATTTGAGATGACTACATATTTTTAGGGTATGGGTAAACCCGAAAAATGTTACGTTCTGTTACGAATATGGTATGGATGTTGATTATTTACTTTTCATAATTATAATAATAAAATATTTGAATTATGTAATTTGAGAATAGTTTATTAGTAAAGTTTATGTGTACCATACCATCTTGATGAGTGTTTCACAGTTAAAGCCATTGAACCACTAGCACCCGTACAATTTAGAGAACATCAATTTTAGGTCCATTAGGAGGGGTGTGTTACCATTGAGCCTTGGATATGATTGGGATCTCATAATGTGCATCATCACCGTTTATGATCTTAGACTTGTACAGATTACTTTGACAAAGTCTTTATAATTTTAATAAGTGTTTTGAAAATCGTACTAATATCGAATGGTTTGATCTGATGGACTAGTAATCGCAAGCTAAAATCAGTGTTATCAAAATCGGATCAAATCGATAGCCCAATTGGCAAATCACCAATTGTTTTTATATGTTTTTAGGTGTTGTTTGTGATTACACAATGGGCATCGGGTAAACACGTTACCAATTTGGGAATGGAGATGGTTGTGATTTTTTACACGTTTAACTTAGCGAGGTGGGTACGGGTAGAACCCATTAGCTAAACAGATGCGTAGTGGATATAGCAAACCCGTCCTCATACATACTCGTTGCCAAGTCTACAATTGGAGGCCATATAAGGGGTGAAATATTTAAAACGTCCTGAAACTATAGGGCGGGTTACAAATTCGACCTAAGACTTTAATTCGTTACAGAGTAGTTCTATTACTATGAAACGGGTCACATAGTAGTCCTAATGACGTCATCATGTGTACTTTTCAATCATTTTGTCATGTCATAAAAAAATAATTCGAAATTAAAAAATGAGATTCATAATATGATTAACCCGCCCTATAATTTTGGTACGTTTTAAATATTTGACCCGTGATATAACTGTTTAAACTTTATCTTAAAAAAAAATTTCACGCCAAAAAAGCGTCTCAACTATTCTCCAAATTTTAGGCGGGATAATTTCCCTCCAAATAATTAAGTTTTTGACTTAAAATGTCATAACCCTAATTTATTTGTATCCGTGACCGCCGCCATCGTGCCGACTGCTCTCATAATATATACGGTTTAACTATTTGGGAGAAGCTGAAGACGTCTTGAAGAAAAAGCTGGCGGTATAATTATTTGGGTGAGGCTCTGAAGACTTGTTGAAGAAAAAGCATACTGAGGTTGAGTATCACTACTTAATCCCAACTTTATTTCTCTTTTAGCTGTATTCAATTTTGTTTCATTATCTTCCCTTCTATTGGCGGGCAGGTGCAGTGGATATGTTCTGTTTTCTTTTTCAATTTACAATAGCTTATTCATTAGTGGATTGGTTCAATGCTACTGTTGTACATATTAAAGTCAATTAACTTCCTTTCCATTGGCTGCAATGAAAAACGTTGTTTTCCCTTTTTCAATTTACAATAACTGTATTTGCTAGTGGATTTATTCAATGGTATTGCTATGCACATTAAAGTCAATTAAATCATGGTAGCAGAACAGTAATCTAAATTAATGGGTTTGTGCTAATTAATCTTAAAACAAATGTAGTTACCTTTGTTTCTTTTACAAGTTTGTAGAAAAGTTTCGGTCATTTAAGATGGGGTTAAATGTTATTAGATTTTTTTATGGACTGAAATGATGCTTAATTATTATCATGTTTATTTTTCAAGTGACTTGTGTTTTTTTGTTTTATATTTGGTAGGATGTTCAAAAGAATTGCAAAGAAAAATGCTGTTGCGGAACTACGAAGGAGAAAGATTGTTGCTAGCGGTTCACCGATTTTGGATTCTGATTTGAATCATGAAGATATTTCTAGTGAGACCCAGATGAATGCGCAAAATATAGAAACACAAAGTAATTTTCAATCTTCAGAAGGATTTGAGAGGCAATCAGAAGAGGAGGAAGACACGTCGTTTCTCAATGATATGAATACTGATTTGGATGATAACACAACTGAAGAGAGTAAGTGTCCCAAAATTAAAATGTAAAGATTTTTTTTTCAGCTAATGATAGTTTTTCCTTTGTTCATTTCAGGACCACGGAAGACAAGAGGTCCTACTAAACTTGCAGATGTGTGGAATCTTACTCCGGGACAAGAGTTACCTGAAAAGTTTAATCGTTTCAATCAATGCGTAGATGACAGCGAACTTGGACAATTTTGTGGGACTATAGCAAGAAACCCAGAGTTGACACCACTTGAACATTCTGATTGGAGAAAAGTTCCACCCAAAACCAAAGAGGAAATATGGACAATAGTAAAGGTAAAACTCTTTCGATACAGTTTCATGATATACATTTCTGTAATCTTTTATTTTGGGTTTCATGTAGTCAAAATTCAAGTTATCACCGGGGAGAAAAAAAATGGGTTCTTAGACAAGTTGCTAGATCCTTGAGAGAGTTCAAGCACACTTTGTACGTTGAAAACTTCTCCAAGTACAAGTCACTTACAGAGTTGAAGGCTAATAAAGATCCCAGAACTAGAGCTGATCAATGGATTAAACTAGCGGATAAGTGGTATTCAAAGGAGTGGCAGGTTCACACTTCATTTCCAACATAATTATTTGCGTAGTTTTATAAATAACTTTTATGTCATACAATATTCAAACAAACTTTTTTCGAACAGACAAAATCTGGGAAGGCAACGACTACACGAGCTAACATGGACATGCCGCACACTTCAGGAACAATATCATTTGCTAGACGAACTGAAATGGAGGTATAATACTTTTTTTTACTTTGCAAATGTTATATATTTAATTGAGTTTTGTTTGATATTTATATTGTTGTGATTACAGTATAAAGAAACTGGAAAAAAGGCCAAAAAGAGCAAAGATATATTCAAAATATCATAAATATAAAGATGGAACACCTGTCTCTGAAGCAGCTGCAGCTCTACTTGTAAGTTTATCGTTGGTTTTTTACATTAATATACTTAAATTGTTTATGTACTATTAGTTATTTACCTTCAATTTAGGTACTAAAAGTATAATAATGAATGGTATAAATTAACTATCTAATAACCTAAACCTAATTTCATTCTAATCAGCAGCCGCCTATTCTTATTCTCATCACCAAATCATGTGCCTTTTCTTTATTCACCATAGTAGAAACTAAAAACTGCTTCTTCTTCCTCGTCTTCTCTTCTTCTTCTGCCTCTTATCCAAATACTTCATTTCAAACCAATCGATTTGGAGAGCTGCCAGGGAGCTTGGAGGAGGAGCGCCCATCTGTGTTTGTTGATGATGATAGGATTTTAGTTAGCGGATTAGAGTTCGATCTACCGTCCGAAGTCTGCAGTCTGCATGTTCGAAGAAGAAGATTGAAGATGTGAAAGGGGTAGAAGTCTATGTCAGATCTACCGTCCGATGTCGAATCCGGTTCGAACAGTAACTAAATAATTAATCATTTATTAACTAACTAATTAATCATTTATTAACTAATCCTTAATTAATTAGCACTTATCTAGCTATCTAGTTTTTTTTTTTTTGGCATAGACAGCTCCTTGCGGAGAGGCAAAGACAGCCAGCACAAACAAGAAAGGAACATCAAGTCCCAACCCAGGAAGTCATGTCTACCTCCATGATTCCTAGGAGGTTAGACAGGGCCATGCGAGCCACGTAATGGGCGGCCCTGTTACCTGAACGGCGAACCGTCATGAAGCGCCAATCCGGAGCTCCTCTATGCAACTGAAGAATTTCTTCGACAATGGCTCCTCCTGGATTGGAATGCACCTGACCGGCCAACAGCTTCGTCGGAACAAGTTTTGCATCTCCTTCAATGTCCACCTGCAAAACACCAGCCCACAAGCACCAACTACACGCATCTCTGAAGGCTAGCAACTCAAGAACAAATGGATCCACAATACCTGGATATGTGGTGCCTATCGCATGTAGAACACCCCCGTCCGAGTTCAGAAGGACCCATCCCGAAGATCCACCAACGTTAGGACGAACGGCACCATCGACATTGATCTTGAGACGCGTAGGGTGAGGAGGGAACCATGTGGCGAGGGGGTGGGAATGGTGGTGGGAGGTGGAGAGAGAGAAGGACCGTAGATGAGGCAATGCTCCCTCCATTGACTATGGAAGTGCTGAAACAAAGTTTCTAGTCGAGTTTAAGCCCTGTCAAAAACCACTCTGTTTCGGCTCTTCCACAAACGCCACCAAGCCAGAATCCATATATCCTTTAGATGTGGTTGATTGGATAGGATGAATTTCCAATATATCGCAATATGTGTGTCCCCCAGATCAGGGGGTAAGGGAACACATAAGGAGAAAACATTGGGAAATCGCACAATGTAAAAGAAAATGTTCCACCGTCTCTGGAGCGCCATGACAGACCAAACACAAGGGATCAATGGCTTCTTTTTTAGTACGAATTTTAATTCCATGAAGAGTTGGGAGGATACGGTGGAGAATTTTCCACAAAAAGAAGCGTAGTTTTGGCTGAATTTTCATTGACCAGATAGAGATCCAAGTCAGAGTATCCATTGGAGTCAGGTTTGCGGAGAATAGATCCGGTCTAGATCGCATGCCGACTTCGTATCCAGAAGAAACCGTTATAGACCCCAGACGGAGAGTGATTCCAAACGCGGCGATCGGCTTGCATGTGTCGGGGTAGTGGGATAGATTGAATCAATCAGACTGACTCATCTGCGAACCAATACCGGAGAAGAGAAACATTCCATCGACCTTGGAAGATTAGACCAGCAACCGTGGGGGGACCCAAATACACCTCACTTCTGCGAAGGTGAGGTCGTAATGGAAGTTCACCAGGCAGCCAATGATCTTGGAGAGGTGTCCACTTGTAGCCCAGACCCAATCTGCCATCGCAATCCTGGTCGAAGGAAATCACGACCCACCATCAAACTTTGCCATCCCCACGATGGACGACCTCGACCATTACTCTGCAACAGGGTCGTGTTCTGAAAGTAAACACTTTTTAACACCCGAGAAATTAGAAGATCCGGGTTCGTAATAATACACCAACACTGTTTAGCAAGAAGGGCCCTGTTAAATGTGGCGAAATCTCGAAAACCTAAACCACCTGATTCCTTAGGGCGACTTAACCTCGCCCATGAGAGCCAGTGAAGTCGCCTGTCATCCAAGATCTGTCCCCACCAAAATTTGGCCATCAGAGAATTCAGAGATTCGCACATCTTGTCCGTTAAATTAAAACACGACATTGCATATACAGGCAATCCCGCTATGACTGACTGCAGAAGTGTGTGCACCCCTGCAGGAGACAAACTCTCCCGTTTCCATCTACGGCGGCGTAAAGACATTTGATCCTCTATAAATCGGAACGTTTCTTCCTTAGATCTAAGAATAATACAGGGTAATCCAAGGTACTTTTCCGTGCGTTCAAGGAACCGAACTCCCAAGGAGAGTTTGTAACGTTGTTGGACTTGAATGGGGGTGTTATGACTGAACATGACAGCCGACTTCGCTAGATTCACTCTCTGTACACTCATACCCCTGTACTGATCAAAGAGGGTTAGAAGCGTACGTATGTAATTATCGGTGACTCGAAGGAACAAGATAGTATCATCCGCGAACATTAAGTGAGATATTGTTGGGCAGCGTTGATTAGTACGAATGCCATGCAAGGCTTTGGTAGTCGTAGCCGTCATGAGGAGACGAGATAACCCCTCTGAGCAGATGGCAAACAGAAGAGGCGAAAGCGGATACCCTTGCCGGAGTCCTCTAGAAGGTGAAAAAAACCCTTTCGGGTTTCCATTTATTAAGACATCTATGGTAGCAGATGACAGGCATTCCTGAATTAAAGACACCCAGGACTCAGCAAACCCCAACCCACGCATAACGGCAAAAAGGAAACTCCACTCCACTCTATCATAAGCCTTCTCCATATCAATTTTGAGAGCCATTAGATGTAGGTCCCCTGTATGAGTTTTAAGGAAATGAGTGAGTTCATGGGCAATAAGGATGTTGTCCGTGATGGATCGGCTTTTAATAAAACCATTTTGGGATGGATGGATTATCTGGGGTAGAATATCTCCTAACCTGGAGGATAAGATTTTGGAAATGGTCTTATAAGGAACCGTACATAATCCAATAGGGCGAAATTGGCATATCGTGTTCGCGTTTGAAACTTTAGGTATCAAGGTTAGCCATGTATGATTGAGAGTACGCAAGATTTTCCCATCTTGAAAGAAATCCTGAATGGCATCAATGACCCCACTGCCCACCACATCCCAATAGCGTTGGAAAAATAATCCCGTGAAGCCATCTGGGCCTGGGGACTGGATGGATCCAATGGAGAATGTGGCGTTTCGAATTTCTACCGGGGTAACCGGCGCTAGAAGGATCTGGTTCATATTTTGAGTGATTATGGGGCTAAGTCTCAAAGCCTCGAGGGGCGGAAGTCCTTGCTGAATTTCAGAAGTGAATAAGGCGCGAAAGTAATTAACTGCCAGTTCGCTTTTGATAGCCTCGGTCGTTCGGGTTATCCCGTCATCATCCACTAATGAGTCTATTCGACGTCGTTTCCGCGATTTAGAAACTGATTGATGAAAGAATTTTGTGTTTTAGTCCCCATCCTCCAGCCATCGGTGTCTATATCGTTGCCTCCAGTACTGATTCTCTTGGCGATGAGCATTTTTCAATTCATCCTCCAAACGTCTCACCTCTGGCCAGTTTACTTGGGTCGCCTGAAGAGCTGTCCGGAGAGCAGAATCACAATCATGGATCAACCGGGCCGAGTTAGAAGTCCCCGCACGACACCAGTCAAAAAGGGCGTGCCGGATATTTTTTAGTTTTGCCATCAACCGGAACTGTGGGGTACCCAGACCTGTTGGCTCCATCCAGTAATGACGAATTAAAGAATTCACCTCGGGATTATCTACCCATCGGCAATCAAACCGAAAGAGCCTTTCGAACGAGGCGAAGGAGGATGAAGATGCAAAAGGATTGGTGAATGATCAGAAGCAACAGGAAGCAGATTAGTGATTGCTGACTCTGGCCATACAGATAACCAGTCTGAGTTCAAAAGGTAGCGATCGAGACGCTCATAAATGATCGTCGAATCCTCATGTCTATTTGACCAAGTGAATTGCTCCCCGTAGAACCAATGTCAATTAGTTGTAATTTGTCAATAAAGTCAAGAAAATCATTAATTCGGGACCGAGAGACCAGCCGACCCCCACTTTTTTCATTATCAGACATAATGATATTAAAATCGCCAAAAATTGCCATGGGGTCAGAAACAGCCTGCAGAAGGGAGGCAATATGCAGAAATTGAGTATATCGCGTAGAAGCATAAGTGGACAGGTTCCGACCAAATAAGCAAAGCACGAATCATCATATTCCCAACATACACAAATTGCATAAGTATAAGAAAAGATAACAACACAACTTAGTGAATCTGCCCATGCAAAGGCTATACCACCTCCATTGTTCTCCCCATCTACATGCTCGAGATTTAAGAAATCAATACTACGAAACAAAGAAGTACAAGTAGGCAAATCAAGTCGAGTTTCACATAAAAAAATAAAAAACGGTGAGTGAAGTCGTATCAACTTCTTGAACTCTGCACATGTCGCATCTCGCCCAAACGCGACAGTTCCAAGCAAGAGTCGTCATAGCCCCTTAACGGGACGGATCTGATGTCACCGCAGCACCAAAAGGCAGTCTTGTTGTTCTTTGCTTCTTCAGTAAAAGGTGAGAGCTGTTATTAATGGGGTATCTCTTTCTTTGATTTATTGATTAAGTTCATTATTTGTAAAAGAGAATTTTCCAGACAATTCCAACAAGAAATTCAGTTTTCAATGGGACGACAGCTCATTGGGCACATGCTATTGAAGAGGAGGAAAAGGAACCGCCTGACACACAGGGCTTATCTAGCTATCTAGTTATATTCTAATTATATATATGATTCTTTTCTCATAATTACCGTTATATATTCTATTTTGTTATTTATAACACCGCACGCCACCAAAAGGCAGTCTTGTTGTTCTTTGCTTCTTCAGTAAAAAGGTGAGAGTTGTTATTAATGGGGTATCTCTTTCTTTGATTTATTGATTAAGTTCATTATTTGTAAAAAGAGAGCATTTTCCATGACAATTCCAAACAAGAAAATTCAGCTTTCAATGGGACGACAGCTCATTGGGCACATGTTATTGAAGAGGGAAGGAAAAGGAACCGCCCGACACACAGGTCTTATCTAGCTATCTAGTTATATTCTAATTATATATATTGATTCTTTTCTCATAATTACCGTTTATATATTCTATTTTGTTATTTATAACAATATGTTGTAATTATAATTTTTGTAGGAAAAAATTGATGAGAAACTCGAGAAAGAAGGTGATTCAATCAATGAGCAGGGTGAAGGTGAAGATGGCCCATTTGCTCCATTGGAAGGAGATATTTTGTATGAGGTGCTTGGACCAGAAAAAAAAGGACGTGTGCGGGGAATGAGATTCGGTGTCACTCCAAAGATGTTCACCAAGTCAAATTTAGATGTCATTCGAGAGAATGAGCGAGAGAACGAGCACAATCAGAAACCGGAGGAGCAAGTCGGCACTCTTAATGATAAAATTAATAAGCTAGGGGAATTATTTTTAAGTTTATCGGTTCGGCCAATCCACAAATTCTCCAACAGGTATTAAGACTTTGTTCCTAACTAATTTTCCTCGTATGTAACATATGGTTCTTTATATATTAACTGTTATATTGGTACTAATTTAATTATTGTTTGATGACTAATTGTAGACTCCCAACATTGAAACACTGCTTAATGTTAGTTCTCCGACTACTAACCATGCTTCTACCTCATCTTCAGCTTTGTATTAATATTTTTTAACCGACAAAATTATTAAGTTTACATTTGACACTTAAAATTTTAAAGTTTTATTTATTTATGTTATTGATATTTGCAGGAGGGATGGAGACATGACAAAAGAATGGAACACACAAGATTTAGATATCATCATTTAAAGTAGTGGTTTAGATATATTAATTTTCTTTTCGTATAATTGAACATTGTATTTTACTATTTTCGAAGATGTTTGAGCTTTTATGACAATTTAAATTTTGGTTATAATATTTATGTTTGGCATTGTTTATGGTATGCTCGCAATTATACAATTTTTGTGATTTGTTTGTTATACTTAATTATAAAAGTTGGTTTCGTTTCTAATTGTCACTTTAAGAGTTTTATTAATTTATTAAATTAAATAAAATACTACTTGAATTATACAAAAAAGTGACACAAAAATATTTATAGCGACATTAATATTGCTAGTACGACAATTTGAAATGTCATTTAATTAATTTTAACAACGTTTAAAAATGTCGTTTCTTGTGATACTTTATATGTCGTTAAAAAATATTTTTAATGCGACATTAAAAAACGTCGGGGAAATTGTTTTCTTTTGAAACTTTATGTGTCCCTGCAAACGTCGTAAAAAATTATTTTCTTGTGACACTTCATGTGTCGTTGCAAACGTTGGAATAAATTTTTTTTGGCGACACTTCATGTGTCGTTGCAAACGTCGTAAAAATTCTTCTATTGGGACACTTCATGTGTCGTTACAAACGTCGTAGAAATTGTTCTCTTATGACACTTTATGTGTCGTTGCAAACATCATAGAAATTGTTCTCTGCGACACTTTATGTGTCATTCCAAACATCGGAACAAAATTTTCTCTTACGACACTTAATATGTCGTTACAAACGTCGTAAAAATTGTTCTCTTGCGACACTTCATGTGTCGTTACAAACGTCGTAAAATTGTTCTCTTGCGACACTTCATGTGTCGTTGCAAACGTCGTAGAAATGGTTCTCTTGCGACACTTCATGTGTCGTTACAAATGTCGTAGAAATTGTTTTCTTGCGACACTTCATTGTGTCGTTACAAATGTCGTAAAATTGTTCTCTTGCGACACTTCAAGTGTCGTTACAAATGTCGTAGAAATTGTTTCTTGTGACACTTTATGTGTCGTTGCAAACGTCGTAGAAATGGTTCTCTTGTGACACTTCATGTGTCGTTACAAATGTCGTAGAAATTGTTCTCTTGCGACACTTCATGTGTCGTTACAAATGTCGTAGAAATTGTTCTCTTGCGACACTTAATGTGTCGTTACAAACGTCGTAGAAATTGTTCTCTTGCGACACTTCATGTGTCGTTGCAAATGTCGTAAAAAGTATTTTCTTGCGACACTTAATGTGTCGTTGCAAACGCCGCATAAATTATTTTCTTGCAACACTTTATGTGTCGTTACAAATGTCGTAAAAATTGCTTTCTTGCGACACTTTTTGTGTCATTGCGAATGTCGTAAAAATTGTTTACAGTGATACTTTAAGTGTCGCTGCAAACGTCGTGTCACCGACATTTGGTGTAAGTGTCGCCAAAATATGGAGCGACGTTAGTTAAACGACATTTAACCGACATTTCAATTAAGTGTCGGGGAAAAGTTCTGGCGACGTTTTTTTAACTTGTAGTGACATTTACAATGTGTCATAATAGACCATTTTTCTTGTAGTGAGAAGGGGGCGTCAGTGGTGGGAAGGTTGGGAACGAGTATGAGTATTATGGGTAGTCGTAGGGTGGTCCGTGGTTATGTGGTTAAGGATCACACACCAAGAGTTTGCATAAGAAAGAGCAGGGTTTGCTACCAGGTGAGGAGGGGGAAGACACTGATGGAAGACGTGCTCGTTCCTTGCTTTCCAAATATTCCAGCAGGTTGCAATTCATTCTTTGATAGGGCCTTGAGTTTCATTCAAAGAGAAAATCCAAGGCCAGAGTTGGGTAGGGGTGGGTGGGAAGGGAGAGACCTGAGAAGGTCCATGTTCTTCTAGCATGGTCAGACAAGAAAAGGCAATGGATTGAGGATTATTCCTAATTTTTGCAAACTGAGCAGAGGGTAGAGGGATTGCATCCCCTTCGAGCGAGGTTGACCTTTGTCGCCATGTTGTCGTGAATTTTTCTACACACAAAGAATCAGATACAGATATTGGGGGGGGGGGGCAAACATAGGCTCCAGAGCCATTTCCATTGGGCGTTGGAGACCGTATGGGCGTGTCGGGGTAGCAGATGATGACCCTCTTTATCATTGTGGGTCACGAGGTAAGCTTATTTGACCATGAAGTTTCCATTAGTTGTGAATTTCCACTTCCACTAGTCGCACATGCCTTTAGGTCCAATGGGGATTCTTTTAATGGCCTCGATTTGATCATTATTGCTAGGGGTGGAAATCGGTCAGTTAGCGATTTCAATCGGGTATCTGGTCAACGTAAGTGTTTTGTTTGTTCTGCCTTTCGGGTGAGGAAAAAGAAGATGAAAGGAAAAAAGCTAACGACAAAAGAGATATGGAGAGAGAGTGAATGAGGTAGAGAGAGGAAGAACCCTCTCTTCTTATTTCATTCATTCTTTCTTTCTATCTGCTGCCTTATCCCATCCAACAACTGACTCAGGCTCCATCTCATTGCTGAGTATTTTCCCATCCAACAACAAGAAGGAGAATCAGAGAATAAGCCATTTTGGGTCTCTACTTAGTTAATTAATTATTATCCTATCTTATCAAAGGATTGCAGATGTGAAGCTTTTTTGCCATTGCAAACAACTTTATCTTTGTGGATATCTGCCATTGCAAGTGTGAGTACAGTCGTTCATATTCTGGCCACCACCTCTCTGATCCGCTGATGTCTCCTTCCTTCTGCCGGCATGGATTGACCCAGATTCCCCCCGCTACCAACACCCGACGATTTCATTTTTAGGCGGTAATATAAGCCCTACCACCTAATTGGTTGTCGATCTACAATGCTATGAGAAGAAATCTTTGTTGGTGATTTTAATTCTTTGCTTCTGGGTTTCTTGCAGTCAGACCCACATTCTCCGGAGAGAGAGTGAGGATGTGTGAGTGAGCCTCCATTTCGCATGGAGTAGAAATTGAAGAAGAATGTTTTTGGAAGATAAGATCCCCCTCAATCCCCACAAAAGTCCACAAATTTGGAGACAGGAGAAGTATGACAAGTGAAAGAAAAACATAGAAGAAAGAAGAATAAAGTAAGGGGAAAAAATCTTTTGCAGAATCTCCTAATTTTCCTTTAGAAACACAAATGCATTAACCAGCACTCCATTAAAAATCTTTGAAGGAAGCATTATATTTTCATGTGAGTCCAGTTACTCTTAGTTCCGTATATACACATTACACTACCTGATTATTTCATATTGGAAAACCTAAATCCAGTGATATTGTAATTCAAAATTTGCAAAGATCCCCAAAGAACATAATATTGAATGGCATGATTATGTAGCCATAAATTAGCAAGATTGAGATAAGCAAGTCACTACAAGAAAATCCATCTTTTTGTCGCGGATAAATACCCTGTTTGTCGCGGATATAACCGCGACGAACTGGATCAGTCGCGGATGACGCTTCCGCGACCAACTCGGCCCATACAACCAGGCCTTATAGCGGAAATGGCTTTCCGCGACAAAACTGGTTCCTCGCGGACAGTTTGTCGCGGATATGACCGCAACGAACTCTCTTGACTCGGTCACTGGTTCTTCCAAAAGTTTCGAGTCGAATTTTGGTTCAATTTATGGTTTGGTTGGAATTTTGGTTCGATTTATGGTTTGGTTGGGATTTTGGTTCGATTTATGATTTTGGTCACTCCGGCGAGCAGCTTTCCCAGCTCCTCGTCGTTCCTGATTGCTAGAAGAACGTGGCGCGGGATTATTCGGTTCTTCTTGTTGTCACGAGCTGCATTTTCGGCCAATTCGAGAACCTGAAGGAGCCAATTGAAGAAATCAAATTAGGGTTCAGATCAATTTAATGAAATCAAATTAGGTCAAAGTTCCATAAATCTGGAAAGAAATTGAGAGTAGATCTGAACAATTACCTCAGCGGCGAGGTACTGGAGGACGGCGACCATGTAGACGGGAGTTCCGGAGCCGACTCGCTGAGCGTATCTTCCTTTCTTCAAGTACCGTCCGATTCTTCCGACGGGGAACTAAAGTCCGGCCTTGACCTAGAAGGGGAGATGAGTTTGAGATGAGGAAGGAAATGGAAGAGAACAAGAAACAAGAGAAGGGAGCTTACCGTCGCACTCGCTGGAGTCGCAGATGGGAAATCAAGCAGGGGCTGCTTCTTCCATCGCGCTTCAATGGAGGAGAGAAGGAGGACAAATGTTCGACAGTCGGAGAAAGACCGAAGAGGATGGGTTTTGTTCAGGGTTTGTCGCGGATAATTTAATACATCCGCGACAAACTTTGGTTCGATTCATTTTCGATTCAGGTTTGGTTTGGTGTCTACGGTACAAGTTTGGTTTGGTCAGGATTTGTCGCGGAAGGAGGTTGAATAACCGCGACAGGTTTGTCGCGGATAAATTAGTCGCGGATTTCTTTTAAGCAAACGCGACGGTTTAGTCGCGGATGGTTTTTTGCGGATAATATTACTTATCCGCGACAAGCTTAGTCGCGGATGCTATCCGCGACAAACTATCCGCGACAAAAAGACGGATTTTCTTGTAGTGAGTTTTTCTTGCGCTAATGAAAGATTATCCATGTAGATAGCAAATTTTCCAAACCATATCCTAGAAAATCTAAATCTAAACACCAGCCGCTTCAACCACTAAAACAACAACATCCAAAAATATAAAAAATAGTATACATCTTGATGCAATTTTGATGACACTAGAATTATCGTGATTATCGACCCTAATTAAGCGACATTTCATACACTTCGATGCAATTTTGATGAGTATTTGGTGTAAATGTGTAAGTTAAGTGATTCTCGGTTCCAAGTGTGTACATTGTCCATACTTTGGCTATTTTTACCTTGGTTTGAGTTTTGTTGTTCAGCCTCCAAGTTACCATATTGTAGAGCACTGTCTCACGAGTCCAGCGCTTCAAACAGGGATTAAATCGGAGTTCAAACGGAGCGTTTCGATTTTGCCCAGGTCACAAGTTCTCGGCGAGAACTTGGCTTGTTTCACCGAAAATGTATTATAGAAGAGCAAAAATTATCGTCGAGATAATTCTGGAGTTTATGAAGGAGTTCTCGGCGACAACTTGAATGTTCTCACCGAGAACTTCAATGTTCTCGCCGAGAACTTATGAAGAAATTAATTAAAATCCTCGTCGCCGTTCAGAATTACTTTGTGCTGAGATTTTCGGCGAAAACTTTATATATTCTCGCCGAAAAATTTAGCCTTTTCTAGCTCAGATGAGGAAACACAACTATTAAACAGCGGCGCATCTACAATTGAAGGGGACTTGATATTAGATACTTCATACCTCATAATACACCATTCAATAGACAATTGAGAGAGATAGATAGAGTTGAGAGAGCATCTTGGAGTTCCCGGAGAGATCCTGACACCATCTTTCCACCTCGGAGTGCTCGGAGCTAGAGTGAAGATTTCGTGAGATCGAAGCTTCGCTGGAGTCTTTAGAATCAAGTTTTACAATTCTTCTCTGTTCTTCCTTTGTATGATGAACTCCTTTGTTGTCTTTGATTCTTTTGTTCTCAACATGAGTAGCTAAACTTGTTAAGCTTAGATTAGATGAACCCTAAGTGACCCGGGGCTTTAAAGCGGTCACGGATCGGCGGTAATTAAATTTTAATTCAGACAGTTTCTCTTGGATGGTTGATTTGTTCTTCGTGTTGTGTTTCTTTTCTATCTTGATCACCTAGATTAGATTCTTATTAAAATAAGGATAGTTGGCGATCTTCCGCCATGTTTTAGAACATCAAATTAATCAATTAACCTATTCAATGGAGTGTGCCTTTCGTAGGAACCATTTAGTGTTAATCCGCTTCTAGAGTAACTCATTAAACTCAATTAATTGCACCAGTTAGTTTTCCGTTGCAGAAGTGAACGCATGGACGGTTAATTAATCATGGTAGTTAGATCCGATAACGCGAACATTCGCGGAACTTAGACCTAAGGGTAAGGAGTTATGGTGGTGTCTGAGAACTGAATGAATTTGAATCAAAAGTCGCCGGTTTTGTGATCGCCAGTGCCTTGGTAATATTAGGGGGATTCGAGTCTGAGCTTTGTCTGTCAATTTGTTAGTCAACCTCAATCAATCAATATGTCTTTTAATTCCATTTCAATTTCCTTGTTTATTAGATTAGAAGTAGTGGAACTCACACCACGCACAACCTGTTTAAACCTAAATATTTGCCAGTTCTTTGAGTAAACAATTGGAAGAAACCCGTGAAATACGATATATCCTGCTTTTAGCTTGGTAGTATTTGATAACTGTTTGCACGATATCATCCACAAAAAACAACACCATCACAGTAGCAAGTGCATGAATTAAAACTTCAAACTAACTCCAAAAATGGAACCGAATCCATTGTGTCTGCCACCATGCCCATTCCTACAAATAACAAAATAAAGGATTAAAGTGTCTAAATTTATTTACGATGCATATAAGTAGATTACTAACTATAAGTGTGCATATAAAGTATGTGATTGAGAAGATCAAACTAATTCTCATGTGTGAAGATTATTCGGTCTGGAAGCTCTCATCAGCCTCAGAAGAAAATCCATTTCCATAATTACTTTTATGTTCCACTTCCACATCTTCTTCCGCTGATATACCTCAAATAGATCTTGGACCTCAGTATTAACCTCTTCTACTAATTGTGCACCTCTAACATATCCATACAACTTCTTCAAAGCAAACTTAGGATACTCCATCTTATGTCTGGGGTCCAACACTAGCGCTATATAAACAAGTCTATTAAGTCTATTATTTCTCCCATCTTTCTCAGACCAATACTTCCCTAGCTTTGTAAACAATTTAGAAGCCATGTTTTTTGTTACTTCATCCTCACTTGCTTCCTTTTGGCGAATATGGAAAAACACCTTGCACATCTCTCTCACAAACAAATTACTTGTTGAATAAGAAGCAATGTTGTTAGGACCGGACCGGACATTGAACCGGTCTAACGAAAGGTTTGAGGGTTTAAGGTTCGACCGGTATCAGACCGTAAAAATCGGTGCAAAAAACCGGTCACTCTATTATAACCATTTTCTATCACTTTTTAAAACAAAATGATGTTAATAATAATTATCTATAATTTAGGTACCAAAATAATAAAATGCTTAACATATATAAACTACTTTTCCTAAAACCCTAAGAGCTAAGACAACAACTACTTGTGTCGTCCCTCTTTCTCTTCTCTTCTCATTTGTGGTTTCTTTTTCCTTCCTTTCCTTTCTCCAATAACTCTCTTTCTCTTTCCATTCACCAAATCAGACGTCCTCTTCTCTTCTCTTCTCATCATATTCTTCTTTTTCTTTCCTTTCTCCATTAAGTTCTTCTTCTACTCATTCTCTTACTTTTCTGAGAGTTTTCTCTATATCCTAATTCTTGGAACAGATCTCGCGGCGGTGGTATCTGTCGGCTGATAGATGATTAGATCTCGCGATAAAGTAGGTCTATTGCCGACGGAAGAAACGTAGATGTGGGAGGAAGTTTGCTGGCCTCGGTCTTTTGACCCGCGGTCCGATGAACTATCCAACTTTATTTTTCATCTTTCCTTCTCAGAGAAAACAAACGATTGAGTTTTTTGTGGCAAGAACCGGGAAAACCCGTGGATTCTGGTCTGAGCGGTTTTCCCGGGTTAACCGGTTCGACCTTTAAAATCTATCCAATTGAAACGGTGGTATTTTTACCTTAGACTGGACCGGCTTGGAGACCGATTCCCGGTTTTACCGGTTGGAACGGCCGGGCCGGTCCGGTTTTGACAACACTGATAAGAAGAACCAATCTTCGTCAAATTTCTAATACTAATAGAAGAACTTGAGGTACTTCATCAAATTTCTAATACTAATCCAATCTTCCGCTCTAAGGGGACCAAATACCAAATTCTTATAATTCTTAGACATCAAATCATTTTTGTATGTTGGATCTTTTCCCTCTAATGACTGACATGCCTTCTCAAGCTTTCCAGCTGATTCCAACATGAGATAAGTGGAATTCCACCTTGATGGCACATCCAAACGCAACAAACTCTTAGGGTCCATACCTTGGAAAACCACACACTCTTTAAAAGTTGACGTTCGATCGAGAGAACCACGAACCCATCTAACTGCCTCACACACCCTTCTTACTGATACATCAACCTCTTCTAAGCCACCAGTAACAAAAAGATTCAATATGTGTGCAACACGCCGCATGTGCATATATTTTCCACCAAGAATATTACCTCCCAAAGTCTCAAACTTATCCCTTAAATGGGTAATTGATGTATCATTAGCAGTAGTAACTTGCAGCAAACGCAGGACCTTTTGTGATGTGAACCACGCCAACGACTATGATGAAATCTGACAACAATATATGACGTAGAACCAACAAACTCGAAATCTTCGACAGGGGGCAGAAGCAAGATAGATGCCGACCACAAACGAGTGTGAATATCTCACCAATACGATTGTCGCTCTCTCAAGTATGAATCCAAACACTCTCAAAGAACCCTAACGAGATAAAAACTCAAACAAGCTAAAAGATCAAATTTCACGAATAAAAAATATTCTGTCTAAAAAACAAGGGGTGGGGAAGCCTTTATATAGGCTTTACACAAGAATCATAATGGTGTAAGGAAAAGGAAAAACAAACTTATTCCTACATGGAAAGGTAATAAAAAATAATATTTTAATGAACTAATCCAAATCAAAGACAACTACTACCAAGTACCTTGAAGTAAAACCCAAGCGTGTGCTAGCGCGTAGGATTCTCTGGACTTTCACTGTTCCATTGCGAAAACCTCAAGGAGTGTTGCCGTCACGCAGTTTGCCATGGCGTCTTCCTATGCTTTTCCTTCTTTGGGGTTCCTTCCTGGGCATCCCTAGTAGTATATTCAAAGTTTGATCTTATTTATTGCTAAATCTAAGGCGGCGGTGGTAGATGGTGTCTTGCACATTCCGAAGCAAGTTGTGGATCTAGGGATTCAGAAGCTCAGATCTGATATAGTCGTCCAATTCCTTGATGGAGTTGCCCTTTTGAAAGTCATCCGAAACGTTCTCAACCGGCTATGGGGTTGGTGAGGTAGTTTTATCTGTTCTTCTAGATGGTCTGTTCCTCGTCGAGCTTCCATCGATAAAACTCCGTGAGTGGGTGCTGGCTAGGTTTTGGCACATCCATCATTCCTCCGTGATTCTAAGACGTTGGGTATCTGGGAATAAACCCATTGACACATCGCCAAAAGAGGTGCCAGTCTGGTTAACATTTAAGGATGTCCCTCCACCGCTGGTCACACCTGAGGGGGTCAGCTGGCTGGCTAGTTAAGTAGGTACGTCCAATGTAGTCAAAATCGTGATTTCATGTGAAATCGGAAACATGGGTGAAATCGGAATCGTAGTTTTTAATCATAAAATCGTAAGATTTTATGAACTACTATCGAAACATTTAAGTCAACAACATATCAAGAATAAGAAGACCATTACCCAACTTTGAAAAGTCTAGATAAGAAAAAAGAGAGAATGACGGTTGTTAAGCAGTCATTCGAGGATGTAATGATTAGATTTTAGATACTTTTTAGTAATAATTTCTAACTTATTTAATCAAAATCTAAAAAAAATTAATTTAATTTAATTGTCTTTGTTTTGACATATATGTAGTTGTACAAACTAGTAATTTCCCATAGAAAGTGAAATCGTAAAATTCAAGAAAAATCGTTGATTTTATAAGATTCTAAGATTTTGATCGAGATTTTACGACCAATAGATTTTGCGTGGAATCAAGATCGCTAGAGACTAATGAAATCGTAAAATCGGGATTTTGACTACAGTGGGTACGTCGATAAATTTTTTTTATTAGAGAGGGCCTTGATATCAAAGTCTATGTGATTAAAGATGTCACTGAAGAACTTCAATCAATTCTGACTGTGGTTCTTGATGGAGGAGAGCATAAAGATATTCCTATTGAGTGTCGTTAGCTGATAAGAGGAAAGAAAAGGTAGTATATGTCCCTAAGGTGACAATATCCCACCCAAAAGTCCTGGTTTTTTATGGCAGTTCCTCAGGCAATGCTCCTAAGCCGCCTCAGGGTGGGAAGGGGGCACCTGGAAGTAGTCATCGTGAAACGTCTGGAGGGGGGATGGGCAATGAATCCAAAACTTCTTTGCAAGTGGAGGATTCACCCATCCAACAAACCATTGTTTGTTTGAGCCCTAAATCTGTGAGATTTGAAAATGATGGTATGTTGGTCAGTGATGATGAAGTCATTTATGATGAGACCTTGATTGATTCAGATCCTGCTGCTCAAGTAGAAGATGGTAATGCACAGAAAGCTATCCCGCGAGTTGAAGAGACAGAGGCTCCTAGTCCTGCTGAAGCTCCAGGCCCTAGTAGGAAAGTAGTTGGTGCTGATGGTTCTTGACAACTTGGTAAGTCGACTTTCTAAGAGTTTATAAGTAATAGTAAAGTGTTATCCCCTAAAGGAATAATCACTAGACCCAAAACGAGAAGAAGATGAAGATTTGGGTTTGGAATGTGCGTGGTTTCAATACACGTGATCGTTTCCTTGAGTTGCAGTCGTATATTACTTGTCATAATGTAGATGTTTTTGTTGTTCTTGAACCATGAACTAGATTACACAATACAGAGAGTTTATTTCGTAGCAGATTCCCTGGCTGGCTAACAGAGTTTTGTTTTGAGGGGACTATAGGAAAAATTTATATAAGCTTGGAAGCAAAGTGTGTCGTTGAAAGTGCTTGATAAAAGCTCTCAATGGATTCACTACTTGGTGGATTAGCCTCAAGCTTTCCATATCTTATTTGTTTATGCTTCTGCTGATTTTGTGGAAAGAAGATTACTATATTCAGACCTGCAAAAATTTCACCAGCAGGTGGTGCCTTGTGTTGTAACTAGATATTTTAACGCCATCTTAGATGTTTGTGAATCGTCTAGGATGCCCTCAAATCTCCAAAGTATTGATGAATTTCAAGATTTTGTCAGAAACAGTGATTTGATTGAACATACAGCTCAATGTCCTAATTTTACATGGATCAATAATAGGGATTCTGATGCACTCGCTAGGAGGCTCGACTTATTCAATGGCACATGGCTTTTAAGCAGAGTAAGGTTTCTGCACTTCCCTGTAAATCCTCTGACGACTAGGCACTTTGTTGGAACATGGAGAGGAAGTAAGTAGGAAGAAGCCTCCTTTTAAGTTTTTTACTTAATGGAGTAATCATCCTAACTTTATGAAAATTGTTAAAGAGGCCTGGTACACAAAGGTTAATGGTAGGCCCTTTTCTCAGTTGTATGGTAAACTGAGGGCTGTCAAAATTCGTTTGAAGGCTCTAAATAAGGAGCACTTCTCTTTTCTCCATAGGAGAGTTATTGAGGTAAGTGCTGAGGTTGAAGAAGCTAGAAAGGAAGCGTTTTGTAATCCCTCTATAGCTTCTTTTGCTGCTGTTGAACATGTGACTAAAAAGTATAAGAACCTTCATTTTGTTGAGGAAAGTTTTCTTCGACAAAAAGTAAGGGCCTTATGGATTAAGGAAGGAGACTCCTGTACAAAGTTCTTCTTCAACTATGTGGATTAGAGGCAGGCCAGGAATACAATTAAGCAGTTAAGAGATGATAGTGGGGTGATGGTTGATGATCCTGAACGTATGGCTGACATCTCGGTCTCCTTTTACAAGAAGCTTCTGGGGACTAGCTGGATTTTTTCCGGATCTAGGGTAGTATGAAAATTCAATTCGCAAAATAGGACGATCTCATGGTCAATTCCCAAACTAGGGTGATTTATGCTGATTAGGATGATAAATCGCCAATTGGAATGGCGATATAGCTTCTGACATATCATCGCCAATGTGAATGGCGACCTCTGAACTTTTTTTTATTTCTCGCCTTTTGTTATCATCAAAGAAAATGACAAACGACATGATGTCAATTATGTCTGCACTATTATGCTAAAACTTATTTAATAATTTACTAACTAAAGTATTATGATATAATCTTTATATGGTAATATAAAATTCGTGTTTCTAAGATAGTACTAATAGTACTAGCATGTTTACACCGATTAATCTAAATGATATACGATTCAACTGCTAAAATCGTTATAAATTGTAGCTAAACCGTTATTAAACAGTCATTATATCGGTATTGTACTATACCATTTTGACGAGTGGTTAAAGATTCAACTAATCTTATCGATAATATCGGTACGTTTCGAAAACATTACATAAAATGATTATCTGATGTGAACCACGGCCGACTATGCTCCGTGACCCTAACCACCGCAAGTTGATGCTCCTAGCAACGAGAGAACCTATGGAAACCGGGATGGAATCAGACTTTGACCCACTAGATTCAGGTGAGCTAGGAACCAGAAGTATCAAGTCGAAGGCGCCACTTCAAGAGGTGAATACCCTAGACGATAGTCAATTCCATGAAAGTCGAAAAGAGAATTGCATAACAATGCAAGAGAAAAACTGAAGTTTAAGAGTTTATTTGATTCAAAGGTGTGATTTACAAGAGAGGTGAAGGCCTCTATTTATAGGTGGAGGAGTAGGGAAAAAGCTCTCCTATTCCTCCTAAATAGCTACTTCCTAAACTAATAAAGAAATAATAAAAAAGAGTACTAATTAGAATAATAAAGAGGACTTAAACTAGTCCTAATCTATCCTAAAAGGAAAGCAAAATTCGTACAAGGGAAAGTCATCTTCCTACACAAGAAAGCTAAAAGGGAAGCTGGAAATTTCCTAAAAAACAGCTAAACGGGTTCTGGAATAATTAGTGAAATAAATACCAAAAAAATTCGTAAAATTAATCCCTTTTGCATATCACTAGTAGACTCCATTGGCTACAACTTTCGTGTTGGAAATCAGCCCAAATTATGTCTCCAGGTAGCCCATATTTATCCATCTTTGCGGGCTACGAATCTATCCAGAAATCCAGCTTTGGCCTTTTATCAATTTAGCTTTAGCCCGTAGCTGCTTGGCCTTGGGATGGCTTCTTAGCCCTTCTCCTTTGCTGGATTCTCCTCCTTTCTCTCCTCTTGGATCAAGCTCAGGTGGTGGCCTGATCTTGGCTTCCTCGGATTAGCATCCGAGCTCCACTCCTTGATGCTCCGACCATGCTTCACTCTGACTTGGTTTAGCTCCATCTCCTTCAATTCTTCTCCAAATTCAGCACCGTTTGTTGGAGGTTCATCCTGGGTCCATAAGGATGCCAATAACTTTGAAAAATACCAAAAGGCACGGGCCAATTGTTGGTTGGGCCCAAATCGCCCCGGCGTAGTGCCCGGATGCGGGCCTGGTGCCTGCGGCAAGCTTAGCTTAGGGCCTTCTTCAAATATGTCCGGGCCTTTTGACTTCTGTCTTCACCAGGCTTTCAAGGATGCCTCTTGAGTGTATTTGAGTGCTAGTTTGGCTCTGGGGCTCGTAGGATTTGTTCTGGGGCCTAGGCTGGGTGCTAGGCTCGGCCTAGGGTCCGGGTCTGGGCTTGGTATCAGCATCAGCTCCTGGCGGGTCATGAATCTGACTTTGGCTGGAGCAGGAGCTGGCATCAGTCCCTGGGTGAGGATCAGCATCCTCCCAGGGGCATCTTTTAGCTCCGGGGCTTGGGCTCTTCTAGGCTCCGGGGGTGGTGTTGGTGTAGGCCTGGGGCCGGTGTACCCCTCGGCCCGACATCAGTGCTGGGGCCGGATCGGCATCAGCTCTGTCCAAGTCGGGCTTGGTGGCTAGGTTCACATCATCCCCTCTTCTTGAAGAGGATTCGTCATCGAATCCGTACCTAGTAATCCTTTATAAATCATAAAAATAATTGCAAGGGCGTATAGGACTTGACCTGGTGGTTCATTGGCGTTCCGTGGGGTTTCAGGCCGTACCGGGCTGGTACGGGGGCTCCTGGTGGCTTCGGGCCGTACCGTGGCTGGTACGGGGCTCGGACTTGGGCGCCTGTGGGTACCGGGGCTGGTACTTGAGCTCGTGCTGGGGCACGGGCTGGGGCTCGGGGATGCTTGGGCACGGTGTCGGTGCTGGGCGCTGGGGCCGGGTGCTAGTTTGGTGCTGGGGCCACTCCGGAGCTGGGCGCTGGAGCCTGGTGGTGCACCGGTGCTGGGGCCACTTCGGGGCTGGGCTGCTGTGGGCTGGTGGCTCCGGGCTGGCGCCTGTGGGCTGGTGCTGGGCACTAGGCCGTGGCTGGGGCTCGGTGCTGGGCACACGTTGGGCCTAGTGCGGGGCACGGCGCTGGGCACGATGCTGGGCACGGTGCTGGGCACGGCGCTGGGCAAGGTGCTGGGCACGACGCTGGGCCTAGTGCTGGGCACGACACTGGCATGGGCTTGGGCATGGTGCTGGGCATAGTGTTGGGGTGGTGGGCCTAGTGCTGGCCCTCTTGGCTTCGGCTCTTCTCTCCAACCTTCTAACCGAATCTTCTATGCCGTATAGGGCTAGTCGTTCGTTCATGCAACGAAGCTCCATCATACGTAGCCTCCATTCTGCAAATGGTTAGTAAAAATGACACAAAGATCATTTTCTAATATTAATTTTTTAGTACTCTCTTTTCTAGGATTCGATGCAAACAACAATTTAGTGGCTAAAAGTAGGGTCGTGGCTCGGTTAAAATATGATGTGAACCACTGCAACCGTGGGCAGACGATCCTTGAACACCACAAGCTGATGATCCTAGCAACGTGAAGAACCTATGGAACCGGGGCAGATTAGGACTTTGACCACTAGCTATAAAGGAGTTAGGAACCAGAAGTATCAAGTCGGGGGCGCCACGCTAAGAGATGGATGCTCTTGATGATAAGCCAAACCTTAAGCCGTGCTCTTTCACATACTCAAAGGGGTTTAGAATAATGTTCTGAAAAGGGGTTTATTGATTGATAAAAGTATGAATAATAAGGGTGGTCGGCGGCCTCTATTTATAGGGAGGGAACAAGCTCTCCTCACCTATTTAGCTACTTCCTAACTAGGAATAAAATAATCTAATCATAACTAGGAAACTTTAAAACGACCTAAACAATCTAACTAAATAAGGAATACAAAAGGGAAACTCAAAGATAGTAAGAGAATGTCTTGGAAAGCAAGAAACAGCCTAAATAGGCAAAACCGGGTAAACCGGGCAGCATCCGTGGCGGTTGGGCAGGTCTTGGGCCGGCAGGCAGAATATTCTGACTCGGATTACGCCTCCTTCTTGTGTCCTAGTCCTAGAAGGACTTAGGCCCGGGGTCTTCTGGTCGTGGCAGCCTGTTCTCTGCCCGGATGGGAATCCTTGTCATGGTGGGATTGCATGCATGGATCCGGACCGTGTATGATCACTTCCTTACGTGGCTCCTCCTTCATTCCTTCTCCAAATGAAATGCCATTGTGGACGTGTCAGATTCCGTAGTTCCTGAATGAACTTTCCAAAGGCATATCCCAGTGACAACTGGAATATTCCCAAAAGGCTCGAGCCATTTAGCGGCTCGGCCCAAAGTGCTCCTCTGTAGTGCCGGGCGCCATGCCCGGGGCTGGCTCATGTCTCGGCCTTCTTCATTTCTGGCCAAGCCTTTTTCATTCCACTTCGGCCTAGTCTTCAGGAAGGTCCAGAGACAACTCTCAGTGTCTGATGCCGATCCTGGGCTCCATTTCTTCACTTGGCTCGATCCGGGGCTTGCTTAGGGGCCTGTCTTTGGGAGCCATCCCTTGCTGGCCAAATATTCTTCACTCCTCCGCTTCATGTACTCCAGGAATGCCTCTAGGGGATCCCAGGGGTGGTCAGCTCCTCCAGGGCTCTTGTCATTGAGGCTGGGGCCTAGTTGGGGCTGGCTGCTCGGGGCTGTACTCGGCCCTAGGCTTAGCTCGGGGCCCGGGTCTTGGGCTTCGTTCAGCAACATTTCCTGGAGTGGCAGCTCCTTCATTTTAGCTCCCCTACCTGCTGAGGGTGGCCTGAGCCTATACTTGGTCACATACCTTGGCTTCATGATGTGTTGGAGAGCTTTCCTTGGCCCTACACGCTTCTTGTAGGGCCCTAGGGTTCTGCCTTTAACCGGGGACCCTGGTGGGGTGTAGGAATAGCTGTAGGCCTTTGGGAAGCCGAGGAGGATCACATCAAAACAACACAAGCAACGAAAGCTAATCTATCCCCTCATCTTAAACACACTAAAATAAAGAACTTGGCAAGGGTGGCCTTGCTTGATTTTCTTTTTTCTTAACTTCTATTAGGATTTTCTTGATGGTATGATAGCCACCTAGCTTTTTCTGCCTTACAACTCGAAATTGAATACAAGAACTAAAATAGATGAAGATTTTCGAAATATTTTCTAAGAACAAGAAAAGTAAAGGGATATGAATCCAAGAATGAACCAGGAAACTGGGATAGGGGTTGGCCCTAGTGTTGAACCAAAGCTTTGATGCCAAATGATGTGAACCACGACCGACTATGCTCCGTGACCTTAACCACCACAAGTTGATGCTCCTAGCAACAAGAGAACCTATGGAAACCGGGATGGAATTGGACTTTGACCCACTAGCTTAAGGTGAGTGACGTGTGAATTTCAACTCACAACATTCAAGGTCGTATTTCCACGAGGGCTCTCTCAATTGCCACTACTCACACGGTTCATGGACGGTCTATTCATTTAAAAGGAGTTTGGTTTAAAAGCAACAAAATCAAAAACATAAACAAAATTAAAGAAAGAAAGTAAAGCGGTGCAAATCAAAGATAAAGGAGGTTCACTTGGAAAGATAGCTTCATCATGCTCAAGAGGAACAAATGCACAAACAAGCCAAACATGATCGAGGTTGCAATCGAATGACCACACAAATCCCTTCTATAGACTCAATGCACTCTTGTAGCACTAAGTTCCTATCCTAGCACCACTCAACTTAGGCTCTCGCTCTCAAGCTAAGTGACTAAGGATGCATTAAAGGTGTTTGATGAAATGCCAAGCTACAAAACCCTCTCCTATGACTCCATGACCACTAGGCTAGACACCACACTCTCATGTTAATGTCCTAACACTAATAGAATCATCAAAAGACTAATCAAAGTTCAATTGAATGAAAAAACCTAATGCACACCAAGTGTTCGATAAAATGCACAAGAGAGAAATCATGCAACTATGGTTGAGTTGAGATGATCTAATATCTTAGAACACACTCTCTTCAATCCCTAGACCTACAATCCATGTAATCTAAGCACTCTCATGCATTACATCACAAAGAATAGACCAAATCAAGCAATCATAGCAATCAATGGAATTAACAACAAGTCTAGAGATCATCTTCTTACATCCAAGATCAATCATAGCATGTTTACACAATCAACCTCTATCATAGCACAACTATCTATCAATCCAAGGAAACCTAAGAAATCAGCCACCCATGGCCAAGGAAATGAAGGAAAAAGAAAGAGAGATGATCACCAAGAACACCATGGCAATCCTCCTCTTGCAAGCTCC